>JBDPZO010000007.1:10630288-11883475 GCA_039877585.1 Heterodera filipjevi | reverse complement strand
AGCAAACCAGAACCTAATTAAAGGGCTGAATTTTTTAACATTTTAATGTTTTGAGGGCATTTATAAAACCCCTTATTTTGCTACTAAACCTTGAATCTATTCAGCTAAATCTGCTATTTGTTAAGGACAGCTGCCCATTATTTAAGAGAACGGTTTAATTCAGAATTGTGCTTCTGTAGAAATGAAAAATTATCATTAATTAATTACTGATAGTTCAACGGCGTTCATTACCAATGAATTTGTAATAAGACAAAAGTGATACAAAAAATATTTAGGGCTTAGTTTGTGACTCGACGAACGAACAAATAGGTAAACGGTATGACCATATTTCTGGATAAAATCGGCCAAACGAGCGAATTAGTAAGACCAAAGTTTTGTTCGTGCCTATTGCAAATAGTTGGTCGCAGAGTAATAAGCGTCAAAATTCATAATTTTTGTAAAGTTTCCACAAATCCAAGAAAAAACGCTGACTTTATGAATTTGAACCTTTTCACAGCCTTTAAAGCAAACCAGAACCTAATTAAAGGGCTGAATTTTTTACATTTTAAATGTTTTGAGGGCATTTATAAAACCCTTATTTGCTACTAAACCTGAACTATTCAGCTAAATCTGCTATTTGTTAGGACAGCTGCCCAATTATTTAAGAGAACGTTTAATTCAGAATTGCTTCTGTGAGAAATAAAAATTATCATTAATTAATTACTGATAGTTCAACGGCGTTCATTACCAATGAATTTGTAATAAGACAAAAGTGATACAAAAAATATTTAGGGCTTATGTTTGGTACTCGACGAACGAACAAATAGGTAAATGGTTGACCATATTCTGGATAAATCGGCCAAACGAGATGAAATAGTAAGACCAAAGTTTTGTTGGTGCCTATTGCAAATAGTTGTCGCAGAAGTAATAAGCGTAAAATTAATATTTTTTGTAAGTTCCACATAAGTCCAAGAAAAAACGCTGACTTTATGAATTTGAACCTTTTCACAGCCTTTAAAGCAACCAGAACCTAAATAAGGGCTGAATTTTTAACATTTTAAATGTTTTGAGGGCATTTATAAAACCCTTTTTTGCTACTAAACCTTGAATCTATTCAGCTAATCTGCTATTTGTTAGACAGCTGCCCAATTATTTAAGAGAACGAGTTTAATTCAGATTGTGCTTCTGTGAGAAATGAAATTATCATTAATTAATTACTGATAGTTCAACGGCGTTCATTACCAATGAATTTGTAATAAGACAAAAGTGATACAAAAAATATTTAGGGCTTATGTTTGTGACTCGACGAACGAACAAATAGGTAAACGGTATGACTATATTCTGGTAAATCGGCCAAACGAGATGAATAGTAAGACCAAAGTTTTGTTCGTGCCTATTGCAAATAGTTGGTCGCAGAAGTAATAAGCGATAAAATTAATAATTTTTGTAACGTCTCCACATAAGTCCAAGAAAAAACGCTGACTTTATGAATTTGAACCTTTCACAGCCTTTAAAGCAACCAGAACCTAATTAAAGGGCTGAATTTTTTAACATTTTAATGTTTTGAGGCATTTATAAACCCTTATTTTGCTACTAAACCTTGAATCTTTCAGCTAAATCTGCTATTTTTAGGACAGCTCCCAATTATTTAAGAGAACGAGTTTAATTCAAATTGTGCTTCTGTGAGAAATGAAAAATTATCATTAATTAATTACTGATAGTTCAACGGCGTTCATTACCAATGAATTTGTAATAAGACAAAATGATACAAAAAATATTAGGGCTTATGTTTGTGACTCGACGAACGAACAAATAGGTAAAGGTTGACCATATTTCTGGTAAAATCGGCCAAACGAGATGAAATAAGAGACCAAAGTTTTGTTGGTGCCTATTGCAAATAGTTGTCGCGCAGAAGTAATAAGCGATAAAATTTAATATTTTTGTAAAGTTCCACATAAGTCCAAGAAAAAACGCTGACTTTTGAATTTGAACCTTTCACAGCCTTTAAAGCAAACCAGAACCTAAATAAGGGCTGAATTTTTAACATTTTAAATGTTTTGAGGGCATTTTAAAAACCTTATTTTGCTACTAAACCTTGAATCTATTCAGCTAATCTGCTATTTGTTAGACAGCTGCCCAATTATTTAAGAGAACGAGTTTAATTCAGAATTGTGCTTCTGTGAGAAATGAAATTATCATTAATTAATTACTGATAGTTCAACGGCGTTCATTACCAATGAATTTGTAATAAGACAAAAGTGATACAAAAAAATTTAGGGCTTATGTTTGTGACTCGACGAACGAACAAATAGGTAAACGGTATGACCATATTCTGGATAAATCGGCCAAACGAGTGAATTAGTAAGACCAAAGTTTTGTTCGTGCCTATTGCAAATAGTTGGTCGCAGAGTAATAAGCGATAAATTAATAATGTTTTTGTAAAGTTTCCACATAATCCAAAAAAACGCTGACTTTATGAATTTGAACCTTTTCACAGCCTTTAAAGCAAACCAGAACCTAATTAAAGGGCTGAATTTTTAACATTTTAAATTTTTGAGGGCATTTATAAAACCCTTATTTGCTACTAAACCTTGAATCTATTCAGCTAAATCTGCTATTTGTTAGGACAGCTGCCCAATTATTTAAGAGAACGAGTTTAATTCAGAATTGTGCTTCTGTGAGAAATGAAAAATTATCATTAATTAATTTGATAGTTCAACGGCGTTCATTACCAATGAATTTGTAATAAGACAAAAGTGATCAAAAATATTTAGGGCTTATGTTTGTACTCGACGAACGAACAAATAGGTACGGTTGACCATATTTCTGGATAAATCGGCCAAACGAGATGAAATAAGTAAGACCAAAGTTTTGTTGGTGCCTATTGCAATAGTTGGTCGCAGAAGTAATAAGCGATAAAATTTAATTTTTTTGTAAGTTCCACATAAGTCCAGAAAAAACGCTGACTTTATGAATTTGAACCTTTTCACAGCCTTTAAAAAGCAACCGAACCTAAAAAAGGGCTGAATTTTTAACATTTTAAATGTTTTGAGGGCATTTAAAAAACCCTTATTTTGCTACTAAACCTTGAATCTATTCAGCTAATCTGCTATTTGTTAGAGGACAGCTGCCCAATTATTTAAGAGAACGAGTTTAATTCAGAATTGTGCTTCTGTGAGAAATGAAAATTATCATTAATTAATTACTGAGTTCAACGGCGTTCATTACCAATGAATTTGTAATAAGACAAAAGTGATAACAAAAATATTTAGGCTTATGTTTTGACTCGACGAACGAACAAATAGGTAAAGGTTGACCATATTTCTGGAAAAATCGGCCAAACGAGATGAAATAGTAAACCAAAGTTTTGTTGTGGCCTATTGCAAATAGTTGTCGCAGAAGTAATAAGCGAAAATTTAATATTTTTTGTAACGTCTCCACATAAGTCCAAGAAAAAACGCTGACTTTATAATTTGAACCTTTTCACAGCCTTTAAAGCAAACCAGAACCTAAATAAGGGCTGAATTTTTAACATTTTAAATGTTTTGAGGGCATTTATAAAAACCCTTATTTGCTACTAAACCTTGAATCTATTCAGCTAATCTCTATTTGTTATACAGCTGCCCAATTATTTAAGAGAACGAGTTTAATTCAGAATTGTGCTTCTGTGAGAAATGGAAAATTATCATTATTAATTACGATAGTTCAACGGCGTCATTACCAATGAATTTGTAATAAGACAAAAAGTGATACAAAAAATATTTAGGGCTTATGTTTGTGACTCGACGAACGAACAAATAGGTAAACGGTATGACATATTTCTGGTAAGATCGGCCAAACGAGATGAAATAGTAAGACCAAAGTTTTGTTCGTGCCTATTGCAAATAGTTGGTCGCAGAAGTAATAAGCGTAAAATTTAAATATTTTTTGTAACGTCTCCCACATAAGTCCAAGAAAAAACGCTGACTTTATGAATTTGAACCTTTTCACAGCCTTTAAAGCAACCAGAACCTAATTAAAGGGCTGAATTTTTAACATTTTAAATGTTTTGAGGGCATTTATAAAAACCCTTATTTTGCTACTAAACCTTGAATCTATTCAGCTAAATCTGCTATTTATTAGGACAGCTCCCAATTATAAGAGAACGAGTTTAATTCAGAATTGTGCTTCTGTGAGAAATGAAAAATTATCATTAATTAATTACTGATAGTTCAACGGCGTTCATTACCAATGAATTTGTAATAAACAAAATGATACAAAAAATATTTAGGGCTTATGTTGTGACTCGACGAACGAACAAATAGTAAACGGTATGACCATATTTCTGGATAAATCGGCCAAACGAGCTGAATTATAGACCAAAGTTTTGTTCGTGCCTATTGCAAATAGTTGTCGCAGAGTAAGCGTAAAATTCAATAATTTTTGTAAATTTTCCACATAATCCAAGAAAAAACGCTGACTTTATGAATTTGAACCTTTTCACAGCCTTTAAAGCAAACCAGAACCTAATTAAAGGGCTGAATTTTTAACATTTTAAATGTTTTGAGGGCATTTAAAACCCCTTATTTTGCTACTAAACCTTGAATCTATTCAGCTAAATCTCTTTTGTTAGGACAGCTGCCCAATATTTAGAGAACGAGTTTAATTCAGAATTTGTCTTCTGTGAGAAATGAAAATTATCATTAATTAATTACTGATATTTCAACGGCGTTCATTACAATGAATTTGTAATAAGACAAAAGTGATACAAAAAATATTTAGGGCTTATTTTGTACTCGACGAACGAACAAATAGGTAAATAGTTGACCATATTTCTGGATAATCGGCCAAACGAGATGAAATTAGTAGACCAAAGTTTTGTTGGTGCCTATTGCAATAGTTGGTCGCAAAGTAATAAGCGATAAAATTAATATATTTTTGAATTTTCCACATAAGTCCAAGAAAAAACGCTACTTTATGAATTGAACCTTTTCACAGCCTTTAAAGCAAACCAGAACCTAATAAAGGGCTGATTTTTAACATTTAAATGTTTTGAGGGCATTTATAAAAACCCTTATTTTGCTACTAAACCTTGAATCTATTCAGCTAATCTGCTATTTGTTAGTACAGCTGCCCAATATTTAAGAGAACGAGTTTAAATTCAGAAGTGTGCTTCTGTGGAAATGGAAAATTAGTAAGACCAAAGTTTTGTTCGGGCCTATTGCAAATAGTTGGTCGCAGAAGTAATAAGCGATAAAATTCAATAAGTTTTGTAAAGTTTCCACATAAGTCCAAGAAAAAACGCTGACTTTATGAATTTGAACCTTTTCACAGCCTTTAAGCAAACCAGAACCTAATTAAAGGGCTGAATTTTTAACATTTTAAATGTTTTGAGGGCATTTATAAACCCTTATTTTGCTACTAAACCTTGAATCTATTCAGCTAAATCTGCTATTTGTTAGGACAGCTGCCCAATTATTTAAGAGAACGAGTTTAATTCAGAATTGTGCTTCTGTGAGAAATGAAAAATTATCATTAATTAATACTGATAGTTCAACGGCGTTCATTACCAATGAATTTGTAATAAGACAAAAAGTGATACAAAAATATTTAGGGCTTATGTTTGTGCTCGACGAACGAACAAATAGGTAAACGGTATGACCATATTTCTGGATAAAATCGCCAAACGAGTGAATTAGTAAGACCAAAGTTTTGTTCGTGCCTATTGCAAATGTTGGTCGCAGATAATAAGCGATAATTCAATAAGTTTTTGTAAGTTTCCACATAATCCAAGAAAAACGCTGACTTTATGAATTTGAACCTTTTCACAGCCTTTAAAGCAAACCAGAACCTAATTAAAGGGCTGAATTTTTTAACATTTTAAATGTTTTGAGGGCATTTATAAAACCCTATTTTGCTACTAAACCTTGAATCTATTCAGCTAAATCTGCATTTTTTAGGACAGCTGCCCAATTATTTAAGAGAACGAGTTTAATTCAGAATTGTGCTTCTGTGAGAAATGAAAAATTATCATTAATTATTTGATAGTTCAACGGCGTTCATTACCAATGAATTTGTAATAAGACAAAAGTGATACAAAAAATATTTAGGGCTTATGTTTGTACTCGACGAACGAACAAATAGGTAACGGTATGACATATTTCTGGTAAATCGGCCAAACGAGTGAAATTAGTAAGACCAAAGTTTTGTTGTGCCTATTGCAATAGTTGGTCGCAGAAGTAATAAGCGATAAAATTCAATAAGTTTTTGTAAAGTTTCCACATAAGTCCAAGAAAAAACGCTGACTTTATGAATTTGAACCTTTTCACAGCCTTTAAGCAACCAGAACCTAATTAAAGGGCTGAATTTTTAAACATTTTAAATGTTTTGAGGGCATTTAAAAACCCTTATTTTGCTACTAAACCTTGAATCTATTCAGCAAATCTGCTATTTGTTAGGACAGCTGCCCATTATTTAAGAGAACGAGTTTAATTCAGAATTGTGCTTCTGTGAGAATGAAAAATTATCTTAATTAATTACTGATAGTTCAACGGCGTTCATTACCAATGAATTTGTAATAAGACAAAAGGTGATACAAAAAATATTTAGGGCTTATGTTTGTGACTCGACGAACGAACAATAGGTAAACGGTATGACCATATTTCTGGATAAATCGGCCAAACGAGGGAATTAGTAAGACCAAAGTTTTGTTCGTGCCTATTGCAAATAGTTGGTCGCAGAAGTAATAACGTAAAATTAATAATTTTTGTAAAGTTCCACATAAGTCCAAGAAAAAACGCTGACTTTATGAATTTGAACCTTTTCACAGCCTTTAAAGCAAACCAGAACCTAATTAAAGGGCTGAATTTTTAACATTTTAAATGTTTTGAGGGCATTTATAAAACCCTTATTTTGCTACTAAACCTTGAATCTATTCAGCTAAATCTGCTATTTGTAAGGACAGCTGCCCAATTATTTAAGAGAACGAGTTTAATCAGAATTGTGCTTCTGTAGAAATGAAAATTATCATTATTAATTACTGATAGTTCAACGGCGTTCATTACCAATGAATTTGTAATAAGACAAAGGTGATACAAAAAATATTTAGGGCTTTGTTGTGACTCGACGAACGAACAAATAGGTAAACGGTATGACCATATTTCTGGATAAAATCGGCCAAACGAGCTGGAATTAGTAAGACCAAAGTTTTGTTCGTGCCTATTGCAAATAGTTGGTCGCAGGTATAAGCGTCATATCATAAGTTTTGTAAAGTTTCCACATAATCCAAGAAAAAACGCTGACTTTATGAATTTGAACCTTTTCACAGCCTTTAAAGCAAACCAGAACCTAATTAAAGGGCTGATTTTTTAACATTTTAAATGTTTTGAGGGCATTTATAAAACCCTTATTTTGCTACTAAACCTTGAATCTATTCAGCTAAATCTGCTATTTGTTAAGGACAGCTGCCCAATTATTTAAGAGAACGAGTTTAATTCAGAATTGTGCTTCTGTGAGAAATGAAAAATTATCATTAATTAATTACTGATAGTTCAACGGCGTTCTTACCAATGAATTTGTAATAGACAAAAGGGATACAAAAAATATTTAGGGCTTATGTTTGTACTCGACGAACGAACAAATAGGTAAAGGTTGACCATATTTCTGGATAAAATCGGCCAAACGAGTGAAATAGTAAGACCAAAGTTTTGTTGGTGCCTATTGCAAATAGTTGTCGCAAGTATAAGCGTAAAATTTAATATTTTTGTAACGTCTCCACTAAGTCCAAAAAAACGCTGACTTTATGAATTTGACCTTTTCACAGCCTTTAAAGCAAACCAGAACCTAAATAAGGGCTGAATTTTTAACATTTTAAATGTTTTGAGGGCATTTATAAAACCCTTATTTTGCTACTAAACCTTGAATCTATTCAGCTAATCTGCTATTTGTTAGACAGCTGCCCAATTATTTAAGAGAACGAGTTTATTCAGAATTGTGCTTCTGTGGAAAATGAAAATTATCATTAATTAATTACTGATAGTTCAACGGCGTTCATTACCAATGAATTTGTAATAAGACAAAAGTGATACAAAAAATATTTAGGGCTTATGTTTGTGACTCGACGAACGAACAAATAGGTAAACGGTATGACATATTTCGGGTAAGATCGGCCAAACGAGCTGGAATTAGTAAGACCAAAGTTTTGTTCGTGCCTATTGCAAATAGTTGGTCGCAGAGTATAAGCGTCAAATTCAATAAGTTTTTGTAAGTTTCCACATAACTCCAAGAAAAAACGCTGACTTTAGAATTTGAACCTTTTCACAGCCTTTAAAGCAAACCAGAACCTAATTAAAGGGCTGAATTTTTTAACATTTTAAATGTTTGAGGGCATTTATAAAACCCTTATTTTGCTACTAAACCTTGAATCTATTCAGCTAAATCTGCTATTTGTTAGACAGCTGCCCAATTATTTAAGAGAACGAGTTTAATTCAGAATTGTGCTTCTGTGAGAAATGAAAAATTATCATTAATTAATTACTGATAGTTCAACGGCGTTCATTACCAATGAATTTGTAATAAGACAAAAGGTGATACAAAAAATATTTAGGGCTATGTTTGTGACTCGACGAACGAACAAATAGGTAAAGGTTGACCATATTTCTGGATAAAATCGGCCAAACGAGATGAAATAGTAAGACCAAAGTTTTGTTGGGCCTATTGCAAATAGTTGTCGCAGAAGTATAAGCGATAAAATTTAATGTTTTTGTAAGTTCCACATAAGTCCAAGAAAAAACGCTGACTTTATGAATTTGAACCTTTTCACAGCCTTTAAAGCAAACCAGAACCTAATAAAGGGCTGAATTTTTTAACATTTTAAATGTTTTGAGGCATTTATAAAAACCCTTATTTTGCTACTAAACCTTGAATCTATTCACTAAATCTGCTATTTGTTAGACAGCTGCCCAATTATTTAAGAGAACGAGTTTAATTCAGAATTGTGCTTCTGTGAGAAATGAAAAATTATCATTATTAATACTGATAGTTCAACGGCGTTCATTACCAATGAATTTGTAATAACAAAAAGTGATACAAAAAATATTTAGGCTTATGTTTGTGACTCGACGAACGAACAAATAGGTAAACGGTATGACCATATTTCTGGTAAATCGGCCAAACGAGATGAATAGTAAGACCAAAGTTTTGTTCGTGCCTATTGCAAATAGTTGGTCGCAGAAGTAATAAGCGATAAATTAATAAGTTTTTGTAAGTTTCCACATAAGTCCAAGAAAAAACGCTGACTTTAGAATTTGAACCTTTTCACAGCCTTTAAGCAAACCAGAACCTAATTAAAGGGCTAATTTTTTAACATTTTAATGTTTTGAGGGCATTTATAAAACCCTTTTTTGCTACTAAACCTGAATCTATTCGCTAAATCTGCTATTTGTTAGGACAGCTGCCCAATTATTTAAGAGAACGAGTTTAATTCAGAATGTGCTTCTGTGAGAAATGAAAAATTATCATTAATTAATTACTGATAGTTCAACGGCGTTCATTACCAATGAATTTGTAATAAACAAAAGGTGATACAAAAAATATTTAGGGCTTATGTTTGTGACTCGACGAACGAACAAATAGGTAAACGGTATGACCATATTTCGGGTAAATCGGCCAAACGAGATGAATTAATAAGACCAAAGTTTTGTTGGTGCCTATGCAAATAGTTGGTCGCAGAGTAATAAGCGTAAAATTCAATAAGTTTTTGTAAAGTTTCCACATAAGTCCGAAAAAACGCTGACTTTATGAATTGAACCTTTTCACAGCCTTTAAGCAAACCAGAACCTAATTAAAGGGCTGAATTTTTTAACATTTTAAATGTTTTGAGGGCATTTATAAAACCCCTTATTTTGCTACTAAACCTTGAATCTATTCAGCTAAATCTGCTATTTGTTAAGGACAGCTCCCAATTATTTAAGAGAACGAGTTTAATTCAGAATTGTGCTTCTGTGAGAATGAAAAATTATCATTAATTAATTACTGATAGTTCAACGGCGTTCATACCAATGAATTTGTAATAAGACAAAAGGTGATACAAAAAATATTTAGGCTTATGTTTGTGACTCGACAACGAACAAATAGGTAAACGGTATGACCATATTTCTGGATAAATCGGCCAAACGAGCTGGAATTAGTAAGACCAAAGTTTTGTTCGTGCCTATTGCAAATAGTTGTCGCAGCAGTATAAGCGTCAAAATTCAATAAGTTTTTGTAACGTTTCCACATAATCCAAGAAAAAAACGCTGACTTTATGAATTTGAACCTTTTCACAGCCTTTAAGCAAACCAGAACCTAATTAAAGGGCTGAATTTTTAACATTTTAAATGTTTTGAGGGCATTTATAAAACCCCTTATTTTGCTACTAAACCTTGAATCTATTCAGCTAATCTGCTATTTGTTAGGACAGCTGCCCAATTTTTAAGAGAAAGTTTAATTCAGAATTGTGCTTCTGTGAGAAATGAAAAATTACATTAATTAATTACTGATAGTTCAACGGCGTTCATTACCAATGAATTTGTAATAACAAAAGGTGATACAAAAATATTTAGGGCTTATGTTTGTGACTCGACGAACGAACAATAGGTAAACGGTATGACCATATTTCTGGATAAAATCGGCCAAACGAGATGAATTAGTAAGACCAAAGTTTTGTTCGTGCCTATTGCAAATAGTTGGTCGCAGAGTAAAGCGTAAAATTCAATAAGTTTTTGTAAAGTTTCCACATAAGTCCAAGAAAAAACGCTGACTTTATGAATTTGAACCTTTTCACAGCCTTTAAGCAACCAGAACCTAATTAAAGGGCTGAATTTTTTAACATTTTAAATGTTTTGAGGGCATTTATAAAACCCCTTATTTGCTACTAAACACTAATCTATTCAGCAAATCTGCTATTTGTTAAGGACAGCTGCCCAATTATTTAAGAGAACGAGTTTAATTCAGAATTGGCTTCTGTAGAAATGAAAAATTATCATTATTAATTACTGTAGTTCAACGGCGTTCATTACCAATGAATTTGTAATAAGACAAAATGATACAAAAAATATTTAGGGCTTATGTTTGTGACTCGACGAACGAACAAATAGGTAAACGGTATGACCATATTTCTGGATAAAATCGGCCAAACGAGCTGGAATTAGTAAGACCAAAGTTTTGTTCGTGCCTATTGCAAATAGTTGTCGCAGCAGTAATAAGCGTCAAAATTCAATAAGTTTTTGTAAATTTCCACATAATCCAAGAAAAAACGCTGACTTTATGAATTTGAACCTTTTCACAGCCTTTAAAGCAAACCAGAACCTAATTAAAGGGCTGAATTTTTAACATTTTAAATGTTTTGAGGGCATTTATAAAACCCCTTATTTTGCTACTAAACCTTAATCTATTCAGCTAAATCTGCTATTTGTTAAGGACAGCTGCCCAATTATTTAAGAGAACGAGTTTAATTCAGAATTGTGCTTCTGTGAGAATGAAAAATTATCATTAATTAATTACTGATAGTTCAACGGCGTTCATTACCAATGAATTTGTAATAAGACAAAAGTGATACAAAAATATTTAGGGCTATGTTTGTACTCGACGAACGAACAAATAGGTAAAGTTTGACCATATTTCTGGATAAAATCGGCCAAACGAGTGAATTAGTAAGACCAAAGTTTTGTTCGTGCCTATTGCAAATAGTTGGTCGCAGAAGTAATAAGCGATAAATTCAATAGTTTTTGTAAAGTTTCCACATAAGTCCAAGAAAAAACGCTGACTTTATGAATTTGAACCTTTTCACAGCCTTAAGCAACTTAAAGGCTGTGAAAAGGTTCAAATTCATAAAGTCAGCGTTTTTTCTTGGAGTTATGTGGAAACTTTACAAAAACTTATTGAATTTTGACGCTTATACTGCTGCGACCAACTATTTGCAATAGGCACGAACAAAACTTTGGTCTTACTAATTCCAGCTCGTTTGGCCGATTTTATCCAGAAATATGGTCATACCGTTTACCTATTTGTTCGTTCGTCGAGTCACAAACATAAGCCCTAAATATTTTTTGTATCACCTTTTGTCTTATTACAAATTCATTGGTAATGAACGCCGTTGAACTATCAGTAATTAATTAATGATAATTTTTCATTTCTCACAGAAGCACAATTCTGAATTAAACTCGTTCTCTTAAATAATTGGGCAGCTGTCCTTAACAAATAGCAGATTTAGCTGAATAGATTCAAGGTTTAGTAGCAAAATAAGGGGTTTTATAAATGCCCTCAAAACATTTAAAATGTTAAAAAATTCAGCCCTTTAATTAGGTTCTGGTTTGCTTTAAAGGCTGTGAAAAGGTTCAAATTCATAAAGTCAGCGTTTTTTCTTGGACTTATGTGGAAACTTTACAAAAACTTATTGAATTTTGACGCTTATTACTTCTGCGACCAACTATTTGCAATAGGCACGAACAAAACTTTGGTCTTACTAATTTCATCTCGTTTGGCCGATCTTACCCAGAAATATGGTCATACCGTTTACCTATTTGTTCGTTCGTCGAGTCACAAACATAAGCCCTAAATATTTTTTGTATCACCTTTTGTCTTATTACAAATTCATTGGTAATGAACGCCGTTGAACTATCAGTAATTAATTAATGATAATTTTTCATTTCTCACAGAAGCACAATTCTGAATTAAACTCGTTCTCTTAAATAATTGGGCAGCTGTACTAAACAAATAGCAGAGTTAGCTGAATAGATTCAAGGTTTAGTAGCAAAATAAGGGTTTTTATAAATGCCCTCAAAACATTTAAAATGTTAAAAATTCAGCCCTTTATTTAGGTTCTGGTTTGCTTTAAAGGCTGTGAAAAGGTTCAAATTCATAAAGTCAGCGTTTTTTCTTGGACTTATGTGGAGACGTTACAAAAAATTATTAAATTTTATCGCTTATTACTTCTGCGACCAACTATTTGCAATAGGCACCAACAAAACTTTGGTCTTACTAATTTCATCTCGTTTGGCCGATTTTATCCAGAAATATGGTCATACCGTTTACCTATTTGTTCGTTCGTCGAGTCACAAACATAAGCCCTAAATATTTTTTGTATCACCTTTTGTCTTATTACAAATTCATTGGTAATGAACGCCGTTGAACTATCAGTAATTAATTAATGATAATTTTTCATTTCTCACAGAAGCACAATTCTGAATTAAACTCGTTCTCTTAAATAATTGGGCAGCTGTCCTTAACAAATAGCAGATTTAGCTGAATAGATTCAAGGTTTAGTAGCAAAATAAGGGGTTTTATAAATGCCCTCAAAACATTTAAAATGTTAAAAAATTCAGCCCTTTAATTAGGTTCTGGTTTGCTTTAAAGGCTGTGAAAAGGTTCAAATTCATAAAGTCAGCGTTTTTTCTTGGAGTTATGTGGAAACTTTACAAAAACTTATTGAATTTTGACGCTTATTACTTCTGCGACCAACTATTTGCAATAGGCACGAACAAAACTTTGGTCTTACTAATTCCAGCTCGTTTGGCCGATTTTATCCAGAAATATGGTCATACCGTTTACCTATTTGTTCGTTCGTCGAGTCACAAACATAAGCCCTAAATATTTTTTGTATCACCTTTTGTCTTATTACAAATTCATTGGTAATGAACGCCGTTGAACTATCAGTAATTAATTAATGATAATTTTTCATTTCTCACAGAAGCACAATTCTGAATTAAACTCGTTCTCTTAAATAATTGGGCAGCTGTCCTTAACAAATAGCAGATTTAGCTGAATAGATTCAAGGTTTAGTAGCAAAATAAGGGTTTTTATAAATGCCCTCAAAACATTTAAAATGTTAAAAAATTCAGCCCTTTAATTAGGTTCTGGTATGCTTTAAAGGCTGTGAAAAGGTTCAAATTCATAAAGTCAGCGTTTTTTCTTGGACTTATGTGGAGACGTTACAAAAAATTATTAAATTTTATCGCTTATTACTTCTGCGACCAACTATTTGCAATAGGCACGAACAAAACTTTGGTCTTACTAGTTTCATCTCGTTTGGCCGATCTTACCCAGAAATATAGTCATACCGTTTACCTATTTGTTCGTTCGTCGAGTCACAAACATAAGCCCTAAATATTTTTTGTATCACTTTTTGTCTTATTACAAATTCATTGGTAATGAACGCCGTTGAACTATCAGTAATTAATTAATGATAATTTTTCATTTCTCACAGAAGCACAATTCTGAATTAAACTCGTTCTCTTAAATAATTGGGCAGCTGTCCTAAACAAATAGCAGATTTAGCTGAATAGATTCAAGGTTTAGTAGCAAAATAAGGGTTTTTATAAATGCCCTCAAAACATTTAAAATGTTAAAAAATTCAGCCCTTTAATTAGGTTCTGGTTTGCTTTAAAGGCTGTGAAAAGGTTCAAATTCATAAAGTCAGCGTTTTTTCTTGGACTTATGTGGAAACTTTACAAAAACTTATTGAATTTTGACGCTTATACTGCTGCGACCAACTATTTGCAATAGGCACGAACAAAACTTTGGTCTTACTAATTCCAGCTCGTTTGGCCGATTTTATCCAGAAATATGGTCATACCGTTTACCTATTTGTTCGTTCGTCGAGTCACAAACATAAGCCCTAAATATTTTTTGTATCACCTTTTGTCTTATTACAAATTCATTGGTAATGAACGCCGTTGAACTATCAGTAATTAATTAATGATAATTTTTAATTTCTCACAGAAGCACAATTCTGAATTAAACTCGTTCTCTTAAATAATTGGGCAGCTGTCCTAACAAATAGCAGATTTAGCTGAATAGATTCAAGGTTTAGTAGCAAAATAAGGGTTTTATAAATGCCCTCAACACATTTAAAATGTTAAAAAATTCAGCCCTTTAATTAGGTTCTGGTTTGCTTTAAAGGCTGTGAAAAGGTTCAAATTCATAAAGTCAGCGTTTTTTCTTGGACTTATGTGGAGACGTTACAAAAAATTATTAATTTTAACGCTTATTACTTCTGCGACCAACTATTTGAAATTGGTACGAAAAATACTCTGTTCTGACTAAGTTTTATCTCGTTTGACCGATCTTATCCAGAGTTATGGTCATATCATTTACCTATCTGTTCGTTTATCGAGTCACAAACAAATGCTCTAAACATTTTTTGTATTACCGTTTGTCTTATAACAAATTCATTGGTAATGAACGCCGTTGAACTATCAGTAATTAATTAATGATAATTTTTCATTTCTCACAGAAGCACAATTCTGAATTAAACTCGTTCTCTTAAATAATTGGGCAGCTGTCCTAACAAATAGCAGATTTAGCTGAATAGATTCAAGGTTTAGTAGCAAAATAAGGGTTTTTATAAATGCCCTCAAAACATTTAAAATGTTAAAAAATTCAGCCCTTTAATTAGGTTCTGGTTTGCTTTAAAGGCTGTGAAAAGGTTCAAATTCATAAAGTCAGCGTTTTTTCTTGGACTTATGTGGAAACGTTACAAAAACTTATTGAATTTTGATCGCTTATTACTTCTGCGACCAACTATTTGCAATAGGCACGAACAAAACTTTGGTCTTACTAATTTCAGCTCGTTTGGCCGATTTATCCAGAAATATGGTCATACCGTTTACCTATTTGTTCGTTCGTCGAGTCACAAACATAAGCCCTAAATATTTTTTGTATCACCTTTTGTCTTATTACAAATTCATTGGTAATGAACGCCGTTGAACTATCAGTAATTAATTAATGATAATTTTCATTTCTCACAGAAGCACAATTCTGAATTAAACTCGTTCTCTTAAATAATTGGGCAGCTGTCCTAACAAATAGCAGATTTAGCTGAATAGATTCAAGGTTTAGTAGCAAAATAAGGGGTTTTATAAATGCCCTCAAAACATTTAAAATGTTAAAAAATTCAGCCCTTTAATTAGGTTCTGGTTTGCTTTAAAGGCTGTGAAAAGGTTCAAATTCATAAAGTCAGCGTTTTTTCTTGGACTTATGTGGAGACGTTACAAAAACTTATTAAATTTTATCGCTTATTACTTCTGCGACCAACTATTTGCAATAGGCACCAACAAAACTTTGGTCTTACTTATTTCATCTCGTTTGGCCGATTTTATCCAGAAATATGGTCATACCGTTTACCTATTTGTTCGTTCGTCGAGTCACAAACATAAGCCCTAAATATTTTTTGTATCACCTTTTGTCTTATTACAAATTCATTGGTAATGAACGCCGTTGAACTATCAGTAATTAATTAATGATAATTTTTCATTTCTCACAGAAGCACAATTCTGAATTAAACTCGTTCTCTTAAATAATTGGGCAGCTGTCCTAACAAATAGCAGATTTAGCTGAATAGATTCAAGGTTTAGTAGCAAAATAAGGGTTTTTATAAATGCCCTCAAAACATTTAAAATGTTAAAAAATTCAGCCCTTTAATTAGGTTCTGGTTTGCTTTAAAGGCTGTGAAAAGGTTCAAATTCATAAAGTCAGCGTTTTTTCTTGGACTTATGTGGAGACGTTACAAAAAATTATTAATTTTGATCGCTTATTACTTCTGCGACCAACTATTTGCAATAGGCACGAACAAAACTTTGGTCTTACTAATTCCAGCTCGTTTGGCCGATTTTATCCAGAAATATGGTCATACCGTTTACCTATTTGTTCGTTCGTCGAGTCACAAACATAAGCCCTAAATATTTTTTGTATCACTTTTTGTCTTATTACAAATTCATTGGTAATGAACGCCGTTGAACTATCAGTAATTAATTAATGATAATTTTTCATTTCTCACAGAAGCACAATTCTGAATTAAACTCGTTCTCTTAAATAATTGGGCAGCTGTCCATAATAAATAGCAGATTTAGTTGAATAGATTCAAGGTTTAGTAGCAAAATAAGGGTTTTTATAAATGACCTCAAAACATTTAAAATGTTAAAAAATTCAGCCCTTTAATTAGGTTCTGGTTTGCTTTAAAGGCTGTGAAAAGGTTCAAATTCATAAAGTCAGCGTTTTTTCTTGGACTTATGTGGAGACGTTATAATTTTGACGCTTATTACTGCTGCGACCAACTATTTGCAATAGGCACGAACAAAACTTTGGTCTTACTAATTCCAGCTCGTTTGGCCGATTTTATCCAGAAATATGGTCAGACCATTTACCTATTTGTTCGTTCGTCGAGTAACAAACATAAGCCCTAAATATTTTTTGTATCACTTTTTGTCTTATTACAAATTCATTGGTAATGAACGCCGTTGAACTATCAGTAATTAATTAATGATAATTTTTCATTTCTCACAGAAGCACAATTCTGAATTAAACTCGTTCTCTTAAATAATTGGGCAGCTGTCCATAATAAATAGCAGATTTAGCTGAATAGATTCAAGGTTTAGTAGCAAAATAAGGGTTTTTATAAATGCCCTCAAAACATTTAAAATGTTAAAAAATTCAGCCCTTTAATTAGGTTCTGGTTTGCTTTAAAGGCTGTGAAAAGGTTCAAATTCATAAAGTCAGCGTTTTTTCTTGGACTTATGTGGAGACGTTACAAAAACTTATTGAATTTTATCGCTTATTACTTCTGCGACCAACTATTTGCAATAGGCACGAACAAAACTTTGGTCTTACTAATTTCATCTCGTTTGGCCGATCTTACCCAGAAATATGGTCATACCGTTTACCTATTTGTTCGTTCGTCGAGTCACAAACATAAGCCCTAAATATTTTTTGTATCACCTTTTGTCTTATTACAAATTCATTGGTAATGAACGCCGTTGAACTATCAGTAATTAATTAATGATAATTTTTCATTTCTCACAGAAGCACAATTCTGAATTAAACTCGTTCTCTTAAATAATTGGGCAGCTGTCCTTAACAAATAGCAGATTTAGCTGAATAGATTCAAGGTTTAGTAGCAAAATAAGGGGTTTTATAAATGCCCTCAAAACATTTAAAATGTTAAAAAATTCAGCCCTTTAATTAGGTTCTGGTTTGCTTTAAAGGCTGTGAAAAGGTTCAAATTCATAAAGTCAGCGTTTTTTCTTGGACTTATGTGGAAACGTTACAAAAAATTATTAAATTTTGACGCTTATTACTTCTGCGACCAACTATTTGCAATAGGCACGAACAAAACTTTGTTCTTACTAATTTCAGCTCGTTTGGCCGATCTTATCCAGAAATATGGTCATACCGTTTACCTATTTGTTCGTTCGTCGAGTCACAAACATAAGCCCTAAATATTTTTTGTATCACCTTTTGTCTTATTACAAATTCATTGGTAATGAACGCCGTTGAACTATCAGTAATTAATTAATGATAATTTTCCATTTCTCACAGAAGCACAATTCTGAATTAAACTCGTTCTCTTAAATAATTGGGCAGCTGTACTAAACAAATAGCAGAGTTAGCTGAATAGATTCAAGGTTTAGTAGCAAAATAAGGGTTTTATAAATGCCCTCAAAACATTTAAAATGTTAAAAAATTCAGCCCTTTAATTAGGTTCTGGTATGCTTTAAAGGCTGTGAAAAGGTTCAAATTCATAAAGTCAGCGTTTTTTCTTGGACTTATGTGGAGACGTTACAAAAAATTATTAAATTTTATCGCTTATTACTTCTGCGACCAACTATTTGCAATAGGCACGAACAAAACTTTGGTCTTACTAATTTCATCTCGTTTGGCCGATCTTACCCAGAAATATAGTCATACCGTTTACCTATTTGTTCGTTCGTCGAGTCACAAACATAAGCCCTAAATATTTTTTGTATCACCTTTTGTCTTATTACAAATTCATTGGTAATGAACGCCGTTGAACTATCAGTAATTAATTAATGATAATTTTTCATTTCTCACAGAAGCACAATTCTGAATTAAACTCGTTCTCTTAAATAATTGGGCAGCTGTCCTTAACAAATAGCAGATTTAGCTGAATAGATTCAAGGTTTAGTAGCAAAATAAGGGGTTTTATAAATGCCCTCAAAACATTTAAAATGTTAAAAAATTCAGCCCTTTAATTAGGTTCTGGTTTGCTTTAAAGGCTGTGAAAAGGTTCAAATTCATAAAGTCAGCGTTTTTTCTTGGAGTTATGTGGAAACTTTACAAAAACTTATTGAATTTTGACGCTTATACTGCTGCGACCAACTATTTGCAATAGGCACGAACAAAACTTTGGTCTTACTAATTCCAGCTCGTTTGGCCGATTTTATCCAGAAATATGGTCATACCGTTTACCTATTTGTTCGTTCGTCGAGTCACAAACATAAGCCCTAAATATTTTTTGTATCACCTTTTGTCTTATTACAAATTCATTGGTAATGAACGCCGTTGAACTATCAGTAATTAATTAATGATAATTTTTCATTTCTCACAGAAGCACAATTCTGAATTAAACTCGTTCTCTTAAATAATTGGGCAGCTGTACTAAACAAATAGCAGATTTAGCTGAATAGATTCAAGGTTTAGTAGCAAAATAAGGGGTTTTATAAATGCCCTCAAAACATTTAAAATGTTAAAAAATTCAGCCCTTTAATTAGGTTCTGGTTTGCTTTAAAGGCTGTGAAAAGGTTCAAATTCATAAAGTCAGCGTTTTTTCTTGGACTTATGTGGAAACGTTACAAAAACTTATTGAATTTTGATCGCTTATTACTTCTGCGACCAACTATTTGCAATAGGCACGAACAAAACTTTGGTCTTACTAATTTCATCTCGTTTGGCCGATCTTACCCAGAAATATGGTCATACCGTTTACCTATTTGTTCGTTCGTCGAGTCACAAACATAAGCCCTAAATATTTTTTGTATCACCTTTTGTCTTATTACAAATTCATTGGTAATGAACGCCGTTGAACTATCAGTAATTAATTAATGATAATTTTCATTTCTCACAGAAGCACAATTCTGAATTAAACTCGTTCTCTTAAATAATTGGGCAGCTGTCCTAACAAATAGCAGATTTAGCTGAATAGATTCAAGGTTTAGTAGCAAAATAAGGGTTTTATAAATGCCCTCAAAACATTTAAAATGTTAAAAAATTCAGCCCTTTAATTAGGTTCTGGTTTGCTTTAAAGGCTGTGAAAAGGTTCAAATTCATAAAGTCAGCGTTTTTTCTTGGACTTATGTGGAGACGTTACAAAAAATTATTAATTTTATCGCTTATTACTTCTGCGACCAACTATTTGCAATAGGCACGAACAAAACTTTGGTCTTACTAATTTCATCTCGTTTGGCCGATCTTACCCAGAAATATGGTCATACCGTTTACCTATTTGTTCGTTCGTCGAGTCACAAACATAAGCCCTAAATATTTTTTGTATCACCTTTTGTCTTATTACAAATTCATTGGTAATGAACGCCGTTGAACTATCAGTAATTAATTAATGATAATTTTTCATTTCTCACAGAAGCACAATTCTGAATTAAACTCGTTCTCTTAAATAATTGGGCAGCTGTCCTTAACAAATAGCAGATTTAGCTGAATAGATTCAAGGTTTAGTAGCAAAATAAGGGGTTTTATAAATGCCCTCAAAACATTTAAAATGTTAAAAAATTCAGCCCTTTAATTAGGTTCTGGTTTGCTTTAAAGGCTGTGAAAAGGTTCAAATTCATAAAGTCAGCGTTTTTTCTTGGACTTATGTGGAAACGTTACAAAAACTTATTGAATTTTGACGCTTATACTGCTGCGACCAACTATTTGCAATAGGCACGAACAAAACTTTGGTCTTACTAATTTCAGCTCGTTTGGCCGATCTTACCCAGAAATATGGTCATACCGTTTACCTATTTGTTCGTTCGTCGAGTCACAAACATAAGCCCTAAATATTTTTTGTATCACCTTTTGTCTTATTACAAATTCATTGGTAATGAACGCCGTTGAACTATCAGTAATTAATTAATGATAATTTTTCATTTCTCACAGAAGCACAATTCTGAATTAAACTCGTTCTCTTAAATAATTGGGCAGCTGTACTAAACAAATAGCAGATTTAGCTGAATAGATTCAAGGTTTAGTAGCAAAATAAGGGTTTTTATAAATGCCCTCAAAACATTTAAAATGTTAAAAAATTCAGCCCTTTAATTAGGTTCTGGTTTGCTTTAAAGGCTGTGAAAAGGTTCAAATTCATAAAGTCAGCGTTTTTTCTTGGACTTATGTGGAGACGTTACAAAAAATTATTAAATTTTGATCGCTTATTACTTCTGCGACCAACTATTTGCAATAGGCACGAACAAAACTTTGGTCTTACTAATTTCAGCTCGTTTGGCCGATCTTATCCAGAAATATGGTCATACCAGTTTACCTATTTGTTCGTTCGTCGAGTCACAAACATAAGCCCTAAATATTTTTTGTATCACCTTTTGTCTTATTACAAATTCATTGGTAATGAACGCCGTTGAACTATCAGTAATTAATTAATGATAATTTTTCATTTCTCACAGAAGCACAATTCTGAATTAAACTCGTTCTCTTAAATAATTGGGCAGCTGTCCTTAACAAATAGCAGATTTAGCTGAATAGATTCAAGGTTTAGTAGCAAAATAAGGGTTTTATAAATGCCCTCAAAACATTTAAAATGTTAAAAAATTCAGCCCTTTAATTAGGTTCTGGTTTGCTTTAAAGGCTGTGAAAAGGTTCAAATTCATAAAGTCAGCGTTTTTCTTGGACTTATGTGGAGACGTTACAAAAACTTATTGAATTTTGACGCTTATACTGCTGCGACCAACTATTTGCAATAGGCACGAACAAAACTTTGGTCTTACTAATTCCAGCTCGTTTGGCCGATTTTATCCAGAAATATGGTCATACCGTTTACCTATTTGTTCGTTCGTCGAGTCACAAACATAAGCCCTAAATATTTTTTGTATCACCTTTTGTCTTATTACAAATTCATTGGTAATGAACGCCGTTGAACTATCAGTAATTAATTAATGATAATTTTTCATTTCTCACAGAAGCACAATTCTGAATTAAACTCGTTCTCTTAAATAATTGGGCAGCTGTCCATAATAAATAGCAGATTTAGCTGAATAGATTCAAGGTTTAGTAGCAAAATAAGGGGTTTTATAAATGCCCTCAAAACATTTAAAATGTTAAAAAATTCAGCCCTTTAATTAGGTTCTGGTTTGCTTTAAAGGCTGTGAAAAGGTTCAAATTCATAAAGTCAGCGTTTTTTCTTGGACTTATGTGGAAACTTTACAAAAACTTATTGAATTTTGACGCTTATTACTGCTGCGACCAACTATTTGCAATAGGCAACAACAAAACTTTGGTCTTACTAATTTCATCTCGTTTGGCCGATCTTACCCAGAAATATGGTCATACCGTTTACCTATTTGTTCGTTCGTCGAGTCACAAACATAAGCCCTAAATATTTTTTGTATCACCTTTTGTCTTATTACAAATTCATTGGTAATGAACGCCGTTGAACTATCAGTAATTAATTAATGATAATTTTTCATTTCTCACAGAAGCACAATTCTGAATTAAACTCGTTCTCTTAAATAATTGGGCAGCTGTCCATAATAAATAGCAGATTTAGCTGAATAGATTCAAGGTTTAGTAGCAAAATAAGGGTTTTTATAAATGCCCTCAAAACATTTAAAATGTTAAAAAATTCAGCCCTTTAATTAGGTTCTGGTTTGCTTTAAAGGCTGTGAAAAGGTTCAAATTCATAAAGTCAGCGTTTTTTCTTGGACTTATGTGGAAACGTTACAAAAAATTATTAAATTTTATCGCTTATTACTTCTGCGACCAACTATTTGCAATAGGCACGAACAAAACTTTGGTCTTACTAATTCCAGCTCGTTTGGCCGATTTTATCCAGAAATATGGTCATACCGTTTACCTATTTGTTCGTTCGTCGAGTCACAAACATAAGCCCTAAATATTTTTTGTATCACCTTTTGTCTTATTACAAATTCATTGGTAATGAACGCCGTTGAACTATCAGTAATTAATTAATGATAATTTTTCATTTCTCACAGAAGCACAATTCTGAATTAAACTCGTTCTCTTAAATAATTGGGCAGCTGTCCATAATAAATAGCAGATTTAGCTGAATAGATTCAAGGTTTAGTAGCAAAATAAGGGTTTTTATAAATGCCCTCAAAACATTTAAAATGTTAAAAAATTCAGCCCTTTAATTAGGTTCTGGTTTGCTTTAAAGGCTGTGAAAAGGTTCAAATTCATAAAGTCAGCGTTTTTTCTTGGACTTATGTGGAAACGTTACAAAAAATTATTAATTTTGATCGCTTATTACTTCTGCGACCAACTATTTGCAATAGGCACGAACAAAACTTTGTTCTTACTAATTTCAGCTCGTTTGGCCGATCTTATCCAGAAATATGGTCATACCGTTTACCTATTTGTTCGTTCGTCGAGTCACAAACATAAGCCCTAAATATTTTTGTATCACCTTTTGTCTTATTACAAATTCATTGGTAATGAACGCCGTTGAACTATCAGTAATTAATTAATGATAATTTTCATTTCTCACAGAAGCACAATTCTGAATTAAACTCGTTCTCTTAAATATTTGGGCAGCTGTCCATAACAAATAGCAGATTTAGCTGAATAGATTCAAGGTTTAGTAGCAAAATAAGGGTTTTTATAAATGCCCTCAAAACATTTAAAATGTTAAAAAATTCAGCCCTTTAATTAGGTTCTGGTTTGCTTTAAAGGCTGTGAAAAGGTTCAAATTCATAAAGTCAGCGTTTTTTCTTGGACTTATGTGGAAACGTTACAAAAAATTATTGAATTTTGATCGCTTATTACTTCTGCGACCAACTATTTGCAATAGGCACGAACAAAACTTTGTTCTTACTAATTTCAGCTCGTTTGGCCGATCTTATCCAGAAATATGGTCATACCGTTTACCTATTTGTTCGTTCGTCGAGTCACAAACATAAGCCCTAAATATTTTTTGTATCACCTTTTGTCTTATTACAAATTCATTGGTAATGAACGCCGTTGAACTATCAGTAATTAATTAATGATAATTTTCCATTTCTCACAGAAGCACAATTCTGAATTAAACTCGTTCTCTTAAATAATTGGGCAGCTGTCCATAATAAATAGCAGATTTAGCTGAATAGATTCAAGGTTTAGTAGCAAAATAAGGGTTTTTATAAATGCCCTCAAAACATTTAAAATGTTAAAAAATTCAGCCCTTTAATTAGGTTCTGGTTTGCTTTAAAGGCTGTGAAAAGGTTCAAATTCATAAAGTCAGCGTTTTTTCTTGGACTTATGTGGAGACGTTACAAAAAATTATTAAATTTTATCGCTTATTACTTCTGCGACCAACTATTTGCAATAGGCACGAACAAAACTTTGGTCTTACTAATTTCATCTCGTTTGGCCGATCTTACCCAGAAATATGGTCATACCGTTTACCTATTTGTTCGTTCGTCGAGTCACAAACATAAGCCCTAAATATTTTTTGTATCACCTTTTGTCTTATTACAAATTCATTGGTAATGAACGCCGTTGAACTATCAGTAATTAATTAATGATAATTTTCCATTTCTCACAGAAGCACAATTCTGAATTAAACTCGTTCTCTTAAATAATTGGGCAGCTGTCCATAACAAATAGCAGATTTAGCTGAATAGATTCAAGGTTTAGTAGCAAAATAAGGGTTTTTATAAATGCCCTCAAAACATTTAAAATGTTAAAAAATTCAGCCCTTTAATTAGGTTCTGGTTTGCTTTAAAGGCTGTGAAAAGGTTCAAATTCATAAAGTCAGCGTTTTTTCTTGGACTTATGTGGAAACGTTACAAAAAATTATTAAATTTTGACGCTTATTACTTCTGCGACCAACTATTTGCAATAGGCACGAACAAAACTTTGTTCTTACTAATTTCAGCTCGTTTGGCCGATCTTATCCAGAAATATGGTCATACCGTTTACCTATTTGTTCGTTCGTCGAGTCACAAACATAAGCCCTAAATATTTTTTGTATCACCTTTTGTCTTATTACAAATTCATTGGTAATGAACGCCGTTGAACTATCAGTAATTAATTAATGATAATTTTCCATTTCTCACAGAAGCACAATTCTGAATTAAACTCGTTCTCTTAAATATTTGGGCAGCTGTCCATAACAAATAGCAGATTTAGCTGAATAGATTCAAGGTTTAGTAGCAAAATAAGGGTTTTTATAAATGCCCTCAAAACATTTAAAATGTTAAAAAATTCAGCCCTTTAATTAGGTTCTGGTTTGCTTTAAAGGCTGTGAAAAGGTTCAAATTCATAAAGTCAGCGTTTTTTCTTGGACTTATGTGGAGACGTAAAAATTATTAAATTTTGACGCTTATTACTTCTGCGACAAACTATTTGCAATAGGCACGAACAAAACTTTGGACTTACTAATTTCAGCTCGTTTGGCCGATCTTATCCAGAAATATGGTCATACCATTTACCTATTTGTTCGTTCGTCGAGTCACAAACATAAGCCCTAAATATTTTTTGTATCACCTTTTGTCTTATTACAAATTCATTGGTAATGAACGCCGTTGAACTATCAGTAATTAATTAATGATAATTTTCCATTTCTCACAGAAGCACAATTCTGAATTAAACTCGTTCTCTTAAATATTTGGGCAGCTGTCCATAACAAATAGCAGATTTAGCTGAATAGATTCAAGGTTTAGTAGCAAAATAAGGGTTTTATAAATGCCCTCAAAACATTTAAAATGTTAAAAAATTCAGCTCTTTAATTAGGTTCTGGTTTGCTTTAAAGGCTGTGAAAAGGTTCAAATTCATAAAGTCAGCGTTTTTCTTGGACTTATGTGGAGACGTTACAAAAAATTATTAAATTTTGACGCTTATTACTTCTGCGACCAACTATTTGCAATAGGCACAAACAAAACTTTGTTCTTACTAATTTCAGCTCGTTTGGCCGATCTTATCCAGAAATATGGTCATACCGTTTACCTATTTGTTCGTTCGTCGAGTCACAAACATAAGCCCTAAATATTTTTTGTATCACCTTTTGTCTTATTACAAATTCATTGGTAATGAACGCCGTTGAACTATCAGTAATTAATTAATGATAATTTTCCATTTCTCACAGAAGCACAATTCTGAATTAAACTCGTTCTCTTAAATATTTGGGCAGCTGTCCATAACAAATAGCAGATTTAGCTGAATAGATTCAAGGTTTAGTAGCAAAATAAGGGTTTTTATAAATGCCCTCAAAACATTTAAAATGTTAAAAAATTCAGCCCTTTAATTAGGTTCTGGTTTGCTTTAAAGGCTGTGAAAAGGTTCAAATTCATAAAGTCAGCGTTTTTTCTTGGACTTATGTGGAGACGTTACAAAAAATTATTAATTTTGATCGCTTATTACTTCTGCGACCAACTATTTGCAATAGGCACGAACAAAACTTTGGTCTTACTAATTTCAGCTCGTTTGGCCGATCTTATCCAGAAATATGGTCATACCAGTTTACCTATTTGTTCGTTCGTCGAGTCACAAACATAAGCCCTAAATATTTTTTGTATCACCTTTTGTCTTATTACAAATTCATTGGTAATGAACGCCGTTGAACTATCAGTAATTAATTAATGATAATTTTCATTTCTCACAGAAGCACAATTCTGAATTAAACTCGTTCTCTTAAATAATTGGGCAGCTGTCCATAACAAATAGCAGATTTAGCTGAATAGATTCAAGGTTTAGTAGCAAAATAAGGGTTTTTATAAATGCCCTCAAAACATTTAAAATGTTAAAAAATTCAGCCCTTTAATTAGGTTCTGGTTTGCTTTAAAGGCTGTGAAAAGGTTCAAATTCATAAAGTCAGCGTTTTTTCTTGGACTTATGTGGAAACGTTACAAAAAATTATTAAATTTTGATGCTTATTACTTCTGCGACCAACTATTTGCAATAGGCACGAACAAAACTTTGGTCTTACTAATTTCAGCTCGTTTGGCCGATCTTATCCAGAAATATGGTCATACCATTTACCTATTTGTTCGTTCGTCGAGTCACAAACATAAGCCCTAAATATTTTTTGTATCACCTTTTGTCTTATTACAAATTCATTGGTAATGAACGCCGTTGAACTATCAGTAATTAATTAATGATAATTTTCCATTTCTCACAGAAGCACAATTCTGAATTAAACTCGTTCTCTTAAATATTTGGGCAGCTGTCCATAACAAATAGCAGATTTAGCTGAATAGATTCAAGGTTTAGTAGCAAAATAAGGGTTTTTATAAATGCCCTCAAAACATTTAAAATGTTAAAAAATTCAGCCCTTTAATTAGGTTCTGGTTTGCTTTAAAGGCTGTGAAAAGGTTCAAATTCATAAAGTCAGCGTTTTTTCTTGGACTTATGTGGAAACGTTACAAAAAATTATTAAATTTTGACGCTTATTACTTCTGCGACCAACTATTTGCAATAGGCACGAACAAAACTTTGGTCTTACTAATTTCAGCTCGTTTGGCCGATCTTATCCAGAAATATGGTCATACCATTTACCTATTTGTTCGTTCGTCGAGTCACAAACATAAGCCCTAAATATTTTTTGTATCACCTTTTGTCTTATTACAAATTCATTGGTAATGAACGCCGTTGAACTATCAGTAATTAATTAATGATAATTTTTCATTTCTCACAGAAGCACAATTCTGAATTAAACTCGTTCTCTTAAATAATTGGGCAGCTGTCCATAATAAATAGCAGATTTAGCTGAATAGATTCAAGGTTTAGTAGCAAAATAAGGGTTTTTATAAATGCCCTCAAAACATTTAAAATGTTAAAAAATTCAGCCCTTTAATTAGGTTCTGGTTTGCTTTAAAGGCTGTGAAAAGGTTCAAATTCATAAAGTCAGCGTTTTTTCTTGGACTTATGTGGAAACTTTACAAAAACTTATTGAAATTTTGATCGCTTATTACTTCTGCGACCAACTATTTGCAATAGGCACGAACAAAACTTTGGTCTTACTAATTTCAGCTCGTTTGGCCGATCTTATCCAGAAATATGGTCATACCGTTTACCTATTTGTTCGTTCGTCGAGTCACAAACATAAGCCCTAAATATTTTTTGTATCACCTTTTGTCTTATTACAAATTCATTGGTAATGAACGCCGTTGAACTATCAGTAATTAATTAATGATAATTTTTCATTTCTCACAGAAGCACAATTCTGAATTAAACTCGTTCTCTTAAATAATTGGGCAGCTGTCCATAATAAATAGCAGATTTAGCTGAATAGATTCAAGGTTTAGTAGCAAAATAAGGGTTTTTATAAATGCCCTCAAAACATTTAAAATGTTAAAAAATTCAGCCCTTTAATTAGGTTCTGGTTTGCTTTAAAGGCTGTGAAAAGGTTCAAATTCATAAAGTCAGCGTTTTTTCTTGGACTTATGTGGAGACGTTACAAAAAATTATTGAATTTTGACGCTTATTACTTCTGCGACCAACTATTTGCAATAGGCACGAACAAAACTTTGGACTTACTAATTTCAGCTCGTTTGGCCGATCTTATCCAGAAATATGGTCATACCATTTACCTATTTGTTCGTTCGTCGAGTCACAAACATAAGCCCTAAATATTTTTTGTATCACCTTTTGTCTTATTACAAATTCATTGGTAATGAACGCCGTTGAACTATCAGTAATTAATTAATGATAATTTTCATTTCTCACAGAAGCACAATTCTGAATTAAACTCGTTCTCTTAAATATTTGGGCAGCTGTCCATAACAAATAGCAGATTTAGCTGAATAGATTCAAGGTTTAGTAGCAAAATAAGGGTTTTATAAATGCCCTCAAAACATTTAAAATGTTAAAAAATTCAGCCCTTTAATTAGGTTCTGGTTTGCTTTAAAGGCTGTGAAAAGGTTCAAATTCATAAAGTCAGCGTTTTTTCTTGGACTTATGTGGAAACGTTACAAAAAATTATTAAATTTTGATCGCTTATTACTTCTGCGACCAACTATTTGCAATAGGCACGAACAAAACTTTGGTCTTACTAATTTCAGCTCGTTTGGCCGATCTTATCCAGAAATATGGTCATACCAGTTTACCTATTTGTTCGTTCGTCGAGTCACAAACATAAGCCCTAAATATTTTTTGTATCACCTTTTGTCTTATTACAAATTCATTGGTAATGAACGCCGTTGAACTATCAGTAATTAATTAATGATAATTTTCCATTTCTCACAGAAGCACAATTCTGAATTAAACTCGTTCTCTTAAATATTTGGGCAGCTGTCCATAACAAATAGCAGATTTAGCTGAATAGATTCTAAGGTTTAGTAGCAAAATAAGGGTTTTTATAAATGCCCTCAAAACATTTAAAATGTTAAAAAATTCAGCCCTTTAATTAGGTTCTGGTTTGCTTTAAAGGCTGTGAAAAGGTTCAAATTCATAAAGTCAGCGTTTTTTCTTGGACTTATGTGGAAACGTTACAAAAAATTATTAAATTTTGATGCTTATTACTTCTGCGACCAACTATTTGCAATAGGCACGAACAAAACTTTGTTCTTACTAATTTCAGCTCGTTTGGCCGATCTTATCCAGAAATATGGTCATACCATTTACCTATTTGTTCGTTCGTCGAGTCACAAACATAAGCCCTAAATATTTTTTGTATCACCTTTTGTCTTATTACAAATTCATTGGTAATGAACGCCGTTGAACTATCAGTAATTAATTAATGATAATTTTCCATTTCTCACAGAAGCACAATTCTGAATTAAACTCGTTCTCTTAAATATTTGGGCAGCTGTCCATAACAAATAGCAGATTTAGCTGAATAGATTCAAGGTTTAGTAGCAAAATAAGGGTTTTTATCAATGCCCTCAAAACATTTAAAATGTTAAAAAATTCAGCCCTTTAATTAGGTTCTGGTTTGCTTTAAAGGCTGTGAAAAGGTTCAAATTCATAAAGTCAGCGTTTTTTCTTGGACTTATGTGGAAACGTTACAAAAAATTATTAATTTTGACGCTTATTACTTCTGCGACAAACTATTTGCAATAGGCACGAACAAAACTTTGGACTTACTAATTTCAGCTCGTTTGGCCGATCTTATCCAGAAATATGGTCATACCATTTACCTATTTGTTCGTTCGTCGAGTCACAAACATAAGCCCTAAATATTTTTTGTATCACCTTTTGTCTTATTACAAATTCATTGGTAATGAACGCCGTTGAACTATCAGTAATTAATTAATGATAATTTTCCATTTCTCACAGAAGCACAATTCTGAATTAAACTCGTTCTCTTAAATATTTGGGCAGCTGTCCATAACAAATAGCAGATTTAGCTGAATAGATTCTAGGTTTAGTAGCAAAATAAGGGTTTTTATCAATGCCCTCAAAACATTTAAAATGTTAAAAAATTCAGCCCTTTAATTAGGTTCTGGTTTGCTTTAAAGGCTGTGAAAAGGTTCAAATTCATAAAGTCAGCGTTTTTTCTTGGACTTATGTGGAAACGTTACAAAAAATTATTAAATTTTGATCGCTTATTACTTCTGCGACCAACTATTTGCAATAGGCACGAACAAAACTTTGTTCTTACTAATTTCAGCTCGTTTGGCCGATCTTATCCAGAAATATGGTCATACCATTTACCTATTTGTTCGTTCGTCGAGTCACAAACATAAGCCCTAAATATTTTTTGTATCACCTTTTGTCTTATTACAAATTCATTGGTAATGAACGCCGTTGAACTATCAGTAATTAATTAATGATAATTTTACATTTCTCACAGAAGCACAATTCTGAATTAAACTCGTTCTCTTAAATATTTGGGCAGCTGTCCATAACAAATAGCAGATTTAGCTGAATAGATTCTAGGTTTAGTAGCAAAATAAGGGTTTTTATCAATGCCCTCAAAACATTTAAAATGTTAAAAAATTCAGCTCTTTAATTAGGTTCTGGTTTGCTTTAAAGGCTGTGAAAAGGCTCAAATTCATAAAGTCAGCGTTTTTCTTGGACTTATGTGGAGACGTTACAAAAAATTATTGAATTTTGACGCTTATTACTTCTGCGACCAACTATTTGCAATAGGCACGAACAAAACTTTGGTCTTACTAATTTCAGCTCGTTTGGCCGATCTTATCCAGAAATATGGTCATACCATTTACCTATTTGTTCGTTCGTCGAGTCACAAACATAAGCCCTAAATATTTTTTGTATCACCTTTTGTCTTATTACAAATTCATTGGTAATGAACGCCGTTGAACTATCAGTAATTAATTAATGATAATTTTACATTTCTCACAGAAGCACAATTCTGAATTAAACTCGTTCTCTTAAATATTTGGGCAGCTGTCCATAACAAATAGCAGATTTAGCTGAATAGATTCAAGGTTTAGTAGCAAAATAAGGGTTTTTATAAATGCCCTCAAAACATTTAAAATGTTAAAAAATTCAGCTCTTTAATTAGGTTCTGGTTTGCTTTAAAGGCTGTGAAAAGGTTCAAATTCATAAAGTCAGCGTTTTTTCTTGGACTTATGTGGAAACGTTACAAAAAATTATTAAATTTTGACGCTTATTACTTCTGCGACCAACTATTTGCAATAGGCACGAACAAAACTTTGGTCTTACTAATTTCAGCTCGTTTGGCCGATCTTATCCAGAAATATGGTCATACCATTTACCTATTTGTTCGTTCGTCGAGTCACAAACATAAGCCCTAAATATTTTTTGTATCACCTTTTGTCTTATTACAAATTCATTGGTAATGAACGCCGTTGAACTATCAGTAATTAATTAATGATAATTTTCCATTTCTCACAGAAGCACAATTCTGAATTAAACTCGTTCTCTTAAATATTTGGGCAGCTGTCCATAACAAATAGCAGATTTAGCTGAATAGATTCTAGGTTTAGTAGCAAAATAAGGGTTTTTATAAATGCCCTCAAAACATTTAAAATGTTAAAAAATTCAGCTCTTTAATTAGGTTCTGGTTTGCTTTAAAGGCTGTGAAAAGGTTCAAATTCATAAAGTCAGCGTTTTTTCTTGGACTTATGTGGAAACGTTACAAAAAATTATTAAATTTTGACGCTTATTACTTCTGCGACCAACTATTTGCAATAGGCACGAACAAAACTTTGTTCTTACTAATTTCAGCTCGTTTGGCCGATCTTATCCAGAAATATGGTCATACCATTTACCTATCTGTTCGTTCGTCGAGTCACAAACATAAGCCCTAAATATTTTTTGTATCACCTTTTGTCTTATTACAAATTCATTGGTAATGAACGCCGTTGAACTACCAGTAATTAATTAATGATAATTTTCCATTTCTCACAGAAGCACAATTCTGAATTAAACTCGTTCTCTTAAATATTTGGGCAGCTGTCCATAACAAATAGCAGATTTAGCTGAATAGATTCAAGCTTTAGTAGCAAAATAAGGTTTTATAAATGCCCTCAAAACATTTAAAATGTTAAAAAATTCAGCTCTTTAATTAGGTTCTGGTTTGCTTTAAAGGCTGTGAAAAGGTTCAAATTCATAAAGTCAGCGTTTTTTCTTGGACTTATGTGGAAACATTACAAAAAATTATTAAATTTTGACGCTTATTACTTCTGCGACCAACTATTTGCAATAGGCACGAACAAAACTTTGTTCTTACTAATTTCAGCTCGTTTGGCCGATCTTATCCAGAAATATGGTCCTACCAGTTCGTCGAGTCACAAACATGAGCCCTAAATATTTTTTGTATCACCTTTTGTCTTATTACAAATTCATTGGTAATGAACGCCGTTGAACTACCAGTAATTAATTAATGATAATTTTCCATTTCTCACAGAAGCACAATTCTGAATTAAACTCGTTCTCTTAAATATTTGGGCAGCTGTCCATAACAAATAGCAGATTTAGCTGAATAGATTCAAGCTTTAGTAGCAAAATAAGGGTTTTATAAATGCCCTCAAAACATTTAAAATGTTAAAAAATTCAGCTCTTTAATTAGGTTCTGGTTTGCTTTAAAGGCTGTGAAAAGGTTCAAATTCATAAAGTCAGCGTTTTTTCTTGGACTTATGTGGAAACATTACAAAAAATTATTAAATTTTGACGCTTATTACTTCTGCGACCAACTATTTGCAATAGGCACGAACAAAACTTTGTTCTTACTAATTTCAGCTCGTTTGGCCGATCTTATCCAGAAATATGGTCCTACCATTTACCTATTTGTTCGTTCGTCGAGTCACAAACATAAGCCCTATATATTTTTTGTATCACCTTTTGTCTTATTACAAATTCATTGGTAATGAACGCCGTTGAACTATCAGTAATTAATTAATGATAATTTTCCATTTCTCACAGAAGCACAATTCTGAATTAAACTCGTTCTCTTAAATATTTGGGCAGCTGTCCATAACAAATAGCAGATTTAGCTGAATAGATTCAAGGTTTAGTAGCAAAATAAGGGTTTTATAAATGCCCTCAAAACATTTAAAATGTTAAAAAATTCAGCTCTTTAATTAGGTTCTGGTTTGCTTTAAAGGCTGTGAAAAGGTTCAAATTCATAAAGTCAGCGTTTTTCTTGGACTTATGTGGAGACGTTACAAAAAATTATTAAATTTTGACGCTTATTACTTCTGCGACCAACTATTTGCAATAGGCACGAACCAAACTTTGTTCTTACTAATTTCATCTCGTTTGGCCGATCTTATCCAGAAATATGGTCATACCATTTACCTATTTGTTCGTTCGTCGAGTCACAAACATAAGCCCTAAATATTTTTTGTATCACCTTTTGTCTTATTACAAATTCATTGGTAATGAATAAATTCCTTAATTGAAAAACGGTTAAACAAATTGTTTACTTAAGTGGAAGAATTCTTACCTAATGATCCGACGTCTTAGTGTTCCCTTGAGGCTTGGAAGTAGACTCGAGCAGAGCGAACCGACCCGAACCCCACCGAAGTGAAGCGGAACATCAGTTGCATTTCGTACGCAGGATCCATGTGTTTGAACGCGACTTGTCGTGTCGGTCAGTTCCGTGCCAAACAAACGCATGCTTTTGTGTCATTTTACGTTCTTTTGTGCCATTCTTTCGCTGTTTTTTTGCCTTTCAGACAATCTTAAGGCCTATTTGGCTTATCATCACTGCGTGTTCAATGGCGAGTACGACTTTTGCGAGCGGTTCAGCGCGTTGTGCGAGTCGCAGAACGGTTACGGCGGACGGAACGGGTCATTTGAGTCGGGCCGTTTGAGTCGGATTGCCACATAAAGTATATCGGGGTTGAAAAAACATAAAAAACTATGAAAAAAAAAATCTAATTTTTATTTGTTTCTCTCAGATTTTTAAAGTTATCATGTAAAGCTATAGTAAACGAAAAATAAATATACAAAAAAGTTATTCCGATGATTCAGGTTTTATGTTAAGGTAGCAGGGGACTGGGGATTTGCCGGGACAGGAAAACTCGGGGCCCGTGTCGGGGAGGCCGCCGGAGTTTTTTGAAGTTTCTCTTCTCTTTTTTCTCAGAACCCCCTTTCTTATTAGTCCCGGGTCCCGCCAGGCCCAAAATTTCGGGACTTAAAGTATAGGGAATCTATTTTTGAACTTTTTATAATATTCTGACTAAAACTTAGTAATTTTCTGATTTTTTTTGTTTCGAAAACTGAGTAGCAATAACCATATGAACAAATGAAACATAATGAAGCGTGGATTTAGCAAAGGCACATCAAAATGATAACAATTTAACAAATTGTTATCCTATCATCCCGAATGTTTTTCTCGATGATGTTCTTCAAGTGTATGGTATGGTAGCCTGCCTTTTGCTTTTGTAGTATTATTTGTTATTTTTTTTATTATATTTTTGAAAAAAAAATTAATCCGTAACTAAAAAAATGAGATTTTGTATGGGTGGCTCTCCGACTCAAACGGCCCGACTCAAATGGCCCGACTCAAACGGCCCGACTCAAACGGCCAGACTCAAAGGACCCCCACCGCTCTCCGACTCAAACGGCCCGACTCAAACGGCCGGACTCAAATGACCCCCACCGGTTAAGTTATGTGAATGATGAATGGGTATGAAATAGTAGCTCACAAGTGCTGTTTTCAATTTGGTACTTCTGCTAATTTGAAAAGTAGTCATTTGAAAATCGAAAAAATCCAAATCTTATCAATTTAAGGCAACAAGAACAAGGTATTTAGAACATAAACGGATATAGGCATTAAGTCCTCAAAAAGAAATCACATTCGGCACGTTAAAAAGATAATTTAATTTACCATAAAATTCCAACTCCAACAACGATATACTATTGAATAATACAGTAAAAGGGCCTTTACGTTCGTGTGTCATCTGCTAAATCTGTTTTGTAGTGACACTGTTGGACCAATCGGTTGAAATGGCCTCCATAAATAAGAAGAACTCCACGGAGAAGGCCACCCAACATTAGCTGAAAGGAACACATAACTGAGTTTTAACCCACGAAAAATAGAAATTTTCAAAACCTTAAATTTTCTTTAAAAATTTCTAGGAAATTTGAATAGTGAAAGCTCAATTAAAACAGATAATTTAATGTTTTCGGGGATTTTTCCTAAAAATAACTGAGGGGGGTGTATTGCAACTGCCATTGACAGTCATGCAAGACGACCTGGAAAAATGCTTGCAGGACATTGGGCTCCGGACTGGCACCCGCACTCAACACACCCAGCAGCCATCCCTCGATGCCAATGGTTGACGCAAAATGACCCTGGCGAATAGCACTGACAAGACGTGCAGCAACATCACGCGCTTGAAACAGTCCAGCGGTGCCAGAGATTGCACGGATCTTTAATTTTTGCAAGATTAAATTCGTCTCTACGATTTGTACATGCGGTACCCGAAAATTACGACGAAACTTAACTCCGCTGAAAAAAAAAATCGCTAAAAATAAGTTTTTTGTGAAGAACATTTTCATAATTTTAATTTAAAAAAATCATGAAAATTTTTATTCAAAATTTTGATATTTTTCGTAAATTTTATTCACAAAAGTTTTGGTATTTTTATGGAAATTTTCAAGGGGTGGTGATTTTTTTTTTCTCTTGAAAGGAGTTTCGTCGGCGGAAGTTTTGTCCCTGTTCCTTTGGTAAATACTCAACTCGTTTTTGGCCAACTCGTTTTTGTTACGACTCGTTTTTGACTCAACTCGTTTTTATTGTCTCAACTCGTTTTTATTGTCTTAACTCGTTTTTATTGTCTCAACTCGTTTTTCGGGTTGAAAAACCCTAAATCGAAGGGAAACGAAAGGGAAAAAATAAAAGCCGGAGGTTTTCGGGGTCGCTGATCACGAATATGGCATTAGTTTTTGCCAATTCCTAACTCCGGGCCCCGAACTCGAACAAAAAGTCGAAAATTTTTAATTTTTTCTAAGTCGATTTTATCCGTCAAAATTACTCTAATAGGCCAGATTCGACTTGGAATGATGTCATTTTGTTTTTTGGGTACCGAATTCGAACAAAAGTCGTGAACTCTATTTTCGATAAAAAAAAAATTTTTGTCCAAAAATCTACTTAAAGCCCTTAAAAACAGATCATATAGCTTTGAACAGATATTTTCGAACATTTATTGTCGATAAAAGCGACTTAGAAAAAATTAAAATTTTTCGACTTTTTGTTCGAGTTCGGGGTCCGGGGTTAGGAATTGGCAAAAACTGATGCCATATTCGTAATCAGCGACCCCGAAAACCTCCGGCTTTTATTTTTTCCCTTTCGTTTCCCTTCGATTTAGGGTTTTTCAACCCGAAAAACGAGTTGAGACAATAAAAACGAGTTAAGACAATAAAAACGAGTTGAGACAATAAAAACGAGTTGAGTCAAAAACGAGTTGTAACAAAAACGAGTTGGCCAAAAACGAGTTGAATGCCGTCCGTTCCTTTGTACCTGCGGTGGCATTGTACGCAATTCCTCACGGAATCCATCAGTGGCCGTGTTCGGTGGAAACAAAATGGACACACCGACATTCCATGGTAACAGTTCCATATGCAATACATCAGCAAAGCCACGGATTGCAAATTTGGAAGGCGAATAGGCGGAATAACCCCTGAAAACATAAATTTTGTTTTTGTTGTGATGTCCATTTTCCGATTCTCACCAAATGGCCAATTGTCCGGCTGCTGAAGACACGAACGAAATGTGCCCAGAATGACGCCGTTTCATGCCACCAACAACAGCACGAGTGACGTACACCTGAAGCCCGGAACAACACTCGTGTTCGGCAAACGCGATTTTTCGAACTATCCAAACCACGGTATATACCGAAAAAATACCGACCGGTATACAGAAAAATATCGCGGTATACCGATACCGTGCCGAACACTAGACAATACAGCACATTGCACTTTACACGTTCTTTTGACTTTTGGGAGACTTTTAGGCTTTCTACAGATAGTCAGACCAAGAAGCATTTAATTAAAATTCCGTGTTTCATTCAAATATTTAAGTATGAAAATTGGATTAACGCCCAAATGGACATAAAGGAATAGCATTGGACGTCATGATTCGAATTAAGACTAAACTATTTCGGACTAAGACTCTCTTGCCCCAGCAGTATTCGTTTGCTCACTGAGCCAAAAAAGTTGGTGCGCATCTGACGCTCAAACGCATCACTTGGCAACTCATCGAACGCACCCTGCACACATGTGCCCACATTGTTCACCAACAAATCGACAGCGCCCCCCGACTCACGCTCTGCTTCCCGGACAATTTCCTGAATAGGAAAGTGGTTTTTTCCGACTTAAGAATCCGGCTTTTCGGTTTCTGACTCAATGTACCCGGCTCTCGGTCAGATTAACCAATTTTTGGGCACCTCAATTTTGGCTGGACTATCAACCGCCAAATCCACTTGGAAAGTGTGCACGGCTTGGCCCGAATGGCGACGCAGTGCCTCCAACTCTTGCTTGGCCGCTTCCAACGCGACCGGATCACGAGCGAACACAGACAGTGAACGGCACCCGCAGTAAAGCAATTCGGCACCGATTGCTTTGCCAATGCCACGGGAACCTCCTGATGTCCGACAAAATTTTAGGAAATTTTGATTTTTTGGGCATGAATAACTCCCCTCCCCGCTCTCTCATCTTAGGCGTTTATAGCGACAATATCCTATAAATTAATTAATGAAACAAAAAAAGGACCAGTGATCAGACAATGTTTGCCCGCCGGGTCAAAAGGCAACGTTTTTGGCAAACTAAAGAAAACAACCGCAAGAAAAATGAAGAGAATGAGCAAAACGATGACGAAGAACCAAATCATTGTTTATTTGATGATGGCTTTCGAAAAAGGAAGTTAATTAAATTTAAACAAATAATTTCAAAATTTGCAAGTAATTTTCGGACAACTTAAAACATACAAGAAAAGTAAAAATTTACGAAATGACAAATTATCCAAGAAGAATAAATTAGTCAACGCTCATTTCTTCAACAATCTTTTGGGTGGCCATCTTTGGTTCCTGCTTATGAATGGAGTACAAATGGAAGGCCATCGGTTGGTCAAAATGCATTCCGTAAACGGACAGGGCGGCCAATAGGAGGTGCATGTCGGCCCCATCTGCGAGCAGTGAGCCGCGCATTGCGTGCACATCAAATGAACAAATGGCGTAAGTTGGTGCAGCGGTGCCTAACACTGGAAAAAACTTTTTGTATTACCCAAGGAATTCCGGGATGGATTTTTTTCGAATTTGGTCATCTCCACCCCCATAGTAGCTAATTTGCTATTAACATCAGTTTTGTACAATAGGTTCAAAGGTATAGGAAATTTGACCGAAAATAACTAGACGCCAGGCTAACTCGGCCCTAACTCTCGCGAACGTTTACGAATGGAAATCGGCCTGACATCCATTGTGAGCGCCAAGTTGGCCCACAATAGGATAAATACCATACAAATTGTTTGGAAAATACCCAAAAATGCACCTTTGCCAATAGCGCTATCCACCAAAGCATGAAATTCTGGTGCAGTGAATCGTTCAGGTAGCATGCCACCGAATTCTCTACAAACAAAAACTTTTTAATGGAATGGGCTTTGAAATTTGATTATTTTAGTTTCATAAATGAATACTTTTGTATTTGGTTTTTCTTTTGTTTCTGATTGAAATTCTTTCAAAAAGCGCTCCTTGGTTTAATGATTAAATTAAAACATTGATACATGTTGACCGTAAGTCTGTGCACTTTGCCTGGCTCCATTCCTCCTCCGGATTTTTCCCATCGACGCTTCTTCCCCATTTTTGAAACTAAAATTTCTTAATATTTTTAACTGAAGATTTTTAAGAGTGGGCAATAAATGCAAATTTACATGCAGAAACTCATTTAACAATCGACAATTTAAAAAAATGGTTTATTAAATTTTACGTTACAGTGTCAAGCATGATATTGTAAACAGCCAAATGCACTATTTACATGAGAAGGGTGGGATTAAAGAATTAGAAAAAGCGCTGATGAACAATTGCACACATAACCCTTTTTTGTCCAAAATCAAATTTGTTATCAAAAATGATAGAAGAGAAATAGAGATTTAAGCAATTTGCTAAAGCATTTGGTCATATAAAGCAGTCATTGAATTTGTTTAAAGCTTCTTCAGCGCAACCGTGCCTCTGCCTCTCTTCACAATTTGAACATTGGCATCGACAAATTGACGACGCAACACCTGTTTTACCTAAATTAATAGGTTTTCCAAGAACAGAAAGAAATTCTGGATTAATCCACTAGTTTAATGGAAATCCATAAATCCCTCTCATTTGTACAGAAATGGTATTAATTCCCCAGTTAATTATTATCAGCAGGTATGCCAATTTAGGCACAAAAAACAAAAAAAAATACACAAACAGGAAATAAAATCTCCAAATAAACATTCAAAAACTGAAACATATGCAGAAAAATTCTACCTGTTCAGCAATTGTTTTTCAGAATCACACAGAAAAGCAAATCTTTTCCTATAACAAAGACGAGCGAAATATATTTATACCTCGAAAATTCGAAAAAATAATTATTTTTGGAGTCTCAAATTTTTGGTTAAAAACTTTTCTTGGAGTACCTCGTCCCAATCCAAAAAACATACAGCTGAAGTGCGGTACACTCTGTCCAGCACCAACTCTTTGTCATTATCGGTCTGCAAAAAGTGTTCAATGCGTTTGATTGTTTCTGCGCTTAATGCCGCATCCTTTTGTTGGGCAATCAATGCGACGCGCGATTGTGGTGGGGCGAGTTGGGAAGGAGTACCGCTGACGGTTGAGGAGGAAGACAACGGGGGATGGCGGGCAAGTTCTGTGTTAAATAAAAACAAATACGAATAAATTCTTATTTACATACGCAAAATTTGGCTCCTCAGAATTTGAAAGGAAAAATGCAGAATACACCCCTTTTATAAACTGACTGTTAGTTATGAATACGGCTCTACTCCAGTTTACGCGTCCAGTAAATGTTACGCGTCGAATCATTGTTTTAGCGTTCAATCCAAAAAATTTTCTGTTTTATTAATGTTCCAAAATTTCATTGAAAATGTTACGACGCATCAAAAACCTTCTTGAAGAAATGCACATTCAAATCCCTTTTAATGATTTTATTTTCTATATAATATTTTTTATATTTATTTAGTTGGATAAAAATTACTAGCATGATTGGATACGCAAAACAAAAAAAAACAGTTAGACGCGTTAACATTGCTTGTACGCGTTAACTGGAATACAGCCAAGAAAACCACCATGGGATTGGCCAAATAATGATATGCACAGTCGATGATTTTTGACCGCAATTTTTGATTCAATTTTTCCCTTAAATAGATGACTTAGAATTTAAAAATTTATTAGTCACATGCATCCTCTCCCTCATCTAAGTTTGCTAAAAAGTGCAATATCAAAACAGCAACCAAGGAGGGATTAATGGTGAACAGACCATTTCCGGGCCAGTCGCTTTGCTCATCATCCGCGTCAATGTTGGACGTGCTGGCCTCAGATTCTGATTGTGAATGGGAAAATTGATCGGACAGGTTGTTTTCCATGTCCGATGCTGATCTGGTGCAAGTTCTGGTCGGTCGGGTGAAGTCATGGCCCGTTGACAGACCTTCTCCATGTTCCCAATCCATTTGCACTTTGCAATTTGCTAGAATTTTATGTGGTTGGTTATCTTCAAATATGTAACAAAAATTATCTTATTTATTTAATGGGGCGAATTTTGGTTTTGGTATAAAGGTGCTTTTTCTTGTCTAATTTTTTCTTGTCGAGATTTATTTTTATTTTTTCTACAATTAATCAGTGCTCTTATAAAGGAGAGCAGTCACAAAGAAACAGAACTGTTAAGGATGTTTGAAACGACAATTAAAAATAAACTTACGAAAAGTTATGTCCGCGGTGTTCACCGACAATTTCTTCCAAGGCGGTTGGTGTTCGTCTACATCCATTTCACCCATCTGTTGTTTGTCCCGACGTGGCAGCTTTTTCCGCCGTTTACTACGGAATGGGTACATTGGCATGTCGGCGGATGTGCGCGAGTCAGACTCAGTGTTCAGCGTAACAGATGCAACACGATGCGCTGTGCCGTCAATGTCCGAATTGTTCTCTGGGTTGTTAGGTCGTCTTTGAAGTTGACGGCGAGATGAGTGTTCATCGCGTTGTGCCATCGTGGTAACTTTTTTTACATTTGAAGCCAAAGATAATTAAAGGAAGATGGAAAGTCCGAATGATGATATGTAATTAGTCAAATAACATTAGAGAGAGAGAGTACCATAATTCCAAGCCACATTTATCCAAAGACAAATCCAAAAAATGAATTATGATAAACCAGACAAATAATCAACAGAGAAGGAGAAAAAATTATGTGTCTCATTGGATCCTCAAGGAGCGCGTTGGATGATTTTTGTTGTTCACTTCTCTTCATTGTCTCACTTCGACGAGGTGTACTTCGTCACGGCTTTGGTCCCTTCAGAAACAGCGTGCTTGGCCAACTCTCCGGGAAGAATGAGGCGAACTGCCGTCTGAATTTCACGAGAAGAAATAGTCGAGCGCTTGTTGTAATGGGCAAGACGCGAAGCTTCGGCAGCAATGCGTTCAAACACATCATTAACAAAGCTAAAAAGAAATGAGAAGGTGGATGAGTATTCGGGGGGCTATAAAAATAAATGAAACTAACGAGTTCATAATGGACATGGCCTTGGAAGAAATGCCGGTGTCAGGATGAACCTGTTTCAGCACTCGGTAAATGTAAACCTAAAAAATTGGATATTTTCGGTGCCGAACTTATTTCTCTGAAGACTTACGGAGTACGATTCCTTGCGCGTCTTCCTTCGCTTTTTGTCAGTTGAGCGCACCACTTTGGTGGACTTCACTGCCTTTTTCGCTCCTTTTCCCGATGGCTTTGGTGGCATTTTTCAATAAAAGAAGAAAAAGTGGAGAGTTTGTTGAAAAAGCAATTAATTGATTCTTGATTCAAAGAAAGCAATGAAGAAAAAGTGAACAAATGGATCAAAATTTCTAAAAATATGAGGCGCCCTGGAGAAAAGTCTTTTCGTGTATTTGAATTTGGGTATTAAATATGAATTTTGGGGGAAAATTTTTTCCCTTTTTTGTTCGAATTCGGGTCCGGGGTTTGGAATTGGCGGAATGGGTGTCAGATTCGTGATCACTGATCAGCTACCCCGAAAACGCTCGGAAAGTTGTTAAAAGACAATTTTAAATGTTTTTTTCGAAAAATGGGAGGCACAATCTTCAGCAGGATTAATAAACTGACAATGAGTAGAATTGGCTGAAAAATTCGGGTCGGGTATCGCACCTACAAAGACAATACCTAAAATTCTTTTCCAATTAAACCGCTGTTGTTTTATACTTACATACATACCCAGGTTCTTATGGCATTAAGCATTAACAGATTACCTATTACATATTGTTTTTACTTCTGGACTTTGGTCTCTCTAAGAGGAGCTTATCTTTTAGTTCCTCTTTTTGTCGTCATTTTTTTATTTGTTCATACGTTTAAGATTTTTCGGTTGATCTGCAATGTTTGATTGCGTACCTTCTTGCTCTACTGGTACAAAAGAAGAAAATGACTGTTCTGTCGGTACCGTTATCCGTCATACTCCATTTGATGGCCATGTGCTTGTTCTGTCTGAGTTTGGGAAGCCAATTTTTTCTAGGTCAATCCTCTTTGGCATAGTTTGAAAATTATATATTTTTCCTTTCATTTTAAGTTGTGGTAATGAAGAAGAAATGTGTAGTATATTCGCCATTATTTCTGTAATTGTCCGGCGTTTTCATACCTTGGCTTTTGGTGAAGAGGAAGCAAAAGAGGCTCAGGTCAGAAAAGAATCCTTTGTTCCTTGAAAAACCGGCGGATAATTCGAAAACTTTTAGGGTTTAATTTATGGGGTTTACTTGAGTCGTTTTGTTTTATCGGAACATGGGAGGATTTTTGGCTCTATTGCAGTTTACCCGACCATAAAAAATTTTCACGACCTTTATGTCTTGAGTTTTTTCAATAAAAATTACTTGGAATTTTTTAAAGTAGGAAATTTGAAGAAAAAACATGAAATTTTCATAACATTTTTTAAATTTTTACTAGTTTTTTGAAGACTTAAGAAAAAAATACGAAAATTTGAAGGATTTTCTTGAAAATTCTGCGTTAAAAAATTCCCAGTAATTTTTTATTGAAAAAACTCAAGGCTTAAAAAAATTTTTATATTTTTTCCTAGGGGGGGGGGGGGGGGGATATTTATGGTCGTGTCTTTTTTTTTATGGTCGTGTAAATTTTTTATGGTCGTGTAAATTTTTTATGGTCGTGTCTTTAGTTTTATGGTCGTGTTAATTTCTTATGGTCGTGTAAATCTTTTAAGGTCGTGAAAATTTTTTATGGTCGGGTAAACTGCAATAGAACCGGATTTTTATCCTTTTCCTCCACTAATCCCCAGTTTTGACCCCCCTACAGAAAGATTCGCTGTTGAACATTCAGACTCCGGACCGTTACTTTCAATTTCTCTATAGAAGTCCTTTGATCCTTTGCCTAATATCAAAGCAGCCGTGGAACTTATCTGTTCAATTGGATGCGGTTTATAATCAGGTTTGTAGAATCAGATTTTCGATTATTATTATAATCAATGCTAATTGTACAAATTCGTTTAGATCATTTCAATGTTTTCTCGTCAAATGTTGAAGGGTTATTATGCAAAACGAGGCTTTAATTTCGATATTCGAGGTCTTTTTGGTTAGTGTTTGTATTATTATGTCCAAATTTAATATTATTTTTCTTCGATGAGTTTTTAGACGGTGTCGACAAACGGATTGATGCATGTGCGAAAGGGTTCAATGAAGACCCAGTGGTCCTATATGGTAAGAGAACAAAAAATAATTACAGTTTTAAAAACTTTTTTATGGGCTTTCGAATTTTGCCACTTCATCAGACGGACCGAGATTTTCTTGTTCAAACAATGGGCGCTGCAATCAATGAATTGTGCCCAAATGTAATTATGCATACCATTTACCAGCATCACCCCTTCCCTTGATTTATAACTAGTAAAATATTCTCAGAAAAAAACCAATTTTTCTATAGAAATTTCCTTTAAGTAAATGGAAGATTTAAAAAAAAAGTTAACAATTTCTTATTTGGATTTCTTAGATTATCGCTTTTGGTCTTCTCATCGCCCATCGTCAACTCGTTTCTTTGGTTCGCATGAAAAGACTTCATTTGGATGCGCCAGATTTCAACACAATTGTGGTAAAATAAAAAAAGCCAATTAATATAGGTAACAAAAATTAAGAATCTTATCGAATGCCATAAAATGAATCTCATGCAAGGTGATCATCAAGTAATGTTTTTTGGTAAAGAAACGATGGGTAAATGTTTTTTGTTTTTGTTTTTTAGGTGCCAATATGTTTGCCCAAATTTAATCCAAAGTGAGCTTCTCTGTCATTCCCTCTTTACTGCTCTTTTTTAATAATTCTTTAAAAAAATGCCCCCCCCCTTCCACTAATGATTTTCGAGAGGCTATTTAAATACGAATAACATTAACTTTTAAATCCCTCGTTCCCAGATTAGAACTCGAATAATAAGAAAAAATAATGGATTGTTAAAAGAAGAAATTATTGTCCAAGTTCGTTCCTCTATGCCTACATTTCTCATCTGTGGGACGGCACTGGACCATGCATGGTGTTACTATCAGTGGCTAAAGATGCCGTGCAACAAATGTCCATGGTTCGGCCCAGGCTAGAGGATGCGCTCAGCACATATAAACGCTGTGCTCTGTTGACAGAGGCATTGCAACAACCGGAGGGTTTCACATTGAAAAAAGTGCATAACTAACAGACAAAAATGCATCCTGGAAAACCAACACAATGTAAAATATTTTTTAGTTGCACCTTGGCTCACAACTTTGGCATTTCATGTATAAAAACACGTCAAATGCCCAAGTTTGAAACTCACCTAAATGTTTTTATATATGGTAGGTCGAATTTTTAGGATCCGACACAGGTGTGCTGTTCGACGCCTAAGAAACCGTTAATTTCAAAGAACGAACTGACCAGCCTCTACAATGGATATGCAAAAATGGCTGATTTGTTGCGGAAAGGGCGCGGTGGAATTAAAACATTATTTCTAATGCTGGACCGTTACTCACTTTTTGCATGGGTATACAAAGGAATTAATTTATTCACTTGTCGATCATTTTGTTTTAGATAACTCCAGGCTTCGAACTATTTTGTAAGGCAGTCGAATTAAACTCCTTTAAAGCTCCGTTTCGCTCTATTCTACTATTATGTTTGAGGTGCATTCAACCCACTCGTAAGCAAAAAAGAAGTGATGGAAGCCACTGAAAAATTACTGCGACTGCTTAGGAAGGAAGAAAAAAAAGTGCTGTTCAGCAGCAATCCCAGTGTTTTGATAGGGTGATTTTTTATTTTTGTGTATGTATGTACACATATAATAACGTTGCCATTGAATTAGCATAACTCATTAAAGTACAATGTGCAAATTTCTTTTATTACTATATTTTAAGGAAAAGTTAATCTGAGAGTCTAAACTCAAATTGTTCAAAACCAGACGCTGTGTGCTTAATTAAAGATATAGGATTTTTGAAAAGGTGATGTGACCCCCTCCGCGACCTCTCGGATTAATTTTAAAATTCACAAGGTCGGGTAAAGAAACGCATTACCCTCGCCTAATTAATGTTTCTCATCGTTTTTGGAGCGTTTCTGAGCGTTTTAAAACAAAAAAAACAAATTTCCAAAGTCAACATAAATGGCATACACAGCAAAGGCCAAAGGGAGGGGAAGAGAATATTTGTCAACAAATGAGAATTTGCTAATTTATTTTCTGGCCCGCAAAGAAAGAATTTTTAAAGTAACCGAAAAAAGAGCTCAATTATGAGGCAGAAAAGGAATCAACTTGTCAATATATATACGCACTAAGTGTTATAGATTGTGCTAAAAATAATGCAAAAGCACACTGACCCTTTCATCTGTTTGCTTTGGCTTTGCCCCTGCCGTTTGGTCATACGCCCGCCGGTGGCTGACACGCGAATGTCATATGTTATGAGAAAAACATTTTTTAAGGATTTTTTTTTGTTGAGATTATCTCTCGCCGTCTTTTAACAGTCTTTACTCATTTTCCAATAATGTCTTTGTCTTGTCTAATCCTCGTCCCCTGCCAATAAAAGGACAGTATACAGAATTCAAAGTACCGTATAAAGTAAAAGACTGTTTTGTTTTAGCAAAATAGACTTCGAACACATTTATTTTATAAATCCAAAATTGATTTAATCAAAAATGTCATCGCCAAGTACCGGTCTGTCATATTATTATACAACAAAAATAATTTACTAATTTTCACAAAACAGGAAAGCGTAGAATGGACACGGATGTGCTGAAATTGTGATTGGCCCTTCTAAAGCATAACATTTTAATATTCAGTATGCTTTAGAATTGAATCTAACCATGAGGTAGTCATCACTGGTGGACTGAATGAATTCCTGGTATGTAAAGTTAAAAAAAAAATTTTAAATTGTAAATTTTAGGTGAAATTTTATGGCCCGAAAGGAAGTAAGTGATGAAAGGGTCTCAATTTAATTATATAGCCTAAAACAACTTAATATATATTATTTATATCCAAAAAGTCTAAAATATTACTTCAAAATGGGAACACGACTTAAAAAAGACTCCTATTTACGTGTGTTAACTCATCATAAAAGTTTTCCGCCTGTAAATTAATTAATTGTGATTTACATCAAATTAATCGAAAAAATAAATTTTTGTAAAAATTCATTTAATTTTTTCTCCATAAATGTCTAACCTGTTGACAGTTTTTGGTCTAATTTTTGAAAATGTCATTTTTTAGGGAATTATTTTTGCTTTTACTGCATCCAAAAATCAATCTTCCACAAGTATAAATTTCTCGTATTTGTGAGCACCCTTTTGGGGTTTTTTGACATTTTTTTTGTTGTTTTCTGATTGGCCAAAAATATTGTATTCGTGATCAGCTGCTACCTCAAAATGTTTGGACACGTTTTTAAGACTCCAAAAAAAGCCCCTATCCCGCCACCTTTGTTTTCCAAAAGGCCTCGATTGTGATTAGCGCCCTGAATTATAAAAAATCACGGCCATAATGTTAAACAACATTTTTTCCTAAATTGAGATTAATCCAAGCAAAATTTAAGCTGCTTATGAAGGCGGAATTTGGCGTGTGAGGGTTGATTTGCCCGAAAAATACCCTTTCAAGGTTGGTTTTTTGGATAAAATTTTGTATATTTTTTCCTGATGGTTTAGTCCCCTTCCATTGGATTCATGAACAGAATTTATCATCCGAACATTGACGAAGCATCCGGCACAGTTTGCCTGGACGTAATCAACCAAAGTTGGACAGCACTTTATGGTCAGTTTGAACGGGAACTCGACGATTAAGCTGTAGAGTCGGGGGGGGGGGGGGGGGGGGGGGGGGGCTTCAGTCTTTACCGACTCCTCCTAAATCCATCGAAAACAAGAGGAAAATTTTATTTTGGAGTAGAAACGAGTATTCAAAAATGAAAAAAATTTTACCGAGCAAAAAATGGTCGTCGCTCAAAGGAAAAATGCACCTTTTACACCCGAAAGTTTTTTGTTAGCTTTCCGCCCTATGTCAAGAAGAATTTTAAACTTGTTCGTGTCTCAATATTATCGATCCAAATTCTGTTAGAGTATTTAGATTTATCAAACATTTTCGAATCGTTTCTTCCTCAATTGCTGACCTATCCGAACCCGGCGGATCCGCTGAACGGTGAAGCTGCTTCACTGTACATGCATAAGCCGGAAGAGTTCAAGGCCAAATGCATGGAATATGTGCGAAAATATGCCAACGAGGAAGCATTGGAGGCATTGGATAAAAAGACGATGAAAGGGGCTGACAATGAGGGTGACGCGGGGGAAGAGTCGGACGATTCGACAATTTCAGATTTCTATGAAGGTAGAAAATAGGCGAAGATTCCCGTGTTTTTTTTTTTGTCGGTTTAGATAAATTAAGAACCCATTAAAAAGCCTATCGGGATTCTAGACTAAATTATTGGGCTGGATTTCAAAATAATTTGTAGACAAAAAATCGAGGAAACAAATACACTTTTTATCTCTTTTAAGATGAAACGCAAGGGATGGAATATGATGATGAAGCGCTGCAGAAGGAATGAGTTCATATGACGGGATGTATATTTTTCCTTACCTACAATTATTGTAAACCACAAAACTTTTTCGTTTTACGTCACCACTAATAAAAAGTTTGGCAAATTATGTACTGTGTGAATATTGTCTGGGACCTAGACTCAAATCACGAACTCGGACTGTAAAATACATTTCCGCAGTCCCCGAGGCGCTTACGCCAAACAAATTTCGGCCTATGTTTCGGACTTGTTACCAAATTGCTGCTTACGACTTTCACGTCGATCCGATTCTGGGTCTATACTAAACAACTAGCGCGTTGAGTTTTGCCTTACTTCTTCCTTGTCGACATCTAGTTTCAAATTTGCTCAATTTAATATTTATTCTGTTATTTGATGGCATACATACATGCCAACAGGCAAGTTCGAAATGGACATATAAACAGGATGTCCTTTGTCTGATAATGAACTTAGAGGCAACCAAAAAGCAAATAAAATCGAAGGCTAAATTCTAATTGGAAAACTAAAGAACGACATGTTGACTATGCTTAGACATTCGATAGAAGGGGTTGGAATGAACTGACAAATGCAATTACTTAAAAAGTCAGATTATTCGGGAATGTCATATTTAAAAAACAAAATACTTAATATTGCACAAACCAAGACGCTTATGATTGTCCAACTTTATCTGACAACACAAAAATGAAACACACACACTATGTTTTATTCAAAACAAGACAAAAACAAAAATTTCCTATCCATCCCTGTTGATCATTTCCATGTTTTAGAAAGCGAAAAGGATCAAAAAGCCCATGGTGAGGCAGAACAATCCCATGGCTTCAGACAGCGCAAAACCGAGAATGGCGTACTGGAACAACTGCTGCTTCAGTGACGGATTGCGCGCGTAACCGATGACCAGCGAGCCGAACACGTTACCAATACCGGCACCGGAACCGGCCACTCCGACAGTTGCAGCCCCTAAAAATTTGAACAGATTCTAAAATAGACAAAAAAAAAAAAAAAACTAGCCAGCTCCGACGTATTTCGCTGCACTGTCAATGTCTTTGCGAACAGCGCTGGTGCTGAGCACACATTGGCTGTTCATGCTGTTAGCCAGAAGTGGCACAAAACGAGGCGCAGCACGAAGACGAGAGAAAAGAAGGAGAGACATTTTTCACAAAAAAAGTCAATGAGTTTAGAGCTGAATTGGGGAGTATTAATTTTCATATTACTATATATGTTATATATTTGATGAATATAAGTAAAAATGGGAAAGAATTATCGGAAATTTGGCACTGAATTTCCAATATGGTTCACAAATTTTTATAATTCCGACTAGAATCATTTCACAAACAAAGAAGGAGCTTAAAATATTTATATCGAATTGTTAAAAAAGGATAACATAGCCAGTCAGAATGAATTAGATAAAAAAAGAAACGCAACGAATGAAAGAAAGATGCAACGGGAGAAGGAACAGAAAATTGATCGATCATTCGTTTCAATAAATTTTTAATAAAAAAAAAGAAGAAACATTTTACAGTATAATGTTTAGCTCAAATTGGGTTGCATTTCGGCCCAGCCCCGTTTTAATGTTATTATTTCCATACATTCACTCATTTGAAAGCTCAAATAAACCGGATTCAATGCCCAAGAATTTTTCGGAAATTGGAATTTGGCCTTAAATTCCGCCCCCCCCTCACTAATACAAATTTTGGCAGTATGAATACCGTATACCAAATTAGGTTAGCTGAATTGTGATCAGATATGAATGGATCACTAAAACATACAAAATTTTGCACCACTATGAAAACTTAACTGTAATTTGGGCCTCAAAAATCAGTTGCCTGAGCACATTTTGGCTTTAAATAGTTTCGAATATGTTTTGTGCATGCCTTTTTCCACTTTTTTTCTTCTTTTGTCAGCAATTAAGCATTTTCCCGTTGAGAAAATGGGGCGGGGGGGGGGCGAAGCCGCTTTGGGCAGGATTCGTCTATATTTGGCTGTGTCTGTCTTTTCTGTGTGCCATACTTTTCCCCTTGGCCCCCTTCCATTCTTTCAATAGCATTGCTATTTTCCTCTCCATCTCTGTTTTGGCCAAATGAAAGTGACGTTAAATGGATTGGACGGACGACGGGCAATGGGCGAGGGAGGGGGAGGGGGGGGGGGCGGCTCCCGCTGCACCTCCAAAACGGAAAAATGAGTAAAAAAAGAAATACCGCCGCGACCCCTCCCCCCGAGGGAGGAAGGGGCCTTCCACCTACCTACTTTGTCCATTTCCTCTCTGACATTTTGCACTCCCCCCCCCCCCCGTATCCATTGCCCGAGGGAATAATGCCAATGCCGCCGCCGGCCCTCTCCCCCCCCCCAACCTTTGCCAGGAAAGAACCGTTTTTCCTGGTCTATTTGTCCATTTAGAATTGTAATGGTTGAATATTAAATTAAATGGAGGAAAAATGAAACAAAAATTTAAATTTCCTTCTTTATATCAACAAATTTCATTGTTTTTCCGATGAATACCATTCGAGAAGTGTAAAAAATAATTTCTCCCTCAACGAAAAATTCGACTTTAATATTTTTTCATTCATTCAAACCAAGCAAAGGTGGAGCGCCACCATGATCTGCGTGCGACTTTTTTTTTTCGCGATCCACAAGGGTGCAAAATTAGGTCTCGGGCGGACCGGTAAAAGCTCGCCGAGCGCTCGGCCCCGTCCGGACTCTATAGTCTAAATCCACACCCGTTATCAATCATTATATTCATAAAACAATATAGGACAAAACTCCGCAACAAATCCTCGTCTCCCGGTTCTCAGCCAGCGCGTTTTGCCGACATCCCCTCCCTTGGGGATGTTTACGCAAAATGTGCCGCACCAAAAACATTTGATGCACCCCGCCAATTTACAGTCGGCGGTCCCATTCTCATCCACCATTGGCCATCAACAGCAGCAGGCCCAATTCGGGCCAACAACTTGCTGGATGCCATCTGATGTTGGTGCTGCTAGCTTTTGGAGCCAACAACAGCAGCAACAACAACACCAACGGCAGAACAATGAGTCCCTTCTCATAAGGCTAGTAGCAGCAATAAATGAATGTAGGGATGAGACGACTCCGACCCTTCGGGGTGGAATGGGTGTCTTGGTGACGGGCTCGAAAATGAAAAGACGGCGGTAGCCATCTTAAGCTCTATGCTTGATGGTTCTTGCGTTTTTTTGGCTTGGGGCCGAAACACGGGGGCCAAATCGTATTTTACAATTTTCCGCTGAGCAAGATTTGTCTAGCGTTACTCAAAACCAAAAATTAAACAATTTTCGTATTCCGATAGCTCTTTATTTGGCACTTTTACAGTCGCCCCATTACAGTATGTTTTCACGATACCGTATTATGGTTCCTCTACAACTTGAACTCACAAACTGTCTTTTTCTTAAGGAAGCATCGCTCATTAGAGGCTGTTCACCAGCTGTTGCAGCAGGACAACCCATCCTGCTCCTCCGCGCCTTCCATGTTCCCAGCGCCAATGACGGTCCAATCGTCTTCGTCAGCATCGTATCATCAACCACCGTTTCCGCCTTATTTTGGTGCTTCTGGTGCTCATGGTGGTGCCAATTACTCGACAACAACAACAGCAGCGACGGCGGCATTCCATCAACAACCGTCACAGTACAATCATAGCCATCGTTGGATGCCATCGTCGTCCATTGGCACTGCGTCTGGGGGCATGGCACAAAGAGAAACAGAGGCGATGGCATTGGCACAACAAGATGGGCCCATGGATCGCATTGATGATGACGTGAGAATTATTGTTTTAAATTTTAGGTTTAAAATACTTGAAGGGTTTCCACGCAGCGGCACATCTCTATCAGCCAGTCTCTGCACATGCCATTCTTCAACAGGTAAATGGTAAAACTGCTCGAGAGTCTCGGTTCTCGAGTCAAGAATTTTCTCGGTTTTTTGGGGTCTTGAGTCTAGGTAACAAGTCTCGGTGTCGGTTCTCGAATCTCGGTAAATCTAGGGGTCTTGGGCAGTTCAAATAAATGGTATAATTTTTACTAGGCATAATGTCAGGGTCCGGTTGTATACAAATTTTGATGCTACCGTATGGCTGGCAAGGAAGTTTTTGTAAAATTTCAGCCTAATGGAGAACCAAGCGTTAAACCCTTTTGATGAGGGGTGGCGGTTTCTAGAAATGCTTCGAAGCCGAACAGCCCGAACTGAAATCGACCCTTTCGGTTAACTGAATCGGTACCGGAATTTTTTGAATCTTTGGTTCGATTGTACAAATAGTGTTCGGCAAATGCGATTTTTAGTTTCGGTATATATCGAATACAGAAAGTATAGCGAAATCCAAAATATTTTGGTACGGTATACCGATCGGCATATACCGAACGGTTTACCGAAAAATATCGCACGGGTACGGTGTCAAACCCTAGTTTCAACCGCAACCCTACAAAAAAAAATTTTTTTATTTTAATTTATACCAAGAAAATATTACTTTCGGCTGACTGTCTTTGACTAACACGAACTAACGATGTTCCTAAGTTGCCTATGCTTATGAATTTCAATGCCAAGGTCGACTTAGACCCGCGCGCACTTCGGCGTGAATTTGCCTCGCTCTGTGATCGCTTCAACTATTTGGCGGGCACTGTGCGCAACTTTTGGGCACCCGAACTGCGCCGGGAGCGCCAACGGTGGCGCGAACAATGCCGTCGGACTGCTGAACTGGAACAACGACTAAACCATATGACGGTGTGGGAATTTGCCGTTGGAAAACGGCATTTTATTGGTTGAACAATTTTTCGGGTAGCCAAAAGGAAAATCTCGAGAAAGTAGCCGAATCTGATTACTCGACTTTTTGTGGCTATTTCGGGTGCCCGACTGACTGGGCGACTATAAAAGGAAATGAATTTTATATTTTTGGAGGACATGGATGAGGAGGAGGATAATGAAAAATGATATTGGAGTTATTTTTGCGTTTATTTTTTTTTCGGTATCATGATTTTAGAGGTTTTTTTCGTATGTAATTCTTTGAAACCAAATGAAATTGAGGAATGCATCGCGTTTAGAGAACTGAAAACTGAAATATTTAGTTCGGTTTGAACATATACCCCTAGCCAAGGAAATTCCTCGTTGGAAAACCTCGGTTCGATCGGGTTTTGGTCGGAAAAAGATAAGATTCTGGGTAACCCGGAAATTGGCCATTAAACCCTTGTCCCGACTCTCGACAAAAAGTTTGGCACTTTCAAGTGTTCCATTGACAAGATACAATTCTATTTTAGACAGAAACACAGATGCTAAATGCGGAGTTGAAGAACAGAAGGGATGAACAACAACAGCAAATAGGGTACGGGGAAAAAAACGTAAAATTAAAAAATTCTACGAATTTTCCATTTTATCAGACAGCCAAGGCCCAGAGACTTCACCGAGACAAGCTACACAATGCACGAGTGGCAGACATTGAAAGCAAAGCTAGAACGCAGTGAACTCAGTTTGGCGGACCGGATACGGATGCTCAGCGAGGCCGAACGGAGGGCCACCAATGCGGAGGAGCAAAAAGTGCGAACGCCCAAGGCCCAATTCGGCGTTCCGCTTTGTCTTTTTTTTCAGAATCAAATCTTTCACCCTAGATTTTATCAAAATTTAGCTCACAAACCTCAAAAATTGATCAAAATTTTTTATGTGTATAAGAAAAAGTTATGAAAAAAGTCTTGGGTCTCGACTCGAGAAGTCTCGAGCAGCATTACTGCTTACTGGTTTTAAAATTACAGTAGACTAATTTTAGAATACTGTATCACTGCCGCATTTACGGAAAACCCTCCCTCAGGCTAGTTCAGGCCTGCTGATACCGGTGCTTGGACCATAAGAGCTTTTTTGCAAAAATTGAATGTTAGTGGTGTGCCAAATTGCTCATTCGAGACCGATGATCAAAAAAACCCCGAGAATTGACTACTCGGCTCGAATTCTTTATTACCACCCTGTAGAGTAGATTTGCGTCACCTTTTGGTTTTCAAGGCCGAGTTGCAACGGCGCAACGAATGTTTGTCGCGCACCGTGACGGCCAATGAAGCGCAGCTGAAGCTGCTCCAAGAGGACTTGGATATGTTGCGCGGCAAATTGGCTAGTTGCTTATACAATAAGTTGAAATGAATAAATTAAAATAATAAAATAGCAGAAATAAATCTTTTAATGTTAAAGGAAACAAAAAATCAGCTGTTGGACGCCCGGGACAGAGAACGCAAACGGATGGAGACAGAGTTGGAAATGAGCAGGGCCGAGGGCAGGGAACAGGAGCACCGAGCTCAGGTGGGATACTGTTCAAAGTGCCTTATATTAGAACACACCAATTTCAAGAAACAAGGACCAGGATTCGGTAGTGGACTGGAAAGCCCAGGGCGGGCTTTTTGAGAAACCGGTCCCGGAAGCTAAGGCCCGAGTCGGTACTTGGCAATGGGCATGGACCGGCCATTCAAAGATTAGAAAAGCAGTCTGGGTTTGTCGGAATTCCAATCCCGTTCGGCAGGCTCTATAAAAGTCGAATTCCGCAAAACAGGGTCGGTTTGTTTAGCCAATTCATTTTCAGGTTTGTTCTAGGGTTCACGAGGAGGCTGTAGACTTGCCGCCCCCCTCGGTTTTAAAAAAATCTTAATAGATGCCTAAATGGTTGTGGGAGTTTTGCACCCCGTCATCCCCGAAAAAAATTTCTGAAGACGGGTCTGATCATTTTACACAGGAGTCGGAGAGACGCGTTGCCCAATTGACCCACCAAATTGACCAATTGGAACGGGACATGCGCGAGCGTGACATGCAAATGGAGCGAATGCGCAAGCGAATGCAAGAGCCAGCAGCTGCACGAGCGGAAGCCGAACTGCAACAGAAATTGGACAACGCGTTGGAGGACCGAAAAAAGCTGGAACAGATGGTGGACCAACTGAGGGCACACAATGATGCGGAACGGGCACAACAGTTCGACAAGTTCAACACGGACCGGCACCAGCTGGAGATGAGCATCCAATGCTTGAAGGCACACACAATGCTTTTTTGAAAGAGGAGTTGTACGTCTCCGACCCAACGAATAGGGTCATTGAGTGCCAGTGTTTTTTTTTTTTGTTGAAAATTAACCCTCGTTTTTTCGACACTGATCCTACTTAAGAAGAAACTAAGGTTTAATTTACAAAAAAAAAACCAATGGATGCTTTTAAGAAAAAATTCATATCGTCTTTTTGAAGGCTTCGAATAACTGACACTTATTCAATAGTCGGCACTCATTTGACCCCCCCCCCCTACCGACCCCGGTCCCAAGGACCGTTTAGACAGCGAACACTTGCGGACCAGACATAATAGTTTTATAGTCATCTAATCACTTAGCAAGCTATTATATGACTTAAAATGTAAGGCTTTAATTATACCAAAATCATTAATTCTTGATAGGCTATAAATCCGAATAATACCCCCCCCCCCTCGCCGAAGGGTCTGAGACGAACCCCATTTTAAATTCTTTTGACTTATAACCGTTTCAGAAGGAACTGGCAGATCGACACGTACTGATCAGCTCACAGAACGAGAAAATTTCGCAATTGGACAATGCCATTGTCAAGCAGCATCAACAACAGCGACAGTTGCAACTTGGTGAAGAAAGTGGTCAAAACGAGAGAGTGGGACAGGCAGAGAAACAGAGGGGAACAGGGAGAACAATGCGAGAGTGCATTGGTGACAATGGAGACGAACAACAACAGCAAAACGAGTTGGACATGACGCGACGCGAGATGGACAGACTGTTGGAGAGAGTGCGTGAGTTGGAGAGGGAGAAACGACAGAGACAACAACAGCAACAACAAACGCACATTGACGGCATACCAATAACAGACAGTGGGCGAGAAGGAAAAGGGCAGGCTGACATGACAACAATGGCCGGCGGGGGGATTAGCAATGGGACGGATGATGATGAGCAAACGGATGCATTAAAGCATCGGTAACGATGTTATGTTATGACATAGTGAACACAGAGGGATGTCGAACATAAGCTCGGTATATTACGGGCCAAAAACGAGGAATATGGGACATTGGATTCAGGATTAGTGTTCGGCATGGTATCTGTATACCGCGGGGTTTTTTGTTATACCGTTCGATATACTTTCGGTATCGGTATAGCAGAAATACCGAACCGAAAAACCGCATTTGCCAAACACTATTCAAGATATATCCATCCCTGTTAGAGTTCGGTAAAAATTCAATTTTTTGATTTCAGTTACGGGCTGAAAATTATTAGTCCGGTCCCGTACCAGTCTCTCTCTACTCGGACTAGCAGGCCTAGAGTCTCGGTCTACAACTCGAGAAATTTGTCGGATTATCGTCTCTCGATCTCGGATCTCGGGAGATTTTCAGTCATGATATATGTTTTATAGAACTTTTCATGCGTTTAAGCATCCATGAGTTGGAGGAAGCACTTCGCGAGTCGGTTGGCATCACATCGGAGCGGGAAAAGGCGTTGGCGGAGCAAAAAAAATTGAACCAACAATTGTCGGACCAGGTGAAGCCCCTCCCCCTTTTTTGACTATCTTTATCCGCAATAATATGGTCGATCGAATATAATTAGCGTGACATTTGGGACTCAAAATTCGCATCTAAAGTTTTTACCCGGAAGTTACCGGTTACCCTGTTCATTTAATTTCAATTTCGCTATTTTCGCCTTATTTATGTTTGTATATTATATTAATTCTTTTTTATTATTGAAATGCTTATTAATGGAGAGAGAGAGAAAAAGAGAAAAAAAAAAAAGTAATTTTTTTAAAGGGCCAAAACCCAGTGTAATAATGAAAATTAATAAACGAAATTTATATCTTTTGAAAGAGCAGATTTTGAACTACAAAATATGAAAAGGAATTATTTTTATAAATTAATTATGATATTTTAAATATTTTTGAAATGAATGAGTTCTATGCTTACCCTGGTAAAGCTGCGGGTAGAAATCTTACCCGCAGCTGAGGGTAACCTACCAGTTACTTGATTATTTTAGTGCGGGTAACTTTTAACCCGCAGTAAAAATTACCCTACTCTCAGCTAAAGGGTAACGTATTACCCTACTCTCGGCTAAAGGGTAACGTATTACCCTACTCTCAGCTGAAGGGTAACGTATTACCCTACTCTCAGCTGAAGGGTAACGTATTACCCTACTCTCAGCTTAAGGGTAAAGGTTTACCCTACTCTCAGCTTAAGGGTAACGTATTACCCTACTCTCAGCTGAAGGGTAACGTATTACCCTACTCTCAGCTTAAGGGTAAAGGTTTACCCTACTCTCAGCTGAAGGGTAACGTGTTATCTACTCTCAGCTGAAGGGTAACGTGTTATGTGTTATCTACTCTCAGCTGAAGGGTAACGTGTTATGTGTTATCTACTCTCAGCTAAAGGGTAACGTATTACCCTACTCTCAGCTGAAGGGTAACGTATTACCCTACTCTCAGCTTAAGGGTAAAGGTTTACCCTACTCTCAGCTGAAGGGTAACGTGTTATCTACTCTCAGCTGAAGGGTAACGTGTTATGTGTTATCTACTCTCAGCAGAAGGGTAACATATTACCCTACTCTCAGCTAAAGGGTAACGTATTACCCTACTCTCAGCTGAAGGGTAACGTATTACCCTACTCTCAGCTGAAGGGTAACGTATTACCCTACTCTCAGCTGAAGGGTAACGTGTTATCTACTCTCAGCTGAAGGGTAAAGGCTCTATTCTCAGCTGAAGGATAACGTGTTATGTGTTATCTACTCTCAGCTGAAGGGTAACGTGTTATGTGTTATCTACTCTCAGCTGAAGGGTAACGTGTTATGTGTTATCTACTCTCAGCTGAAGGGTAACGTGTTATGTGTTATCTACTCTCAGCAGAAGGGTAACATATTACCCTACTCTCAGCTGAAGGGTAACGTATTACCTACTCTCAGCTGAAGGGTAACGTATTACCCTACTCTCAGCTGAAGGGTAACGTGTTATGTGTTATCTACTCTCAGCTGAAGGGTAACGTATTACCCTACTCTCAGCTGAAGGGTAACGTGTTATCTACTCTCAGCTGAAGGGTAAAGGCTCTATTCTCAGCTGAAGGATAACGTGTTATGTGTTATCTACTCTCAGCTGAAGGGTAAAGGCTTACCCTACTCTCAGCTGAAGGGTAACGTGTTATGTGTTATCTACTCTCAGCTGAAGGGTAACGTATTACCCTACTCTCAGCTGAAGGGTAACGTATTACCCTACTCTCAGCTGAAGGGTAACGTATTACCCTACTCTCAGCTGAAGGGTAACGTGTTATCTACTCTCAGCTGAAGGGTAAAGGCTCTATTCTCAGCTGAAGGGTAACGTGTTATGTGTTATCTACTCTCAGCAGAAGGGTAAAGGCTCTACTCTCAGCTGAAGGGTAACGTGTTACCCTACTCTCAGCTTAAGGGTAAAGGTTTACCCTACTCTCAGCTGAAGGGTAACGTGTTATCTACTCTCAGCTGAAGGGTAACGTGTTATGTGTTATCTACTCTCAGCAGAAGGGTAACGTATTACCCTACTCTGGTAACGTGTTATCTACTCTCAGCTGAAGGGTAACGTGTTATGTGTTATCTACTCTCAGCTGAAGGGTAACGTGTTATGTGTTATCTACTCTCAGCTGAAGGGTAAAGGCTCTATTCTCAGCTGAAGGATAACGTGTTATGTGTTATCTACTCTCAGCTGAAGGGTAACGTGTTATCTACTCTCAGCTGAAGGGTAACGTGTTATGTGTTATCTACTCTCTGCAGAAGGGTAACGTGTTACCCTACTTTCAGCTGAAGGGTAAAGGCTTACCCTACTCTCAGCTGAAGGTAACTTTTAACACGAAGTAAACGAACAAGGTAACGTGTTACCCTTTACCTCCTTTTTTACTACGGGCCCTGCTTGTTACGGGCCTGAATACGGTAAACCCTTATTCGTTCTGGGCGGATTCGTACTTCCCCTATTACTTTACATGTTATAAGTATAAGGATGCCTAACCTACCGCTCGCTGTCTGCGCTCCAGCACAAAACAGTACGAATCTGCCCAGTACGAATATGTTGCCGTCCCCTAATTACCGCCCTTTTCCCCCCCCCCCTACCCAAATCCCGTAAATGTCTCTGATGCCAAAGGTGTCACAACTTTTCGACGCGGGCAGTGGTGCCGCGGTCACCCAACACCAGCGACAGTTGCGCGATGCACTGAACGCGTTGGCCGAGGCACGCAATCGGCTGGAGGAGGAGCGACTGCGCAACCAGCAAATGGTCGGCACTGTGCGCAAGGAATTCGGCATGGCATTAGTGGCTGAGGTAGTGGGGGAGGAATTTTCCAACTCAAAATTGCTCCAACGGACGCATTTCATTCATTCCCCACCCGCCAGATTCAATTCGAGAGCTCTTTACCACTTATATTTTTCAAGAAAGAAGCGGCCATTGCGTTGGTGCAGAACTGTTATGGAGCCGATGGCGTTGTGCCACATTCGGTCCGCGAACGCTTAGAGCAAATGCATCGACAAAAGGAGCGACTACGGCACGCACTGCTCGCCTCAACAACAACAAGCACGACAGGCGGGGAAAAGCAACCGCAGCACCAGCAGGACGAGCTGATCAGCAGAACATTCGGCATCGGAACAGGTGAAGAGAGAGGGTAATCGAATTCAACAAACTGTTGGAGTCATGTAAAACGGGTACCTGACAACTCGCCGACGACGACTCGCCGATAATATGCAAAAAAAAATTTAAAAATAACAATCGAAATAATACAATAATTCTTAAACAAATTTGCGCTAGATAATAAAAAGCTTGAATTATAATCTATGTCGCAAAATAAAAAACGCGAGAATAGAAGTAAATTTTAAAATTATCGCCAATATGAAGAATTCTTTTTATTCAAAAATAGGTTGCGCTGACTGAATTTTCTCTATATTGTTAGTCATCCATATAAGTTATTTGCTGGTAACTAGGCATTTACCTATCTTATAAGGCAGAGGTCGCATTTGTACTTATTTGTAAGTATTGTACTTATTTGAGCTAAATGTACTTATTTTGGACTTATTTTTGGGTCTCATAGGAAAATTCCGCTTTTTAGTGCAATATTTGAAAGGAAATTATTTTTTGAAGCGAATTTTTTAAACAAAATCTTAACAGATTCATTAAATATTCGAAATTTCGATAGAAATTTCTATGTATCAAATCTTTTTTTTAGCTTAAATTAAATTTCATGCTGATTATGAGCGTGAATTTCAAGGCACAAAGAATATTTTTTAACCGGCAACGCCTAACGGCACCGCCGGACATTCACCTTTTGGAATTTTCTAAAATAAGGCACCAAATTGAATATTTTTGGGGAAAATCTGTTAAGAAATCGGCCATAATTTTCAAAATTTTCCCCGGCGGCGCCTATTGGCACCGTCGACCCTTCCTTTTTTAAAATTAAAAATTTCATTTCTCATTTCAAAGCCAAAATTGCTCAAAAAATTGTTGGAGGAGAGAAATATGTCGCACATACTGATTTTGATGAAATAAAACGCAAAATTAAGCTCCAAAACAACGTTTTCAAAAAATGTACTTATTTTTGACCCCTAAAACTTATTTTTGACTAGCGATGTACTTATTTCGGGAAATTTTCAATGCGACCTCTGTTATAAGGCAATGCTTAATCAACATAATGAAATTGAAAGCGAACGTGGAGAAGAGAAACATAGCCGAAATGGCTACATGCACATTAAAGATAGTCAGTGGATTAATCCTAATTATTTTTTGTGCAAACTTGTTTAAGAATTACTGTATTATTTCGATTGTTATTTTTTATTTTATTTTTTTGTATATTATCGGCGAGTCGTCCGTCGGCGAGTCGTCTTATCGGCGAGTCTTCCATCGGCGGGTCGGCGTCGGCGAGTCGTCCGTCGGCGAGTCGTCTTATCGGCGAGTCTTCCATCGGCGGGTCGGCGTCGGCGAGTCGTCCGTCGGCGAGCATGTACCCATGTAAAACTGTTCAAATCTTGGCAATTTTTCATTGAGCAGCTCTTTCCCCCTTCCATATTGTTTCCCCACGAAAATTAAATAATCTTTTCTTAAGCTTGGTAAAACTTTACGATTAAGAAAATTTCCTTTTTAAAAATTTTCAGAAGGGAGGAACGAAACGAGGGGGGGGGGGGGGGTGGGGGAGAGTAATGAATTCCCACCCCCTCGCGCTGCTACCGTAATCTCTTCCCAGAGTCGAACGCTACTATCCAACTGCGCAAACTAATCCCGCTTTTTTGATGTACAGCTTCGCCGTCAGCAGCTGTATCGGTCGCTGATGCTGCTGCTGCCAGTGGCACTGGCCATCATCAACAGTTCAGCCAACCGATCAGCATCCAAACGCGTACCATTGGCGGCGGCGGAGTTGTCCACCAACATCATCCTCCGCTTGGCATTTCTGCGCCTGCTTCACTGACTTATTACGGTAGTAGCATTGCTGCTGGTGCAACCGCAAACGGTATTCAACACCAGCAGCAGGTACTGTACTGTTCTGTCATTCACTTTCGCCATATTACCATGCTTTGTGTATAAAACATACTTAAAAGTTTGCACCCCGAGCCATCCCCAAACCCCCGACTTTTTGTGCCTTCTCCGACACCACTCTCGACCATTTCGTCCCTAATTTTTTGGGCCCTTCTCCGACATGTCTAATCATGACAATCCTGACCAAAAAGGTTGGGGTGCTACCTTACTTAAAGCGATCTTTTTTAGATTTTTCCATTTGGACTTTTATCTCACAAATCTTAATTTTGCTGCTTTTCAGACTGCTGATGAATTTGTGGACGAAGATGGCATTTGGGCGTAAAATAATTAAATGAACCAACTCCTTTTGTCAGAGGGCTTTCATTTACAAAAAACTATTGTAATATATAATTTCTTCCCTTTTTTAAATGTGCCAAAATTGTAATTTGCAATACATCGAAAATGAAATTTATACAAATTAATACAAAATCTAGCCTTCAAAACAGGATTAGTTTTGATCTTAAATCGTGTATTAATAATAGTTTGGGACGTGCCCCATCACTCGCCCTTTCATTCATTTATCATCCGATCATGACCTTCCAATTAATAAATATAACTTATCAAAATCGATTTATTTGTTATTCCACCTAAATTGGTCCTTCTACAAAAAAACAAAACAAAAAGATATTTGTTATTGTGAAAACCACTCGTATGGATTTTCGGGGGAAAACTGTGACATCACAATGGATTTGGGTGGACGGGCAATTCCGACAAAATATCTATATACATATTAATCGCTATGGAAAAATCGAACAAATAACGGAGGGTGAGACGCAAAATCATTACAATGGACAGGAGCAATGTCGTCTTGACAACATGGTAAGTTATGGACGGTTATTTATTGACCCAAGATCGAGTCGGTATTGGTTCTAAACTGTATACCAAAAAAACACCGAACGGTATACAGAAAAACCGCGGTATACCGAAATTGTGCCGATCGCTAGTACTTACCAGGCTTTTCTGTTTCCGATCACATTTTTTTGATGTATTAGGCGCTTTTGCCCGGTTTTGTGAATGCGCATTCGCATGCCTTTCACCGCTGTCTGCGGGGCCGTTCTCAAATTGGTGGGCATGGAACAAACAACTTTTGGAAATGGCGCCAAGACATGTACTCACTCGTCCGGCACATCGATTTTGCAGGAATGAAAAAAGTGAATAACAACAGCCAGAAGGGTTTTTCGTCGAAAGAGGGGTCACGATGGGCATATTAGAACAATGTCTCAACTCGATAACCAAAATTCGATTTAGGTCTAGGATTCATTGAATTCGACACTTCTGTTTTATTGTCCCAACTCGAGAAATTCGACGTTATTTCAGTCTATGTCTCGAGTAGAGTAATCCTGGAGCGATAAGTCTTGAGTTACGAGCTTTCATTGTGAGAGTTCAGCGCAAGACTCGTATTTCCGAAAAAGCATAACATGGGGCCCGCTTCTTCAGTTTCTTTGTTTTGAGTAAAGCACTTACAGCAAATGTGTACTGTAACCGTGCTGAATTCACCATAATTTCATATTTGCGTCGACACCTTTCGTGAAATGCTGTCGGCCGGTATCACCACAGTTGGCGAGTAAGCAGAATGATTTTTAAAGTTGCAAATTAAATTCTTCACAATTATGGAAGAACAAAAAACATTCGGCAGTAAATCATTCATCATTTATAAGATTCCATTATGTACATCACGCGGATGATGAACAGTTTGGGCTCGATTTGGCCGTTGTGGAAGCGGCACTCGAAGTTGGCATCCGTTTAGTGCTGATCGGTTCGAATTGTGTCGAACATTTTTGTGTGACGATTTTTACCCAGTACAGAAACATTGTACATGCGATCGGGCTTCAGTGCTAACGGACTTGAAGCTGACCAATGGAGATTTGACGCAATATCAGTGGAAATCTTTTGCAAAAATGTGCTCAAATTGATGGATAGAATTGAGCTCCGTGACACCGTTTCATTGGCATTGGCAGGTGTAAAGAAATAAATTTTAAAAAAATATATTTTTATATAATTTAATTTAAATGCCAGTTCATTCTCTTCGTGCCGTCTCCGTGTCAGCAGCACATCAGATAACACAATTTGCTGTTCAACATAAACTTCCGCTTCACATACACTTGGAGGAACAGCCGGTAAACAAAAAAAAAATTTTTTTTTGGTACCATTCCCGATTTTTTGATCACATCCCGCTCGTACTATTTACCGTTTTTACTCTACGGTGTGTTGCAAATTTATAGAAACAACCCCATTTTTCGTGATTATGTCTACTTCCCTTGAATCGATCGAGCTCTTATTACGTAGTAATTAACTACTCGAAAATTTGTTTTTTTTTTCAAAAAAAAAATCAAAAAAAAGGGTCAAATTGCATTGTCCAAAACTCAATTTTTGTTAGGCTGAGTTGGAACAATGCGTAAAGACGGACCCAAAAGGACGTGAGCCTAGCCAAGTGTTGCTCCAAGAAATTTTGCCGGTATCGTTTGTTTTACACTAAAATTTCGATTATGGCCCAATTTAAAACCAGGCTAACAAAAAAGATTATTATTCAATTCTACAATCAATTAAAATACCAAAATGACCAATCGTTTTATATTTCACACCTTTTCCTGACTGAGTATGTGAAGCAAACTTTGGCCCGACATTAGTATGGTTTGCAATTTCTTGAAAATTTAGAGTGATTTTTTTATTTTTGTCGAGTTCGGGCCAGTAATCGGAATTAGGGAAAAGAAATAAGATTCATGGTACTCTTGGAAACATAACGCCCTGCTACTTTCCCCTCCCCCTCCCAATCAGGGGTGCAATTCTGCCCTAGAAACGCGGCATTTGCCCGGTTTTTTGGGGTCCGTGCCGGGTTTTTGCAAGTGCCGGGTTTTTGGGTTTTGCCGATCGCATCCCTGCTCCCAATTTTGTGAATTAAGCCATCGCCCCATCCGTTGCACTTTCTCACCATTGTCCACGGCACTTACACTCAACGCAGTTCTTTAGATGGTATGTGGTCATCTTCTGAATTCTAAAATAGCACAATGTGTCCTCCTTTTTTTTTCGAATTTGCCCTTCGTGGTGCGCACATTTGCGTGTGCCCGTGCACGGAAGGCTTTCTTGGCGATGGAGTGCCAAATTTGGCCGAAAATGATCGCCTATGTGTAGGCACCGATTGCAACAATAGAATTGGTTAAAAACCCATGCTTTTTTTTCTCTCCAAAATCACCCTTTTTCAGCCATTTTGGAAGAAATACGATGGCTTGTCTTTTGTCAGAATGTAATCATTTTCTTTTATGATGAACCCATTTTTAAGGTTCCCTAAAATACTCGGGGATGGGAAGGGGGGTCGGGGTCAGTTCGTCGCGGTACTTTTCGTCGCCGCTCACTTTGAAGTGTCATATCTTTTTTGTTAACCAACTAATTCAAAAATAACTTTTATCATCTGAAAGCTCTATGTGTTCTGCGTTTGTATGTTAAGAATTTAAAACGATTCATTGAGCTACAAAAAAGTTATGGCGAAATAAGTCAGAAAAAATCGGTTTTTTTTAAGTTTTTGACCATCATTTTTTTGTACCTTAACCAAATTTTTTTTTAATTTTGTAGGCTAATAGAGAATATGAAATGCATTCGAACTATACCATTTTTATTTTTTTTGTTAATAAAAAAAAGTTATGGCCTCCGCGACGAAACGTCCCGCGACGAACTGGGCGGTTCCCTGGGAAGGGAAGATAGCTGTTTTCACGATCAATTACTGTACTGCAATTAATGTCTATTTCGTTCAAGATGCGTAAGAATTGCCGCAATTGGGCGGCACTGAATGCCCAAAAAATGATTGGGATTGCAACCAAAAATGGAGCAAGTGCACTGGGGTTGGAGCAATTTGTTGGAGAATTTCGTGCTGGCCAGTGGATGGTTTCTTTATGGGGGGGGGGGGGGGGGGGGGCATCCAAAACACAGCAGGCAAATTAAATTTGGAAAGGATTGTTTGGCGATCGACTGTCATTCCGACCGATTTGAACATTTCATCAATTCTCCCCATGTGAGCGGCAATGACAATGATCAACAATTGGCGGATGCTATTGTATTTGGTGCCGGAAATGCCGAAATTGCACTAACCGCAGTGGCCGGCAAAGTACTGTACAAGAAGGCATAGTGAGGAAAAAAAAAGCACTACCACACACAATACCCGATCGTGTAAACAAATTATCCTATCACTTTTTTTTCTTTGTGTAAAAATGAATCATTTTGTTGGAAAAATGAAAATGGGTATAATTGAGCACCAAATTTCTGAAAATATACATTTTAAGTAGCACAAACTATATTGCAGGCAAGTATTCGGAATAGATAAGTCATGTAGAAAAAGGAGATATAAGATAAAAAAAAAGAGCAAAAAAATAAAACAACCCAAGAAATAAGTGTATAAGAGCCAAAATCATCATCATATAAATTAACGCTGTCCTGCTTGTTGTCGGTGCGAATTCAACATGATTGAAACGGGTTCAATCACAGTCGAAAACTCCCTCAAAAAATCGTCGCATATTTTCTTCTTCTGGTTACACGCCGTAAAATGTACCCGTCTAAACAAAATTTTTGTAAAAATTATTTATTAAGTATCAGTTAATGCATAATTTAAAGATTGAAATTTGATTTACATGTCTGTTGCCAGGGCCAGCTGTTCCTCGAGCCAATTGTTTCCGGTGCTGGTTGACGTCAGTTCATTGTCAATGTCCGTCCCAGCAGCGGTGGCGGAGGTGGTTGCCCCGGCAAACAAATTGCTTGTGTTGTTGTCATGGTTGTTTAAGTCAAGCCGGCCTCGTTTCAATGTCGGCTATTCAACAATTAATTTTACACTAAATTTTCTCTCCTACTCCCCCTCCTCCCCCCCCCCACCCCCCGATGGTGTGTGTCTCTGTTTTTTGAAGGACAACAATTAAACCAAAACCGAGATTTTTGGGAATACTAGACTAAGATTTGTCAAAATTCACATTTATTGACGAAACCCTATGCAAAGACACTAAATACGGTTCGAAATTACTCGCAATGGGTGCCGCTATCGTGATCAGGGCCCCGTAAAAATTTTTTTTTCAAAATGGAGGAGGGCAGCTCCAACATTACCAATTTTTGTATTGGCATCCTGTTAGAGAAAACATTTTCTTATGTTTACCAACCCACAAAAAAGACAAATGCAAAAGGGGTTGTACCTTTGCATATGTAGCAGAATTGTCTCCATCATCGTCCTCCCCTTCATTGTCGTCATCCGACGATTGAATGACACGTCGCTGAACACCAACTGCACTGTGGTGGTGTCGACGCTGGGATTGTTGGTGGTAATGAGTGCGTGGAGTCTTGGCACCGTGTGAAGCATTTAGGGGTTGTTCCAGTGAAGAAGAAAAACTGCCGCCAGCATTGTTCCCAGTGTTGACGTTTTCGTTGCTGTTGTATTCGGGAAGTAAAGTCTGGACAAAAAAAGGAAGGGAAAAGAATAATTTGAGCAAAAAAACTGTGTTCCATAATATTAAGTGGAACATACATTTGGCAAAACATCATCCTCCTCAAAATCTGACTAAAAAACGGGAATTGAAAAAAAGAGAATAACATCAGATTATAACAAATAATTCGTCAAAATGAAAAGGGCTAATTTGTCGGTAGAAGCAAACATTATGCGAAAAGGAAATTAATTCAAATAAATATTCCAAAATTAAGGACAAATTTTCCAATAAATATAAAAAGGTTAAAATAAAACCTATTCCTAAGTTTTTTAGTCATTGCTTTTTGTGTTGGTAATAGAAAATTTCAACAACAAAAAAAAGTTCACCTGTCTTTGCGGTGGCTCATTTACCAATCGACGCATTTGCTGCGGTTGCTCGCCGCTAAGCAGACGCATTGACAACGCATTACTGATGATGCCCTGCTGTTCATTTGGACGTGCCTGGACAGAATTGTGAGGGGCAATGGTCCGTTGATGAGACCAACTGATGTTTCTAGGATGCCCCAATCGGTGCTCGGCCATTGGCGTTTCATTATTCTGGCGCTAAATTAAAAAAAGAAGTAAATCTGAATAATTTCCACCAAAAAATACATGATTCGGCGTAACATTTGGCGTCGGATTGCTTCGATTGAGTGGCCATCTGCTGTTGTTTGCCTTAACACAAAAAGCATCGAATAAATATAATACGAGACAACGTGTCCACAATAAAATGTTTTTTGTTCATGGTCCTGTTTTTTTTTAGCAAATCTGGCTCGACTCATGTTCATCATTTAATTTATCTTAAAAGGAGTTTAGGTAATACATTGGTTTGGACAAATTTCGAGCCCTGACCTTACTTTGAACGAAAGTCAAAACCAACTTTTTTTTTTTTGAAATAGCAGTTTACGGACTAAAAAACTACACATATCCATTAGCACATGATCAAATTAAAATTGTGCATACCTGCATTTGTGGTGCAACATAACGCCCAAATGTTGAGTCGCTAGGACGGCGTTGATGAGTGGAACACATTCCTCGGTCACTGGCTCGGTTGACTTGTCCACTTGGTTGCGCCCATGGTTGCATAGGTCGATGTGCGCTTCGCCTTGGGTCAGTGGGTGGTTGAGCAGCCCATTTGCCTTGACTTTGATTCATATTTCGCTAAACATTTGTTGGGATGAATGAAATTTATTCGGAAAAAATTTTATTATGGCAAAACCTGTAACGGAGTATATTGTTGATTGGATGGCGGTGCTAAGGCTCTTTTGACTTTCAGCCCATCTCTGGTTGCCTGAAATGATGAACCCATTTTTAATTATGCAAATAATATGTAGATGATGGAACAGATAACGGGAGGAAGCGGGGATGGGGTGACCAAAGTAAAAGGTTAGAACAAGAGATAAGAAAATTCACTTTTTTTTTAATGACTCATTTTTGAATGACTATATAATAGGAATATATTGGAGAAATTTTATAGGTAACTTTTTTTAACAATCTATCCTAGGGCTCTCAGATAAAATTTTTTCGGAAATAATAACATTTTTTAAAACACGCTCTAAAACCTTAAATAGCATTTTTAGTAATACCTTCTAATTTTTTGTATCAGAATAAGAAATAAGAACAAAATAAGAACAGAAGGCTGAAATAAGAATATTTCTTAAGAATACGAACATTTCTATTTTTAAGATTCGGTCCCTCCAAATAAGAACATTTCTTTAAAATAAGAAATGGGAGCCCTGGTCTAACCTCAAGTCTTTGTTGCGAGTGTAAGGGTAACATTGGCTCAAATGCTTCAATTCGGGAGTGGTCTGTAATGGAAATTGCATCACCCGAACAATGATTAATTTGCTAAATAATTTACCTTCTGGAGCCCTTGACTTGGACCGAGATCGGGAACGACGCATGCTCATAAAAAGAATAGGATACGAATTATCTAAAAAAGTTTTGGATAGCCAAGCAGTTAAAACATATTTTTTTCTGGTAAGCTGTGTAAGGACAAAAAAAGAAAATTGAATAAAAAAAATATTTTTTATTTATTTTATTTTTGCTCATCCTTACTTAGGATTAGGGAACGACAAAACGACTTTTTTAATGAAAAAAAATCGCTATACAATCAGGTGCAAAAGTATTGCCTCAAAAAAAATTTTTTTTTTTTAAACTGTTTTCTCAAAAATGAATGTGAAAAAAAAGTCTTATTAACGCAAAAAGAAACACTAATTACAGCGCTAATAAATAGCCAAAAACTGCCCCGATAACTCCCTTTGTTGATGAGAAAATTGGTCATGATCCAATTGACCCCCCATTCTGACGGTGCAAAAGTAATGCCTCAAAATGTTTAATCGATGAAAACTCAATATTCTGAGTGTTCAGAAAATCTAAGAAAATTCATGCTAGTATAATTTTGGTACTGATCAAAATACTTAACTACACCAACTCGACCAGATCAATCTTTCATAAAGTTCTGAAAACCCAGAAATGGCTTGAAATCTGGAAAATTTTTGAAAAAAATTCCTAGGGGGTTGGAAAATTTTTTCTGAAAAAAACGAGTAGGCCCATTAGAAAGAGCCTAAAATTCTCTACAGAATTGCTTTTGGGATGGTGGCTCTATGACTTGTCTCAGCGGCTGATCGGGACGATCAAAAAAATTCATTTTTCGGTCATTTTCCACTGAAATACTGTAGAAATCAGTCATTTTTGGGTAACCGAATTTGACATCCTATGTCCTTCCATGGGGACAAATGGTAGAGCCACCATCCCAAAAGCAATTCTGTAGAGAATTTTAGGCTCTTTCTAATGGGCCTACTCGTTTTTTTCAGAAAAAATTTTCCAACCCCCTAGGAATTTTTTTCAAAAATTTTCCAGATTTCAAGCCATTTCTAGGTTTTCAGAACTTTATGAGTGATCTGATCGTGTTGGTGTAGTTAATTTTTTTGATCAGTACCAAAAGTTATACTAGCATGACTTTTCTTAGATTTTCTGAACACTCAGAATATTGAGTTTTCATCGATTAAACATTTTGAGGCATTACTTTTGCTTAAAAAATCAACCTGGAACTGACAAAAAAAAAAACCTTCAAATTTGTGACGGCTTTTTTGGAAAATGATGCGATTGGTTTCCAATTATTTGTTAGTCATTTTAATAGTTTTAGGCACGTTTTTCGATAGCTTGGGACTTATATTTCGTAATTCAACAGCCAAAAAATCGAGTTCTTTCCTACCTTTAGTTAATTTCGGACAGTAGATTACCAAAAAAAAATTTTTTTTTTTTTTTAATTGTAACAATTTGTTTAAAGATTAGTTCAAAATGAATTCTTTGGGGTAAAAACGAGTTGGCCTGAAACGAGTTGGGTGTCGTCCGGTGGCATTGGCTCTTTTGTAAGTTTTTTTTTATATATTTGTGCACGTTAATATTTTATTTTAGTTGCTTTTTAAAAAATTGTTTCCGAAAATATGGAAACAAATTGACAAACGTATGGCGCAGGCTATCGGGGCGAGCATGGCGCAGGCTATCGGGGCGAGCAATAGTAGTAACAGCAGCGACTCGGACAACAGTGAAAGGGATGACGAAACGAAGGAACGAAAAGGAAATGCGAAGGTTAAGTCAGACGAAAGCCCAGGGACTTGTTGCAACAACGACTTTGATTTAAACGACAACATTTGGTCAACGGTTTCATCCATTCCTCAGCCATTTCTCATAAAGCTATCCATATATTTTTTTGATTGTCTGAATAAATGCGATTAGGAAAATGATGCGGTTGCTTCCCAATTATTTGTTATAGTCATTTTCTATAACATTTATTGTTTCTCGTTCAGTCACTTGGATGGCCTCCTAATTGGCAATTTAAATCCTCTGCCTAAGAAAATCCCTGGATATGGGGACCCTATCATCATCTATTCCCACCCCCTGCTAGATTAATATGATGCCACTTATTAATTCGTAATTCCACCGCTCAAAAATCGGGTCCTTTGTTAACTACATAATCGGCAGTAAAAAAACTAAATTTTTAAAATTGTAACTACTTTTTCCTAAAGATTGCTTCAAAATGAATTCTTTCTATATTTTTAAATCTCCGATGGTCGTAATGCAATCTTTTGACTGGATCCGGAAGCTTAGCAATCCCCTCCATCGTTTGACCTACAGTTGGTACGACAAGGCGTATAGTAAGGATAAGTTTATGGACGGTGCTGTTCAGGTACAAAAAAAACGAGGCGACATTTAATTTTAATAAAGAAACATCAAGGCTGCTCTCCTTGCAGCACTGAATTTGCGCGAACGACAGTTTGAAAAATTTCGTGAAATTTCAACGGAAAAACTTACGGGTTACATGCAACAACGTATACCGGAACTGCCCAGGGACTTGTTGCAACAACGACTTCAATTTACAAGACATCATTTGGTCAATGGTTTCATCCATTCCTCAGCCATTTCTCATAAAGCTATCCATAAAAGTGAATTCTTTCTTTAATTAAAAAGTTTTTCGATAATTTGTAAAATAAGTTGGTGCTCCATGTTTTCATGCAAAATTTGTTTTGTTTAATTGAATTCACTCCCCTTCAGAACTTCAGGAAACGAATGAAGAACGGATCTTTTTCAGCACATTCATTTTTTTCATTGACCGAACTCCGGACAAAAAATGGTCCTTACCCACCGAATTAGTGGAGGCTGAAGATGCGGAACGCATTGCCACATTCATCCAATCCCCGCGCCTGTCAAAACTGTTGAAGAGGCCCGAGGAATTTCTTGTCTGCAACATGACGTTAGTACTATTTTAATTGAATTTTGGGCTCTTATACAGTTTAACCCCCATGATTTTTTTTTCAAATTTCTAGGTGAATAAAGTCAATTAATAGGTTCTCGGAGTAGCTGGTTACGAATCCCCCGCATCCATTTCGACTAATTTCAAACCCCTGATCAGAAATGTGTCAAAATGTCGAAATTTTTTTCTCGTAAATAAACAGGCGCTACTTGCAAATCACAAATTTTGAACACCATAGGGGGGACCTTTTTGGATTTTTTTTTTTTAGTTTTTAACTCCTAATAAGGTGCCATCAAAGATTTTTTAGCTTGCTGATCTCGAATACAATATTTATTTTGGCCAATTTGAAAAAAAAAAAATTTGTAAAAACCAAAAGGGTCCCCCTATGGTTTTCAAACGGGAGTGATTTGCTAGTAGCGAGCGACCCTTTTGGGTTTTTTTTTTCAAATTTTTATTGTTTTTAACTCCTAAAAGAGTGTTATCAAAGATTTTTTTTGCTTACTGATCACGAATATATATTTATTTTGAAAAATTTCTTTTAAAATGTGAAAAAAATCATGTGGGTTAAACTGTATAAGAGCCGAATTTTGTTTGAGTAATAATTTCAAATACGTTTTTAAAATTCTTCAAAATAATTTTTGATAAAAAAAAATGAACTTTTTCAAGGGAAAAACACATTGTTTGATTTTTAAGGCTTGCCCGAGCACTGGGAAGTTGGGAAGAAACGGATGTCGGAACGCGCTGGCGCATAACTGACATCAATTTTTTTGATTGTGAATTGGCATTTGACAATCACTTTTGTTAAAAATGGTGAATTAAAAAAAAAAAATTTTTGTTTATCTAATATTGACTGTTATTTCAAAGTACTTTGCCTCAAATTATCAAAAACTGGAAAATATTGATTTAACAAGAAAAATTGAAATTGCTATTGAAATGGTTGAACAACAAAACAGCACTGTCGGCGGATGGATGGACACTCGGCAAATGCGTTGGCTTTTGGCCGGTGCTTCTGCTGGTTTAGCAGTCGATTTGAGCCTATATCCATTGGACACAATCAAAGTAATATTTTTATCTTCTTGAGCACAGCTATCTTTCCTTTATCTTAGATTTTTTAGCATTTTGATGTCTCACTTAATGGTATATAATACCGCAATTCTTTAACTTAAATTTTTAATTGAATTTTTAGTTAAGAAAACATTAAGACCCAACATCTTATCTTTAGAAAAAGCCTTTAACCCACATACCTTTAGACAAGAATGCAAAGCAAGGCTGGTTTCAGGGCCTCCGGCGGGTTCTACAATATTTATCGAGGAGTTCCGGCGGTAAATGTTTTTTTTTAACTTTGGCATCAAAATTTCCCACTCTTTTAGGTAGCACTGGGGTCGGCGCCTGGTTCAGCACTATTCTTCATCACATATTGCAATGGCAAAGAAGCGATTGCACGACGACTTGACACTCCTTTCCCATGTAATTAAAGGGTAAATGTTCCATAGAATGTCTCGGTTAATTACGAACCCTCACCCCCACAAAAAAAAAAATGGTTAAAGAACCAATCAATTATTAATTTTTTAGGGGATTAGGTAATTTCATGGATGTCAAATTATAGCCCCGATTCCATGCTCTACCATCCTTTCCAATTTGTATTTTTTATATAAAATTAAAATCCCATAAACCCATTTGTTTAGTGCCTGTGATTGATGCATTCAGTGCAACTTTTGGTGAATTGGTCGCCTGTTTGGTGCGGGTGCCAACTGAAATTGTCAAACAACGCAGTCAAATGAGTCGGACCAGCGGACTGTTGCACATCGTCACCGAACTTTACAGAACACGCGGAGGCATTCGGGGCTTCTACAAAGGTGGGTTGTTGTATATTTACTAGGTCGTTGCATAAAAAATGACCTCTTTTATTTTTCAACGATTTTTAATTTCTAATGAACAGATTCTAATGAAATGGTATTATTGGATAGAGTAGAACATTTTCTATCGAATGGTATTAGGTTTATGCTATTTTGACCAATTTTGGAAAAGTTATGGCCATGTATATAGAGGTATGTCAAAAATAGCATTACACACCAATATCCCAAAATGTTTTGCTTACTTTATAAAATTGACCATAATTTTTCCAAAATTGGTCAAAATAGCATAAACATAGTACCATCCGATAGACGATACTCTACTCTACCCAATGATACCATACTCATTAGAAATTAAAAAATCGTTGAAAAATAAAAGGGGTCATTTTTTATGCAATGACCTAGTACTTAATTTGGTCACAGCGGTATATTGTTCTTGGAACTCTGTCCTTTGCGTATCCCTATTTTTTTTGTTTGTGAATTAGAATGTGCGAAGTCTTAGCCCTGATTTTCATTTTGTACCAGGTTTGGTTGGGCTTAACGACCGGAGAAAAAAAAAAAATTTTACCGGATGATTTAAGCGGTTCGCCCCAAAGCTTCGCCGAAATTTTTTTCCCCCAAAAACCCTTGAATTTTTTTAGAAGAACTCTAAAGGCTGCTTTTTAAAGATAATTTACGAAAATTTTCGAGAATTAAAATTTAGGGAATTTTTTGGAGATTTCAAAAATTTCTGTTGTGTTTTCAAAATCTGATTTTTTTTTTTTTTTTTTAGGTTATGTGAGCACTGTGACTCGTGAGATTCCCTTTTCCTTCATCGAATTTCCCCTTTGGGAGTGGTTGAAGCGACGCGTTCACAGACGGTTAGGCCACTGTTCGCCTTTGGCGTCCGCTGCATGCGGAAGTTTGGCCGGGCTGACGGCCGCAGCACTCACAACGTAAATTTTATTACCCTTCCGACACTGAAATAGCATTTTTGTGTCAAAATTTTGTCTTAAATTTGCCACTTTTCAGTCCCTTTGACGTGTTAAAAACTCGCGTAATGTTGGACAGAGACAGACAAACCCGACTGATTCCCACTGCTCTTCAAATTGTCAGAAATGAAGGCATTGTACGTTGTTTTTTTCAACGCCGTATATAATTTGACATATAATGTTAAATTTTGCTTATCATTACTTTGTTTTTTCCCAATCTTTTCATTTATATTTTTCAGGCCCGCCTCTATTCCGGCGTTTTGCCTCGGGCATTATGGATGGGCGCCGGTGGGTTCATTTTCTTCTTTGCCTTTGAACTTTCGTTGCGGACAACACATCTGCTTTTTTGATGTCAATTTTTTTGAATTAGTTGATGCCTTTTCTTTTACATATTTATATTTTGCCATTCCATTTTTCACGTTGTTATAAGAAATTTGCTCAACTTTTTAGTCCCCACTTTTTTTAAATCTCTTCCGGTTGTCCATCGTTTTACACAACTCTATTTCCCTCCATCTTTCAAAAAGCAGCTCAAATTTCATTGCTTTATGCTCAAAAATTTTATGTATTTGAAAAGATCAAATGGCATGTGTTTGTTATTAAAGCAAGTGAATGAAAGAGAATACAATAAAACAATTTTCTATTCTGATGAGATCATATTCATCATGTTTTGGGGATGCCAATCTGTTAAAAGGTGGTTGACTGCTATACTGTAATTGAAATTTTGTAGTGATAATCATAAATTCCGAACAAACCCCGTGTGGTGTGGTTTTTTACCACAATTCATCGCCATTTTGATGGTGCCAAAGTTGGCCCATCAGAACGAAATTGAAATTCCGTATTGGAATACCGGTCCAAAATCATTGAAAAGTAAAATGTCTGCATCCACAGATATATAGAAGGCAGATTGTTCCAATTCCCTTATCCGCTATTACTTTAGGACGGAATGCCAATATTAAGATTTTTTATGAACTCTAGATGAATTCTGAAACGGCAAATTTCAATTCCCGAAAAAAAAATTTGTCCATGGGCGCCATCCCTTGCATACAGTTTAGAGTTAGTCATCGACCTCGATACAGTAATGTTCTAGCAGAAAGTGCTATTTTCTTGTTACATTTTTGCTGTTTATCGTTGTGTTATCACACATAATGAGGTCGCATGTCCCCATAACTGGCTGCTGTTGTTGGTGGTGTTGTTTTTGCAGTCACTCCCCCTCCCCCTGTTCCACCCATTTGTCCTGTTGTCAACGGTGAGGAAGCAGCAGCCAAAATCAGTCCACCACTTTCACTGCTTGGCACTCTCCTTTCGCCGGACAGCTTTCGTAGTCGGGCACCACCAATACTTCCAATCGGTTGCTGTTTAATGGTGATGCCGCCCTCGACTGCGGGCATGCTGCTTGCCGACTCTTTTCTTGCACTGCCACTGCTTGTCAACACCTGACAACATGACAACCCTTGGTAAATGTCTAACATTCCCATTTAGAGTTGACGTTGAAATGGACCAAAAAGTGAATACTTTCGACTGGTGAAACCGAAACGATCGTCAGTTAATGTTTTGCGAAATCGAGACCCTGTTTTACTGAAAATGTCAACCCTCCCCTATTATGACCATTGCTTTACTGTAAACTGTCAACCCTTTATTTTTGCATACTTTGGTGCTGGCTCTCCATTGCTGGAATTGAGCCCACAATGCTTCGCATAGTCTTGCACACATAATATTCCCAGCATGGATAGAAACCTGTCAATTAAAAAATAATTTTGCGAAAAAAGGAAAATGTTATATATATTGTGAGGGATAATCGGAAATTATGCCAATATTAAAATCTTTAGGATTGTTGCTACTTTATCAGCAAATTCCTATATATTGGGGTGTTCGAAATGCGTGTACGCCCATCCCCGAGTGCGTGTCTTTTTCATGCCTTGGTGATTTAAGGCAATGGGTAAGGCACAAAAAAAACGGTTGCATCACCATTTTAAGCAGAAAAACGCCGTCGGGGCGAAGAAATTTTTCGCAGAACATATGCACGTCTGCAGAGGTTCTGGCTTCCTCCGGGCACGCGTCCAAATATTTGAGTACGAACGCCTGACGACAGACAGGCACCGAAACGGTAGCCAACCAAGCGGACAGATTGACAATGGACAGGAAGGCCAGAAACAAAAACCACAGCCATAGGAACACGAAGATTTTCTCCAAGAACCTGGATTATTAGAGTTGCAATGAATTTCAATCCTCAAATTCAAGAATTGGATGTCTGTTTCAAACTGAATCAACGAGAAAGAAAAATCGAAAATTTCGATGTTTTGTTCATGAACGGAAAACGATTTGTTTCGACGATTTGAAAAAATAAATGAGACATAGGTGAACTTGGTATGGTAGACTTCGGCTACGGTCAATTTGATATCATGAATTTCAGAAACTGACAACCTTACTCAATTCGATTTTCATTAATTCACAATTATTGAATTTAGTTCCCTTTCACTTACATATTAATGACCAACACACACTGCACAGTGTGCCGATGGATATTGCCGAGCACACGGATTTCAAAGTCACACAATGTCACCTATATTTATTTTGCTTTAATGGGCTCCACCACGCCTCCTTCATTGGCACATATAAATTCGTCTCTTTCTCCACTATCCTCTAATATACAGCGATTCCGATCATTCATCCCAAACTCACCCTTGGAAAACGACCAGAATCTTGCCATTCTCGATCCTTAAGAGAGAAATGCATGTTCAAACAGTTTATATTAACGTTAATTTTTCGATTAAAAATCTATCATTACAACCCCTAACTATGCAATCATTTTCACCGACCCTGAACAGGTCATAGATCACATGACCACCGAACAGCGGATAGTCAGCAGTCTCGAGAAACCTGTGAAGCAAAAAGGAATTTAAAATTACAAAACTCTAAACAACTGAAACCCGAGATTTGACCCCCAAGATTTATGACCGTAACAACCAAAATCCTATTTTTGAGAGAATTTTCTTGAGTCGATACTAAGCCTGCGTGAACATCGTTACATAATAACTTGACTTGTTGAGGAAATAGAATTGAGCGATTGCATTCACCAAATGGAGCAATTTACATGTGCTGTACAGCAAACTGAAAATTTATCAACAAAAGAAAAAGTTCAATAAAAATCCACACAATTCACTCACGTGACATACGAACCTTTAAATTTAGGGGATGGACAAATTAACGGATTTTTTTATACCATATATTCGGCCAACATTAATCAGTGCAAACAGAAAAACACCTCTCGACCGGGCGATCAGATCTCGTTGATAACGGAGGGCATCATCGATGTGACGCTATGAAATGAGTTAAAAGGAGTAGTTATATGGGATAAAAAAATGTAAATCTCGTCCCTGACAGTGAATCCTGTTCTTTATTGGGCCCTTCTCAGAGTTCGAACCTCTCAACTCTTTCCAACATGGCATTCTTTTCCAAAATTTTTGGGCCGGGATTTTGATATTTCCCAAATACATAAGGCATTGGAATTCCGATAATTTTTTCACGCAGTTGGAACTCCGGTCCTATTTAATTTAATTAAATTCGAGTTTGGCTGCTTCCTTACGGATGACCAGGCCCGAACATTTGACTCCAGCAACCCCTCCTAATTAGTTTAAACAAAAACCGATCAATGCATATATTACCGCCACCATATCAATCATCCGGTCGCGCACCTCCGGGTCCACATTTTCTTCCTGACACGCCACGCTCAGCACCACGGACACTTGCAAGCCCGATTGGTTTGACAATATGCGCCAACAGAGAGCCTACAGTATCCCCGAGATCTTTACGTCTTATGATATCCGAGAGAAACGGTAGAGTATATCGTAAAAGTTGAGAGCTTCCGATAAACTCACCGGCAAATGGTACATTAGTGCCGAAATCGCGAGCACAAAGGACACCCACTGATAATAACCAATCTGTCGCCTAGAAAAATTAAACCAATTTTTAATTCAATTAACTAGGTCCCAATTAGTGCGGTTGAAATTGGTTTTAAACCGTAAAACAACTTTTTTTTGAATGAACCGGTTAGGATTGGTTAATCGACCGCAAAATGCCTAGTCTCGTTTCCCGTAAATAAAATTTAATTTGGCTATTTCTATTTTAAAATTAATTCTCACTTTTGCCGCTCCTCCAATCGGTGCGGAATGTGTTCTTCAAACGGCACCCAATAAGTGTTCTGCACATAGCAATAATTTCTTTGAGGATAAAAGAACAACTTGATTTTCCTTTTTAATTAGCACCTAATTAGGACTTAATTACTCCAACTAATTAATAATTTCCTCCCCCTGAAATAATAAACCCCCGGCCCTACTCGCTGTACTGCTCCATGGCACGCGTAAAATATGCGGGCACAAAACATTCAATTGGATGGCCAGCATAATTTTTGGCTGATGCCAGCAAAGCGAACATCAGCAACAAAATTGGTGTGTACAAATAGTGAAGTCGATCAACTGAATTGAATCATTGTACCGTATTTACACGCTACATACCGTATTTCTCCGAATAGAACCACGGAGGGCTTTATAGTTCAACCCCTCTCAAAAGGAGGGCTCTACTCGAGGGGGGGGGGGAGTCTATTAGAGGAAATACTGTAAATTGGAATTGCCGTCTCCATCGTTTCGGTCACTTTAGGGGCCCGAACTCGGTTCGAACAAAAAATATGGAGTGGAATGTAAAAGGACATTCAGGTCCACTTTAGTAACAATTCCAATGAAACTATATTAAACCCTACCGAAATCGTCGTCAGTGCGCGGCTCAAGCATTCGAAGCACCGAGGACAAAAAATGTGCACCCACTCGAGAACCAGTCGGCATCTTGGTTCAGCAACAGCAGTTGAATAAGCAAAAAGTAGTGATGCCCGAGACTCGAGACTGAAACTTTTTTCTGAGGCTCGAGAACTGAGATCGCGACAAGACAAGAGACAGAGAATTGAGCTCGAAAATCGAGACAGAGACCACAAAAAAAAAATGCTAAAACTTTTTAGACCGAGACTCTTTCGAGGAGTCACTAAATTTTGTGCCAAATTTTATGAAGGGGCAAAGAAGAGAGAGTAGCAAAAAACAATTTTTTTTTTTTTGGGCAAACGGTGCTTAAGCAGCAGAACAACAAAACACACACTGACTGAGTTTAAGGCTTGCTTCTCCTCAGATTATTGTCAGCAGAGGACTTCATCGTCAAAGGAGGGGCGACGGGGAATAGGTGGCCACGGGCTTTAGAGGGGGGGGGGGGGGGGACAGACCCTTCCCGCCCGGGAGAGAGACCCCTCCCTAACCGCTCTCCCCATGGTCGGCGACATCCATCGACCACCATGGCGAGGCGACGACGACTGTTTTGACGGGATGGAATTACGACGGATGGCCGCAAGGGTCGCCCCGAGGGGCAGGGGAGGCTCCTGAAACAGCTGCTGCTTCACTTCGACGGGACTTATGCTGCTCAGTTGTTTAGGGGGCGGTGGCCCTCGTTTGACAGCAGAACAGCCATTCTTCCCCCGAGGGGAGGGGGGGAGGGAAGGCATTTGCGGAAAATGCCAAGAGGACACAATGAGGAAAAAATGGAGCGAGATCGAAGAATGGTGCAATTAATCAAAAATAATTGAACGGAGCCAAGAAAAAACACATAAACAATTAATCAGAGTGTCATTGATTTGCAGAGTGAGATTAGTTCTTTTTTAATTTCATATAATTAGTAGAGAGAATAAAATTTGGAAAACCCGAGATCGGTATTAGAAAAACGGACCGAGACGGGATTACTAATATAAAGACACGTTTTTCGTTTGGTTTTTGGCCCCCAATTTGTCATTTTTCCCCAAGAAGCGGGACCTGGAATTTCTTGGACCGAGGCCCCGCCGGTCCCATCCGATCTAAATTATAATCTTGCTGGGTTTTTTTGTAGTAATTAGATCACATAGCCAAAGAATATTCCTATTTTTTAAATTGACTAAATCGATGACGGCAAAATATTTAGGTCTGTTACATTCATTACACATTTGTTTTGGTTGAACGCAATCCGCCGACCACCACCGAAGCGGGAGTAAAGGGGACGCGGTTGTCGTTGTTAAACCAATAAAATTAGTGGGAGAGAACAGCGGGCGGCAGCGGGGATAAGAGAGATATTTTGTTGATAAATTAGGAACAACACCAGCGCCAATGCTTTTTCGGTGAAACAAATATACCTCCTTCGGTCTTTTATTCGCGTCCTCTCGACCCAAATTTTTCGACATTTCCCTAACCCTGAATCACAAACTCCGAAAATCCATCATTGTCCATCAAAAATGAACCCGATTCATGAAATTAATCTTCGCATTAATTAAATATTATTTGTTTTTGCATGACCACTAATGAGTGAATCATCCATCCATCACTCATCTCTGCCCACAAGGTCGAGATAAAAATATCCCATCTTCTGTCAAAAGAATGAATGAATGGATTTTTTCTAAAGGGTTCCGATTTTGTTTGTTTGTATTGTGCCCATTCCTTCACCTCCCCCCCCCCCCCCCCCCGTAAATTTAATTTTCAAATAAATTCCCAATTTCCTCCCATGCTCAAATTAACGCCTTTACGCCCACTTTCCTCCCTCACACAATTGTTAATCACGTCGTTTTTCAATTACATAACATATTAACACGAAAAACATAACCTAAATTCTGCGGAGAATTCTTTTTCATTTTAAATGAATACTGAAAGAAAAATTATGTGAGATTTTCCTTTAATTTTTTTCTATGTGTTCTCGAGATCTCAATGTCCACCTTTCTTTTTCTCGATCTCTAACTCCTTCCCCAACAAACTATCTCATTCATTGTCTCTAGGGTTTCCCCTTTACACTCTCAAGAACTCTAACTTCCTTGCTTCAACACTCTCTGATCCACTTTTTAATGCCTTTTCTCGTTTACCTATAAAGAACATGAAGAAACAAAAAATTCAGCCATTTTTTGATACGGTGTTTTGTTGATGTTCCAAATGGGTACTGCTGTTCAAAAACTGCTGAACAACGGAGGCGGATTGACGGCAAATGATGGGGATGGAAAAGGGGGTACATACAGTGATGGGACAGTCAAATGAAATGAAAAATTTAAATATTTGTGATGGTGACATTTATTTGTTAGTTATTATTTATTAGTAGAGCCCCAAAAAAAACGGGTTCGAACTTCCACGAAACACCTAGCTGCAACCAGATCCCGGCCCAATACCGAACCCGGATTCAGATTTTTCCAATTAGCTAGCTCTAATTATTAGAGGAAGAATTGTCGCCCGACCAGCGAAGGCAGCGCGTGCTGGCGTTCGCGTTGCCCGTGCGTCGCGTTAAAAATGGGCGAATCAGTGGGGTCAGTTGGGTGGCGCTGGATGCCTACGAGGATGTGCTTAGTTATGCCGCAACGCGCTCATCATTGTTCAGCCTCAGCGGGTGCAGAAGCGGTGGTGCAGGAGAGAGGCGCAAAAAAGGTGGCACAGGCCGACCCAGCGGAAAATAATGGAAAATTGAATTTTTAAACTAGAAATTAGGGGTTCGGCGGTTTATTAAGCAAATCTACCGAGAAAAAGGATCGAAAAACTAGCTGAACTAAAACTGGTATATTTTCCAGATACTAATTAATATTTTTGTTTGATATCATTGAAATTTATTTAATTCCGCGTTTGTTTCCAACTAGAGCCCCATCTTGTAGGTTCTGCTGAAACTGAGCATCTTGAGCCCCTTTTTGAGGAGGGTTGAAAAACTTAGCCGCTCGAGGGCTCCGTTTATGAAAATGGAAATATTTTAATTTAAAAATAATTCTAAACTCATAGAAAATATCAAAGCAAATTTGTGCCAGTGCTGTTCGGGACCAAGAATTTTTCGGGACTCGGGATCGGGACCGGGACCAAAAAAACCGGGAAAATCCCGGTTTTCGGGACCGGGACTCCCGAACAGCACTGATTTGTGCATTTATTTATTTTCAGTAATTCTTACTGATGTGCTTGAAATTCGGCAAGGCTACCGCACCGATGGGCTGCACAAAGCGGCCAAAGACTACAAATTCCAACGGATGGCACCGGTCATTGGCACGAAAAAAGCGTTATTGCAATACATAATACTTTTTTTAGGAACAGCGTTGCTTCTCCGTCATTTACAAAGTGTGATATTTCAAAAAAAAAATTGCAATTTTTTCTTGTTAAATTCTTTGTTAAGCACCCTCGCTTTGTGTGCAAATCACTTGACTTTGTGTCGGTGGATTTGGAGCAGACAACGAATTGGCTGAACTCGTTGCAGGACCATTTTGCCAAAACGTTGTCCCAAAATGCTGCTGTGTCCAATTTCAATGAGCAGCGATGGTTGATGCAAAATTTTCGTCAAGCCGACTTGGACCGGAACGGTGTGTTGTGTTGTTGAATAAAGCATGGACTTTTCAAAACTGATCAGTACCAGTTTACCGATTTGGACATGGCACCAGGGGACTTTAAAATCTCTGTTTACTCGACTTTATGGTCCTGGTCCTTTTTGCGCAAAAATACCTCTAGGAAACAGTTCAGAACAGAGTCTGGGGCAATTACGCTCTTTTAATTTTTATGATCAACTAAAATATTCTTGGTTTTGTTCTAAGTATTCTCTATTTGGCCTGCGGAATTTCAGAAAAATTTAATATGGATAATAAAAATTATAAAGAAAAGCGAAAAATCATTTTGGCAATTTCTTTTCCATAAATTTTATAAATGAATGAATTGTTTTGAAATTTGCATGCTAATACATTGGGAATCTTTAGTGTTCTATCTACGGTTACCACGAAGAAGCACCCGGACTAAGGCTTTTTGAACATTTTTTTCGACTTTGAAGGTGAAATTGCCTTCGGCGAATTATGGCGGCTGCTCAAACGGTTGAATTTGCAGCTCAGCGATCAATACGTTCAAGCACTGTTCAAGGTGAAGACCAAAAGAAGGGGTATCGGACCGAAATTAAAAAAAATAAAAATAAAATCGCAAAAATTAAAAAAAAAAGTTATTTTTTTTTTGCAAGGAAAGTGTTTCAAAGAGTGGTAAACCGCGCAATGCGTTGAATGAGCAGGAATTTCTGCGACTGTTCAGCGTGCTCATCGATTTGCCGGAGTATCGGGGAGTGCTGCGCTTGGCCAATGGGCAGGGCAACGATTTTCTGGACGCGGACGCACTCCGACAATTTCTCACCGAGGAACAACAGGCAAAAAAAGGAGGGGCGCGGGAGAGTCCGCGATCTCTGCATTTAGGGCCAACTTTTCATTCTTTTTTCTATCCCAAGGGTGGGGACAGGGGTGATTGGGGAGGTTTTTTTTTCAAATACGAAAAATATATAATTTTTTCAGTGGACTATCTCTTCCACACTCTCCCCGAGAGCCAAATTCTGGATAAAGTCCCTGTCATGTCGAAATTATTTTTTTTTGGACTTTCACGTTTCAAATAACCAATTTTAAAAATTTTATATTTATTTTCGGTAGAAAAGCGAATTAATTTATTTTTATTCCTTTGATTGTAGTTTAAAGACATTGACCATAAGAAGGCGGAGGCTATCATCGAATTTTGTGAGCCGTCGAATTTACAACAACAAAATGAAAAAGAGGCACGAAAAGTGATGTCCATCAGTGGTCAGTGTTCACCAAAATTTGTCAGTGATTAATTTTTTTTCCCATTTTTTCAAAAAGGGTTTCGCCGTCTGCTTCAGTGTCGCTGGGGAAACATTCTCAGGGAAGGGCACGAGGCCATTTTCCAGCAAATGGACCAACCTTTGCAGGCATGGCATTTTCCTTCATTTTTGGCACTTTTACTATCTCTACAACTTTTTTCGTGAAAAAAAAACTTGAACTGGGTTTAAGGGTATTCAAAAAACTGAATCCATAAATGTTCTTCTGGTTGCGCTTTTCTCACCCCCTCTTCCCCTGGGGGTATTTGTTTCGTGCTGACAGGGGTGGGACCGAATTCCGCAATTTTGGTACAGACATTTGTGTTCCTGGCATTTGCACCCGAACAGTTGCGCCCATGTCAAAAGAGCAGTCAAATTTTAACTTTTATAATCGCGAAATGTCATATAAACTCTATTAGATGAGATAAGAACAAATGATTATCGATAATTTGGTTATTAAAGGCGTAATTGTTCTAAAATACAAAGGTCAAAAGTAACCATTTTTGCCCGTTTTTAACATTCCATGAAGGCATTTCTGGCCCAGCGAATTGCATTAAGGGATTGGATTTTACAGATTTCTTAAATTTGTAGTCAGTCAATTTGTTTTCTGATTCAAATAATCCCTCCTCTTTCAGTGTTACTTCATCAACAGGTTGTTTTGTTGCATATGTCATGCATTTTTTCCCTATTTTATTCATTGTTTTTAGCAGTCACAACACTTATTTGACTGGTTTGCAAGTGCATGGTAATGCCACTGTGGAGGGATACATTTCGGCACTTCGTCGGGGTTCGCGTCTGCTCGAATGTCAGTGTTACTTCGCCTTACGAATCAGTCCCCAACCCATCTCTGAAAATTATAACAAATTTCTTCAAAATTTTTTTTTATAATTTCTCAACATTTAACTTATTTGGTTGGCTACCGGTCCGAGTGCCGAATAGAACAAAAAAAAATTCCGAGTTCCGAATGGCACAAAAAAAGCCAAAATGGCTTTTGTTAAAAAAATGAAAACATAAAAGCCTAGACCTAGTCGAGCTTAAGCCTATGCCAAAGTTTAGACCTAAACTAAGCCTTAATTATAGAGTAGTGTCTGTTTAAAAAAAGCATTCGGAACTCAGCCTTTTCGGCACTCGGACATTATTTACACTATTCGGTACTCGGAATTTCGGCACTCGGAGCGGAAGCGATTTTGTTTAAATAATGAAGTCTAAATACCGACAGCAATTTCCCTATTGAATACGACAAAATTATGAATATATTTAACTCGTTTTTCTTCAGTGGATGTGTTTGATGGAGAGCATGGTGAGCCGCAAATAACGCACAAACGGACATTCATTGGAGCGATCAGTCTGCGCAATGTGTTGAAATGCATCAAAAATTACGCATTTGTACAAAATCCGTACCCGGTGATCCGTAAGAAAATTGTTCCTTTTTTTTGCGTTCAGCATTTTTTAGTTACGAGCCAAAAATTAAAAAAAAAATTCTGCGTAAAAGTCGGGACAGTAATTTGCAGGACCCATCCATCCCAAATAGGGAGCATTGAAGTTCGAATCCGCACGTCTGCAAATGATTTTTTCATTTTTTTTTTTTTTTTTGAATTGGCTCATCTAAACTCTAAAAGTACCATTTTACATATTTTCTGTTCAGTTACCATTGAAAACCATGTGGGCATTGTTCAACAACGAATTATGGCCGACATTTTCCAAGAGGTACATCATTGAGAAACAAAATTATTAGAGATTTGACATTTTACGGAACATTCAGTGTTAAATCAAATCCCCCATAAAATCTTCGTAAAGTGTTTACGAAAACCTTCCAAAGCAGCAACACTTATTTACGATTTTGTTAAAGAGAAGACCCAAAATTACGATTTTTCAAAATTTTGATGAAAAATTTTGTTACAAATTGAAATTAAAAAAAAAAATTATCAAAAGAGGGAGGTGGGAGAAGAAGGACGGCTTTCTGATTGTCAAAACCAATAAAATCTTCATGCCTTGCTAAGACTTTCTTGCTCTCTGCAGATTCTTGGCAACCATTTGCTCATTCCACCTGACGACTTTTACACCAAGGCATTGCCATCGCCTCAACAGCTGAAGCACAAAGTGTTGTTGCGCGGCAAAACGTCGTCATTGGCACAACAATGGACGGCCGGCGGCACGGCAATCGCTGACGGCGCAACAACGGCCACAATGACGACACCGCCGGCAATTACCTCCAATGGCAATGTTAGCCGATCAGCAACAGAGGCAGCAGCGCCGCCTCCTACAATTAATCGCGACAAGGAGGAACGGGAGGACAGTCCGAAGCAGGCGCAACATGCCAATCTGCCAGTGGATCCGAAGTGGGTAATAATTGTTGGCAAAGTCATAAAATTTGTACCCGGAATGGGCACTAAAAAAGCCAGCGCCGAGCGGGATCCCGATCAAAAAAAACTCGGCAACACTGCGGGTATACCTCATACATGCGCAAGGGGTCGGCCATTACGACGTACGATTGGCCCAGAGGGGGGGGGGGGGGGGCGGGGGGGGGGGGGGGGGTCAGCCAGGGCCGATTTTTCATACGATCGGCAAATTTTGCATTTAAAATTTATAGAATAAAAAATTTTAACCGATAGTGTTGCTTGGATTTGGACGTGTAATTTGTGAAGATCTCAAGTTCAGCGTTTAAGTGTCACCGCTTTTTCAGGTTTGGCCGGATAATCGCGTTGGCGTCTGCCAAACTCAGTCCCGGCAATTTGTACGACGACATTAAAACACGTATAGTTTTTTTTTTATTGTCTGGCCCAACACAGTTCCAATACCTGTCAAAATATCGTTTTCCACATTTACAGATCCAACCAATGGGAGTCCGTCCATTAGTGAACGCAAAGTTTCGGCTTACTTGGGTAGCCTTCTTTTTAGAATAAATTCATTGTTTTTTCATTTTAAGAGGCAAATGCGCCATTGGCAGCGTATACTGCGACGCGAATTGTCAAAAGTTTTCCAAGCGGAATTCGCCAAGATTCTTCTAATTTGGATCCAATTCCTTCAGTGGGTAGTTTCTTGCCATAATATTAATTTGGCTTATTTGACCCATTTTTATAAAAAGTACATCATAATTATGTGGCCCTGGTTTCTGATGTTTAAAAAACGAAAAAAATATTTTATAGTGGATTTGCGGGATTCAATCGGCCGCTCTGAATTTCCAAACGTGTGACGCCAATTTGGATTTAAACAACGGCTTCTTCTCCATCAATGGCAACATTGGTTACCTTTTGAAGCCAAAAGTGCTTCTCGAAGGCAAAGGTGCAGCAATTTGCTCATTCCTTCTTACACTATCATCATTCAAAAAAAAAAATTGTTTTTCAGATCCAAGGCATATTGTCAATGTTCAATGCACTTTGGAATTGGCGGTAAGACTCAGTCAAATGTGTCTAAATATCTACTTGATGGTTCAATTTTTGGGCAGTCCATTAAGGGCGTTACTTCCTGACTTGGGGGGGGGGGGGGGTCGGGTAGCCGCCAGACAGGGAATTTCTTTATTAAAATTTCTTAAAATAGGCCGAGTACTTTTTTTCGTCAGGATGAATGCCCACACTGTCTAGTAGTTCCAGCCCCGTAGTTTTTCAAATTCTGGATACTCCCTGAATCCAAGACTATTTGTCAAACAAAAATATCATATGTCACTTGATCATTTAAATTTATTTTTTTGAAGGTTATCTGTGCTCAATATTTGCCCAAGACGGAACCTGGCAGCAATTCCATCATCGACCCATATGTTTGTGTACAAATTTTTGGTGTACCGCGCGACGAACGCAAAGTGCACACGCGGGCAGTACGCAATAATGGGTAACAAATGCCAGCTCTAGTTTAAGTATTCAATAAAAATAAAAATAGACCAAATTTTCCAGTTTCAATCCAGTGTGGAATGAGTGCTTCTCCTTCCCACTCTGTTGCCCTGAATTGGCAATACTCCGCGTTTGTGTGAAGGACTTTGACCGGACAAGTTCGGATGACTTTGTTGGGGAGTTTTCTGTGCCGGTCAACAGCATTCGACCAGGTAAATGTGATGATAATCGGTTGATCTATCCGTTCTTACAATTAGTATTTAATTTTGAATCCGATACTCTGTTCGAGTGTCAATGGGTGGAGAATATTAAACTCCAACCTATTTCAATATGAAGAGAAATTCCCCATTTTAGGTTATTCACATGTTCGACTAAACACTCATCAGCAACACATGCCTGATGAAGCAGCCTCAATTTTCGTCCGAACAGCCTTTTCATGATTTTTACACATTGGAATGTCACCAAACAAAATTAACCCATGTCAAATTTCTTTTGATAAATGATGGGTCCAAATTAACGTAAAAATTAAATAATTCTCAGCAAGACAAATGAAAGTAAAAATGGTGTGGAAAACAACTGTTGGTCCGAAATTCCTGTTCTAATGTTCTTTATTTTCTATACGTCTTTGCCGCAGCACGTGCCGCCGGGGCAATACAAAAATGTCTTGATAAAAACATTAAAATTTGCACACACTTGTTGTGCGCATCAGGGAAGGTCGAAAGCCCAAAGTGTGAGGAAAGTGTGAGCTTAAGCGCGCTGTTGAGACTGTGCACGGCTGAAATTTTAGAAAAATATTATCACATTTCAAAATTCAAATAGCGAGTCAAAAAAGATTATCAAAATACCTGAAACAGACACAAGAGAGCTGAAAAAAGAAGTCAACTTTTATAAACCCAATAAAATATTTGGTAATAGTGCAGTTTGTCCCCCCCCCCCCCATTTTTCAAAAAAAAAGTTTTAGTTTTAAAGTCGTAGAAAACATGTCTTAGGGGGTTTTCAGGGTTACTGATCGCGAATATGACATCTATTTTGTCCAATTCCGAACCCCGGACCTGAATTCGAATAAGAAGTCAAAAATACAATTTTTTAAAATTCAATTTATTGTTCGAATTCGGGTCCGGGGTTCGGAATTGGACAAAATAGATGTCATATTTGCGATCAGCAATCCCCGAAAACCCCCTTAGACATGTTTTCTACGGCTTTAAAACTAAAAAACTTTTTTTTTTTTGAAAAATGGGGGTTCAAACTTCACTATTATCAAGTATTTTTGGTTTGGAACTATAATGAAGTCTAAGTGCCGGCAGCAATTTTCTCGATTAAATACGACATAGGAGCATTTTTGTTTTAGTTACACTAGCAATAAATTCAAAAAAATTTTTGAGTTAAAATTTTTCGCAACAAGTGCTTGTACCTGAAACATACAAAAAAAAAAAATGAAATTTGTGACGGATTTTTCTATAAAAGAAGAAGAAATTACATAAAAATGCATTCCTTTCTTGTTCCGTTGGGGTCATTTTGGTGCGGGCCATTTTGGTGCAGACGTGTTTAAGACGTCATAACTTTTTTCTTAGTGAACTAAATTTCTCAAAATTGGTATCATCGAAAGCTCTATATGTTTAGAAGAAAGTAATAAGCTTTGTTAAGCGATTAAGCATTAAGCGAAAAAGTTACAACATAAAAATGCAAAAAAATCTGAATTTCTGTAAATTTTTATTTTAACTTTTTTGTAAGTTAGTGAATTTTTTTGATTTTCGCTCTAGAGTTTGTAAAGACCTTTCGAATGATACCAACTTTTTGAAATTTAGTTAACTTAGAAAAAAATTATGACGTCTTAAACACGTCTCGCAACAAAATGCCCCGGTTCGCCGTTTTTCAGGTGCTAAATTTGCTTCAATGGTTTGCGGCATGGATGTTGTGTGTGTATGTGTTGGAGCAGCGGTGACATCCGCTGCATGTTGGGGCATAAAGGTAAGTTATTGTGGTTACCATTGTGATAATGGGAAAGAAGACGGGTCCCACAAAAAAGATTTAAAAGTGGGTTTTATGCAATCCTGAGTTTTTATGCGTGAAATATGCATCAATTAACATTGGCACAGAAAAAAAACTAACTATAATTTCTTAACAGACTGTACAGCATAAGTGTCTTTTTGACGTTAAGTGTTTATTTCATCGCCATTTGTGTACAGTTATGCATTTTTCGTGTATTAAACTAAATTAACGTTATTCCATTAGAATCCCAGTAAAAAAAGGAAAAAAAAACTATGAAAAATCATAGACATGAAAAACCCATAGATTAGATGAAATCATACGATAAATCTAAAGTCTTATTCGTGATCAGCGCCCCCGAAACCCCCGAGTACAACTCAGGATTGCACAAAACCCACTTTTAAATCTTTTTTTTTGTGGGACCAAGTCTTCTTTACCATTACCAATTATTGCTTCTTTACTATGGAATATACAGTGACATTTTAGTATCTGGTCGATAGTGTACTGGACAGACTTTTCAAAAAAGAAAGGGAAGAAGCGCAGAAGCAAATCCAAATCGTCGTCTGGCATCTCTCCGATTCGTCTGGCAGTTCAACAAATTCGTCCGAGAAAAAGAAAGGAAACTTAGAGAAGTTGGGAAGAAACGGATGCCGGACATTTTCTTTTGTTGTGAATTGTGGCATTTGACGATCGTTTGTTAATAAAAAAATGGTAAATTAAAACATGCTTTTGCTCCTAATTTGACTGCAATTTCAATGTATTTGCCTCAAATTATCAAAAACTGGAAAATATTGAGGTATATAACTTTATTTGGGCCCAGCGATATGTGGTTTGTGGAACTTTTTTAGGTTATGTGAGCACTGTGACCCGTGAGATTTCCTTTTCCTTCATCGAATTCCCTCTTGGAGTGTTTGAAGCGACGCGTTCACAGACGGTTAGGCCACTGTTCGCCTTTGCTGCCATTTTTCAGTCCCTTTGACGTGTTAAAAACTCGCGTAATGTTGGACAGAGACAGATAAACCCGACTGTTCCCCACTGCTCTTCAAATTGTCAGATAAACATTAGAATGTCACCACAAAATTAACCCCAGTGTCATTTTCCAATTTATCCTATTTCTTATTCACTAAAACAATTTAAGAGTAAAAATGGTGTGGAAAACAACTGTTGGTCCGAAATTCCTGTTCTAATGTTCTTTATTTTCTATACGTCTTTGCCGCAGCACGTGCCGCCGGGGCAATACTCAAGCCCAAATCCAACCCTGAAAAATGTCTTGATAAAAACATTAAAATTTGCACACACTTGTTGTGCGCATCAGGGAAGGTCGAAAGCCCAAAGTGTGAGGAAAGTGTGAGCTTAAGCGCGCTGTTGAGACTGTGCACGGCTGAAATTTTAGAAAAATATTATCACATTTCAAAATTCAAATAGCGAGTCAAAAAAGATTATCAAAATACCTGAAACAGACACAAGAGAGCTGAAAAAAGAAGTCAACTTTTATAAACCCAATAAAATATTTGGTAATAGTGCAGTTTGTCCCCCCCCCCCCATTTTTCAAAAAAAAAGTTTTAGTTTTAAAGTCGTAGAAAACATGTCTTAGGGGGTTTTCAGGGTTACTGATCGCGAATATGACATCTATTTTGTCCAATTCCGAACCCCGGACCTGAATTCGAATAAGAAGTCAAAAATACAATTTTTTAAAATTCAATTTATTGTTCGAATTCGGGTCCGGGGTTCGGAATTGGACAAAATAGATGTCATATTTGCGATCAGCAATCCCCGAAAACCCCCTTAGACATGTTTTCTACGGCTTTAAAACTAAAAAACTTTTTTTTTTTTGAAAAATGGGGGTTCAAACTTCACTATTATCAAGTATTTTTGGTTTGGAACTATAATGAAGTCTAAGTGCCGGCAGCAATTTTCTCGATTAAATACGACATAGGAGCATTTTTGTTTTAGTTACACTAGCAATAAATTCAAAAAAATTTTTGAGTTAAAATTTTTCGCAACAAGTGCTTGTACCTGAAACATACAAAAAAAAAAAATGAAATTTGTGACGGATTTTTCTATAAAAGAAGAAGAAATTACATAAAAATGCATTCCTTTCTTGTTCCGTTGGGGTCATTTTGGTGCGGGCCATTTTGGTGCAGACGTGTTTAAGACGTCATAACTTTTTTCTTAGTGAACTAAATTTCTCAAAATTGGTATCATCGAAAGCTCTATATGTTTAGAAGAAAGTAATAAGCTTTGTTAAGCGATTAAGCATTAAGCGAAAAAGTTACAACATAAAAATGCAAAAAAATCTGAATTTCTGTAAATTTTTATTTTAACTTTTTTGTAAGTTAGTGAATTTTTTTGATTTTCGCTCTAGAGTTTGTAAAGACCTTTCGAATGATACCAACTTTTTGAAATTTAGTTAACTTAGAAAAAAATTATGACGTCTTAAACACGTCTCGCAACAAAATGCCCCGGTTCGCCGTTTTTCAGGTGCTAAATTTGCTTCAATGGTTTGCGGCATGGATGTTGTGTGTGTATGTGTTGGAGCAGCGGTGACATCCGCTGCATGTTGGGGCATAAAGGTAAGTTATTGTGGTTACCATTGTGATAATGGGAAAGAAGACGGGTCCCACAAAAAAGATTTAAAAGTGGGTTTTATGCAATCCTGAGTTTTTATGCGTGAAATATGCATCAATTAACATTGGCACAGAAAAAAAACTAACTATAATTTCTTAACAGACTGTACAGCATAAGTGTCTTTTTGACGTTAAGTGTTTATTTCATCGCCATTTGTGTACAGTTATGCATTTTTCGTGTATTAAATTAAATTAACGTTATTCCATTAGAATCCCAGTAAAAAAAGGAAAAAAAACTATGAAAAATCATAGACATGAAAAACCCATAGATTAGATGAAATCATACGATAAATCTAAAGTCTTATTCGTGATCAGCGCCCCCTAAACCCCCGAGTACAACTCAGGATTGCACAAAACCCACTTTTAAATCTTTTTTTTTGTGGGACCAAGTCTTCTTTACCATTACCAATTATTGCTTCTTTACTATGGAATATACAGTGACATTTTAGTATCTGGTCGATAGTGTACTGGACAGACTTTTCAAAAAAGAAAGGGAAGAAGCGCAGAAGCAAATCCAAATCGTCGTCTGGCATCTCTCCGATTCGTCTGGCAGTTCAACAAATTCGTCCGAGAAAAAGAAAGGAAACTTAGAGAAGTTGGGAAGAAACGGATGCCGGACATTTTCTTTTGTTGTGAATTGTGGCATTTGACGATCGTTTGTTAATAAAAAAATGGTAAATTAAAACATGCTTTTGCTCCTAATTTGACTGCAATTTCAATGTATTTGCCTCAAATTATCAAAAACTGGAAAATATTGAGGTATATAACTTTATTTGGGCCCAGCGATATGTGGTTTGTGGAACTTTTTTAGGTTATGTGAGCACTGTGACCCGTGAGATTTCCTTTTCCTTCATCGAATTCCCTCTTGGAGTGTTTGAAGCGACGCGTTCACAGACGGTTAGGCCACTGTTCGCCTTTGCTGCCATTTTTCAGTCCCTTTGACGTGTTAAAAACTCGCGTAATGTTGGACAGAGACAGATAAACCCGACTGTTCCCCACTGCTCTTCAAATTGTCAGATAAACATTAGAATGTCACCACAAAATTAACCCCAGTGTCATTTTCCAATTTATCCTATTTCTTATTCACTAAAACAATTTAAGAGTAAAAATGGTGTGGAAAACAACTGTTGGTCCGAAATTCCTGTTCTAATGTTCTTTATTTTCTATACGTCTTTGCCGCAGCACGTGCCGCCGGGGCAATACTCAAGCCCAAATCCAACCCTGAAAAATGTCTTGATAAAAACATTAAAATTTGCACACACTTGTTGTGCGCATCAGGGAAGGTCGAAAGCCCAAAGTGTGAGGAAAGTGTGAGCTTAAGCGCGCTGTTGAGACTGTGCACGGCTGAAATTTTAGAAAAATATTATCACATTTCAAAATTCAAATAGCGAGTCAAAAAAGATTATCAAAATACCTGAAACAGACACAAGAGAGCTGAAAAAAGAAGTCAACTTTTATAAACCCAATAAAACGGCTCAGACTTGTGATCGAGTTTAGCACGAAGAGTCCATTCTGGGCTGACATTGTATTTGGAGGCAATTGCCCAACTGGCCATTGCGTCTCCCGTTTTCCAACCCATCTGCACACCGTACTCCAAGTTAGGGTGTACCCGGTGATACAAACTGAAAACAATGGAGAGAAATAAAGCTAAATTCAAATTTATCTACTAATTTTTGAAAAATTCGTTCGAAATCAAAACAGAATTTGTCGGAATAAAAAAGCCCGGGAGTTTCGAATACCAAAACATCCAAATCCTGCCCGAACTTCAATTTCGAAAACATATTCCGGATCCTGTTTACCTTCCACCAAAATCGTTCCCATCAATGGTGTACGAGTGCAATGTATACTCCGCCGTTTTGCGTCCAATTGAAAATGCGCTCTGCCCGACTGTGCCCTGTTCAAGGTTGGCCTTGAGCTGAGCACCAAACAGCCAATCATTTTTCAATTCAACAACGAACGATCCGGTAAACAAAGGGCCGCCGAACAGAGTCACATCCTGACAAAGTAATAACAGTAAAGCGCAAGTGCGTAGCCAAAAGGGGAGGGGGCGGGGAGTAAAGCCCTCGCCCGAAACCGGAAAAACGAACGCTTTTGGATTCGAGTGGAATGTATGCCTTTTTATATAAATTGTTTGAACCCAACCCTATTAAGGGTCCAAGAATAATACTAGTTTGCTAATTTAAGAGAACTGGCTCTTATATGGTTTAGAGCCCACAATTTTTTTTTTACATTTAAAATAAAAAAATGTCGAAAGTTTCAGAGTCGCTGATCACTAATTCGGCATTCATATTGACCATTTGAATCCCGAACCAAAATACAAACAATAAGCCGATTTGAATATATACTTCTGGAATTAGGGATTTTCGTGTTTTTGTTCAAATTCTGGTTCGGGTTCGAAATGGATAAATGCCGGCTTCTTCATCAATGAAACTCTATTATTAGCATATATTTTTTTATTTTAGAATGTAAAAAAACTGGGACAGCCAATTTAAGAACCGAAAATAGCGTAAAGTTAAAACAACAGTAAAGGAACGAACCGCGTTAACATGTAAATTGTCTTTTGTCCAGTCAGCTTTGGCAATGGCATGACGACTCTTTTCAAACTGTGGCTTGAATGCCATCTCAGCAGTCAGCTTCAGCCCACGCAAAACTTTGTCTTTCAATTCAACAACATTCGTCAATTGGTTGTTTGTGTTCCATTTCTCAGTGATGGTCAACCCTAGAAGATTGGATGAAAATTAAGTTACGGCAAGGATTGTCGGTTTCTGGTAATTCTGAACCCGAACATGAATCAACCGTTTCGGTGATAAACTGATAACAGAAATTGAATTTTCCCAAATTTTCGGTTCGGTTTCAAACGAACAACCCTTGTTACGACGCTTTAATTGCAAATAGAAAATAATAAACTTTTCGAAAATTCTAATTTCATTCAATTGGTCAACGGCAATTGGACCCGACCCTGTTATTCAGAAACCCGTTGGTTGACCATTTTTTAACCGCTTTCTAAGACCTGGTCTGACTTTGTCGAACACTATTCATATTCATACCATGTTCAAGCACTTTGTATTTGACTTCAATGTTCCCATTCAGCTTTTGAGAATTAAGGTCATGCGCTGCAGAGCTCTGTAAAAGAAAAATTAGGTTATTAATTGGTATTGTTGGGTCTAAAGATTTAAAAAAAAAAAGAAATCTGAGCCAATGTTTAAAATGCGAGTTAGAAAAAATCTGAAACAGGAGACCTTAAACTGGAGACTAGGAGCAACGTCGGAAGTGACATCTAATTTCATAAATCCATGAGCGTATCCCTTGCTGAATAAATCCTTTGCCGACTTTCCGAGGTCTAAAAAATATTCTCATCTTTTTATATTGGCAAAATCTTAACTAACCCGAGAATGACGGTGGAGCCATGATAAAACAAAAAAAGAAAAAATCGTTCAATTGCTAAAAATAAAACAAAAATATGAAAAACAAATTTCCAACAATAGATTTAATTAATTTTATGACAGCTATCTATCTCTAAGAGAAAATTAAAAAAATCCTTATTTCTAAGATTCGTCCTTATTTGAGCCTAGGATCCTTATTTTGTCGTTATTTCCTACTCTGAGGTAAAAAACTTAAGAAAAATTACCTTTTTTACAATTTTTTGAAGCGATTACTTATTATTTTTAAAAAATTTCCAGGCGGCCTCTGTCGGCATCGCCGGGCACTCAATCCTTTGAAACTTTTCAAAAAAGGACTTAAAATTGACCACTTTTTGAGAAAATCTATTAACAAAAAGGGGGTCCACTACTATTCAGTGTTGCCGATTCAGTGTCGCCGATTCAGTGTTGCCGATTCAGTGTCGCCGATTCAGTGTGGGTTCAATTCAGTGTTGGTTCAATTCAGTGTCAAGGAATTTTTATAATTTTAAATTTGAAAAAATTACTAAGAAAAAACTGTTTTTTTCTCATGCCCTTAAGCGGTGCACTACAACTCGGCGCTCTCGACTCAGCGCTCCCAATTCGGCGCCAAGAGAATTTTTTTTTGAAAACCTACCCCCCTACTTTTTAAAAAAAAGAAGTGAAATAAAAAAAAATAAAGAGGTTTTCAACAAAGAAATTATATTGGCGCCGAATCATGAGCGCTGCGTCGAGAGGCCGAGTTGGTGAAAAATCTTTCTCAAAAAATCGACATAAATGAGCAGGATAAAGTTAATTTAAATTTTACGAATTACTTTCATTTATTTTGGTGATAGAAGACGAAATGTAAATGAACATGAAAATTCTTCATAAAATTTGATGATTTTGAAGAAAATTAAAAGACCTGGTTTAGATCCTGCCCCAATTTTTTGCAAAAGCACCGACCCGTACTACCATGCATACCAATAAGCGAGCAACAGAGGAAAATTTTTGAGAAATTTTTTCTTTTTTACAAAAATCGGTATAATATTTCGAACAATTTTCTGACACTGAATTGAACCCACACTGAATCGGCGACACTGAATTGAACCCACACTGAATCGGCGACACTGAATCGGCAACACTGAATCGGCGACACTGAATCGAGCGGGCCCCACAAAAAGGCCATATTTTCAAAAAATGGTAAATATGGTTCATAGGGCCCAGACTCCAAATCGAACAAATTATATATCAATCGACTCCTCTCGGTCTGTAAAGTAAGAATCCGCAAAAAAAAAAATTGGCGGAAACCATTCCCTGAAGAGTTACAGACCCGGGACTGAAATGGCAAAATGGCTTGGGACTCAACCGTCCAACTTGTAAAAATTAATGAAAATCAAAAAATATTTATATAATTCGACTTCTCGTACTCAATAATCTATGGAACTAAAAGAATTTTAAGGCGAAAAGCACATTGGACAGAGTTATAGCCACGGGACTGAAGTGGACAAATGAAAAGCACTTTAAGGCCGCGGAGCGGCCCGCCAATGGCGAGCATGCGATGACGGATTTCTGTCTTTTTTGTGCCTTTTTCACATTTTCGATATCTTCATTCATTCGTTATATTTATTGGTTAATTTGTCGTGATATAATTTATTGTTAGTGGCCAAAGATAAGGAAGACTGCTGTGCAACAGCTGTTCAATTTTTGTTTATCAAATATATTAGGAAACATTAGAAATGTTTGTTTTTTTTTGCGTTGCGATAGTTATATGAGTGTGACAGAAGAAAAATCACTTTTTTCAGAAGCACCGCAGAGTTTGATGGACAGCCATATGTAGAAGAAGACTATTTTATTATTCTATTTAAACCAAAAATTAGTTTATTTTAATCAAACAATGTACATTACCGTGTTTTCTGTCCAACAAATTTCCCGATGAACGGAAAGCGAAATTCCTAGCCTTCAAAAATTTAAGGAAAATTTCAAAGAAATTTTAAAGTTAAAATTATTTCGTATTACAAATCGAAATTTGTAAATTGTGCTGTCAAAAAGTCATCAAAAGCTATTGGATTATAGGACCCATCTCAATAGATTTTATGATCTGAATATAGTAATTGAAAACCTTTTTCTGTTTTATTATTTGTTTAAGAATATTTAGGTTTGTATGAAGATTTGGCCACTCAAAAATTACAAGGGCATAAGCCTGGTATGACATTTTTGTTTATTTAAGCCCAGGATTTGAAGTTTTTGTCACATTAAAAATTTTGTCGTCGTATTTGAGTTTTGGCGGTATCGGGCTATTTGATCATAGCAAAAATAAAACTTACGCATTCTTTCCAGCTTGATAATTATCTGGCCCCAGTAAGCGTAAAGTACAAATATTTTATTTAAGGTCCTTTTGGTCATTGTTCATTTTTGGCAAAATGCGCAGACAATTGGTTGATTTTAAGCACATTTTTTATGCGACCGATTTTTTATTTTCAAGACTCGGAAGACGTAAGCAAGATGGCGGACGAGCTCAACTCCTTGGCATCCTCTACTTGGGATATAATTGGCAAACTGAAGTTCGTGCATCGCAATGCCCTAACTTTTATACGTGTCGTTGGCCCGGTAGGAGCACTTGTCGCCGCAGGGGCTGATGTAGCATTTCGCGTAAGTTTCAATTAGAATAGGGTTATTGACTGTTAGGAATCGAAAACTTGTAAGTAGCTGTATTAAATGCTTGTATTCTTTTTTGCGTTTGACTTTAAAGCAAAGGATTGCGGGTAATTTTTTGATGGCTCATACTGCCCCGATTTGTACCGATGACGACTTTTAACTACAGGGTGACAAATAAGTAAAAAGGCTCATTGGTTCAAAAGATATTCAAAATCGAAAAGTGGGACAGGACTTATTTGTCACCCTGTATAAGGACTAGCCTACGTTGTCGGCCGTCCAACGCAAACCATACAAATCGGTATAGTATGATTCAGTTCAATACGAATAGGAGGGCGTTTTACCTGGCTCAATAATCACACAAATAACCAGGCAAATTATCGGAGAATTGATACTTTATAAACTCTATCTACAAGTTTTTCTTATTTGTTTACGTACCCTTTTTTACTAGTTTTTCTCTGAAAAATCGGAATTTGAGTTCCGGTATGATTGTAATAGATTTAGTGCACAAATTGTAGTGCCTTTTTGAGATATCTAGAGTAAGCCTAAGGAAATTGGGTGTTAATGTTTCGTCCAAACTATTTCTTAATTGATTTATAGTTTTTATTTCCAAATTTGAAGCCTGACTCTGAGGAATTCAAAGCGATAAAAAATTGCACGAATTTGTGTGGTTAAAGCAATAGCAATAAATTCAAAAAAAAATGAAATTTTTCGCAACGCGTGTTTGAACCTGGAACTGACAAAAAAAAACTTTAAAATTGTGACGACTTTTTTCTATAAAAGGAGATGAAATTGCATAAAATTCATTCATTCCTTGTTAAATAAATGTTCTTTTGTCTTCTAGATAGCAAGCATGATTTGGTTGTTTCTGTGGGATTGGGAGGGGGAAGCGTGATTGTTTTGGGAATTGGAGCTGTAAGTTTTTGCGTCTCCCATTTACTAGAATTGCACATTATTTATTTTAGTATTTTGTCAACAAACTTCTAAAGCGATGGCTCAAGAGAGGGGCAAAGGAGTTGTTGTCAAATGCAAGCAGCACCAGCAGCTTGACCTCGTCCACCGACAGCAGCACCAGCTCCACTTCCACGTCATCATCCTCTTCCACGTCATCATCCTCTTCCACTTCGTTGGCCTCTTCCTCTTCGAGCAGTTCGGAAGGAAGTCGCAAGAAAAAGGGAAGGGGAAGAAGAAGGAGAGCGGCCACAAGAAGATGAAGTGATGGAATAGAGCGAAAAACATATCTTCCAACACTGTCCTTCAGGATCCAATGAGACACATCTTTTTCTCCTTCTCTGTTCATTATTTGTTTGGTTTATCATATATCATTTTTTGGATTTGTCTTTGGATAAATGGGGCTTGGAATTATGGTACTCTCTCACTCTAATGTTATTTGACTATTAGGTCGGGTCATAAAAAATGATCGCTTTATATTTAAAAAAAGGTGATAACAGAAAATGAAAATAACGTTTGTAAAAAATATAGTGTTAATTCTACTCACTAAAATAGTTTCCCTGTTCGGTTTCGACCTTCCTCAAATGGGAAAAAAGTTTGTGAATCCTTCACAGAAAAAGTCTTGGCCGGTTTTTGAGGTGAGGTACTGCCCCACAATTTCCTCGACCTCAGCGTATTCAGTGAGACGCCTAACACGTAAGAAAATTTTGAGAGTAGAAAATAAGCAAGATTCTAATAAAGTCTGGGGAACAAGATTATGTCGAATGCGGTATACAATAACTACCGCCTATAGTTAGTTTATCTATCGATTGCTCTACAAAATGGTGCCGGTTGGCAGCAGGTCCGAATTCATTGGGCAAAGGACTGACCAAATAACTGCACAACATGCGCTTTTTGGGTGGATTGGGATGATGGGCCAAAATTGGGTCTGCATCCTCCTTCCGCCTAATCATTTTTGGTGTCCTGCTACCACAATATATCTGATCTTTCATCATATGTCACAATTTGGCTGAGCTCATAGCTTTTTCGGTGTCTAGCGATGTTTGAAAGACAAGTTGTTTCTCCTTGGCTCTTTTGCGCATCCATCAGACGACGAGCAATGCATTTGGTCCTCATCGCCTTTTGGCTAGTTTTTCGAAACCAAAGCCATGCCGTCTTCTTAGAGCAATGTCCCACTGACATTTCAGTGCAAAAAGTATCCGGCTAGTGCTTGAACCTGTTGGACTGGAGGCATTTGCCCATTTAGTCGATCTTCCATGGCTCTGTTTACACTTTTTGTCATTTCTCTCTGCACTGGTCTTCTTGAATTTGTTTTTTGGTGGTGAACAAAGGAAATCATCGGCCCCCAATAGATCAGTGATATTTCGGCTTCTTACAACATTTTAATACCATTTTGAAAATGGATGGGTAAAAGAGGGTCCATGTCCATTTTTTCGTTAAGAGCTGTCATTCTTTAGGCCATAACTTTTGATATGAGAGAGTAAAATTACAATTAATTATCCTTGGCTTCAAATGTAAAAAAAGTTACCACAATGGCACAACGCGATGAACACTCATCTCGCCTTCAACTTCAAAGACGACCTAACAACCCGGAGAACACAATTCGGACATTGACGGCACAGCGCATCGTGTTGCATCTGTTACGCTGAACACTGAGTCTGACTCGCGCACATCCGCCGACATGCCAATGTACCCATTCCGTAGTAAACGGCGGAAAAAGCTGCCACGTCGGGACAAACAACAGATGGGTGAAAGGGGTGTAGACTGTAGACGAACACCAACTCGGTTAATTACGAACCCCCACCCCCACAAAAAATGGTTAACGGAACAAAATTCGATTTTGGCCCTCCTTCCCCCCATCCGCTTTCAATTCTTAATTTTTGGGGGGGATTAATGGATTTCAAAAAAAAAATGACTTTGTTGGCGAGTTTTCTATCCCGGTCAACAGCATTCGACCAGGTAAATGCGGTGATAGTCGGTTGATCAATCCGTTCTTACAATTAGTATTTAATTTTGAATCCGATACTCTGTTCGAGTGTCAATGGGTGAAGAATATTAAACTCCAACCTATTTCAATATGAAGAGAAATTCCCCATTTTAGGTTATTCACATGTTCGACTAAACACTCATCAGCAACCTCAATTTTTGTCTGAATAGCCTTTATGATTTTTACACATTGGAATGTCACCAAACAAAATTAACCCGTGTCAAATTTCTTTTGATAAATGATGGGTCCAAATTAACGTAAAAATTAAATAATTCTCAGCAAGACAAATGAAAGTAAATATGGTGGGGTAACAACTGTTGGTCCGAAAATTCCTGTTCTAATGTTCTTTATTTTCTATACGTCTTTGCCGCAGCACGTGCCGCCGGGGCAATACTCAAGCCCAAATCCAACCCTGAAAAATGTCTTGATAAAAACATTAAAATTTGCACACACTTGTTGTGCGCATCAGGGAAGGTCGAAAGCCCAAAGTGTGAGGAAAGTGTGAGCTTAAGCGCGCTGTTGAGACTGTGCACGGCTGAAATTTTAGAAAAATATTATCACATTTCAAAATTCAAATAGCGAGTCAAAAAAGATTATCAAAATACCTGAAACAGACACAAGAGAGCTGAAAAAAGAAGTCAACTTTTATAAACCCAATAAAACGGCTCAGACTTGTGATCGAGTTTAGCACGAAGAGTCCATTCTGGGCTGACATTGTATTTGGAGGCAATTGCCCAACTGGCCATTGCGTCTCCCGTTTTCCAACCCATCTGCACACCGTACTCCAAGTTAGGGTGTACCCGGTGATACAAACTGAAAACAATGGAGAGAAATAAAGCTAAATTCAAATTTATCTACTAATTTTTGAAAAATTCGTTCGAAATCAAAACAGAATTTGTCGGAATAAAAAAGCCCGGGAGTTTCGAATACCAAAACATCCAAATCCTGCCCGAACTTCAATTTCGAAAACATATTCCGGATCCTGTTTACCTTCCACCAAAATCGTTCCCATCAATGGTGTACGAGTGCAATGTATACTCCGCCGTTTTGCGTCCAATTGAAAATGCGCTCTGCCCGACTGTGCCCTGTTCAAGGTTGGCCTTGAGCTGAGCACCAAACAGCCAATCATTTTTCAATTCAACAACGAACGATCCGGTGAACAAAGGGCCGCCGAACAGTGTCACATCCTGGTGTTGTAATATAGTACAGAGTCACCAAGTGGGGGCGGGAGGGGGAAGTAAGGCCCTCGCGCCAAAATCGAAAAAAAAACATTTGAACAAAAAGTCAAGGCTCTCTAATCTCTAAAGCCCAGTTGCGAAAACACTGATGCTTTCATTGTGAATTTCGTGCATTTTAATAGATAAATTTTGAAATTAAAGCTTTTCGACTTTCTGTTCGAATTCGATCCGAATAAGCGAAAATTTCAAAATAGTAAAGCAACGAACCGCGTTAACATGTAAATTGTCTTTTGTCCAGTCAGCTTTGGCAATGGCATGACGACTCTTTTCAAACTGTGGTTTGAATGCCATCTCAACAGTCAGCTTCAGCCCACGCAAAACTTTGTCTTTCAATTCAACAACATTCGTCAATTGGTTGTTTGTGTTCCATTTCTCAGTGATTCTCAAACCTAGAAAATTGGATGAAAATTGGGTTACAACCAGGGTTGTCGGTTTCTGGAAATTTTTAGAAACCGATCCAACAGAAAGCAACCCTTTCTGTTAATCGAACCGAAAATGATAACCGAAACTGAATTTTTTTGTTCTTCGGTTCGGCTTCAAATCAACGGGTCAAAAGGCAGTGTTCGTACTAAGCGATTAAGCATTTCAAAAATTGTATGCTTTCGCGAATTTTTAATATTTATAAAATAATCCTTTTGTGAAATGCTTAATCGCTTCAATTGGTCAACGCAAATGGGACCCGACCCTTTTATTCAGGAAACGCTTGGTTGGCCATTTTTAACCCCTTCTTATACCATGGTTTTCTGACTTTGTCAAACACTATTCATACCATGTTCAAGCACTTTGTATACGACTTCAATGTTCCCATTCAGCTTTTGAGAATTAAGGTCATGCGCTGCAGAGCTCTGTAAAAGGAAATGTCATTAAATTGGCATTGTTGGGCCAAAAATTTATAAAATTTCCCCAAAAAAAATTTAAAATGTGCGTCGGAACAAAACAACAAAAAGGAAACCTTGAATTGGACACTGGGAGCAACGTCGGAAGTGACATCTAATTTCATAAATCCATGGGCATATCCCTTGCTGAACAAATCCTTTGCCGACTTTCCGAGGTCTAAAAAAAGTATCATTTTTTATATTGATAAAATCTTAACTAACCCGAGAATGACGGGGGAGCCATGATAACAAAAAGAAAAAAATCTTTAAATTGCTATAAATAAAAATATGTAAAACAAATTTCCAAAATATATTTTATTAAAACTTTTGACAGCTTTCTCTGAGAGATATTCTATTAAGAAACAAAGAATGAAAGTTTAACAGTTTACGTCTTAAAGTTTTAATGACAACAATTACAGAAAGACTGCCGAAAAAAGATTCCAATAAATAGGTGCCAATCAATTGTGTATGAATGAGTCCCAGCAGAATTTGTCCATTTCAGTCCCGGGTCTGTAATAATTCTTTACAGAATGGTTCCCGCAAAAATGTTTTCGGATTCTTTTTATTTTTACATTAGGCGTGTTTAAAAAAAGGTCTTTATTTTTGACCCCAAATCCTTATTTTTAACAAGCGATGTCCTTATTTCGGAAAATTTATCTGACACCTCTTGCTGATAACTATAGCAGTTTTGTCATTTTAATGAAAATTTCGCCAGTATTTGTCTGTTGTTTTTTTGATCAGTTTTTGTACTGTGGTTTGCTTTTTTGCGAATCCGCTCAACTCAAACTCAGTAAAACAACAACTTGTAATTCTCATAAGCAAATATTCAATAACAAAAATATTTTTAGAAACATTTTACTTATTCATTGTAATTGACCTAATAAAATGAAAATTGTCATCGAGAAATTAAAGCCTTTCAGCACAGAAATTGTATGTTTCTCACATTTTCCATTGAGGCTTTGTTTAATGGCATTTTCAGACCTCTGAGTGTCAACGGGTGATCAGTAACATGAGAAACACAGGGGACACAGCTAAATTTGTTTCTGGCCTTGATATGATGACAGAGTGGTGCAGCACATTTGGCAAGGTGGACAAAAAACACCATTCAACAATACGTTTCAAAACTTTTTTTGACCAAATTTTAGACAGAAATGGGACGGTGGGCCGAGGTTCTCAATGATTGTGACTCAATTTTGGAGGCAGCGCTTGAGGAGGATCAGAATGGCACATTTGCTGTCGACCGAGACGAGTCACTTGAGGCACCAATACTGTCGGTGCTCCGTTTCACTTCGTTGCTCTTCGAAAACACGTTCAGCCGTTCCATTTACGCGTCTATGGAGGTTTTGCTTTTTTTTCTCTATAGGATTTTCAATTTGTGCGTTACAAATCCAATTTCGATTGACTAAATTTCTTTTTTTTTGCGAAAGGAATGGGGGTATATTGCAGAGTTTCCAATGAGATTAGGTTTGCAATTCCGGTTTCCTATATTTTTTTTGGACCAGAATTTAGATTTCAATGAGAAAAATAAGAGACTTAACGGAATTCCTGTTTCCATTTTTAAATCCGGGATTGATTGCATCCCTGAATATACAAAGGTATCAAGAAAAACAAATAATTTTGGCTATATTCCAGTTTACGTGTCTAATCAATGTTTTGGACGCGTAAACTGGAATAGAACACAAATTTGCAGCGCCTGATCAAATTGCTTGACTGTCGAAAAATGTGGGTGCTTGTGCAAGTGCTTCGCCTGCTGATGATCATCAGCAAGTCGTCACGTTTCATCTCCCAACACATCACACAAGAAGCGCGCAGCAAATTGTACACAAAATTGATGGCAATTCTCGAGGTAGTGGTGGTGTTGCACTAAAATGGCTTTAGATGACCATACTTTGCACATTTTGTTAATACATATTTGCTCAAATTTTTATTCATTTCTACATTTGTATAAACTAAAAAAAACAAAACAAAAAACACGGTTTTTAGGCATGGAATGGTCGCCTGCGGATATTGCCGGTCCATGAGTTTTGCTCCGAAAATTACACCGTTTCGCCAACAATGCTCAGCATTCAAATTCGCTCTGATGTGCCCGGATACACACTCAATTTGGACAAGGTGAACAACAAAAAACGCACTTAAATTGGCGTTTTGCCTGAGACGGGTTTTTCGATTTTGTTCAGGCCCAGTCCCGATTCTCCTGGTCCCAATCATTCAGTCCCATGCTTTTCTGATTTTCACTTTTCCCCTGACTACCCGATCCGCAAGGGAGTGTTTGTCCTTCCCAACCCTGGAAATTTTTATTTTTTTGTGAGTAGTGAGAAAACTCATTCATTTGGCAGAGAAACGAAAGAGGGCAGGGTATAAAGAGTACACTTTAACTCTCCCTTTTTAGTCCATCATCAAATCCATCAGCGAAATGAGTGCCGCCTTTTCATCAATCACTTTGGACGATGCGGAGAAAGCTTTGGCAAGCTTCAAAGTGCGCTTTGCCTACTCATCCAAGAATTTGAATGAACGCTTTTATTTGGTGATGGCCCGTCTGATTGCCACATCGGTGTTCTGTCAGTTTTTTTTTTTTTTTTTGTTTTTTTTTGGTTTATCTAACCCAAATTTGATTTGAATTCTTTCAGTTTATTCGCGTTGTCTGATCACAGAAGAATGGCGCCTGAACAGTTTGGCCAATGATCGCTTCATTGAGTATTGTTGTGAGATTTTGCGCTGTGAAATGCCACCAAAATGCCATGCGCTGATGGACGCGGTCAAAACGGAAGCACTCAAAACACTGGCTAGCGTTGTGTTTTTGGAGAAGGACAAAAAGTGGGTGACTGGCTGGGGGGCACCCATTTTTTAAAATTAAAATGCTGTTTTTTATGGTGGTCAACCTTCGGTAAATTTTTTCATTTAGAATACAAATGATTGTTGACCAACTTGAACTGCGCACGTACCACGGCTTTTTGCCCTCTCAGATCAGAAGCTGTATCGACAGTTTAAGAACGGGTCGGATGGATGGCGGTGGCGACTGTTCAATTGCTTTCGTCACTTCTCTTTTTTCGCTGGTCTACCATATTGCGGGGTTTGAATACGGTAAGCATACAAAATTGCCATTTTTTCCTATATTATTTTGCTATAAATTGTTTTATTTAGGTGGTGATGCGCTCAACCGGTCTTCAATGACTGCTGTACTGCTTGATGTCGTCAAGAATTACACACTCTCTGAACAGAACATCAGCTTTGTCACTCGTTCGGTGCGCATCATTGACAATCTGACCGGCATGGAAATCACTGAATTCAACGCACGAAGTGGCACCGACACAGTCATAAAACGACTGATTGTAAGTTAAAATATACGGTCAATCGTACCCAGTTGTTACATAATGACTTAGTTTTTCTGACGGGAAAACTTGAGAATTTATAAGTCTTCTCATCTATTGCATGAATCTCTCACACTGATTTCAAAAATTGGAATTCTGATAGCCAAATTTTTTTTTCTTTCGAAAATCTGACTTCCGGACAAAAAACATTGGATTTCGGCTGCATTCCTGATTTACACCATATGGTAAATTTAATGTTCTTAGCATGAGGTCAACAAATGCAAGGAGCACATGCTCAGCAGATCCACTCTTTCTTCGTCATCCGCTGGTTCATTGCTTTGCAATCAGCAGCGTTCGGCACTGATGAAGTCGTTGCTCAACTTTTTGAAGCGTGCAGTGGTCGATGTCCATTTGGCGGGCCAAATGCGTCGAATCATGGACACGGAATTGCCCATTTCGTTGACCCATGTTGTTGAGCATCCACAATATTATGGACCATCGCTCTTACACTGTGCCGTCACATTGACAACAAACTTTATTTTCCAAGAGGTAATGAATGGATGATCTTTGTTGTTATCAGTAGATGCACTTCATTCCCCTTTTTATTAGTTGCATTTTTAAGTATTAAGTCTGAAATTTTGAAATTATGCGCTTTATTTTTGTTTTTTCGATTTTCAAAATTTTACTTTATCTCCTTCCCTCCTCTTACATTGATGCTCAAAGCATTTAACTTTTCCACCTTTTGTTTTTGTTATATTCTCGGCTTTTCGAATTTCATCTAAACAGCAACAACAAAAAAAGAATTTGTTTTTTTCTTAAATTTTTGTTTTTAGCCTGCCCAATTGACAACATTGCAAAACAAAGGACTGACCACTGCAATTATGGGGCTGATTTTCAATGAAAAAGTTTGTGTCCGCCTTTATTTATTATGCCCTTTTCTTTTCAGTTTCCAATTTCGCGTGACTTGGTCTGTGCATTGCCGAATGTGTGCTCGGCATTGTGTCTGAACGAGCGTGGACTCAACGAGCTCAAGCTGTTCAACGAGAAGAAGCCGTTGGAGAAAATGTTTCGAATCATTTTTTCCAACAAATTCCTCCAATCAATGAGGAAGAGAAAGATTGAAATAAGTGAGAGAAAAAAAGGGGGAATCTTTGTATATTTTATATTATTATAAAAAGTTTTTGGAAGAAATTTTCAAAAAAATATATTCAGAATCATGCGAAAATATAATTAATTTTTTTGCGAAATGTCAAATGATCAGTGCGTCTGATATGCATCCGAGAATGGGAGAGTTACTTTTGTATCTTTCCAAAATAAACTTGTTTTTTTGACCTTATCCTTCTAATATTTTATAAATTATGCAATTTTATTATTGTTATTTTTTTTAGTTGAGACGGCGCACATGCTTGGCACCTCGTTTGATGAACTGATCAGACACCATCCATCGTTGCGCAAAGACTTCATGAGCACATTGGCCGCCGTAATTCAGAACTTAAAACGATATATTTTACATATATAAAAAAGCTGTTTTTTGATCGAGAGATGCTCAAGTTCTTTATTCGTCCTTTCTTCTGACAGATATGTGACGATTGGTTGTCCTTTGAGCAAAATTGCGAGCGCGAGGGCAAACAATGTGCCATCTCATGGGCTGTTGGCAAGGCAGTTGTTGAGGATGAGACAGCACTGCTGTTACCGTTGGGCGACTTTTCGACAATGATGGGCAGTAAGTTTGTTTCGGAGCAGCTCGTTTCCCCCCGAAAATTAAAAAAAATTCTAATTCTAAAAATTTTTCTCTAATACTATAAATTACTAGGAAATCTTTTCAGGCAGGAAATTTCAAGAACTTAAAATTTTAGAATTTTTTCGAAAACTCAGTTTTCCTTGAAATTTCCTGCCTGAAAAGATTTAGGAATGCCACATAATATAAAAAAAAACTCCTAAAAAATTCTAACCTTTTAATAAATTGTTTTTTTTTATTCATTGTATGTTAGTAATGCACACACTTTAAGTTATGCTTGAAACGATGCTGACCAATCGCGGTGTGCAGGACAATGTGAATGTGGCGAATGAGTTTGACATTTCATTGCGTTTGGTCAAACTGATCACACAGGCAAAACAACCGGTCATTTGTCCTCTATTAATTTGACTGACTGCGTTCATTTTTTTTTCTTTTTATTTACAGAATCCTGTCATAATGCAGTCGAACTACCTGCACATGTTGGCCAACATATTGCGTTATGTAAGTTTTTGATTTTCAGCTCCACGGTTTTCGAAAATTGAGTATTCAACTGCCCATCTCCATTTTGACAAGCTCAATCTAGCCGGTTTTTGTTGTTATTTTATTTGTTTCTATTTGAAATTGACAGCTCAACTCATTAGGAGAATCTGCTCCCCCCCCCCATGGAGGAAAAAAAAGAAAAAAAAAACAGGTGAATAAATTTTGAGTTTAATTTATCCCTTTTTGTAAGTTTCTTTTTGTGTGTTGTCATAATTCTCAATTTCCACTTTTAAAGACGCACAAAAATGACATGGACAAAGCCTTTTTGCATTTGATTGAGCGGATCAACGCTGAACTTTGTGCATACAAACAGTGCGAAACGGTGGCCGATGTGAACAGTCCACAGCGACTGTGCCAATTGACGCGTCTCTGTGCTTTGTTGATGACGTTAAACAGTTTGTTGGTGAGTGCGCCACATTATTATATCTTTTTTGCCTGTTGTATTAACATGAATTTTAATCTTTCAGAAGTCGTCAATGCATTCACAAGGCACACATGAGTGGGTTTTTGTTGAATTTTTAGAGAGCAATTTTTCCTCCATCTTTTATTCATTTTCACCGTCCAATTTTTATATTCTCATTTTAACGAAAATTTTTATAATGTTTTGAAAAATTTTCCAAAAATTGTCAACGGGTAGCGGACGAGCTGCTTCGAAATTTGACATACCTCATGTTTGGCGTATTGTATTTAGAATGCGTCCCTACATGCTTAAATATTTTGCGACTGACCCAAAGGCTTGTGCCTTCATTTATGCCCTTTTTGATGCGTACAAAGTGATCGGAACAGACAGATTGGTGATTTTCTTTTCTTTTTTTTTGTCTGAAAAAATACTTTCATAATCACGTCAGAAATCAGTAATATAATTAAAACACATAAAAAGGGGACTTTATTAATTTTGTGTTTGTTGTTTCAGGTGATCAGTTGCAATGCTGCCGAACAACAAGCAACAACCTCGCAAATTGCGGAAGACACGGCCAAAGTGCGTGAGTTGTTGATTGATGACGGCTCATCTTCATCAAATCAGCACGGGGCAACGTCTTCATCAACGCCAACAACAACAGCAGCTGCTGCCGTAACACCAATGGAAGTTGACAACAACTTTGGTGCCAATGCCGCCCTGTTTGATAGCGTCAGAGGAATGACACCATCCGCACTTTTTGCCTCTTTCCATAATTCCATGATGCGGCCGTCTGCTGATTATGTGATCAATGCCACTGGTGGTATTAGCAGTGTTTTGCGGAGCAACAGCAGTGGCAGTGCCGGTGCCACCAACCATGCACATGGTGGTGGATCTGCTGGTACCATGATGAGATCATCGTCATCATCTGCAACAACCGTTCTACCAACCGCATCAGGCGCACATACAATGTCTTCCGCCGGTGCCGATGGAGGACGACTGGTTGAACGGTCCACCCATACGATTGCCATTCGAACGTTGAAGCAAATTGCTGAGCTGATCACTTACATTGGCAAAGCGTTCTGCACCGTTACATTGCCCCGTGTTCGCCAACGTGCCAATGCACCGGCTCCAATGGACCAGGCCATGGTACGACAGCATGCGCAGAAAGTCACCAAAATTATGTTTATCGGGCTCAAACGGTTGTTGGAAACGGACACCGACGACGAAGGGACCTCGTTGAAAAAGATGAGCACGACTGGCCTGAGGCAAAATTTGCATGAATATTATTATTAAAAATAAGGCAATTTCAGTTCTTCCCACATTCATCACTCATTGTCAACATTGAAAAAATTGTTAATTGATGACACACATAATTTGGCACTGTTATTGCCCTACTTTTACAAGACAGGATGCCACAATGCTTTTTTTGCCCTGGGCGACTTCCTCCGACAGAATGTTGACAAATGTAGCGCATTTGCACTATTTTATCATTAATCAATTTTTTTTTTTTACTTCCATCCCTTTTCAGTGGAATTCAACATGCCAATCCAGGTTTGGCTGGGAATAACGCAACGTCTGGTCGCTGTCCAATTGCAAGACATTACGAACGCGAGCAAGAGCAACGGGCCACAGCAGCAAGCTAAGCAACAGCCGACAATTGTCGTGGAGGGCTTCGAACCCAACAATTACCTTGCCACGTTTCATAAGGCATGTTTCAGGGGATGCAACTTGTCGTCGTCGCTCTTTTTTTGTTTAAATACATAAAAAAATAATTTATTACATCAAAAAAACGAAATGATTTTATGTTTATAAATTACGGGAGAGATGATTCTGCGGAATTAATATCGTGGCTAATTTTAACCAATTTTTCTCTTGGGTTTTTAACTACAAAAAAATATTAAAAACAGCAAATTTGTACACGATTTTTTCAGTGCATTTTTATGTAATATTTAGGATGCATTCGCTGCGCTGATCAACTTGTTCAAGTCGTTAGTCCAACAGTTGTCCCCTCCTCCATCTTCTGACACAATTAAACCGATGGTTGATAACAAGGAGCAAGAGATGTTCGTTTTATTGGAGCGCGTGCTCAGCTCCATCAAAATACTCATCCAAGGCGCGTTGGAGTTGATGGAGTTGGTTGAAGGCAAGGCTGAGAATTCGCCGGAAATACCTGTCGGCGAAATTGACACGGCAAAGGTGAGTGGTTTGTGTGTGTGTGTGTGTGTGTGTGGGACTAAAATAAACAAATTTGAAACAAGGAATTTTGCTAACTAACGAAGAAATGTCGTCGGAATCTTCAGGGTTCTTAATCTAGAGAAAGAACATGAAATTAAAAAAAAAAAAACTTAATTTTCCTCGTAGCGCCTGTCATCATTTCCTTTTTACCAGCAAAAAAAAAATCCCGGTTCTTTGATTTTTTTTTTCTGAAAATGGGCGGGCAGTTCTATCTTGACTTCTTTTTTCTTTTCTCTTTTTTTGGGTTATTTTTAACATTATTTTGTTCCTGGAACCATGAGCTGTCAAATTATTTATTTCAATATTTAAACATTAAAGAAAAGTAATATTTTTAGATTGAACAACTTGTTGAGGTTGGTGCACAATGGAAACAAGTTTCATTTATTAAAATTATTAAATCTAAAATTTTTGAGCGTATTTATTTGCCTCACTCTTAGATGGGCTTTTCACAAAGTGACGCGGTCGATGCACTGATGCAATATTCCACCGTTCACGAAGCAGCCGGTACACCTAGAACAATAATGCATTACTATAAATCATAATTAAAATACCAAATTTAAGAATACATTGTGTCGATGTTGGAACGTTCTACCGCTGCCGCTTCACGACCAACAGTGACTGTTGCTGCACAACCATCGGATACTGTCACAGTGTCATCATCTAGCACTGCTGCCATTCCACCAACAACGGTTTCAGCTGCGACAACCGTTGCGACAGATTTGGTAGATGCAGCGACCGAAGCTGTTGTCACTGATGCTACTGCTGTTGCTACTGCTGCTGCTGATTTACCAACCAATGACGATGATGATGCCAACAGCAATACAGCGCAACACCAACAACAACAGGACGATCCAATTGAAGCCGATGGTGGCTCAACGCAGACCGAGCAACAGCAACAGTTGCAACAACTTTCGGCATCATTGGCGAGCGTGCAACAACGCAACCAGCAGGCTGCCGACGCTGTGGAGCAACTGTTGCAAGCACTTCGCGGAGAGGGTGTGCCACCGAGGAGTGAAAGGACGAAAGCTGTGGCCGCAGAAGCGGAGGAGCAGGACTTGATGTCATTTGACGAACTGAAACCATTGAAGAGGGAGGAATTCCAGGCAATAAACATTAATTCATTATCACCTTTTTCTTGGTTCCTTTCTTACAGTACTCCTTGTCACGGACTTTTATGAAAAAATAAGTTAATTTCTTTTAGCTTACTTGGTATAATAATAACAATATAATTTTTAATAAGCATATTTCATGTTGTCTGGGACTAGGAAGTCTATTAGATAATAACGACTCAATTATCAATTATTGCCAATTTACACATAAATTTTGACTATAGGATATGGTCGACATGTTGTGCAAAGAAGTGGTTGACACATGCCTTCGTCTTGTGCGTCGTAGTCGTCTGGTGGTGATTGGCCTGACCGACTTGGTGTCCGTGTTTTCCGGCGATCCGTTGGCCAGCTCTTGGGTCGATGGCAAATTCATTGGCAACATCATCGCAGAACTGAACCAGCACTTGGACGAGTTGACACAACAGAAGGCAACAAAGTCAACAACAACAACATATGACCACCCTGCTTTGGTGTTGACAGTATCATCGGACGAAGACAGCCGTAACAACGATGACAGCAGTTCCAATGAGCTGGTTGAACAGCTTACATCTCTTTTGCAACTGTTCTGCCAATTATGGCAACAATTTCCCAACCTGAAGATTTTCAAACGTGTTGATGAAGGACACAACGAAGAGATGGCGCGGAACTAAATTTTTCCATCCAAAACAGCAGAAGACAGCAGACAAATGTGTGTGTGATGATGATGAAGTTGTGTTCTGTCGTAGTGTTAAGCCAGATCCGTAACCAGAAATACTCGGAAATTTAAACATTTTTTTCACCGCGAAAATATCCAATGTGAGTCCGCTAGGATTTGTTTCGAAATAAAACCAAATAATGATTTAAAAAAAGCGTTTCCAAAAACAAATTTTTGATTTGCACACGACCTCCTCTCCGGTTACTGGTCTGTGTGTTAAGTTTATATACTCACACACACTCATCCATTCTTCTCTCCTTTTTTTGCACATTGAAAAACGTGTACCGATAATTATTATTATATTTCATCTTTGTGTGTGTTTTCCTTGAATTTTCTCATCACCAATAATGCTCGAGGATGGCGCCCGAAAAATAAAATACCCCGAAACTTAAAGCAGTTATTTTACACTGACTTAATGGTCAAAATACGATACTGTTTTACAATTTTGAATTAACATTTTCTCTTGGTTCAAATTTTCTCTAAAGCTGTGATGAATGTTGGCACTTGTTTTTGGCTTAAGCCAAGTCTCGGCCTTCGATTGACTTGCCTATTGACGAGCCATCATTCAAACAATTTCCTTGTGAGGAGGCGCTTCTGTATTTCGCACTCACTGCTGTCCAGCAACGATGCTGCCTCGAACAAATCGACCACTGCAACACAGCAGCTCAGACAAACAGAATTGAAGCCAAAAGGTGGCGGTGGTGCTATAGCAGAACCGGAACGGACATATCTGGAAGAAATGCTCATCCAAAAAGAGGCAGAGCCGAAAACGACGGGCCAAAAGGGTGAGTGGGTTTTTACAGTGCTATGGTTTAACCAGAAGGGATGGAGGGGGGTGTTAAGAAGTCGAATTTTAAAATAGTCGGTAGGATTTCAGAGTTCGATTTCGGGTCAGGCCTTTAAATTGGTCGGAGTGTATGCCGAAATGTGATCAGCGACCCCTAAAACCTGTGTTAGGGTGTCTTTCACGACTTTAAAGGAATGGGGGGGGGGGACCAGCCTTAGTTTACCCAAAGATGTGGGTTAATGATTTGATTCTCAATCTTTTCTGCATATGGCTTTTCAATCACTTGCACTACCATATTCATGGTTTTTAAAAAAGAAGCAAAAATGTTTCCTTTAAATTACAGTAAAGCGTGCGGTGGAGACAACCTTCTACATTTCATTTGGCTTCGTCTCCTGCGTTGTACTCGGCGTGATGACCTACCTCGTGTTCAGGGAATTCGTTGCGTTCAACACTCCCCAGGGTGTTTATCGTGACGCGGTGAAAAAAGTGAAGTCAGACGCGCGTTGTACCGACCTTTTCGGAAAGCGAATTATGACATTTGGAGAAGAATCTGGTCGGGGAAGGCGACGGCATATTATGCACAACAAATATGTCAAGGATGGTGAGGAGCGGTTGAGCGTGATGTTCCATGTTAAGGTTGGAGTTATTTAATATAGAGCCTTCTAACTAGACCCAATTTAATGTGAATACAATTCATTGTTTAGGGAGACGCAGCGATTGGAAGAGTGTACGCGGAGATCTTCAAGGGCGAGGACGGCAGTTGGGCATATCGCTTTATTTTGGTGGAAACTGATGGGTTCCCGAAGAAATCAATGTTCCTCTTAGACAACAGGAAAAGTGACTAATGTTATTGTGTAATAATTTAAATGTTCTGATTTTTTATTATTTAAAGCAATGCGCTCATACGAGAATAAATTCTTTTTCTTGATAGGACGACAGACTGAGTTTTATTGTCAAGAGAATAATTAAAGTGAAAAAGCAATATGTGTCGATTTAATTCTCCACGCATAGTTAAGACAGGTCATGACACTGTACACATTTTCATGGCTCACTGGTAGTATGGTGGTCTATCCATTTGGATGCCGTACTCCTCTAACACGGGCTGCAGCAATTCGTTGGTCAGACAGTATTTCGCCTCACGCTGACCCTTCTTCACTTGCCCAAGGCCTTTAATTCGAGCCTATAGGAAAAAATTTGATGACAAAGCCATTTCCGCTATTTTTACACGAACAGAGACAGAATTACTAATGGATTGCCTGTTGCATTGCGTCCAAACAAATGTCGGAGATGAATTTTTGGGCTGCCAAAGAAAACAGGCGCACCACACGCACATCCGGATTTGCAATGCCATTCTTTCGCATGTAATAGAGCGCCACCGAATCCGGAATGGTCGGCCGATATTGCTCCAAATCCTTGTAAAAGTCGGCCAACGAACTGCCCGGACGCACATCATTCCCTGAATAAAAGTCATTAGGCTACAATTAAAACAAACATCGCGACAAATACCAGGAATAGAATACCAGATTTTTTTTTTAGGTCTTTTCCCTGTCCCGTTTTCATGGTCTCACCACTATAGCCCCACCGGACAGAAAATCCAATTCTAGATGCTAAATTTCCCGTTTATTCGGGTCCCGTTCCCAGAAGCGCTATGCTCAAACTAATACCCGTTCGGAGTGCTTGGATTTGCTGTTCGGTCACAGGGCGTGCGACTAACGGTCGCGCATATTGCACTGAAGCGGACTGTTGGTGCATGGCCATTGCGTCCGCAACGGAAGGATTGGCTCCATCACCGGGTTGCTGGGATTCGTCAACACCCGCTTCATCATTCCCTTCCTCCATTGGCACATCCATTGGCGGCAATTGCATAATAACGTGACAACAGATTAAAAATGTTTAAATTACACATCAGTAATTAGAAAAATAAGTTTTTGAAAAAGAAAACCATTTCAAAAGAATTTTTACGACCTTGAAAATATCTTTTAAGGAAATAACATTAAAAAACAAGAGATCTTATAAACAACAACAAAAGTATGTCACAATTCGCCACACTGTTCAATGACAATTGGTATTTTTGGCTTATTGTTCTGAACGGTCGGCACCTTAACAGAAAAATGTTAAAAAACACATATTTTACAAAATATATGAAACTTTATACATTTTCGATTTTTCGTACAGTCAAAAGCCCGTCAAGAACACGACCTAAAACGAAAATAAAATTTGGCTCTAAAAATTTGAATCAATTGATGGACCAAAAACGACGTGTTTGTTGTCAAGGAAATCGCACTTGTTACAAGTAACAAAAAATTGGCAACCTAAAAAAATTATTTGACAACAAAAAAGGTATGACAAAATCAAATCCAATTAGTTACGCCTTTACCATTTGTGTCAGGGCCAGCGTTAGCCTGAAAATAAGGTGTACATATAAACTAAGAAAAAACATTGTCAAACCATTGAAAGAATTCCAGGCTCTGAATGTTTCACTTCGAAATTTTCGTCGGCAAATTTTGGCCCATAAATTGAAGTCATCCCGGTACCATCACCCTGAAAAGAAAAATTGACAAGGAAAGATGTTGACCTTTTTTACATTGACAAAATCACCTCCTTGCACCATGAAGTCCTGAATTTTCCAAATTTTATATCATATTTCTTACATTTCACCAACTTTGATAACCCGATGGAATTGTGAGTTCTTATAGCCAATTGGGACGCCATCTTTTTTTCTAAATTTTAGTATTATAAAATGGCCACGTTACACTTTATGAGTCGAACCAACTAAAACATAGTTTCCTAGACAATAAATCAATCAAGGCATTACATTATTATAGTAGTTCGGAAATTGAAGTGTCGACTATCAAGGTCAATATCAAAAAGAAAATAAAGTTATAGCAACTGGACTCAAAACAATAAACCAGAATTTCCCCCCTTAACTATTTACAATTCTCCAGTGCAAAGTTGTCGAAAATTCTCTGCCGTCTTTGGCGTTACATCCCCAAACAATTCCATTGTGATACGACCTTGTTGAAAAAAAAATTTTTTTTTCTTGAAGAGCCTCTTACCGATGGGTGCCCCACCTGCCGCTATATCCTGCAGATGGAAAAAAACATGTAAAAATCACAAACAAACAAAAAGGCATACAAAAAATACGATGGGGTTTTCAGGATGGCGCAATCTCTCGGACAAACGCTCCCATTCACTCATTTCGAAGAATGTTTCAAAATCAAAAGATAAAAAAGAAAAATATCTATTAAACTTTCTCGTAACGTGGTAATTTTTCTGTTAGCCGTTTCTATTATAATGAAATTCATTGGTAAAATTTCGCATTCTCCGACAAATTCGTTTTTACCCGATTCGTTTTATTAAACCTATTTTGCGTTGGAGCGCAGACAATGATAGGTTAGACACTACTCCACCTTTTAAGTGGCGCAAGGTAAATTTGATTCCCGGATTTTCAATTTTCTAAAACTTTGCGGTTGGATCCGGAATTAAGGCGGGATTTTTTGAAAAATTTTCCGGAATGCGGTTTTCAGAAAACGGAACCGGATTGATGAATTCTTGGAAAATTTCTCATAAAATTCATTCCAAGTTTAGTTTAAAAATACGCTGTTCAGTGGAGGAGTTCCAATTTCACTGTTTGAAGCGGGTATACCGAACAGATCATTGCAAAATTGGGCGCAAATTTTGGATAATTGATGAAAGCCTTCCATGTTAATTTGAGCTCCTAGTTATTTTTGAAAAATTAGATCCGATTTGTAACAGATATTAGCACCAAAATGTTAAAATTTAGTAATTTTTTATTGCTGTTTCTAAAGAGTGCATTTGATTTTAGATAGAAATTATGTTTTTGCTTCTGCATTTACTATGCGGAGAAAGCGCATATTAATTATGTTTGTTCTGCTAGTATTTTTTTGGCTTTTCATTTACACGCTTATTTTCTCCCTTTGGTTATGGCGCACGAATGCATCGTTCATTTTGCCACATTTGTCGCGAGTCAAGCGCACAATTATGTCCGATTATCAATGCCCTACTCACAATCAGCAGCAGCAAATGCCTCCTTCGTTTATCCAAAACAAAAATTGGTTATCCCAAAAAAACAACGGGTCAAATGCTCCTGCTGTTCCACGTATTCTGTTGCTAGTTCAGCCTGATCTGCTGGACTCTGTCCTCCACAAAACAATGTTGGATTTTTTCAACAATTTCAAAGTGCCTGTGTTGGTTGAAACGCATTTGCCCGGTGAAAATTTGCTGATCGAACTTGGTGGTCGGGCACGCTTTTCTTTGGTGGTGTTCTCCGATTATCGTTCCTTCCATTTGCTGTCTTCGGGTGAAAAGGCTGTGCTGCGCGCATTTTGTGCTCGTCATTCTGCCGGAGTGATTTCATTTTTGGCACTTCCATCGCATGAACAACAGCAGCGTATTGAATTTGCCAATTTCACTGCATTTGGTCGACAAACGGTTACCAAGATGGTCGTGTCCAACTCTACACCTGTCCATAATGTTGTCAAAGCTGGCATGGAATATTTGGCACGAAGAAATGACGCCAAATTGGTCTTCACCTTACTAAAGCCGGGGATGCGTCAAATGAGGCCAATATTAGAAGCGGAAAATGAATCGGGCGACTGCTTTTCCATCGCATTACAACTGGAGGAACGTCATGTTGTTTTTGGGGCCAGGCCTGGTCAACATTGGTTGATTCAAATTGCACTTTTGGACTCAGTCACCTTTTTGGCACCCGCCATTCATAATGACGATTTGGAAAGGTTAATGTAACATTTGACAAGTTCGGTCGTAACTTTTTTGTTCAGATTTATTCAAATTGACATTGACGATGTGTTCATTGGTTCAATTGGCTCTCGAATGGTTGCGGATGACGTTGAACATTTGTCAATTTTGCAAGACAAACTTCGCAACCACATCACTAATTTCCATTTTACACTTGGCTTTTCTGGCAATTTTTTTCGTCATGGTGATCTGTCAGAAACGCAAGGAGACGAAAAACTTGTCAGTAAGTTATGGATGAATAAAAAGCAAAAAAAAAAAAAAAAAACTTTTCATGGTAAATCTTGTTACATAAATGATTATTTTTTATTATTTTTCAGGTATTGCAAACAAATTTCATTGGTTTCCCCACATGTGGCGTCACAATCATCCGCCCGAATTTTCTGTCGATTACCTTATCGCATTGATGACACAAAATCGGGTGCTTGCTGACAATGTTGGAATCCGTGCCAATTTGAGCTATGCCGTTTCGCCACAACATTTGGGGGTTGGAAAGCAAAGAAAAAAGTTTTGTATTTATTTCTCATTTGCCAGGTTTATCCAATTTATCAACCATTATACGAAGCATGGGCTAAGGTGTGGTCGGTCAGAGTCACTTCAACCGAAGGTCTTTTTTTTTTTTTGTACTTCATTTAATATGTTCAATCAACTGCTTAAATTCTTGCTATCATTCAAATGTCTCAAAAATGGATTAGTACAAGAAAATTTCTAAAAAAAAGAAGACTGATAGTATTGCCCTAGAAAACAAGGATGGTTAGGTTGATTGGACTCATAAATATTTGATTGGACTGGTAAAGTGAAGTAGAATCTTTTTAATCAATTGTAATAACTTTTAAATTTTTTTTAGAATATCCTCATCTAAAGCCAGCAAATGGAAGACGTGCATTTGTACATGGAAATGTCGCTGTGCTTCCCAGGTGTTTCAACAAGTCATTAAAATGTGTTTTTTTGTGGGATCTTAAACTTTCTTATCTTATTTTTATTGTTTCTTAAATTGGTCTAAGTTAGAGACTGAAGGGAACTAATTTTATTACCATGAAAGTATGTTCAATGCATTTTTTTTATCGAAAATGGTTTCTATGGGTTTTTAAAGAAAATTTGTAAATTTTTTCTATCCAAAAAGATTGTGGAGTAAACAATAAACGTAGGGGGAGAACAGAAGTGCACCCATTTTTCCACCACCTTTTTTTATTCTACTTTTGTCTACCTTTTTCCAGACAAACGTGTGGTTTGTTCACGCACACCCACTTTTTCCACGCCTATCCCGACGGAGTGGACAATTTCATGCGCACTGTGTTGGGCGGCGATCTGTTCACTTCCGTTCTGATGAACAAATTTTCCATTTTTATGACACACCAACAAAATTATGCCAATGATCGTCTTGGTGCATTTGCTTTTTTGAATTTGGTCAAATTTGTCGACTGTTGGACAAATTTGCGACTGAAATGGACGGCGCCGACAAATTTGGCCCAACTTTATTTGAGCCGATTTCCCGCAGAGCGCACTTTGTTTTACACGGTGTCGAACTGTTTATTTGTGGTCCAGGAATCAATCAGAAAAAGGCTCTTTTCAGAATCCATGTGATGATCCAAGGCACCGACGTACATTGCCACTCAGCTACAATTGCACCTCTATCAAATTGCCAAATTTGATCATTTTGGGCCCCCAGAAAACGGGTGGGAAACTTTTTAAGACAAAACTTTAAATGGTATTTTTAATATTTTTGAGCATGGGGCGGGGGACTAAATTAAATAAATGCTCCTACTGCTTACGAGGGAGGGCGGAAAAAAGCGGTTTTAATTGGCTATAATTTTTGCACTGAAAAACGATTTGTCACTGTTTTTAGGCACTAGTGCGCTTGCTCTATTCCTGTCACTGCACCCGAAGATTGGCACAAATGTGCCCATTCCCAAGTCGTTTGAGGAACTCCAATTTTTTGCGGGCCCAAACTATGCACTTGGCATGGAATGGTACGCCGCACAGTTTGCCAACGCATCGCTGGCCGCCACTTCAGTTCTGTTTGAAAAGACTGCCAATTATTTTGACAATCCCGCTGCACCCGCCGCTGTGCACGCATTGATACCAACAGCAAAACTCATTGCCATTTTTGACGACCCTGCACAGCGGGCTTATTCATGGTACCAGGTGAGAAGGGGAAGATGTCATGTGGAGATAGTGACCATCTTTTTTCGCCAAGAATTTTCTGGGCCAGGCAGAGGTAAAGCAATTACCGCTCAATTTTGGAAAATGCGAGATTATGGATAAAAATGGGTTTGAGAAAAATGACAGATATCTTTATGACAACATCACCCTAAAAACGAAATGAAGAAAGGTTTTTCTTAATTGCTCCACCATCGTTAGGAAACAGAATGATAACAAGATTAACAGTAAAAAAGAAAATGGGAGGTTTGGAGCGCATTCGAACCTTAGATTTTTTTTTTTTTTGTTAACATCGCTTTCCATTGATTCTTATTGGCATTCATGAACACCTTCCTTAACTTTTTAAAGAAATTTGTAAACTTTTTTTTTTTGTTAGATTTTTAATTTTTTGCTATATAAATTTTAATTCCCATTTTTAGCATATGCGTGCACACAACAATTCGGCCGCATTGAAATACACTGCTGAACAGGTGTTCATCCCCAACAGCAGCGAGTCGTCGTCCGACGATGAATCGCTGCACAAGTTGAGAAGGTTGAGTGGGTGTTCATTTTATTCTGCCGGACGATAACTGCTACAATAAATTTTTTTTAAATAAAAAAAAATCCCGTGTTTTGTGCGAATGAAATGAGTGCATCTCTCTTGAGGGAGCAGCTTTTTCTGCCCCTTTTCTTCTTCGCTTTGTTCCTCTTTCTTCCAAATCAAAAAAAAATTTTTTTTTAATTTTCAACAGGAACAAGGACTTAAATTTTTTGCAAAACTTAACTATTTTGTGAAAAAATTCTAAACTATATTTTGTGGTAATCCAAAATTAAAAAAACCCTCCCAACGTTAAGACGCTGTCTTGGGCCTGGTCTCTACGCCCGTCACATTGACCGATGGTTGGATTATTTCTCGCCAGAACAATTGCTGTTCATTGATGGGCACCGATTGCGCACCGAACCTCATTTTGTGCTCGTTGAACTGTTCGCAAAACTGCAATTGGCACCGGTGAACGGGCTGAATCGATTGTTGCGCTATTCATCCGAGAAAGGCTTTTACTGTGCCGTTGTCGGTTCGGAGGGTCAGCAAAAGAATGACCAAAGACAACGGTTGCGATGCTTGGGACGAAGCAAAGGCCGTCACTGTGAGTACAGTTTGGATTGGGCTTTAAAAAAAACATTTCCCCATTCAATTCCCGCCTATGCACCATGTGTCTTGGGATTGTGGTCGAGTCAGGGAAACTTTTTGGTATTCCCATTTTTTTTTCCGTTACGAGTCAATGGAAATCACCCAGTTTCTATATGCGTCGTTTTTAGCTCGTTTCATAAAACATCGTGGGACCCAGCAAAAATCGCAGAATGAACTGAACTAATTATTCTTGGTGTCATTATAAGCACCCTAAATATGTTCTATATTATATCCAAAAATCCAAAAGAATTGGTTAAGTTTCGGAAGTGTTATGATAAAAGAAAAGCATAAACCAGACGTTCCCAAATTTTCAAACATTTTAGGTCATAACTTTTCCAAAGCTTAACCATGGGTTTTTGGTATAATATAGAGCATATTTAAGTCTTTTAATGGCATTAAAAATAATTAGTATAGTTCATTCTATAATTTTTTCTGGGTCACGCTCCGCAACTGTCGGCAAATCCTCGGCCATTGCTCAATTTTTGTTTTCACTTCAGATGAACCCATGTCCAACAGGCTAAGACAGCATTTGGAAGCATTCTTTAGCGGCCCAAACAACGAATTACGGGCACTGTTTCGCAAATATCACTTTCGCCTTCCCTCCTTTTTGCTCCAAAATTGATTGAAAAGATCTCTTTCATTTTAAACGTATGCGTTTTTATTGTTGATAAAAGTATTTTTATAATTGACCAATTCATTTCTTAAAGATTGTAAACTGATCAAGTTTTCTTATCTGTAGCGTTTAGCACAAATTCATAATTTTAAATAATTGTGTCATTTTACTTAACATTATTTAGACAATCCAAGGAAAAATATGCCTAAATATTACTGTGACGCGTTCTTGACACATGACTCGCCATCCGTTCGCAAGACACACAATGGCGGGCGAGAGCACAAGGTCAAATGGGCGAAACCGTCCTTCTTTTGACTCCTCCCAAATCAGAACACGGTGCACCCCAAAACTCAGCCGCCGAAACTCAGCCGCCGAAACTCAGCCGGCCGAAACTCAGCCGGCCAAAACTCAGCCGAGACATAACTCAGCCGGCCGAAACTCAGCCGAGACATAACTCAGCCGCAAAAAAAAAAATACAAAAAAAAATAAACTCGCTTCCTAATCTTTTTAAAGAAAATTAGCGCACAATATACTTAAGTTCAAAAAACAAAATTTATAAGTTTCAAAGCAATGAATATTACGACAGCTTTAATTCATCTCGCAAGACCATCAATAATATCCCCATTCTGTTTTTGCCAGCCCACTCTTTTTTGAGCATAAGTGAGTCGTTCATTGCCATGCCGTAGCCCCAAAAGAAATCATGTGGAGAACTTTCAACCAATGTCTTCGAAGCCGTACTTATTAGCATTTGTTTAATCGTCTCATTTTGTCGGAATTTCTTTCTAAGGCCCTGTATCATCACATCTTCACAGACATCGCGCCAAATGATTAGATTAAAATTCCTAATCTTGTAATTTTGTATTACATCTGCTATTGCAATGATTATTATTTTTTCTTTTGGAATCAAAAATTTTTTTTTCGGAAATTTCGCTTTTTTCTTTTTTCAAAAACACCAAAAAAAAAAGGCGCACAAAGGTTATCCATTTCCAATCGCAGGCCTCCCCGTGGCCGTGTGCCGGTAACTCATCTACCTTTTTTTATTGCGGTAGAGTGAGGCCAATCCTAAGCCATAAAAGGCTAGGAAGCGAAAAATGGAATTAAAAAATTTTTTTTTTAAAGAATTTTTCCGGCTGAGTTTCGGCCGGCTGAGTTATGTCTCGGCTGAGTTTTGGTCGGCTGAGTTTCGGCCGGCTGAGTTTCGGCCGGCTGAGTTTCGGCGGCTGAGTTTCGGCGGCTGAGTTTTGTCCTGCTCCGATCAGAACATTTCTATAATAACATGACAACCCTGTGTTAAATGCATTTTTTCAGTTGATATTTTTGTTTATTATGGATCTGACTAACTGTTATTTTAGCAAGTTGTCAGTCGAGTCGTCGGGCGAATTGTGGACAGAGTCGTCGACTGTGTGATCGACCGCATTTCTAAGGTTTTAAAGAAGAAGAAGACCAGCAGCAGTTGAAGTGAGACCAGCACCAGCAGCAGTGGAATGAAGGAGAAGAAGGGCAGCAGCAGTTGAGCCGGAGTGGAAAAGAAAAAAGTGGAGAAGAAAGAAAAGCCGAAGATGCCATAGAAAGATCTCTTTCATTTTAAACGTATGCGTTTTTATCCTGATTTGATCGTACTCTTCCCCCCTTAGGGTCTGATCGCCATCCACCAGTCTTTTATCGGAGCATCCTCCGAAAATTTCTGATCAACGACCGGTGGCAAGTGTAAATCAGTGACTTTGGGCTGAACATGATCAGAGAGAGTCAGCCGATGCCGAACCCTTCAGAAATCCTTTATCGTCTTAAACGCACCAACAACACAATCCCTCACTGCCCTATCCTTCGCCCCCGGGAAGACACCAATCAGAGTTTGGTATGCCATTGGTGATCGAACAGTTCGGCTTTACCTTTGCCCTTTTGTGCCTTGCCCTTCACATCCATCTGATCAGAGACTGTTGGGCCGAAGTGCCGTCGGAACGGCCGCGCATGAACATGGTGCGGACGATGCTCAAGCAGATGGTCCAGGACGGGTGGGCAGCACCATGGGCAAAAGAAGAAGAAGCATGTATTGGCCAATTCCATTTCAGCAATCAAAATCTGATGGACTACGTGTTCGGCATGCTCGAGCAGTACGCGAGTTCGTTGGAGCAGGAGGTGGAGGAGCAAAGAGTTGGTGGAGGAGAAGCGCAAGAGCGACATTCTGCTCTATCGGATGCTGCCGCGACAGGTGGCGGACAAACTGAAGCTGGGCAAGGCGGTGGAGCCCGGGTCCTTTCAAATGGCCACAATTTTCTTTTCCGACATCGTCTCTTTCACCACTTTGGCCGGCAAATGCTCGCCGCTGCAGGTGATCAGTGGAAGAAAATTGCGATCTACGCTGACTGCTGCTTATCATTAAATGGAGGCTTTTGACTTGCTTTGAACCGGCGTCTTTGTTTTCCTCTAAAACAAGGGTTCTACCAGCGGAACTACTGACAAAATCCCTCTGGTTTCCTACTTGGTTTGAAACAGGGGCGTATCTAGAAAAAAATTTCGGAGGGGGGAGTGGTCATTTCAGCGCGCCATTTGAGCGCCGCGCTGAAATTTCCTACCCATTTCAGCCCCAGAAATTTTCACAGAAATTTAAGTCAATATTTGTGTTAAATTTGTCAATTTTCAGAGAAAATATGACTGTTTTTAAAAGAAAATTGCCCAAAAGTTTCCCCTTTTTTATTTTTTCCTTTCTCTTGCTGGTGAAAAAAAAAAAATTTTTTCATTTCGGGGGGGGGGGGGGAATTCCCCCCCTTTCCCCCCCCCCCCCTAGATACGCCCCTGGTTTGAAATCACAAGGGACTAGTTCTCCTTTGTTCAAGTAATCTTTCTTAGTGGTTTTTTTCTTTGCGGTGATCACCCATTAGGTTCAGATTCCCTAGGGTTGATCATTTTGATCAGAATGAATCTTTTCTGATCAGCATCAGTTCGTTCCTCCCCTTCAGGTGGTGAATCTGCTCAACGGTCTTTACACGGCCTTCGACGGAATCATCGACACGCACGACTGCTACAAAGTTGGTGAGTAACAGACAGCAGCAGATGAACAACACAATCAGTGCATGTTATTGTTTATTCTGACTTTGATTCAAAGAAACAATTGGCGACGGTTATTTGGTCTGTTCGGGCATTCCGAAGCGCAACGGCGACCAACAACACGCCAATGAAATAGCGGAACTTTCGTTCGCATTCCTTCGCACGGTGTCCAACTTCCGCGTCGACCATCTCCCCTCCGAACGCGTCAACTTGCGCATCGGCTTCCATTCCGGTCCATCAATCCTTTTTTAAATTGGCATTCTCTTCCCATTTTGGCATTCCCTCTCTTTTTTATTTGCCATTTTTACCCTCATTTGTTAGGGTCTGCTGTGGCTGGCGTTGTCGGTCTGACAATGCCGCGCTATTGTCTGTTTGGGGATTCGGTGAACACGGCCAGCTGAATGGAATCGAATGGAAAGGGTAAAAATGCCAAATTCGAAATTGAAATTTTAAAATAGTTAATTTCAGCTGGTAGAATCACATATCTTCAAGCTCAAATCGCTACTTGACCAGCGTAATCGGAGGATATGTCACAGAGCCAAGGGGCGAAGTGATAATAAAGGTAATTTGGGAGGGCGCGGAGTTTGAACGACTAATTAATACTAATTATTAAGTAATAAATTGCTAATTAGGGCAAAGGCGTGATTGAGACATTTTGGCTGTTGGGACGAATTGGCGAAATTCATTTGCCGGAGGGGCAATCCGCAGCCGAAAATGCGGGAAGAATAAACCCAGCGGAAACGCACTGATCAGACGACACAAAATTAAAGGCTTTTATTACAACAAATCTTTTCTTTTGAAATATTTACCTCTTTTTTCTTTAAAACTGTTATAGATCAATAAATTCCTTAATTGAAAAGCGGTTAAACAAATTGTTTACTTAAGTGGAAGTTCTTACCTAATGATCCGACGTCTTAGTGTTCCCTTGAGGCTTGGAAGTAGACTCGAGCCGAGTTTTGGCATCAATAAATTTCAGAACTCCTCCCTTCACAGTTTTCCAAAACATAGAAATTCACTGGCTTCGACTGTTGTTCACTTCGAAATGATTCATCGACTGACTATTCGCTGTGTTATCTGATCACTTTTCCTGCAAAAATGCGTTTGTTGGCTTTGCGGTTGAATGAATGAATAAATGAATCATTTCTTTTCGTTTCGCTTGCCTTTCTTTTTTCCTTTTTTATTACTCCATTTTCCAATTTCCTCCCCCCCCCCCCCCCATTTTCAATCATTTGAATTTATTTTACATAATTTTCACATTCTCTGCGAAATGCATTTTGCTAGCAAATTGGTCCTTTTCTTTACGATTGTTCAGCCGATTTTGGGTATTTTCCTCAAATTTCCCCCAAATTCGCCCCCCCCCCCCCATTTTCAAAGGGTTCAACCATTTCCTCAAGTGTTCGTCCATGTACATTCACGTGGGCCCATGGGAAATTGAACTGTATGATTTGATCAACGAAGTGGGCGGAACGTTGAAGGCCAGCGAGGGGGAACCGCCCGGTTCGCCGCGGACAGTTCGCGTACGGTTCGCCGCGGGTTTTTCGCCGCCGGTTTTTTCGCCCCGAGACGTTTCGCCGCGGCCAGTTCGACGCGCCCAGTTCGTCGCCCAGCATAAAACGAGCTTTTCGCCACGAGACGTTTCGCCGCGGCCAGTTCGACGCGCCCAGTTCGTCGCCCAGCATAAAACAACCTTTTCGCCGCCGTATCCATTTTTTTTCTTAATTTTATGCATTTGAACTTAGTAACTACGGTAGCCCAAGGCAAAGAAACATCAACCTTAGTATTGGCACATAATTATGCACGCAGTTCCATGCATAAACTACCAAAGGGCCAAAATTTTTCCTAAATTTAAATAAAAAATAAGTTTGATGGACCCTCGAAACAACCAGAAACTAAATACTTAGAGTAGTTTCAATAAGACATTATTTTATGGCGAATTTTAGATTAAGCATGATTAATGGTAATTATTTGAAAAATTACTAAAACGAAATTTTCGGGGCATAATCAATTTTTTTCATCTTCGAAAATCCAATTCCAATGGATTGCCAAAAGGTAAATAAATGCTTATGAAAAGTTCATTAAATACGTTTCAGTGTTTATCGCCTGCGTAATGTTGTCGTATGTCGGCTACAGAGAGCTTAGAAAGAAGGGATTTTTTGCAGGGGAAAGACGGGACGAAAGTTTGATTATTTAGAGGCAAAAGAACACAAATTTGTGAATTTTTCTTTTTTTAATTATTAAAAAAAAAAAAATTAAAACTTTAAAAAGATCCTCTCGTGTATAAAGGATGAACTTGGAATACATTAAAACTTATGGAACATCTAATTTTCGCAAATCATTAAAAAATTTTCGCGTTGGCTTTCGTAAATATTGTGCTGTTTTTTCTCCACTGAAAAATTGTAAAGGGCCATCGTTTCCTTTTTTTATGCATACAAATAAAATCGTATATTGCACATTTGGAATGATAGTGGACAGATCTCTCGTCAAGAAAAGCCGATATTATATGGAGCCGAGAAAGGAGCGCTTCCAATTGAAGAAGAACAGGGAAAAGCCGATCACCGAACAGAATACGCTGTAGAGGACGAAGTTCCACAACAAAACGGAGGCCCAATAGACGAGGAGGTGGAGACGAGTCAGCAACAACTGCAGCAGAACTAGGGGGGGGGGAAATGACAAAAAAGGGAGGGGAATATTGGGTCGGTCATCAATTAAGTAGAGAGTGATCAGTACAGCAATGCCATCTCGTAAGTCTTGGCAACTACCCGTGGAAATGCCCTCATTTCCATCACATTTCCCTCCCCCGCCGCCCTTCACACGCTGTCCATGCCACTCCACCTGATGTTTGAAGCGTGATCCCCGCTCCTCGACCAGCGGCATCACCATCGTAGCGGTCATAATGGAGAAAGCGGTGATCACGGACATGGCGACGCCCATATTGCCCATCACGTCTTTGAACAGATCCTTCAGCATGCCGAAGGGATTCTCTTCATCTCCGTATAATTCGATGCTCGGCTGAATGATCGCTGAATAGTGATTAAAGCATTTGAGCATAATTAGGCAATATTTGAGACAAACCCCCTAAATGCCTGTCACAAATTTCAGAAAATTTCTCAAAACTTTTTCAAAATACTTGAGGCATTTCTCAGCATGGCATTCCCCAACAAATTCAGTGCAATTTCCGGCCCGTGGTAAGTGGCTCCATTGAATAACAGTTGGACATTCAATTTGCCGTTGCTTTGGTGGCGCGAAATGACCGCCCCAACGCCGAGAGGGGGCCAATGGTAAAAAGAGTCCAAAAGGGCCTTGTCCAAGTGTTGATCCCGGTCAATATGGAGCAGTTTGAGAGAGGGATGTGCTGCTGCCAAGTCCGTTATTGCCTTTGTTAGCCAAGTTGCTGAAAAGGTTTCTCAGTCAGTCCCACCCCTCCGGACGTCAATTTGGTACCGTTGTCGTCCTTTTCAAGCAGTATTTGGAGTGGAAGTGTCATCTCCTGACTAATTTTGTCCAGCCCAAAAGAGCGCTCATTGGTTGTTGGCCCTTTTTCATGCCAAAGGCCCATGGGGACGAAAATGGTAAGTGCCAAAAATAAGGGGAACAGCGAACGGAGTGGGTTGCGTAGAGTCCAAAGAAATTGGCGATGAAAGAGGGCGACGAGTTGGAAAAGCAGCAGAGAAAGGCCAGAATGTCGCTGAAACGGAGGCGGTGAAATGGGAAAGTTGCGAAAACTTTTTTTAAACATTTCGGCAGAATAATTCGTTGGAGATCATCTGCATAGATTCCTGCACATTGTTTGCCCCCTCTCCTTTTGTCTCTTCCGCGCTTTGTTCTCCGACCCTAAGAAAAATGCCAAATGTGTTGGTCCCCACTTGAGGAAGGCGCGCTAACGTTTGGTCGATGCAACGATTCGTCGATGCAACGTTTGGTCGATGCAACGATTCGTCGATGCAACGTTTGGTCGATGCAACGATTCGTCGACACAGCCAAAAACGAACGATTCGTCGACAAATTTTAAAAATTGAATTTTCACTAATTAAATATGTAAAAAGCATTTTCCATCCCATTAGATTGACCAAAAGATCCGGAATACGATTGAAAATCTCCAAAAGAAAAATCGAAAATGGAAATATTTGACTGTAATACCCAGAGACGAAGACAACGAGGCGAACATTCCGTCAGCGCAAAAAGCAACTCGAAGAAGCAGCGGATGGAATATTGGGACCGAAAGAACATACGCATCTTCCACAGCGCAGAAAAAGCAGGTGTATAAAGAAAGCAACAAATTTAACAAACAATTGTTTTAAGGCGGAAGCGAATCGACTGAATATTAAGGAATGAGTGCGAGCCGAGCCTCTTTTGAAGCCGATTCGCCTTTTGGCTGAGGTGAGGCGCTCAGCGACTGAAGAAGCCTACGCGTTGATGGGTTCAGACAAACGCGCTTTCGGTTATGATGAGACGTGAGAAGAAGATTGGAAACATCGACTTCAGGTGACAAAAAACCACGAAAGTCCCCTCCTTCTTAATAAGGGTCCTTTTTCTACCTCTTTTGCCGTCCAGCTTTGTCAGGAGAGCCTTTGCCATTATTATTGACTCTGCCCCCGCTGGGATGGAACAATTTTCCTGTACTTCACACGGACTTACATTGTCATGACACAGCGTCAAATCTTTGGTGGAGCAAACAAAATTGGAGCTGACCCTTATGTTTTTTCGTTGCTCGCCTGTTTTCTCATGTTAGTTTAACAATTTATGTACTATGATGTTCAAAAATTTAAAGCGTTCTAGAGGTATCAACTTCTCGTCATATCTGACCACAGCTACTCAAGATTTCCTGTGCAGATAAATCAAAAAGTTGGTAGCTGAAATTACCAGGTGAGCACGACGATGTCCATTCCAAATTCCCTCCCAATTCATAGCAACAAAAGGAAACGCCGACTGTAAAAAGGGAAGACGTCGTCGCTTTCAATGCTCAAAACAACCTCTTCGAATCATAAAGAAGGTCGACAAGATTTAAAAATGAAAAAATGATGGACAGTGATTAACTCATTTGTAATAGCAAAAAAAGAAGCAAAAAATTATATGGTTTGGTTTGATCATTTGATTTCGTTTTTTGAAATTTTCTCCAGGCTTTTCTATCTTTCTGCATTGATTCACATTTAATGAACAAATTCCTCGCCTTTTTACGTCTTCCTTTGTGACCTATTTTTTGAGAAAATTCCCTATTGTTTTCGTTAGTCCTGCAAAAAAAGTGGACACAAAGAGTAGATTAGTACCGGCACGCCGAGCGGAGATTCAAGATGGCGCCACAAATAATACCTTGATTGGTTGCCATGACCAAAATAGGCGAAAGGTCCATTTCGATGTATCGGTTGATTAGAGAAACATCCAGGTCAAATTTGTTCACTTCGTCGACGGAAAGAACTCCAGGAATTATTTGCGTCTTCTTTTCTTCTCGCCATTCCATTAATATATTCAGTTTTATCAGTTAAAATTTTAACCACACTTGCTGAAGTTTAATAGTTATTCCTTGAATAAGAGAATTAAGAATTGTACTTCGTCTCTGGGTATTACAGTCAAATATTTCCGTTTTCGTTTTTTCTTTTGGAGATTTTCAATCGTATTCCGGATCTTTTGGTCAATCTAATGGGATGGAAAATGCTTTTTACATATTTAATTAGTGAAAATTCAATTTTTAAAATTTGTCGACGAATCGTTCGTTTTTGGCTGTGTCGACGAATCGTTGCATCGACCAAACGTTGCATCGACGAATCGTTGCATCGACCAAACGTTGCATCGACGAATCGTTGCATCGACCAAACGTTGCATCGACCAAACGTGGGGCAGCGCTTGAGGAACACTTGCTCGAATGTGTTCGACGACACTCCGAATTAGTTCATCTCTGTTGGGTAATAGATTATTTTCCATTTCTCTATGTCTCTCACTTCTATTCTCTCTGCCTCTTTTCATACTCTCTACCCTTCTATTGCCTATGTGTTCTCTATCCTCATCACATGCATAAATATCTGACCATCTCAGTGGTCAGGGCCATTGTCTTCATTCATTCGTTATTTCATTCATATTATTGTGTTCCTTTCATTATCAAAATTTCCTCTGACTTTTATTGCTTAATAAATATTTGGATTTATTCATTCGGTGTTTGTGTCATAGCAAAGACACAACATTCTCCAACTCGTCTTTGCGCTGCTCCAACTCCGCGATAATGTCGCCGAATTTCCGTTTGTCGCCCAAAGGGAGGACAGTGGAAAATTCGGGGGGTTTTTGACTCTGCTCGAGTTTTGCGCCCGGAGAATGTTTTGCGACCGCACCGAACACTTTTTCCACCGCGCTGGGAAAGTCGGCGCCCGAACGGACAACGACGGACAGAACGTAGCCGACACCAAAAGATGCTTCAGAAACTCGGGCGACCCATTGCACACCAAACGGCCCTGGACCATAATGCCAATGCGATCGCCCAAAGTGTTGGCCTCCTCCATGTAACGAATCGACTCATTTTGGCTTAGGCGACGAATCGACGCGCGACCAATCGACAGCGCGCCCTGATCTGCTAATGGATTTTGGCTTAAAAACTAACATTTTTTATATTTTTGGGCAAAAAGCCGTTTTCAAAGTACATCTTTAGAATAAAGTACGCCTTCAAATTTTCAAAGCATGAAGGCCGAAAATAAAGTACGAATGGCACCCCTGAATTAAGATGTAAAGAAGACGATTTTACGTCGTCGTTCTTCGTTCGGCACTCCTCCAGCAGCTTCAAACAGCGCTCTCAAGTCGCGATCGGATGTGTTCAGACCTGTGATAAAAATTAACGATTTTATCTCCTGTTTGGTGAGCTTCATCTGTGCGCGTTCACAGTTGGCGCTGACTTGGGCCACGAATTCGAGTGGACTCTGTGTTGGTGCTTTCTGTAATTGAAAACATTCGAAACGTTTGACAAAAATTGACTTAGTACCACAAAACAGACTTTTGAGCTTGTTTTTTGATGATAACAGTCTTTTTGGTTCTGCCGGGCCCTTCGGTGAATTGTGGAAAGAATTCCGACGAGAACTGTACGCCATGGGCACCGCGGGCGTCTTTTTCTGGTTTGTGTTGCGGCGCGTCGCCTGGACATGGCACAAAATGACCAACAAATTTGCCGTGGGATATGATGGGCCGGCCACTCTTTCCTGCTGCGCCACACAACACACACAACATTTAGCTGCTCATCTACGGCAACCGATCGCTGTCAGAGGAGGACGAAGACGTACGGGAGGAGCGGGAGAGAATGTTGCGGGAAACGAACGAAAGTCACGCGCTGGCGGTGATGGGCCTTACCAAATTCTATCGGCGCTTTTGTGCCGTTCGCGAAATTACATTCGGTGTCCAAGCCTAGGAATGTTTTGGGTTACTTGGTGAGTTCAACGAAAGGATGGCCATTGGGAAATTAATCTAAGGCAACTCCCTTCAGGCGTCTATGGTGCCGGCAAAACGACCACCTTCGACCTGTTGGCCGGCATACAGTACGCCAGCGGTGGCAGTGCCGTGGTTGCCGGCCGTGACGTGAGGGAATGTCCACGCATCGGTTATTGTCCCCAATTTGACGCGCTGCCGGGCGAAATGACGGGGCGCGAGGTGCTCACTCTGTTGATGCGACTGAACGGCTTCCGCGACAATGGCGACCGAGTGACGAAGACGCTGTGGGCAATTCGGATGGAAGGCAACGCGGATAAGCAGACCAAGCAGTTCAAACACTGATTAGTGACCATACCCTAAAATGATAAGGCCAAACAAGGGGAAAAAGATAGAATCAATTTGCCAAATTGATGATGATGCCAATAAACACTATTTCGGTTAGATTTGGCAACAGCTTTCTGCTGTTCATCACTGTTGCCAATCCGTGTTATGCCATCGGTGCCCAATTGGACGAAATGGTCCGTGATGCGATGGATGTGAGTTGAATATTTGGCACTTTTCATATGGCAAAGTCCAAATCCACGCAGTCACCGCTCTGCCAAGACCCGCTGAATTCGGCGACATTGCGTTGGAATTGGCACGGCAACCACTTGGAGCATGCTGTTCAAACGCGCACAGGCATTGGCCGATCAATGCCCGGTCCGCCCCCAGGGGTCCTTTCCCGGTTCAAATTCGGACTTTCCCTCTCAGGTGCAACCCGAAAAAGCGGCTGACGGACTGCCACAAATTGTGGACTTTTCACTTACTCAGAACTCTCTTGAGCAAGTGTTCTTGCGATTGACCAATTTGAACGAATAAAAATACACCTTTTTCGGGTCTCTTTTTTCTGTTTTTTCCGCTATTTGTCTGGCTGACCTATTTTTTCTGCGGCTTTATTTCGACGAGAAATGCACGAAAAACACATTTTTAGCTCGGAAATTCTTCGTTTGGAATCACTATTTTGGAGCTTTGCCACTAAAAAAAATTATTTTGGAAGTTGGCCACTAAAATTTTTTGCCAATATTTTCATTATTTTTGCCACTATTTCGCGATTTTTCAAATTTGCAACGATAAATACACCCCTAAGAATCGACCAAAAAAATTTCATAAAAATTAGAGTTCGGCGGAACGGGATTCCCGCGGGAAAAGACGGGAATCCCGTTCCCGTTTCCCGCTTTTTTGCCTGAACGGGATTTTTTACGGGAACGGGAAAAAGACGGGATTCCCGAACGGGATTCCCTTCCCGCTTTTTGAATTCCCGTTCCCGTTCCCGGAAAATTTTTTTTACCGGTCTCTAATAAAAATATACCCCTAAGAATCGACCCTAAATTTTTCAAAAGTAGACCCATAAGAAATGAAAAAAATTTCTCAAAAATTCAATCTCCAAAATTTCTATTTGCTTTTCTGATAACTTGAGACTAGAACGCTTTTTTTCCGTTTACAAATCACTTTTGGCCGATAATCGTATGTCTTTTACCCTCACAAATTTTGAAATGTATCTTATTTGTAACTAACCAGTGAATAAAATTGTTTGATTTTGTCGCCAAAAATGGACATGGCGACGAGAAGGCGGGTCAGAACCCGCCACAGCGAGCAAGAGTCCTTGCCTTTCGCACGGGGCCGGACGGGAAATTGATTGGAGAGGAGCTTGACACTGACGAAGAGAATGAGTTCGGTGACTCCGTCTTCTCTGTGCCAAACACGAGCAATTGGACGGGCCGAGCCAAATCTCGCAAATACCGAAATAAGAAGGAGGCGAAGTGGCACTGAGGCATCCGGGGGCAAATCCCGGGTTCTCCAATTTACACATTCGATCACATCCCCTCATCATTTTTTCTATCATTTATTTTCTTATTTAATTGTACCGTCCCACTAATCTTTGCTCCCCACCATTTTCTCATTTCATATTCTTTTCATCGGCTGGCTCCTCTCTTCCTCTAACTTTGTGAAAACAACTCGCACAAAGTCCTTTCTTTCCCCATTTTTTCCCCATTATCCAATCCATCTTCAATTTGCATTTTGTTATTCTGCGCCTTCTCTCCTTTGTCCCCAATCATTTATTCACAATTTCTCACATTTTGTCCGCGTGCCTTTCTTTGCCCCCGCCCCCTAAATTGTCTACTTAAGCGAACTCCCCGGAGGGAGCGCTCTCTTTCTTCTCATTTCCACCGTCCCATTATTTTTTGTGCTTCAATTTTCCCATTTTTGCGATCGATTTGTCCAATTTGTCGTCGTAATAAAGTTTGTCCGAAACTCGTGTCCAGTGGGGGAACAGGAGGGAAAACGACCCTCCTCGCCTACATGAACTTCGGCAAGTGTCGTGCGGGGCCTCCAAAGGCGCCCATTCCCGACTGTCCCTTCCCCTTCCTGGCTGCCCGCTTCGAACTCCCCAACCCTCCCGACCCGGAATCCCTTCCCATTAGTCGTCGGAGAAGTTCGGGAGTTGGCCCGGCGCAACGAGCAGTTCGGAAAGAAGTCTCCCATCAGCCGGAGCATTCGAAAACGGAAACGGGCACAAGTTCCCGTGTTCAACGAGTTCAAACAGCACAAGGACGGAGGAAAGAGCCGATCGGTGCTGAACCGTCCGCCCAAAGGACCATCACCTTTCGTAAAAGCAGTCCACGCACCAGTTGAACTGCTTACCAGGGTCCCGACAAGCCCTGACCGCCAAATCTTGTCGGTGGTGCCGCTAAGCAGCAGCAAATCGCTGCTCAACAACATTTCCATCCCAACAGCACCCGCAATTTTGTCACCCCCCCCCCCCCCCTCCCATTTTTGTCCCCCTTCGGCGCTGATCGGACCGATCAGCAACATCAGACCCATCAACAGAGCGAGCGGCGGAAAGGGTACGGAATTCCCTTTACGGCAGGCAGGCACAGCGCACGGAGCGTGCCGCCAAAAAGGGACGAGAGTGGTGAAGAGGAGCGGGAACCAATCCCGCCTCAGCAGCTCGACCGATCGGCCGTCACGAACGGAGTGACACGACCGGTTCCCCGGAAAGAGCCAAGGGGCCCCCCAAGAAAAGGATTGGCGACAGCTTTATTTTAAATTATTTTTCAAATTAAAAAACAGCTATTTAAAAAATTACATCGCTAAACTTGGAACTTTTTCGCCACTATTTTTGTCACTATTTTGCCGTTTTTTTTACCACTATTTAATTAATTATTTTGGAGTTTTTTGCCACTAAAAATCCTCGCATCTATTTATCAGAAAGCATAAAATTTCTCAACAAAGGTTTTTAAAGGAATGTGCCATTTGTGTCGAATTTTTTTTTTTACCGTCTTTTTCGTCGCCAGTTTTAAAATTTGCCAAAAATTAATGTATAAAAATTTCTCTGCATATTACTGTCTATGTTTCGAGGGGTCCATTAGGCTTATTGTAAAAATATTTGGGCTCCAACTTGACCTAAGGCGACAAAAAGAAATAAAATTTTTTAAAATAAATGAAAAAATTCAAGATCTTTTGAATGTTAACAATTGATTTATCTCAGCTTAGTTTGAGTTCGCGTTTTACCGTCCCGCAGTCTCACACCTCACAATTTAAGGAGTTTGGATCTAAAAATGTCAGACAGAATGGACGCTGTGACGGGAGGGAAACGAATGGAGCAGGAACTTGTTGACAATGACCGTCCGTTTTACATCATCGCATTGGCAAATTGTTTGCACCTGTTCTTCTTTTTGTATGATGTGCTCGTCTTCATCCCCTTCAAAATATTTGCTGATCCTGAGCTGAAAAAAGAGCGCTCTCGACAACAAAAGGTCCGTTATTTGCATCCGCGAAATTGAAAAGCAAAAGTCCTTACAAATTCAGGCCGCACCGACCGGTGGAAACGCAGCTTCATCATGGAGACACGTCGACACCATTGGGTCCTCTCTTTACACCGATCTTTTTGCCGACTGCCCAACTCTGGGAAAAGTTTGGGACAAAGCTGTCGAGTTCGTATTGTCCTTACACAGGTTGCATTTGGTGTTGATTATTTAAGAATGCATCATGGACATAACTGTATGGGGACGCGAGACATCGTCGAAATTAGCGACGAACAACAATCTGACGGGGAAACCTTCCAAAAATTGGTGCTCGGAGAATACAATTGGATGAATTATGAGGATGTCGATGAAATGATTATGGAAATCGCTTCTGGACTGGACAGTTTGAGTGTCAAACAAGGGCAGATGGTGGTTATTTACTCCGAAACGAGGAAGGAATGGATGATGTGTGCCATTGCCTGCTTCAAATTGGGCCTTCCAAGTGAGCGCTTGAATGATAAGCAGTATTTTGGGAAGAGGATTTTTTTTTTTGCTGTGTTTTCATTTATTCTTTCTTCAGTTGTCACCGTTTATCCAACGCTTGATGACGAGACAATTGCTTTTGCAATGGCCGAATGTGAAGCCGTTTTGGCGTTTACTTCGCGTCCTCTCCTGCCCAAAGTGCTCTCTTCCATCGAAGGCTGCCCCCAGCTGACACGTGTTGTTTACTTCAGTGAACAGCACGCTTTGGCCGAAGTTGCCGAGGAAGCATCCGATGAAATGAAACAAGCGTTTGGAAATGCCGGATGCGAAATTTACACTTTCAACGCACTCAAAGGACTTGGCCAATCGCAAGGTAAAATGACAGAGTGAATTGGGCTACAATAAGAGACCGAATGATAAGGCAACAGACAGGGGTGTATATATTCTAAAAATGTTGATAAAGGACAACCCCCCCCCCCCTTCCCTCATTACTTTCTCTCCAAAAATCGACCCATCTTCCATGTTTTTCCTTCCCCATTCGTCCAAACTGCACAGTCCCTCATTTATTGTAGCAAACTTGGAACAAGATGTGAAGGCGGATGACTTTGCGATGGTTATGTACACGTGTGGCACCACCGCAAAGCCTAAAGGAGTCCTTTTGTCGCATCGGAATATCATCGCAACCGCCTCCGGACAGAGCGCTGTCATTTCAGTTGAGTGAGTCTCGAACTAAAACATAAGAATAGTGTTTCATTTGCCTTTTTCTTCCCTTAGCACAAGCGACACAATCATCGGTTATTTGCCGTTGGCACATATTCTCGAGGTGTGTGCCGAAATCATTTGCCTGTCCAAAGGATGCCGCGTCGGTTACTCATCGCCCAGCACTTTGCACGACCGTGCCGTCAAGATAAAGAAGGGATCCACCGGCGATTGTGGCGAACTGAAGCCGACGCTGATTGCTTGTGTGCCGGTAAGAATTTAACAGAAAAATGTAAATAAAATTAAAAATACGCCATTATATCCTCCTCCCGTCGAAGTTTTAAGGAATTATTACATTTTTTTTATGACTTAAGGCGGTTATGGACAGGATTTTCAAGCTCGTTTTGGATGAGGTCAGAAAGTTGGCACCCATTCTGCGCGAACTTTTCCGTATCTGTTACGAGCGAAAGCGCAACCGATTCGAAGGGGGGTACAAAAGTTTGGTGATGGACAGGTGGGCAATGAAGGCCATTCCAACGGCACTTCTTACGACTGATTTGACTTTTCAGTTTGGGTTTTGGAAAAGTCAACAAAATGCTCGGCGGCAACCTCCGTTTTGTGATTTCTGGCGGCGCTCCGCTTAACGCCGAGACACAGCGATTCATGAACATTTGCTTCTGTTGCCCCGTCGTTCAGGGCTATGGATTCACTGAAACGTGCGGTGGCGCTACTTTGGCCGACGGTTGTCCAAATGAATTAAATAATTATGCTATAATTTTTAGTGACAATTTCCCAATTTAGAACACGACCTTAGCACCGGTTCGGTTGGACCGCCGCTTCGGTGCTGTGAGATTCGGCTTAGAGAGTGGACCGAAGGTAAAAAAAAGGGAAGGGTCGCCTCTCTTCCACCCCCACCACTTCATGACGTTTCTTTTCTCTTCTCTCCAGGGAAATTAAAAATAAAAATTTAAGGTTACCTTTTTGAGGAAATCTCTTCTTTTGAGAAAATTTCAAACTTTATGAAATGACAAAGAGAAATGGTAAAAAAATTTTTCATTCTTTTTTTTTTTGATTTCTCGGAATTTTCTTTGAAAAACTTTAAACTTTTTCTGAAAAACATTGTTTATTTTTTTCAATTATTTTCCGGCGACGTTTCGGTCAGCGAAATTTTGATGTACCCAATTAATTAAACGTGATTAATTTGATTAGGCCGACATATAGGCAATATTTTGCACCTTTCGCCATCTCTCTTTATTCACCCATTTGTTCTTAAACCTTTATATTTTAGCTGGTTATTCGCCGTCTAACTCACCTCCGCAGGGCGAAATTCTAATCTACGGGGCCAATGTCGCATTGGGTTACTTCAAAAATGAGAAGAAGACCCAGGAGGACTTTTTCGAATTGGACGGGAAGCGATGGTTCGCCACCGGAAACATTGGCGAATTCCGTAAGCATCGATGGTCCCAAGAGGCATTCATCGGTGGCATTTTTGTCTCATTTCTTTTGGTTTAGGCGAAGATGGCAGTCTTTGCATTATCGGTAATTAACTTTTCATAATTAATAAATAATTTATTTTGTTCCATTTTTAGGCCGAAAAAGGGATTTGATCAAATTGTCCATTGCGCAGAGCCGTGGACCGCCGACTCGGGACTGTTGACCGAAGGAACTTGAACTGCTCGTCCATCCTTCCCACCCCCCCCCCCCCCCCCCTCTATTATTTTTCCCATTGACTTTCCCTCGGGTTTCACTGGTTATTCTGTTATAATATCGGCTTTTCTTGACGAGAGATCTGTCCCCTATCATTCCAAATGTGCAATATACGATTTTATTTGTATGCATAAAAAAAGGAAACGATGGCCCTTTACCATTTTTCAGTGGAGAAAAAACAGCACAATATTTACGAAAGCCAACGCGAAAATTTTTTAATGATTTGCGAAAATTAGATGTTCCATAAGTTTTAATGTATTCCAAGTTCATCCTTTATACACGAGAGGATCTTTTTAAAGTTTTAATTTTTTTTTTTTTAATAATTAAAAAAAGAAAAATTCACAAATTTGTGTTCTTTTGCCTCTAAATAATCAAACTTTCGTCCCGTCTTTCCCCTGCAAAAAATCCCTTCTTTCTAAGCTCTCTGTAGCCGACATACGACAACATTACGCAGGCGATAAACACTGAAACGTATTTAATGAACTTTTCATAAGCATTTATTTACCTTTTGGCAATCCATTGGAATTGGATTTTCGAAGATGAAAAAAAATTGATTATGCCCCGAAAATTTCGTTTTAGTAATTTTTCAAATAATTACCATTAATCATGTAATAAGCGTGGAAAATTTACGCCCGAAAGAGTGAGTCACAACACTTTTAAATTTACCGCCAAAAAAGAAAACGGTGTCCCAAAAGGCACTGCGGCTGGTGGCGATGTTCCCCCGCTGATGCTGCGGTTGCGCATCCTTTTTTTCTTCAGTCATTCCCTTCTTTTTCGTCGTCACTGCTTTTCCAAAGACAATTGCCTTCATTATTTTTGGCAAATAAATTAGGCATTTGGACCACCCCTTTGGCCTACTTCCTTATGCGTTACTGTCTCGTGCAAATGTGCGTCGTTGCCGTGTTCTTTGTGCTTTTCCCCCTCTCCGTCGTTATGCGTTTCCTCACCTCCGTTGTGCTTTTCCTCCTCCCCTCCTTTTTTCGTTTCCTCTTCCCCCTCTGGTGATGTGTTGCAGTGGTTGCTGTCGCAAAGGTGGCATCCGCCGTCGGTGGGGGTCGGGGGCGTTTGGGCTCCGACGTTTGGGCCCCCACGTTTGGGCCCCGACGTTTGGGCCCCGGGGTCGTTTGGGCCCCGACGTTTGGGCCCCAAGCCAAAAATAGAAAAATCCTATGCAAATTTTTTTTTTTTTGAAAATCTAACCCCCTGTTTTTTTGAAACCCAGCCTCTTTGATTTTTGAAACTAACCCTAGTTTCTTTTTGAAAAACTAGGGTTAATTTCAAAAAAAACTAGGGTCTGTTTTCAAAAAAACTAAGGGTATGTTTCAAAAAAACTAATTCTTGAAAATCTACCCCCTATTTTCTTGAAAACCTAATCCGATTTTTTTTTGAAAGCCTACCCCCCTAGTTTTTCAAAACATTGGTAACAAAAAAGTTTTTTTAAAAAACTAGGGGGCTAGTTTTTTAAAAAAACTAAGGGTTCAAAGCTTTGAAAATATTAGGCTTAAGTTCAAAAACTAGGGGTTGAAAATTTTCAAAAAAACAGAGTGATTTTTACTTTTTTTTGGCTTGGGGCCCAAACGACCCCGGGGCCCAAACGTCGGGGCCCAAACGACCCCGGGGCCCAAACGTCGGGGCCCAAACGTGGGGGCCCAAACGTCGCGGTACGGGTCAACTCCGTCCCGCCAACTCCGTCCCGCCAACTCCGTCCCAGCCAACTCCGTCCCGAGCCAACTCCGTCCCGGGCGAACTCCGTCCCAGCCAACTCCGTCCCGCCAACTCCGTCCCAATACAAAAAAGGGTCAACTCCGTCCCAAAAATTTTATAGGTCCAAAAAGACTAAAAATTCATAAAAACATTTTTCTACCCTTACTGATTTTTTCTGATTCTTGATATTTACGGAGGTGTTAGAATAATTCAGTGTGTTCGATTTTTTTCGTTTCGTTGAATTGTAACGGAAACTTTATGGAAGAAAAAACACGAAGGCAGATCAAAAAAGATAATTACATAACTAAATCAGACCACCCCCTCCTAGATTTGTGTAAACTCGAAAATGATTTGAAATTGGCGGTGTAAATTTGGGAAATTCATAGGGAGTTGAAAGATTTTTTAGAGGAAAACGAATAAGACGGACAGAAAGAGTATAATCAGGGATGTAATCTGTCAAGTTTGATTTCAAAGGATATAAGGGGGAGAATTTGGGAATTCAAAGAACACCCAAAAATTTCATTTGCATTAAAAAATCGTTATTTTATTAAAAACTTTACTTTTTTTCACCAAGCGGCGGGCAGGGGACGGGGGGTGTGGAGGCAGTACCGATAGGCGCCACCGGGAAAATTTTGACAACTAAGGTCTGGTCTGCAAATGGATTTTGGCTCAAAAATGAACATTTTTTACTAAAGGACTCTCCTTTGAAATAAAGGGCATATCCCAACCTGGTATAAAGCATATCCTCCCCAATTCCAATAGAAGTACTCAAGGTAACCAACAAACTATCGTATAGATCGGGACCACTCAGTTCGGCGCGCTCAGTTCGGCGCGAGCCAACTTTCGGACGCCATAACTTTTTTCTTTGTCAACCAAATCCTTTAAACTTAGTGTCATTCGAATGCTATTTGTGATCTCTATTAGCCCTCCAAAAATTGAAAAAAATTTACCGCCTTATAAAAAAGTTATGATTAAAAATTTACAGAAATTCCGACTTTTTCCGACTTTTTGTTGTTCTTAAAGTTGTAACTTTTTTAAGAGTTAGTCGATCGCTTAGAAATAGCTTATTCATACCTTCTAAACACTTAACGCTTTCGAACGCTACCGACTTTGTGAAATTTGGATGACAAAGAAAAAAGTTATGGCATCTGAAAGTTGGCTCGCGCCGAACTGAGCGCGCCGAACCGAGACCGACCCGTATAGATGATGATTTATTTTGTTAAATTAACACTCCTGTTATTTAAAATTTATGAATTTTTAGTCTTTTGGGCCTATAAAATTTTGGGACGGAGTTGGCCCTTTTGGTACTGGGACGGAGTTGGCTGGACGGAGTTGGCGGGACGGAGTTGGCTGGGACGGAGTTGGCCCGGGACGGAGTTGGCTCGGGACGGAGTTGGCGGGACGGAGTTGGCTGGGACGGAGTTGGCGGGACGGAGTTGACCTGTTTCGCAAACGTCGGGGCCCAAACGAGCCGCTGCCCGTCATTTTGCCGACCCGTCGTTTTGCCGACCCGTCGTTTTGCCGACCCGTCGTTTTGCCGACTAAGCCAAATTAGTCGTTTTGCCGACAGTCAAAATTAGTCGATTCTTTGTCAAATTTAAACAAATTTTAATCCTTTTTTAACCAAGTCCTATTTTACTTTTACATATTTAGTCAAAGCCAACCCCGAATCAAACCGACTCGGCTTCTGGCGGAGGTGAGGAATTCAACCGCAGATGAAACATACGTGGCAATGAGCTGCAGGAACATGTGCAATGGGCCGACATTGTGCAGAAATTCTGTTCCCTTTCCGGAATGTTCGCTTCGCTGCAACAATTGATGCGAAAGCCGGGCCACAACAATTTGGATGACAATGTGAAATTGATGAAAATGACCCAATTTGTCCCGAAGAATGTCTCACTCGAACTCGACCCGAATTTAACGGTTGTGAACCCTCGCGTTGCATTAAATTTGAACCAAAATTTAGCATTTAACAGAGGGAAGACTTTCAAATTTCTGCCATAATATTGTGCCGATTTTGCTGAGAATAAAACTAAAGCCGGAGGACGAGCTGAACATCGAGCGAGATCGGTCGAAGGGCGACATACCCAAACAGGCGAATGCCAAGCACCACTTAACAATCATTTATTTTGTTTACGGTAAAATAGGACTTTGTTAAAAAAGGATTAAAATTTATTTAAATTTGACAAAGAATCGACTAATTTTGACTGTCGGCAAAACGACTAATTTGGCTTAGTCGGCAAAACGACGTGTCGGCAAAACGACTAATTTGGCTTAGTCGGCAAAACGACGTGTCGGCAAAACGACGGGTCGGCAAAACGACGTGTCGGCAAAATGACAGCGCGCCAAACGAGCCAGCCCCGTCGGTGGAGGTCATTTGAGTCTGGCCGTTTGAGTCGGGGCGTTTGAGTCGGGCCATTTGAGTCGGCGTTTGAGTCGGGCCGTTTGAGTCGGAGAGCCACCCATACGGCAGGGGGAAGTTTGGGCACCAGAAGTTTGGGCACCAGAAAATTCAAGATAGGACATATAAAGAGTAGTACACTACTCGCGACTTAAAATTTTACGAGTCGAGACCGAGACTTAATTATAAAATTAAAAGCAAATATTTATTTAAAGTTTTTTCATTAATTAAAATTTTTGGCAAATTTACAATAATATATATTGTGGCATTTTTCGGATTGTTACGGCATATTTGAGCATGGAATTTAAAATTGGCTTTGTGGTGCCCAAACTTCCTGGTGCCCAAACTTCCTGGTGCCCAAACTTCCCGGTGCCCAAACTTCATGTCGCCACCCATACAACATTTAATTTTTAGTTAAAATTCAATTTTTTTATAAGATAAAACAATAGTTACATTACGAAACCCAATATGGGCTAAATATTCGTAATCTCGATGAACATCAGCGAGAAAAACATCGGGATCAAAGGGGGGCTAGCATTGGTTAAATTTGTGCTTATTTATGTTATTTGTCATTTGGTTGTCGTTGTTCTTCCGAAAAGAAAATCAGAAAAACAATGTTTCTATTCAGAATATAAAAAGAATCAGAATAATTTAACAAAGATCACTAACTGGGTTCGGGACTGGGGGTTGATAGTCTCCACAGACAAAACTTTTACTCTTCACCTTGGCAAAAACAACAGTTCAAACACCTACCATTTGGAGCTCCCGATTCAAAATGTTACGGTAATTCGTGACTTGGGAGTCTCTATTGATTTCAAACTTTCCTTTAAACAACATATTATAAACATTTGCAAATCGGCATGGTGCTGATCAATACAATTATTAAGAATTTTACACTCAAACCAACTCTCAGTATGGGCAAATGCATTTAAAATTTATGTCCGCCCAATTCTGGAATATGCCTCGGAAATTTGGAATCCTATCGATAAGGGCCAAACCCAAAAGTAGAAAAAATACAAAATTTTTTTACCAGAATAGCTTTGGTAAAAGCCAAGGTGCCCAAAAAATTAAGGACCTTAAAATACTCAGATCGTTTAACCCTGTTTAAAATGGACTCGCTGGAATTACGCCGTAAGGTCATAGACCAAACAACTCTTTTTAAGATAGCTATGGGCCTAACATCCATAAGTCCAAGCCAATTTATCGAGTTAAATGCTCGTTCATCTCGAAAACACAACTTCATTATTAAAATCCCCTCAAAAAATTCAAACACCGCACAATCCTTTTTTAACAGATCCATCCCACTATGGAATTCCCTTCCGCCGGATGCATTTTTGCATAGAAATCCGGCTAGATTTAAAGCATATATCATTGATTTCATTAAGAATAAGCAAAAAGAGATCGCCAAAAATCCATTCATTTATCACTGATCTGATCTTGCATTTAAATTATTATTCTTTTCAATTTCAATGTTTCTCATCATTTGAAATCATATTTTGATATTTGACGTTGACTTCCCATTTTTATTGTATTTCCCATCTGTAAGTGGCATCTCATTTGTGCCCTTGATGCTGGATGAATAAATAAATAAATGCCAACTCTGATTGTGAATGGATTATTATTATTATTGAGCAAAGATGGAGGGCGCCGGAATGCTGGCTGACAAATGAATGCGTGTGATTGGGAACAAGTGTACACTGGGAGATTGGAAGCTGCAGAAAAAAGACAAGAAAAGGAGGGTTAATTCTAACAATAAAAGTGGGTGAATATGGGCCCGGGCCGATTGAGTCCGACCGATTAATCGTACAACAATTGAGCGGTATAAAAAATGAGTTTTGGCTCTCGAATTTCGTGGTAAACAATGATTTTGTATACCGACAGATTGTCGAATTCAGGTAGGATTATAAACAAATAATTTGTTGGACTCAGCCGGTACAACTCTCAACTGGCCAAATCCGGGTAAACATTGAGGGCAAGTGGGTGTTTGCCTCTCTTCCTCCTACGCCACATTGAATGATGCCCCCCTCCCTCATAATTCACCACACTCCGCCGCCCTCGGATCAAACAGAGAACTTTTTGTGGGACATGGGCGGTGGGGTGGAGCAGGCACTTCATCATCTCAGCATCTTGAGGGTTTCGCCCACCAACTGTTACGTTGTTGGCCCATGTGTCAAATGTCCCCCCCCCCCTTTTTTTCTCCCGAAATGAAAATTTGTTTGCTTTCGCCTAACTCTCACATTAATTTGTGGTGGCTACTAGAAATTTTTCTTTTTGGTATTTTGCTTAATTTTATTTGCTGATTAACGAGCTCAACCATTAGTGCAGATGTTTTCTGGGCCCGCCTTAATTTTGAAAAGTTAAGTGCTTTTGTCTCCTTGAAATATGGCCAATAAATGCAATAAGTAACCTTTTGATACCCCAGACCGAATCGCCCTTGACAAAACTCTGGGGCTTTCTAATGTTTAGCCCACGTTAACGGCCAAAAAGTTGAAAAAATTGGCGTAACTCTAGGAAAACAAAAAATAATTTTTTGAATTTTGTATAGCTGATAAAGCAAATTAAGAGCTAATAAGCTATCGTAAGACAACAAGATTATTTAATTTGGTTGCTTCTGAGAAAAGTTATGACTATATTTAATCGAAAATTCAGTAAAAATGGCGGATTTAAGAAATGCGCATAGGTGGCCCAATTTGTGAAACGCACCAGCACCTATAAAAAATGTCAGCGGCATCAATACACAATCCATTTTGGCACAGCCCTCCGTTTTAAAAGGGGTTCATTGAATTAAAGACGCAGGGGCAGGCAATGGCGAAAAAATGTGTGCCCGTTGGGTAAGACAATTTGGAAACCGCCCACCCATTTACATCATTGAAATGGACGGAGCGGGGGAGGGGGGGGGAGTCTGTCAACTCACAAAATACACTTTTGAGGGAGAGGGGGGGGGGCGACGGAGAATTCATCCCGGGGGACTTCTTGCTGTCTCTGTCTTGGAATTTGCCTAACTTCAACTAAATTACATGGCACAAGAGAGGAAAAAGGGCGGGGGGGGGGGACAATATTCCCACTTTTGGCATCCAACAAATCTCCCACGAAGGAAAGGGGAGAAGCGGCTTTTACTTCTTCTTCTCCGCTGTTCCCTTTCCCGCTAATCTACTAACTTTTTCTTTTTTTCTTTCACGGAATACTTTTTGCAGCAAAATTACCCTCATTTTTTTTTATCTTTTCCATTCTCTTCCGTTGTTCTTTCAAAGACCACAAAAAGAAAAATTAGCCCGAAAGGGTTTTTTGTTCGTATGCCGACAAAATCTTAGCTCAGCCAAAACGATAAAATCTCGACTCACTAAAAGAAATTTGGGTCCAATAAAATTTCGACAAAATTTCAAATAAAATTTGTTTAAAGAAAGTCTTTTGGAATTTCATCGAGGTGAGATTATGTCGTTTTTTGGCTTAGGTAAGATTTTGTTAGTGCGCCCTTTTTTTGTGTTTAATTAATATTATTTTTAAAAGCAATAAAAAACTAGCATTACTAAATGAATATTTTTTCCACTTCTATTTATCTGTTAGCAGCTGCTTGTGTGTTCGTCAATGTGTATGTTCTGTTGAATAGTAATGTTTTTTTAGTTTTTAGGTTTAAAATTATTTTTTAATTTAATTACGAATTCTTCTCTTAATATTTATAAAATAAATTTATTTTTTAATGGATTTTTTTGATAGTATTTCATTTTATAATTATATAATTAAGGAAGTGATACTATCCATTATCTCCGCATTTATCATTTGGTAAAAATCAATGTGAACTAATAAAAATTAAAATGCTTTACAATGTTTAAGGCTGTTGGTGTTCTGATGGTGTGGGCTAATTCATTAAAAAATAACATTTTATAAATTATATAATAAAATAATTGGTTTTCGGTTTCCGCCGGTTCCTTTCAAATCGCCTTCATGGTCCGTGCTCAGCGAACTGTTAAATTGAAAAACCCCTACAGACTGCCAAGACCGACTATGGTAGTTCATTGTTTTTTTTTCCGGTGGGGCTTCATTCAGCGCCACCAGGCAATTTGAGAATTTTAAGCCCTCTCTATTACGGAGGGATTGGCGAAAGTCTATTTGTTATTCGAAACGAACCAATGGTTTAAACTAAAACCAATGAAGGAGAAGAGTGATCCCTTATGATCGGACAAAGTGGGGAGCCGAAGAATGGGCAGGGTCGGTAGTTCAGCTGGTAGAACACCTCGATCATATATATTCAATAGTTAATACGAGCTTTTCAAAAATCTTAAACAGTTAGACTTGTCAGAAAAGGAAAGAAGGTTATTGGTCTTTTTCTTACCATGATGGGTCCTTTCTAAAAATTTGGGGTCCCTACAACATTTCTTTCTACCCCTCTATCTCTCTGCCCAGGTGTCCGCTTTTGCTCTCACTGTTGGCATTGCCCTTGGCTATGCCTACTTTTTGGTATTCAATATTGCCTACAGGTAAACAGTAGGGCATTTTCATATGTTTTTTCTTGATACAATGTCCTGTTTGTTGGCTACAGCAATTGTGACAAAATGATTGATGCCACCGGTGCGCAGGAGCAGTGGCAGGAGGCGGTGTACAATCTGTTAATGATTTCCTTCTGCATTCTGACCCTGGTGTACATATGGCAACGGTGGGATTGATTGTGACAACACGAGGGGCTGACCATTTGTCAGGGCTATTGGACCATTTGTCAAGGCTATTAGGAAATTTGGGTTTTAATTGATCTTGCAAGTTGGTAGACACAAATTATGTATTATTTTATTGAATTTTTCAATTTTACGAATCCAATCATAAAATACGAGGTTCTCAATAATCCTTTTTCTGTCCAGTAATGTATGTGTATTTTTAGCTCTTTTTTTGGTTCTCAACCGTCTAACTTTGATCTTATCACGCGCAAATGGGTAAAAATAAACCAAAAATTAAAAAAAGGGGGACCATTTGTGGCAAAAGAATCGAATATGTGTCCCTCAGGTGAATGTTGTGCTGACAATTGTGTGGATTAAAATTGTTGTTTACAAAGGGTACCTCAGCTATCAGGTCGCGTTTTATCTAAGCCCAATTTCACATAATTATTTTATCCGTTAATCATTTTTGGATTTGATCAGGAGCTTTGTCAAAGGAAGGAAATCTCGGGCTACTGGTTGGTTGGCAATTACATCTAATTCTTCTTTGCCAATTATAATAATCCAATAAAATCATTTAAAAATATATTTATGTTATTTATTTAAATAATTTTCACTGTCAAAAAGGTGTCCCATTGTGAAGCGTCCTTACACCTGTGATCCGGAACAAGCGTTAAAGGGTACCCAAAAGATTTGGTGTGTTTTTGAAGGGTTTAATAGAGGCAGAAATTTTCGAAAAACGGGGTGACCAGGCCTAGAGCACAACAGACCAACGGAAAACCCGGTCTTAATTAGTTTTCCTACCCAAGGTACTATTTGCACAAGGGTCTACTCAATTCGGCAATCATTTCATGTGCCTCCGAGTTTTTCCCAGTCATGTTGGTTGCGCATTGGTTAGCCTGCGGAAGAGCAGAGCAACGAGCTGACGAATTGATCAGGCGCAGGCAGGTAGAATTTTTGGGCCAAGGAGCTAATCTATCATGGGAAGAAAGATCCGATTAGTTTGGACCATGGAACTGATCAAACTTGGGAAGAAAGACCCGATCATTTATGACTCAATCATTGGAAGAAAGGCCCGATCAATTTGGATCATGGAAACTAATAAAATTTGGGAAGAAAGGCCCGATCAATTTGGACATGGAACTCTTGGGAAGAAAGATCCGATTAGTTTGAACCATGGAACTGATCAAACTTGGGCAGAAATGATCGACAGGGAATTTGGTACCGAGCTGGTGAGATTGATACATATCAGGGCTGGGCGCGATCCGTGATTCGCGGCGTTTTTTTTTGCGCGATTCGCGACCGCGGCAAATTTCAACCGCGATTCGCGATCCGCGACCGCGGGATTTTTGGTTAAAAAAGTTATTTTTGAAGCAATGTTTTTTGCTAAAAATGCGCGATCCGCGACCGCGTATAGCGGCTTTTTTTTCCGCAATTCGCGTATCGCGACCGCGGCAAATTTGAACCGCGATTCGCGATCCGCGACCGCGGGATTTTTTCGTCCGCGCCCCACCCCTGATACATATTAATCCTCCGTCAATGTTTGAGCATGGCATTATGAGGGTAAAATTTCACACATATCTTCCCATAATTCGAATACAGGAAAAGAAAAGTGTTCGCCGAATGCTGCATGGAATGATAGGTGATGTCAGCAAAGTTTACGGTGAGTAATGGATTTAATTGCTTTTAATTCATTTGGGGACCCAATTTTTGGGGATATCCTTTTTGAATATCTCCAAAAGTCGGATATCTCTAATGTCGAGTCTCCAAATTGCTTTAAGAAAATTGGAATAAAAGAAAACCCAAAACACCAGGTAGGTAGATATCATCCGCCAGGATTTGCGTTTGGGAGGAATATTTCACTCGGGAAAATGTGGGCCTATTTATCGGTTCATTTCATTCATATGAAATTTGAACCCTTAGGGGGGGGGGGGGAGATGTACCTCCACCGCTAATTTTCTGGGGCAATAGACCCTTCCATTGTCAATGTGTACCAGGGATGGCGACGACTTCAAATTTGAAAAATCGGAAATGGGAAAACCGCAATTCCGATGCCCAAATTTTTTTCGGAAATCGGAATTCCGATGCCCCAAATTTTTTTCGGAAATCGGAAAATCGGAATTCCGGTCCAAAAATCATCGGAAATCGGAAATTTTTTTTTAATAAAATAAACAATTTTTTTTTTAATTCGAATTATAAAAAGGCAATAAAAATAGTGCCCACAGATGTGATGAGAATTTATCATTTTGATGTTTTTACGGGTCAATGATTACTTTTTGAAATGATAATTTTTAGGTTTTTTTAAGAAAACCTTCAAAAATGATCGTTTAAGACTACATTCCGTTGACAAATCAGACCTAAATTTTCAAAAATTTTCCTCCGGTGGGCGATACTTTTTATTGGGTTTCCTTGCACTTCAAACAATTTTTTCAAAATGATCATTGATGTTTTTGCCAGCAAGATGATTTTGAAAATTTTTATTTGGGAACCCTGAAGAAAAAAATGTCGAATTATTCCATATCACTCGCCACGATAATTTAGGCTCTTTATTCTTTTTTCGGCTTTTTTAAATTTAAAGGAGCGGGGAGCAGGTGGTGCCGATAGGCGCCACCAGGGAAAATTTTTGAAATTTTGGTGTATTTTGGCACAGATTTGCACCTAAAATGCCAAATTTTTTTGAGTGAATTTTGAGAAAACATAGGCGAAAAGTGTCTGGTGAAAATTTTTAAAATTTGAGAGTTTTTTGGTAACCGATTTGAACCAAAAATGGTTGATTTTGGGTTCAATTTTGAGAAAATTCAAAAATTAATTCCGATTTTTTTCCGTTTTTTCCAAAAAATATCGGAAATCGGAATTCCGATGCCCAAAATTTTTTTCGGAAATCGGAAAACGGAATTCCGGTCCCAAAACATCGGAAATCGGAAAATCGGAAATCGTCGCCATCCCTGATGTGTACCCTTTGCGGCTGCAGGTGTTGATCCAACCGCACAAAATCGCCGTGAATTGCCCTCCCTAGACATCCCCCCGGGGCTCTCCTGTGCCTTGTTGCTGCTCGCTTCAATCACTGCTCTGTTGGCATTGCTTAATTGGTTCGTCGGCCTCTACTTTGCCATCAAGTGAGGAACATTGAATCTCAACATCATTGATAAGCAAACAACTTTTTTTTAAAAAGATAAAAATTATCGGATGAACAACGGGGTTGTTGGCAGTCGGTCAACCGTTTTTGGCCAAAAACCGAAAACCGGAGTCGCAAAATGGCCTAACCTAAACTGGGGGGGGGGGGGGGGGAGCGCTAACAACCCTAATGGAAAATTTAATTTATTTTTTTTTCTGGATTGGAAATGATCCGCTTGGAAACTTATCCACCAGTTGTTTCAGTTACGATTTGATGATGCCGTCGATGTTGGATGACTTTGTCGAATGTGTGGCATCCGGCTGTCAGCTGCTTTTGTTTGGAGCGGTACATAAATGCAATTTGATTAGGAGCTGTTTAAGGATGTTTTTGCTAGACAAAATCCAACAACATAAAGCCGGTCCTTTTTTGGGCCGAAATCGATCCCGAAATTATTTATTTTTGGACTGGGATTCTGGTTTTCCGATTTCCGAAAAAAAAATTTGGCCATCGGAATTTCGATTTCCCAAAAATTTTAGGCATCGGATTTCCAGTTTTTTTATTTTTGAAATCAGAGATCAGTGGCATCCCTGATATGTACCTCTGTTTTTTACCTTAACACTCCCCCCCCCCCGCTTCAGCTTTGGTGGTGGACCCGACGAGTGATCACCTTTAAGCGATGGGACCCGCACCACAAGGCGGAGTCCAAGGGCGATTTGGTGTTGATCGGCGGTAGTGCCGCTTTTATGACGGTCAAATTGTTCCTTCAAGTAAATTGTTGCTATTTTTCAAAACCACAATTTATTTATTTTTCTGGTGCTTGAACTGAATTTTCAACGGGTTGACGGCTTTTTGCCGCTGTCCGAGACGCTGTTGCGCGCCTCTTCTCTGGTGCTTGTCCAATCCGCGGAATGGCTACAATTCTGCAGTCTTCAACGTGTGATGGCACTCCATTTCGAGTACATACGCACGTGGAATGGAGCCGCTATGGCATACCAAGACCGTTAATTACGAAAACGATTTCATTTCGATACAAGTTCGAGTCCCGAACTCGGAATGCGAGCAAATTCAAATTTGGTTTTGTATTTGTATGACTCGGAGTTGCCATGACTCTCCCTCTCCCACTCACCCCTCTTTAATCGCCTATCGTTTTCCCATTGGAGAGACGTATATGCAACGCGACGCTTCCTGCCCATCGTCACGCTAGCAGCGATCACCGTTAATTGGGTTGGCTTTGGCACCACATTCTTTGAGACGTAATTTTGGGTTTGGTAATAATACGAGTCAATTAAAACAAGTGCCCTTTTCCCCACTCAGAAACAGCATCAAGTATAAGCTGGGCTTGCAGGATCACCATTTCTCACAGTCAACACTGATCAGCATGATGTAATATGTCTTACCAGTTCGTTACACTCACCCTACCCTCCCCCCCCCCGTCCACTCCTCCCCATACCATTGTCCTCTCCCCGTGCTGAGTCGTTTCATAAATGCGCCACTTTTTATAATTTTTTTGAGAAAAACTTGTATAACTTTTCTCAAAAGCGACCATTTTTATGGCTAAAATTTTCTTAAAACTTAATCGAATTTTGTGAAATTTGGATGGTTAATAGAACTAACAATACCAAGATTATTTAATTTGTGGTTGCTTTTGAGAAAAAATTATCATGAATTTTTCACAAAAATTGATAAAAAGGCGGATTTATGAAACGCCATTTGCGACAGTTTTATGAAACGACCTAGCACCTTCTCTACCCACGAATTGTGCCCAGCCGAAAAAATATTTTTAGGAAGTTTTTGGGAAAAAAATTTCAAGATTTTCGCAAAGGTTTTAAAATTCTAGAAGGCAAGCACCTAGAAAATAGGCAAAATTGAAATTCCCAAATTTTGTTGGCCCATGTTTAGCTTCACCCAAACCATTTATCCGGCCGACTATTTGTTCTGTTTTACTGCGGCCGGCTGTTGGACGGATGTGTTGTTACGCTACGTGGAGTTGGATTTGTTCCAACTGGGCCCACCGATGGAGCTGGACGAGTTGGAGGAGTTGGAGCAGCGCAGACGGAGCAGCGGTGAAGAGGGCACTATTTGGGGAACGGCGGCGGCGGCGGCACCAGGACACAACATGGCGATGAAGAAGGTGTTCATTGGGGAACTGCCCTGGTCGTCGCGGCCACAGTTTGTCGCACGCTCCAAGTCTATCGGGCGCCACGAACTGTCCCGGGACGACGACCGTACGCGAAAAACTGGCACAAACCAATCAGGGGACCCGTTCATTGGGGCTCATCAGCGAAAAATTAATTTATATTGCTTTTCCCAAGAGCAAAAGATTAGGCATTTTGCTTTTGTATGAATTCAACTGTGGGATTGTCTCCAATTATTTGATTTTTGGGATGGCAATTTAGACATACTAATTTAATTTCGATCAATCAAAAATGGCTCGCCATGTCTCCAATCATGAGGGATAAATTTGGCATTCATTTTTTGTGTTTAGCACCGTTTCGGGAATGGCACCCATGGCCATCAGCAGCAGCAGGGCGAACGATGGATGCCATCGCATCGTCCACAGGTGAGGGTGGCATTGGAAGTGCCTTCCTCCGATGCTGCTTCTGCTGCTCCTTTTGACCAACACCGTCCGGATCGACCGATACATTTAGTGCAGCCAGTGACCAAAGAAGAGGAAGAAGAAGAGGAGGAGGATGAAAAGGAAGTAGTGGAAGTAATGGAAGAAAAACGGACGGGAAAAGAAAAAAAGGGGAGGAAAAGAGAAGAGAAAGAAGGAAAGGGAGAGGAAAAGGAAAAGAGAAATGAAGAGAGAAGAAAGAAGAGGAGGACGAGGACATTAAAGATAAGGAGGACAAAATAGAAGGACAGAGAAAGCAAAAAGGAGTGGATGGGAAGAATGAGGAAGTTAAGGAAAAGGATGGAAAGAAATGGGAGGAGAAAAAGGAAGGAGAAAGAGAAAGAGGAGGAGAAAGAGACAATTTGGGAGAAAAGAAAAAAAAGTGAAAAAAGAAAAGGCAGAAGAAAACGCTGGAAGAATAGAGAGAGAGAGGCCAAAGAGAAAAGAATAGTAATTAAAGCAAATGAGGAAAAGTGTTGTGAGAAGGACAGTGGCAGGAATCCGACTCAACTCTGATCGACTCACTAAGTCTTGATAAGACTTGTAAGAAAATTCGGAAACATTTGGGTTTTGTCGGAATTTAGCTTAAAGCAGCCCTTTTAATTTAATGATCAAAAACTTGATTTAATTAGAAATAATCAGTTCTTTATAAACTGCTAAAATTCAAGTTTATCGAGGAAAATTTAAATTTTGATCAATTAAAAAAAATTTAGGCCGGACTGTGTTGAAAAGTGCAATCTATTCATTTCTTCTTATTTTTATTCGTTTTCATGGAAACCACGTATTTGTAATTCTTATAAATTTTCATTACCAACATTTCTTAAAATTCTCAAGAGTTTCACTTAGGGTCAGAGCTGCTGAATCCGCTTTTTACAACACAGCGCCAGCATAAGTGCATATTCACATTATACATATGATGAAATCACAAAATTACGCACTGACTGCTGCTTAATTTTCCCCGCAGGCGCATCGCTCTGCCTGATCATTTAATTTCTGATCAGTCGACCGGACAAAGCATTACCGAGAAAGACGGGGGGGGGGGGGATAAACTTCCCGTTTTGGGTGGCGCTCGTGTCATTGGAAATATTTGAATATAAATCTGTGAGAGTGTGTGTGTTCACATGAATGTTGGGGAGAGGAACCGGAATTTTAATGTACATATACACATATATATTCCTTAAAATTTACCGACTCTCCCCCCCCGGGGGTGGGCATTAAATTTTCTTTGTCTGCTGCCGTTTCTTCTGTCGCAGTCCGTCCTCCCGTTTCCCCGCCCCCTCGGCGTTTCGTCCAACATTCCTTCCGTCGTCCTCTCCTCCTCCTCCATTTGCTCATTCCCAATTATTCATATCCTTTCCATTCTTTGATCATTTTCTGCTGGTTCGTGCACCGCTCGCTCATTGTTGTGTTGTGATGATGTTGAGCAGCAGCAGAAATTGTCCAAAAAAGAGTGCTGCTGCTGCTGTTGGGGTTGACTATCGTCAAAGGTCATTTTGTTGAATAAGGCAAAGGCAACCTAAAAATTTAGGCACTTTTTTACCATAGAGTGCCCGCTTTGAAAACCATAGGGGGCCCCTTTTGGATTAAAACTAAAAATATGTTTCAATGTGTTTTGAGGTCGCGAGTAAAGAATATGACATTTACTTGAGCCAAAAATAAAAAATTTTCAAAAAATTTAAAAGGTCCCCTCCCCATGGTTTTAAATACCAAAATTTTACAGCGATCAAATTTCCGTGCCTCTTGAATTGCTCTATTAGCTTGCTGAATTTCAAAAAACAGAACATTATTTTGGCCATATCTTTTAAAATTAATGGTTTTTTTAAATCAGCAAGCTAATAGAGCAATTCAAGAGCTATCGTACGCTACCAAGTTTGCTTCATTCATTTAGTTGCGTCTGAGAAATGTTATGACTAGTTTTATTCAAAATCAGTAAAAAGGGCGGATTTACGAAATGCGCCAGCACCCCATTTTTCCAGGAAAATCGTTAAAATTGGTAATGGTAAATAAAAACCAGAAGGATTTTTTTTATCGTCAATAAAGAAAAAAAAATCCACAAAAGGGAAAATCCGCTTACTTTGTGGACACATGTACACATAAATAATTTGTCCACAAGCAGCGGATAATACAAAAGAAATAAATGGCAAAAAAAATATTAAAAATTAATGATAGTGCCATGTTTTCCACTTTTGTCGCGTTTTCTTGGGGCCGAATTTCCCAGTCTTTCAAACTCATAATAAATTCAAATTTTCCAAGAATTTCATCAGCGGACACTAAGTCAACCGTCCAATCCATTGGGCAATTTATACAAAAACAAATGGACAACAATTGCACAACTAATGGCGGGACATTGGCGGCGGACGAAAACCGTCGTTTTGGGTTCAGCAAAAGTGAGGGCAATAAAATTGGTGGAGGAACGCCGCATCAGCGCAAATGGGCGGACGACGACGGCCATCATGGTGGCACAGTGCAACTCATTGACCCCAACAACAACGCGGGGGAACAGCGAAAATTTTGTTGCTGGAAGGACACAAAGTGTAATGGTGCGTTTATGAAATGCGATACGGTCTTAGGGCAGAGCATACTGTAGAAATAGTGCGTTATAAAATATGCTATTAGGGCTTATCCAGCAGCATAAAAACTTTTTTTGTGATTCAATGGGTTAGAATCTATAAAGCTTTTAAATGATAACAGATTTTTATCAAGTTAACTGATCAATTTAGTCTGATTAATGATTACCTTTTTGATCAGCAAACTAAATGCTTAACTAAGTTTTCTAGAGTTTTTTCTCTAATTTTTAATAAAGATTTTTTGTTATTTAAACATTTTGTGCGAATATATTTTTGCACCTGACTGTATCCAACTTAAGGGGGTATTGGGAAACGTCAACAAGAAGCAGCCAGTGTTGCTGGTACGGAACAAAACCAACAGCAGCAGTTTAAATGTTGTGCCGTTTGTGGGGGTCGCATTTGGCAAAGTGTTGGCAGGGACAAAAGGTGGTGAATGCTGATGATCAATTTTAAAATTTTGCAGTACGGTAGGTCCTAGGCTACATCGTTTTGCTACCACAATATTCTGATCATTGTACCGAGTACAATCGGTTCGCGTTCCGCATCCCATCCATGGTGTTTCAAAAATGAGATTTCAGGCATTAAAAAGAATTGTTTAGCCAAATTATCCGGTTTTTGGTTTGGTTAGCCGGTTACGGTTTCGATTCGGTACCGAAATTGTCCGTATCTGTTCAGTCAAAGTTCTGTTTCGACAAATTTCTAGAATCCCCCACTCCTAAGTATAATGAGACGATCCACAAAACATACTAATGTATTCAGTTCCATTCTTGGCAATTGTGATCAACAGCAGTTGCTGACGTTGAACGATGGTGAGGAATTGTTGGTCCACTCGGCATGTTTTCGCTGCTCGACCTGCGGACTCGATTTGCTTGGCGAGTGTTTTGTGAGGGAGAGCGTTTCAATTGCTCTATCTAGCGAACATCAATCGTAGTCAAGTGATGCGTTCGGCACCAAACTTTTCCCTATTTAATTCGAACAAGAATTTGAAAAATTCAAATTTCGAATTTTTTAGGACAAAAGATCGAATTAAAACTATATGACGGACGAAAGGTTCGATCGGTCGGTTACGGTCAAAAAGTCGAAATCGAAAAAAGAAAAACTGAAAAAAAAGTTGACCGAGCCTAATAAAACATGAAAAAACAGATCATAATACAAAGTATTGAAACACGAAATATGTGAACTTTGGAAAAGCCCGAAATTTCGGCTTTTTGTTCGATCTTGGGTTCGGAGTCTTGACGCTATATTTGTTTAAGGAGAGGAAGAACAGCACGTTGTCAAGCATGCCGATCGCTTCTACTGTTCTTTGCATGGAAAGCAACAAAAGCTGAAACAGCATCAGCGCCAAAATGGGCAAATCCATGAGAATGGCATTTGCGGGACGGCACAAAAAGTGCCTATGTTGGCCGATTATAAACTGTCAAATTACACAGTCCATGATGAAACATCGTGGAAGAAAAGGACAACGACAAAAACGATGACGCCACCTATGTCTTCTGATGAACAACACAACCATGGCCGTTCTTCGAACAGTTACTGCGACAGGAACACCAATGACAACTATCATGATAATAATGATAAACATGGTGACCATGAGGAGGATGAAGATGATGATGGTCATTTGTTACAAAAATGGTGGGAACGTAAGACGGAAGAGTTCAACGGAAGCAAAGGGTAATAACAAAAAAAAAAAAAGTAAAAATGGTAGTGGCGAAATTGATGGCAGATTAACTAAGTATATATAGCGCGGGGCACTTCACGACCCTCCCTCCCCTCTCAGATCAGGTTCCTCCCGCTTTGTTCTTCCCGGATAAATTAAAAAAAAAAAAATCGAAATAATAAATTTTTGTCTAAAAATTTAGTCGAATTTTCTCAGATAGGAATTCAATAAAAATTTATAAAAAAATTCTCTAAAACTTCATTACTATACGATTTTTGAAATTTCCGAGTGAAAATTTTCTTATACCGTGGGAGGGCGAGGGGGGTGAGCAGAGAAATGAAGGTACCCTATATAGCACAGCGCTCTAAGGTCGTCCATATTTCGCTACTACAACAGTACCAGCAATGGTCAACAACGGGCGACAATAAAAGTGCCGCCGCCTGTTCCGCCAAAACAATCGACGACGCCAATTGTTGGCACTGGCAACGAAGCGAACATTCGGCGTAAGGACGGAGCAGAAAAAACTGTACAGAAAAACACTGTTGGGGTGGGGCATCGACGAATGGACATAATGCCAAATGGGAAAAACGCCAACAACAAAAATTGTGGCATTCCGTCTGCTTCTGTAAGAGGAGGAAATGTTGACAAAGGACGGCGTCAAAGTCTGTCTATGGGGGAGGATCGGTGTGAACAGTGCGGCGTCGAACTAAGGTCATAAAGGAGGGAGCAGCTTTTCTCTGTGTGGTTATATGCCTACCCCTCATCCGATTTTTTTAAATTTCGAAATCAATTTTTCTCTAATAATTTTACCAAGCTGTTTAGATCGAAAATTAAAAAAATAATAATAATTTTGTATATTTTTGATTAGTATTTTTTCTTTTTTCTTCAATTTTCCTTTTTTGTTGAATTTATTTGCCTAATCAATTCATCATCCATTTCAGCGGTTCTTTTGTGTTGGCGAAGGGTCGTTGTTGGTGCCCTGAGCATTTTGTTTGCGCAAATTCGGGTATAATTTTTCCTTGGCGGATTTTTTGTAAATACGCCGATGAATGATCTGGCCTAGGATACCTACCGCACTGCAAAATTTCAAAATTTAGTATTGACATAAAACTTTACATAAACCCGCCTACCCAAATTCGCGATCCGTCCCAACCCTCAATTGACTCCCACCCGAATTATGACATTTTTTTCCCCAGAATTTTACCACTTTCTTTAACTTTCATTAACTTTAAATTAGCATGCGCTCGACGTTTGTTGGAAAGCGGATTTGTTGAGGAACCGCAGGGTCGTAAGAATTATTGTCCCGTCTGCTATGAATGTTTGATGGCGCCCGTATGCCGTAAATGCTTCTTGCCGTTGACGGAAGTAGGGCAAGTCACACTTTGGCTTATGAGAAGGCCAGGGTGGCATTTCTTTCTCTCCACCTCCCACCCTACGTAGTTTCCCCATCTCCGTACCGGCCATTTTTCGCCTAAAAGTTTTAAAAAATCAAAAATTTTGAGAAAATTATTCTTTCTTGAAATTTTCTCTCAAAATTTGATTTGATTTTAACTGAAAATTTTATGATTTCGATTTTTTTTTAAATTTTGCAGCGGGGCGGGTGGGGACAATGGGAACAGCTCTTCCCACTTCTCCCACTGATTTTTTTTTTTTTGTATTTTATACTTAAATTTATAAAAACTTCTAGGAATTTTGGACTTGAATTTCAAAAATAAACAAAAAATTACCATTTTTTAATTATTCCGACTTTATCCACACTTTGAGACTTGTCTGAATGCGTTGGGCGAGAAATGGCACAACGAATGCTTCACCTGCTCGCATTGTCGAAAACCCTTTGGCACTCTCTCATTCTTTGTTGAGGATGGCAAACCTTACTGTGAAGATGGTGCGTTTTGCGCATACAGTTTTGGAAACCATTTCTCTTCATGAGGGCGATGGTTTTTAGTTAAAAGCAAAAAGTTTACTCGGCTTAAGCTAACGTTAAATCTCTAAAATTTGGCTAAAAACCATAATAAGGGAATACCTTGGTGCTAAAATTTAGGTTTTTTATCAGTGTAGAAATGTTTCCAAAAAAATACTATTAAACTTCTCTCAGAAGTACATAAGCAAAAGTAAAATTTTTTTTTGGAATTTTGCATGCCAATCAAAACTTCTCGGGCTCGAATGATACATATTTTTTATTTGATTGCTTTTCATCTGACAGGTGATTACCGGACTTTGTATCCGGGATTCCTGATTCTGATTATTTTCTGACAGGTATATCCTGATTCTGATAATGTTCTGACAGGTATATCCTGATTCTGATTATATTCTGACAGGTGATTACCGGACTTTGTATCCGGAATTCCTGATTCTGATAATGTTCTGACAGGTGTATCCGGGATTCCTGATTCTGATAATGTTCTGACAAGTGTATCCGGGATTCCTGATTCTGATAATGTTCTGACAGGTGTATCCGGGATTCCTGATTCTGATAATGTTCTGACAGGTGTATCCTGATTCTGATTATATTCTGACAGGTGATTTCCGGACTTTGTACCCGGAATTCCTGATTCTGATAATTTCTGACAGGTGTATCCTGATTCTGATTATATTCTGACAGGTGATTACCGGACTTTGTATCCGGAATTCCTGATTCTGATAATTTCTGACAGGTGTATCCTGATTCTGATTATATTTGACAGGTGATTTCCGGACTTTGTATCCGGTATTCCTGATTCTGATAATGTTCTGACAGGTGTATCCTGATTCTGATTATATTCTGACAGGTGATTTCCGGACTTTGTATCCGGAATTCCTGATTCTGATTATATTCTGACAGGTGATTACCGGACTTTGTATCCGGAATTCCTGATTCTGATAATTTTCTGACAGGTGTATCCTGATTCTGATTATATTCTGACAGGTGATTTCCGGACTTTAGTATCCGGGAATTCCTGATTCTGATTATATTCTGACAGGTGATTTCCGGACTTTATATCCGGATTCCCTGATTCTGATAATTGTCTGACAGGTATATCCTGATTCTGATAATGTTCGGACAGGTGTATCCTGATTCTGATTATATTCTGACAGGTATTTCCGGACTTTATATCCGGGATTCCTGATTCTGATTATATTCTGACAGGTGATTATCCGGACTTTAGTATCCGGATTCCTGATTCTGATAATTTCTGAACAGGTGTATCCTGATTCTGATTATATTCGGACAGGTGATTACCGGACTTTGTATCCGGAATTCCTGATTCTGATTATAGTCTGACGGTGATTTCCGGACTTTGTATCCGGGAATTCCTGATTCTGATAATTTTCTGACAGGTATATCCTGATTCTGATAATGTTTCTGACAGGTGTATCCTGATTCTGAATTATATTCTGACAGGTATAATCCTGATTCTGATAATTTTCTGACAGGTGTATCCTGATTCTGATTATATTCTGACAGGTGATTACCGGACTTTGTATCCGGAATTCCTGATTCTGATTATATTCTGACAGGTGATTACCGGACTTTGTATCCGGAATTCCTGATTCTGATAATTTCTGACAGGTGATTACCGGACTTTGTATCCGGTATTCCTGATTCTGATAATGTTCTGACAGGTGTATCCTGATTCTGATTATATTCTGACAGGTGATTACCGGACTTTGTATCCGGTATTCCTGATTCTGATAATTTCTGACAGGTGTATCCTGATTCTGATTATATTCTGACAGGTATATCCTGATTCTGATAATTTTCTGACAGGTGTATCCTGATTCTGATTATATTCTGACAGGTGATTTCCGGACTTTGTATCCGGTATTCCTGATTCTGATTATTTTCTGACAGGTATATCCTGATTCTGATAATTTTCTGACAGGTGTATCCTGATTCTGATTATATTCTGACAGGTATATCCTGATTCTGATTACATTCTGACAGGTGATTACCGGACTTTGTATCCGGAATTCCTGATTCTGATAATGTTCTGACAGGTGTATCCTGATTCTGATTATATTCTGACAGGTGATTACCGGATTTTGTATCCGGAATTCCTGATTCTGATAATTTCTGACAGGTGTATCCGGGATTCCTGATTCTGATAATGTTCTGACAAGTGTATCCGGGATTCCTGATTCTGATAATGTTCTGACAGGTGTATCCGGGATTCCTGATTCTGATAATGTTCTGACAGGTGTATCCTGATTCTGATTATATTCTGACAGGTGATTACCGGATTTTGTATCCGGAATTCCTGATTCTGATAATTTCTGACAGGTGTATCCTGATTCTGATTATATTCTGACAGGTGATTTCCGGACTTTGTATCCGGGATTGCTGATTGATCATTTGGTGGTCCAGAATCCTAATATTTTCTCAGAGAAGTTTAAGTGCGCCTCACGGTGTCGTTTCGAGATTGTTCATTTCGAGATTGAGTCATTTCGAGATTGGTCGTTTCGAGACTCAGTTACAAATGGTCGTTTTGAGATTTCGAGACTACCTTTATAAACAACAGTTTTAAGAATATAGGTAGGCTAGGTTTTGTGTTGTTTTTCTTTAGAAACCCGGTGTAAATTCAAAAAAAAAACTTGAAACGATAAGAAGGGAAGAATTGATAAATCGATAGAAACCAAATGTGATAAAAAAAAGAATTTTGGGACAAATGTTTGCAATATTCTGTGTTTGGGAAGTGAGGGGTAAAATATGTATCACTGTTCTTCTGATTCATAATCACTTTTGAAGTGAACCTCTATAACTAAATAACAATAAAGAATATCGAACGAGCATCGCTTGACCGCCGATCTTCACGAGGCTGTGCTCCGGTTACACGTTTTAGTCGAAGCAACATCCGGTTCATTGGTTTGTTCCAACTGAATCGCTGGTTGTAAGGCACTGTCGTCTTGTCAAGAGCTCGTTTGCCGAATGCGCTTCGCTGTTGCATGGTTTTCTTGGATTTTCCGGAGTTTGGGTCTTCTATTAAAGATCGCAAAATTAAGTGAGCAGAAGTCAAATGCAAAAAAAAAAGGAAGAATGATGAGTAAAACTAAGGATGGATACAAAAATGCAAATAGAAATAGGATGCTCTCGATATCATTTGGCGTAGATTTAAGTTCGAAACAATTTTCACAATATGTGTGTTAAGACAAAAATAAAATATGAATGAAGAAAAGAACAAGAAGTTACAAATTTGTCAAACAAATAGGACAGTCTCGAAACCTTATTCTCGAAACGACCATTTTCACTGAGTCTTGAAATGACCAATCTCGAAACGACTTAATCTCGAAACGACCATCTCGAAATGACTCAATCTCGAAATGAACAATCTTGAAATGACTCAATCTCGAAATGAACAATCTCGAAATGACCAACCTCGAAACGACGTATAACCGCGCCTCACTCATCAATCTCTCTGCCCGTACTTAATCATCCCGCTTTCAGAAAACATATTTTTTAACAAATTGCAGATTGGAACTTATTGTTCACCACAAAATGTTCTGACTGTCTAGAACCGATCAAAGTTGGGCAAAAATGGCTGGAAGCACTCGGTGATCGCCAATTCCACGCTGACTGCTTCAAATGTGCGGTAAGGTGGCCAAAGTGTAATAACTTTTAAACCCGCAGATAGGTATTACTTCTGTTTATTTGAAACAATACAGAGTGCGTAATTGAGTACGGAGCACGTAAATGCTCTCTGTATTAAAATCTTGGTATCATTAGATAGCTCCAGAGATTCTCTACTAACATACAAAATTTCAAGAAGAAATTAGAAAATTCATTCAGATACCCAGCAGTCTCGTAACCATAGAGGAGGGAGGAATCCCCCCCCCCCCTACCTCGAAATGAACAAATGAAAATAAAAAAAAAAGTGAATATAATTGAAAAATTCAAATCATTTTTCTAATAAAATGTTGAAAGACACAAAGGAATTATAAATTAGATTTAAATGTTAGAATAGGTCCTATTTTGGCACACTTTTTTATATATATATTTTTCAACTACCGTATTTACTCGAATAGAGCCCCCGTGGGCTCTATATCACTTTTCCCGAAGGAAATTCTAGTTTTTTTTGCGGTCTTTTTGAAAAAAAAAAAAATTAACTTTTTTATCCTTATCATGATAATCATGGTAAGATAGAAATGTGGAAATTAGGTTTTACCATTTTGCCTCAGGCATGTGGCATCGGACTTGAAGGTAAAACGTACTTTGAACGTGATCAGCAACCATTTTGTCGAGTGCATGCAACCGCTGCATCTGTTATATAGAAGAATGTGAAACAGAGGAATTTCAGGCAAAAACAGCAAATATAAATACACTCACAACACAATCATACATCATTTAATAATTTAGCAAAATTCAATTATTTAAATCGATATTATTAAATAAAACATTTTAATCCCTAATAATCTGTGGCCAGAAAAAAATGGTTTTTTATTGGCTGACAAATGAGTCACACGAAACATGGTGAGGTGATACAAATTATTCATTAAAATCATTAGCAATTATCGTTGTTTTAATGGCTTCGTTAGTTGGTCAAAAATTGTCAGCCGAATTATCTTCATCATTTTCCTCTTCTGTTTCTTCTTCTTCATCGTCATTGTCTCCATGTTGTATCTAATCATTTTTTGTTTGGGTCATTTCTTATTTCAAAACATACCCTGCCGCTCTTCTTGGTAAGGGAACGTTTTGTGCCGACTTCAGCCGTTGAGATTGATGCATTACCATGTATAAAATTGTCAACAAAATCGTCATCATCATTGTCCTGTTCCTCCTCGTCCTCCATTTCAATGATTCGACCACCGCCAAGGTCATCATCATCTTCATCCTCCTCCTCCTCATCGTCGGACAGTCCCAGCCCTGTCATGTTGCCGAACACTCGAACTTCTGCTGATGAGGGAATTGCAACATTGATACGGTAGCAATAAATATCTCATTATATGAGTACACTAGTGTTCGGCAAATGCGTTTTTTCATACCGATAAAACTCACAATTCTTTCGGTACGGTATATCGACAGTTCCGGTATAAAACCGATACCGAAGGTATACCAAAATCTCCAAATATTTCGGTATGGTAAACAAAACGGTATATATATACCAAAAAAATATCGAACCTTATACCGAAAAATGTCGCGGTATACGATAGCGTGCCGAACACTAGTATATATACTATGAAAACAGTATTAGATTGAATACAGTATTTAGCCAAATCCAATTTGGCTTTTGGTGTATTATTGAGTGGGCTTATCCCTGCCACTGATCCCTCTAGTCGACCTCCTGGCCGTCGTTGTCTTCCGCGTTCTCCATCTTTCTGTTCATACTCCTCAAATTGGTCATGTGCCACTGAGTTCAACTCATCAATGCTCAAAGGAATGCCAGCAATTCTATGAAAAGAATAATTGGCAAAGGCATTTCATAAACCGCCAATATTTTATAGACCTAAGTGTTCTCTATAGACCTACAAATTTAAAAAAAAACCCCTTTTGAGGGGGGTTGTACATTAGAAGACCTGGGTGTTTTATCAGAGGAAATACGGTAGGCATACATAAAGTATTTCTTCTAATTGAAAGCCCGGGTTCTTTGCACCTGACTGTAATTTTTTTCATTAAAAAAATATATGGAATCTTTCTAGTGATAAAACAAGAAAAATTTTCTTAAGGAAGGAATTTTTTTTTTTTTTTTCGGGGGTCTTCTAATAGAGGCGGTCTTAAAGAAAGTAACACTTCAGATTTATTGAAACACCTCCCAGTTCAGTCTCAACAAAGAAAGTAAAGAAGCATACGCTGGAGCTGTTTGTTCGCCGTCCATTCGGATTTTTTCAACCATCACGCGCATTGATTGTTCCGCCTCCAATGCGCGCGCATGCTCTGCATGCTCGGCTTGTACCAACTGATTTTGAAGCGCGTGCAGATTGCGGAACAGCGTCACATACTCAAAAAAAAAAAACGGTGAAAGTCAGGAAAATTATGGATAAGTTCAAATATGGCTCTCATATTTGAACGCCTAATTAGTGGAGAAAAACGGCTACCGGTCCAAACGCTGAACCGAATGGGACAAAAAAAATCAAACTGGGCTAATGTTTATATACCGTATTTCCTCTAATAGACGCCCCCTTCATTTGACGCCTCCCTTCCAATTGCCGCACGCGCCACAGAAGTTGGAATTCGCAACCAAAAATATAACCCTAGTTTTTTAAAAACCTACGCCTAGCTTTTTTTTTAAATTTTTTTTAAATATAATTTTAATTTTTTATTATCACCAATTTAATTTCATAAGAAACTAGGTTAGTTTTTTATTGGATGATATTCATTGGAATTATAGAGAACCCCTTCCCCCGTCACCCTAGAAGGGGATTGAAAAATAGACGGACGCCTCGGGCACCTATTAGAGGAAATACGTTATTATAAACCCTTAAGCCTTGATTTAAGACAGCCTAGGCTTAGGAATCTAAGGCTTACAGCTGGCACTCATAAAAAATCGACATTTGGATTAAGCGTGGATAAACTGTACCACAGTATAACGAACGCGCAACTGGGCCTCGTAGCGCTCATACTCGTCCAAATAGGGAGGACGGAATGTCTGCAGTTTGGCCAACCGCTTTTGCAGTTGGTCCATTTCGCGTCGGCGTCGCTCAATCTTACGGGCCAACTCCTGTTCGTCCGATCCGATGTTTTGCAGTCGTTCCTTCACTTCCCCAATGCGCTCTTCCGTTGTTTGGATGCGCTCTCTAAGTTCGGTTTCCACCTGTGTCCAGCAGATGGGATAAAAGTTCGCGGATTTCTTATAGCCACACCTGAACTGCGTTCAGTGATCGGCCTAGCGCTTTCGTTCGAACTTCCTGAACAATTTTACTCAAACAAAAATATTTCGGTTTTCATTTTTATAGTTACGCCACAAAATTCGTGCGAAACTTGCGGATTTTTCATGTCAAATGAGGATTTTTTTAAGAATCGGATGAGGTTTTTGAGATGATGTTGATATAGTGAAGAAAAGCTTCACTAAGAAGATTAATGGGACCAATGGAGGAGAAGAGTGATCCCTTATGATCGGGCAAAGTGGGGAGCCGGAGAGGGCAGGGTCGGTAAGTTTAGCTGGTAGAACACTGGTCCGAAAAGCCAGAGAATTATATAAAAATGAACATTATTTAATTTTCAGTTCGGTTAACTGAAGCGACTGATTTTTGGCTTCGGTTCGGTTTCAAAGAATTTTCAGAAACCGAAAACTTCACCCATTACATCCGAAGGGTTTTGTATACTTTTGCAAATTCTTCGTCCCGGAGCAGTTCGTACAGGGAGGCTCCAGTTTTTGGCAATTCTGCAGCCAACTTGATGGTTTGATGAAGCTCCTGACGCTGAAAAAAAGCCGGAGATTGAAAACCCGCCGACCAGCTAATAAACAGTAGTTTAGTGATGTTCGAGCCCGCAAATTCTTAAGACTCGAATTTTCAGCCTTCAACCTTCGCGTTCACATGGGCACGTAATGCATTGAGCTGTACTGCTTCTTCTCCACCTTCTGTCGTTGCCTTTCCCTTAGGCCGTCGTTGTTCCTTCACGCTTTCGTAGAGCATTCGCAACACGGGCAATAACTCGCGAATTGCGTGCCCATCCGATTGATACAAATGCTTTGGGTTTAACCGAATATGAGCCTTTTGAAGCAGAACTAGCACAACCTGAACACATTTGAGGCATTGACCGACCTTCTTCGACTTTTTCGACTACCATTCCCCGACTATAACTGTTCTGAGCAATCCTTTTCTGTTTTTTTTCTTTTTTGCACTTTTATATTTAGTTTTCGTCAACAAAACTTCTTTTTTTACTTTGTCGTTCGGGTTCTTACCGTAAATTTTTTCATAGTTTTCGTGTAACCCTGTTCCGCCCCAGAATGGTCGGAAATTCCGGACCACTCATAAGAATTTACCTCTTTGATAAACAAAACTCGGTCAGTTTCATTGTCAAGATGCTTTGGCAATCGCGTATTTGGGTCGAATCTGAGAGCTTTAACTATGCAATTTTTTTTTTTTTTTTTTTTTGCAAATTTGTCAAACTTCACGACAACCCATGTCAAAATTTCGGCGACCAGCGGGAAGTTGGGAGTTCGAAAATTGTCGATGGACACAAGGCGGGGATATCCCAATGAGCGAAGAATTTCTGTCGAATCTATGGCAAAGGAACGTGCCAAAAATGGTCATTTTCCAACGGTAGATCTTCCTCCCCTCCCTCCAAAAAATCGCTTCCGGTCCGAGTGTCTGTCGAATAGTGTAAATAATGTCCGGATATCGAACGATTTTTATAAACAGACGTTAATTGTAGAACTAGGAATTTAGGCCGCTTAAGTCTAGGCTTTATATTTTCAGTTTTTAAGACAAAAGTTAATTTGGCTTTTTCTGTGCCATTGACACTCGGAAATTTTTTGTTCTATTCGACACTCGGACCGGTAGCCCAACAACAGGGGTTAAGGATTTTTAAATAAAATCCCTAAAACTTTACCTCGAAGTTCACGAAACGACATGGCATATAATATAAGCTGACAAATGCACCAAAATGAAAATTTTCCGAGTTTTCCTTATGCTGCCTTTTCTTTTTAAATGTTGGCTTTTTGGTTGCCTTGGAAACCGCAAAAAAGGCCAAGAAATTTTGAGCATCCTTTTAAGTAAAATTTTCACTGCCTTATACTCCTGTTAACTGTTCGCTAATTATTACAGTATTTTACTTAATTGCCATTGCTTTAGAGTACTGTATTAATTTTTTGTTAAATGGTCATTCAATTTTTTTCATTGGCGATTTATTTGCTAATTTTTAAATCGTCTTCAACTTTTAAGATAGGTTGCTACATAAAGCTAGCTTTATGTCTAATTATCCTGTTTTAAACGGGCCTCCATAATGGAAGGACAATAATTGTTTGTTTGGCAATGGCTTTGTGGCGTCGCTTTCGTCCGCTCTTCCGCTGTTTTGTGCCATTGTTCGTCTGTCTGCTTCCCTGTTTTGTTGTGGAGCTGTTTTCCTTCTGGGCGGCGTCCATTTTGTGGCAAATACCACGCATTTCGAACCCGAATTCAATTGTCATTCTGATTGTTTCCGACCCACAGTTAATTGGACACAAAAATGAGCCCAAATGGGTCGGATTCTTTTCCCGCTGGGACGCCGACAGGTAAATTTATTTTAATAAGAATGGAGTTATCAATTTTTTTGGAGGTTAAAATTTTTTTTTTAATATTACGCTAGGTGTCTGAATTTTTTTTTAATTAGAGCCATGGACTGTTAAATTCTGTCTCTCGAAAAAATTATCTTAAAATATTTTTTTTTTTGGTATTTGCGACGTGGTTATGAATTGGCGAGCCGAGCAGTCCGTCCGGATTTGGAAGTGTTTTTGGGTGATTTATTTGATGAGGGCGTTTTTTTGGGAGAGGACGAACAACAATTTGTCAACACGCGAGACCGTTTCCTTAGCATATTTCCGCTCAATAAACGCAGTACAAATGTGAGTGGTCAGAGTTTTTTTTTTTAGATTGAGTTTTTAAAAGTTTTGAGGGGTTTTAAGTTTTTTTTAATTTCCTATTATTTTTTTTTCTAAAATAATTATAGAGAAATTAAAAAAAAAAAAATCCAGTTAATTAAAGCACTGAACCAAAAAAATCGGATTGAAGGTCAACCAAAATTGGCCCTTATAGAGTTTTCAGACACTTGAAAAAACATTCCTTTTTGGGTGAAACGGAGAGGGTAATTAAGCACTTTGGGTACAAAAACCGGTGCTAAAATGGAAAAATTCATTTTCTTCTGATGGCATAAAAATTTTAGCGCATTTATTTGCCCGGTGACAACGATATTGGCGGTGAAATGGAGCCCGTTTATGCCCATTTGTACGAGCGTTTTAAGCAACATTTTCCGCCCAATCTTCTGAACAATTCGGACAAACTCGAACAATTTGTGTCCATTTATGAGGTGTGTCTGTCTGTCCTTCCGGGAATTGCTTAACTTGGAGCTTTTTGATTCAGAAGTATAATTTTTAAAAAATTGGGTTACCTAAATTTCAGAAAAAATTTATTCGAATTTTTTTTTTTGAAATTTTGCACGCTTATAGAACTTGTCATGAGCTATTGGAATATACAAAGAAACAGAGCTCTTTTTGTAAAATATCCTACATAAATCGCGACCCAAAAACGCAAAAAAAAAGAGCCATAAATTTAAATTCTAATATTTTTGAAACCGAAATTTATTTCATCCATAAGGGCCACTTTAATGGCTGTATATCGTAACCTTGGCTTATAGCAAAATTAGACAGATTTGCTCAATTATGGTGGTGCAATTCATCGCATTTGTTGTGGGCGTGAAGAAGAAGAAGCAAGTCGGCGGAACACCGTCCGACTGTTGCTCAGCCATTTCCCCGTTTTACCGCATGCGACCGCCAAAATGGAGCAGGTACAATGAAGAAGCCATCCATTGAAACAGTCAAACCCGAAAAAAATGGGCGAAACGGCTTAAGGGAAAGGGGTGGCGGCATTTTTCAAAGCCCAAAATAGTGGCTGGCATCGAGGTTCAATGGTTAAAAATATGGCATGATAAAACTGCTAATGAAACCCGGTCTGGCCAAAAGGTTGCCGCCGAAACAAAGTCGAAAAAAAATTGTCAAATAAATATTTTATTTTATTTTAAAAATTCCGGAAAAATTGGAAGAAATTTCTTTATAAAAACGTATTTTTCTGAAACAAAAATGCTTTTTTGGCAGTTTTTTTCCGCGGTCATTATGTCCCGGCTTTCGCCAACCTTGAAAGCAAAAAAACAAAACAAAAGAAATCTGTTGTCCCCTTCTATCCCTACTGGCTACGCCCTGTGTTTAAGATCAAATTCTCCTTTTTTATTTGGTTTTTGGGGCAAAACCTGTTACCAAAATAAACCCAAATTTTTAATCCCCCTCCCTGGGCGCTTATCGGCTCCGCCGTATGCCTACAGCTTAGAAATTCTATTTGAAATTAGCTGAAAAAAAATAATTGAATAAAATATTTTACACTTGGGGAAAAAATTTATTCCGAATCAGGCTTTTGAACCCATTTGAAGTTTTTGAAAACTCATTTGTCACCCCTGGAATTAAACAATGTATCATTTTCATTAAAAAAAAAAGTAAATTTTGTGCTCCACTTACTTCTCCCAGCAATTGCGTCCCATAAATGTGGTGCTCAGTGCCCATGACCATACGCCCGCCATTTACATGCAATGGCGCCACTCGCCGCAACGACGGGCTGCCGTTGGGACAGCCGCTGCTGTGGTGCCCGACACTTCCGCTGATGTCCAATGGAAATGGACAGTGAGTAATGGGGCAACAGCTTGTCCTCCTCCCCGGACCGGTACAACACAAGTGGGCACCATGGGTGGAGCAGGACAAAACTCAGCCGCCGAAACACAGCCGAGACATAACTCAGCCGGAATTAAAAAAAAAACCCTGATTTTTATTTCAGAAAATTCCCTAAGCCTAACTAAAAAGATTTCTGAAAAAAATAAAAATTTAAAAATTTTTTTGAAAATTACTGAAATTTTCTGAAATTTTCAAAAAAAAATCTTTAACATCTTTTTGTATTTTTTTCAAACAAAAGGCTTAGGTCTGAAATAAAAATCAGAGGTTTTTAAAAAAAATTTTTCGATTGAGTTATGTCTCGGCTGAGTTTGGCCGGCTGAGTTTTGGGGTGCACCGCACCATGGGTGGACCCCTTTCCCGGCACTGTTCCAACACCCTAGGTCAAAAAGAGGTTACCTAAGTTCTGGTTCCAAAATGGCGTACTCTAACTCTGTGTAGTTGATCATAAACCTGGGGAAAAACAAATGTTGTTTTTTGGGAACTTGTAAATGTTTTCAAGTGTAAAAGTTGCTGATGTCACTCAAAACAATAATATTTTTTTTGCGGTTTTCAATAGGACTTGGCGCCCAGTTAAGTCCCACCCCTTCCCCCTCCCTCCTAAAAAAAGGAAAAAAAAATTCAACAAATTTTTATATCATTTTACAAAAATTTTGTGTAAATTTTTATTTTACCTGAATATTCGGTCAAAAATTTTTCTATCCTCTTTCTACAAAAAATAAACAACAAAAAAAGGTGTCAATGCTCGCGCCATACACATTGCCTTTGGTCGAGTTCAAATCGCCGACCGTCAGCTATCGCATGGGCGTGCCAAAAATGGGTGAGTGAATTCTATGTATACGTATGAATCTAAACTTAATAAAATTTTTGGTTTATTTTATTTTTTTAATGGTATGTAACTCTAAAGTTTAGAAATGCAAAAAGCCTAGACAGGGTTAGAACCTTGACAAGGCTAGGATTTTAATCCTGAAAGCCAGCACTGACTAACGCATTCGAGATTCTCGACTCGAGAAAAATCTCGGGTTTTTTCTGGTCTCGAACATCGATTCACTACATCCGATTCCATTACAGTCCTGATTTCCGGCTTCTAAATAAAACAAGCCTATTATAGTAAATAAAAGAAATTTTTGCTCATAAACATTACATTATTATGATTTTTTTGCTTCCATTTTGGTTTTTGTTTAAGGTTATGGTCTTTTGGTGGTGACACCTTTCATTGCGAATGGGACAGGTAAAATTTGGGGAAAAAAAAAATTTAAAAACCAAAAAAAATCTTCCCCCCCCCCCCTCCCCCATCGGATTTAAGCGTTGGTGAATTACTCCGTCCTTTGGCTGCCTTCGCGCTTTCTTCAGCTGCGCATGTTCCTTTGTTTGACTGTTGTTGGCCTTCTGTGGACTGCGCTTTCGCTGTGTGGCTGTTGTCGACGGTGTGAAATTGCAGTGAGACAAAAAGTGGTGGAAAAGCGGCGATATTGCTTCTGAAGGGGGCAGCTCGTTACCCCCTCTCCCCCACCCTTCCCGATAAATTAAAAAAAAGTCGGGTAGCGGAAGCGAAATGAATGATTTTTATGGATTTTTTGTTGTTGAAAATTCGAATTTAATTTCAAATTTTCTTTCAAAATTTTCGTCATGGGACAGGGAGGGGGGGGAGACAGAAATTAGACAGGCCTAACTGTTAATCAACAGAGCCAGCAAATTGGTCTTTTCGTGGCATTAAAATTGAATGTCTTTCTCTCTTTCAACTGCTTGCCAAACAATTTTATTGAAATCTTGGTCTTTCTCTTTATTCATCTTGTCAATTTTTCTTTTCTTTGACAACCAATCAGTAAAGAAGCTAATCCGATCTTGTCAGTTCTCTGATCTCAATATCCTTTCTTTTATACATTCAAACTTTGCATGTCGTTTTTTCAAGTTTTCTCGCATTATAATATTTGTTGGAAATTTGATTTTTGCCTATATTCATAATATTTTTGACATTGTGTAAATATAAACTATTTTTAAATTAACTTAGTGATGTTTGTTTTGACACTGAAGACATCTAATCATAGATTTGAAGGGAACGGCGATGCCGATAGGCGGGCGCCGCCGGAAAATTTTTTTTGGAAAAATAAACAAATTTTTAGAGGAATTATTTAAAAAATTAGTCTCAGGCAAAAATAGTTGGAAATTAATAGTAAAAATGCCAAAATAGGTGTCAAGAACTTTTAAGTGCAAAAATTCCGAAATATTCGAATATTAAAATATGTTATATTATTACATTTTTTCAATCAGTTTCTTTAATAGTTTTAAAAAATTTCCGGCTGCGCCTGTCGGTACCGCCGGACACTCAATCGCTTAGAAAATTTTCAAAATAGGACTCAAAATTCACCATTTTTGGGTAAAAATCTGTTAATAAATCGGCCAGAAATTTTCAAAATTTCCCCCGGTGGCGCATATCGGCACCACCAGACTCCCAACCAAATCTCGGGTTTCGGGTCGGGTTTTCGAAAAAAGCTCGGGTCGGGTTTCGGGTCAGGAAAAAGACGGGGTTTCGGGTAACCCGCGGCAGCCCTGATGTGTGTCACTCTCGAAATCTCATTGTCTACCTTTCACTTTCTCCATCTCTAACTCCTCCCTAACATATTATCTCATTCAGTGTTTCTAGTCTTTATGTTTTCCCCTTCACTCTCTCAAGAACTCTAACTTCTTTCCTATTACCAACACTCTCTGACCCACTATTTAATGCAGGGTTACCCTTGAAAATTTCCCGAAATAAGTACATCGCAGGTCAAAAATAAGTTTTAGAGATCCAAAATAAGTACATTTTTTGAAAACGTTGTTTTGAAGCTTAATCTTGCGTTTTATTCATTAAGCTCAGTAGCGCGACATATTTCTCTCCTCAAACAATTTTTTTAAGCAATTTCCGGCTTTGAAAAGATTGAAATTTTTAATTTCAAAAAAGGAAGGTTCGGCGGTGCCGATAGGCGCCGCCGGGAAAAATTTTGAAAATTTATGGCCGATTTATTAACTGATTTTCTCCAAAAATAAGTACAAATTAGAAATTTTTAAAATTCAATACTAAAAAAACAAATATTCTTCTGGAATTCCAAATTTATAAATATTTAATGACTCATTGGAAGTGTTTTTTTTAAATTTATTGGTACTGTCGAAATCAATCATTGTCGAATTCACCCACTGTCGAAATCACGCGCAGACAGTAGTGAAAAAAACGAATAGCTTACTGTCGAAATCACTCATTGTCGAATCCAATCACTGTCGAAATCACTTTGTCGAAATAACTCACTGTCGAAATCAACCACTGTCGGAATCACCTAGCACCATGGTAGCCTGACTTTTGTTTTTGTAGTATTAATTGTTATTTTTTTATTATATTTTTGAAAAAAAAATTAATCCATAACTAAAAAAATGAGATTTTGTATCGGTGGCTCTCCGACTCAAACGGCCCCGACTCAAATGGCCCGACTCAAACGACCCCTCCGACTCAAACGCCCCGACTCAAATGGCCCGACTCAAACGACCCCTCCGACTCAAATGGCCCGACTCAAACGACCCCTCCGACTCAAACGCCCCGACTCAAACGGCCCGACTCAAACGGCCAGACTCAAATGACCCCCACCGACCATAGAACAAGAGTTTACGGGACCGGGAAGCCAAAAAAGAATATCTTCTTGAAAAAAAAACATACCGCCCTTGGTGTCTGTAAAAAAACCTAAAAGCTGAGAGAGACACATTTCCAATAAAAATTTGTTTCGGAAAAAATTTATTAAAAAAATATTTCATTAAAACTTTCGAAAAAAGCGAAATTTCGCATGCGAAAGTTTGGCCCAGCCCCTGGTACGTACAGCCATGGGAGAGAGAGTCAATATTTGTGACGGTGGCACTTGTTGTTATTAGTAAAGCCCAAAAAACGGGTTCGAACTTCCATAAACTCCTAGCTGGAACCAGATGCCGGCTCAATACCGAAACCGTATCCCGACTTTTTTAATTGAGCTCTAATTGTTAGACATGGCGTCCGGAATCTGTACCAAAAAAGATTTGCATCTGTGGGAACTGTAGTTTCGGCGCCTCCGTTTCGGCGCCATCGTTTCAGCGCCCGTGTTTCAGCGTCCTCGTTTCAGCGCCAGGGTTGTTTCGGCGCAGGGTCGTTTCGGCGCTAGGACTATTACGGAATTTTTGCCCTAAAAAAATATGAAAAATTTTTTTCTGGGCTTAATTGGTTCGCTTATCACGAATCTGAACTCAGTTTTTCGCTGTATCCCTGTTTAGATCCCAAAATCCCTGCGTATATGTGGATTCTGGAATAAGCAGCAGAATTCTGGGTGGGGAGCAGAGATGGACGAAATGTTTTGTTACGTTTCGAGTTTTGTGAATTCGTGCTTTTTTGGCGTTTCGTGTTTCGTTTCGTAAAATTTTATGGGTTCGTTTCGCGTTTCGTTTCTTTTGGAAAAATTTTGCCAGTTTCGTTTCGTGTTTCGAGTAAATGTACATTAAACACGAAACGAAAACACACCCTTAAAGATAGTTTTTTTGAGAAAAAACTTCAAAAGTGGCCATTTTTAGACTAGATCCCGTTACCAAATTAGACTCAAATTTTTAAAAAATTCCCCCGGTGGCGCCTATCGCACCACCGGCGCCTCTACACAAGGTTTTCTCAAAATTCATCTCAAAACCCTCAAATTGGTAGGGCTGTGCGGGAAATGATTTTGGCCGGGAACCGGGACGGGAAATGGACCCGGGAAGGAAACCGGGATACAAAAAACACGGAAAATTTCCCGAGTCGGGAACCGGGAAATTTTAATTATTATTTATTTTAAATAAAATTTTAAATTATTAAAATAAAAAATCATTCATCAAAATTAAAATGGAAAAAAAGTTGTTGTTTCGCATGCTCTTCTGATAGACTTGATCGCTTGGGACTGTAAATTTCTGATAGCCTGCTAAAAGTTCTTTCCAACTCAACCGAGCCCGGCGGCGGCGACAAAAGCTCCGGAACAATTAACTTAATGTTCGGGTACGCTGTACATTGTTGCCAAAATATTAATGGAGTTTTAGCAGCGGCACGGGAAAAAATAGTTCAGATTTTAAAAGAGCAGCTCATCGTCCGAATTCAAAGTTGGACTCTGAAAAATAAACATTTTTTTTAATGTTATTTTTTTTTACCTTAAAAAGTAAATCAATTTCATCTCTTATTGCATTATCAGGTGTTTGCGAATTAGAGCTCTGTTCCATTTCACTGCCAGTCAAAAGAAAACTTGACAAAAGACTTTCATGGTTAGGGTCCATTTGTCCTTGGTCCAAATCATTCAAGTCCGCATCAGAAAAACGGCGCTGTGGATTGATAAATAATTCAACCTCGGTTTGTAAAAGTACTTTATTTTGAATTCGGTATTCAAAACTGAAGAGAAGAATAACAATCAGCATTTTAGGCAACATGACGATTCGTCCGCCCAGCCAAAAACGTCCGATTCGTCCGCTCAGCAAGAAAACTACGATTCGTCCGGACGACGATTCGTCCGGCAACGATTCGTCCGCCCATCCAAAAAAGTGCCAAAAACATAAAATTACTTTAACTTTTTATTGTTTTTCTTTTGGCATTTTTTATAAGTTATCTTATTAGCTATGTCAGATGTTAAAAAATTTAAATGGTTTTATGTTTTTGGCACTTTTAGCTGGGCGGACGAATCGTCTTCCGGACGAATCGTATTTCTTTTGCTGGGCGGACGAATCGTACGTTTTTGGCTGCAAAAAAATGAGTAGACAGTGCGCCAAAATAAGAGAATGTTAGAGAAAAAGGGGAAATTTGTTTGACGTCTCGCATTCTCTACGTATTTATTGCAGGGCTTCGACCTGAAAATTTTCAAAATCAGAACATTTAGTCGCAAAAATCAGATTTTGGGGTCAAAAATCAGAACATTTTGTAAAAATGATATTTATCAGTTGTACACCAATTTATTCAATAAATATGAGTTCAAATATCATATTTTTCATTACATATAATCATTTTGAGCAATTTGGGACTGGAAATAAGCAAATAATACATTTCGGAGTAATTTTAGCTGTCGGCCTTTGAAATGAGAAATTAAAATTACAATTTTGAAAAGGAAGGGTCGGCGGTGCCGATAGGCGCCGCCGAGAAAAATTTTCAAAATAAGTGTGTTTTGGGAACAAATCTTGACAAAAAAATGTCCAATTTTTGAGAGCAATTTTGACAAAACTTACACGAATGGTGGTCCAGTGGTGCCGATAGGCGCCACCGGAGGAAAATTTGAAAATTTATGGCCGATCTGTTAACAGATTTTCACCAAAAATGGACAATTATAGTCGCTTTTTGAAAAAATTTCAAAAGGATTGAGTGTCCGGCGGTGCCGACAGGGGCGCACCCACGAAATGTCGCTTCCACGAAATGTCGACTAAGCCAAAATCCACGAAATGTCGACTCAGCCAAAAATCCACGAAATGTCGACTCCACGAAATGTCGACTCGGCCAAAACCCGAATACTTTCGATTAATTTAATCGCCGCGAGGTTCGATGTTCGAAATAGATGTCTAATTGAGTTCGAAAAAAATGGGAATGACTTTTTGAACATAAGTTTTAAGTGAGTCGACAAAAAGTCGAGTCGACATTTCGTGGAATTTTGACTGAGTCGACATTTTGTGGATTTTTAGCTTAGTCGACATTTCGTGGGTTTCTGGCTTAGTCGACATTTTGTGGAGTCGACATTTCGTGGAGTCGACATTCGTGGAGTCGACATTCGTGGAGTCGACATTTCGTGGGGAGGCGCCGACAGGGGCCGCCGGAAAAATTTTTGAAAATATTAAAGAAATCGCTGCAAAAAATAGTAATATTTTCTCATTTTTTACTTCAAAGTAAGAAATCAGAACATTTTGTCTTGTCAGATTTGGACCCTCCAAATCAGAACAAATCTGATAAATCAGAACATATCGAAGCCCTGATTTATTGGCGCATATCTCGTTTTTCAGGACGGTGTGTAGAGGAAGAATTGTCGCCTGACCAGTGAAGGCAGCGCGTGCTGGCGTTCGCGTTGCCCGTGCGTCGCGTTAAAAATGGGCGAATTAGTGGGGTCAGTTGGGTGGCGCTGGATGCCTACGAGGATGTGCTTAGTTATGCCGCAACGCGCTCATCATTGTTCAGCCTCAGCGGGTGCAGAAGCGGTGGTGCAGGAGAGAGGCGCAAAAAAGGTGGCACAGGCCGACCCAGCGGGAAAAAAAGAAGAAAATTGGCCAATATTAAAAATTTGGGGTTCGGCGGTCTATTAAGCAAATCTACCGAAAAAAAGGATCGAAAAACCAGTGGAACCAAAAAATCTTTGTAAGGTAAAAACTGAAAATTTATATTTTTAAAACTAATTTTTACAAAAAAAAAGCATTATTCATATTTTCCCGGTGGTGCCTGTCGGCACCACCGGTCCCTTTTTACCGTAGGGTTTCTCAAGATTTATTCCAAAATTTCAACATTTTAAGGTCAAAATCTATTACCACAAAATACCCTAATTTTCAAAAATTTTCCCCTGCGGCGCCTATCGGTACCGCCCCCCCCGTCCACTAAAAATGTTTGTTTTTGTTTTAATTCTGGCAAAAAATTCGTTAAAAATTTGGCCTTTTTTTGCATTTTATTTGTATTTTTAGGCTTATTCATTATTTTTTTTTTTCGGAAAATGAGTTTAGAAGATCTTTTTTAACATACAAACGCATGCAGTAGGGATGCAAACTTGATTGGTGCAAAAACAGGGACTTCGTAAATTTTTGTCACCGACCCGCCCCCCCCCCCCCCCTCCCCTACTATTTCATGTATGAGTTGGTGAGTTGGGGGGGGGGGGAGTGAAGGAACGAAGAGGGAGAAGAATAAAAAGGAGTGAGAGAATAAAGGCAGCGAATATGTTGTTTGAAAAAGCGCGTCGCAAAAAAAAGCGGCTTGAAAAAAGGTCTTCACAAGGGGAAACTTTGTAAAAATTGTCGATCGTAATGCAAATGGGCTTCGACCCCCACATGGGGGGGGGGGGGCAAGTCGGATCATAAGACCCCTTCACTGATGACCCACCCCTTGCACAGGTATGGGGAATGGCCCTGAAAAATTTGCATTCATTCATTATTTCATTGTTGCGCAACGCATTTTGGGGGGCATATGCCCATGCCAAAAGTGGGAAAATGTGTGGAGAAGTCACTAATATTTGTGCAATATTGTGCCGTTAGTTTGACGGAAAATGGAATTTTTAACAAATACTCAAAAATGGTCATTAAATATTTGATGAAAATTGTGCTACATATTTTTTTTTCCTTCTCATTAATATTTAGGTGATCATTTTGCCTGAATTTTAATTGTTAATTACCCTAATTATATTCCTTTTTTATTTTTTTCTCCAATTTCTCTTAAAAATAAAATATTTGTTAAAATAAAATTAAATGCCCATTTTCAGCTGCTCTCCCTCCCTAAATTTTGGTCGACAGTAGAGACCGGACAAAACAATTAATTTATCGAAAAAATCAATTAATTGGAGAAATAAATTCATCAATTAATTGATCAATTAATTGATTGATGAAAATTGTCAATAATCAAAAAATGGAAATTTCAGTAAAAGGATCAATTAATTGATTGCCCCGAGCTCTAATCAATATGAGTGACAATTCAATACAAAACAATTAATTGATCAATAAAAATCAATTAATTGGACCAATACAATAGTCAATTTATTGATCAATTAATTGATTGATGAAAATTGTCAATAATCAAAAAAGGGGAATTTCAATAAAATGAGCAATTAATTGATCAATTAATTGGTTGATCCAGGTTTCCGATCTCTAGTCGACAGTGCCAATTGAGACGGTGCAGTCATCGGAACAACCCGTGCATTAACGGGGCTGAATGTGAGAAGACCCCAGAGTCGTTTAAGTGCCATTGTGCAGTCGGTACGTAATCCGTTAAAAAATAAAATTTAAAAAAAAATCAAAAATTATTTTTTTAATTTTAAATGCATTTTCCAGGCTTTTCGGGCACATATTGTGAGGATGCTGTGCCGACCATTTGCGACAGGGACGGAGGAAAAGAGGACCCGTGCATTCATGGCAAATGCCGAGTTGGTATGACAGTTGACGATTTTGTGTGCGATTGCCAATACGGATGATACACAGGTGGAAATAAAAAATGCAAAAAAATTTGGTCAAATATTTGAAAAATCAATATACAGAATATCGTCCATTACTCCGTCACTTGATGGCAGACAGCCAGTTGTATTCGGAAATGGGACCAGGACTGGATAACCAAAACTGACCATCTCTGTTTACCCGGATTTCTTTTCCTGGGGCCGTAGTAAAAGAAGAAGGTTATTTGACCAGGTCATTTAACCATAGTTATTTGACCTGGTCAAATGACCATCAACCATGAGAAAAACGGTAGTAAAAGATGGTAAATTTTCTGCTGGAGCAACCAGCAACACTCGTCATTTAACCACCAACTACCTTCTTTTACTACCACTGGCAAATTCAACCACCAACTATTTATTTTTTTTATTTTTCTGACTCATTTCTCAATTTTAAATTAAAAAATTTATTTATTAATTCTTTTAGTTTCTGAACGGTATTTTATCCTAATTTTGAGTAACTTTTTTCATCATTTTTAAAAATCTTTTATATTTTTAACTATTTTAGGTGATTTTTGGCAGAATTTTAAAAGGACGGCATTCAACTCGTTTTTGGCCAACTCGTTTTTGTTACGACTCGTTTTTGACTCAACTCGTTTTTATTGTCTCAACTCGTTTTTATTGTCTCAACTCGTTTTTATTGTCTTAACTCGTTTTTATTGTCTCAACTCGTTTTTCGGGTTGAAAAACCCTAAATCGAAGGGAAACGAAAGGGAAAAAATAAAAGCCGGAGGTTTTCGGGGTCGCTGATCACGAATATGGCATTAGTTTTTGCCAATTCCTAACCCCGGACCCCGAACTCGAACAAAAAGTTGAAAATTTTTAATTTTTTCTAAGTCGCTTTTATCCGTCAAAATTACTCTAATAGGCCAGATTCGACTTGGAATGATGTCATTTTGTTTTTTGGGTACCGAATTCGAACAAAAGTCGTGAACTCTATTTTCCATAAAAAAAATTTTTTGTCCAAAAATCTACTTAAAGCCCATAAAAACAGATCATATAGCTTTGAACAGATATTCTCGAACATTTATTGTCGATAAAAGCGACTTAGAAAAAATTAAAATTTTTCGACTTTTTGTTCGAATTCGGGGTCCGGAGTTAGGAATTGGCAAAAACTAATGCCATATTCGTGATCAGCGACCCCGAAAACCTCCGGCTTTTATTTTTTCCCTTTCGTTTCCCTTCGATTTAGGGTTTTTCAACCCGAAAAACGAGTTGAGACAATAAAAACGAGTTAAGACAATAAAAACGAGTTGAGTCAAAAACGAGTCGTAACAAAAACGAGTTGGCCAAAAACGAGTTGAGTATTTACCTTTTAAAAGTTGGTCGTTAAGCCTGCAACCCTGGGTCGGGTCAGGGTTTGTATTTTACCATGGTTACATGGTTAGGTGACCATCTACCTTCTTCTTTTACTCTGTGTTCACGAACCATCAACCATTATGGTCAAATAACCATGTTAAATGACCATGAACCCGTGGTTGCTCATTTACTACGGGTTTACCATCATGGTTGTGGTTATTTAACCATAACCACCTTCTTTTACTACGGCCCCTGGTCCTTTTTGGGCAAAATAGCACAGGAAACAGTGCGGGATAGACTCTGAAGCATTACGCTCTTTTTTGATTTTTCAGAAACTAAAACATTCTTAAAAATTGAAGATTAAAACAAAAAAATTTTTAGTTTAAAATTTTTCGCAACGAATGTTTGCACCTGGAACTGACAAAAAAAAATCTTCAAATTTGTTACGGATTTTTTCTATAAAAGGAGATGAAATTGCATTTTTAAGTTATTGTTAGGAGGAGGATTTTAAGGCAAATGCCTTTTTCTGCTGATTTGGTATGAGCTAAATTATGATGTCTTTTTTGCACTTTTGGTCCCTTTTTTCATGCCCTTTTGCAAAATTTACTCAGAATTTTAAAAATTTCTTTAGAAAAATAAAAAATAATAGACTTTTAAGGATCGACTTTTAAATTTTCTTTAAAAAGTACACCCCTAAAAACGAATTTTTTCAAAAAAAAAAACACCACCTAAAGTTGAAAATTTCCTTGCCAAATATAAAGCAATTTGAAAAAATGTCTTTTTAACTTTTTTCGTGTCTATTTTTAATGTCTATTTGAAGACTGTTTTTGCGCCAAAAAAATTTCGCCTTATTGAACTATGGTTTGCATCTCAACTTTGTGTATTTGCGGCGTTTGTGTTGGTGCTATTACGTGGCTTGCCGGAGTAAGTTAAGTTTATTTACTGCGACAAATATTGTTACTATTTTAGTATTTGGCGAACAAACTGTTGGACAAACTCTGGAAGAAAGCTGAAGCAGTGGTCAAAAAAGCGGCTCTTCTTCCTCCAAAAGGTCATCGACAAGCAGCAGCAGCACCAAAAGCAGCAATTCATCGGAGAAGACGAAGAAACCGGAGCAGAAGAAGGAGAAGGCGAAGAAAACGGAGCAGAAGGAGGAGAAGGCGAAGAAAACGGAGCAGAAGGAGGAGAAGGCGAAGAAAACGGAGCAGAAGGAGGAGAAGGCGAAGAAAACGGAGCAGAAGGAGGAGAAGGCGAAGAAATCGAAGCAGAAGGAGGAGAAGGCGAAGAAAACGGAGCAGAAGGAGGAGAAGGCGAAGAAAACGGAGCAGAAGGAGGAGAAGGCGAAGAAATCGAAGCAGAAGGAGGAGAAGGCGAAGAAAACGGAGCAGAAGGAGGAGAAGGCGAAGAAATCGAAGCAGAAGGAGGAGAAGGCGAAGAAAACGGAGCAGAAGGAGGAGAAGGCGAAGAAAACGGAGCAGAAGGAGGAGAAGGCGAAGAAACGGAGCAGAAGGAGGAGAAGGCGAAGAAAACGGAGCAGAAGGAGGAGAAGGCGAAGAAATCGAAGCAGAAGGAGGAGAAGGCGAAGAAATCGAAGCAGAAGGAGGAGAAGGCGAAGAAATCGAAGCAGAAGGAGGAGAAGGCGAGAAACCGAAGCAGAAGGAGGAGAAGGCGAAGAAACCGGAGCAGAAGGAGGAGAAGGCGAAGAAAACGGAGCAGAAGGAGGAGAAGGCGAAGAAATCGAAGCAGAAGGAGGAGAAGGCGAAGAAAACGGAGCAGAAGGAGGAGAAGGCGAAGAAAACGAGCAGAAGGAGGAGAAGGCGAAGAAAACGGAGCAGAAGGAGGAGAAGCGAAGAAAACGGAGCAAAGGAGAAGGCGAAGAAAACAGAGCAGAAGGAGAGAAGGCGAAGAACGGAGCAGAAGGAGGAGAAGGCGAAGAAAACGGAGCAGAAGGAGGAGAAGGCGAAGAAACGGAGCAGAAGGAGGAGAAGGCGAAGAAAACGGAGCAGAAGGAGGAGAAGGCGAAGAAATCGAAGCAGAAGGAGAGAAGGCGAAGAAATCGAAGCAGAAGGAGAGAAGGCGAAGAAATCGAAGCAGAAGGAGGAGAAGGCGAAGAAACGGAGCAGAAGGAGGAGAAGGCGAAGAAAACGGAGCAGAAGGAGGAGAAGGCGAAGAAACGAAGCAGAAGGAGGAGAAGGCGAAGAAATCGAAGCAGAAGGAGGAGAAGGCGAAGAAAACGGAGCAGAAGGGGAGAAGGCGAAGAAATCGAAGCAGAAGAGGAGAAGGCGAAGAACATCGAGCAGAGGAGAGCGAAGAAAACCGGAGCAGAAGGAGGAGAAGGCGAAGAAACGGAGCAGAAGGAGGAGAAGGCGAAGAAATCGAAGCAGAAGGAGGAGAAGGGCGAAGAAAACGGAGCAGAAGGAGGAGAGGGCGAAGAAAACGGAGCAGAAGGAGGAGAGGCGAAGAAACGGAGCAGAAGGAGGAGAAGCGAAGAAAACGAGCAGAAGGAGGAGAAGGCGAAGAAAACAGAGCAGAAGGAGGAGAAGGCGAGAAAACGGAGCAGAAGAGGAGGAAGGGCGAAGAAAACGGAGCAGAAGGAGGAGAGGCGAAGAAAATCGAAGCAGAAGGAGGAGAAGGCGAAGAAACGAAGCAGAAGGAGGAGAAGGCGAAGAAATCGAAGCAGAAGGAGGAGAGGCGAAGAAAACGGGAGCAGAAGGAGAGAAGGCGAAGAAATAATCGAAGCAGAAGGAGGAGAAGGCGAAGAAAACGGAGAGCAGAAGGAGGAGAAGGCGAAGAAAACGGAGTCAGAAGGAGGAGAAGGCGAGAAAACGAGCAGAAGAGGAAAGGCGAAGAAACGAAGCGAAGGAGGAGAAAGGCGAAGAAAATCGAAGCAGAAGGAGGAGAAGGCGAGAAACGGAGCAGAAGGAGGATGAAGGCGAAGAAAACGGAGCAGAAGGAGGAGAAGGCGAAGAAAACGGAGCATAGAAAGGAGGAGAAGGCGAAGAAAACGGAGTCAGAGGAGAGAAGGCGAAGAAACGGAGCAGAAGGAGGAGAAGGCGAAGAAAACGAAGCAAAGGAGGAGAAGGCGAAGAAAACGGAGCAGAAGGAGGAGAAGGCGAAGAAAACGAGCAGAAGGAGGAGAAGGCGAAGAAACGGAGCAGAAGAGGAGAAGGCGAAGAAACGGAGCAGAAGGAGGAGAAGGCGAAGAAATCGAAGCAGAAGGAGGAGAAGGCGAAGAAAACGGAGCAGAAGGAGGAGAAGGCGAAGAAACGGAGCAGCAGGAGAAGGCGAAGAAATCGAGCAGAAGGAGGAGAAGGCGAAGAAACGGAGCAGAAGGAGAAGGCGAAGAAAACGGAGCAAAGGAGGGAAGGCGAAGAAAACGGAGCAGAAGGAGGAGAAGGCGAAGAAAACGGAGCAGAAGGAGAAGGCGAAGAAACGGAGCAGAAGGAGAAGGCGAAGAAATCGAATCGAAGCAGAAGGAGGAAGGCGAAGAAAACGGAGCAGAAGGAGGAGAAGGCGAAGAAAACGGAGCAGAAGGAGGAGAAGGCGAAGAATCGAAGCAGAAGGAGAGAAGGCGAAGAAAACGGAGCAGAAGGAGGAGAAGGCGAAGAAAACGGAGCAGAAGGAGGAAAGGCGAAGAAATCGAATCGAAGCAGAAGGAGGAGAAGGCGAAGAAAACGGAGCAGAAGGAGGAGAAGGCGAAGAAAACGGAGCAGAAGGAGGAGAAGGCGAAGAAACGGAGCAGGAGGAGAAGGCGAAGAAAACGGAGCAGAAGGAGGAGAAGGCGAAGAAAACGGAGCAGAAGGAGGAGAAGGCGAAGAAATCGAATCGAGCAGAAGGAGGAGAAGGCGAAGAAAACGGAGCAGAAGGAGGAGAAGTCGAAGAAAACGGAGCAGAAGGAGGAAAGGCGAAGAAAACGGAGCAGAAGGAGGAGAAGGCGAAGAAAACGGAGCAGAAGGAGGAGAAGGCGAAGAAATCGAAGCAGAAGGAGGAGAAGGCGAAGAAAACGGAGCAGAAGGAGGAGAAGGCGAAGAAACGGAGCAGAAGGAGGAGAAGGCGAAGAAAACGGAGCAGAAGGAGGAGAAGGCGAAGAAATCGAATCGAAGCAGAAGGAGGAGAAGGCGAAGAAAACGGAGCAGAAGGAGGAGAAGGCGAAGAAAACGGAGCAGAGGAGGAAGGCGAAGAAACGAAGCAGAGGAGAAGGCGAAGAAATCGAAGCAGAAGGAGGAGAAGGCGAAGAAAACGGAGCAGAAGGAGAGAAGGCGAAGAATCGAAGCAGAAGGAGAGAGAAGGCGAAGAAAACGGAGCAGAAGGAGGAGAAGGGCGAAGAAAACGGAGCAGAAGGAGGAGAAGGCGAAGAAATCGAGCAGAAGGAGGAGAAGGCGAAGAAAACGGAGCAGAAGGAGGAGAAGGCGAAGAAAACGGAGCAGAAGGAGGAGAAGGCGAAGAAAATCGAAGCAGAAGGAGGAGAAGGGCGAAGAAAACGGAGCAGAGGAGGAGAAGGCGAAGAAAACGGAGCAGAAGGAGGAGAAGGCGAAGAAAACGGAAGCAGAAGGGGAGAAGGCGAAGAAACGAGCAGAAGGAGGAGAAGGCGAAAGAAAACGGAGCAGAAGGAGGAGACAGGGCGAAGAAAACGGAGCAGAAGGAGGAGAAGGCGAAGACAAACGGAGCAGAAGGAGAGAAGGCGAAGAAACGGAGCAGAAGGAGGAGAAGTGCGAAGAAAACGGAGCAGAAGGAGGAGAAGGCGAAGAAATCGGCAGAGGAGGAGAAGGCGAAGAAACGGTCAGAAGGAGGAGAAGGCAAGAAAACGGAGCAGAAGGAGGAGAAGTCGAAGAAAACGGAGCAGAAGGAGAAGGCGAAGAAAACGGAGCAGAAGGAGGAGAAGGCGAAGAAACGGAGCAGAAGGAGGAGAAGGCGAAGAAATCGAAGCAGAAGGAGGAGAAGGCGAAGAAAACGGAGCAGAAGGAGGAGAAGGCGAAGAAAACGGAGCAAAGGAGGAGAAGGCGAAGAAAACGGAGCAGAAGGAGGAGAAGGCGAAGAAAACGGAGCAGAAGGAGGAGAAGGCGAAGAAATCGAAGCAGAAGGAGGAGAAGGCGAAGAAATCGAAGCAGAAGGAGGAGAAGGCGAAGAAAACGGAGCAGAAGGAGGAGAAGGCGAAGAATCGAAGCAAAGAGGAGAAGGCGAAGAAAACGGAGCAGAAGGAGGAGAAGGCGAAGAAAACGGAGCAGAAGGAGGAGAAGGCGAAGAATCGAAGCAGAGGAGGAGAAGGCGAAGAAAACGGAGCAGAAGGAGAGAAGGCGAAGAAACGGAGCAGAAGGAGAGAAGGCGAAGAAAAGGAGCAGAAGGAGGAGAAGGCGAAGAAACGGAGCAGAAGGAGGAAGGCGAAGAAAACGGAGCAGAAGGAGGAGAAGGCGAAGAAAACGGAGCAGAAGGAGGAGAAGGCGAAGAAACGAAGCAGAAGGAGGAAGGCGAAGAAAACGGAGCAAAGGAGGAGAAGGCGAAGAAAACGGAGCAGAAGGAGGAAGGCGAAGAAAACGGAGCAGAAGGAGGAGAAGGCGAAGAAAACGGAGCAGAAGGAGGAGAAGCGAAGAAACGGCAGAAGGAGGAGAAGGCGAAGAAACGGAGCAGAAGGAGGAGAGGCGAAGAAAACGGCAGAAGGAGGAGAAGGCAAGAAAACGGAGCAGAAGGAGAGAAGGCGAAGAAATCGAATCGAAGCAGAAGGAGGAGAAGGCGAAGAAAACGGAGCAGAAGGAGGAGAAGGCGAAGAAAACGGAGCAGAAGGAGGAAGGCGAAGAAATCGAAGCAGAAGGAGGAGAAGGCGAGAAACGAGCAGAAGGAGGAGAATGGCGAAGAAAACGGAGCAGAAGGAGGAGAAGGCGAAGAAAACGGAGCAGAAGGAGGAGAAGGCGAAGAAAACGGAAGCAGAAAGGAGGAGGAAGGCCGAAGAAATCGATCGAGCAGAAGGGAGGAGAAGGCGAAGAAACCGGAGCAGAAGGAGGAGAAGGCACGAAGAGAAAACGGAGCAGCAGGAGGAGAAGGTGAAGGAAATCCGGAGCAGAAGGAGGAGAAGGCGAAGAAATCGGAAGCAGAACGGAGGAGAAGGCGAAAGGAAAACCGGAGCAGAAGGAGGAGAAGGCGAAGAAAATCGGGAGCAGAAGGAGGAGAAGGCGAAGAAAACGGGAGCAGAAGGAGGGAGAAGGCGAAGAAAATCGGAAGCAGAAGGAGGAGAAGGCGAAAGAAATCGGAAGCAGAAGGAGGAGGAAAGGCCGAGAAAACGGGAAGCAGAAGGAGGAGAAGGCGAAGAAAACGGAAGCAGACAGGAGGAGAAGGCAGAAGAAATCCGAAGCAGAAGGAGGAGAAGGCGAAGAAATCGGAGCAGAAGGAAGAAGGCGAAGAAAACGGAGCAGAAGAGGAGAAGGCGAAGAAAACGGAGCAGAAGGAGGAGAAGGCGAAAAAACGGAGCAGAAGGAGAAGGCGAAGAAACGGAGCAGAAGGAGGAGAAGCGAAGAAACGGAGCAGAAGGAGGAGAAGGCGAAGAAAACGGAGCAGAAGGAGGAGAAGGCGAAGAAACCGGAGCAGAAGGAGGAGAAGGCGAAGAAATCGCGCAGAAGGAGGAGAAGGCGAAGAAAACGGAGCAGAAGGAGGAGAAGGCGAAGAAAACGGAGCAGAAGGAGAGAAGGCGAAGAAATCGATCGAGCAGAAGGAGGAGAAGGCGAAGAAACGGAGCAGAAGGAGGAGAGGCGAAGAAACGGAGCAGAAGGAGGAGAAGGCGAAGAAAACGGAGCAGAAGGAGGAGAAGGCGAAGAAAACGGAGCAGAAGGAGGAGAAGGCGAAAAAACGGAGCAGAAGGAGGAAGGCGAAGAAATCGAATCGCAGAAGGAGGAGAAGGCGAAGAAAACGGAGCAGAAGGAGGAGAAGGCGAAGAAAACGGAGCAGAAGGAGGAGAAGGCGAAAAAACGGAGCAGAAGGAGGAGAAGGCGAAGAAAACGGAGCAGAAGGAGGAGAAGGCGAAGAAATCGAAGCAGAAGGAGGAGAAGGCGAAGAAAACGGAGCAGAAGGAGGAGAAGGCGAAGAAAACGGAGCAGAAGGAGAGAAGGCGAAGAAAACGGAGCAGAAGGAGGAGAAGGCGAAGAAAACGGAGCAGAAGGAGGAGAAGGCGAAGAAATCGAATCGAAGCAGAAGAGGAAGGCGAAGAAAACGGAGCAAAGGAGGAGAAGGCGAAGAAATCGAAGCAGAAGGAGGAGAAGGCGAAGAAAACGGAGCAGAAGGAGAGGCGAAGAAAACGGAGCAGAAGGAGAGAAGGCGAAGAAAACGGAGCAGAAGGAGGAGAAGGCGAAGAAATCGAATCGAAGCAGAAGGAGGAGAAGGCGAAGAAAACGGAGCAGAAGGAGGAGAAGGCGAAGAAAACGGAGCAGAAGGAGGAGAAGGCGAAAAAACGGAGCAGAAGGAGGAGAAGGCGAAGAAAACGGAGCAGAAGGAGGAGAAGGCGAAGAAACCGGAGCAGAAGGAGGAGAAGGCGAAGAAAACGGAGCAGAAGGAGAAGGCGAAGAAAACGGAGCAGAAGGAGAAGGCGAAGAAACCGGAGCAGAAGGAGGAAGGCGAAGAAAACGGAGCAGAAGGAGGAAGGCGAAGAAACCGGAGCAGAAGGAGGAGAAGGCGAAGAAATCGAGCAGAAGGAGAAGGCGAAGAAAACGGAGCAGAAGGAGGAGAGGCGAAGAAATCGAGCAGAAGGAGAGAAGGCGAAGAAAACGGAGCAGAAGGAGGAGAAGGCAAGAAATCGAAGCAGAAGGAGAGAAGGCGAAGAATCGAAGCAGAAGGAGGAGAAGGCGAAGAATCGAAGCAGAAGGAGGAGAAGGCGAAGAAAACGGAGCAGAAGGAGGAGAAGGCGAAGAAATCGAAGCAGAAGGAGGAGAAGGCGAAGAAATCGAAGCAGAAGGAGGAGAAGGCGAAGAAACGGAACAGAAGGAGGAGAAGGCGAAGAAAACGGAGCGAAGGAGGAGAAGGCGAGAAATCGGAGCAGTAAGGAGGAGAAGGCGAAGAAACCGGAGCAGAAGGAGGAGAAGGCGAAGAAAACGGAGCAGAAGGAGGAGAAGGCGAAGAAAACGGAGCAGAAGGAGGAGAAGGGCGAAGAAACCGGAGCAGAAGGAGAGAAGGCGAAGAAATCGAAGCAGAAGGAGGAGAAGGCGAAGAAACCGGAGCAGAAGGAGGAGAAGGCGAAGAAACCGGAGGCAGAAGGAGGAGAAGGCGAAGAAACCGGAGGCAGAAGGAGGAGAAGGCGAAGAACCGGAGCAGAAGGAGGAGAAGGCGAAGAAATCGAAGCAGAAGGAGGAGAAGGCGAAGAAACCGGAGCAGAAGGAGGAGAAGGCGAAGAAATCGAAGCAAAGAAGGAGGAGAAGGCGAAGAAACCGAGCAGAAGGAGGAGAAGGCGAAGAAACCGGAGCAGAAGGAGGGAAGGCGAAGAACCGGAGCAGAAGGAGGAGAAGGCGAAGAAACGGCAGAAGGAGGAGAAGCGAAGAAACGGAGCAGAAGGAGGAGAAGCGAAGAAACCGGAGCAGAAGGAGGATAAGGCGAAGAAACGGAGCAGAAGGAGGAGAAGGCGAAGAAAACGGAGCAGAAGGAGGATAAGGCGAAGAAACCGGAGCAGAAGGAGAAGGCGAAGAAATCGAAGCAGAAGGAGAGAAGCGAAGAAACCGGCAGAAGGAGAGAAGGCGAAAAACCGGAGCAGAAGGAGAAGGCGAAGAAACCGGAGCAGAAGGAGGAGAAGGCGAAGAAATCGAAGCAGAAGGAGGAGAAGGCGAAGAAACCGGAGCAGAAGGAGGAGAAGGCGAAGAAATCGAAGCAGAAGGAGGAGAAGGCGAGAAACCGGAGCAGAAGGAGGATAAGGCGAAGAAACCGAGCAGAAGGAGGAGAAGGCGAAGAAACCGGAGCAGAAGGAGGAGAAGGCGAAGAAACCGGAGCAGAAGGAGGAGAAGGCGAAGAAACGGAGCAGAAGCGAGGAGAAGGCGAAGACCGAAGCAGAGGAGGAGAGGCGAAGAAACGAGCAGAAGGAGGAGAAGGCGAAGAAACCGGAGCAGAAGGAGGAGAAGGCGAAGAAACCGGAGCAGAAGGAGGAGAAGGCGAAGAAAACGGAGCAGAAGGAGGAGAAGGCGAAGAAACCGAGCAGAAGGAGGAGAGGCGAAGAAACGGAGCAGAAGGAGGAGGAAGGCGAAGAAACACGGAGCAGAGGAGGAGAAGGCGAAGAAACCGGAGCAGAAGGAGGAGAAGGCGAAGAAACCGGAGCAGAAGGAGGAGAAGGCGAAAGAAACCGGAGCAGAAGGAGGAGAAGGCGAAGACAACCGGAGCAGAAGGAGGAGAAGGCGAAGAAACCGAGCAGAAGGAGGAAGAGGCGAAGAAACCGGAGCAGAAGGAGGAGAAGGCGAAGAAAACCGGAGCAGAAGGAGGAGAAGGCGAAGAAACGAGCAGAAGAGGAGAAGGCGAGAAACCGGAGCAGAAGAGAGAAGGCGAAGAATCGAGCAGAAGGAGAGAAGGCGAAGAAACCGGAGCAGAAGGAGAGAAGGCGAAGAAACCGGAGCAGAAGGGGAGAAGGCGAGAAACCGGAGCAGAAGAGGAGAAGGCGAAGAAACCGGCAGAAGGAGGAGAAGGCGAAGAAATCGAAGCAGAAGGAGAGAAGGCGAAGAAACCGGAGCAGAAGGAGGAGAGGCGAAGAAACCGGAGCAGAAGGAGGAGAAGGCGAAGAAACCGGAGCAGAAGGAGGAAGGCGAAGAAACGGAGCAGAAGGAGAGAAGGCGAAGAAACGGAGCAGAAGGAGAGAAGGCGAAGAATCGAGCAGAAGGAGGAGAAGGCGAAGAAACCGAGCAGAAGGAGGAGAAGGCGAAGAAACCGGAGCAGAAGGAGGATAAGGCGAAGAAACCGGAGCAGAAGGAGGAGAAGGCGAAGAATCGAGCAGAAGGAGGAGAAGGCGAGAAACCGGAGCAGAAGGAGAAGGCGAAGAAACGGAGCAGAAGGAGGAGAAGCGAAGAAACCGGAGCAGAAGGAGGAGGAAGGCGAAGAAATCGAAGCAGAAGGGAGAAGGCGAAGAAACCGAGCAGAAGGAGAGAAGGCGAAGAAAACCGGAGCAGAAGGAGGAAAGGCGAAGAAACGGAGCAGAGGAGAGAAGGCGAAAAACCGGAGCAGAAGGAGAGAAGGCGAAGAAATCGAAGCAGAAGGAGGAGAAGGCGAAGAAACGGAGCAGAAGGAGAGAGGCGAAGAAACCGGAGCAGAAGGAGAAGCGAAGAAACCGGAGCAGAAGGAGAGAAGGCGAAGAAATCGAAGCAGAAGAGGAGAAGGCGAAGAAACCGAGCAGAAGGAGGAGAAGGCGAAAAACCGGAGCAGAAGGAGGAGAAGCGAAGAAACCGGAGCAGAAGGAGAAGGCAAGAAACCGGAGCAGAAGGAGGAAAGGCGAAGAAATCGAAGCAGAAGAGGAGAAGGCGAAAAACCGGAGCAGAAGGAGAAGGCGAAAAACGGAGCAGAAGAGGAGAAGGCGAAGAAACGGAGCAGAAGGAGGAAGGCGAAGAAACCGGAGCAGAAGGAGGAGAAGGCGAAGAAGAAAACGGAGCAGAAGGAGGAGAGGCGAAGAAACCGAGCAGAAGGAGGAGAAGCGAAGAAACCGGAGCAAAGGAGGAGAAGGCGAAGAAACCGGAGCAGAAGGAGGAAGGCGAAGAAACCGGAGCAGAAGGAGAGAAGGCGAAGAAATCGAAGCAGAAGGGGAGAAGGCGAAGAACCGGAGCAGAAGGAGGAGAAGGCGAAGAAACCGGCAGAAGGAGGAGAAGGCGAAGAAACCGGAGCAGAAGGAGGAGAAGGCGAAGAAATCGAGCAGAAGGAGAGAAGGCGAAGAAACCGGAGCAGAAGGAGGAGAAGGCGAAGAAACCGGAGCAGAAGAGGAGAAGGCGAAGAAATCGAAGCAGAAGAGGAGAAGGCGAAGAAACCGGAGCAGAAGGAGGAGAAGGCGAAGAAACCGGAGCAGAAGGAGGAGAAGGCGAAGAAACTCGGAAGCAGAAGGAGGAGAAGGCGAAGAAACCGGAGCAGAAGGAGGAGAAGGCGAAGAAACCGGAGCAGAAGGAGGAGAAGGCGAAGAAATCGAAGCAGAAGGAGGAGAAGGCGAAGAAACGGAGCAGAAGGAGGAGAAGGCGAAGAAAACGGAGCAGAAGGAGGAGAAGGCGAAGAAACCGGAGCAGAAGGAGGAGAAGGCGAAGAAACCGGAGCAGAAGGAGGAGAAGGCGAAGAAACCGGAGCAGAAGGAGGAGAAGGCGAAGAAACGGAGCAGAAGGAGGAGAAGGCGAAGAAACCGGAGCAGAAGGAGGAGAAGGCGAAGAAATCGGAAGCAGAAGGAGGAGAAGGCGAAGAAAACCGGAGCCGAAGGAGGAGAAGGCGAAGAAACCGGAGCAGAAGGAGGAGAAGGCGAAGAAACCGGAGCAGAAGGAGGAGAGGCGAAGAAACCGAGCAGAAGGAGGAGAAGGCGAAGAAAACGGAGCAGAAGGAGGAGAAGCGAAGAAAACGAGCAGAAGGAGGAGAAGGCGAAGAACCGGAGCAGAAGGGGAGAAGGCGAAGAAAACGAGCAGAAGGAGGAGAAGCGAAGAAACGGAGCAGAAGGAGAGAAGGCGAAGAAACCGAGCAGAAGGAGAGAAGGCGAAGAAAACGGAGCAGAAGGAGGAGAAGGCGAAGAAAACGGAGCAGAAGAGGAGAAGGCGAAGAACCGGAGCAGAAGGAGGAGAGGCGAAGAAAACGGAGCAGAAGGAGAAGGCGAAGAAATCGAGCAGAAGGAGGAAGGCGAAGAAAACGGAGCAGAAGGAGGAGAAGGCGAAGAACCGAGCAGAGGAGGAGAAGGCGAAGAACCGAGCAGAAGAGGAGAAGGCGAAGAAACCGGAGCAGAAGGAAGAAGGCGAAGAACCGGAGCAGAAGGGGAGAAGGCGAAGAAACGGAGCAGAAGGAGGAGAAGGCGAAGAACCGGAGCAGAAGGAGGAGAAGGCGAAGAACCGGAGCAGAAGAGGAGAAGGCGAAGAAACCGGAGCAGAAGGAGGAGAAGGCGAAGAAACCGGAGCAGAAGGAGGAGAAGGCGAAGAAACCGGAGCAGAAGGAGGAGAAGCGAAGAAACCGGAGCAGAAGAGAGAAGGCGAAGAAAACGGAGCAGAAGGAGGAGAGGCGAAGAAAACGGAGCAAAGGAGGAGAAGGCGAAGAAACCGGCAGAAGGAGGAAGGCGAAGAAACGGAGCAGAAGGAGAAGGCGAAGAACGGAGCAGAAGGAGGAGAAGGCGAAGAAACCGAGCAGAAGGAGGAGAAGGCGAAGAAAACGAGCAGAAGGAGAGAAGGCGAAGAAACCGGAGCAGAAGGAGGAGAAGCGAAGAAACCGGAGCAGAAGGAGAGAAGGCGAAGAAACCGAGCAGAAGGAGGAGAAGGCGAAGAAACCGGCAGAAGGAGGAGAAGGCGAAGAAAACGAGCAGAAGGAGGAGAAGCGAAGAAACCGGAGCAGAAGGAGGAAGGCGAAGAAACCGGAGCAGAAGAGGAGAAGGCGAAGAAAACGGAGCAGAAGGAGAGAAGGCGAAGAAAACGGAGCGAAGGAGGAGAAGGCAAGAAAACGGAGCAGAAGGAGGAGAAGGCGAAGAAACCGGAGCAGAAGGAGGAGAAGGCGAAGAAACCGGAGCAGAAGGAGAGAAGGCGAAGAAACGGAGCAGAAGGAAGAAGGCGAAGAAACCGAGCAGAAGGAGGAGAGGCGAAGAAAACGGAGCAGAAGGAGAAGGCGAAGAAACCGGAGCAGAAGGAGGAGAAGGCGAAGAAAACGGAGCAGAAGGAGGAGAAGGCGAAGAAACCGGAGCAAAGGAGGAGAAGGCGAAGAAACCGGAGCAGAAGGGGAGAAGGCGAAGAAAACGGAGCAGAGGAGGAGAGGCGAAGAAACCGGAGCAGAAGAGGAGAAGGCGAAGAAAACGGAGCGAAGGAGGAGAAGCGAAGAAACGGAGCAGAAGGAGGAGAAGGCGAAGAAACGGAGCAGAAGGAGGAGAAGGCGAAGAAACGGAGCAGAAGGAGAGAAGGCGAAGAAAACGGAGCAGAAGGAGAAGGCGAAGAAATCGAAGCAGAAGGAGGAGAAGGCGAAGAAACGGAGCAGAAGGAGGAGAAGGCGAAGAAATCGAATCGAGCAGAAGGAGAGAAGGCGAAAAACGGGCAGAAGGAGGAGAGGCGAAGAAATCGAAGCAGAAGGAGGAGAAGGCGAAGAAACGGAGCAGAAGGAGGAGAAGCGAAGAAAACGGAGCAGAAGGAGGAGAAGGCGAAGAAAACGGAGCAGAAGGAGGAAGGCGAAGAAAACGGAGCAGAGAGGAGAAGGCGAAGAAAAGGAGCAGAAGGAGGAGAAGGCGAAGAAATCGGAGCAGAAGAGGAGAAGGCGAAGAAATCGAGCAGAAGGAGGAGAAGGCAAGAAAACGGAGCAGAAGGAGAAAGGCGAGAAATCGAATCGAAGCAGAAGGAGGAGCAGGCGAAGAAAAATCGAGCAGAAGGAGGAGAAGGCGAAGAAACGGAGCAGAAGGAGGAGAAGGCGAAGAAATCGAGCAGAAGGGAGGAAGGCGAAGAAACGAGCAGAAGGAGGAGAAGGCGAAGAAATCGGAAGCAGAAGGAGGAGAAGGCGAAGAAACGGAGGCAGAAGGAGGAGAAGGCGAAGAAATCGAATCGAAGCAGAAGGAGGAGAAGGCGAAGAAAGAAATCGAAGCAGAAGGAGGAGAAGGCGAAGAAAACTGGAGCAGAAGGAGGAGAAGGCGAAGAAAAACGAGGCAGAAGGAGGAGAAGGCGAAGAAATAGAATCGAAGCAGAAGGAGGAGAAGCGAAGAAAACGGAGCAGAGGAGGAGAAGGCGAAGAAAACGGAGCAGAAGGAGGAGAAGGCCGAAGAAAACGGAGCAGAAGGAGGAGAAGGCGAAGGAAAACCCGGAGCAGAAGGAGGAGAAGGCGAAGAAAACGGAGCAGAAGGAGGAGAAGGCGAAGAAACCGGAGCAGAAGGAGGAGAAGGCGAAGAATCGAAGCAGAAGGAGGGAGAAGGCGAAGAAAACGGAGCAGAAGGAGGAGAAGGCGAAGAAAACGGAGCAGAAGGAGGAGAAGGCGAAGAAACGAGCAGAAGGAGGAGAAGGCCGAAGAAAAACGGAGCAGAAGGAGGAGAAGGCGAAGAAAACGGAGCAGAAGGAGGAGAAGGCGAAGAAATCGAATCAGACGAAGGAGGAGAAGGCGAAGAAGAACGGAGCAGAAGGAGGAGAAGGCGACAGAAAACGGAGCAGAAGGAGGAGAAGGCGAAGAAATCGAGCAGAAGGAGAGAAGGCGAAGAAAACGGAGCAGAAGGAGGAGAAGGCGAAGAAACGGAGCAGAAGGAGGAGAAGGCGAAGAAAAACGGAGCAGAAGGAGGAGAAGGCGAAGAAAAACGGAGCAGAAGGAGGAGAAGGTTGGGCGAAGAGAAAACGGAGCACAGAGAAGGAGGAGAAGGCGAAGAAACGAAGCAGAAGGAGGAGAAGGCGAAGAATCGAAGCAGAAGGAGGAGAAGGCAAGAAAACGGAGCAGAAGGAGGAGAAGGCGAAGAACGGAGCAGAAGGAGGAAGGCGAAGAAAACGGAGCAAAGGAGGAGAAGGCGAAGAAAACGGAGCAGAAGGAGGAGAAGGCGAAGAATCGAGCAGAAGGAGGAGAGGCGAAGAAATCGAAGCAGAGGAGGAGAAGGCAAGAAACGGAGCAGAAGGAGGAGAAGGCGAAGAAAACGGAGCAGAAGAGGAGAAGGCGAAGAAAACGGAGCAGAAGGAGGAGAAGGCGAAGAAAACGGGCAGAAGGAGGAGAAGGCGAAGAAAACGAGCAGAAGGAGGAGAAGCGAAGAAAACGGAGCAAAGGAGGAGAAGGCGAAGAAAACGGAGCAGAAGGAGGAGAAGGCGAAGAAAACGGAGCAGAAGGAGGAGAGGCGAAGAAACCGGAGCAGAAGGAGAGAAGCGAAGAAATCGGAGCAGAAGGAGAGAAGCGAAGAAAACGGAGCAAGGAGGAGAAGGCGAAGAAAACGGAGCGAAGGAGGAGAAGGCGAAGAAATCGAAGCAGAAGGAGGAGAAGGCGAAGAAAACGGAGCAGAAGAGGAGAAGGCGAAGAAAACGGAGCAGAAGGAGGAGAAGGCGAAGAAATCGAAGCAGAAGGAGGAGAAGGCGAAGAAAACGGAGCAGAAGGAGAGAAGCGAAGAAAACGGAGCAGAAGGAGGAGAAGGCGAAGAAAACGGAGCAGAAGGAGGAGAAGGCGAAGAAAACGGAGCAGAAGGAGAGAAGGCGAAGAAAACGGAGCAGAAGGAGGAGAAGGCGAAAAAACGGAGCAGAAGGAGGAGAAGGCGAAGAAAACGGAGCAGAAGAGGAGAAGGCGAAGAATCGAATCGAGCAGAAGGAGGAGAAGGCGAAGAAAACGAGCAGAAGGAGGAGAAGGCGAAGAACCGTAGCAGAAGGAGGAGAAGGCGAAGAAATCGAAGCAGAAGGAGGAGAGGCGAAGAAAACGGAGCAGAAGGAGGAGAAGGCGAAGAAACCGGAGCAGAAGGAGGAGAAGGCGAAGAAAACGGGCAGAAGGAGGAGAAGGCGAAGAAAACGAGCAGAAGGAGAGAAGGCGAAGAAACCGGAGCAGAAGGAGGAGAAGGCGAAGAAACCGGAGCAGAAGGAGAGAAGGCGAAGAAAACGGAGCGAAGGAGGAGAAGCGAAGAAAACGGAGCAGAAGGAGGAGAAGGCGAAGAAATCGAATCGAGCAGAAGGAGAAGGCGAAGAAAACGGAGCAGAGGAGGAGAAGGCGAAGAAAACGGAGCAGAAGAGGAGAAGGCGAAGAAAACGGAGCAGAAGGAGGAGAAGGCGAAGAAACCGGAGCAGAAGAGGAGAAGGCGAAGAAAACGAGCAGAAGGAGGAGAAGGCGAAGAAATCGAATCGAGCAGAAGGAGGAAGGCGAAGAAAACGGAGCAGAAGGAGGAGAAGGCGAAGAAACGAGATCCGAGCAGAAGGAGGAGAAGGCGAAGAAACGGAGCAGAAGGAGGAGAAGGCGAAGAAAACGGAGCAGAAGGAGGAGAAGGCGAAGAAAACGGAGCAGAAGGAGGAGAAGGCGAAGAAAACGGAGCAGAAGGAGGAGAAGGCGAAGAAATCCGGAAGCAGAAGGAGGAGAAGGCGAAGAAAACGGAGCAGAAGGAGGAGAAGGCGAAGAAATCGGAGCAGAAGGAGGAGAAGGCGAAGAAACCGAGCAGAAGGAGGAGAAGGCGAAGAAACCGGAGCAGAAGGAGGAGAAGGCGAAGAAATCGAAGCAGAAGGAGGAGAAGGCGAAGAAAACGGAGCAGAAGGAGGAGAAGGCGAAGAAATCGAAGCAGAAGGAGGAGAAGGCGAAGAAACCGGAGCAGAAGGAGAGAAGGCGAAGAAACCGGAGCAGAAGGAGAGAAGGCGAAGAAACGGAGCAGAAGAGGAGAGGCGAAGAAACCGGAGCAGAAGGAGGAGAAGGCGAAGAAACCGGAGCAGAAGGAGGAGAAGGCGAAGAAACCGGAGCAGAAGGAGGAGAAGGCGAAGAAACCGGAGCAGAAGGAGGAGAAGGCGAAGAAAACGGAGCAGAAGGAGGAGAAGGCGAAGAAACCGGAGCAGAAGGAGGAGAAGGCGAAGAAAACGGAGCAGAAGGAGGAGAAGGCGAAGAAACCGGAGCAGAAGGAGGAGAAGGCGAAGAAACCGGAGCAGAAGGAGGAGAAGGCGAAGAAACCGGATTTGCTTGCTAGGGTTTCCATTTTGTAGGACCTTATATATCCCAGGGACTCAGGAACACATTCCTGGGCTAAACCCTTAAGAATGAACGTTAGAGTCCCTAAAATCCTTAAATCCGGGGTTCGGATAAATAAGTCCACGGGCTGACCCGCCGGCAATAGATTCAGAAAAGTGACTGAATTAACTTGGCAGAAAGTGCCATTTTCATCGGTTCGGCATTCCTTCGTGTTGGCGCTGATCGAAGCCGGCGCCCCGTGTACGGAACGCAGTAAAGCCAATGACCCGATTAGTGCTAATGCCCAGCCCAACTTGGTCAGGGGCCGTATTTTCTTTGCCCGGTTGAACCGCGACCATCTGTGGCGCCGAGGCGATTCCTCCGGTTCCGAATCGGAGTCCGGTACAGGGTGATAGGTTCGGCGTCTTAGGTGTTTCGAATACCGTGGGCAAAAGATACAACGACAAATTTTGCAAATTAAGCGGGCAAAGCATCGGCCCCAGCTTAAGCAGCAGCAGAGGCTGGCTACCAGTAAGCCACCAATAAACATTAGGCACCCTATCAGAATTGCCGAGATGACGGGTGAACACCGAAAATTAAAAAAGCGCTCCCAACACGCATAGCATTCCATTAAAACGCATATGTCCACTGGAGCACAATGCTCTATGATGGTCTGGGAAATATTGGGCCCTGACCAAAAAATAGCTTGGCATGCTATCCCCAACAGTAAGTGTTCTGTTGGTAAATTGAATAAGAAGGGCTCGGAATAGTCTCTACTACCGCAAATCCCCTCACAGCATATTTCCACCCTTTTAGTATCAGGGAGACCACTAACCATAACTCCTCCCCGATTACAGGTGAAAGCAGCAGAAATGTTCGAGTTCGGGCCGCCGATGTTCGTACCGACTGCTCCAGTTGCCAGAAACAACAGAGTGACGACTGCCATGAATAGAGAAGCCGCTATTCGTGGTTGTCTGCACCGAGAGATCGGTGTTTTGGGCGTGGGTTCCGCCCATTGGAGGTTGTTCCCGGAATTTGCTCCTTCGTTTTTCGCATTTCTCTGCGCAATTCTCGCGCTTCGCCTAGCTTTGGTTGGTTTCGGGGTGTAGTCCGGTTCGGAAATTTCCGACGGAAATCGTTTCTGTCGCGGACATAAAATTTTTGGTATTTGAAAATGGTCAAGGGATCCCATGAAATGGTCAAACACCAGCTAAGGGTCCGGGCGAAACCATAAATCCTGGACGGCGTTCTCAGGGTTACCAAATTGCCGCCCCCGCAGAACTCTCTCCTTTTTAATCCATTTTCCTTTTGAAAATTCAAATTTTGTTCATCCAAATCGTTCTGTTCATCGTCGTCCGATCGTGCCTGTTCATCCGCGAGCCGTCCGTCCCAAGTCATCACCCGCGGCCCGCCCACTGCTCATCCCTATAAAAGAACGAAGGAGGGAGGAGGAAGCACCTGCATTTTACCTCTCAAAAGAGTTCTCCCATAAACCCAACCACCCACACAACTTTCCAACCCTTTCCCTTGCGATCATAAAACCGATCTCTTTTCAAACCAATTTCTGTTATCACATTTTTCACTTTGCATTTACTTCGCCTTTGCTGTAAATAAAGTCTTTACGAAAGAACTTTATTTCGGTCTATTTTGAGTTTTTGTGGCCCCGGAACGTCCACCACTTAAACCCTAACCTTTCCTAAAAACCAAACCCAAACATGTCCATCGTTTTACACAACTCTATTTCCCTCCATCTTTCAAATAGCCGCTCAAATTTCATTGCTTTATGCTCAAAAATTTTATGTATTTGAAAAGATCAAATGGCATGTGTTTGTTATTAAAGCAAGTGAATGAAAGAGAATACAATAAAAAAAAGTTTCTATTCTGATGAGATCATATTCATCATGTTTTGGGGATGCCAATCTGTTAAGAGGTGGTTGACTGCTATACTGTAATTGAAATTTGTAATGATAATCATAAATTTGTTACTTAACCTTCATCCGAACAAACCCCGTGTGGTGTGGTTTTTTACCACAATTCATCGCCATTTTGATGGTGCCAAATTTGGGAATTATTCTCTAAACCCATCAGAACGAAATTGAAATTCCGTTGCCCAAAATTTTGCTCGGATATTGGAATACCGGTCCAAAATCATTAAAAAGTAAAATTGTCTGCATCCCCAGATATAGGAGGCGATTCTTCCAGTTCACTTATCCGATATTACTTTACGGGGCCACACACGTTTCGGCCCCCACGTTTCGGCCCACACGATTCGGCCCCCACGTTTCGGCCCCCACGTTTCGGCCCCGACACGTTTCGGCCCCGACACGTTTCGGCCCCCACATTTCGGCCCCAAGCCAAAAATAGAAAAAAAACCAAATAAAGCTGTCACAAAAATTTTTTCTGCACTTTTGACATTTTTTTTAATTTTTTTTTGAAATGCACACTTAATTTTCTAGTTGTAATTCTTTAAACATTAGATGGCAAGCCCAGTACAAACTAAAAAACAAAAAGTGAAGCTACCATATGAAGGGCACCTTTACACCTTCGTTAAAATGAGTACTGACGGAACAAAAAAATTCTGACGATGTGAAATTTTTTACTTTTATTGTTTCATGTTTTTTTCTTTGATTTTTGAAAGGTTATATTCAGAAGAAAATTGGACTCATGGTATTTTACTTTTCTACAATTGTATTTTCCACCTTTTCAAAATAAGGTTAGTTTTACGAGAAAATTATATTTTCAAAAAAAAACTAGGGGGTTCGGTTTTAAAAAAAAACTAAGGGGGTTGGTTTTCAAAAAAATTTAGAGGATTTTTACTTTTTTGGCTTGGGGCCGAAACGTGCCCGGGGCCGAAACGTGTCCGGGGCCGAAACGTGGGGGCCGAATCGTGGGGGCCGAAACAACATGGACCCTACTTTACGGTTGGGGTCATTTGAATCGGGCCGTTTGAGTAGGGCCGTTTGAGTTTTTAAGCCAATATTAAAATTTTTTATGAAGAGTCATCGACCTCGATACAGTAATGCTCTAGCAGAAGGTGGGATTTTGTTTTTCTTGTTACATTTTTGCTGTTTATCGTTGTGTTATCACACATAATGAGGTCGCATGTCCCCATAACTGGCTGCTGTTGTTGGTGGTGTTGTTTTTGCAGTCACTCCCCCTCCCCCTGTTCCGTTGTAAACGGTGACGAAGCAGCAGCCAAAATCAGTCCACCACTTTCACTGCTTGGCACTCTCCTTTCGCCGGACACCTTTCGTAGTCGGGCACCGCCAATACTTCCAATCGGTTGCTGTTTAATGGTGACGCCGCCCTCGACTGCTGGCATGCTGCTTGCCGACTCTTTTCTTCCACTGCCACTGCTTGTCAACACCTGACAACATGTCTAACATTTCCATTTAGAGTTGACGTTTGGAACGAACCAAAAAGTGAATACTTTCGAAATGATGAAACCGAGACGATCGTCAGTTAATGTTTTGCAAAATTACTGTAAACAAGGAAGAGAGAAAGTAGCAAAAAAACAATTTTTTTGAGCAAACGGTGTTTAAGCAGCAGAACAACAAAACACACACTGACTGAGTTAGGCTTGCTTCTCCTCAGATTATTGTCAGCAGAGGACTTCATCGTCAAAGGAGGGGCGGGGGGGGGAACAGGTGGCCACGGGCTTTAGGGGGGGGGGGGGGGGGGCGACAGAGACCATTCCGCCCGGGAGAGAGACCCCTCCCTAACCGCTCTCCACATGGTCGGCGACATCGACCACGATGGCGAGGCGACGACGACTGTTTTGACGGGATGGAATTACGACGGATGTAAAAAATCATTAATTTTACTGCATTTTTCACCATGCGGGGGGGGGGGGGGGGCGGGGTGCGGAGGCGGTGCCGATAGGCGCCGCCGGGGGAAAATTTTGACAATTTGGTGATCTGCTAATGGATTTTGGCTTAAAAACTAACATTTTTTACATTTTTGGGCAAAAAGCCGTTTTCAAAGTACATCTTTGGAATAAAGTACGCCTTCAATTTTCAAAGCATAAGGCCGAAAATAAAGTACGTACTTTGAAATAAAGTACGAATGGCAACCCTGGTGTAACATAACACGGAAATCCTTAATTTATTATTAAAATCTTCAAAATACCAATTTTGTCAGTAGTAAAATACATACAATAATTTTTAGACCTATTCACTGTATAAACCTAAACAGAAATTAAAGTGGCTGAAATTTTTTATATTTTTGTTATAAGAACTTTTTCACAATTACACATTTTTAACGTGACGTTCTCCAAGTAACAATAGTTTGTTTCCTTTCCTCCATTTTCTTTCTTTTTTTCGAAATGGCCTATGACTGGCAATCACAGCTGGGTATAAATTGATAGAAAAAGTGAATTTCGGCGTGAAAGCTGATAAATGAGTGGGTAAAATTGTGGTTTTGTCACTTTTTCTCCTAATGGGTTGTCCGATTTCAATTCCAAATGTCCAAAATGATACATCACATATTTTTCAATGTCGTCATCGGCAAAAAAGTGAAGGGAAACCCAACAGTGAAAAACTGTCATCGCATCAGCAGGGATCTTTTATCCATGAGATGTAATAATCTAATAATGCGTATTAATTAAAAAAAAATTTTTTTGAAAAAACAATTTGGAATATTTTTAAAAAACTCTTAAAAATAAAATTCTTTAGTTTCTTATTCTTTTTTTCCAATAAGAACTTTTTCCTGTTTTATTAACATTTTACTAGGCTTAAACCTCAGCTTGACTCGTCCGTGCCACCGATTGGGTTTGGGAAGTGGAACTCGGTTGGCGGCACACTGGCAGTTGCCAGCAATTGGATGAAGCGGCGGTGCAGCGTCAAACAAAGAAGTATTCCCGACTCAATTACTATAAAAAAAATGGGCATACTTGATAGCCTGGTGCAATACTGGCCCATTTGAAAATGTTTGAACCCGTGCGCTCGATTTTTGGCGAGCGCATTTCTGGCTTCTAAAAATTCCATACAATTTACACGTGAACAAACATTAAAAACGGTACTTAAACGACAGGCACCGCAGCAGAAACAGAAGCAGCAACAGCCCACTTGGCTGAGACTGCCTCGCTGGAAAGCTGTTTGGCCCGAGTGATTTCCATGCGGGATGAATTGGTGCAGCGACGACAAAGCGACGGTGTTTCATGGCACCAACAACAACATTTGACGAATAGGATCGATGCTGCTGCGGACTCCAGCGGTGGACAACGCTTCTTGCACAGCCATTCACCACAGCCTTCGATCACTTCGGCTGTTTCTTCAGAGTGCTTCTTTTGTTTGAACGCTTTACCATGAAAAAAACGCTAGCCCTTTGAGCATTTTTTGATGCGGGATATAGGTTCAGGAATTTCCCTCTTTTTTGTTACAATGTATTTAGAAGTGAATAGACCGTGTGCCAACAAATATCGGTCCGACCAATATCGAACCGTCACCAAATCTCGACTCCCCCCTTAAGAGAAATCTGGGTTCAATTAAGACTTGACTAAATTAAAAAAAAATTAGGGTATTTCTCCGAAATTTTATCGGATTTTAGTTTCATGGGTTTTTGTCGGATCGAGACTTTGTCGGCGCGCCGAATGAACTCAAAAATCAAATCCATTGACAGTTTGTCACCGTTGGGCGCAAATCAGGAAGATCTGCAGAAAATTTGTGGCACTGCAGTGACATTTGAATGGTTGTTTCAACGCTTGGTGGAGAAATTCAAATGCCCGGAGGAGCCAGTGCCACAATGGATAGTGGAGAAAATGAACGATATTGGGGACAGAGGTGAATACACGATCCGCTGGTTTAGTTCTATTAGCCTCGCCTGTTTGGTTGGTTAACCGATCACATGTTCAGTTTGGTTAAACGGCCTTCCTTTTTAGTTTGGTTTTGTTAGCCGATTAACGTATTTGGTTTGGTTACCCGGTCGTCCTGTTCTGTTTGGTTCGGTTAACCGGTTGTCGGTTGGTTCAGTTCGGTTAACCGGTCGACCTGTTTGTTCGGTTTGGTTGGTTACCGGTCCACATGTTTGGTTTGGTTAACCGGTCGGCCTGTTTTTGTTTGGTTTGGTTAACCGGTCGGCCTGTTTGTTCGGTTGGTTGGTTAACCGGTCGGTTCTGTTTGTTTCGGTTAACCGGTTCGTCGGTTGTTTCACTTCGGTTAACCGGTTCGCCTGTTTTGTTTGGTTTGGGTAACTGATCCACATGTTTGGTTTGGTTAACCGGTCGGCCTGTTTTTGTTTGGTTTGGTTAACCGGTCTACATGTTCAGTTCGGTTAAACGGCCGGCCTGTTTTGTTCGGTTGGTTGGTTAACCGGTCGGTTCTGTTTGTTTCGGTTAACCGGTTCGTCGGTTGTTTCACTTCGGGTAACCGGTTCGCCTGTTTTGTTTAATTTGGGTAACTGATCCACATCTTCGGTTTGGTTAACCGGTCGGCCTGTTTTTGTTTGGTTTGGTTAACCGGTTCCACATGTTCAGTTTGGTTAAACGGCCGGCCTGTTTTGTTCGCGTTTTGTTAATCGATTAACGTATTTGGTTTGGTTAACCGGTTCGCCTGTTTTTGTTTGGTTTGGTTAGCCGGTTTGGTTCGGTTACCCGATTTACCTGTTTGGTTAACTTGATCCACATGTTCGGTTTGGTTAATTTGTCTTCCTGTTTTGTTTGGTTGGTTGGTTAACCGGTCGGCCTGTTTGTTCGGTTGTTTGGTTGGTTAACCGGTCGGCCTGTTTGTTCGGTTGTTTGGTTGGTTAACCGGTCGGTCTGTTTAGTTCTGTTAACCTATCCGCTTGTTCGGTTTGGTGAAATGCAGAAATTTATCTAGACCTTGACCGGACAACAGTGCTACGCATAACATTTGGATGGGATAATGCAAAGTTGCCAAAGAGTGTGGTGTTGAAGATTTGCGAACGCCAAGAGGAAGACTCGAACGAGGCAAATGAAGAAATTTTTTTTTTCATAATAATCACCCTTTTCTCGACAGGAGGCATTGTTGGCATCGGCACTTTTTAAACGGTTGGAAAATTTGAACTTTTTAACAGGGGTGAAACTTGGGCAGAAAAATTATGCGGGTCACGGAAAATCAATTCTGTGTTTTGAATCGCGAAAAAAAAATCCACAAGTCGCGGATCAGCGCCGTTCCTCCCCTGAAATCGAAAAGGTAGCGGGTTACTTTAGTGAATGTCTTACTTATGAATGGTTGTCTAAACATCGGCGAGTGGCAATTCCTCGAATCTTTGTCATCAAGGCAATCTCTTACTTAAATACCGTATTTCCTCTATTAGAAGCACCCCTCTAGTTGAAGCACCCCTCTAATAGAAGCGCAATGGTTTTGAGTGATTGAAAAATAGAAGTACTGTGCTTCTATTAGAGGAATTACGGTATTCAATGAATTTCGCTGAAATTCTCTTTTATATGGAACCAAAATTTCCACAGAAACAGTGGTCACGTTCATGCAATGCTTTGCTGGTGATTGAGGACCTCAGTGAGAAGGCACAAATCTCCGAGTTGAACACCGGCATGACTATTGAAGGTGTTCCGTTCATTGTTGGATATTTTTTACTGTTCATAGTGCCGCGGAAATCTCGTAGTGCGAGTGGAGTCAATCGAACCTGTCCAATTGGTGGATGATCTAAGGATCTTGTCCAATAAACTATCTGACCATTCTTGAAGGGCGGCTTTATTTGTTGGGTTTTTAAGTCAATTTCCTTTTCATTTGACCTATTAGTCACTGCACTTTCTTTCTCAAGAGGGGGAATAGGTGCCGGAATTTTCGAGAGACACCAACTGGTCAAGCCAAAACTTAGTGACAGTTAATCGAAACGCCTGTCTGACAGTCAGCCTATAGAAGACATATCTGTCTAACGTTCTGTCTAAATGTCGTCTGTCTTGCCTGACAAAATGTCTTCTGGTCCGTCTAGCAATATGTCTGACCATAAACATCTGCTTCCCAAGGTGTGCGTGATTTGCTTCGCGTGTTGGCCCAACTGCACGCATTGTCAATGGTGTATCGGGAGGAATGGCATTGCCAGTTGGACGGTGCTCAGTTGCCCCAATTCCTCTACGAACAAATTGGTCGCTTTGTCAGTGCATTGGTCACTTCACTGTCCATCCAGGGCAATTATGCAGCAGAAGTGTTAGACATTGGACGTGTTCAGGTAAACCCCGTCCATTTTCTTTTTGATTGTGATCAGTAATAGAGAAATGGGCTTTTTTCACAGGGGGCACTTCTTTCCCCTCCCCCCCCCCCCTCCCCCAGCTGCCTCCCGCTTCCCGAAAATTTTTATAAAACCTAATTAAATTTTTTTTTTAAAGGGTATTCTCAACTAAAATATTCTCTCAAAGTTAAATAGTATTTTTTTTTTAAATTTGTATTATTTATAATTTCCGGACTATTTGGATTTTTTTTTCACTAAACATGAAAAATGGACAGAAAAGAAAGATTCTACCACGCCAAAAGAGGAAAAACCTTTTTTTTTTTTTTTGAAAAAAAGCACATGATTTCTGTTTTAAACTAGTATTCGGCACGGTAAAATTACCATGGTAAAAACCGGTAAATTTACCGATTACCAATCGATTTGGGAGAAAATCGGGTAAAAATCTGTAATCGGTAATTACCGATTTTGACCTATTCCGATACTGAAAAATTGCATTTGCCGAACACTAGTTTGAACGTGGGATCTTATAAAAAAAAATTTGGCCAATTTCTTCGACTAATCTTATCAAACAAAAAAGCATTGGAGAGTCATTTTGGCCGACTCCGTGTTCATTAAGTAGAGACTTGTCCAACAGGAATACGGGGTAATTATTGTTCCTCTAGCAACTGGAATCACTGATGGTCGCCTCGCAACTTGAACAATTGAAAACCACGGGTTGTTCTGAGTTGGCATTGCCCGAGTGTTTGGTGCATGGCCATCCAATTGGACGCAATGTGTTCTTCAGCATAATGACGGCTGCACACCGATCAGAAAATGTGAATGACGGCAGCACAAAGAGGGCAACTGCACCACACAATGGCACCATCGTACGGGCATTGATCGACTGGACTCGTATGCCACACACCTAACCATTAGTGACGTTCGAGTTCAAAACGATCTCGAGACCGAGACTCTGATCTCGAGATTGGGACAAACCCGAGATTTTTCTCGAGTCAAGACTCGAGACCGAGACTCTTGAACATCACTAAAAACTCCTTTTTTCACGGTTTTTTAGGCTATATTTTTACGGCAATCGAATGAACATGTTCAATTATAGAATCATAAACTACATGTTTATTTCTTTTGAATGACACCGAGTTTAAAAACAACACCGTAACAATTTTCAGAAGCCCATTCCGGATGTTTTGGTGAAGATTTGGCCAAAGCAATTTGTTGGAACTTGAACAGAAAGGAATGGACCGATGAGGAACAGTTGCTCAAATTGCTCCAATACTACCATTATCAGCTATTAAAGTTCAGTTGCAAACTTTTCAAACAAACAAAAAAAAAGGAAATTTTTTTTTGGCATTTCGTCTTTTTATTTAAAAATGTTTCCAAATATTTACCACAGAAAACTTCAATCTCATGACGCATCACCGGGACTACAAAAGGCCATCACGCTTGACAAAGTCCAAGCGGCATATGAACGGTCGATTTCAATTTTTTCCATACCAAATTTTTTTTTTTTTGCAAATTACAGGTTTATGCCAGTTGCGGCGGTCACTTTTTTGCTGTTTTTGCCCGCCGAGTTGAGCCACGCCGACTCGGCACTGTTGGAACATGCTCAACAACTTGTTGAAGCAGTGACCACAAAATGAGAAGACAGAGAAACACAGACATATTTCTTTAGTAGGAAAACGGTAGTTTTAACGGAACTTTTGGCATGGTGTATACGGTACAAAAATTAAAAATTCTGTTTTTATGATTCATTTGCTTAAAGGTTCGAGTCAGTTTCAGATTTCGGAAATGTGGAAATGGGTGTCATTTTCGTGATAAGCGGTCTTGACTTACCCTAAGGATTTTTTTCAAGCGTTTGTACCGTAAACAACAAAATAATCGTAAAACTACTGTCTTCCTTCTTATAACTAACCCCCTACCCCCCCCGTGTTGAAAGGAGAGGAGTGACTTTTTCAAGTGTGACTTTTAGGAAAAATAGTTACCTATTTTGGGATTTACAAAAAAATTGCAATACCATGAAATAATAAAAAATGGTATGATTCCGATTTTTTTAATACGCATAGAAAATGTTTTGCTTAAATGCATACTTTCTTTTCAATGTCCATTCGTCGTCCACTGAAGAAGGAATAGAAGGCAATTTGTCGTCCCACAACTCGTATTTGTCCTCCATCGCTTGATCATTTCATTGCCCTCCCCCAACCCCAAAAATATTTGTCACCTCAATCAGTCGTCAGTCAGTGTCCGTCCGTCCTCCGTCGTCCTCTCCCCGCCCCCCGCCCCCTCTTTCAGCTCAGTCATTAGTCCCACTAACCAAATCCATCCACCCCTCCACCAACTATTATTCATCATCCATCCCCAAATGGTGGTGGTGAAAATGGCCTTGAGAAAGTGTGGTAGGGACGGGGGGGGGACGAGGGGAGAGGGACGTTGGCTGGGGCGAAAGTGGTTGAACTTGCTCCCATTTCTCTCCCCCTCCCTCTTTTCATCCCCCCCCCCCCTCGCCCACCTCCATAGGCTGTCCTCCCCCTCCCCTCTTCTCCCCGCTTTATATGGGAATTGTGTGTGGAAAGTGATGATGATTGAGTGCATCAATCACATGCCCATCCCTATCCATACCCATGGACTTTCAGCGCCTATTCATTGATTGAGGCGAGCAGCGCGCACTTCTGCTGAATTGAAATTTGACGAATAATAAATAACGGGGGAGAGAGTGAATTGCGGTGATACGTATCTAGTATCATCTATGTGTATATAAAGGACAACCTATAACGGAATTCGGATTTTCGTAAAAAACTGTCATTGGAATTCCGGTTTCCGACCAAAAAGTACCGTAATCATTATACTTTTTGGACAGGGATTTACTGATCACTAATCCCTGTCCAAAAATTTTAGGGTTCCGTCCTGGAACCCGTTATAACCCTTTTGTCAATCGAACCTTGACTATTCCGTTATTTTTTGGCATGACCATTTTTTAGTTTGTTTAGGCGGCGCTGAATTTGCAAGACTGACGACTTGGCGTTGGTGTATGTGAACTGTCATGGTCCCCCCTTTTGGGTGCTGCCTGGTGGGCAGTAGCACCTTTCCCTGTCCCTTGCGGCGCCCCACTAATCAAAAGTTTCCGCCCCAATGAACCGCGCACAGAACGCAAAGAAAAGGGATTTTCACGCCTTCATTTTTCTCTAATTACTTTTCACCCGCAAATTTATTTTTGTTGAGAATTCTGTTTGTATTTCTATTATACATAAATGTTTTTTTTTAATTTTCCGCATCTTTCTAGATTCCTTAGGAATAAAGAAATTAAATTTGAAAATTACTAATAATTTAAAATTTTTTAAGTTGATCTTTTTATAAAAAATTTGTATTTTTGAATTTTTTTCATATTTTAAGACGGTGAGTGGACGAAAACTGCTCTCCATTTTATTGATGTTTTTCAAAATTTCCTCTACTTAATTGCCTGTCTTTTCCACGTTAAATCTTAACTACCGTTATAGGAGGGAAGATATTGATGAAACCAGGCAGAGACATTCTCTCAGAAAAACTTTAAATTTTTTATATTTTTTTATGACAACCAATCAAACAAACACAAATTTATGCCTTCTTAAAAAAATTTCAACAACTTTTTTCTTTTTTATAACCGGGATGCAGCCGTTCTCTTCTCGGATTTCTAAAATAGAAATTCTTGTCCAAACCTATCGAGAATCTGCTGCATCCAATGATATATATATATAATACTAGAAGCAGTAGTAGTGATGCAATGGAATTCCGACTACGCCATTTTTTATGGTCGCGACTTCTAAAAATGTTTCCACGCCCCAATTAAAAGTCACATAAATTTCTTTTTGTTGGCTGACTGGCTTTGCATCCCTATTGATGTATATATATATTATTCATCTTTCCAAAATTCATATCGGCTCTCAACTTCCGTCCCACCACTGTCCACGAAGGTCTTCTTCCCTTGCCCACTTCCCCCCCCCCCCCCCCCTTCGATGGATGAATTGGGCTTCTTTTGCTCTGCTCAGCCCATATTTTCCCAGCAGAGCTTTGGTCACCGACAACTGCTCGCTCTGCTGGTCTGCTTTTTGCTATTGATGCCGTCGTGATGAATGTGTGCAAAATTTGGGGGTTGGGGGCCGAGGGAGGAGGAGGAAGGGCGAAGGTGCAACAGCAGCAGGCGGTGGCGATTAATTTGTGACAATGAGAGGAGAAAGAGGACGAGGGGAGGGGGGGGGGGGGCAGGGAAGAAACCTCAAAATGAACAAATCCATTCATTTATTGACTCAGTTGTGCAGACGAGCGGGCAGATTGATCCGTTGTCGGTCACCAAATGAAAAACAAAAATAGTCCAATTTAGGCCATACATATCCAATGGGTGGGTGTTGTTTCGGTGCCAGACTCATTTAAGGCTTTGTAACATTTTTCTTTGTGAACCGAATTTTACCAATTCGGTACCATTGCAGGAATTTGATTGTTAATTTTTATTAATATTTTTTTTATAGGTTGGTAAATTTTTTCAATTTTGGAGGACTAATAGAGACCATAAGTATGAAGATTTTGACACAATTTAGTATTTTCAATTCAGTTAGCTTTGCAGACACTAAACAAAATATAATTGAGAATTTTCACTAAAAAAACTTAGTGTTTCTCCTTTTTTGTGGTACAGTACAAATCGGGAATCTTAGTACGAATCGGGGTACCAGTACGAATAGGGTTTTTACCATCAGGGATTTATTTATTGTCAATAAAGAAAAAATCCACAAAAGGGAGAAATCCGCTTATTTTTGGACCGGAATTCCGATTTCCGAAAAAAATTTGGGCATCGGAATTCCGATTTTTGAAATCAAAGATCAGCTGCATCCCTGACCCATTCCAATAACCCATGGCCCAACCTAAAAATCATTTCTTCACACTTATTTATTTTCCTTTTACTGTATACGGTGGTTCTTCCTTCCTCCTCGCCTCCTCCTTGAGATGAAATTATGGACCAATAAAACTTGAACTTATGAAATAGAAAACTGTGTTTTTTTTCCTGAGTTTTGAATGAAATTTTATTTCCAAGCAGGATTGCCAAACTTCCGACCTACCCAACCCATTTTTTTTTTATTTGTGGCAATATTATGTGTTGCTTTTTAATTCATGCAAATATAACACATTTTTCTCTTCACCAATAACCAAATAATAAGGGAGGGGTTGGTAAGGGCTGTTCAAACTTTTGGTTTACCCCCTCATCATCATCATCATCATCATCCATCGTGTCAGTTCATTCATCAGTCTCTCTTTCCTTTTCATTCTTATTATTACCTGCTGCTGCTGTTGTTGCTGAAATGGAAAAGGTTGTTGCCGTGAAATTGGATATTTAATGCGTGCGCAAGAAAAGGGGGACCGAAGGAGGATTGTGTTGAGTGGTGGAGGAGGGTGCGATGAAATTTTCCATTTCATCCAAACATCCATATATAGGAGGAATATGTATAGGTATGTAATAACATCATCATCGCCACCATAACCTTACAATTATGAGTACTAGATCAAAATTGAGGTTAGATACCAATGCACTTTCTTATGATTTCCCAATAACCATTATAACATTATATTTATGCAAATTAGGGATCGTAAAACAGTCTTGAGTCGATAATGTAATTTTCTCGGCTAGGTGGGTAAGAAAGATCATTGGGGTACCGGTTGGGTTACACGAATTTTTGGTTATCGGATGAATTTCGGATTTCCGCCGAGTCCGGTATCAGACAGTTTATTCGACCGAATCGAATAACAAGCATCTTCATCTCGAAAAAGTGAAAAATTAATGATTTACTGGATTGCATCTTTAAAAAAATCCTTTAAATTGACTCTCGAATCCTTTTATAAAATTCGGTAATCAGATTTTTCCGGTCTCTAATTAACAATTCATACCTATTTGATGTTTAATAATTCGTTCATTCAATATCCCTTTTTGCTAGATTTATTTAAACTATTTTGTTTTTATTGTTGTTAAAACCGGCAGGTTTAAGTAAATGGCAACAACTTCACAAATGAATGCATTTGAGACGCCCATCATGGTTACACAAGACACCGGCACAAAAGGTAAGTAAATACTGAACAATTTTCATGGTAAATAGTTCGGTTTTAACAATTGCAGTTACTGTTTTCATCTGTGTTCCGGGTATGAGGTAAGCACATAAATCCGGTAATCATTAAGTTAGCCGCCTCCATTTTTTGGAAATTTTTTTTTCATAATCTGCATTTTTTTTTTCTTTATATGCCTCTCAAAACATTCGTTTTCTTTGATAAATACAATTAAACAAATTTTTTTTTTTGCAGGAAAAAGGGCGGCCTTTTTGTTCTTCTGAAGCGTCTGCTTCGAGTCAAATCCAAAGATCCATTCACACTCGCTGCAAATGTATGTATAAATATGCAACTTCTATCAAATGAACGGAGAAACAATATTTGTTAGTGGGTTAGAGGCCCGTTTTGAATTCTATTCGAGCTTGGTATTTTGAATGGGTTTATGGAATGAATTCAATTAATAAGGTTCGGTGCTTCTGAAATTTTTTTAAAGACAAATGCTATTTTTGATATTGAAAAGGGCTTTCTTATCAAAATTTAAAAAAAATCATGGTGATGCTTGCATTACCGGGCTCCCATTTCTTTTTACTCAAATTTTGCTTAAAAACCACAAGATTTCAAAAAGCTACTTAAGCGAAACAAAAAAATGCCGACAGCCTAACCTCTATGTTTTTTGTTAAGGGTCCGATATTTTTGCGGAAAGAATAATAAATATTTTAATATAAAAAATAACAAATTCATTCGAAATATTATTCATCTTGATAATTATTCTGATTGTCTACAAATCTTTCGCCACCGGAAAGGAATTTGTGCAATACCTCTGCAAATTATCGCGACTCAATCCCTTTTAAAAATTCATAAGGAAAACTGAATTTCAAAAACTTTTGGTTTCGACTTACTAAAAATATAGTAAGTATTGAGTCTTAATTACTGTATTATTTTAAATCCAACGAAAAAAAAGAAAAAAAAAGAAGTAAATTTCAGGTCAAATTTGGACAGTACATGTTGACGGATCAGAGCATCAAGTTGGTTGCCGAAGTGTACCCAGACAAGACGGCGATGAACAAACGGTCCGAAGACCACAAGCGATACGAATGCAGCATTGAGAAATTCCCTTCGCAAATCAATGCCGAAAGTGCTGCATTCACTGTTCGTGTGACAGTGTTGAGAAGAAGGCTCTAATGCACTTTATGAGAATCCAATCGTATCTGGTTACAAAGTCGAAAAAAAATCATGAGACCCCAAATTTCTTTCGTTCGATTTGGGTAAAAAGTCAAAATAGACCGAAAAAAAGTTGACCGATCCGATTGGACTCTCAATTAAAGCGCATTAAAACCAGAAATTATTTTTTACTTTGAGGCGGGAATCGACTGCCACACTAACCATTTTAAATGACCTTTTATCATTCGACCATTGGTTTATTTTTAAAATCTCAACTAAATAAGCCAGTACAAAAAGGTTTAACAATTCCTAATAAAGTTAGAAAGTTTTCAAAATTCGAATGATAACGCACAGTTCATTTCATGTGTTTCGAAAATTCAAAAAATTGCACTTGTAACCCCCTTTTGATGGCCTTCTGAATGAAAATTTCACTTAATTTTCATGTGGAACAATGTGAGGACAACTGCTACATCGTGTTGTCGTGCATGAAGACGGACAATTATTCGACGAATTGGAAGGATTTTTTGGCTGCAAATGGCACTTTGGACTTGACTAAGGCGTAGTGAGGAAGGAGAACATTTGACCGATTGGAAAAAAATCGAAACAAATTGTTTATTATATTATTGACGGTAACGGAGAAATGTCTCAGTCTCATTAAGTATTTTGTTTTTTGCGCCCTAAACATTGTATTATTTAATGTATGAAGCAATTAAAAAACTAATGGAATTTTTTGTCTTCGAATTTTACATTTATTAAATTAATTTCAAATTAGGTTTTACTGTCCATGTTTGCTTTTCAAAACCAGAGGGTTCGGTTTTCAAAAACCCGGTGGTTAAATTTTCAAGAACAAAGGGGTTCGGTTGGTATGGGGCCGAAATGCTGGTGGCCCATAAGAGGAACGTTGGTGATCACTGATCAACACCCTCGAAAAAGTAAGCTTTTCTTTTCCTGTTCTAATCCATCGGAAAATGCCAAGTCCTATACCGATGGTTGACATGATCTCTGACAATTTGATAGACTATCAGTGGTACACTCGCAAAGAGCTTGATGGATTTAATTCAGAGACTATAACATGGCGTCAATATCTGCATTTGGTTTTGCTTTGGTTGAATAATTTTTTTTTTTGTATTGTTAAGTTCATGTTTTTTTTAAATAAAATGAGAAAAGAACTCCATTGGAATGCCTTCTTTTTCTTTTGTACAATAGCTAAGTTATTGAAGAAATTCATTATGTGGTGAGTTAATATGCGCCTTCATCAATTTCCCTTTTCATCATCAAAAATTATGTACATTGTACATCTACATTTAGTTTAAATGGAGAGACAGTATGCCATAAATGTCTGTGTCTATGACTTTTTTTTTAATCTTTCTCTGCATCAATTTTCAATTGAACATATGTTAAGTAAAGGTTACCAATTTTGTTTTATGTGTTACTAATTCTCTATATGAGAGAGATGGCACTAACAAATAATGATTCGATATTAACAATCCACTACAACGACAAAAATGTTAAAATTGACCCACACCAACAAATGAACATTAAATGGATAAATGGCAAAAATGGGACTAAATCTTCGGCCGAATCAAAAAAAGTCACTACATAGCAAAAATTTGGCACCAAAATTAACATTCAGGCCAAATATCTCAACCTTGACCTACCGACTGTGAGTTTTCGACATGTTGAACGCTTGCCAAAGGCAGTCATGCCAAGGGCATTCAAAATGCCTTTTTCGTACGTCCAATGTGGCACGGAAGAGGAGGAAGAAAAAGGCGATGAGACGGAGTACGACTTGGACCGAGAGGATTTGGCCTGGCTTCAACTGGCCAATGCACGACGGCGAAAAATCGGATGTCATCCAATTGATGAGAGCACATTGGAGAAGGCCATTGACATGCTGGAGAAAGAATCCCATTTTCAAGTCAGTAAAAAACATTTTTTTTTGTTAATTAAAATTTTTAGTTTACCCAAGATGAAAACGGATATGGGTTAGGGTATTTGACGATGGTTGACAACGATGCGCCATGTTGCATTTGCAATGGTATGAAATCTTATTTTACTTTTCTCCAATCATTGAGCCTAGAATTTGAATTAAGGGGGTAATAAATGTTTTGATAGAGCATTAAACATTTATGAAATTCTATATACTTAATCCCTCACCCCTCTTTTAGACGGTGAAGACAGCAATGCTAATCAGATCATTTTTTGTGACATTTGCAATATTGCCGTGCACCAAGTTTGTTGTCTTCGTATGGTAGCCTTTAAATCATTTTACCCCAGGAATGTTATGGTGTGCCGTATATTCCGGAAGGTCAATGGCTTTGTCGCCGGTGTCAAATGTCTCCATCAGTCCCGGTCAATTGTGCACTTTGCCCCAGCACTTCTGGTGCATTCAAACAAACATCAGATGGACGATGGGTGCATGTTGTGTGTGCAATATGGCTTAATGAGGTTTTCCGTTTTTATGCTTTTTTCAAGGCAATCAAACAAATTTATTTTTTAATTAAAAAAAACCATAGTTCCGGGAGATGAATGGAATTTTTTTTTTTTTTGTATTTTTTATTCTGATTATGACATAAAAATTAATACGATTTCTTCTGTCTATTGTTAGAGGCTTTTAATACAATCTTCAAAATAATGGTATTTGAGAACACTTTTTAAGTTATCGTCAAGAGACAATAAAGGGTCTAAAACTTTTAAAATTAAGGTACATTTTGCCAACACTGTGTTCCTCGAGCCTGTGGAAGGTGTCGATTTTTCGATCAAACGGCGACGAAAATTGAAATGTTTGATTTGTAAGAGGAAAATGGGTGCCTGTCTACAGTGTAGCAATGTTGGTTTTTTCTTTTACTTTTGATTATATATACGTTGTGTAGGTTTGGGGCTTTGTTGCCAAAAAGGATATATCAAGTTGGGGAACCAAGGGAGGTCTGAAATTTGTACATTTTATTTACATATCTGATTTACAGGATTACTAAGAATTGTTTTCCTTAAAACTGCGTCAGGGGCAAAGCCTAGGGAAAGGGGAAGGGGAATAATTGCTCTCCATATGAGAAATTTTTCTTAACCAAAATCATAAATTTAATGTTTTTAGAAGGCTTGTGTGCGTTCATTCCATGCCACATGCGCTCGTTTTGCTGAGATGAAAATGGTGGTCAAAGAATCGCGGGCCCGCAACAATCCCGACTCAATCACGATAAACCGATTTGCATATTGTTTTCAACATTCAAACCCGAACAGGTATTTGTTTTACAATCGTAAATATTTTCATCATAACTTTTTAAATTTGTTTTTATGCATATTTCCTTTAGAGAAAATTTTAAATAAAACTATTTTAGAAATGACCAAAGTGTTGCCGTATGGAAGCGCGAAATGGAATCTAAAATGCAAGCGGCTCGGAAAATTATTGACAATAATGCAAAACAGACGCTTAAATTGGTTCCACTTCCGGGGATATCAAAGGAAAAGTGCGCATTTTTCGATACAAAATTGAAGTTACATTTTTTATTTCCCTTCCTCCAGGGTTCAAGGTATTGCACAACAACTTGGCCTGCATTACCTGAACGATATTTATTCATACTGGTCATTGAAACGTAAATCACGATCCGGAGTTCCACTTATCCGACGCCTGCAGGTAAATGATTTTTTTTTAAATTTTGTTGAGTCACAAATTCAAAAGAAAGGATCTACTTAAATTTCTCTCTCTAGGAAAGAAAGTTTATAAATTTTTTTTTTTTGTTTTGTTTTTTGAAACCGGTGGTGGTGGGGAGGCTGTGAGTTGTTCATCTTTGTTATTTTGTCAGGTGTATATGAATCAGCAGAAGCCAATGTTGGGCCGGCCTTTTGTTGGTAGCCCCGAATTGGAGGCAAAAGATTTACCGGATGAAGCCCAAATGACTACAACAGCACCAACAATGGCGGAGGCGCAAACTGCGCCAACAAAAGGTTGGGCTGGAGATTTATGTCAAACCCAACAGTTTTTTTTCTTCCGTGACCCTTACAAACTTACAAATTGTTATATGTAGTCTCCATCAATTCTCTCTGTCCGATGATTTTATATTATTAACTTTGATTATGAGGGGAGGGGATGCGGGAGCACTTCATCACCCACCCACGCGCTCGAAAATTAAAAAAAAAAAATTTTTTCGATTCGAATTCCTTTATTGGAGGGGCCACGAATCTACAGATTTATCACTGGTCTCACCTTTTTGAACAAATCGGGACGAGGAATTTTGAAGATTTAAGCAAATTTGCAAAAAAAAAAATTGCAAGAAAAAAAAAGATTTTTTCTAATATGTAATTAACTAAGATTTTAACTCATTTTTGCCAGAATTGAAATTTAAAAAAAATTCGTGGACGGGAGGAGGGGGTGTCCGGCGGTGCTGATAGCCGCCTCCGGGGAAAATTTGAAAATCAGTGTGTTTTGGTAACAGATTTAGCTAAAAAAAAAGAAGCCTAATTTTATGGATTATTTAGATAATTTTGAGAAAATGTAGGCAAAAAGGGGTCCGGTGATACCGGTAGGCGCCGCCAGGGAAAATTTGGTTGGATCTGTTAATAGATTTTGGTCTAAAATGGGCAATTTTATTGCCTTCCCCCCCCCCCCCCCCGACAACCCCTCTTATGACGAACGGTTGGCCGAGGGGGGGGGGGGGGGGAGTCGGCTGGCCGACCTCTTGTACATATATGCTCATTGTCAGGTTCCTCTACCTTGGACGATCCATATAACCGGTTTGTTGCTCTGCGAGGGAACTTCGAACGGGTTCGGCTGTTGTGCGAGTTGATCAAGAAACGTGAGAAAATGAAGTGTGACGAATTGTTAGCCAACAAAGCAATTGCTTGTCAAACAATGCAACCCTTGGCAGTGCTATTTGATCAAACACTGGACAAACTGATCGAAAAGGACCATCAAAAAGTAGAGTTTGTTGCAAATTTGGTCATACAAGAATAAAGGGGTCACTAATGCGATCCCTTACGATTTTTTACGCGTTACTATTTAGGTTTACATTAGGGCTTATGCTAGGTTTTTTATCTATTGAGTGGGTTACTCCATTGTTTAACATTATATCGAGATTTTTTCTAATGGCAGTAGGGGTACATTTGAAGAAAATTTAGAAAATCTTACAATTTTTTTTTTTATTTAGTAAGTTGTCTTGACTGAGTTTTGGACGGCTGGTTTTCGTCGGCCAGTTTTGTCCTGTCCCTACTCTTTGTAGCCATTCCCCCCCCCCGTTCTCAGCCAACTGATTCTTATTACTAAAATGTTATTAAACTCACAATCAGCACTTTTCATAGGTTTTCACTGGACTGGTCAATGAGAAGCGAGTGCCCGGTTCTTTTTCAACAATTTCTCAGCCTATGGACTTTGCACAAATGCGTGCGAATCTTGACAAGGGCCGTTACAAACGAATTGCTCAGATGCGTGACGACTTCCTTTTGCTGATTCAAAATTTTACCACTTTAAACAAAAACAACACATACTATTACAATTATGGACAACGTAAACTTAATAATACGAAAAAAACGAAATTGAATGTTGGGTTAAAAATTATTGTGTTTTAGGAATCAAACGAATTGGCTTGACAGTGCTCAAAGCAGCTGAAGTTGAAGAGCAGAGAATGAACGAGGCACAGAATTGGATAGAAATTTTATCATTTTTTTTTTCATTTTAGTTTTCCAATATGAAAGCACAAGCCATTGAGTCTCCAATTCTGAGCACTGAAGCGTTCCTTCATTTGAACAATGAATTAAAACTTCACAATAACGACGAATTGTCTGACGGTGATGACAAAATGGCGCCTGAAAATGCCAAAATGACATCGACGGCAACAGACAGAAAAATAAAGGGCTCTTTGGAAAAAATTGTTCATTCTCTGCAAAACAGCAACAGTCGATTGAAAAAATCGTATCAAGCATCATCGTCTTCCGTCACCTCTGCCGGTGGTGGAAAAACTGCTACACCATCCCAATTTGGGGGTAGGAATGCGTACAGAAATGCATAAATCTTTTTTTTTAATTTATTTTTAGAAAAGACATATGTGTCGAATGAAGCGCCGTCAGTCAGTACAGCAGAGAGTGGTGGACCTAGCACAAACACTTTGTTGAAACCGGGAAACAATAACGACAACAACAATAAAGCGGCAACGGAAAAGAACATAAGCAAACTGAAAAGAAGTCACAGCAAAGCGAACAGCATGGTACCATTATGACGTTTATCTTGGTGATTATTTATTTTTATAAAAAACGGAAAATTTAGCCGAAAACACCTCGTAATGCCGGGAAAGGAACTTCGACGGTGGCCACGACGTCGACGAGCAATGACACGGCTCAATGTAAGATGAACTGCGTTGATGAACAAAAACAGCAACGACAAATGACAATGCAAAAGAGACGAACTGTGACCAGAAGTAGCAGCAGAGGGGGTACCAACAACACTAACAGCAAAGCAATAAGGCATGCAAATACGACGGAAGAAAGGGAACAAAACATGAAAATGATGGCATCTCCCGTTGATGATGTCAAACACCAAAAACGAAAGATATGTAACAAAGCTAAAGAGAAGAAAGCCATCAACAAACGGCAGTTGAGCAATTCCTTTTTGGTCAGTTTTTTTCAATTACAACTTAAATATTTTGGGAAAAAAAACCATTTTTTTACTAAGAACGGTGGGATGATCTGCTTATTGTTAGAACACCTAAATATTCTAATACAGGAGATAAAATTCAAAAAGACTGTCATATATATTAGTTAACAAGAAAACCCTGTCTCTTCTTATATGTATTAGTTACCAAGGAATTTTTTAGTCACTGCAACAGAAAAGCGCTGTCGCTGCTGCTGCTGCGGCGCGCAACAAAATTATGCTGCGCAAGAAAAATAACGTGAATGCCTATCACACGGAGGCCTCGTCAGCAGCCGAGTCGGATTCGGGCAATTGCGACGAACATCTGCTGTTCGGCTCAATGCCGGAGCACGAGGAGGATGATGAATTGCCATCAACTGTGACAGTATTAGACAACAGAATTGCAACAACGCCACGGCGTTGTTTACGGGCAAAACAAGCGAGGAAATATTTGCAAATTGAAGATACTTTTGGTTGGTTGATTTATCAATCTCTTCATCACAATTTGAAATTTCAAGCGTATACTCACTTAAAAAGGGAACAGGACGAAATTTCGCCGCCCAAAATTTCGCCGACCGAAATTACTCCGGGGAAAAAATTTCCAAAAAAAAAAAACTAAGGTTTTCTTAGAAAATCCCAATAAGTGTTTATGGAAAAAAATAGCGCTAAATATTATTACTTCTGAAATTTTTTGAATTTTCTGAAAAACCCAATTCTCGAACAAATGGATTATTTTTGAAATTTCATCGGCGAAATTTTGGGGTGCACCTCTTAAAAATACAGCTTCTTAACAGTTTAAAAACGTAACAAGAAAAAGAACACTTTAATGACTAAAAAACAATTTGTTTTTCACCCTACAATATAGTTTTTTCAAGTCTTCATTTTTAAAAATTCCACCAATGCTGAATTTTTTACTCAAATACATTTTTTGCAGTACCGTCAAGCCCACCGTCAAGTCTGTTCACACACAACGACATTGTGATGGTGCAAGACTTTGAATTTCCCGGTCGTGTGATAGATATTCGAATGCGAGCCATTGACATAGAGGATGAGGAAGAGGACGACAGCAGCATTGACAGCATTTGTGGGCTCAACAACCAGACAATGGGCAACAGCAACAATTTTGGTGCTGTTGGCCGTCACTTCATTGACTATGCACTGCAGACAAAGCCAACACAGCAGGAAATGAGCCGGCAACCGCACACGCTCATTTTGTTTTTTGACAACTACAACACATTGTATTAATAAAAGGGAAAAAGAGTTACCTCCTCCCCCAAAAAAACTTAAAAAAGACAAATTTTAGGGAATAAAAATTATTAACGTTTTTTGTTCCTTAGAAATCTTCAACATATATTTTTTTGATATTTTTCTTAAAAAATAGAAAAGTCTTAAAAAAAACCCTAAAAAATACATCACCAACAATTTTACAGTAAATGGGTACCAAATGATCGGATTCGATTGTTGTACGAAAATGGCTTGAGCAACAAATGCACTGAAAAAGATCGAACACTTGTGGAGGCATTCGAAAGGGCTAGACGATTTTGGTAAATCAATAAAGTGAAGACGAATATTTTCTATTTTTTTATAGGAAAAGTGTCATCCATCCGTGAGAAGTGTTTGTTGGTCATCCATCACATTTGTTTAAAATATTTTTTTTGTAATATTCTTAAATTTCTCATTTTCGCATTATTTGTGAATTTCACTTTACCATTAATATATAGTGCGGGGCTTTGTTTGTTTTATATTCCCTTCTAGATGCTAGATGCCTCCTGCCTATTTATATTAATTGTGCTATATTTTTTTTTGACCCGATTTTAAATATAAATCTTTGCGCACATTTTAATATGTCCATTATTCACATTTTTTAATTAATGAGTATTTGTCATTTTTGTGTTGGATTAATTATTATTTTTTTTCATTTAATGTGAAGATGAAATCAAACAAATGATCATAACGATGAATCTCTGTCAGAAATTTGGTCGATTGTTGCGAAGCGGTGGTGCTTATTTAAGTGTTCGCCCGGAGTAAGTTTATTTGATAGGCAGGCATTTCATACAAACATTACCTGTGCGATGATCTGAGACCTTTAAAAATGGCAGAGGAGAACAATGCTAGAGAGTGTTTCGACAAAATATAAATTTTGTTTTTATTTATCCAAGATAGTTTCTATGTTTTACTTTAGAACCTATATAAATTATCTAAGGGTCGATTGTCTTAGTAGAATCCTAATATCTTGTTTGGGTGCCAGTAACACATCATCAGTACCTAATTTATTTAGTACTTCCAATTGTCTACAACCACTGCTCTTCTCTATTCTGCTCCGGCGCCGGCTGGTGCCCCGGTTCGGTTACCGTCCGGATTCAACGCACCACCGCCATTTGCACTTTTCATCAAGGAACGACTGACAGGCAAAACTGGAGGTGTCACAAACATGAAAATCGAAAAGGAGAATTGGAAAAATTTGAGCGACAATGAAAAAGAAGTGTTGTTTTCTTTGGGGCCAATTTAGGCAACGCCTATATTTTTAAACTTCAGAATTATGTTGCTAATGCAAAAAAAGTTCGTGACGAAAAGAGACATGATTTTGAGAAGCTGCCGGAGTATCAACAAATGGAATTGATTGAACAACATGAGCATAAAACAGCCAAACTTCGACGATTACGTAAAAAGAAAAGCCTTCATAAGGTTTTTAACTAATACGATAATTTTATAAACCATAAATTAATATATATTTCTTGTTTTAGCTTTATGCTGACACCAATCGTCCGAAACATCCATTAGTGTCGTATATTGTTTTTGCTAAAACCCGTTATGAACAGCATACTAACATCATTCAAACGCGTGATGAACGAATTAATTTTGCCAAAGAGACTGGTGAACAATGGCGACGTATGACGGAACTTGAGAAACAGGTCAAAAAAAGAGACTGGAGAACCTCGATTTATGCGTTTTTTGGTGTTTCAATTTTTTTTCCACATACACCGGAAGAGGCCTATAAGTGATGGGGACAATGCCGGACTTTTCCCTGCATTCGGATTTACTAAAATGGCATTTTTCGTCCGCAAACGTCTTACCACCCCATTTCATCATGACACATTGTTTTTTTTAAGTAGAATCCCTTCCTCTATCCCCTTTCTCACCTCTTGATGTTTTGCTTTTAGCCTTATGTGGATCAGGCGCGAAGCAATTTGGCGGCTTATCACCAACAAATTGCGGAATGGGAACAAAAATATGCGAACGAAATTCAGGAATGGCGGAAAGTGAACGAGTCCAAAAAGAAGACTGTAGCAAAAGGTATTTACATTTACGTTGCCAATGGCTTCAAGACCACGAAACGCGGGAAATTTTAAATTGCATTAACAACTTTCCGCCTTCGAGCGCTCATCGGTTTAAACAATTCCGCCCAAATTGGGAAATTAAAAAGGAATATTTAGATGTTTACGGCCTTGAACCCGGTATCTCTATTAAACTTGCTATTCACCATAATAATTAAAAACCTCTCAATGTCATGTGTTATAATTTATATGCGTTTTCAATTTAACAATTCGCCTTGATTCCCTTGGTTAGCATCCTTTGAATGTGATTAGTATTTATTATTTTTAAGCAACCCAACTTTTTCATCTCTGTCCTTACAGGAAGCAAACGGACGAAAAAAGCAGCAGCATCAAAAGTTGAATTGAAGAAAAAACTGAAAGAAGCGGAAGAGAAAAGCTCTTTGGGCGGCGGCAAGAAAAAGGGAAGAAGCAGTACCAGTAGCAGCAGTACAACAACAGCAAACAAAAAAGGGGAAGGAGGAGGAGGGGGGGAAACGACGGACTCCAAGAAGAAGGCAACGACGCCAGCCCCCAAAAAATTGAAGAAAGCGGATGTCAAAGAGGCGGTTGATTGATGAACCAACATTTTTTTAAACCCTTATATGGGGTTTTACTAGTAAAGGCTTTGTGTGTTTGATCCCATATATGTATCACCCTCATCATGTATATCCATAACCAATTATATGAGATTAAAGGGCTTTTGTATCTGACCCTCATCATATATATCCTCAATATTTAAATGATTCTTTTCGAATTTGAATTTATCTCACAATGATAAACAATTTCTCATTGAATGAATGGAATTCTCAATGAACTACGGATTCTTTTCTGACGGACTTATCTTTAGACAAATTTGTTTTCTTATCTCACAAATACAACAGTAATGGCAACACTAAAGCCGTTACGGAAACGGCAAAGATGTGAAATGGATGAAGATGATGGTAATGATGGGGGGGGGGGGGGGGAGATAAATTGTCAATTAAATATATCATTAGCGGATTGGTTGGTGTATAAGGGCGCCCTGAATTATATGCTGGGGGTGAGGTGTATTATAACGCGTCTTTGTCGGTGTCCCATTCTAATTGAAACCATTCGGTTATGAATTAAGTTTTAAAATATGATAGACAGAAACGCGGACAATGATGATGCTGTCATTCCGACCCCAAGCATCGACTTGGTCTTACAAAGTTTGGCTACAAATGCTCTCGCTGCTTCAACAGCAGAGCCTGAGGTGGAAAATGACGAACAACAGGCAGATACAATTCAGCTAGGTAATGTTTAAATAGATTATAGCAATTTAAGTTCAAAACGGATACAATTAATATTTGTCGAAATAATGATAGTACTAGGGGTTCCAAGATTTCTTTCTATTTCTTTTTTGATCGAGAGAAATGCAGAATATTGGCACAGGTGATGACGGATCCAGCAGTTCGGAAGAACCAACGGATGAAAGCAATTTGAGAAGCAGTAAGTACAGCAATGAGAAAGGGCAAAGGTCGAGAAAGGCACAAGTGCGAGTGTGTCGACAACGAGTGAGCAAATGGAATATCAGTGAGACACAAGCGGAAAAACAGACGCAGCGAACCGCCTCGCAAGGGACACCTGCACAACAAATGCGGTACGTACTTTCTATTGGTTACCCCCTGGTCCCAATTTTGTCATTAAAACTTGGTCCCTCCATTTGGGTTTGCACCCAAGAAAGCCAATTCGGTTCGTTTTCGGGCGTTTCGAACATTTAATCGGTCGCTCAAAACTTTAATTTTATGAGAGCTTTTTGTTGTAGCCGACTTTGTAGCCGACCTTGGTCACGCGCAAAATCAACACAGAAGGTGGTACTGAATCAGGCAAAAACGCAAAAAAATATGTCGACATCCAGCAGCAGCACAACCAACACCAGCAGTGCTGTGTCGACCAACAATAGCAGTGTTGTGTCGCTGAAAGCATCCAAAAAAAACATCATATACAAAAGCAGCAAATACATTAAAAAAAAGAGTAAAGCAATCACAAATAACAATGAATGCGTTATCAACAACAGCACTCCCAACAACAACTGTGACGGAGAAGTAACACCGACTGCAGGGCTTTCAAAAACAGCAAAAACCTTGGCGGATCTGCTTCAGTATTCGAACGTTGTGTCAACAGAAAATCAGGGAAGTAATAACGGTAAGGCGATTGTTGGATTGATAAAAATCATTTTACTAGGCAGAGAAGGGGTTGGAGGTAAGCAAATTTTATCACGGATAACACACAATTCGTAATGTCCAGACCTGGGATAAGAAAGTTTTGTTACTGGATGAAGAAGGTTTCATTTGATACAATTTTGATAATTGATTCGGTTAATGGGTCTAAATTAATTAAGCGAATTTGAAGTTATTAATTAAGGCTTACGAATATTTCAGCTGATTTACCCACGTCTAGCTTATCTCCTGCTTCCGATTTCACACCTGCTCAACAGTGCCCGTCATCGTCCAAATCAATCGCCACCTTGATCACTGATCGATTTCGACCAAACAGAGGAGCTTTTTACCGTTACTTGCTGCCGACTAAACCGATTGCACCCGCGGCTGTGCACAGGCTCACACTAAATGGTTTCTGCTTCTTGTCTTGACCTATCCCTAGCTTTTTCAACTACCCCTCGTTAAAATGTTTGTTCTTGCGGGGATTGGGAGTAAAAGAGGATTTGAAGAAAAAACAATTAATCAGTCTTACACTTCTTGAACAGAAAATTAACGAAGGTGGAGTCAAAGAATTGTTTTGCATCGAAGCCTTTTCAGCTCGTCAAACCACGTCAACAAATTATACAACGATGCACGATGTTGGTGCGAAATCAGCTATGACAACGGGTCAAACCCCATCATCGTCCTCTTTTTCTTCATTGTCGGCGATGGTTGCACATCGTTCCAACACCACATCTGCTGCTGGCGTTTCCGCTCATTGGCCCACGGAATCAGTGACCAACAGCAGAGATGATACGGCCGCAACGGTTGGCAATGGTCCGAAGCGAGGAACGGCTCCGATACCAACAACACGCATGGAACAGGGCGATGATGATGTGGTCGTGGTATTGGACAGCGACCAGGAAGAGGATGGGGCAACAGCATCCGTGGATTGTGACCATCCGGGTCAAGGGGAAGCAGATTCGGCACCTTTTTGCAAAAATTGTGCCAGTGAGATTCCTCTGATCTTGAAGTAAGCTTTAGGAAGAGACCTCAAAAACCGAACCCAAACCTTGACTTTGATTTTTCTTTTACCCTGATTTCAAATCTTTTCCATTAAAAAGAAATTTGGATCGTCTCGATGGCATGGTCACATCAATGATCGCTGCAGTGGAAGGCGAAATTCGAAATCGAAAACAACGACAGCAACGTCTAAATGTTCATCAGCCAAATGTTCAATTTGTTCCTTACAATGCCAACTCATCATCATTTGTACAACAATTGATGCCCGAAATTGGAATACAAAACTCCATCAGCATTGCTCAAGTGGACAACGGAATCAATGGAACATCGTCATCAGTAAATCCGACTTTTGTTCAATTGCCTAAACTTAATGGAACACTGAACATTGACCAAAGCCAAAATAGTCACAAATCTGCCACTTCAATGCCTTTGCCGGATAAAATTTTAGACGATGACAATTCACCACCTCGTTTAAAAGCGATGACTGAACTGGACGAGGAAGAAATTATTATTTCGTAATATTTTAATGTAAGTGTGTAACTTGTTTTGTTTAGATCTCTTTCATGGGAATCATTGAATTTTTTGTTGGGTATAAATTTCACTACCAAATTTTTTTTTATTACATCCTTTAATTATTCTCTTTACCATATACCTTTAATAATTCTGATTACCGTTATATTGCTTTAAACTCATTTGTTGAAGCATTTTACCATTTTGTACTAGTTTAATAATATGCGGGTGTTATTTGCTTTGCCTTGCCCTTATCATTTTAAACCAGTGTCAACGCTACAATGGACAACGAGGTGAGTGCCATTTTGGGAAGGAAAAACCCCAATGTTTTGTGTAGCTTACGTGCTGCGTCTAATATGCCTAATGGTCTGCTCGAAGATTGGTCGTCTGATTCGTGTCAATTAATCCACAAAAGCACGTTGCCCACTTACCATTTCCAGGTGAAATTTCGTGGTGTTATGAAGAATTCCGGCATTTAAAAACTATTTAAGACTTAATCCAAATTGATAGTTCGGGTGTTGTAGGTATTATGATTCTGACGAATAAATAATTTGTGAGTATGCTTTTCACTATGTTTGGCTTTTTTTGCACGATTGCCATTGGCCCAGTGATTAAAGATTTATTAAATTACTTTTTATATAATGTCGACAATCGCAAGGCTCTATGCAATCTTTAGGTTACCTTCTTTTCAGAAGTCGCTTTTCCGTTTGCCAGTGCCTGGTTTGGACCATTCTTGTGCTCGATATTTAGACGCTGTTGGTGCTATATTTGGTGAACAATCAAACGAATTTGTTAACACAAAAGAATTGGTGGTGCGTTTCACTAAAGGCGATGGGCCAGGTAATAAAGAACAAAATGTTTGAACAAATTCATTGTTGCACTCCTTTTCCAGCGCTTCAGGCTGAACTGAAAAGATACGACAATCAAAATACGCATACCTCATACATAGTCAGTTCTCTGCCTTTTTTCAAAGATTACAATAGATTTTAACGGAGCGTGGGTCCGCCGTTTTTCAGTCCAGCCCAATGCCCAGTTAACATAGGTGAAATATTGGGGGGGGGGGGGGTCGGTCTATCTCAATACGAACAAAGTCCAGGGGGGGTCAGAGACAAAAAAATTACGAAATGTAAATCGACGACCTTTTTATTTTTTTAAGAAACATAGGGTTTTTGGGGGCCGGTGGTGCCGATAGGCGCCACCGGGAAAAATTTTGAAACTTTAGTGTTTGTTTTGTTACGGAATCTAACCTACATTTCGTCTCCGATCTCCTTCCTTCCTCACCTTTTTTCACATTTTCACCCCAACCAATACGAAGTCCCCCCCCCCCCCCCCCTATTTTGGCCCCTCATACGAACGAAGTGGGGGGGGGGGGGGGCGGGGGGTCGACCCCCCCCCCCCCCTAAAACAGGTATGCCAGTTAGTCTGGTCCTTGGCAGTTCCCGTTATCTAAATTATATCGTCATTGACTACTTACAATTAACCGTTTTTTGGGTTCAATCCCATTTTTCCTGTCAGTTCCTGTTTTTATTTCTGTTCAAAATTTAGTATTACAACAACTTTTCATATGATTGCCCCAAATTTCTGTCCCTTTTTCAGTCAGAACCATGGTTTGACACATATCTCAGCTCACGTGTTCCATGTCCTATCAACTTTAACCCATTTATGATGTTTGCACCGGATCCTGACCCTTCTTATAACAACCAAGTAATTTTGTTATTGCATTTCCGACTCCCTTTATTTCTATTTTTTAGCTTGTTCGTGCTACGAATTTGGTTATTTCTTGTGGCCGCTTCAAAAAGGCGTTGGATGCAGAACTGCTAAAGCCAGAAATATTCCACATGAACCCAACCAAGAGTGACACCGAAACATTTGAAAAGATTTGCCGGTTTTGTTTTCATTGAAGCCATTTTTATTCCCAATTTAAAGAATTTCTCCAATTTCAATTCGATGGCTTGTGGCAGCATTTGCCTTTAAAGCATATCCACTAGACATGGTTAATAATTTAGATTAGAATGAAAATTCGTGTCCGATGATGGCGAAAGGCGCTACCGGATAAAACTATTTGAAATAGATCAATTCAATAAGAACAATTATGGTTTTTTTTTGTTTTGTAACAGAGTCAATATCAATCACTGTTTGGAGGCTGCCGCATTCCCCAAAGAGGCAAAGACCGTTTGCATCACAACAAAGACTCGTAAGCCAATATTTGGCATATAATTTATAGAGCCCAAGAATTTGAAAAATATAAAGCCCAAGAATTTGAAAAATTGAGAAACCGTTTCGGAAATTGCATCAGATAGGATTTGCGGATTTAAAATCTAGTTTTCGTTATCCCTTCCAGGTACCTGGAAAAATACTGTTATAGGTTCTATCTTGTTTAGATTTTTACACATTATCCTTTTTCAATTGAACATATGCTTCCTTTAAACCTTTTTTCAGAAGGCATTTTGTAGTTGCACACCATGGCAATTTCTATGTTGTCAAGCTGTTTGATCAGAATGGTTTTTTGTTTTTGTTTTCTTACAATTTGCTAATAATAGTTATTTTTTAGGCATGCTTCTCGAACCAAACCAAATTTTTGCCAGCCTTTCCCATATATCTAATGCTGTCAAATCGCCAACTTCTTCTATTGATGCTGAAGTGTGTGTTGGTTCGTTAACCACTTTGGTTGGTAACTAAAAAAAACATTTTTTTAAATATTCTTTTGTATTCATAATTCTTATGTAAACCAGATATTGTTAAATTACATTTTAAAATAATCTTTTGCTTCAAGGATCGTGACACTTGGGCGGATATTCGTCGCGAACTCATTAGTACCAACTCAAAAAACCATAAATCGCTAACCGCAATTGAGGATGCACTCTTCCTGTTGTGCTTGGACGACTTGTGTAGCAATGACCCGGAAAGACTGATGCAGTCGCTATTGTGTGGTGATGATGGAAGCAACAGATGGTTCGTTCACGAAATAACTTTTTTTTTTTGTTGAATTTGGAACCCCCAATATATTTAAGAGATTGGTTTGCCATTTTGTTCATAAATTACCAGGTTTCATAGCTATAGAACCTGTGTTATTATTAGAGACCATCTTAGAATGGTACTCATCTATTTCATTGATTTTAAAAAGTGCTGAGCCAAATTGCGCTGTTGCCCACTTGACAGAGCTCAGTTATAAAATAAAGAAACATATATATTGCTTTTAGGTTTGACAAATGTTTTCAACTAATTGTTGACGGAAATGGACAAGCGGTTGATTTTATTTTATTTTTTTTTGCATTAAAGTACTTTTCAGACAATAAATTTTGAACATTCATGGGGCGATGGCGTTGCGATTCTACGGCTGATGGAAGAGGTGAATTTGACAGTGGCTGGGTTCTTTGGTATTTGAATTTTTGTGATATGCATGATCTTTATAGCATTTTATTTTTTGAAATATTCCTTGTTTTAGACGATGAAAGACACGGTCAAAAACCGTTTTATTCGAGCAGAAAAAGCGGGAGGAAAAGGAAGCATTGAATTCAAAGCAGTCGACAGTTTTGTTCAAAAATTAGGTCATTACCTTTAATATATTCCAAAAATTTTTAATGTCTTATTCAAATATTTCTCAACAAGATTGGCATTTGAACGATACTTTGCGTGAGAAGATTCGGAATGCGCAGAAAATGCATTTGGAACAAAGCAAAAAATTGGATTTCGGCGTTGTTCAGCACACCGCAATGAGCAAAGCGGACATCAAAAAAGCAAAATTGTCGCCCGGTAGTTTTTGAGGGTGGATATATTATTATTATTATTATATTTCGTTTTTTTTAAACAGATGCAATGATGCAGTTGGCATTCCAAATGGCTTTCCATTCTGTTTATCACGAATTTGTGCCGACATATGAAGTTAGTTAGTTATTAGGCCTCCTTTAGAGAAACACGAGTCACAAGTTTCTTCTTCAAAATAATGCCTGTTTTTTAGAGTTGTTCGACTGCCGCTTTTCTTAAGGGAAGAACAGAATGTAACAAACTTAAAAACTTTTATTTTACCAAAGTCATAAAAAATTTTTGAATTAAGGCGTTCGCTCTGCTACTTCGGCAACGCGACAGGCGGTTCAAGGCATTGTTTTGGGCAATAGAAAAAATTAATTGCTGAATAGCAAAAAACCCAAAGGTATATTTTGTTTTATTTAGCATTTGAGGACAGCAGTCGTAATAAAAAAGAAATGCATGGACTGCTAAATAATTGCTCACAAAAGCATTTCCAATTGGTACGATTTGTATATATATGTAAATAAAATATATGTTATTCTTTTATGTAAAACCTGATAAAAAAAAATCTCATTTATTACTTAGGTGAAAGAGGCGTCCTTGGGCAAGGGCTTTGACCGACACTTTTTTGGCCTGCGTCTTGCTGCTCAACGACTTGGCTGTGAATTGCCCGAGCTTTTCACAAATCAAATTTACAGAAAGATGAATCATTTTGTTTTGTCCACCTCAACACTTTCTACTGATACAATTTACTTTGGTGGATTTGGTCCAGTTGTGTCGGACGGCATTGGTATTGGCTACAATGTTACGGATACAAAACTGGGAGCAGTGGCAATTGCATATAATGTTAGTTTTTGGGGTTTTCCTGATTTATTTACATTTTTTCTTTTAAGGATAAGCGTAATGCAAGAGAATTTGCAAAATCATTGGATGTCAGTTTGGAAAAAATCAGAAGTATAATCCGGGAAAAATAGAAGTCAAAGCGAAGATAGTTTGGAATATTAATGTTTTTTTGTACTAATATGTCAGTAGCAATGCCTTTTATTAAAAATGTTATATGTGCTAAATGAAAAAAATTAGATATCAAAAAATTTAAAAATTCATTAACAAGTGATAACTAAGTTTTATCTTGCTATTGTTTATAGAGCCGATCACCAAAACATTCGCTTGGCGGCCTTTCCCCAAATTATCTCAAATCGAATTTCCGATGCTCAAAATTTTCATCATTTCGTGCTGGGTAATTCCAATCGACTTAAAATAAAATAACAACCAACGACTGAGATTAGTGGACTTTTGTGGCCAGACATTTTCGCCCATGACTAATCGGTTTCACATTGCTTACCAATCCCAAATGCCCCTATAAGGATTTACAATTGGAGAAAGTCGGTCCGTAAATGTCCGGGTAAATCAGAACAAATAGGAGCCTTGCATTAGAGCCAAAACTAATACATACCTATTAGCGTTCACAATTACAAAACTCCGATGGCTATCCCAACCATACCACGATTAAAAACCAGTAGGGATAGGATGACTGTTGTTCCTTGTTAATGTAGAATCAAAAATAGTTGTATGTACATATTTTGTTGTTCATTCATAAATAGGGAACGGATTTTTAAGGGCGAAAAAGTCCAAAATAAGGCCTTAAATAAGGGCGAAAAAATCGCGAAATAAGGGCCAAAAAGTTTCAAATTTAGGGGTGACATTTATTAAAATTGCTGTTTTTTCTATGTAAATACGTTTAAATTTAAGGCAAACAATTTTATTCACTGATAGTTACATCGAAATTTTCGAGAGTAAAAGGCATACGATTACCAGCCAAAATTGATTTGTAAACGGAAAAAAACCGTTCTAGTCTCAAGATATCAGAGGAGCAAATAGAAATTTTGGAGATTGAATTTTTGAGAAATTTTTTTCATTTCTTATGGGTCTACTTTTGAAAATTTTAGGCTCGATTCTTAGGGGTATATTTTTCTGAAATTTTTTTGGTCGATTCTTACATGTTAGGGGTGTATTTTTTGTTTTTATTGGAGTTTTGTTAATAAATTTTGGATAAATGCCAAAATAAGGACCAAAACTTATTTTAAGGGCGAACACCCAAAATAAGGATTTCTAAGGTTGAATAAGGGCGTTCAAACGAAAGTTTTTCGAACAAAAAATGTGTTTTTCGTGCATTTCTCGTCGAGTTAAAGCCGCCGAAAAAATAAGTAAAAACTTAAAACATTTTTTGTTTTGCTTTCTATATTGATTTTTTTTTCTATTCATGCGCTAATCTCTACCTTTTATTTTTCTCTGGTTTCTTCCTATTTTTAATCTCTTGGTTTTCTCGCGTTAAAGAGCGCGTCGCTTCCATAACATCATGTCAATAGAAACAACAGGATATTTTTAAGATAGTGTACTTGCTTTTTTTTCAATTTCAATTTTAACTCTGATTAATAATTGATTATTTAAAAAGCCTTGTTCTTTTCCATGAAATTTACTATATATCATTTTACCTTTTTGTGCATTTATCATTTTTTATTTGCTTACTTTGTCATTAAGGACGCCAAAAATGCAGATATCCATCAAAAATCGCAGAATATGAGCACAAACTAAAATATATGCCGAAATTCCCGAAACACCTAAAATTTATGAATTCCTAAAAAAATGCACAATTTCTTAAAAATTCCAAATCTTTCCAAAAAATATGCATTTATATAAAACTGGCAACCCTATTTATCATGTAAATGTCATAATTTTATAGCGGCAAACAAAATGATGTTGCTTGATACTTATAATACATCATTTGAAAATAACAACAACAACAACAGCTGCAACAATAACAGCTTAACAAAATATCAGCGATTTATGCCAAAATGGTGCAAATTGGACGACACAATGAAAGGACAAGCGCAAACACCGCGAACACGCCATGGTCATCGCGCAGTTGCCATCAAAGAACTGATGCTTGTCTTTGGAGGCGGCAATGAAGGCATTGTTAATGAATTGCATATTTACGACACAAGGGCCAACCAAGTGAGGAAAATAGTTTTCTTTTAATCGGAATCAGGGCACATATAGCAAATATCATAGTGGGCTAACTTTGAAACCATAGTGGGTTTTTTTTTAATTTTGGGTTTTTGATGTCGCTTATAACGAATATGACTTTTTTTTTGGCCCAAATCAATAAATTGTCAAAAAAATCAAAAAGGCCCCACTTCTATATTTTCCAAAGCTAGCTCCCTATGCTACATGCCGTAATGAAAATGGTGCAAAAAAGTTTGGGCTTGGTAACTGCCAACAACTTATTTTGCAGGCTCAATTTTTGTTTTTTCTGAAAAACTTCAACGAGAATTTCGAAAATTTGATTCTTATGGGTTTTCCTTAAATACAACATGAATTTTTCTTTGTTTTCAGTGGTTTGTGCCGGATTTGCGTGGCGATACTATAAAAGGAAAGGCTGCTTATGGTAATTTCAAAATTTTTTTCATGCAAGTAAGCATTATTTTTATCAAAAGGTATGGTCGCAAATCAGTCAAAAGTTTTTATCTTCGGTGGGATGGTCGAATTTGGACGGTATTACCATTTCTTTTTTACCAACCAAGAAAAAGGTTCAAAATAATGCTAAAGAATTTTCAGATACTCGAATGATTTGTTTGAGCTTCAAATAAACCGCTGGGAATTGCGGCAATTGCATGTCCGAGCACCAAGAAACAATCTGCCGGAGCCATGCCCTCGGCTTGGCCATTCTTTTGTCAGTAAAAATGCTTTTCCGTTTGTTTGTTTTCTTTCTAATTTGATGAATTTAATCCCCCTAAAGACACTCGGCCTTAACAATATTGCTTATGTATTTGGTGGTTTGGCTAACGACAGCACTGATCCCAATGACAATGTGCCAAAATATTTGAACGACTTTTATGCCATCGATTTGAGTGCTGCCCCGAACGGTCTTCTATGGCATTGTCCCCAGGCAAAGTTTTAGGATTTTTTTCTTAATCCAATGTATTTTGCAAGACATCCTTTTTTATGAAATAATGAAAATGTTAAGTAAACTAAACAAGAAAGTTCAGACAAATGGTCAACCACCATCACCTCGCGAGTCACACACTGCCGTCCATTTCAAAACCCAAATGGGCACCGAGCAGTTGGTCATCTACGGCGGAATGAATGGTGCGCGTCTTGGCGATGTATGGATCCTTGACCTGGTCACGATGAACTGGTCAAATCCTATGCCGGCCGGCATTGCACCATTGCCGCGCTCACTGCACACGGCAAATTTGATTGGACATCGGTAAAATGGGGTGCTTGACAGCGACAGCGCGAAAATCTGGATTTGATAAACAAAAGTTGATAAAAATCGAAACTGACTGTTTGCCCATACGGCAGGCAGTCTTCCGTTGGGGGGGGGAGCATTTTTCGGGTGCACCCCAAAATCTCGCTGAGACAAAATTTCGTCCTAAGAAATCGTTCAACAAACAAATCCATTTTGTTCAAAGCTTGATTTTTTTTGAAAATGCCAAAAATCTCAAGGAATATACAAAAAAAAAAAAAACAAGAAATTTTAGGAATGCTCGTCATAAAATTTATTAACTTTTTGAAAATACAAGAACTTCTCATTTTTTTGGGAATTTTCTCTAAAAAATTCGGAATTTCTCTACAAGGTCTTTTGATAAATTTTTGTGTCGACTTTTTTGTCGTGGCGAGATTTTGGCTCCGATACCATATATATATATATATACAATTATTGACATTTATAAAAAAAAAGTCTTTTCAAATGGTTTTTCGTCTAAAGAGGCATATCTGTCTTTGACTTAATGGTAGAATGAATACCCCTCCCCCTTCTAATCTTAAATTCTTATTTTATTCTTATCTTACTATTCGTTGCCATCCATGCTCAGAATGTTTGTTTTTGGCGGTTGGGTGCCCACTCTCGACGAAGACAAATTGGAGCATCCCGACAGAGAATGGAAGTGCACCAGCACATTGGCAGTGTTAAATTTGAATACACTTCGCTGGGAACATTCGCTTGGCCCTCCCAATTCACCACCACCTTCGTCAACACTTACCACCGACATGGAAGGAGAAGGAAGTTGGTTGGATTGGAACTGCCAAACCCATAATCAGTGGCAAAGCGAGGGCACAAGATATTTCGGCTCTACTGCAGTTTATGCGTCCAATCAACAAACCATCCTTGTTTTCTTGGGCTATTACTTTCTTCTTGATCGGTAAATCCCTACTTTCTTGGTATCATTCGAAAGCTTAAAGCCGGTAGAAGCTTCAACAATCAAGTTTAGAAATTTTGAGCACCCAAGTTTTAAAATTTCGAACACAGAACAAAAAAATATATAAAAAAAACAATTTTTTTTTTTACAAGTTTGACTTTGTAACTTTTTTTGACGCATGTTTTTGGTAACTTTCTGGCATTAATACATTCTTGAGATTTTAAGCTTTAGAATGATATCAAGAATGTAGGGATTGACTGAGCAGGAAGAAATTTATGGCCCAAGAAACCAAGGATGGTTAGTTGATTGGACGCGTAAAAGTCGATTGGACGCGTAAACTGCAGTAGAGCCCTTATTTCTACTTTTGTTTTTTCCCATATTATCATCTAAAATTAATTTAATCAAGAAAAAAACTATAAAAGGGTTTTCAAAAATTTGAACCCCTTAAAAACTAACGAAGTAAATAAGAGACTATAATTAGTATTCTTTTTCGCTCTAAATTTTTTTTCTTGGCAAATCTTGGTATATTTTCTATGCTTCTTAATAAGTTTAGATGGGTGGGACAGCACATGAATAATGCATCTTAAAATTTTATTTCAAGGTTTCTGGCCCTCTCCCCGTGCCGGCCACAGTGCAGCAGTGATAAATAAGCGTATTTACATTTGGTCTGGCCGTGATGGTTACAAGAAAAAGAGGAACAGTCAAGGTCACTATTATTTTTTTTTGCCTATTTTTGGGGCCAGCCTGGCATGAATTCGAATTTAAAAATTGAACCGAAATTCCGAGGCCTAAAGATTTTTTCTGAAAATTTTAATTTATGTCATTAAAGATTTGAATTTTAAAAGATTAATGGCTATGCTATTAAACATTTAAATCAATTTTCAGTGTGCTGTTCGGATTTGTTCTTTTTGGAAACGGAACCCCCAGTTGTGCCGACGGGCATCCAATTGGTCAAAGCGACGGTCAATTCACTCGAAATTTCTTGGTCACCCTCAACAACTGCGGACCGTTATATCCTGCAAATTCAAAGGGCAGAGCATCAGCCCGACTCGGAAAGTATGTTTCCATTATTTATTTTCTGGCCTCATTGTTCTAATGCTGTGCACCCCAAAATCTCGAATCACGCCGCGTCAAAATATCGCCGAAATTTCTGAAAAAATTGTTCAACAAAAAAAATCCATTTGTTCGAAGCTTGCTTTTTTGGTTTAAATTACTGCCCCCCCCACCAAAGAGGTTGGAAGGCGATCAGCCGGTGTACGTGCTGCACAACGGCATCCTGTCGGTGGTGGTGGTGCTGATACGGTTTCGTCTCATCAACGAACAATCATTGGCGGCAGTAACCCTTCGTCGCCATCAATGCGTGGCGTAATTCGACCAATAACTTCTTCCACCGTCCCAAATGTTTCATCGTATCGTCGTTACTACCAACCGCAGCAACAGTTTAGTGCCTCATCTGTTGCCTCGACACCGTCGACGGTGCTTCTAACCGCACGGCCTTTACGCATTAAACCGTCTGCCGCCACTGGCCCACGTCCGTCAATTGGTGGTGCGCAACAACAACAACATCTCCGTATTATGCCGCATATCAGCAAAACTGGGTAATCGAATTATTCCGGAACTGGAAAAACTCCAAATAACACCGCCGGGATAATTTGCCGAAAGTCCTTGTGTTTTTAAATAAATTTTAGGAATAATTACTGCAGTTTTCAAAAAGATTAAAATTTATTAGATTTTTTTTTTTAATATTTTTATTATCCTTAAAAATTGGGCATTTTTCTGTAAGATCGAGGGTTTTGTTTTTTTTGTTCCGGCGGAGAAATGTCTCGGCGGAGATTTGTGGTGTTCCTTTATTGAATAAGAGGTGCGCCGAATTGTGACAGGATCATGTCATCATGGTTCAGTCTTGAGAGTACCCAAGCATCTTTGAGGTGGCCTTACTGATTCTCTGTGAATTTTACACCACTTCTTTCACATGGATATTGTGAAACCGAAAAACTTCATAAGAGGAAACAATGCGTTTCATTAAATTTTCACATTTATTAAGTGCTGTGTCGACGACGGGCATTGTTGTTGGTACTGGTCCTTCTGCTGCTGCTACTGCTTCATCACCTGTCTCATCTCATCCGTCAACAACATTTCTTCACTACCCACAGCATTTGTCGTCACATGTGTCGCCTTCACCGCGCACAATTGTTGTACACAAATCGTCTCCATCATCATTGGTAGTGCCATCGTCCGATGCTGAGGGCGGCGGCGGCGTTACAAACATTACCGGCGGTGGCGATCTTACAACAATACCGCCACGTGGCCCCAAACGGTTCTACGTTCACTCTTCATCGCCCCATCAGCACTTAACCACTGGCGCACCGTCAATGATGGCAACAACAGCAACAACAACACCAGTAATGAGAAAACAGTTTTATACACGTGCACCCATACAACGACAGGCTATTGTTAGTGCATTTGTTTGTATATATTTTTTTGTATATATATGGGTTAAAGAAATTTACAAAAGATTAGAAAAAATAAAATTTTTGAAGATTTAAAATTTTCTTAAAAACGGTGGCGTTTTTTTGTCCCGTTGGATGCTCCCAAAATAGAATATGTATATGTGCATTGACAATAACCTGTATTTCTTCCCAACTTAAGGCAACTTCATCAAACACATTTGATATTCTTGCGCCTCCGGCCAAAATGATGAAGCAAATGGATTTTGTCCCGACTGTTCCGGGAATTGTTTCGCCTGCTGAACCGCCATTGAGCGCAACGACGACCACCACCACCAAGACAACTTATGCTGTTCCTGCTACACCGGTGGTCATTGATGTAGGCTTTCTTTTTTTTTGTGGTTTCTGCAATACGTATAGAATTTTGTTGTCTGATTCTCGGATGGGATATCACCTCGTTCTGTCGACCTTTTTAGCCCATCGCAGTTAATAAAAAAAAAATGTGGATAATTCTTTTCGCAATTTTTTTTTTTTTTTTGCAAAACAAAGGGGTCGGTGATGCCGATAAGCGCCGCCGGGGCTGATTTTTCTAAAACACAATTTATTCATAAAAAGGTCAACCAAATTTTAAATGATAAAAATTATGTCTACTTTTTTACCAAATGCCTTTTTCTTTTGCTATTTTATTTTCATAAATAAATGCTAGTACAATTGTTTAGCAGACAATGCCGCACAACATCTTGGACGAGGCGTTGAATGAAGCGGAAAATTTTGTTGATGAACAACAACAACAGTTCATGCAAACGCAGCAACAACAGGACAACGACGAACAACAACAGCAGCAAGAGGCGTTCGTGAACATCAATGCCGAAAACAGTGACAACAAAAATTTGGCAGAACAAAAACAACAGCAATTAGAGGGGAAAGAAATAGCAGCGCATCAACAAATTGTTAATGATGCCAAGGGGGAGGAGGGAATAATAAAAGAAGAAGAGGAAGTTGAACAAGCGGAGGAAATAGGTGGAGGGGGAGATCAGCAACAGCAGCATCCAGAGGACGACAAAACCAATGTGAACTCATCATCATCCGAGTGGACACAAGATGGGCCAAATGTTGATCAGAAATTGGAGGACAACAACAACATTTTGGGGGACAACAACAACAGCAGCGGCGGCGGAAAGAGTGAGTTGGAAAAAACCAGCACAGACAATAATCAGATGATTGGTGATGATGACTATGCCCAGCTGGGTGTGGAGCAGGTTCGTTTTTTTGTTCGTTTTTGGTGTCCACTTCATTTCATGCCCATTCTTTTTATAACATCAGCCGCCGAAACACAGCCGCCGAAAAAAATTACAAAAACCCCGGATTTTTTTTTTCAAGAAAATTCCTAAGTTTTTAACAACTCGAAAAATTTTCGGAAAAAAGGTTAGACTTTTTTGTGAAAATTCCAGTAATCTTCAAAAATAATAGCTTTTTTTAATTTGCTAAAAAGGCTTATGAATTTCCTGACAAAAAATCCGGGGTTTTTTTAATATATTTTTTCGCGGCTGATTGTGAGTTTTGTCCTGTCCCCCCCCCCTCACCCTACGACATCTTCGCAAAAAATTTGATTGAGACTCCCTTAACCCCCCACCCCCCTTCATGTACGGTATAGATGCGAGCAATTGAACGTAACTGCGACGGAGACAAAGCAGCGCTGAAGGAAGAGGCTGTCCAACAACACGATGCAGCGCAACTGATGCAACCATTGGAGCAAGATTATGAACCGCAAGAGCAGCAACAGTATCATCATCATTTGTTGCAAGATATTTCTGTCACTGAAAATGATCCATCAATGCCGCCGCGTCAGCAGCAACTGAATACAGATGAGGAAGAGGAAACCATTGGCATTGGCGAGCCACAACAACAACATCAGCAATTACAGGACGCATCTGTTGCTGGTGGCGCTGTCTTGGAACAGTCAGAACAACGGCGACAGATGGAAACAGAGGATGAACAACAACAACCATGCCAAAACATAGGCGGCAATGTTGGACAACAACAACAGTATGATTCATTGCAGAATCAACAACAGGTTTCCGCCGTTCAAATGATCGGTGGTGCTGCTGCTGCTGCTCCACAACACCGACCAATAGAAAGGGACAACGACGGGTTGGAGCAGCAGGGCATAGAAAATGTTGGCGACCGTGTTACCGCCATTGCGGAACAACAACAATTGCAGCAACTTTTGCCCATTTCGGTGCTTGAGGAGAGCAATAGCAACCGGGCCGCACAACAACAAGACCAACTACAGCAGCAGCAACATTCATTCAATGCGGTAGTGACAGTGAAACGAACCCACTAGAACATTGTCAACATAATCTTTCCGTTCAGCGCCGACCGGCCTCATATTCTGCATCGGATTTGGGAGCAGCGCAACATTCATCAGTTGACAGTGGCAGCAAATGGTCAGTACACCCCAAAACACCGCTGAAATAATTTTTCTAATTTTAAAGTTTTCTCAAAAAAAAATTGCTCGAAATTTTTCTTGGCAGGATACTTTATAAAAAATCAAGATAATTTGGAATTCTCGATTCTTTTAATTTTGCCGGTGGTGTTTGGTGTTCCGGCAAATGGTGTGGTATTATTGTTTCATTTGACAATAAAACTTTTTCTGATTTATAGCCAAAAAAGATAGGAGGGGGGGGGGGCGAGGGAATCGGTCATTTTTTGTTGTTTACTTCAGACCAATGACGGTTCCAGTATTGGAATTTTAGTGTAAAACCCAAAATCTGAGTCATATAAACATAATAATGTCCTTTTTACAGGTACCATGTGGCTGACCTTCCGTCGACCACGCAACGATTTGTGATCACCCAATACAGGGTACCATACAACGTCAGAGGAGGTGAATCAACAACAACAGGAGGTGTACGTGAACAACAGAATCGGGATGGGCTAACTGAACAGCGCACCATGACGATCGCACTTGAACCGGGCACGCTTTACAGGGTGGGCTTATTTTGTTGAGAAAAAAAAAAACCTATTTTCCCCTTTTTCATCAATTTCATGATTATTTCCCAATAGAGTATAGGGTCGTAACTTGTTAATCCATTCCCCCTTCGTTCCTTGTAATGAGTGTAATTCGTCAGACCTTTTACTTAGGGTTTATCACCGACCCTTCGGGAACAGGAATGTCGGGGATCGGGGATGAAATTCCCCGACAAAATTTGTCGGGGATGGCTGGAGAAATTTAAAAAATGTCTGGGACAGACAGACGCCTCTGTCGCGGACAAAATTTCCATAAAAAGTCGAAAAAAGGTAAAAGTGGAAACTCTACAACAAAAAAGTCTTCTACTCATTTAAAGACATTTCCATCTTATTTGAAGTGCAATTGACTAATTTCGTAATTCCCCGAATCGGGTTGGGGATAAGCCCTACTTTTACTAGAATCCTGAGGCTTTGTTAGGAGGTTTAATTGCCTTATATTAATGTCACATTGTAAAAAAAAGTTAAATATGGGATGCTCAAAATGAACCTTTTTTTGTAAGATTCGTTGTCGTGCAGTTAACTCGGTGGGCGCCAGTGGCTGGTCACAACCGGTTAGCTTCAAGACATGTTTGCCCGGGTTCCCGGGCTCGCCAACTAGCATCAAAATCACAAAATGTGAGTTATTTCACAGTAATTGAATATTTTTATTTATTTAGGTCCTGAGGGTGTCTTCATTTCATGGGTAAATATGATTTATTTTTTCTTTGATGTATTGTATTTTTGTTTCTCCTGCATTTACGGTTTTAATTCTTGGTTATAATGAGTAACAGAATTGCCAAAAACGCCCTAAAATTTGCTAAACCTTTTATTTCTTCATATCTTACAGAATTTCAATATGAATATGAATTAGATCAAGATATAAAAACAAAAACTGACAGTCCAAGAAATTGAGAACTGTCAATTGATTGGACTCGTAAAAACGAAAGAATGCCTCCTTCACTTTATTGTATTTTACCAACAGAAAAGAAAATTTATCAAGGGTTTTTTTTTGTTCTATTTTGTTAGGATCCGCCGCTTTCGACCAACGGTCAGATTGAGGAATACTCGGTGTATTTGATGATGCGTTCACAACATCACCATTCCGGCCACTCGTTTACACGTGTCTACGCTGGGCCAGCACCAAGCTGTGTGATCAGCCATTCAGTGCTCGGCTTGGCACATGTTGACATGGCAACAACACCGAAACCGGCAATTATTTTCCGCATTTCGGCACGAAATGAGAAGGTGATGTTCAAAAAAACGAAATAAGATGGGATGGAATTACCAAGAAATTGGAGGGAGAAATTTTTTTAGACATTATGACTACCATTTTGTCTCCTTCCCTTCACTGAATGCCATTTTTTCAGGGTTACGGCTCGGCTACTCAAGGTGGTGTATTTATTCTGCTGTATTTGCCAAGTGGCTTCCAGTGTCACCGTTAATTTAGAATTATAAAAATTTGTTTAAATTTGATATGGTATGAATAGAAATCAAAGCTGTAACCAAAAGATACGCCCTCCTTTTTAATGAGAGGGAGAGTGGGGCTAGCCGAAGGTTGTTTTTTTTGCCTAGAATTTGTGAACCCATTTTCCCTGCATTTTTTCCACCATAGTTCGCTGGTTGCAAGAGACGCCACGCGCTGTGCCGCCGATGGCCGTTGTGATGCCGCCCGGCACTCTTCAGCCAACGCTGGATACGATGACGACGCCTACTGTAACTGGACCATCTCTCTCATCATTGTCAACCAGCGTCGACCCAACCTCAGCACCATCGTTGATGATGGCTCCTCAACAATACCATCATCATCAACCGCAATTGTCACAGTCTTCACCAAACATCATTTCATCGTCACCGTCATCAGCAGTAGCAGCAGGTGGTGTGCGTGGTGGCCGTATTGTCCACAGACGGAGCGCCGCCGCTTCTGCTGCCGCAGCAGTTTCCTATCACCAGCGACAACAACCTCACCAATACCACCATCAACAACAGCATCATGACCAGCAGCAGCATATGATAGGTAACACAACCACCACCACAACAACCGCTACCGGGGCCGCCAATCCGAACATTTCGGTCCGTGAATTTTTAATCAACACCACCAGTGGTGCATCATCAAGGAAGGGAGCGCCGCCAATGATCTGATATTATTTTTTATCTTGTTGATGACATTTCCATTGATTATATTACTTTTTTAAATTACCATTACCACCATAATTATTTGTGTGTGTGCGTGTGTGTCTTCCTTTTACGATTTTTTTGATCTTGATACCAGTTTTGTCATTTTAATATATTATTTATTTCTCAATTACATCTGAGTACTCGGAACTGCTAATTGAGATTACAGAATGTCGGAATGGGAGTAACTTCCCATTAGTTGATAATGTCTAAATGACACTGAAACTTGCTTAATCCATTAAAGCGTAATATTGGGCTATTTTCAGAAAAGGTGTATTTTGAATGCAGCACCAAAAAAAGAACAGAGAAATTTCTCTTCATTTGGTGCACTCAACCAATGTGTTATCGAGGTCGGATAGCTTGAAAATAATATGTAAACAAGTCCTGCGTGTGTATCAGGGATGCAGCCGGTTTGCGTTGTTTTTTGGACCGGAATTCAGATTTCCAATATTGGAGGAAAAATCGTAAAAATTTTTTCAAAATTGAATATAAAAATCAATTCCGATTTCCGATGATTTTTGGACCGGAATTCCGGTTTCCGGAAAAGATTTTGAACATCGGAATTCCGATTTTTGAAATCAAAGATCGGCTGCATCCCTGGTATGTGTTGTGTCTCTGCCTTTTTGTTTTAAATTATTTATTGTCCGAGATTAGCAAAGACAAACAAAAATAAATAATAATGAAAGAAATAAATAAATAAATAAGAATTGGCGGAGGATCAGTGGTCAATTACCAAATGCAAAACAATAACTAAAACATATGAATGAATAAGAAGAAAGGCAGTAGGAGAGAAATGAATCGATAAATGAATTGATGTTCATTATCGATTTGGCGCATATATGAATTAGGAATAAAGTGCCCAAACCATATCTCCTACCAAATGCAAAACAATAACTAAAACATATGAATGAATAAGAAGAAAGGCAGTAGGAGAGAAATGAATCGATAAATGAATTGATGTTCATTATCGATTTGGCGCATATATGAATTAGGAATAAAGTGCCCAAACCATATCTCCAACATCTCCCCCTTTAAATTTCATTGCCCTTCTAAATTCTAACGACTTCGTATCGCGCGCCGGCTCGCGGGTCGACGGACAAACGTTTGGGTGGCTGACGTTGCCGTTGAGGACGAATGCCTGGCGACGAAACAAGTCGATGAGGCGGAGTTGGTGAATGCGTTTGTTTTGGTTGGTTCTGATCAAGTATACTTTCTTGATCGACATCGTCGGAACTTTGCATGATCGGAACTTTTGGGAAAAACATACGCATTTGGTTTAAATGGCGATTGACAGTTATGCCCAAATTAGGAAGATGGATTTGCCAGATCAAACCTTTACCACCAACTATTTTTCCTTCAAGCCAAACAGGCTTATTTGAGCGACCGTAATTGAGTGTGAGTACATTATCACCAATTTTGAATTTCCGATCGGAAGTGCCGTGATGTCGGTCGTACTGATTTTTCATTTTGGCCTTGTAAACATTTTGTTGTTCGGCCTTGGTAGGATTAAAAGGTGCAACGAGCGAAAGAGGAGTACGCGGCAAGCGACCCAAAAAGAGTTCCGCTGGTGTGAGACCATTCAGTACCTGACTAGGCGTTGTTCTGTAACTGAACAAAAATTTTGAAATCCAATTTTGCGTCTTATTATTAGCATTTTTTTTAGCATGCCGCTTAAAAGTGTCGACCATACGTTCGGCTAGGCCATTACAGTGAGGAACGTAAGGTGGCGAAAAGCTATGTTTTATACCTTTCGAATTACAAAATTGTCGAAATTCGTGTGACGAAAATGGTGGACCATTGTCACTTACAATTTCCTTCGGAAGCCCATACCGATGAAAAGTTTTGGTTAAAACATCAATTGTACTGGCAGCTGTCGTCGAGACCATTTGCGTAATTTCAGGCCATTTTGACAGTGCGTCAACTAAAATCAAATAAGTGCGGCCATCTTCACATGGACCTGCGAAATCAATATGAATTCGATCAAAAATTCCAGAAGGAGTTGGCCATGGATGGAGAGGTGCTTTCGGTGGCAACTTCGCAGCGAGTTGGCAGTCGATGCAGTTTCCAACCATGCATTCAATGTCGTGATCAAGACCAGGCCAAATAACATGACGACGTGCTAAGGCCTTCATTCTTACGATGCCAGGATGCGCGAAATGAAGTGTGGCCAGAACACGTTTTCGAAGTGATGGCGGAATGACGGCACGTGTTCCAACTAAAAGGGAACCTCCCACAACAGAGAGGGTATTTCGCCTTTGGAAAAACGGCATTAAATTATTGGAGGGGCACTTTCGTGGCCATCCGTCATGTGTGAACTGAATGACTTGTTGCAGCAGTTCATCGTTCATCGTCTGTTTGCGCACTTCGTCGGCTGTTACTGGCAATGGTTCCAAATTGGCAAGATGGACATACTCGGCCATTTCATTTGCGTAATCGAGCTGATCAGATGAAATGTGGGCAACGATCATTTCTTCATCAGTCCGTTTAGCAGCAATTAGTCGAGAGAGAACATCTGCCTGACCGAAATTTTCAGATTTTACATATTGAATAGAAAAATCGTAATTTGCAAGGATGAGGGCCCACCGCTGTAAACGAGATGCGGTATAAATGGGAATACCCTTCTCGTAATTTGCAAGGATGAGGGCCCACCGCTGTAAACGAGATGCGGTATAAATGGGAATACCCTTCTTTCCACTAAAAATTGCCAAAAGGGGTTTGTGATCTGTTAGGAGTACAAATTTACGTCCATAAATCATCCGGTGAAACTTTTGAACAGCAAAAATCAAAGACAATGCTTCGCGCTCAATTTGCGAATAATTCTGTTCAGCAGGAGTCAGCGATCGGCAGGCGTGCTCCACAACTTTCTCAGATCCGTCCGGAAATTTGTGACTAATCGTGGCTCCAATGCCATGTTGACTTGCGTCGGCAGCAACAGTGATCGGCTTTTCCGGGTCGTATTGTGTCAAAAGAAGATCAGATTGAAGAATCTGTTTAGCTTGATCAAAAGCATTTTGTTGATCGAGACCCCAAACCCAAGGAGTATCCTTCTTCAACAATAAATCCAAAGGAGAGCGGATTTTCCGCATTTCTTTAATAAACCGACCGTAATAGTTGATTGCGCCTAAAAACGAACGTAACGTGCCAAGGTCGTGAGGCGGCGGCATTCCACGAATTGCTGTGGATCTGTCCGGATCCGGGCGGATGCCTTCTGCTGAGACAATATGTCCCAGAAATTTGATTGTCTGCTGGACAAAGTGGCATTTGTCGAGCTGAATTCGGAAACCATATTCTTTAATTCGTAAAAATAATTTATCCAAAATAGAAAAATGTTCAGCCAAATCTGCTGATGCAATAACCATATCATCCAAATACACGAAAACACCATTTAGCCCGGATGTCAATTGATCCATGACTTTTTGAAAAATGGATGGTGCGGACTTTACACCAAAAGGAAGTCGTTGATATTGGAACAATCCTCGGTGCGTATTAATTCCAACCAGCGCTTTCGATTCTTCTTTCTAATTCCAATTGGAGATATGCATCCCTTAAATCTAATTGAGAAAAGAATTTTGAACCCCTAAGAGCATGAAATATGTCGTCCGTCCTAGGAAGTGGGTGTCTGTTCAATTCCAAAGCATCATTAAGACCTGTCGTGAAATCTATGCAAATCCTCACAGACCCGTTTTTCTTACGGACTGCCAAAACTGGAGCGGCCCAACTTGAAAAATCGACGGGGCGAATTGCATCTGTTTCAATCAGCCGGTCCAATTCTTTATCAACAGCTTCTTGAACACCATGAGGGACCGGACGCGCACGGCAAAAGATCGGCTTCGCGTTCGGTTTCAGATGAAGTTTGGCTTTCATCTTGGTGCATCGTCCCAGACCTTGCTGAAAAACCTGTGGAAATTTGGCTTTTATCTCATTTGCCAGCTGCGACGGGATCGGTAGGCTGAAGTGAACACGAAATCGGTTCATTTTGAAAGAACATTTTGGAATTGAGCGTCGTTGCGATGGGAATTTGGGTGAGCTTCTCCAATGGTTCAATCCAATCTAGGCCCATTATGCTCGGAGCTTCAGTGTCGGCAACTGAACATTGAAGTTTTAACTCAACATCCTTAAATTTAACCATGCACTCAAAATTACCCAAAAGTTTAAACTTATGCCCTGAGAAGGAACCGACCAAACGTCCCGCACCTTTAAGCTTTGGTTTTCCCAAACTTATCCACAAAGGGCGTTGGATGATTGTGAGATGGGAGCACGAATCGGCAGCCAATCTAACACAACAATCATTGATCATTAGTTCGGTCCAGATCCAATCTCGATTTTGTGGCACAATGCTGAAAGTTGAGGCTACTCCTATGGAATTGGACTGCGTTATCGTGGAACAGTTCGATTTGATGTGTCCTCTTCGTCCACAACCAAAACATCGAACATCGTCCGGCCATCTGCAATCCTTCAAAAAGTGAGCCTTCCCACAACGATAGCATTTTGGACGCACATCGGCATTATTCTGACGTCTAACACCAAATTTATTTACCACCGGCACACTCTTTTCAAAAGAATTTTTAGCAAAGACTTTTTGAGCCGGTTTCGGATTGAGTCCCTTCTTCTTTGACTTACCATCCTTCAACACCTGTGGCTTGCTAGGAATTGCATGAACCTGACCAGGGTTTGCTAGAGCCGCGGCGGAATTTTGTAATGATTGTATGGCCCGGCATTCTTCGAGCAGCGTTTCCAATTTAACATCGCGTGGTGGCGCTGCCTTCCGAGCTTTTTCCATCTGCCGTACACATTCTTGGCGTAGGTCTCGGTGCGCATCGCCCAGTCCTGTAACAAAAATCAAACATTTGATTTCCTCCTTGGACAATGTCATGTCGGCGCGCTCGCATTTGGCATTCACATTAGCACCGAAGTCGAGCACATCTTGTCCAGGAGCACACGAAAGCTGGAAACATTCGAACCGACGCACAAACACTGACTTGGTGTCAGAAAAAAGAGACTTTAAATTGTCAATGGTTTCCTGAAAACTCAATTCGGCGGCCTTTTTGGGAAGGACCTGCTGTTCATAACGAATGAAATCGGTGGCCGATAATTTACCCAAAACTAACCGGACCTTCATATCGTCAGTCAATGCTTGCCCATCCTTTTCCACAAACTGACCGTATCGTTCATACCAAAGAACGAACGTTGAGTCATTTTCCGGGTCATACCGAAAATCAGGAATCTGCGAATTTAATTTAGAAAACAAATCCGAATTATTGGGGGCATCATTTTTGGATAAAAGAGCATTAATTAGCTCAGTGAATTGTCGTTGTTGAGCCTCCAAAAGCGTCTTCAGATCCTCCTTACTTGCCATTATAATGAATAGACAAAATGAAATGAATCAGAAATCGGACAGAATTAAAATGAGTTCCAAAATAAATCGATGGCAAATGTGGTCAGACAGACAATGAAAAGTGAAAGAGCAATGGAATCAACGTTCACCTTTATTTACGGGGAAATTGCACAAACGCGTTGCTCACAGAGGCCTACTTATCAGCGTGTGAGTCCACGAAAGTGACTTTACTCACAAGGGTGCGCCAAGCGGTCTACTTTCTTTCGACTTTGACGGCCTTGAGAGTCTTTTCCGAGTAAGCCGTCAGCGGTCTACTTTCTTCGACGTAACTTTTCACTCGAATGTGTTACGGGCGAAGGTAGGTGTAGTTGCAAAATGAGAAAATATTTGCAAAAATAATAAGACCCACAATTGCCAAAGATAGGGCGTCGCCACTGTTGTGTCTCTGCCTTTTTGTTTTAAATTATTTATTGTCCGAGATTAGCAAAGACAAACAAAAATAAATAATAATGAAAGAAATAAATAAATAAATAAGAATTGGCGGAGGATCAGTGGTCAATTACCAAATGCAAAACAATAACTAAAACATATGAATGAATAAGAAGAAAGGCAGTAGGAGAGAAATGAATCGATAAATGAATTGATGTTCATTATCGATTTGGCGCATATATGAATTAGGAATAAAGTGCCCAAACCATATCTCCAACAGTATGTCTTAGGGCTGTGCGGGGTTCCCGACTCGGGAAATTTACCGGGTTTTTAGAGTCCTGTCCCGGTTCCCGGGTGCATTTCCCTTCCCGTTTCCCGGTAAATCTCATTTCCCGCACAGCCCTAGTATGTATGCATTGCCCGGAAGGGTCAGGTGCCATATGATGAAGCCGGTGTATCAATTGGCCCAAGCGAGTGGACATATATAATAACAACAGTCAGTTGCTGCTCCCCATTTGACGACATTCGTTTACCCTTTTTTATGCTGCCATCCTATCCTCTCCACCCATTGGTGGTGTAATTTGGTTGGATGGATCGGGCCAAGGAAAATTGAATGGGTGAGGAGGTATTGGAATGATTGAGAAATATGAAAAACAAGTTATCTATACAGCTGATGTTGGTCATCATTTCCCTCTCCCATAGCATTTCGCTTTTACCCGCCTCCCCCGCCCCATAGGAAAACTTACTCTCGAAATGGAGAAATTCTTGGTTAGTGTTCGGCAAATACGATATTTACGGGAATGGGGAACGGTAAATCCCGGATTCCCGTTCCCGATTTTACTGAATTTTTTCCAAAAGTTACCGGTATAAACGTTCCGGTAATTTTACGCTAAATTTGCAGGCTTTAACAACGTTAAGTTTTACCCGTGCCCAAAATGATCTGTAGCCATATAACCCACCGAAACATATTTTCTGACTAAAAAAATTGAATTATTTTTTGAAGGGAAGGCACCATCCTTAATATTACTAAAAAGTTTGCCACTTGCACAGCTATATATTTAAACAAAAAGATACTTTACTTTTTTTCCGGTTTCCATGTTGCAACCCCCTCTTTGTGAGCTGTTCAAGCGTTTAATTGCATTGCCGTAAAAGAGTATGGCGCCGAAACGAAAGCGTCAAAATGCCCCCTCCCCCGTTTCCATCCCGAGGGGGCGGGGGGGGGGGGGGACGGGTGCTTGCTTAAGCCGAGAGGGAGTATAGTCAGTCGGTTGGTCCGCCGTCAGCATCAGAATAGGAGGACATTGCATAAGCCCGCCCCCCGAGGGGATGGACAAGTGGGAAGTCTTTCTCTTGCCTAAATGCTTTTGGGGCTTTTTTCACTTTTTTTTTTGCCTCTGTTTTTGTGCTTCTGCGTCTCTAGCCACCCGCGAGCGTCTCTCTCGCTCTCTCCGCGCTTTCTCTCTCTCTCTATCTCTCTCTCTCCCTCTGCCCTTTCTTCTGACCCATTGCCTTAAGCATTTTGTGCCTGAGGCATTCCCCATCCATCCCCTGTCATCCGTTTTCATCCCGTCATGTCCGTCGTCCGCCATAGTTTTGTTAGTGCTGCTTGCTGCTGTTGTTCACAGTTATCCTTTAATAACAAAGGCCGGCGGAGTCAGTTTTTTTCTGTTTCGGGTTTTTTTTTTTTTTTTTGTGCTGGCGATAAGTTTCGAAACATTTTAATTTATATTTCAAATTTATTGGGCCTTTTTCCTCTGTCATTTCATCTAAAATAGCGGCTAAGTATTTTACGACAGGGCTGGGACAAAATGCCTTAAAAAAAAAAATTACGAAACGCGAATTTGGTCCCACTTATCGCGTTTTTCTTATGAATTTCTCCTACTGGAGATGCACTCCGAACCCGGATTTTTCTCCATTGTTTCCAAAATATAAAGCATTATTTTAAATAAGAAATTTATAAAGAAAAACGAATGATGGAATAGCAAATGAGGAGAGTAGAGATTCGGTGTTTAATTAAAGAACAATTGTATGGCTAAATTTTCGCCTTCATTCTAGTCACAACACACTAGACAATTCCGGTGAAAATAATCCCTCCAAAACATTTAATAGAGAACAAAAAAATTTTTAACTGAAATTATTTCTGTTTTGCCACGCTCCCCCCCCCCCCCCCCCCCCATTTTGTTCGGGTCCAGTCCGTGTCCAGGGACCCCGAAAAAACTCTCCGAATTTATTTTGTAAGTTTTTTTCAGAAGTCGAAAAAATCCGAAAAAAGGTCGACCGAACCGGGTTCGAGTATACAGTATTTGAGTCTGGAGTGGGTTGCGGGGAGGGGGGGGGGAGGAGGAGGATACATCGCTAGAATTTGGAAACCCGAACAAATGCCATAAATCACATTTTCCCATTTCTCGACAATTTTTCTCATGCCATTTCAAATTGCGTTCGACAATTGCAAATGGAATAAAAGTATTTCGGTTAAAAGAAAATAGTGCTTCTCCTGCCTCTCTCTCGAGGACAATTTCCGTGTCCTCCGCCCCCTCTTCGTGCATCGTTAATTCATTGGCGCGGCCGGCGCTTCCTTCAACCATTCCATTCCCACTTTTGACTGTGCTGCCATTGCGGGAGTCCCTCCAGGCAGCCAGCCACCACTCACTAATTTGGCCGCTCCCAAATTACTCTCATTATCGGAGAAGGGCGAAAAATTCGTCTTTGGACCTCGGTGGTGGTCCTTTTCGTCACCGACAAACAGAGAACGGCGGTACGCTTTGTGAAGAGAGGCAATGGGCGACTATCCGCATCATCAGCAGAAGGGCGGCGGAGGCAGTGGCTATCCGCAGCACCAATCCAGCTACGGATATCCGGCAATGTGAGTTTTTTGTTGTTGGGGTCTTTAGTAGAGTAGGCGGCGGTTGAACTATTGTCAAATGATTCAAAAGCAGGAATTAGTGCAGAGACTCATGATCAGGAATTGTGCCGCGAGGAATTATGCCGTGATTCCTTAGATTAATGTCGGAACCATTCCCGGGACTCGAGACCGACAAATATATTGGATGTGACCGGGAAGTCATGCCATAATTCGTGATCGGGAATTAACATAGGAAGTGCCGGGTTCAGGAATAAGATTCTGATTTGTGAGTCGGGAATTAGTGCCGGGATTCCTTAGGTTAATGTCGGAACTATTCCCGGGACTCGAGACAAGAAACCTGGAGATTCGTGATCGGGAATTAATACCGGACGTCCCTGTTTCCGGACCGGGAAAACGATTGGGAACATAAATGCTGGTTTTACCGAATCGGGACTCGGAGTAGGATTCCCAAGTTCCACTTGTGTGCCCGGCCCTGGTCCACCTATTTGTCTTACAATAAAGAAAGATGATCACTCAGCAGAAGTGATCGATCAGTCCGTTAAGGCATTGCAACATCTCTCGTGCATATCTTGAACTTACCGAATTGGAACGGAAATGTTTGGAACAGGTGAATGAATGGTCGAGCAAGTCCATAATCAATAAATGAACCATTGATGGTTAAAATTGATCAAAATTCAGAGGAAATATTGGTGTTTTCTGTTGTCATCCATCGTCACTTTTTGCTTGTCCATGCTTTTGGTGGTCATTTGGAGGGTAAATATTAAAAAAGACACATTTTGATTAACAACATAGGGATGCGTTTGCAAAAATTATTGTAGAATGGGAGTTAGGAATTTAAAACCGGGGGAAACATGATTTGGCCCGAAAAAACAAAATTAAGAATTGCCTCTCGGTCTCAGTCGAGGTTTTCTTCCCTTGCTAACATGCCAAAAAGCACTAAAATGCCTGGCACGAAGGCAAAAAAAGGCGGTAAATGCTAAGGTATCCAGCAAACAAAACTGCGTTCAAGTCTCCTCATTCGGTGCAAGGGCGTTTTGTAAACCCACCATTTTTTCCAGATTTTCCGAGGAAAAAAATACAGATTTAACTTTTCTCAAAAGTAAACTTTCTAACTTTCAAAAGATTTGATTAAAATGTAGTAAATTGTGGCCATAAAAACTAGTTTTGGCAATTTTTTCTTTAACTTTAAATCATTTTTTGTTCGTTAATAGATCCAATCAAGGACTACCGGACGGTGCCAAGATTGTTTAGTTTTGTTGCTGTTAAGAAAAATTATGACAAATTTTCTATGCTATCTCTCACACATAGATTGTCACCCATGTGTGTTATCAACAACGTGAACGGGGCGGCGGTGGTGGTGTTGAACCGCTTGTCCAAGACGACCTTGATGGGTACAAACAACAACAGCAGCAGCAGGCCAAGGCCGGAGCAGCGGCTGGTGCTGGTGCACTGGGCGCCGCCGCCGCACTGGAACAGTTACGCAAGGAGGAGCCAGTCCAAATTGGTTGGATGACGGAGGCCAAGGATTGGGCCGGGTAATACGACGAATAAAAAATAGTGGAATCAATCAAAACCAATCGATTAACCAATCAATATTTGGCCAACAATCGAAACCCATGTCCATTCCTCCTCCCTTGGCAGTGAACTGATTTCGGGACAGAGCATGACTGGACGCATTCTTGTTGTGCTCGTCTTTCTGCTCTCAATCGGCTCATTGGTGGGTCAGCAGGGCGCTCCCCGACGATTGGCCTACTGGAAAAACTCAAAAAAATTTTTTAAATGTTTTTCATTAAAACAAAAAAAGCAATATTAGGTCAATCGTCGACTAGGCCAAGTTGTCTTACCGAATTAAAATCCCAAAAATCGGTGGTGCTCAACTGTCCGAGAACTCATCTGGGGTGATTTGATTATTTAATTTTTCCCAGGTCATTTATTTCATCGACACAATGAAGGACTCGTTCCAAGTTGAAACATGTGTACCATGGTAGCGAAATTTTCCTCTTTTTATTTACTGTAAAACAAAAGTACCGTAACCCTTAATGATGTTATTTTTTACATTTCAGGAGTGAAAGTCCCACACAACAAATAGATCTCGGTATGTATACAGACAACATAATAAAATGATTTTAAATAATATTTTAACATTTTACTGTTCCACATCCTCTCCCATCAAAATACTGTTACCGTATTCCCTGTATTAGAGCCGCCCTGGGGTTTTATAATGGCGCTCGAGTCTTGAATTTTGAGTCGGAAGTTTCTTGGTTTTGGCAGGAAAACAAGAAAATCAATGCTAGACTGTCGATTCCTGGAAAAACCAGACAAAAACTAACTTGCTTGGTTCCATCGAACCAAACGGTTTCCAGTTGGGGTCTAAAGTCTAAACCAGGAATGCAACCGATTTCTGATTTCAAAATCAGTAACCGGAATTCCAAAACTGGCCCGACAACCCTAACGAGCAGATAACCCTAACCGACCCTACAATCCTGACCCACCGGACAATCTTTTCAACTCTAACCGACCCTACAATCCTAACCCCCGCTCTTTCTCTGTGTTAGGGTTCAACATATTCTTCCTCATCTATTTCTTCATCCGCTTCATTGCTGCGTCTGACAAAGTGTGGTTTCTGCTCGATCGCTACTCATTCGTCGATTTCTTCACCATACCTCCCAGCTTTGTCTCCATTTACCTGGAACGGAATTGGATTGGTGAGCATTGTTCTTGTTTTACAGTGTAAAGACCTCCCCCCCCCAAAAAAAAAGGCTTCTCGAGATCGTTTCAGTATTGTTATCACTCGAATATGTAATGGGTTTAACGAGGCAAAGAAGTGGGAAGGAAAAAAGAGATTTATGCAATTTTTATCAATTTATTAAAAAATAAAAATAAAATTTCCGCTGCATATTTTTTTCCGGCGCCTATTGGCACCAGGGATGGGACGGAATTCCGATTTCCGACGTTTTTGGGGTCGGAATTCCGAATTTTTTTTGGGCGTCGGCTCCCATCCCTGATTGGCACCATAGACCTCTAATTTTTTAAAGGTTTTCCAATTTGAAGGTCTCCGTTTTTTGCGTGCTCTTCGACTAATGACGGTCCCCGACATTCTCCAATATTTGAACATTCTCAAAACCTCCTCTTACATTCGCCTTGCTCAGCTGCTTTCAAGTGATTTGAATTTTGGCGATAAAAAAAAAATTTGGCTACAAAAATTCCAAAGTTTTCATCTCAACCTCGTTGGCCGGTGCTGGCGTAATTCATTTGTTGGAAAACAGTGGCGACCCATGGAAGTGAGTGCGCTTATACCGTATTTACTCGAATAGATCCTCCCCCTCGAGGCAAAATCCCGGCTGCCAAAACTTTGGCCAAATCTTGTTTTTGTTTCCTCAGAAAACACAGGAAAAAGACAAACCTTGGTAAATCATGTACAAGACCCTTTTTTACGCCGATCATTAATATATATTTAAGGCTCTGACGTGCCCGTGGTACGTCAGTGATAGAAAATATAAATTTTTGTCGTTCATTTTAACCTATTTTTTAAACTATTATACCAACCCAGGATAAAATTCCTTAAAGAATTAACATAACCCATTTTAATCATTAGGCATACTGTAATGAGCGCAAACCCCCGTTTTTAAAATTGGCAGAGATTTCGTCAACTCCCACCGCATTTCGTACCCGGACTGTGTCTACTTTCTGCTGGTCACAATTTCTACTGTTGGCTATGGCGACATATACTGTACAACTGTTCTTGGTACGGAGCAGCCTAAATTGTTGTCTTATTAAATTTACCCATTTGTTCCGCAAATTCAGGACGCGTCTTCATGGTGTTTTTCATCCTCGGCGGTCTTGCAATGTTTGCCTCATATGTATGTTCTCTCATGTGGGGAATAACTAGCATTGATAGGGTCAGGGTATTGCCGAGTCCATAAATGCCGGGTCCGGGTCCAAGTTTTTCAACTGAGTTTGGGGTCCGGGTATTGAAAAAGACCGGACAATCGGGTCCGGTCGGGTACCCGGACCCGATCAACCCTACAAATAACCATGAACACTTCTTGTGGAATTTTACAACAAAACTGCCTTCATGTTTCCCCTCCCCTTGAAAGGTGCCCGAAATTGCTGATCTGATTGGAAATCGGCAAAAATACGGTGGCGAATACAAAGGGTATTATACTCCAAAATTTTCTATTCTACTCGATTTTATTTTTTATTTAGAGAACATGGCAAACGTCATATTGTTGTGTGCGGGTACTGTCTCTGTTTATGTTGCTTTATTGTGAAAACATTTAATTAAATGACATGAAAAAGAGAAGATTTTGTAAATTTGGACCCCAAAACGACGTTATTTTAGGATTCAATATTTGGAAATTCCAATGTTTAGGAGTACGTTTCCTGATGGGGATCCACAATTTGGCATAATCCCGACTTTTGGGGATTTTAGCTAAAAAAAAATGCGCTTGAAAATACTTGTCAAAAAATCCCTAAATCCCCCAGGCACATCAACTACGAGTCTGTGTCCCACTTCTTGCAAGACTTTCTGCACGAAGACCGTGAGGACGTGGATGTGGAGGTGGTCTTTCTGCATCGGGTGGTGCCTGACTTAGAGCTGGAGGGCTTGTTCAAGCGCCACTTCACCAAAGTGGAATTTTTCACCGGTTGGTAAGCCACCTTAGTTTTGTGTCAGATTCACAAAAACTCGGGTTCACCAACCGAATTTGTATCCGGCACAATTCGGAATAAAACCGCCACTAATTTTGTTTTGTGCCTTTGGAAATTAAACCAAATATTTGTAAATTATTGGCTACAAAAACGGCGACATGAAGTTTGGGCACCAGGAACTTTGGGCACCATAATGGCGTAACAATCCGAAAAATGCCACAATATATTTTACTGTGAATTTGCCAAAAATATTAATTAATGAAAAAATTAAATAAATATTTGCTTTTACTCTTATAATTAAGTCTCGGTCCTCGACTCGAGAAATTTTAAGTCTCGAGTAGTGTATTACTCTTTATATGTCCTATCTTGAATTTTCTGGTGCCCAAACTTCCCCCTGCGACAAAAACTAACATTGGATTTTTCTCACAAGGGAACCACGCGAACTGTAAGTCGGAAAATGCATATGTGTTATATACCATTCGATAGAGCAGGGTCGATTTGTAGTGTGAAATTTTAATTATACGGGCCCATATTCATAAACCAAAAAGTTATGAGGCCTGAAAAATCGAAAATTTCGTGCCTGAGACTGCAGTGGGACAAAGAGAAAGGGGTGGTGAACGCGTGTCCGGGTTGGTTAAAAACATGTATTTGGGGGTCGAGGTTCAAATCCACACGACTGAAAACATTTTTTAATTATATTACGGGCGGGCGGAGTTGAACCTCAACCCCCAAAAAGATGTTTTTAACCAACCCGGACACGAGTTCACTAACCCTTTCCCTTCGTCCCACTGCAGTCTCAGGCACGAAATTTTCGATTTTCCAGGCCTCATACCTTTTTGGTTTATGAATATGGGCCCGTATAATTAAAATTTCACACTACAAATCGACCCTGCTCTATCTAATGGTATATCACACATATGCATTTTCCGACTTACAGTTCGCGTGGTTCCCTTGTCAGTTATATTTTTGGATGGATTAATAAATGTTAAATTCGGAATGAATTTATGACATAAGCGCAAATTTGATCGGAGCAAAAATATGAGGGGGAGGGGGGCAGATAACTTTTTTTTCACAAAATGGTATCGTGTTTACATTTATCACGCCTAATTGGGTTTTGCTCGGCCACGCCTATTCTTAAAAAAAAGACGATGATTTCCTACCTTTTCTTTCCCTCAGGCACCGTAATGGAGTCCGTTGATCTGACTCGAGTCAAGGTACGGTCTTTTTCTGTTTCTTTCATTCCATTCGCATTTATTTCGCTCACATATCTCACTCATTAGAGTTGCTCGAGAACCTCGTGTAGAGTATTTTCTCTGTTTTTTGAGGGTCTCGTTTTTCGATTCTTGAGTCTCAGATATTTAGGGTTTTGAGCAAAATTTAGGCTCTCGAGCGTTCTATCACTCATATGTCTCACTCATGGGTACTGTATTCGTTAGGTTGACGATGCTGATGCCTGCTTAGTGTTGGCCAACAAGTACAGCTCGGACCCGGACGCTGAGGATGCGGGTAATGGCACCATATACATACAAAAGACAGAATAATGCATAAAACAGGGGTGATATTGCCAAATCTAAAAGTTCGGGCAAATCGAACTAAAAATTGTTTTTTTTTTTTTAATTTATAAATGTGCACCTTTTTTGTTTTGTTTAGCCAACATAATGCGTGTAATCTCAATCAAAAACTACTCATCCGACATCCGTGTAATTGTTCAGCTGATGCAATACCATAACAAGGTGTGTATGAACCACTTCAAGCGCCTTTCGAATAATACCTAATTTGCTAATCCGGCTAAAATTAAAAGAGTAATTGCCAGTTACGCCGAACTATTCTGCGCCTAATTCATAATTGGGCGGTTCCCATTTTAAATTATTATTTTTTTTTTTTTTGCCTTTGATTTTTGAGGTACACAACATTTGAGTCCCGCACGTTTGAGTGCCAGCCGAAGTTTTTGTCCATAACTTTTTTTATACATTGATGCGACTCTAAATTTTTGATATCATTCGAAAGCTTATGTGTTTAGAAGCTATACATAAGCAGAAGCTAAGAGATTAAAAAATTCTCGAAAAAGTTTTAGGATAAAGTTTAAAAAGCCCGTTTTTTGCAAAATTTAATGTAAATTGTAACTTTTTCGAGAATGGTTTCATCACTTAGCTTCTCCTTATTGATAGGTTCTAAAGCTTTCGAATGACATCAAATTTTTGTAATTTTGTTATCAAACAAAAAAGTTATAGCCCAAAAACTTCGGCTGGCACTCAAACGTGCGGCACTCAAGTGTGCTGCTCCGGATTTTCGAACTCTTTTTTTGTTTGTCGGCGTTGTTTGGCTTCCCCTGGTCCCATGGAAGAAAATTTTTGTTCAAACTTTTTTTTTTCTTTAAGGCTTATTTGTTGAACATTCCAAGTTGGGTGAGTTTTTGTGTTTTCCTTCTGTTTTACAATAATTTTAAATTACAAAATTTCAATCTTTTTTATGGGTAGGATTGGCGACGGGGCGACGATGTGATTTGCTTAGCGGAACTTAAGGTAGGAGGGAGGATTACGACGGAAGGAAGGGGAATCCGTCCAACTCGGCTCAGACCACTAAAACATATTTCTACGAGTTCTCGGGGTCGCTGATCACAAACACGATACTCATTTCGGTCAATGCCGAACCCCGGATCCGGGCTCGAAACTAAAGAGGCGAAAATTATTTTTCCAAATTCACGTTTATTAAATTTGAATTTTTGACTTTTTTTTTTTTCGAATTGGACTCGGATTCGGGAGTGACCAAAAGGCGCCGAAGTTTTACAAAAAACCAAAAAAACAAAACAAACAAACAAATCTCCGGTCCATGTCAGTCTATGTCGGTGCTGGTCGTTTGTTAAATTCCGTCAATATGGGCGTTAGTTAAATCCGCCATTTTTTACAGGTTTTTTCGAATATAATACGTCATAACTTTACACATAAGTAACTAAATTAAATAATCTTGGCTTCATCCGATCGCGTTTGATTAGCTCTATCAGCCATTTAAAATTTCAATATGATTAAGTTTTAAGAAATTTATGGCCCTTAAAGTGAAAAAAAAAAATTATTTTTTTTTGGCTATGTTTTTCTTAAAAGTAAAACTATTTTTTAAAATTTTGTATGCTAATCGAGCCAAGCAAAAGCTATAGGATGATACCAAGACTATCTCAAGGGCCAGGAACAAATTGACATCATTATATATATATATATATATATATATATATATATATATATATATATATATATATATATATATATATATATATATATATTTGGGTAACCTAATTGTATTGTTTTCCAGCTCGGATTCATTGCCCAATCCTGTTTGGCACCCGGGTTTTCCACAATGATGGCTAATTTGTTTGCAATGCGCTCATTCAAAACGGTTAGTTTTGTTTCTTCTACCGTACTTTTACTTACACACTTTCAAAACAAAACCCATTTACGGGGCCGTGAAGATTTAAATTAATTAATTTTTACTTTTTATTTCCATATTTTTTGAATGCTTTCTTTTTTTCCTAACCAAATAATCTTGCAATTGACTGACTATCACAAATGAATGCTCTTCTCTCTTTATTTGTTTTCTAAACTTTTAATTGGATTGTACTTTAAAAAAAAATCTGCTTGGACTGCTGAATTTTGCTTAAATGATCAGAAAGGTTCGGATTTCTATGCAAATGCATTTTTTTCCATGAACTGTGGGAACGGTATGAAACGCACAAAAAACGTTTAAATTGGTTTGGTTTTCAAGGATCTCATTTTCATTTTTTTAAATATTTCAACAAAGAAAATAATTTTATTTGAATATTTTACGATTTTATGTGCATTTTTTCCTTGCCTTAATGACCGGGCAAGAACGTTTGGGCCCCAGAAAAGTTTAAAGGTTTATAACTTTTTTCTTAAGCAACCAAATCTTTTAAACTTAGTGTCATTCGAAAGCCTTTCTTCTTAGCATTAAGTTTCTGATTCTATAAATTAGTTGCGTCAGATCGACCTTCGAAAAAATATAGCCTGAAACCCGCCAAAAAGGGCCCAAACGAGCCCGACCCTTAATGACCAATATATTCGTTTATTTTTAATATTAACCCATTCTAACACTGAACAGTCGCCACACATGGCTGAATGGCTGAACGAGTATTTGCGAGGTGCTGGCATGGAGTAAGTACATATTATTAGCTGTACATTGATGCTTTGGGTGTGTTCGAATTAGATTTAACCATCAAATACGTAGATATTTATTTTTTTTGTTTAAAATATTGCTCCCTCATACTTGGGAAAGGGGAAAAACTCTCCCGTTTGCATTCGCTTTCTTTACCATCATCATTATAATCATGTTCCTTTTCCTCATTTGGAGGATGTACACCGAAACGATGAGCCATTCATTTGCTGGAATGCGTTTCCGTGACGCGGCTGAGTGAGTTGCATTGATGTGTATCGGGTGGAAAAGGGAAAAGCCAGCCTATTATCCGTCTCAAACCCTACCCCCCCCCCCCCCCCCCCCCCCCTAAAGACAGAATCAAAGTCCCCTTTCCTAATTTCGCCATTTTACAGGATTTTCTTTGATTGAAAATAAATAAGTTTTTTTTCACTTTTTATGGCTACAACTAGGGTTGAGCGGGACTGGGACCGGGGCGGGAAATCCCGGTTTTTTTGGCCACGGTCCCCGGTCCCGGTTTTCAGAAAAAGTCAAGTCCCGGTCCCGAAACTTGAGTCCCGGCGGGACCGGGGCCTAACCGGGACCAAATATGCACTGGTAAGAATGGGGTTCTGAGTACGAAATTGTTGAGAAAAATTGGAGAAAAGGGAAATTATGGAGAAAAAATTCGTTATAAATATATTTTTATTAATAATCCGTCCAATAATAATTCGGTGTGGTGGTGTAGAAGTACTGCTTTTCCAAATCTTTTTTTTGGGTTCAAATCCCTCTCATGCACCACCGGGCATCTCCATTCTCGTACGTTTCTCAGATTTATCTCAAAAATCCTCAAAATTTAGCTTTATGGTGGCAAAATCTGTTAACAAATAAAACTAAAATATCAAAAATTTCCCGGCGGCGCCTATCGGCACCGCCGACCTTTCCTTTTTCAAAATTAAAATTTAATGACTTTTCAAAACTCAACAGCTAAAAAACTTGCCGCGAAATGTGCGAATTGCTTATTTCCAGTCCCAATTTGCTCAAAATGATTGGGGGTCATGAACTTTAAAATCAATTACTTCGATAAATTGATTTACAGTTGCTGCGCATGATTTTTCAAAAATATTCTGATTTTTGACCCCAAAATTTGATTTTTGTGACAATGTTCTGACTTTGAAATTTTTCATATCGGAACCCTGGGTAAACTAGGAGGATAAGGGTTAATTTAGACTTAATGAATTACTTTATCCATTTATTTTGATAATTGAAAAGTGATTGAAGATGAAATGTGAATTGAAATGTTCATAAGAATTTTTTAGTTTTTTTCAAGAAAATTTTTGCTTCAGAAAAGCCCCGGTTTTGCCCCGGTCCCGGCTGAAAATCGAGGGCCCCGGTCCCGGGTTTTCCTGGCCCGGAAAGTCCCGGTCCCGTTTTTTGCCAAAAGCCCCGGTCCCGCTCAACCCTAGCTACAACTTTCTTAAATTTATACAAACTTTTTGAAATGTTATAGGCTAAGAGCTAACCAATAGCTATCGGACCACATCAATCAAGAATGCGCAAATTGGTTGAGTTTAAACAAATTATAATGTCGTAAACCTGTAAAAGGGAGGAATTTAGGAAACACTTATTTGGCGGTTTTTAGGAAACGACTCAGCACCCCTTTTGTTTTTTTGGCTTTTCCTTCTCCGTACCTATTTTCATTGCCTTTGTTGTGTGCTGTTGGTGTATTGTCTGATTGTTTTGTCATTTGGAAAAATTTTTTGTCTACCTGTTTGTAAAAAAGTACTTTGATGTTATGAAAAATAGAACTCAACTCTAAGCGTTCAAATTCAAACCCATTTAAACTTGAATTGACACTCAAATTCAAAGACTTGGCTAAATTGGCGCATGAAAAATGAGCCGATTCGTATGTTGTGCGATTTTTTGTAGTGATATAAAAAAAAAATACATTTTTCGGTAAAGATAAAAATCAGAGTTATTTTCGATGTTTACCGATTTTGGCCAAATCGACCCGTAATCGGTCGTCGGTAAAATTGGCCGAAAATTTATTCAGTGCCGAAGCCAAGTTTTGTGTTTTTTTGTTTGTCTACATTAAAAAAGTCAGTTAGATAGTCCATTTGTAACATCAAATTTTACCTATATATGTGTAAAATTCAATTAGTTTTCATACATATTTCCTGTTAATTAAAGCATCAACTAAAAATATTTCCACAAAGTTTAGTCCAAGCACACACCAGATTGGCTTTCATTGTGAGTTTGGCTTGGAGTATAAGAAGTTGAGGGTCCCATTGATGGGCAAATTCCCAAATTTCATTCAAAATTTTTTGGAAAAGTGGATTTATATTTTCTATTGTTGACAAACTGTCCGTGCCCCAATTTATTTTTATTTTTTTGAAAACCAAAGAAGCTACCATGAAGCCACTGTGCTTGTATGGGCCTAAACTGCACTTATTGATGCTAAATAGAAGTTAATGAATACATAAATCTAATTTTAGCTATCTTTGTGGGGCCGGCATGGAGTAAGCGCTTACCATTTTATACTAACGAAAAAATAATGTATGTCAAATGGTCATTGCCTTTTCAATTTTGGTTTTGATTTTTTCGACACGAATTCTCGATAAGATAATCCTGGAATTAATCGGGATTGACTGGGAGAGAAAAGTAAAAAATTTGTTTGGTTTTTTCCCGGACTGTATTTTTGTGATCACATAACAGGGGTAGATTCTAATCATGGACAGTGATGAATTTCACCGTCCCTGGGCTATCGTAATCATTTGGAAAAAAAGATAATTAGGAATATCTACCGTAATCAAAATTTGATTACGTCCATCTCTGATCAGTGTTTATAAACCAAAAAGCCTTTTCTTAATCCAAATGCAAAGACCATTTGTAGGATTTCCTAAAAACATTGTGTCACATTTTCTCCCTTTTTTTTGCGGAATGTACACCGAGACACTAAGTCATTCTTTTGTCGGCTATGCGTTTCCCGGACGCCGCACAGTTTGGTTTTCTTAGTGTTTCTGATTGACGTATGCCATCACCATCATTGTTGCTTGTATAAGAAATAACTAGGGTTGAAAATAAACTTTAATCAAACCGAAACTGAAAACCGGCCTTTTGGGACCAAAAACTGAAGTATGAAAACTAGCCTAACCGAAAACTGGGGGGGGGGGGGGGGGGTTTAAATCGATTATTCGCAACCCTAGAAATAACCAATGACCAACAGCTTAACAACTATAGCTCAGAAATTTTACTAAACAATCGGCTGAGATTTGATGATGTACCGGGATTCCGTGATTAAAATTATATTTTTACCGTGAATTCTGGTCCCATACTTCCAAAAAACAGACCGGTTTCCGTAACAACTTTAGCCTATTAACACCTCAATTCTGCTCGACAATCTAGTTCTCGTGTCTCGGTCTGAGAAAAGTTAGGGTTTGAGTCTCGTTCTTCTTTCTCGGGACCATTCTCTGTCTCGAGTAGTGCCACTTGCAACATGTGTTTAATTGATAAAGAACTTTATTAATCTTTTTTTTTGGTAACTAACACTGCTTTCTCCTTTATATCTGTTGTCACAAGTGCGAGACTATCGTTTTCGGGTGCCATCGAAAATTTTCCGGGAAAAAAAACTATTTAAGGTTTCGAGCGCGGAAAAGAAAAATAGTTTATTTTTTTTTGAAAAATTCCAAAAATTTAAGGATGAATTTGTCCCGGCGTGTTTTTGTCTTTGCGTGATATCGGCCGGCGTGTTTTTGTCACGGCGTGATATCGGCCGGCGTGTTTTTGTCTTTGCGTGATATCGGCCGGCGTGTTTTTGTCCCGGCATGATTTCTGCCGGCATGATTTCGGCGGCGTGTTTTTGTCCCGGCGTGTTTTTGTCTCGGCGTGATATCGGCTGGCGTGTTTTTGTCTCGGCGTGATATCGGTCGGCGTGATTTCGGCGGCGTGAATTTGTCTCGGCGTGATATCGGCCGGCGTGATTTTGGAGGCGAGATTTTGTCCCGGCGTGTTTTTGTCTTTGCGTGATATCGGCCGGCGTGTTTTTGTCACGGCGTGATATCGGCCGGCGTGTTTTTGTCTCGGCGTGTTTTTGTCTTTGCGTGATATCGGCCGGCGTGTTTTTGTCCCGGCGTGATTTCTGCCGGCATGATTTCGGCGGCGTGAATTTGTCACGGCGTGTTTTTGTCTCGGCGTGATATCGGCCGGCGTGAATTTGTCACGGCGTGTTTTTGTCTCGGCGTGATATCGGCCGGCGTGATTCGGCCGGCGTGTTTTTGTCCTGGCGTGATTTCTGCCGGCATGATTTCGGCGGCGTGAATTTGTCCTGGCGTGATTTCGGCAGGCGTAATTTCGACGTGATTTCGGCGGCGTGAATTTGTCACGGCGTGTTTTTATCTCGGCGTGATATCGGCCGGCGTGATTTTGGAGGCGTGAATTTGTCACGGCGTGTTTTTGTCTCGGCGTGATATCGGCCGGCGTGATTTTGGAGGCGAGATTTTGTCCCGGCGTGTTTTTGTCTTTGCGTGATATCGGCCGGCGTGTTTTTGTCCTGGCGTGATTTCTGCCGGCATGATTTCGGCGGCGTGAATTTGTCCTGGCGTGATTTCGGCAGGCGTAATTTCGACGTGATTTCGGCAGGCGTGAATTTGTCCCGGCATGATTTCGGCGGCGTGAATTTGTCACGGCGTGTTTTTGTCTCGGCGTGATATCGGCCGGCGTGATTCGGCCGGCGTGTTTTTGTCCTGGCGTGATTTCTGCCGGCATGATTTCGGCGGCGTGAATTTGTCCCTTTCCCATTTGCTTAGCCTCGTTGTGCATTAGTTGTCGCTCTAAAAAGATCGCTTATTATTCGGCCATAACGCCTTTTAACTGTTCATACAACCCAAACTTCTTCCTTGCTATATATAAGCGATATAGTGCATTTATATGATTGAACAGGAAAAGAAGATAACCTAAACTAGTACGAATAGGGTTTTACCGATGGGATACACGGTATTATTATATTCCAAGGAATACGGTATACAAAATAACAAATTTGAATCACTTTCTGACTGACTGACTGACTTTTGTTGTTGTTGTGTGTGTTTTAATTGCAAAATGAATCAACAAAATGCTATTGCTTTTTTGTCTTTGCACAGATTGTTGTTCACCCGCCTTGGCCTGTTACTGTTGGCCATTGAGCTGAAGGACGATGAGAAGAAGGAGTGCAACATTGCCATCAATCCGGGCCCAAGCACTGTGATCCAATCCCAAACCCAAGGCTTCTTTATCGCCCAATCTGCTGATGAAGTGAAACGGTGGGTAGCGGATCGTATCATAGAAGTTATCGAACTCGGTGCCAAGGAAACCGTGATCACTTTGAAGATTTTAGTTTAGGGTACCCGCGGATTTGGGGAAGCGATACATTGGCAAGGAAATCGTATTTTATTAGATCGCTAAAAACTCGGACAATATTGTCCGGGTATTACGTCTCAGACATCTGCGACTATGTCCAAAATTTTTTTAAATTCCATATTGTATCAATCCTAAATTCCTTACCTTTTTGGCATTTTAAGAAATTCAAAAATAATATATATAAATTTTCGTTTTCTTCATTAAAACTGACGCCGTCATTTTTTTTTTTTGAAGCGCATTTTATTGGTGCAAAATTTGTCATGCTGATGTGTACGACGTTTCGTTGATCAAAAAATGCAAGTGCAAAAATTTGTCATTGTTCCGCAAAGGCGGCAAGGCAATGATGAAGCGTGGTACGTGCGTTCGTTTGATTGATTGCTATGTTTTTCCCTTACATCTTATGCGTGCTGGGTCGTTTCATAAAAATCGCCACTTTGGGCGTTTCATAAATCCGCCAGGGCGTTTCATAAAATCCGCCAATGGGCGTTTCCGCCATTTTACCGATTTTTCGACAAAAACTCTTCATAACCTTGGTCATATGCAACTAAATTACACAATCTTGGTATGGTCCAATAGCTATTAGATAGCTCTATTAGCCATCCAAATTTCAAAAACTTTAAGTTTGGAGAAAAACATAGAGTTTTTTGCACTTTTTATGGCTACAACTTTCTTAAATCTCAATCAAATTTTTTTAAATTTGGTAGGCTAATATAGCTAACTAATAGCTACCGGACCACACCAAGATTGTTAAATTTGGTTGCGTTTGAGCAAAGATATGTCTGTAAAATTTGCGGATTTATGAAACGCCCATTTGGCGGATTTTATGAAACGCCCAAAGTGGCGGTTTTTATGAAACGACCTAGCACCCATCTTATGGGGCACAGTCGGGTTGTGGCCTTGTGCATTACTTTCCAAACCCATCTCATCCCCCTCTTTTTGGAAATTTACAAAAAATTTAATAACAATTTGAATTTTCCTCCCTACTCCATTCCCCTCCCTAAAATACAAAAGGTTCTTATTAGGGTAGCAACCCCGCCCCCGACCCCGACCCCGACATTTTAGGCCATTTTTCGGGGTTTTCCCCGACCCCGACGCTTCCAACCCCGACAAACCCCGACCCCGACCCTCAACCCCGACTCGGGGTCGGGGTTTTTATACACCCCTAAGAATAGCACTTTTGCTGGAAATAATGAATAAATTTTTATATACTTCGGAATTCTTAGAAGATAATTTTGAATTTTTGTAAATTAACCCTTATTATTGCATATGATAAAAAATTTTGTGTGTCCTTTGAATTTACAAAATGTACCCCCCCCCCTCCCTATGTCCTTTGAAATCAATTTATCGGTCCTTTGAAATCGGACTTGGCCGATCCGAACCCTGGATTAATTTCAAAAAAATAAAAAAAAATAGGCAATAATTTCACGGAGAAAAACAAAAAAAAAGGTCGCCCTTTTACTAAATTTGCACCTATAATTTTCAATATTTTAGGAATTTGAATAAATTTGCATAGCTTTTTTCTAGATTCTAAGCTTTTTTATACATATTTGGCTATTTTATTTACATTTATGTACAGATTTTAACCAATTTTTGTACATGTTTTTGTCATCCTTAGTGATGGGCATTTAATTTAAGTATTTTTTTTATGTATATTTACTTGGGGAAATTTTTTTTTTTGACTGCATGGTATAGGGCAAAATTGAAAAACCCTGACCCCGACCCCGAACCCCGACATTTGTCAACCCCGACCCCGACTGATTTTGCTCACCCCGACCCCGACCCCGACCTTGCTGACCCCGACAAACCCCGACCCCGACTGATTTTGCTCACCCCGACCCCGACCCCGACCTTGCTGACCCCGACAAACTCCGACCCCGACTTTTGTCAACCCCGACGTCGGGGTTGCTACCCTAGTTCTTATCCTTTTTGCCACCCCCCTCGAATCGAACACCAGACCCGCACTCGAAGAATAAGTCGATAAATAAAATTTTTGGCGCTATATGAAAAATCACCTTTTTTGAAACTAAAGGGGGACCCACTTGATTTTTTTTAATTTTTTTATTTTAAATTAATGTCACTTTCGTGATCAGCACATCAAAACATTTGGAAGCACTTTTTTGTGCAAAAAAAAAAACACAAAAAAATAATTGTCAAAAAACCAAAAGGCCCCCCCCCCCCCCTTTGGTTTCAAAAATGGTGATTTTTCATATAGCGCCAAAAATTTTATTTATCGACTTATTCTTAGAGTGCGGGTCTGGTGTTCGAAATTGGTCGAAATGGATGCCAGAATCGTGATCAGCGACCCAAAAAAACCCTAGAAATATGTTTTGTACTCGAATTATGGGTGTCGGTTTTTTGTTCGAATTCGGGTTCAGGAGTCGGAATTTTGGAAAACTAAGGTCATATTCGTGATCAGCGCCCCAAATTACCCTAGAAACGACTTTTTATTTGAAAGTTTCGAGGGGGGTGGCAAAAAGGATAAGAACCGTACAAAATTCAATTTCCGGCAAAAAGAACCCGGGATCCCGTCCTGTGGGCGATTCTTGCCCTGTTCAGGTTTTGAATTCCCCGGTTCTCACACATTTAACCATGTACAATAAATACATCCATCATCCACATCCACAGCATCGATGGTTGCTGGTGTGATCAATCAAGGGACAGCACAGCGTATCAACAATGGGTTCATCAGCCGAGCAGATCCTGACACCCTGTTTGTGACCACTCTGATCAGCACTAGAACTGCTCGAGGCCCTAAATTTCCCGAGACTCGAGAACCGAGATTTGACACCGTTGACTCGAGACGAGACCCCAAAAGAAACGAGAAAATTCTCGACTCGAGAACCGAGACTCTCGAGCAGTTCTGATCAGCACAAACGGACAGACAAAATTAATGATCACTCTGTTTTTTTGCAAAGAAATGGTAATGGGCTTCCTCCTACTGGGCCACAGTCCAGGGCCGGTGTTGCTCAACAGCAACAGTTGATCAACATTGAGCCGGGCCGTGGTGCCGCCGGTGTTGACCTGTTTGAGCAGCAAGAGATGAAGTACGACTCCACCGGCATGTTTCACTGGTAATGTGTTGCATTGTGCTGCCTCAATCTTTGCAATGCTTTTTGTCTTGTTCAGGTGTCCTGCACGTCTATTGGAGGAGTGCATCTTGGTACACTAAAACTTTTAAGCCATTGGCACACTTATTTGTGCCATAGGGTTTGGGTTTTTTGTTGTCTCAGCATTATAACTTGGGCCCGGATTTGTATGGTATTCCATATTATTTGTTTGCAAGCTTTTGTGATTTTTTTTGTCATAGTTTTTGTCCATAAAAATCCGGGCCCTAGTATAACCCGAAAATATTGGTAACCCAACATATTTGTCCTGGAAACTTTTTGCTGAAAACCTATCGTATACCCTGAATTTTTCGTTTTTGCGCCAGGATTTATCTACATTTACGAGGACCAATTTTTTTGGCTCCAATGATGGCATGGGACCTTTTAACTGGAAATTCCAATCCAATACCCTAGAGCGTATCCTGATTTTTTCCTTCAATCATGAAATCACTAAGCGCCTTAACCGACTCTTAAAGAAAGTTAGTGCACTTTTTAAGGACCGAACGCAGGCGGCGATGACTGTGTTGAATGGTCAGTTGTTTGTTCACCCGTGTTTTAGTTTGTCTTGGTACGACAAATTTCGGGTTTTTGGGGTCTGACTTTTCGAAACATTTTGTTGTTAATCTTATCAAAAGTTTATGGGCCCATTTTTCGTGAATAATCGAATGAGAGCTGAGGGGTTTCAAATGTTCGTGCATTTTTGCAGGTCATGTGGTTGTGTGCCTTTTTGCTGACAAAGAGTCGCCACTGATTGGACTGCGCAATTTCATCATGCCATTGCGTGCATCCAATTTCCATTACCATGAACTGAAGCACATTGTCATAGGTATGTACTGTGTAATATTGGCCAATGCTAACTTGTTTTTGAAGAAAATTCCGAAAAACTCATTAATTTATTTTCTTCCCCAGAAATTTAGGTGTTTTTCAGAAATTTTCTTCAAAAAAACATGAATTTTTAAGAAAAAAATGATTTTTTTAGGCAAAAAAAGGTGCATCAAATCCCGCATCAGGCCAGTCCCACCGGGAATGAATGTGTAGTAATAGACGGAATCGGATCTCGCTGAAAAACTTTCGAGCATCCCAATTCGGTATTTTACGAAAATCCGGGGAGGGACCTAGAAACTATCTAAATCCGGGATTAGGGATCCGATGGAGAGCCCCTATTCCGATCCGTTGTCGAACCGCGACCTTGAGTTTTAAAAATTTTCTCAAGAAATGTTCTCTTGCTAAAGATTGCATGCATATTTTTGTCTACATTTTTCAGTTGGCGATGTTGAATACCTGAAACATGAATGGAAAACACTGCACAATTTGCCAAAAATCTCCATTCTCAATGTAATGACGGTCAAAAAGATGCCGTTTTGGCACATTTTAAGAGGCTTGAATTTGTTTTTTTAATAAATTCTGGAACCCCCAGGGTAACCCTCTCTCCCGTGCCGACCTTCGTGCAGTCAACATCAATCTGTGCATTATGTGCGTCATTGTGTCGGCCCGAATTCCCAACCCCAACGAGGACCCGACACTTGCCGACAAAGAGGCCATTCTGGCATCATTGAACATCAAAGCGATGCAGGCACTGGAGCTTTTTATTCATAGATACGCTTAAAATTCGGAGACTAAAATTTTTTTAGGCCCATCCGGCTCGAAACCCGTTTTTTTCGATGACAGTCCAATTATTTCGGCCCACCCGACTCGAAACTCGATTTTTTTATTCTCGACCAGAAACCCGACTTTTTCGATATCGATAATTTTGGCACCCGACCCAGACATTTTCATAACCCGATCAGAAACCCACTTTTCACTACCCGACCAAAAATCTCACTTTTTCGTTATTCATCCTCTCTTTTTTTTGCAACCTACCGTTTGCTACCGTATCCAAATATTTTTCCTCCTACTCTACCCGGCATTGTCAAAATGATTTTTAGTTTGAGGAAACCCTGAGCAGTATCGGTGTGCCGGTCCATCGCATTGTTCAGGGAATGCCGACCTCGCAACAACAACAGCAGTTGTTGGGCATCGCCAGCAACACAAGGACAACAAGCAGTGGACAGCAACAATTTTGGCAGGTCAAAAATGATGCCTTCTGTCTGAAGCGGGACATAACGTCACCGGAAAATTTCCAAAACGACTTTTTTAAAGAAAACCCATAATAATTAGTTAAAACTTTCTAAGAGGCCGCTTTTTGGGGTTCGGAATGGAACAAATGTGCCAATGATCACTGAACTAGGTAAATCTGTCATTAATAATATGACACAACAATAATTATTCCCATCATTCTCAGTCAATGATTCCAATGTGCAGTTTCTCGACCAGGACGATGACGACGACGTAATTAAAAAATTAATAAATAATTAAGTATTAATAATCATTCTATGTCCGACTCAAGTCATTATCACCCATCAACCTACAAATATTTTCACGAATTTGATCAATTTCAGAAAGTTCCTTTTTCCATTGCCTATTTCCATCTTAGCTAGGGGGGTTTAACGCATTTACGGAGAGAGTTATCAAATTTTTTGGGCAGGTCCCCTGATTCTTCAAAATGCCCCAAAAAAATTTCATTTAAATTTTTAATTTACTCTGGCGGGGCCTTCGCTACCCCACCCCGCTCCCTAAAATTTGTTATATTTGTAGTCACTCTTAGGCGAAAAATTATTACATTTTCAATGAAAGTATTATTTTTTTTTTTTTGAGGATTTTCATCCGAAATTGCGATTATAATGTAGGATTTCAAAATTTGAGATCCACAAGCTCTGATCATACTCAGTTCCTCCGCTGGTCCTCCTCTCACTGATCAGTGATCATTTTTTAATCCCCCCGCTCCCCTCTCCTCCCATTGTTAGCCTGATACTGAATTGTACCTGACTCAACCGTTCGCATGTGGCACCGCATTTGCAATTTCGGTGCTCGATTCACTGATGTCCACCACATATTTTAATGACTCGGCACTGACTCTGATCCGTACCTTGGTCACGGGAGGCGCAACGCCCGAATTGGAGCTAATTCTTGCGGAAGGAGCTGGCCTCAGGGGTACACTCTTACATCGAATCAATCAATTAGTAGGGCCTGGATTTGTATGCAAATTTTCTTACTTTTTTTGCTAATGGACTAATAAGCACGAAAAACGCATTTGTAACTTGGTTTGAAGCTTTTAGGACGCACTTTTTCATGCATATTTTTGCATATTTTGGGATTTTGTGCATATGTACCAGGGATGCAGCCGATTTCCGATTTCCGGTTTTCCGATTTCCGATGTTTTTGGGACCGGAATTCCGATTTCCGATATTTTTGGGGAAAAATCGGAAAAAATCGGAATTAATTTTCTCCAAAATAAATAAAAATTTTCGAAAAATGAGAAGTTTTTGGTCAAAAAAAAATTTATAAAAAAAATTAGTAATTTTGTAGAAAAAAAATTTCCGATTTTCCGAGTTCCGATGATTTTTGGACCGGAATTCCGATTTTCCGCTTTCCGACAAATTTTTCGGTATCGGAATTCCGGTTTTCCGATTTCCGATTTTTAAAATCAGAGATCGGCTGCATCCCTGATATGTACTGCATATTGGGTTATATATTTGCCATTTTTGGTGCATATTTTCTTTTAACCATATTTTTTGAAAAATCATTACTGTACTGTTCCGTATTGAAAATCATCATGAAAAATTAACTCTAAAAATGCCCTTTTTTAAACAGGCGGTTATAGCACACCAGACACTCTTGCGAACAGAGACCGATGTCGAATTGCACAAATTGCACTTTCCGATCTGCCCTATGAGGGCATAACAGTAAAAAAAATCAATTAATAAAACAAAACAAAAAATGATGCGAACTTTTTAACCAATTAACCACACAGACGGGCTCGACCTATGGCGAAATGTTTTCAATTGCGCTCAAAAAACATGGCCAACTGTGCATCGGACTGTATCGTTTGCATGACCAAGCGTCATTCGACTCCAACAAACGCTATGTGCGTGGGGTGGTCCTTTTGAATTGGGGATTCTGTTCAGAGCAAAAATTACGACCGAAATTCACAAAAAATTATTTTTAAATTCTTATAGGGTGTATATGTTAAAGCAATCAAGGCTCAACTTACCGGATTGGAGGGGATCGGAAATAAAATTCCTCGACATTTGCAGCCCTAAAATCGTCGTCATTTTCGGGCTAATATTTGCGGTTATTTGGGAGTGGGCTGTCAGAGCGACCTCCCAGACAAATTTTAAAGTCTGTTTACCGCCCAAAATGTGTTAATTAGTTTGGTACTGATGAGTAGGGTTTGAAACCGAACCGACCAAACCGAACTCGGCCGTTTCGGTTAACCGAGCCGAAACCGAAAAATTAATTTTGGGTGGCACTAGGAATTGAGAAATGGCATTTCGTTTCTTTTCTTTAATTCTTGGTCGTTGTTACCAGTTTTGTTTTTGCAGGTGATCACCAATCCACCAGCTGAGCTTCGTCTGCTGAGCAGCGACAATGTCTTACTTTTTTATCGATTGATTAGACATTTTTTATTATTTCTGATCAGGCCTAATTATCAATTGATTTTCTTACGCACCATATTCAGGTGTATGTGTTGGAGCAGTTCGACTTTGGTTACTCAAAGTTTGAAACATTTGGAAGTGAGCCTGGCGGAGGCGGCACCGGAACCAGCATTGGTTCCGATCGTTTGTTTGCGTAATTACGATACGGTTGAGTACGGTGGAAACAATACAAAATTCCACTAACACAATGTTGTTTGTTACACTGTGTTTTTCATGTGCCTGTTATTGCGTTTGAATTTTATTCTTCGTGACCTATTGCCCTCTCTTGTCTGAATGCGTAAATATTTTTTATGCATCTAAAACAGCAAATAAACTAACCCAAAATTTTTTAAAACAGAAAAAAAAATAATCAAAATTTTTCTAAAGCACGGAGCTAAGTAGATAACCACAAAAAATGATGGGCATGGGCTCGGTTTTCACAAACGACTTTGGTGTCTTTTTTGATTGACATTTGTGTTTATTATGCAAAGGTTTTCCATTTTTATCTTCAAAATGTCCCTCCACCGCTTAAAACTTAGGCTTAATTGATTTTAAAGTATGCTTTGATAGTTTATTTCCCAGCTAAGTTGAGGCTTGCCAGATAAAAATTTACTCCAACCCTCATTTAGAAGACAAAAAAAACCTTGTCTGGAATCGATGGGTATGTCAGGAAGAATTTTGAAACGGTTAATTCCGAGAATCCCCATTTCAAAAAAAAATCCTCATCTCTAAAAAGCCATTAAATGGGGCAAAAGACATTTTCTCTATTACTTAAATATTCTACGAAATTTGATTCCATTGATAAAATATGTAAATTTTTGAGAAATTATTTTTGTGGCTTCGAATTACAACAAATATATATATCTTGGTCGAGTTTTGAAAAATAAATTTATTTCCGTTTGAGCCTTTGATTTTTTGTTACTTGCAAATTTATTCCAACCATTTTTTACAACGGCGAATTAGGCTTCGACAACTTAAAATTTAAAAAATCGTATTTTATCTAACTATCCTAAATTATCGGTTTCCAGTAGTTTCTGTTTTTTAGTGATTCGGAATTCTGAGTATTTCCTGACAGGCGATTTCCGCATTTTGTATCCGGGATTCCAGGTTCATGACTGTTTTGTTTCCGGAATTCCAGAGTGTCCTTTGAAAGCCGTTTCGGATTCCAGACTTTTTATTTTCCTTCCGGGTTCCTGATCTTTTTGGTTCAGGAATTTCGGATAGCTGCTGCAGCTGAGGCCATATGCTGTTTGCAGCATGTGTGCCAATAATTTATTTACGTCAGTGCATTTCCACTGCCCATCATGCATGCCACAATTGTTTTGTCCGTGATAGCTCCCTTTTTGTGGCATCGTTTTGGGGGACTTCTCCCATCATTCATACATTTCCACGGATAATGAAATTGTGCAAGACACAGGATAAAAACAATGTGCCATCATCGTCATAGTCCTTAAATTTGGGTCCAAATCGGAAAAGGGAAAGGAACCCATCTGTGATTATTAATTTAATTTATATAAACAATTTTGGCAAATTTTTCCGGCAATTGTTGTTGTTGTATTGGTGGCATTCTCAGTCTCCATTGGACCCATCATCACAAAGGGGTACGTTGTATGTGCGTACAATGGAATGGCACTAATATAAGTGAATTTACCAAACGGGGAAGGCACCGGCACATTTTAGTGGGCCAACCCACCAACCACACATAAACATATTCACACATTGGCTGTCAGTCATCAGCAGAGGAAAAGCGACGACGACAGCGACAATGACAACAGTTACAATAATAAAAAAGAATACTGCACCATATTTTGTGGCCCACCAAAACACTCACGGCGCTAACAGTGTTGGACTGCGATCACTTCTTCTGTCTCTCAACTTGGCCATTATTTATTGTGCGGTAGCACAGGTCAGTGGTGTGTCTACCATCTTTGCTGCTGTATCAAGGGTGTGAAACGATACTGTAGTCACGGATCACGAAAACAAAACAACTGTTACCTAAGAATCATGGACCGCGGTCGTGTCCCACCCTTGTGCTGTACACATTACAAGAAAATTATCGTTATCAAAGGAATTCAAACCATTTTGTGATTAATCTTGGTCACAACTGCCGATGTTGACTATTGTGCATCATAGAGTAGTGCAGGACGGTGATCAAATAAAAGCTTTATAGTCCCGGTCTTATCACTTTCAAAAAGGGCTGAAATTTGCTCAAACATTCTTTGACGAAAGGCCTATTTTTGAGAAAACCTACACGAATGGGGGTCCGGTGGTGCCGATAGGCGCCACCTTGAAAATTGATTTATTAACAGATTTGACCAAAAAATGAGTGTAATTTGACTTTTTTTTTACCCGCATGGGAAATTTCCCATTTCCAAGTATAGTCTTGGAAATAAGTACGCTTCAAATTTTCAAAGCATGAAGGCCCAAATCCAAGTACGTACTCTTAAATTCCAAAAAGTGATTTTAATGGTTGATCATGTTAGTGAATCCACCTAACAATGAAAAACTAATCCATTTTCAGTCACATACTGTCGATGGCACATCCAACGGACATCTTACGCCAATGGTGCTGAACTCACAGATTTTCTCCATGCAGTCAGACCCAAATTTTCTGCGTATGTAACCCACACACCTGGGAGCTGAGCTTAATTTAAAATCCAATTCAATATCAGTATTGACGCGAGTAGAAAAACCCCCGCCGGGGAGTTTTTGTTCGACCAAAAAAAAAAAAGTCAGGGTTGAATAAATAGTGGATTCATTCTCGCATATTTCGTTTTATATAATTATATCGTTTTTGTCTTATTTTACGTGGTGGAGCACAATAAATCGTTACAAAATAAACTGCGAGGACTAATCCATTTTTTTTATCTTCGAGTCAATGAAAAACCTCGGTGCTGATTTCGATCAGGGCCGGTCAAGAAAAAATTTGGGTTGGCTTACGGGTCGAAAAAAGCTTAGGTTTTCGGATAACTCTTGGCAACCCTTAACTATGTTTAACTGTTACCTATTTCATTCTTCTATCCCTTATCCCAATTATTTGGACAGGTTTTGGACGAAGTGGTGCTTCACTGAACGAATTCAACAGTGCGCATCAGTCGCCAACAAGGACTTCTTCGAACTTTCTCAGATTTGGTAAGTGCGTGCCAGTTTACTTGTAATTATAGGAATTAAAAGGAGCTTGTTGCGGAATTTGGGTCCGAGTGCCAGTAATTTATTAATATGTGTACCAGGGATGCCGCCGATTTCCGATGTTTTTGGGGTCGGAATTCCGATTTCCGAGAAAAATTTGGGGCATCGGAATTCCGGATTTCCGATTTTTCAAATCTGAGATCGGCGGCATCCCTGATGTGTACTAGTGACAGGAAAATAGGAATTTTAAAAAAGCGCGATGAGGTGGCGGCGTTTCAGAAGTCTTCAATTGTTACAGAGTTCCTGACAAAAAAAAAATAAACAAAACTTCTTGGTAATAACTTAAAAATGCATGCATAGGCCACAACGGAACAGAATAAGGGTTAAGTATGATGGTTGCCTAAAGCCATAACCGTGTTAGGTCGTTTCGTAAATCCGACACCCATGGGCCTTTAGTTCCACGCTTGTTTACACACACCTTTATGGGTCAGCAGCAGGAGGTGAAACACGGACCGAAAAATAAACAAATCTCTCCCTGTTCTTTCAAAACAAAGGGAAAGCATCGATGTCCGCTTCTGAGCCGAACTTTCTCCGTTTTGGCAGACAAAAAGGTGGCGGTGGTGTTGACCCGACATTTTTGCGCTTTGGACGTGCCAACAACAACAATTTTTTGCGTTTTGGACGTGCCCTCGGTGATGGTGATGTTTTGGGACAATCATATACATATTAGGGCGCATTTAAATCGGGCCTATCTAGTCAAGAGTTTTATTCGAAATGCCCATATAGGAAAAAAGGAGTCCCTATTCATTAACTACTAATTCTCAAGAATTTTAAAGATACTAACAAACTTTTTAATGTGTTTCACGGACATTGAAACCAAATTTGCTATGTACAGCTATGGATTTTGATATCTGATCTACCTATCAATATTCAAGGGCGTACTTGGATTATTTATGTATACATATATTCTTGCCTTTGAGGTCCTCCTTGAAAGAAACTAGAAGCTCAATTCCGGAATATTTAAAAAGGGATTATCATTTCAGATTCTTGGAAAAATTGGGTTCTTCAAATATATTATATAAGCTACCAGTTGATACTAAAATGGGCATTCCGACTAAAATAAACCGCTTCGTTAGATCATATTATCCAAACGAAGTTGCCGGATATAAATGGTTAGGGGACTTGGTTGGTGGCCCGTGACGGAATGAATTTGCCCGTTTCTTTTTTTCGTGACATTTCACAGTTGGCAGTTTTGACGTTCAACATACGGATATTCAAATTATGGCAAATGAATTTCGTTGTTAGTCTGTCTGTATTTTCTTATAGAAATGCTCATTTCCGCTGCTGATGATGACACTCTGTTCGCGCGTGAGTATCGTCAGGCCAATCCGAATTTTTTGCGTTTTGGCAAATAAATAAAACAATTTTTGTACACTTCGTCGCCTCAACTAAATTTTGTTCGTTCGTCTGCCGTTGAGCAAAAAAAAAAAAAATGTGGAAAATTTCGTGGCCCGTTGTCATTGAGAAAATGCGGAAACAATAATTTGTTATGTAATACAAAAATTCATACTTTGACAACCAACAAATGATGTTTATTTGTCTCACTTTTGTGCTCACCATTCTGTCCCACGCGTCCAATGAGGATAAAATTGTGCTTTTTCATTAAATTCTTGTTTTTTAAATTACAGTATTTCTTCAGTGCCATTGGCGAAATGTCGCAGTGGACGGTACGGGTCAACTCCGTCCCGAGCCAACTCCGTCCCGGGCCAACTCCGTCCCAGCCAACTCCGTCCCGCCAACTCCGTCCCGAGCCAACTCCGTCCCAGCCAACTCCGTCCCAGCCAACTCCGTCCCAGCCAACTCCGTCCCAGCCAACTCCGTCCCGCCAACTCCGTCCCAATACAAAAAGGGCCAACTCCGTCCCAAAAATTTTATAGGTCCAAAAAGACTAAAAATTCATAAAAAAATTTTTCTACCCTTACTGATTTTTTCTGATTCTTGATATTTACGGAGGTGTCTGTATTTAATTGTGTAATATTTAGAATAATTCAGTGTGTTCGATTTTTTTCGTTTCGTTGAATTATAACGGAAACTTTATGGAAGAAAAAACACGAAGGCTGATCAAAAAAGATACATAATTACGTAACTAAATCAGACCACCCCCTCCTAGATTTGTGTAAACTCGAAAACGATTTGAAATTGGCGGTGTAAATTTGGGAAATTCATAGGGAGTTGAAAGATTTTTTAGAGGAAAACGAATAAGACGGACAGAAAGAGTATAATCAGGCGGGGGGTGTGGAGGCAGTACCGATAGGCGCCACCGGGAAAATTTTGACAATTAAGGTCTGGTCTGCAAATGGATTTTGGCTCAAAAATGAACATTTTTTACATTTTTGGGCAAAAAGCCGTTTTCAAAGTACATCTTTGGAATAAAGTACGCCTTCAAATTTTCAAAGCATGAAAGCCGAAAATAAAGTACGTACTTTGAAATAAAGTACGAATGGGAACCCTGAACTATCGTATAGATGATGATTTATTTTGTTAAATAAACACTCCTGTTATTTAAAAAAATTAAATTTTATGAATTTTTAGTCTTTTTGGGCCTATAAAATTTTTGGGACGGAGTTGGCCCTTTTGGTATTGGGACGGAGTTGGCGGGACGGAGTTGGCGGGACGGAGTTGGCTCGGGACGGAGTTGGCGGGACGGAGTTGACCTGTTTCGCGCAGTGGATACGCTCAAAAAACGAAAAAAACAAAACAATTTATTGGACCGGTGCTAGTGCGAGTTTTTTAAATCCGCCATTTTTATTTTTTCGAAGAAAACTCACATAACTTTGCTTAAATGCAACCATATTAAACATTCTTGATATCGTCCAATAGTTCTTAATTGGCTTTATTAAAAAAGCAAATTTCAAATTTGATTAAGCTTTAAAAAAGTTGTTACCAAAAAAGTGCCGCAAGCACGTTGGACACTATTCGGTCTATACTATTTTCGAACAAGGTTAACAGCAGGATGTTTATGTGCTTAATTTTTTGAACCTCCATATTTGTCATGTGTGGGTTCCTGCGGCCGAATAGGGACCCTCTGCCAATGAAACTTTTTTATGGCGCTAACCCCCACCTCCCAAATGGGATTTCTGGCCTATGGCTTTGCTATTTGCAGCAATGCCACATTTAAAACATCGCCCAGATTTATGGAGGGCCCAAAGGACAGCCAACCGCTCTGCTGCTCCTCCATCCACTTTACGTATTCATTTCGTACACACACCATTCCCACTCCAAATGCCCTTCCCCCCGGCCCAATCTTTGCCTCGCCTTTCTTCGTCGTCAACCTTATTTTGTTTTGTCCATCCCCGCCCGGTCCGGCAAATTAATGGGCATCGGATGAGGTCGAATGGAAGGGGCAAATGGGGGGGGGGGGGTATTTTGCTGAGCATAGTCAGTCCAGCAGCAGCATCAATGGCAAATGGTGGTGGTGGTGGAAGTGGGGCGAAAGGATGACCCCTGCCCAGTGCGCCCACCCACACACCACCAAAGCTGCTCAGCAGCAGGCCCAAGCCAAGCCAACAACACACACACACAATGACCGGCCCGGGTGGGTGGGTCGTCGATGTGTGGTGTTAGTCCTCCCAAAACGGCAAATGCACACCACATTTATATATTATGTGATGTATATTTTTTAACCCTTCCTTTAAGACCGCCTTTGTTGGAGGAACGAAATGCCCCAAGCCCTCCCTATATATAAACTTCTCCAAAAAATCAAATAAATCATTTTTAGATTTTGTAAAAAGGCAGTAAATTAGTCATATAAAAATTGGGAACTTTTTGGTTTTTCGAGATCCCCCCCCCCTCACCCCATCTCTCTCTTCTCAAGGACAGTGCGAGGGTTTTGGTTAGAGATGGGGAGAGTTTTGTAAAAAGGCAGAAAATTAGTCATATAAAAATTGGGAACTTTTTGGTTTTTCGAGATCCCCCCCCCCCTCACCCCATCTCTCTCTTCTCAAGGACAGTGCGAGGGTTTTGGTTAGAGATGGGGAGAGGGGGAAGGAGGTACCGCTAGGTTTGGCGGCGTTTCGGCGTTAAATTAACATTGGTGCCGATAGAAACAAGTTTTTAGCAAATTTTTTCTCGAAAAATCATTTTTATGACCAAAAACCGACATAAATCTTGTTGTGGGTCCCCAAATCCCGGGGTTCTCAAATGTCAAAAGTCGCGTCACAATGTGAACTGTGCGCTTTGTGCCTCGCCCTCCTCCCTCCTTTATTTGGGCCCCATAACAACAAAGCAGCAGCTACTCCACATTCAATCTCCCATCTATCCATCCATCTCTCGGACAACGAGCGATGGGGGATGTTGCTGTTGGTGGTGGAGGGTGGATGGGTGGGACGGGGGTTAAGAGGGGTTAGGGCACAACAAAATTGATGGATTGTGGATGAATTGCCCTTGCTACTGTGGCTGTCTGACTTGGCCCACAAACTCACTCAAATATGTCCATCCCATCCATCACCAACTCTCTCTCCCCTCCCCCCCCCCCTTCGGCAGGCCCCTGTCCAACCTTCCTTCCCCGGCAGCGGCAAAGTGTGTGTGTGTGTGTTGTTTATTGAATCCTCCCCGGCGGGCCGGCAGGGGCAGCAGAACACCAGCTCAACGCATTTCCGTGTCACTTCACTCTGTTGCTGCTCCATTTCCAATATATCCCCACCCCCCTCTCGGTTCCCGCCGGTGCCGTTAGACCATGGTGACAGGCCCCTGACTTTTTATCCATTGCCCAAACCTCTGGCCGACCCTCCCCTCGCTTCCCCACCAAATGCTTTTGCTTCTGACTTCTCGACCTCGAAAATATACCACTTGGAAGGGGTAGGGAATGTTCTCTAGTTGTTCTACTGATAAGCGATCAGTGCTGGCGCGTTCTTTAAATTCGCCATTTTGACAGAATTTTCGACAAAAATATAAACATTTTTTTTTCAGAAGCAACAAAATGGATTTTTTAGCGTTATGGCAATTTTTTTTTGGCAAATAATTTTTTAAAATTAATAGAGAATTTTCAAGGCTATCCATATAATACCAAAACTATCTAATTTGGTTGGCAATGTTTAGTCGAAAACTCATTTGTCAATAAAAATTGCGGAATTTAAGAAACGCACCAGCAGCTCCTAAACGATCGACAATACAAATTCTAAATTTCTTCATATTTCAATCAAATTAAAACCTATCAAAATTATCCGCTGACAAAAAAAAATGGCCGATGTTGAGTTGCAAGAACAAAGTGTGCCACTGAAAAGTGCCGAACAACAACAACAACAACAAACAGGCGCTGAAGCAACAGAGACGACCACCACGACCACAACAACAACTACAGTAATAGCAACGAGCGCCACCGGTGCCCAAGGCGCTGTTGTGGCGGTTTCCCCTCAAGGGAACAACGAAGATGTTTCGGCACCGAAAAGCAAAGAGAAAAAAGGATGGTTCGCCAAAAAGGTTGGGGTCTGGATAGAGAGAACAGGAGTCCGGAAATTAATCCTGAAATCTGTATCCGGGTCTAATTCCCGAACCCGGATCGGTCCGCAAACAGGGTTGGAGAAGACCATGATCGAGTCCATCGAGCCCCAGGGTTAGCGTCCTCGAAGTATGCCCGTTTTTAACCATTTTTCGACTTAACCCTTAACACGAAAAAATCTTGGCCCACTAAAGTCTCGACTTGGTTTCAAAAAAAAAAAATTTTTTTTTTGGAAATTTCATCGAGATTTTGTAGAACCGATCCAGATTTGTTCGGGCGGGGTCGAAATTTTGTCAGGTTTTGGCGTAGTCGATATTTTGTCGGCGCCGTTACTTGAAAGCAACCACTTCAGAACACAAAAAAGCCGTTTGGTACTGCTGGTGGTGGTGGTGACGAAGTGGTCCATGGCAAAGGCGAAGCAGCAGAGGCAAACAATGTGAAGGAGGAAGAGAAGAAAATGAAGAAGGACAAGGACAAGAAGCACCAGCAGTGTGCCAAGTGTCCGTTCAGTTTATGCGGTGGACGTGCCCAAAAAGTTGTTGAGGAGGGCGGCGGCCATGCTGAGCAACAGCAGCAGCAAGCGACCACATTCCACTTTGATCTTGTCCAGCGCGACTCAGCCAAACTGCATGAGGTGGCTGCAATGGGGTGCACTACGTCTTGCCCCCCTCCCCGCGAAAATTTTACAAAAAAATTATTCTAAGAATTTTTTTGGGGCAATAATTTCAAGAAAAAATAACTTTTTTGCCAAATTTGAATAATTAATGATTTAAAAAAAATTTTGCGAGAATTTTAGCTTGTCATATTCTAGAATTTTTTTGTTATAAAGAAACAATTCATCATAACTTTCTCAAAAGCAACAAAATAAAAAGGATTGATAATATCCGCTGCTTTTGTGTTCCCTATTAGGAGTAAAGTAAAAAAAAAATCTATTTTGTTTTAAAAAATTTTTAACCACCTAAAGAAGCTAAAATTCATTTTTTTTTTTTTCTTACCTTTTTTTCATCCATAAATTTTTTGAAACTTACACACTTTTTTGGAATTTCCTCGAATGACTAATTTTGCTATATTTGTTGTTTAAAAGAAGAAAAGGATTGACGCAAAAAAAAGTTTTTTCGGACATCGAAATTTTCGTTACATTCTTGATTTATACAGTACATAGGTATAATAAGTATAATAATAATTTATTGACCCTGACACTATACATGAAACTGATTACCACAATAGTCAACGAATAGAACCAAATAAATGATTGGTAACTTTTAAGACAATCGATCTGGGTGTTCACGACATTTTTGGAGAGCCGGACGCGGTCCACTCACTGAATGGCGTATGGAAAACAGCGTTAACCGTTTTTCTTGCGGTAATACTAACTAAAAACAAAAAATAATGCAACGTTGTCAGTCTGTTCCAAATTTATCTTGAAATCGTAGTAAATTAAGAGAAAACTCCTGCTGGGCAGTTGGGGCGAAAATGTTCAATGGCGCACATAAATTTTAATTTACTGCAAATAGCTTTTTGTAATTGAAGGTCTATGGCGGTATCTCGAAAACAGAGTTTCCTAAAAATTTTACCAAGGAAAAATGGCGAGCTTCAGAAAAAATTTTTTTTTTCAAATTTATTGAAGTTTAACCCGCCCCAATTTTTTCTCTTTAGTCTTTAGTTTTTTTAGGTTTAAATTTTATAGGTTCTTTTCGGGCCTTTATCTAAAAAATTAATTTTTATTTTTTTAATACTAAAGTAGGTTTTCAAAAGAAACTTGGAGTAGGTTTAAAAAAAGATTCGGTTTTCAAAAAAAAGGCTTTTCAACAATTTTTTTTTTTAAATAAATTAAGAATTTGAAAACAATAAAATTTCTAAAGGCTTCCGCAGTTGAGTCACTTCCGTCTGTTTTTTTTCTTGACCCCCCCCCGCGCCCCCTCCGTTTTTCAGGTGCGGAACTTTTGCTACAAAGCGCTTTCGCTGATTTTCGGTCTGCCATTGGCAATTGTCTTTGGCTTTCTGTTCGCCCTGTTTTCTGTGCTCAGTGTGTTCATGTTTGTGCCGGTTAGACGTCTGCTCAGCATACCGTTCGGTTGGCTTACGCAGGTCGAAATAATACCATTTCCTAAGCTTAAGCTACTACGGTATACAGAAATTTCCGCAAGACAAGAAGAATCCACAAATTTTTTTTATCTTATAAATACAAAGGATAAATAGGACCTTATTTAACCCGGGTTTACTTTTTCTTAAGCATTTTTAACCCTAAGTCAAGGCAGGGTTAACGAAAAATAATTATTCTTAATGCAATAAAAAATGAAATTTTTAACATTTTTAGTATAATAAAAATATCTGTTATCAATAGGGATGGGAATTGAAGTCATAAAAAATCCGAAAAAGTTGACTAAAAAAGTCATAAAAACCTCCAAAAAGTCACTAAAAATGGTCAAAAAGGCAGGAAAATTTGGCAATTTTTTAGTCAAATCACATTGAAAAGCAAATTTTCTTATCACAGAAGAAAAGGGAAATAAATTTAAAGATTTGGAAAATTTTAAAAAATAAGAAAATATTTTTATTTTTGGAAATGAAATTTTAGATAAAAAATTTTAATGAGTAATTTTTTTGAAAATTTTTCTATTCTTTGTGGTATAATATTTAATATTTGAAAGGTCAATTTTAGTGGGTCTATTTTTCATTTTAATGGTATTTTTATTACGAAAATTTCGATTTTCTGAGTAAATATGCAAAAAAAGATATAAAGTCACAAAAATGTGCAAAAAAGACATTAAATTTAAAAAAAGTGAGAAAAAGTCAAAAAAAGTCATTATAAAAGTCATCGTAGAAGCTTTAAACAGTTAAAAACACGTTTTTCGTAGATTTTAGGCCATCCCAAGTCAGCAGAAAAAAAGTCATTGACCTCAATTCCCATCCCTAGTTATCAAATAAGACGTAATTAATTTTAAATTATTCAAAATAAAGTTTTTTAAGCAAAAAATTCCTTAAATATTTGTTCATTTTTTTCATCATTTATTTGTTCACCACAAAAGAATAAAGATTTTCATCATGATAAATTTACGAACCGACCAAAAAAAAAAATCTCAATTTTTAATTAAAATTTTCACGAGAATAGAAGTAAACCCGGGTTTGCTTAGCCGGGTTTATAAAGCCGAAGCCGAGCACCAGGCCCAGAACAAAGTATGCTGTTCTCATGCCACCGATTTTTATGATTTAAATTACCTGCAAATTTAAATGACTAATGAAATTTTTATTTTTTTTATGAAATTCCAATTTTAATTCCTGTTTAGCTCTGGTCCGCTATCGTTTCCGCCCTCTGTGACCCGTTGTGCCGTTCATTTGCACTCACTTTTGGCAATGTCAAAGTGAGCAGATACGGTAAGTCAACAAATTAGAGTGACGTTTGGAAAAGAAAAATTTTGGTTTGAGATCAAAAAAAAAGTCATGGATCGTAAGGCCCAGGGGAAATTAAGATGGCGGTAACTCTTACTCTACTTGATAGTTCGTTTGTTATGGTGCCATAACTTTTTTTTTCAATCAAAAAAAATGATATGTGTGAGAAGGGTTTATATATTCTCTAATAGCCAGCAACTTTCAAAAAAATTCACACAAAAAAGAATTTTCAATTTATAACAGGCTATGCTTAAATTTTAAAAAGTTGATAAAAAAAAATTGTGGCACTTTTAATTGGGCGGCGACGAAAAAGGCGCGTCTTAGTTACCCGGACTCAGGGGGATAGCTCGACCCAATTTTTTTTTCATTTTTTTATGTATTTTTTATGCATTTCCCTTTTTGCTGTTAAGGAATCAATCAGGACCCAACTGCGATGGTGTTCAACTCAGCCTGAAAAGGAAGGAAAAAAGGACAGTGCTATTTTGTGAGAAAGAAAATGAGAGACGTTAAATTTGGATCCACCCGTCTCATCCATACCCACTCATCAATACATACATTCAATATGGTTAAATTTGATATATGAATGAGTTGAGTATGGATGAAATGGATGGGACGTTTAAATTACAAAAAGGATCACTGTTTCTTTTGGATTCACTACCTTAAAATGGTGCTGAGTCGTTTCCTAAATTCCGCGATTTTACAAAGTTTTTTCGAAAAACTCTTAATAATTTACTTAAACTCAACTCCAAAATGTACATTCTTGGTATGGTCCGATAGCTATTGGTTAGCATTATTAGCCTACCAAATTTAAAAAAACTTATTGGCAGAATTTGGGAAACGCCCATGGTGGCGGTTTTTAGGAAACGAACCTAGCAACCATTAAAAACATTGTGCTGGTGGGATTTGTATGTTCTTTGTTTTCTATCTTTGCTTTTCTTTCTTTCTTTTTTTTTGTCTCTCCAAATTTTGCCTTTTCTATAAGCGTATATGTAAGTCCCAGCAGGTCAGCAACCAAATTTAGCCATTCCCCGTAAAAAGCAAAGTTTCAAAAAATCAAGGTGTTTTCCGCGGGGCACTACGATTCGTCCGGACGACGATTCGTCCGGCTACGATTCGTCCGGACTACGATTCGTCCGCCCAGCCAAAAAACGATGATTCGTCCGCCCAGCCAAAAACTACGATTCGTCCGCCCAGTTAAAAAAATATGATTCGTCCGGAAGACGATTCGTCCGCCCAGATAAAAAGTGCCAAAAACATAAAACTATTTAATTTTTTTAGCATTCGACATAGCTAAAAAGGTAATGCCTAAAGAAAAACTACAAAAATTTAAAATAGTATTATTTTTTGGCACTTTTTATGTTGGGCGGACGAATCGTTGCTGAACGAATCGTCGTTCGGACGAATCGTAGTTTTCTTGCTGGGCGGACGAATCGTACGTTTTTGGCTGGGCGGACGAATCGCGTCCGGACGAATCGTCATGGCGCCGTTTTCCGTGCCAAGATGGCTCGAAACAGGTCAACTCCGTCCCGCCAACTCCGTCCCAGCCAACTCCGTCCCGCCAACTCCGTCCCGAGCCAACTCCGTCCCGGGCCAACTCCGTCCCAGCCAACTCCGTCCCGCCAACTCCGTCCCGAGCCAACTCCGTCCCAATACCAAAAGGGCCAACTCCGTCCCAAATTTTTATAGGCCCAAAAAGACTAAAAATTCATAAATTTTAAATAGCAGGAGTGTTAATTTAACAAAATAAATCATCATCTATACGATAGTTTGTTGGTTACCTTGAGTACTTCTATTGGAATTGGGGAGGATATGCTTTATACCAGGTTGGGATATGCCCTTTATTTCAAAGGAGAGTCCTTTAGTAAAAAATGTTCATTTTTGAGCCAAAATCCATTTGCAGACCAGACCTTAATTGTCAAAATTTTCCCGGTGGCGCCTATCGGTACTGCCTCCACACCCCCCGCCTGATTATACTCTTTCTGTCCGTCTTATTCGTTTTCCTCTAAAAAATCTTTCAACTCCCTATGAATTTCCCAAATTTACACCGCCAATTTCAAATCATTTTCGAGTTTACACAAATCTAGGAGGGGGTGGTCTGATTTAGTTATGTAATTATCTTTTTTGATCTGCCTTCGTCTTTTTTCTTTCATAAAGTTTCCGTTACAATTCAACGAAACGAAAAAAATCGAACACACTGAATTATTCTAAATATTACACAATTAAATACAGACACCTCCGTAAATATCAAGAATCAGAAAAAATCAGTAAGGGTAGAAAAATTTTTTTATGAATTTTTAGTCTTTTTGGACCTATAAAATTTTTGGGACGGAGTTGGCCCTTTTTGTATTGGGACGGAGTTGGCGGGACGGAGTTGGCTGGGACGGAGTTGGCTGGGACGGAGTTGGCCTGGGACGGAGTTGGCTCGGGACGGAGTTGGCTGGGACGGAGTTGGCCCGGGACGGAGTTGGCTTGGGACGGAGTTGGCTGGGACGGAGTTGGCGGGACGGAGTTGACCCGTACCGAAGATGGCTCCCCGACCCATCAGGAAAACTTCACTATTTTCTTGAAAAACTGCTGCATGTATTTTAAAGGAAATTAAGCGAAAAATGTCTTCAAATAAATTTTTTATAGATATTGGGCAAAAAAGGACAGGATTTATCCCTTTTTGGTTACCGGCCTGACGCCCAGCATTAACAGAGCACAATTTCTCATATATTCAACAGTAATTGCATTATCAAACTACGCAGTTTAACAAGTCCAGCGCCTTTCTACTGCTTTTTTTCTCTTTAATAAATAAAAAATAATAATTTTTTTTTAATGTTAACTTTGCTGATTCCTTTTTATTCTCAAATTATTGCCTTAAATAGCTGTTTTTAGCTGATTTAAAATTCCTTTCGTTGGAATGCTTTTTACAAATTTTAGGAAATTTTTAGGAATTTTACAAATGAATATTTCATTTTTGCCAATTTAAGTGAGCAGATTCAGTGTCGAGCAACGCAATTGGCTCGGATTTATTGGCGCGGGTCATGCTTGGTGCACGGGTAAAACTTGGCATTTGTCCAATTTGGCACGGGCCCAACTTTGCATGGCTTAACTTGACGCAGGCCCATGGCGAGAGTCAATTTATCGTTTGCCAACTTGGCGTCGGTCGTTCAGCTTGGCGCTGTCGTCCGACTTATCGCGTATCAACTTGGCGCGTGTCAACTTGGCGCGGGTCTCCTCCAACTTGGTGCTAGCGCGAGTCTTTCTCCAACTTGACGCTGGTCATCCAACTTGTCATGTGTTAAATTGGCGCGTCTTCGTCCAACTTGGTGCTGGCGCGGGTTATCCAACTTGGCGCTGTCGTCCAACTTATCGCGGGTCAACTTGGCGCGGGTCCTACTCCAACTTGGCGCTGGTCGTCCAACTTAGAACGGATCTTCGTCCAACTTGGTGCTGGTCATCCAACTTGTCATGTGTCAACTTGGCGCGGGTCCTACTCCAACTTGGCGCTGGTCGTCCAACTTGGTGCTAGCGCGAGTCTTCCTCAACTTGACGCTGGTCATCCAACTTGTCATGTATTAACTTGGCGCGGGTCCTACTCCAACTTGGCGCTGGTCGTCCAACTTGGTGCTAGCGCGAGTCTTCCTCAACTTGACGCTGGTCATCCAACTTATCGCGGGTCAACTTGGCGCGGGTCCTACTCCAACTTGGCGCTGGTCGTCCAACTTAGAACGGATCTTCGTCCAACTTGGTGCTGGTCATCCAACTTGTCATGTGTCAACTTGGCGCGGGTCCTACTCCAACTTGGCGCTGGTCGTCCAACTTAGAACGGATCTTCGTCCAACTTGGTGCTGGTCATCCAACTTGTCATGTATTAACTTGGCGCGGGTCCTACTCCAACTTGGCGCTGGTCGTCCAACTTGGTGCTAGCGCGAGTCTTCCTCAACTTGACGCTGGTCATCCAACTTGTCATGTGTTAAATTGGCGCGTCTTCGTCCAACTTGGTGCTGGCGCGGGTTATCCAACTTGGCGCTGTCGTCCAACTTATCGCGGGTCAACTTGGCGCGGGTCCTACTCCAACTTGGCAAAGGTCGTTCAACTTGGAGCGGAAGCCAAAAACCGACTTTTCTGACCGACTTTTGCGGTTCCAACCAAATAAAGGCTCATTAAAAAAAAATAACAAAAATTAAGGGAAAAACTTAAGGAAACTGACAACTTTGATTTTTATATCATATTACAGTCAGGTCAAAAGTATTGCCTCAAAACAATTTTTTTTTAAACTGGTTTTCTCAAAAATTAATGGTGGCAAAAAAAAGTGTTATTTACGCCAAAAGAAACGTCTATTAGTGCACTAACAAATACCCAAAACTGACCCGATAACTCTCTTTTTCATCGAGAAAATTGATCATGACCCAAACAACCCCCTTTTTTGATGGGTAATTTGATGATTTTGAATATAAAACTATTAATAAAAGTGTTATTTGTTACCTAAAATCAGCAAATTCAGTACCATGTTTGGTGGGCTGTAACTTTTGTTAGAAGCGTCGCCGGGTAATAAAAATGGTACCATTCGACTTCACTCATCGAGAGGAATCGAACAACGGAGCCACAAAGGCAATTAATTACACAGAAAATTTCATTTATATAAAGGTTCTACTTTGTGACTTGATGGGAGAGATAAACATAAATGAAATTTCCTGTACCTCTGGCCACCTATTTCAAGAAAAGCTTTAAAGATTTTATTTATTAATCAATAAATGTAAAAAAGATAATACAAGAAATGGAGGTAATACTAAGGTTTGTCCCCCCCCCCCTTTTTTGAAAAAAAAAATTATTTTTTTAAGTCGTGAAAAACAGCGTTCTAGGGGTTTTCGGGGTCGCTGATCACGAATATGACACTCATTTTGACTTTCGAATCCCGAACACGAATTCGAACAAAATCAAAATAAAATATTTTTTTCAAATTTAACATTTATTGCCCAAAATCGATTCAAATGCACGGAATGGCCATTGGTTGGTGTTGTTTGTCTCTTCAATTTCAAATCTGCTGGCTTTTGTCCATTGCTCTCCATTTTTGAACGCCTTTTGTGTCCATCAGTCGCCTGCCGTTCGTTCTTTTGTTTCCGTCGGGGGGGGGGGGGGGGGGAATTTTTCGGCCCATCATCGGCTGTCAGCAATGAAATTTGTTTTCTCTACTCACTCCTCCAAATCCTAATTGAATTCCCCAAAAAATGGCCATTGAACAGCTCCGAAATCTTAATCTCCCAAAGTTCTATGCCGGTCTTGCGATTGAAGACAACGACTTTGATGAACGGCTTGAACAAATGGGCTTTCTCCATTCTCGTCGAACTTGCCGCGAATGCGACGGCAACACGAGCTACCGTAACGCCAAACCCAACCGGCGTTACGGTACATGGCGGTGCACAATGAAGGAATGCAGACGGGAAGTGGGCTATCTGGGCGGCACATTTTTCGAGGGCTCACATCTAGCAACGAAAGAGATAGTCCATTTATCATACCTCTGGGCACGCAAGTTCGGGACCTTTGCCGATGTCCAAAAAGACGTGGGAATCAGCCAAATGGCCTTCACAGATTGGCACAATTTTTTCCGCGACATTTGTGCTGAATATTTTGTTCAACACCCAATCCAGATTGGGGGGCAGGGTTCGATAATATTTAGTAAGTAAGAATCTGACTATGTTACTTAAGACGTCATCGTAGAAATTGACGACCTGCATAGTCCGCCGCAAATACGAAAGAGGGCAGCTGAGGGGATTGATGAACGAGTGGCTCTTCGGAGGAGTTGAGCGTGGCACCAACGGAGAAAGGGCGTTCATGGTGCCAGTCGAGCGAAGACGAGCCCAAGATCTGATCCCCTTGATCCAGCAATACATAGCTCCTGGTAGCATAATCCATAGCGATATGTGGGCGGCTTATGGGGGGATTCCCAACTTGCCCCAGGGATATCAGCATCATACTGTAAACCATAATGAAAACTTCCTCAATCCCGATGACCCCAATGTACACACTCAAAATATAGAGGGCTTGTGGTCCACTTACAAGCGCAAATTCCGCCCCCAAGCTGGCAATGTCTCTGGCACTTATAATACATATTTTGCCGAATTCCTCTGGCGCAAACGATTTGGTGATGATGCATTTTATAATTTATGGAACCATATTCGTCACATCTACCCATGCGAATAATTTTACAGTTTATTTTACTTCTTTGTTTGTGTGTATCATTAATTTTATTTTCTATTTCGTGCATTTGAATCGATTTTGGGTAATAAATGTTAAATTTGAAAAAATATTTTATTTTGATTTTGTTCGAATTCGTGTTCGGGATTCGAAATTGGTCAAAATGAGTGTCATATCCGTGATCAGCGACCCCGAAAACCCCTAGAACGCTGTTTTCACGACTTAAAAAAATAATTTTTTTTTTCAAAAAAGGGGGACAAACCTTAGTATTACCGAAATGGATATGATCAGTAATTTGGAAAACAAGTTCATTTAAAAAACTAATTGCTTTCCGGAAAATCTAAATTTTTCCTGGTATGGGCTTAGAAAACATCGATAGACAAAATAAAACCACAAATTGAACTCAAAACGACCAAAAAGCATGAGAAAAATGCTAAGCAACGCATGAAAAATCAGTCTTTCTCCCGCTTTATTTCTTTCTGTAATAAAAATATCTTAAATTCAGAAAAAATGACAACCAAAAATTTTGTCTTTTTACAGATCTTCCACGGTTGGCCATTGTTGCTCATTTAACGGTTTCTCAGCCTGTTGCCGGAGTTGCACATTTACCTTGGGCACTGTTTGAAATTTGGCCCATTGTTCCGCCGCCAAAAGTGGCGCAAAAATCTGTAAAATGGTTGGATATTTCAGAATTTTATCATTTAGCTTAATTATTTTCGGTAGGAAAGAGCCATATTCGCTAAATTTGGTGTTATTATTCGGATTAAGTTATCAATAAGTGCTTGAGGCACTCGCAGTCAGAAAGTTTTGGCCCTTTGTGTCGGAGGGGGTGAGGGGAGTGCTAATGGTATCGGGGATTACCCCTTGAAAATTAAACTAAAAAACACCTGTGCCATAACAAGCATGGAATGAAGACAGCGTTCATATTCGGCACTGTAACCAAGCAGAAGTGAACTATCATTATCACCACTGGTGGACAATGTTTTTGATTCAAGCAGGAGCGCCTTTGTGAAATGATGCAGCCGTGTCAATGCCATGTTGTGCGATTGGAGCCCGTCCAAATAAGCGCTGACCTACAGAATGTAGTACACCTATTGCTATTAATTTTAAGCAAACTGTGAAAATTTTTTGACAAGACTCAATTATCCTGAACACTGAGTTTATCGTTTTTTAATCTCAATAGAAACTTTTGAATACTTTTATGGCATAAAAAGTGCTGTACCGACATTTGCGGTCCGACCTTTGAGATTCCAAAAATTGCACAGTTTGCAGCGAAGATTTCGACAATTTTTGAAAACCATTTGCGAAAGTCTTAATTTAAAAAAACTATGTTTTTCTGATATTTTTCGAAAACCAATATTGGGCCTCAAATGACGAAGTGCCATTGAAAGCGACTGAAGCGTTTTTTTTTTTTTGCTGCAAGCTAAACTAACCTTTTTCACGTAATTATTGTGTATGTCGCGAAATTTGTTGTCAGCCTGCGCAACAGCATCTGTTCGGTCAATGGTTTGGGCGACGGCTTTATTTGTCTCCAACGCCGCCAACACCCGACGCCGTTCTGTCACATAAATGCCCACCAATGACTGAACACGCAAAATCCATCGGTTTATCGTTTTCAATTCTGCCGAGAAAAAAAAAACTAAAATAACGTAAAAATAACTAAGAAAATGCCTTACGAAAGGAGGGGTACGGATGGGGCCAATCAATCTGATAGTTTGGCCTTGCTTCGATCAACAATTGCATTCTTGTCTGGTCAACACCGTAACGGTCAATGACACCCAACGGGTCCTAAAAAATCAGAATTTTATACATATTTTTTTTTTGTTGTTCGGTCAAATGATTTTACCACGCCATTATGTTTTGATTTGGACATTTTCTCAAATTCCTTGTGCACAACTTGGCCACTCTCCCTATGCACCAGTCGAGCATTAGGCAATTCTGAGGAAAAAAATATTACTTTAAATTCCTTTTAGTTTAAGAGCTTCGTTGCTACAAAAAATAAAAAATAAAGTAATATTTAGTTAATAAGCATCACCAGAGACACTGTTTTAACTATACAGAAATTCTAGATGGAAAGGGACTACTCATCTATTCATGCCACCAACTTTAAAACCTCATAACCTTTCTAATTTGACCAAATTGTACAATTTTGGTATCATTCGAAAGACCAACAAGAGCTCCCTTAGTTATTTTAAAACAAAAAAATTACCGATCTATAAAAAAGTTACAACCCAAAACACATAAAAAATTGCCTTTATCTGATTTTTTTTTTTTTTTTTTGTTGCAAATTTCAACTTAAATCTTTTTAGCCAGTTAATTATAAATCGCTTAACAATGTCTTAATGAAACCTTCAAAACACATAGAGCATTCGAATGGTATCAAAACCGAGAAAAAAGGATCGGTTTTCGGGAAATTTTTTCCCATCTTTAAAAGAGAGGAAAACACCGGCTATACCCGTTTTGATATATAAGCCTGTTGCGTTTTGTAATTTTTAAACAAATGTGGCCTGGCTGACAAGAAATAAAGAAGATGTTTAGATCGTGTCCCGACATTTGCGGTCTTGACTTTTGCGGCCCGACTTTTGCGATTATGTCCAAAATGTTTTCAAACTTATGTTGCTTTAATCCCAAATGTTTTAAAAAGGTTTGATAGAGGCTAAATATGAATGTTGTCCGAGAATTGCGTTCTTGGAGATTTTTGAAAAAAAGAATCGTTAATTATGAAAACATCCCCAATAAATTAACTAAAAAGCCAAAAATGCTTTTTTCTCCATTATTAATCCTTTAGGGCATTTTGCATTAAGGAAATGCAATTTGAAACCGATTATAGAGATAGGCGCAAATGTCGAAACCGCAAATGTCGGGGCACCGTTTAGATACTCTTAGAAATACATTTAAAAAAAACATTGCAAACCAAAAAGGGGCATTTACATTATGTATCAAAATGGGGTGACCCCGATAAAATCACCAACTTTTGTTGCCGTCCACCTCCGACTCCGACACATATTTGCCATCGGGCAATTTGTAGGTGGGCGCTCTGACAACGCCCAACTGAATGAAATGGGCAAACGGCTCATGGGTGGGCACCATGCCAAGGTCGTGCAAGAAATGGGAGATGAAGCGGGCGTAGAACAAATGCATCTTGGCATGCTCCATGCCACCTATGTAGATGTCAACGGGCTGTAAGCGGCACACTTTTTTTTTTTGTTTTGTAAAAATGGACAGGGTAGGGACTTGGTTATAAACTGTTTAGGTCTCCATTTTGTGATCACGGCCCGATTGGGTCAACTTTCCCATTCCCGTTCAACTCTCAGAGAGTAATTTACTTTACTTTTTTTTTAATATTTTCAAAAAATTATGTCAATTTAATTTCCACTGGTTTGAAAACCGAGTTTATTAAAAAAAAGGTTAGTTTCTACTAGTAGATCATTTTTTTAAAGTTTTGCAATATACACATTGAGAAATCAAAATTTCGGAGGGGGGGGGGGGGTATAAAAGCGACCATCTTTGTCTCACTCACCATATATTTGCTGACAGTCGAAGAGTCAAACGGCGCGTGAGAATTGTGTGGGTCCAAGAAACGCAAGTAATACCAGCTAGAATCAAAGAAGGTGTCTCTGGAAATAACGAGTGGGAAAAGGGAAATCAGTTGATTCAATTTGAGTACATTTTGTGTTGTTCAAATTACAATGTGTCGGTTTCGACGCGGCCCCAGCCAGAGCGGAAGCTAAAAATTTGTTAAAAGTTTGAATGGCACAAAAAGAGACCACCCAGGCATTTGGGCGTCAGAAACACTTAGGAGCATGTAACTTAAACCAAAAAAATTCCTATAGATTCAAAACACTAAATATTTTAACATGACTAGAAGTCTATATTTTCGACAAAATAATTTTCTTTTTTTGATTTTAGGTTTTCCACGAATTCCCTGCCTAAAAAATTTTATTAATAAAAAAAAAGGTTGAACAAAGCGGCCGGGGGTAGGGAGTGGATGGTAAAATGAAAGCATTAAAGAAAAGAGGTTGGTTAAGAGTCCATTAAACGACCTGTTCGTCTCCATTCGTTGGCCACGCATTTCGATCAGCACCGGCAACTGTTGTTCTGCAATCGGAGCAACAGCAGTGCTTTCGTCACCATCCCCATCTTCTTGGTCCGCCAACAACATTGGAATTGGTGTGCCCCAGCCCCGTTGACGTGACACCACCCAATCACGCAATGTTCGACTTGTCTGGTAGCCACCCACATGCTTATCCTGTAACATTATGAAATTTAGGTATGTCAAGGAAGTGATTTGATTGCCAAAAAATCAGTACAATAATTGTCTAATCACTAAAATTTTTTTTTATTTTTGTTAGACTTTACTTTACTTATAAAACTATTTGAACCTATTCCAATTTTTTTTTTTTAAAGTTTGCCTTGTGTTATTTTTATGAAAAACCCAGGGAAAAGTAAGGAGACAACGGACCGAGTCGAACAATCATAGTAAAAATAAGTACGTTGAATAGAATAAAAAAATAACTTTTTTTGGGTTTTTTGAATATTAGTTCGGGCGTCCAATTATCCAGAGCCAAGTTGTAACGGCTAGCCTCTCTATTTCTTTTAATTTATTGACCGAAGGATTTTTTGCTAAAAAATTCCGATAAAAACCTGGGCCACGTTAAGCACTTCCTCCGCAGTGATGGGTCCCTCCCCTCGTGGCGATGGATTGGCGTCGAAACAAATTCGTTCCGACACAGCGCGGTCTAACGGATCTGCGCTGGACGCATTGCCAAGGCGGGCATTCAAAATAAAATGGGTGTCTATGCGCGAAGCTTTCGCATGCGCAACAACAACCGGCAACCGACGGCCAGTGACGAAATTAATCAGGCATAAATTGTCCAAAATTGCTATATAAAAAAAAAAAAAAAAAAAAAAAAAAAAAAAAAAAAAAAAAAAAAAAAAAGAAACAGTCGTATTTCAGTGCTTTTAAATCAACAAAACAAAAAAATGGAAAAATAAAATGTTACAACTTTTTGAGATATGACATAATTCTAAATGATTAAAATTTTCGTATTTTTAGGTGAGGGAAACTTGAATTCTCCTTCTTTATTTCAGTTTTTGTTAAAAAAGGGGATAAGCCACACTTAAAGTTGAAAAAGCATTGTTGTTAAATCGATATCAGGATTCTGTTAAAAGTGGTTAATTTTTTTTTTTGTAATTATGAAATTGTGCAAACAAAAAGTTATTTTTCTCGCTTCAGTGTTTTCGGGTATCATCTCTACCATTATACGTACAAATCCCCGCTTATTCTTCCATTTAGAAATAATAATATTAAAAAATAAGACACCCCCCCCCCGCCCCCTCTCTAATGAATCAAAAAATTTTTTCCATTACTAAAGGGTTCGCCATGTATTAATTTGCCCTGCTTGACTGCTTCTTTGGCAAGCGAATGTTCCGTGGTGAGGACGACAAACTGAGCATTGCCAAGCTGAGCAGGGTCAACTAAGCGAAGGTCAAACTCTTGATGTCCACCACCACCATGCTCATATTTTCCATTGTTGTGCTGAAAAAACAAATGTTTTTTATCAACCATGCCCCGATTTTCTGATTGGAAAACATAATAATTTTTGGTATTTAATGACCTGTTTTTTTTTTTGAAATTCTTTAATAATGTACAGCGAACGAAAAAAATTTATTCCCCCCCGCGCTTCCCATGAGTATTTTTTAACTGTAGAAAACATGTTGGACTCGCAAAGATTTATTCAACACAAAAAGGGTACTTACTTACAAGGTAACCTCGCGAATAATTTTATTGACCACACTCACAAACCAAAAATTAAAATGCAGCCCCAATAAATAAATACCTCTATTTGAAGGATGAATCGGTGCACGTCACAAACGCCAATCCAATCGGCTTGAACGCCTACCACACCGCCCCAGTCAACTTCCAATGATGGCAGCCCGTCAAACAAACGCTAAAATGAAGAAATTTACAAAAAAACTCAACAAAAAATTTCTAGTCATTAAAATTTTTCAGGCGAAATTTTTGTTCCGAAAATTTATAGGGATGTGCGAGGAAGAAGGAATCTATTATCCAAAAACCGGGAGAGGGGACTAGAATTCCGGAGCAGGACACTTCTTTCCCGCCATTTCTTTCCCGCCGTTTCTTTCCCGCCGTTTCTTTCCCGCCGTTTCTTTCCCGCCATTTCTTTCCCAGGACATTTCTTTCCCGGGACATACTTTCCCAAAATTATTTTTTTTGAAAATCTAAATCTTTACTCTCATTTTTTCATGAAAACATAACCACCAAGTTTTTGGTGAAAGAAATAGAAAATTCTTTCGGTTTTCAAAAAAACTAGACTTGAGTTTGGAAAAAAAACTAGGGGTAATTTTCAGACAAACAGGTTTAAGTTTTCAGAAAAAAGTGGTTTAGGTTTCTAGTAAAAAATTTGGGCTTAAGGCCTTAAAAAATAAGATACTTTTTTCAGAAAAACCAGGGGGTGGTTAGGTTTTTTTTTAAAGAATTTTGGGAAAGAAATGTCCCGGGAAAGAAACGGCGGGAAAGAAATGTCCCGGGAAAGAAACGGCGGGAAAGAAGTGTCCTGGGAAAGAAATGGCGGGAAAGAAACGGCGGGAAAGAAGTGTCCTGGGAAAGAAATGGCGGGAAAGAAACGGCGGGAAAGAAATGTCGCGTACCGCTAGAATTCGTTGCTTAGCACCCAACTCGGCGCCACACAACTCGGCGCCACACAACTCGGCTCCATGGGTGGAACCCTTTTCCTTATAATTATATTTGAAAATCCATTAGAAAAGCTATAAAGAAGTTTAGCTAGGAGTTTTAGATGGACGGGCAATAATTATCATTTATCAAAAAATCACAAATATTCATTCATTCGGTACTTTCGCGAAACACCTGACCAAAAACTCCATAATATTTAATGGACTAAAATTGTGTACCAATCCCCAAATTTTGTTTCAATACCTTGGGTCAAAAAAAGTTGACTTCTGGTTCCATCATAGTGGACTCTACCCCTGTAGTTGGTCATAATCATAAACCTGGGAAAACCCAACGTTGTCTCAAAATTTTGAGATGAGATTTGTGTGAATGCACTTTGCACTTTAGGTTTTGTTGTCCTTAGCTTCACATCACCAAAACGTCCAATCAAAATAAACCGCTTGGAAAGATGAAGCTAACCCCCTAGTTTTAACTATAAAATTTTTAAAACTAGGGTGGGTTTTCAAAAAAAAAACATCTTTTCAAGTGGTTTATTTTGATTGTACGCATAAACTTTTAATTAGACGCGTAAACTGCAGTATAGTCAATAATCATTTCCTTAACCAAAAAAAATATTTTTTTGGGGCTCGGCGCCGAGTCGACCCCCACCACTTCACCATCTGTCTAATTTAATCACTAAAATTTTTTTTTCCAAGGGAGTGGCGGCCCTCAGAAATGAAATTGTCGGTAAAAGTGCTAACCTTTGCATAACGCGGCGTATCAATTGACCATTGGCGCAGCAGTCGTTTTTCAATTTTTGCACCCGAACGCCAGGAACAGCCTTTGTCATCAACCATAAAAAATCAATTATTTAGCAGAATAAAACATTAGTAATTTGTCAAAATTTTTTTTAATAAAATTGTCATTTTCTATAAATGTCGTTAATCGAAGGGGGGTTATCCAGAATCAAAAATCGGGGGCCGGAATTTTGCGACCCTCTCAATATTGTTTGGCTTACACGCAGTTTACCTGTTCATCGGCCAACACAGTCCCGTCAACTGGGTCCCAGTTGACTTCGGACAGCGCTTTTCGGACAAGCCCATGCTTGAAGAGTTGGAGAAAAATCCATTGCGTCCAACGATAGTAGTCAGGACTGCATGTAAAAATTTGCTTAAAAAAGCGAAATAAATGGCTTTATATATATAGAAAATGCCTCACTCACACGATCCCAATCGAAATTGACACTCGTCTTGGTCAGCTGAATGCGCATTTCCTCAATGTTCCTAAAAAATTCTAAGTAAATTATAATCGTGAAAATTCCTTTAATTCACTTTTTGCTGGAATCGAAAAGGTCTCATAACCCTACCATTTTCTACAATAATTTGGAGCAGCTAGCCTCCCCCTCGTATAATTAACCCTTAACTTTTTTTTAAATTGAAAATTTTGGATTTTTCACAGAAAAAATTAACGTTCTATTGCAGTTTAGCATGACCATAAAAAGAAGACAAGACCATAAACCTCATAGCTCAAGACAATCTTTGAAGTCTTAGATTTTCGATAAAAAATTCCGGGAATTTTTTAGGCAGTAAATCTATGTAGAAAGCTTAGATTTCGCAAAATTATTTAAAAAATATTAAAAATTAAAAAGCCAAAATTTGCGAAAATTTGCGAAAATTAGGTTTTCTTAAAACTTCCTGCCTATTCGACTAATTCCGAACCTTTTTTTAGTACATTAGTATCAATGTTAGACAATATTTGTGAATTTTGGAAAAATCTTAGTTTTCGTCTTTTTGTTCGAATTCGGGGCAGGGACTCAAGATTGAAAAAGCAATTTTCTGTGAATAGCGCGCGTCCGCCCACTCACTTGTATGTCCATTCAGCCGGGTCAATGCCATGTTGTCGTGCGGCATTCTCGGCGGGCAGTCCAAACGCATCCCATCCAATTGGATGGACCACTTGATAGCCTTTCAACCTGTAGTAACGGCTTAACACGTCCGACAATGTGTACACACGCAGATGACCCATGTGCAGACGCCCAGACGGATAGGGAAACATTGACAGAATGTATTTTGACGACATTTTTATTTATAAGCAAAAAGAAAAAAGGCGCTAAATGGAAAGTCACACTTTTTGAAAACCAAAGGGGTCTCTTCAAAATTAGACGATCTCTTAACCTTTGGAACTCCTTTTGAGAAATTAAAAATTTTCTTGAAGAAACTACCAAGTAAGGTGCAAAAAACCTACAAAAAATGTAGTTTCCTACAATTTGTGTCTTACACACTAAAAATGTAGTTTCCTACATTCCAATTGTAGGTACCTACAAATTTGTAGGTACCTACAAAATCACTATGCCAGAAAAGCGCATAAACTTCAAAAATTCTTGTGCAATTTACCCGCTATTTCTCTTTCAATTTTTCTGCCACTTTCTCGCTTCACTCTCTCTCTCATTTTGACTTCTCTGTTCCTTGGCACTTAAGCCATACGCTCCTTCCCTTTTCCTCGCTTCCGCTCCGAGTGCCGAAATTCCGAGTGCCGAATAGTGTAAATAATGTCCGAGTGCCGAAAAGGCCGAGTTCCGAATGATTTTTTTAAACAGACACTACTCTATAATTAAGGCTTAGTTTAGGTCTAAACTTTGGCATAGGCTTAAGCTTGACTAGGTCTAGGCTTTTATGTTTTCATTTTTTTAACAAAAGCCATTTTGGCTTTTTTTGTGCCATTCGGAACTCGGAATTTTTTTTTGTTCTATTCGGCACTCGGACCGGTAGCCCTTTTCCTTGCTGCTTGTGCATACGCACGCGTCCGAAATCTCCAGCACAACCGCACGCGTCAGCGAGTGGATGCGTGCGGTTGTGCTGGAGATTTCAGACGCGTGCGTATCCTAACATAGGAAATGTGCGTATGGCTTAAGTGCCAAGGAACAGAGTAGTCAAAATGAGAGAGAGAGAGTGCAGGGAGACAGTGGCAGAAAAAATGAAAGGAGTAAGACAAAAGAAATAGTAGGTAAAACGAAGAGTTTGTAGGTACCTACAAATTTGTAGGTACCTACAATTTGAATGTAGGAAACTACATTCCTTTGGACCTACAATTTACCTATTTCTTATTTCTTTTCTCTGCCGCATTGTAGGAAACTACATTTTTTGTAGGTTTTTTGCACCTTACTACCAAGTGACCTAGATCGGTTCTACAAAAAATTTTTGTGGCTTGGCTTTGAATTTCAATTATTAACGATAAATCAATTAAAAAAACACACAAAAGTAAAAATGATATTAATTCAAGTGTTTCATAAACTGTAATTTCTTCTACCGTATGTTTCGCAAAACCTGTATTTATTCCACATAAAATACAAAATGGATTTTTTGTTTGTTTGACACCATAAAAGGGAAGGTGGTGAAAAAAAAAAACGAGAGACACGAGAGATTGGAAAGAAATTTTTTATGGTTTGTCCTTTTTCACATTCTTTTATCCAAACCGAACATTGAACCATTATCCTTAGTTCATCAACAGATTGTCATACACTCAATCATCCGCCCATAAACCTTTCCCTCATACACTTGACAACCACAACTTTGGTCAAGCATGCGCATACAATCGAGTCCACTAAAATTGTACTTGATAAATTATACAATTATGCGGGGAAAAGTCGTTAAACGCCGGACTGGACTATTTCCCCTATCTAATTATTTAAAAAAATTCCAAATTCAGAATTTTTAAAAGCATTAAGTGCTTGGTGAAAATTTTAATTTGAAATTTCCGGAAAATTTATGTTTTAGATCTGCATTTCTTTTTTTTAATATTTATTTATTTTCTTGTAATTTTAACTCAATACTAAACCAATTATAAGGGATCTTGGCTCTTGCAATTAGTCCAACTGTTTTTCCCTGTTAATAAAGACAATTTTAGACAAAATTAATCCCCAGTATTTCCTTCCTCTTACAAAAAAAAAAAAAACTTTTTAAGTTTATATGTTCACATGTTTCGCAGTCTGAATGGCTTCACTTTCGTTGTTTTTCCACTGTTCCGCAACATCACTAAAAGTTCAAATTTTCTTAGAGGGGTTTTGAGGTCATTGATCACAAATATGACACCCATTTTGCCCAAACACAAACTCGGGACCCGAAGTAAAACTATCGAAAATTTTAACTTTAAAATTGGATTTATAGACCAAAAATGTATGATATTTCGACTTTTTGTTCGAATTCGGGTCAGAAATTAGACCAAATGGGTATCATATTCGCGATCATCGATCCAACCCTCTAATATATGGTTTTTATCTTTAAAAAATTTTTTTTTTTTCGAAAAATGGGGGGGGGGGGCTGAACAATTACCAATATTTTAAGAAACTTTTTCCCGAATTTTTTTCACCCTTTAAAGTGGAGGGAGGAAAAATATCACCATAAAAAAGAAATTAACAAACGAAGCCAATGGATCGTCAGGATTTGGAGCGGACAAAAGCGCTTGGATTGACAGAAGAACGGTGCGAATTTGCAGTGCTGGAGACCATTTATCTAAAAAACAAAAACAATTACATCTGGAGGCTTATGCCGTAAGTTTGGTAAACCTAGCTAAAGAATACCTTTCAGTATGTCAAGACAAATTCTGCCAAGTTTGTCGATGTTCGGGTGGTAAATCTAAAACGTAATTTAAAAAAATGGGCATTTTTTTAAAATTCATAAAGCAAAATAAGAGACCGTACCTTGGTCATAAAGCGAACTTTTGGTGCAGCCATTGGATACTCCTCCGGCAGAAATAGCTCCAATTTGAACACACCGCCTTGAATTGAAAAAAAAACTGGTTGTTGGTCTTATATATTTCCGGTTACAACCCTCCCCCCTCCTCGCCCATCTCAAATAAAATTTTCCTGACATTTTTGGCACAAAAAACAGCGTGAAATTTCCTTATTAAGTAGGAACTCTAAACGACAAAATTGGTTAAAGTATTATTAGTTAGAAGGATGGTGTGAAGAGGTATTGAAGGCGCAACTTTTTTTAAACTAACCCGCAAATGGCGATTCGTCAGGCCCCGCTATTATCACATGAAAGTATCGTGCCTAAATAGAATTTTGTTTAAAGGGACAATCGCCTTAAAATGCTAAATTATACGTACATTCGCCTCATCTGGGACCGCCGAAATGCCGGGAACAGGGTCCTGCAAAAGCCGTTGCGTCTCCTTAATACAGATTTTCGAAATAAAATTAAGCATTAATGGAATGCTTTTTGTTTCGGACATAGACCCGAATTTGAGTATAAGCTTATGACAAAAATCCTATCTTTACGATTCCATTTCCTGGGAACGGTTTTACAATTTTGAATGACCATTGATAAAAGTAGCCAAGATCCATCCGGTCACTAGATCTTACGCGAATTATGATAGAAAGCGAAAAAATTCGTTATTACCTTTGTTATACGTCGCGGCAAAGCCATTTGGATGCGTTAGAGAATCGTTTAAAAATAATCAACGAACCAATTAAATAGCAAATACAAGTAAAAATTAGCAACCCATGTCTTTATGACAAAAAGGAAAACAAATAACAAATTTATAAAAACAGAACAGAAAAATGCCAAAAATGAAAGTAAAGAAAAATAAAGAAACAAAAAATAATACAGAAAACAAGCAGGTGTGTAATAGGGTTATACGACTTTTGCGGCCAAGACATTTGCGGCCAAGACTTTTGCGCCTATTTCTATAATCGGTTTCAAATTGCATTGCCTTAATCCCAAATGCCCTAAAACGATTAATAATAAAGAAAGCATCATTTTTGGCTCTTTAGGTAATCCATTGGTGTTTTTATAATTTTTGATTTTTTTTTCAAAATCTCCAAGAACGCAATTCTCGGACAAAATTCATGTATTAGCCTCTACTAAAGCCTTTTAAGGAATATGGGATTAATTCAACATAAATTTGAAACCAATTTTTGGGCATAGCCGCAAAGTCGGGCCGCAAATGTCTGGGACGCAAATGTCTGGGACGCAAATGTCTGGGACGCAAATGTCTGGGACGCAAATGTCTTGGCCGCAAAAGTCGCAACACCTGTAATAGTGCGAATGGTGTGCCCCACAACAGACGTCTAAAAAGCACCCACTCGAAAGCATGTGGAAATTCTCGTATTTTTAAATTCGAAAAAGAAGGCCAACCATGAGCAGCATTAAGACAAAAAAAAGAAAAATCCTCCTAAAAAATCTGGTGCTGTCATATCAACCCATAAAAAAAATATAATCAAAGTTCTCCTTCTGGCTTTGGCTTGAGTTCGTTGATCCGCGCAATGAAATCCACCTTCTCGGTACAACCCTAAAAACATTTTTCATGGTTTTCGGGTTAAGGTCTGTGTTATCATGGGGGTTTTCATCCATCCACTTGAATTTCTTTTTTAATTTTTCAAGACAATTTAGACGCTGAAAATGAAACTGTCAAATGCATGTCAGATTCATGTAAGGCGAAATCAGTTGCCAATTCTATCAATGCTTCATACCTTGCACGAATCACCCAATTTGAGCAAAAGTTCCTTCAGCTGCTTGACACGCATTTTTTCCAACACCAAATTGTCCCAATCTGAAAAGAGTATTATATACACACATTTGTAAGCGGATTCAGCAAACCAAAACATGCACTTTAAACTCACCAATTGGCTTATCTAAAAAGAAAACAAATGTTAGTGGAATATCTCGAAAAATCTACAAATTTGCTTTAAAAACAGTGAATTCTGTGCAACTTTCTTAACATTTTTGGAGGCATTCAGTTAAACATTCTTTTTTTTTTCTAGAATTGTCCTAAGTTAAATTTTCAGAAAGATATATTTTTGAATTTTGCATACAGATAGCAAAAACATATTACAATTTCTAAAGAACAAAATTGCTTAATGAGAAATAGATATGAAGCTCTAAAAAGCACCTCACAGAATGAGGTTGTTTTTCTTTTACCAAGTAATTTTTTCATTATTGTATTATTACCGTATTTCAATGCACAGATTTGGGAATCCTTTTCTTTGAGTTCTGAGCAAACCTGAGAAAATGTAACATATATACAAAAACCCTTCTAACATTAAAAAGTGCAAAATTGATAAAATGTACTTTTTTCGGTGGTTTGTGGAAACTCAGTGGCTTCGCAATATCACCGAGAACTGATGTAGCCGAGTCAGGATGGGCACCAATAAAAAAGCACTAAATGTAATTCATGTTAATCAAGGTTTCAATAACCAAAAACCAAACCAATTTTTCTTTCTTTTCATCAACACCTTTGACAGTCTTGCAATGTGCGTTAATGGTCTCCCTAAAAATCTTTCTTTAATGAAAAAAAAAATATTTGTCAATACCTTACAACCGCTTCCCCTTTTTTGCCAGACTTTTTAACCTTCGCCATCACCTCCGAAAAAACATCAGTGCAAACTTAAAAGATAATAGGGTTATAATTGGAATATTTTCCGGCTTTGCAACTGCTCCCCGTAAAGAAATTAAAGGAAACAGAAAAAGCATGACAGATTTCCCGGCTTTTTTTCGGGTCGTTTTTGATAATCCAGTTTCGAACATGGATATGAAATGAAAGTAAAATATTTTTTAAGGATGCGTTAAATTTAAGAATTTGGTCTCTAAAGCATTGTCATATACCAGAAAAGTTACCTTCACATTCGTCATACTGTTCAGATGCAAATATGAGCGTAATGGAAATTAAATACACAATAATAAAGCTATTTGGTATTTCCATGTAATTTTGAACTTAATAGTAATAAATTGAAATACAAAATTACTAAAGAAAAATATAAGAAAACTGAAAAGAAGTAACAGATGGAAGAATACGTAAAGCAAAAGAGGCATATTCTACTAAAGGGAAATCGTTGTAATAATTTTTTAAAAAGGAAAGTTGCTTGAAGGCACAGCTGATTTTCTGACTACCGGTCCGAGAGTCGAATAGAACAAAAAATTTCCGAGTGTCCCAGAAAAAGCCAATTTTGCTTTTGTTTTAAAAAATGAAAACATAAAAGCCTGGTCATCGAGCTAAGCTTATGCCATGAAAACATAAAAGCCTAGGACAAATAAAGCGCTTATGTGTCACGCATGTTACGATAGTTGCCTATTTTACGAGTTGCCAATGACATGAATTATTAAATAAAATTTAAAAAATACATCAGCATTTCCCTCATTTTAATAATGTTAACGCAATTCTTTACCCTGGTAAATGATTTTGTTTTTCCAGGTGCTTCTGTGGCGTTTTACACTTACAACTACGCGTTCTATTATTACTTCTTCAAAACAAAGTTCGTTAACTATTTACATACAAAAAAAATAATTAATAGAATTTGCTGGACTGCTACAAAATCTCAATTTTTTATCATAGAGAGGATAGGCTTGGAAGTATATTTTTGAAAAGGAATCATTTTATAATTTTTGTTTTCGAATTTTAATACTGGTTCATATTTTGCAGGATGTACGGCCTCTTCCAGACAAGTTTCTATTTTGCATATATGTTGCTGTTTGCGCTAGCACTTGGCCTGCTGTGCGGCACTGTTGGTTACGTGTCGAGCGCCAGTTTCGTGCACAAAATTTACTCCAGAATCAAGCTTGACTGAGCTAATCTTTTTTGGAATGTGAAAATTGAATGTTTCTTTCAATTTTTTTACTATGTATGACGCAGTGATGATACATTTCCGCACAAATATTTAAATTATTTATCTGTTAACATGAATTGTAATCCTTTTAACAATATAATGGAGGAATGTTCGTTCATATATTAAAGAGCCATAAACATACAAAAAGAGAAAGGAATGGGTTAAGACACTACAGAAATTTGGGGGAACCGCCCAACTTGGCGCCGTCCGATATAACTTATCAGAGGCAACCAAGCGAAAAAAATCTTAGTATCATTTTATAGCTCTTGGCAAGTTCTATAATCTTGCAAAATGGGTACATCTAATAAAAAGTTAAGCGAAAACAAAAATTGGTTTTGTTACTTCTGAGTAAAGTACTATTGAACGGCGCCAAGATATCCCGACATGAAATTTGATGAGATTGTAAACAACTACGGAAAATGTGAAGGATATTTGTATCTCGTCAAATTTCAAATCGACTTCTCTCGCTCTGTAATAAACTAAATTGCGGAGAAACCGGCGTTTCGGTCCCCAGACTTCTTCGGGACTAATGTTAGCTTGAAAGCGCAATTTTAAGCTACTGTATTTGCTTATTGTCAATTTTAATTCCCCAAGCTCTTACACCATTTTCTGGGACAACCCGGGCTATTGGTTCTCCTTTTGAACAGAAGAAAATAGAAAAAATATGTATGGTTAATAAAAGGATAATAGTCACAACAAAAGTCGCCCAAATACTTAATCGCTGATCGAGATGCATGGATAAATCCTTTGGATATACAGGTCAAAATTAGCATCAAAATCTAATCATTTCTAGAGCTGTTTTTTCTTCTTGAGGATGACTTTTTGCACTTATTTCTGAACACCTTACACTTTGATGATACCCTCAACTTTATTTTTACAATTTGCGCCTCTGAGGCAAGGCTTTTTTGGGGCATTGTAGACGATGAAACAACATTGGGACCGAAAAGAGAGCGAAGAAAATCCGCTTCCGGTCCGAGTGTCGAATCTTCTGTTGAGTGTCGAATAGTGTGAATAATGGCCGAGTGTCGAACGGTTTTTTAAATAGAGGTTAACTTTAGGGAGTTACTATAGTCTATCACCCATAAAAAAAACAAATAAATTTGATGCCATTCGTTCTTTCCTGACCTGTAAAGCTCAGGAAAAATACTCCTGAAGTGCGGAAATGGCAAAAAAAGTCTTTGAACCGGTTCAAAATTTAGTGAAAATCGCCAAAATTGGGTCCAAATGGTCACTTTCGATGTTATTTACTTTTTGATCATCAACCTAATCCTAAACTGGAGATCCCCATCAGAGGGCGCAGAGCGCCCGCCGATAGCGAGCATGCGATGACGGAGCAAGTAGTGGGGCGCCCGAGTGAGCGGAGGGTTGCGAGCGCCTGGTTAATGTCGGGCCGAAGGCCCGTCATCAGGCACGAGCAACCCGGAGCGAGCGATCGGCGCCCCACCTACTGGCCGCCGTAGTCGAGTGTGCGGTGTTTTGGCCAAAATTATCCCCTTGATCGTCCCCTCCCACTCTTTCTCACGTCCACATCTGAAGTCCCCAAAGTGATGCCCCATCCCTATTTCTCTTCTTTATATGAACACAACGCTCATTTTATATCTCGATTAAAATCACCATTCTCGGCTCCTACCCCTCGTATCTTCACTTAGTTGGCCTTTTACCATAATATTTTAGCAAACAATTATATTTTTGTACAGTTAAAACATCGAAAGTGACCATTTGGACCCAATTTTTGGCGATTTTCACTAAATTTTGAACCGGTTCAAAGACTTTTTTTGCCATTTCCGCACTTCAGGAGTATTTTTCCTGAGCTTTACAGGTCAGGAAAGAACGAATGGCATCAAATTTATTTGTTTTTTTTATGGGTGATAGACTATAGTAACTCCCTAAAGTTAACCTCTATTTAAAAAACCGTTCGACACTCGGCCATTATTCACACTATTCGACACTCAACAGAAGATTCGACACTCGGACCGGAAGCGGATTTTCTTCGCTCTCTTTTCGGTCCCAATGTTGTTTCATCGTCTACAATGCCCCAAAAAAGCCTTGCCTCAGAGGCGCAAATTGTAAAAATAAAGTTGAGGGTATCATCAAAGTGTAAGGTGTTCAGAAATAAGTGCAAAAAGTCATCCTCAAGAAGAAAAAACAGCTCTAGAAATGATTAGATTTTGATGCTAATTTTGACCTGTATATCCAAAGGATTTATCCATGCATCTCGATCAGCGATTAAGTATTTGGGCGACTTTTGTTGTGACTATTATCCTTTTATTAACCATACATATTTTTTCTATTTTCTTCTGTTCAAAAGGAGAACCAATAGCCCGGGTTGTCCCAGAAAATGGTGTAAGAGCTTGGGGAATTAAAATTGACAATAAGCAAATACAGTAGCTTAAAATTGCGCTTTCAAGCTAACATTAGTCCCGAAGAAGTCTGGGGACCGAAACGCCGGTTTCTCCGCAATTTAGTTTATTACAGAGCGAGAGAAGTCGATTTGAAATTTGACGAGATACAAATATCCTTCACATTTTCCGTAGTTGTTTACAATCTCATCAAATTTCATGTCGGGATATCTTGGCGCCGTTCAATAGTACTTTACTCAGAAGTAACAAAACCAATTTTTGTTTTCGCTTAACTTTTTATTAGATGTACCCATTTTGCAAGATTATAGAACTTGCCAAGAGCTATAAAATGATACTAAGATTTTTTTCGCTTGGTTGCCTCTGATAAGTTATATCGGACGGCGCCAAGTTGGGCGGTTCCCCCAAATTTCTGTAGTGTCTTAACCCATTCCTTTCTCTTTTTGTATGTTTATGGCTCTTTAATATATGAACGAACATTCCTCCATTATATTGTTAAAAGGATTACAATTCATGTTAACAGATAAATAATTTAAATATTTGTGCGGAAATGTATCATCACTGCGTCATACATAGTAAAAAAATTGAAAGAAACATTCAATTTTCACATTCCAAAAAAGATTAGCTCAGTCAAGCTTGATTCTGGAGTAAATTTTGTGCACGAAACTGGCGCTCGACACGTAACCAACAGTGCCGCACAGCAGGCCAAGTGCTAGCGCAAACAGCAACATATATGCAAAATAGAAACTTGTCTGGAAGAGGCCGTACATCCTGCAAAATATGAACCAGTATTAAAATTCGAAAACAAAAATTATAAAATGATTCCTTTTCAAAAATATACTTCCAAGCCTATCCTCTCTATGATAAAAAATTGAGATTTTGTAGCAGTCCAGCAAATTCTATTAATTATTTTTTTTGTATGTAAATAGTTAACGAACTTTGTTTTGAAGAAGTAATAATAGAACGCGTAGTTGTAAGTGTAAAACGCCACAGAAGCACCTGGAAAAACAAAATCATTTACCAGGGTAAAGAATTGCGTTAACATTATTAAAATGAGGGAAATGCTGATGTATTTTTTAAATTTTATTTAATAATTCATGTCATTGGCAACTCGTAAAATAGGCAACTATCGTAACATGCGTGACACATAAGCGCTTTATTTGTCAGAACAATTAAAAACAATGATTAAAGCCATCACGGTTTCGAGAAAGCTTTAATTGTTTTCAGAATGCCGCATATTGTACGAATTGTCATGACAACGACATTCATTGTTTATGCCAGCAATAAATTTGCTATACATCTTTTATATAACGCTCGTTTTGAACAAAAAATGAATTCCTTTTCGATATGTAAATATTTAGTATTGCTAAAATCAGTTTTAGTACTTTACAGACGGGTGTAAAAAGTTGCAAAATCAAAATCATTAAATGCAATTTGATATAAGACTTTTCTCCTACTGTATATACAGTAATGCATAAAGCGACCTGATGCAAAGCTGGTCCATCGCCTAAACAAATTTGAACATTTTGTTTTGTCTGTTTGTTTTAAAACTCAAATGCAACCACTTACCAACGGTAGTCTTCCGAATTAAGCAGAAAGTACGTGCCCACAATACTCACACAAGCTCAAAATGGAATTATAAAAATAAAAAACACAATCAAAGGCGCAGCCAGACTCTTTGTTTCGGGGAAGGGGGGGGGGATCCAAACTCAAAAAGCCTACTTTTATGGGTATATTTTTAAAATTTCATGTAGTTTTGTGTAAGTGTGTTCCTATTGCATTCGGGGAGGGGGGGGGGGGGGGGGGGCGGCGAACCCCCTTAGTTCTCGGTGTACCCCAAAACTCTGCCGGAAAGAAAATAATTGCCAAAAAACCCTTTAAATTTTTTATAAAACTCCAAAGCCAACTTTTGGAAGAAATTCCATTGATATTTTTCGGCAATTTTCTTCAAAACAGCCTTTGGAGTTATGGTCAATTTTTTTCCGGCGGAGTTTTGTCCTGTTCCGCTTAGTTCCACTCCGGCTACTCTTGAATACAATAGCACTAAAAAAACAAAAAAAGACATGGTATTACCCACCCGTTACAACGATCAGAATCAGTGCAACCAACAACATGAAGCCATACACGTAGTAAATTTTATAGGCCCAAAAGCTGGTGAAAATGAAGTACCTGACAACCAAATAAATGCGTACCCTCCAAAAATTAATGGTGTATTTATTGTGTCGAATTATATAAACAAACTAATTAAAAAATGGCTACCGTAAAAAATATATTATCTTGTACACACATACATTTCAATAAAGATTGAGCCAAACGGAAGAAAGCCGGCCGCGACAGCAATGACAATTGGCTCAAGGTACCACTTCTTGTCAGGTATTGGTCTTGGCACTACGTTGATGCGACAGGGAATGTCCGCTTTGCCTTTCACACTACGACCTTGAATAAAAGGCAATAAAAAAAATTAGTCTCACAACATATTATGCAAATTTAAATAATAAAGGATTTAAAAAAAACAACCAAAACTATATGGGGGGGGGGGGGGTGAGCGGGAGGAGAGAAAGTGCTGATACATTATATTACGAAAATACACGCACCAATCAAAGTCCCGATCAGATTCAACGGCACAACAACGAAAAGACAAATGGCCATGATGGCAAGCTTAATTTTTTTTAGTTTGTTGTTGTTTTAAGAACACTGGAATGATTTAAGGAAACGACCGACAAAGTTATTAAATTTAGGAAAGGAAAAAATTTTTTTTAAGCCTTCGGGCCTTTGAAATATTTTTTTTTTCTGATTACGGTCATGTCAATATTTTAAAGCATGGATCCATTTATATTGACAAATAACATTTGATACCATTGTGGTAAATGGGATTGCCCTGCTGGCATGATAACCAATCGCAATAGCATTGACGCCCAGTGCACCCTTGAAATTAAAATAGGAAAAGTTGAGTGATCACAATTTGTTTAGAAAAACAAAAACTCGTATTTTATATATATATATATAATTCAAATCAATTACCGATGCAATCAGGCAAGGGAAAAGCAAAGCACCAAGCAGCATCTGCTTTATCCAACGCTTGCCACCCGTCCGCAAATACATGCCACCGCCAAAACATCCGTTTATCGGGGTGGTAATTGCATATACTGGAAACAGTATGAAACATTGATTTGTTTTAACCAAAGCTTTGTGCATCAGGGGGGTGTATAGCAACGAGACCCTTGGTGTTTCATGGAGTGGGGTGCTCATCTCAATAAAAACTTTTTTTGTTATTTGTTACCCCAGAAAATTTCCCTGGTGATTTATTTTCTTCCACACACTAACCGACGAGGGCGAAACAGTACAAACCGTCGCCCAAAACACCGCAAAAACATATTAAAAAAAAATTTCTATTGTTAATTTCTCAAATAACTTACTCAAGAAATTTCAGGAAGAACTTTAAAAATTTCGCAATTAAAAAAATCTCAAAAATTCTAACTTGTTAAGATTTTGCCAGATTTTGGGATAGTTTTCTTGAAATTCTTGGATAGAAAAATACCAAGAAATTTATTTGAAACAAACTTTAACACAAAAAAATGTGGTGTCTCGGCGGTGTTTTCGGGTGCACCACGACGAGCCGAGGGGGAGAGGGATGGAAGGGGGTTTATTAGTGCAAAAATCGGCACAGCGCGACATACCAAAAATGGCAGCCGAAAGAAGGGAGCCACGTTCGGTGTAAAATTCGGAAGCAATTGCCAACAGAATGGTGACCAACACGGAGGTGCACAGATGATAGCCAGTGCCAATGATTGACGAGAACAGCAACGGGTGGGCCGGTGAACGGAACACATCGCCGTGCACCTGTTTCCAGCCATAGTCATCGGGCAGGTCAAGCTCGTCCGCTTCCGGGTCCACCTGCTCTTTGTGGTAACTGAACCAACATGGGAGGGAGTAATGAAGATGAATGAAAGAAATGAAAACAATTGTATTAATTTGTTTGACCCCATCGATGTTCTGTTTTCGGTATACACCGTTAGGATATGGCACGTTTCAATATAACTAAGAGGAAAGTGCTCCGTTTACATATATTCGTCCAAACTAAGATTATGTGCCAATCATAGTTGGAGTCTAATCAAATGTCCATCCTTAGTTTCATGGACCTTAACTTTCTTCTTGTTCAATCTCTACGTTCTTGGTAACCTTCGAAAGCTTATATAGAAGTTTAAAAATCAAATTTAGAGTATTTAGTAGTGCTGTGCGGGATTCCCGGTTCCCGACTCGGGAAATTTCCCGGGGTTTTCGTATTCCCATCCCGGTTACCGAATTGGAAAAATTTCCCGGTTCCCGGTCGCGACTCGGGAATTCCCGTCCCGGTTCCCGGGTTTTTCGTATCCCGGTCTCCTTGTCCCGGGTGCATTTCCCGTCCCGGTAAAAATCATTTCCCGCACATCCCTAGTATTTGGATGACCAAAAAATTTTTTACAAAAAAGGATAATCAAGAAGAAAGTTATGGTTCAAAAAAACCAAGGATGGTTAAATATTGGACTCATAAATGCGATTGGATCATAAAAGTCGAAAGGACTCATAAAAACAGTAGACCCCCTATAAAAACATATCCAAAGTCATAAACCGAAAACGCGGTATAACCCACCGAGCATAATCCTTGGACAATGTTCTCAACAAGATCATCCAAACTAAGCCGACAAGAAAAATGACCATCTTTTGAAAGAAAATAATGGATTAAAAATATGCAATCCTTTCTGACCATAAATGAATTGAAGATGGAAAACCAGTGAATACGATGTTGGAAGAAGCTTGGGTCCAAGTACCTCTAGAAAGGAGAATTTGCTTTTTTTTGTTGCATAATTTGAAATTGGAAACCTCGAAACGTTTCTCAAAGGCAACATCCGATTGTTTCCATGACACTTCATAAGTGAAGGACAACTCCTGCAAAAGGGATTTATCATATTAAGATCTATTTTCCATTAAAAAATCCGATTATGACGAATAAACAAAGGAGAGTAGAACAGATAATTTATTAGTACAAGAAAATTTGCGGAAAAATAAAAGTATTTTGCACCCCAAAAATCGTCGATATCTTTTCAAAAAAAAAAAATCCTTGTTCTAACTTTAATTTTTAATATCAAAGAGTTTCTATTTTTTTTTCGCAAATTTCCTTAGTTTTTAGAGATTTTACTAAGAAAACCCAAGGTTTTGGCATTTTTTCTGCCGGCGAAATTTGTTAAGGCGCAATTTCGGCGGCGAAATCCTTCCAACGTTTAAATTACCATAGAAAACTAATTGTATGGATATTTTCAAACGAGAAGAATAAAACATGCCTGGTTCGGCTTCAACTCGCGCCTGCCCTCCGCCACCACGTCGGCCACCACAATGCGATTGGCGTTGTAGCCGAGTTCGAACTTTTTGTGTGTGTAGATGAATGCAGCACCATTGTCCTTCTCACCAACTAAGGCCCACAGTGGCAATTCATCAATGTACATTTGATACCTGAATGAAAAAGTATATATATCAGCAATAAAGGGGTGCAGTCATTCCCTAAAAAGTGACATTTAAGCAAAAAAAAAAATGGCACCCGGACAAAACCCAATTCGTGTACAGCGCCGATTAATACCGTTTGGGGGGGGGGGATATTGTTTCCACAATTCAAAAAGTCCCTTTTTGGGTGTTGTTTTTTACTACTATTTTTGTTGTTGTTGCTTTGATAGCATTTTTTTGCTGTGTTATTATAAAAAATTATAAGAAGGTAAGGGTGCAGTGGTAACGCAGAGGCCAATGGTAAAAAGCGCAAAAAAAAACGGTGCCCAGGTTTTTTTTTTAATTGACAAAAATTATATAAAAAAATCAATGTGAGTCAGTCTTTTTCGGCTGTAGGCTGAGGCCAAGTTGTGTCCCGGTATTTGATCCCCTATTTTGCTATTTTTTAAAGTCGTGAAAAAGGGCTTTGTTGGTTATGGGTCGGTGGTCATGGTGACATCTTATCAGGCCAATATACGACACCGAAGAACAACAAATAAAACTTATTGGCTTATAAAATTAGGGATGTAGATAAAAATTTGAATATAAAATTAAAAAAAAAAACCAATAATTGTGCTCAACCGCAAAGATCAATGCATCAGTATCACTTGGACTCAACATCTTTTTGCAGTACTCCTGTGATACAAATAAGAGCATGACAAATAAATTAACTATTTTTTGGTAATATTTGTATTTTACCGTCTTTGGCTGATCCATGGTGAAGCGTATGTCCAGACCAGAGAACTCCAACTCAACACCAAGCAAAGCTTCGCCCAATGTTTCATGGTAGTGCTCAATGGTTGTCTTATAACCCTATAGTAAAAGTGTTTAACGGATGCACTGCTAAATACAATCAAATAGCCTACTTTGCAAAATGGCAGAGAGAAGTAACTGTATCTAAACAAAATTTCCTTCATTTTAACAAACATATTTCATTGCAAGTTAAGAGGAGCTTGAAAACATAGCACTTTTGGTATTAACGGAGTTTGTATCCTATTTTTTTCAAATTTTTTTGGTTTAAAAAGTCCTGTAAACACCTTTCCTGGGGTTTTCAGGGTGGCTGATTTTTTGGTTGGAATTGGTCGAAATGGGGTAGGGGACAATTCATTGCCAGCCGGTTCATTGCCACCAACTTTAGTACCTCATAACTTTTTTTCTAACTTGATCAAATTCTGTAATTTCGGTACCATTTGAATGCTCTGCATATTTTGAAGCTTTCATTAAGACATTGTTAAGCGATTTAATTACTCGCCGAAAAGATTTAAGTTGAAATTTGCAGAAAAAGTCCGGATTTTATGAGTTTGGGTTGTTAACTTTTTTATAGAACAGTAATTTTTTTTTGATTTTTAAAGAATTAATAGAGTTCTTATTGGCCCTTTCGAAATGAAAGTTGATCAAATTAGAAAATAATTATGAGGCCCTAAAGCTGATGGTAATGAAACGACGGCTCTACTATAGATTACGCGTCCAATCAACTTTTACGCGTCCAATCAATTTTTACGCGTCCAATCAACTTTTACGCGTCCAATCATTTTTTTACGCGTCCAATCAACTTTTACGCGTCCAATCATTTTTTTACGCGTCCAAACAACTTTTAGCTTCCGATCATTTCTGAAAATGTCGCCCCTGGTACCTTGGTGATCAGTGATGGCTGGGCTGCATATGGAGGCATATCAAATTTACAACAACAGTTTCAGCATCAATGGGTTAATCACCGCTTGTACTTTATTGACCCTCAAGACCCCCAAGTTCACACAACAACAGTTTCAGCATCAATGGGTTAATCACCGCTTATACTTTATTGACCCTCAAGACCCCCAAGTTCACACTCAAGGGATTGAGGCAACTTGGCGTGCTCTTAAAAATGGGCTTCGTCACCTGCACGGCACTAATTCTGAGATGTTACAATCTTATCTGTATCAATACATGTTTCGTAGGTTTCACAGTAACCAAAAAGTCTTCTAACACATTCTCGAGGAAATGCGTCTTGAATACCCTGTTGAATAATTGTTAATCATTATTATCAGTCAGTTTATGTATTTTTATTTAACGTGAAAAAAAGTTTTTAATTGGACCAGTAAAGATTGATTGGACGCGTAAAAATTTGTTTGGACGCGTAAAAAATGATTGGACGCGTAAAAATTGATTGGACGCGTAAATGTTGATTGGACGCGTAAAAATTGATTGGACGCGTAAATGTTGATTGGACGCGTAATCTATAGTAGAGCCGAAACGACTGGCAATGAATCGTCCCGTTCCGTCGAAATGGAGGTTAATATAATGTCTCCTATCTCTAAAAAAACTTTCAATTTACACTACTTTATAAGTTTACTAAAAACTTTTCAAGGGGGGGGGGGGGGAAAGCAAATTTTTTCTTATTCCAAATAGTATAGATATTCTTTAACCCAAGAGTTACGTCTCTTGACGATTGCTGTATGGTCCAACCTGTAAAAGCGAAAAAGCAACATGAGAACACTCAGAAATTGTTGCTCACCGTATTCATCCAAAGCACAATTTGAGCATTTGAACTAAATATGCATAAAATTTTTCAAATTATACAACTTAAAGGATAGTTTAATTTGTTACACCTGTAAACATGGTCATGCTCGTCACAAAGCACTTGAAATATTATAGCAAAAATTAGTAGAAGATAATTTCTCATTTTTTGTCAGAAAAGTTGCAATTTAGGGGTCGCAGATGAAAATGAGGCCTCTTACAAATTAAGTTTCTTTTTAACTAAATTCAAAACAGGCTTAAACCATCATTTTGAAAATTTAGCCTAATTTTAACTTTTTTTTTGTTTGAAAATACACCTGTTATTAAAAAAATTCTACTGCCTGAAGAAAGACTTAAAACGAAAACGTTCAATTAAAATCAATCCAGCTCATAACTGCGTTGCTTTATTGTGTGGGAGCTGAAGGATAACTGGGCGAGCAGTTGAATTCAGAGGATTGAGTACCGAAGCATCTCATTTTAGCACTTCAGTATTCTGGTAAATGATATTAAATTGTGGCCGAGTCGACAAAAAGTCGAGTCGACATTTCGCGGTAGGGGTCACTTTAGTCCAGGGCGGCTCTCATATGTTCTGATGGGAATTAAAGTAGGGTAGCACGGGACCGGGACCGGGGCGGGAAATCCCGGTTTTTTCAGGTCCCGGTCCCGGTCCCGTTTTTCAAAAAAAGTCAAGTCCCGGTCCCGAAACTTGGGTCCCGGCGGGACCGGGACTAACCGGGACCAAATATGCACTGGTAAGAATTGGGCTATGAGCAAGAAATTGTTGAGAAGAATTGGAGAAAAGGAAAATTATGGAGAAAAAATTCGTTATAAATATACTTTTATTAATAATCTATCCAATGACAATTTGGTGTGGTGGTAGAAGTATTGCTTTACCAAATCTTTTTCTTTGGTTCAAATCCCTCTCATGCAGGAAATTTAATTTTTTTTTAAATTGTTTTCCCAATATCAGTTCAGTCAAATTCAAAAATTATGAAAAGAAAGTAATCCCCCACCTGATATAATTCATAATTAACAATTTTCTTTATAAATTTCATTTATTTTCGAAAAATTGAAAGTTTTGGTCAAAATCTGTTAACAAATGGGACACAAATTTTCAAAATTTCTCCCCGGTGGCGCCTATCGGCACCACCGGGCACCTCCATTATGGGTCATGAAATATAATCTTTAATACTCATTTACTTCGATAAATTGATTTACAGTTATCTGCGCATCATTTTTCAAAAATGTTATGATTTTTGGGACTGAATGTTCTGACTTTGAAATTTCTCATATCGGAACCCTGGGTAAACTAGGAGGATAAGGGTTCATTTAGACTTAATGAATTACTTTATTCATTTATTTTGATAATTGAAAAGTGATTGAAGATGAAATGGGAATTCAATGAAAATTATAAGAAAATTTTTTCGTTTTTCAAGAAAAATTTGCTTCAGAAAAGTCCCGGTTTAGTCCCGGTCCCGGTCCCGGTTGAAAATCGAGGGCCCCGGTCCCGGTCCCGGGTTTTCCTGGCCCGGAAAGTCCCGGTCCCGGTTTTTGTCAAAAGCCCCGGTCCCGTGCTACTCTAGTTTAAAGTCGCAAAAATTTATAAAAAAAATTTTCATCGGAATTTTTGGTTTTTAATAAAAATTCAAGAATATTGACAAAAAAATGTTCAATTTTAATTCAAATAAAAGTCCTATGGACAGAATTAAACATTCTATCACCTAATTAATCCGGGATGACATTTTTAGACACAAAATATAAATAATACATAGGCAAACTTAGCATTTTGAAAGTCATCGTAGAAGCTTCAAACCAAGTAGAAAATGCTTCTTTTGCGCACATCATAAAATATAAAGTGCGTAGAAATTTTAGGCATTTGTTTTAAAAGCCCATCCCTTGTAATAATCCAAAAGATAAAACCACGCCGAACTGACCCCGACCCGTTCTGATTTATCAGATTTGTTCTAACTTGGAGGGTCCAAATCAGGGATGCCGCCGATTTCCGATGTTTTTTGGGGTCGGAATTCCGATTTTCCGATTTCCGAGAAAAATTTTAGCCTTCGGAATTCCGATTTCCGAAAAAAATTTTGGCATCGGAATTCCGGTTTTCCGATTTTTCAAGTCTGAGATCGGCGGCATCCCTGGTCCAAATCTGAGAAACTTAAAATGTTCTGATTTATCAGATTTGTTCTGATTTCAGCCCATTGTTCTTATTTTGTTCTGGTTTCTTACTTTGGGGTAAAAAAGAGAAAATATTACTATTTTTTACAGTTTTTGAAATGATTCCTTCAAATTTCTTAAAAAAAATTTCCCGGCGGCGCCTGTCGGCATCGCCGGACACCCAACCCTTTGTAATTTTCCCAAATAATGCCAAAAAACTGACCCGTTTTGGCGAAAATCTGTCAACAGATTCATTCAAATTTTCAAAAATTTCCCCGGTGGCGCCTATCGGCACCACCGGACCCCTTTACTGTAGGGTTTCTCAAAATTTATTCCAAAATTACCACCTTTTTTAGGTGAAGATTTGTTACCACAAAATACCCTAATTTAAATTTTCCCTGGCGGCGCCAATCGGCATCATTCGAAATTATAGATTTTATGTCTCTTTTCAAAGCCGAACAGCTAAAAATCCAGTCCCAAATTGCTTAAAATGGTTATTGGTAATGAAAAATATAATATTTTAACTCTTTTGCTTGCAAAAATGTTTTGATTTTTTACCCCAAAATCTGATTTTTTGGACTGAATGTTCTGATTTTGAAAATTTGAATCTGAGACCCCTGCTTTAGTAGGGCCATTTTAGTAAGGGCTATTTATTTATTTTATCCATCAAAATAAATAAAATGCCATATTTCGGAATCCCCATAACAAAACTCGAAAATTATGTTTTAAATTAATTTTTAACTGTTTCGTTTATTTCATAAAATAATTTTTCAGCAAATTCTTTGGCGACAAATAGGTAACGAAACAAGATATATTTGGGTTTTCCTTTGTCTCAGCTATTTATATGAAATACTGATTCTTGCAAGGACAAAGCATATGTCACGAAACCGTGACGAGAAAGGAGCGGGGGGATCCGGCAATTTGGTTTTTGAAAGGGGGGCGGACGGGCAATACGAGGCCCGTCAGATGGACGAAGAGGAAGAGAATGAATGGGCCACGGAAGGGGGATGGTTTGCAGCGGCGCCGCGCCGCACCGGCCCAAAGAAAAAGAAGTCCTGGCGCCGTTGAGGCACGGAAATGTTCCCGGCGGTCGGACGACCGGATCGGGGAAATCGGAGAGCTATCGAAATCACCCCCCCCCCCCTTTTTCTTTCCTTTTTGTTCCTTGTTAACCATTTAATTTGCCTTTCCTTTCTCATCATTCAATTTGTCAATCGTACATATCTGCATTTTTCCTTTTGTTCCCATTTTCCCCCCTTTCTCAGATTTGTTACATTTTTTGAATTTCCCTTTGTTCGGCCTGATTGGGCTCCACCATTATCCTTTTTTCCCGCCATCTCTTCTCCCTCCCCTACTCATTCCAATTTGTTAAATTCCCAGTTTTCCAGGGATGGTTAGGCTCGTTCTTATACGTATTCTCGCAAAATTTCATTGGGATCGGCCCACTGGAAGCTGAGGTATGAATTTTTATATTTTTAAGCCCAAACCAAAAGTGCTCTCCAAAAGGGGACCATTGGGGTAAAGGGTGGGACCAAAAAATAGGAATTAAATTCCCAGTTTTCCAGGGATGGTTAGGCTCGTTCTTATACGTATTCTCGCAAAATTTCATTGGGATCGGCTCACGGAAACTGAGATATGAATTTTTAAAATTTTTAAGCCTAAGCCAAAAGTGCCCTCAAAAGGGGACCATTGGGGTAAAGGGTGGGACCAAAAAATAGGAATTAAATTCCCAGTTTTCCAGGGATGGTTAGGCTCGTTCTTATACGTATTCTCGCAAAATTTCATTGGGATCGGCCCACTGGAAGCTGAGGTATGAATTTTTATATTTTTAAGCCCAAACCAAAAGTGCTCTCCAAAAGGGGACCATTGGGGTAAAGGGTGGGACCAAAAAATAGGAATTAAATTCCCAGTTTTCCAGAGATGGTTAGGCTCGTTCTTATACGTATTCTCGCAAAATTTCATTGGGATCGGCTCACGGAAGCTGAGATATAAATTTTTATATTTTTTAAGCCCAAACCAAAAGTGCTCTCCAAAAGGGGACCATTGGGGTAAAGGGTGGGACCAAAAAATAGGAATTAAATTCCCAGTTTTCGAGGGATGGTTAGGCTCGTTCTTATACGTATTCTCGCAAAATTTCACCCGACCGTTCCGCCCGGGACAAAAATGCAGGCCCAGTCGGGGTACTGCAGCTATCTCATTCGGTGATGGCCAAGGTAGCGCTTACGGTCCAGCCAGGGCTGATTTGCTGCTGATGGGCTGGGAGCAGGGCTGGACGTAACTAATTTTCAGTTACGGCCATCCGTCATGACGGCGTTTTTATCAGTTACGGCCAACCGGGAATTGGGAACCGGGACGGGAAATGAACCCGGGAACCGGGATACGAAAAACCCGGGAAATTTTTTAACAAAGCTTTTGTGCTTCAATTTTCCCTTTTTGCGATCGATTTGTCCAATTTGTCGTCGTAATAAAGTTTGTCCGAAACTCGTGTCCAGTGGGGGAACAGGAGGGAAAACGACCCTCCTCGCCTACATCAACTTCGGCAAGTGTCGTGCGGGGCCTCCAAAGGCGCCCATTCCCGACTGTCCCTTCCCCTTCCTGGCTGCCCGCTTCGAACTCCCCAACCCTCCCGACCCGGAATCCCTTCCCATTAGTCGTCGGAGAAGTTCGGGAGTTGGCCCGGCTCAACGAGCAGTTTGGTAGGAAGTCTCCCACCAGCCGAAGCATTCGAAAACGGAAACGGGCACAAGTTCCCGTGTTCAACGAGTCCAAACAGCACAAGGACGCAGGGAAGAGCCGATCGGTGCTGAATTCCGAATGGCACAAAAAAAGCCAAAATGGCTTTTGTTAAAAAAAATGAAAACATAAAAGCCTAGGCCTAGTCGAGCTTAAGCTGTCTGTTTAAAAAATCATTCGGAACTCGGCCTTTTCGGCACTTGGACATTATTTACACTATTCGGTACTCGGAATTTCGGCACTCGGAGCGGAAGCGATTTTATTCCCAATTTTTTTGAAATTTTTAAATGGGCGGGGTGCGAGATAGCTTCTCCAGGTATAAAGAAGAACTTACAAAAAAATAAAATTTAACCGAACTCCGGACAAAAAATGGGCGTTGCCTACCGAATTAGTGGAGGCTGAAGAAGCGGAATTTGTAACGGCTACAATTCGTTTAACACAGGGTTCCCATTCGTACTTTATTTCAAAGTACGTACTTTATTTTCGGCTGTCATGCTTTGAAAATTTGAAGGCGTACTTTATTCCAAAGATGTACTTTGAAAACGGCTTTTTGCCCAAAAATGTAAAAAATGTTCATTTTTACGCCAAAATCCATTTGCAGACCAGACCCAAATTTTCAAAAATTTTCCCGGCGGCGCCTATCGGCACCGCCTCCGCCCCCCCCCCCCCCCGCCTGGTGAAAAAATCAATAAAATTAACGAGTTTTTAGTGCAAATGATAGATTTTGGGTGTATTTTGAATTCACAAATTTTCCCCTTTATGTACTTTGAAATCGCGTTGGCTGTACTTTGAAATAGATCTCGGCAGATGGGAACCCTGGTTTAACAAATTTTCAGAATTCAATTGTGCGTGGCATCTTTATGCCGGTATGGTACAATTGCGGACCGCCGTTCGCGGACCGCCGGTTGCGGACCAATGGAAAAGGGCGATTTGATTTTCTCAAAATATTTCTTTAAAAAACCCTAAAAATTTGGCTTTTTGTGCAAAATCTCTTACCAAAATACACTCAGATTTTTAAAATTTTCCCCGGTGGCGCCTATCGGCACCACCGGCTCCCGCCCCTGTGAGTTTTAAAAAGTGGTGTTTTTACTGGGTTTTCTTGCTTTTAGAAGAATTTTTTAAAAATGATGATTTTTGACCCAAATGATAATTTTGTAAACTTTCATTTGGGAGCCCTATTCTTAACTCACTTGTGTCGATTAAGCTCAATCCAGGCTTACAAATTTTTAGTTACGAGCCAAAAATTAAAACAAAAAATTGTGGCTAAAAGTCGGGACAGTAATTTTCAGGACCCATCCATCCCAAATAGGGATCATGGTTCTTATCCTTTTTGCCACCCCCCTCGAAACTTTCAAATAAAAAGTCGTTTCTAGGGTAACTTGGGACGCTAATCACGAATATGAACTTTGATTCCAAAATTCCGACTCCCAAACACAAACTCGAAGAAAACCCCGACATTTATAATTCACGTGCAAAACATATTCTAGGGGTTTTTGGGGTCACTGATCACGATTTCGGCATCCATTTCGACCAGTTTCGAACTCCGGACCCGCACTCGAAGAATAAGTCGATAAATAAAATTTTTGGCGCTATATAAAGAGTCACTATTTTTAAACACAAATGGGGTACGCTTCTGATTTTTTTGACAATTATTTTTTTTTATTGCACAAAAGAGTAATTCCAAATGTTTTGATGTTGCTTATCATTAAAGTGACATTTATTTTTGGCTAATTTAAAAAATAAAAACTTAACAAAAAACCAAGGGGTCCCCCCTTTGTTTTCAAAATGGTGATTTTTCATATAGCGCCAAAAATTATATTTATCGGCTTATTCTTCGAGTGTGGTTTCCGGAGTTCGAAATTGGTCGAAATGGATGCCGGAAACATGATAAGCGACCCCAAAACCCACAGAAATGTATTTTGTACGCCAACTATGGAAGTCGGTTTTTTGTTGGAATTCGGGTCCGGGAGTCGGAATTTTGGGAAATGAGGTCATATTCGTGATCCGCGCCCCAAATTACCCTAGAAACAACTTTTTATTTGAAAGTTTCGAAGGGGGTGGCAAAAAGGATAAGAACCGGGATTATTTAAGTTCGAATCCGCACGTCTGCAAATGATTTTTTTCGATTTTTTTTTTTTTTTAATTTCTTTGCTCATGTAAACTGTAAAAGTACCATTTTACATGTTTTTTCCGTTCAGTTACCATTGAAAACCATGTGGGCATTGTTCAACAACGAATTATGGCCGACATTTTCCAAAAGGTGCATCATTGAGAAACAAAATTATTAGAGATTTGACATTTTACGGAACATTTAGTGTTAAATCAAATCCCCCATAAAATCTTCGTAAAGTGTTTACGAAAACTTTCCAAAGCAGCAACACTTATTTTTTTTTAATTGTCTGGCCCAACACAGTTCCAATACCTGTCAAAATATCGTTTTCCACATTTACAGATCCAACCAATGGGAGTCCGTCCATTAGTGAACGCAAAGTTTCGGCTTACTTAGGTAGCCTTCTTTTTAGAATAAATTCATTGTTTTTTCATTTTAAGAGGCAAATGCGCCATTGGCAGCGTATACTGCGACGCGAATTGTCAAAAGTTTTCCAAGCGGAATTCGCCAAGATTCTTCTAATTTGGATCCAATTCCTTCAGTGGGTAGTTTCTTGCCATAATATTAATTTGGCTTATCTGACCCATTTTTATAATTAAACAAAAAATACATAACATAATTATGTGGCCCTGGGTTCTGATGTTTAAAAAACGGAAAAAATATTTTATAGTGGATTTGCGGGATTCAATCGGCCGCTCTGAATTTCCAAACGTGTGACGCCAATTTGGATTTAAACAACGGCTTCTTCTCCATCAATGCAACATTGGTTACATTTTGAAGCCAAAAGTGCTTCTCGAAGGCAAAGGTGCAGCAATTTGCTCATTTTGGTAACAAAATCTGACAAAAAAGACCAATTTTTGAGAGCAATTTTGACAAAAACTTACACGAATGGTGGTCCGGTGGTGCCGATAGGCGCCACCGGGAAAATTTTTGAAAATTTTTTTCATTTTTACATCAGAGTAAGAAAGAAGAACAATGGGCTGAATCAGAACATTTCTTACAAATAAGAACATTTATGATTCCTAAAATTTGGACCTCCCAAATCATAATAACATGAAAACCCTGTATTAACTGCATTTTTTTAGTTGATATTTTTTTATGGGTCTCACAACTGTAACGTGTGGATGTTGTTGCGTTTTTGTCGCTGGATGGTGCATTTGCGTAAGTTTTAGTTGTATTACGTGATTTGTCCCACCATTTTTCTAATTTTTTTTAATATTTTATAAGTCATAAAAACAAGTCTGTGGCTTTTCGGGGTCGCTGATCATGAAACATTTAAAAAATCGAAATCTAATTTATTCTAGCAAGTTGTCAGTCGAGTCGTCGGAAGAATTGTAGACAGAGTCGTCGACTATGTGATCGATGGCCTTTCTAAGTTTTTAAAGAAGAAAAAGAAGAGTCAGCAGCAGTGGAAGTGGAGAAAGCGGTGGTGATAAGAAAAAAGTGGAGCAGAAGCAAAAAAAGAGCAGCAGCAGTGGAAGCGGTGGGGACAAGAAAAAAGTGGAGAAGAAAGCAAAGACGAAGATGCCATAGATTTTCCACTTGTGGACTTATCTTTATTGACAAATAAATAAATAAAAATGAATTTTTCGTTGAATCAATGTGTAAATGGGGGAATTTTATTCCTAATTTTCAATAATACGATGTTTTAAACCCTCTTTTGACCAAGTTTTAGACAGAAATAGGACGATGGGCCGAGGTTCTCAATGATTGTGACTCAATTTTGGAGGCAGCGCTTGAGGAGGATCAGTTGCTGTCGACCGAGACGAGTCACTTGAGGCACCAATACTGTCAGTGCCCCGTTTCACTTCGTTGCTCTTCGAAAACATATAGTGTACAGTGACACAATTGGGCGGGGGGAAACTGGGTAAGATGAGGAACGGCAACGAAAGGGAATGATGGGGAAGAACATCTTAGGCAACAGAAGGGAATGGGAAAGGATATGGTCTTAACAACCCCGCTTTCCGTCTTACAATTAACCCGATGTAAAAAATAAATAAAAAAAATATCATAAAAAAAATTCTGTTCCTTTAATTGGCTTGCCGAATAAAACAGAATTTTCATAAGTTCCTAACTAAGCTTAAATAATAGTAACAGTAAATGGAATAGAGAAAGTACGGGTGTAAACCCGGGTTTTTTGCATCATTATTAGGTAGGACTCGGCAAAAACCAATGGATAAGTCCGGTTTACCCGTATTTATACCCAATCTAAATGTACTTAAAGCATTCATGCGACGAACTTGGCATCTTTATGCCCCTATTTGCGTTGATTTCTCAAAATCTTATTTTCAACACCCACAAAAATTTAGCATTTTTTATGCAAAATCTGTTATCAATACAACCAAATTGTTTTATTTTCCTCCGATGGCGCCTGTCAGTACCACCAGTCTCCACCCTTTCGTTTTTTTAATTTTAAAAGACTGCCAAAAAAATGCATAAAGAAATACTTTTGAGGAGATACTAGTAATTATTAGTTGTTTTCTCTTAAAATAAAATTTTTCAAATGAGAACCTTTTGACCCAAAATGAGGCTTTTTGCCAGCCAGAAGAGGCATTTGACATTTTTCATTTGGAAGCCCTGCGTAAGATTGACAAAAAAAAAAACCGATAAAATATTTATAGAAAAATCAAAGTAACTGCAAATATTTTCATCATTTTTTGATGAAAGACTCTCCATGTGATCATGCTGACGTTGAATGTTCATTCGATTGCTTTGCAAGCGTTTCTCAATGGATGAGTCTGTAGTGTTCATCATTGGACTTAAATATAAAAATTAATTATCTTAAAACTTTTAGAATATCTCCAAACAACCGCATAAATCCGGCGCTTCGGCTGGTAGCCATCTCATCTTGTTCCTTCCTCAGTTTGTCGGCCGCCTCGCGCAGATTCCGCTCGCGCATGTCATCTCGCCATGAGGCGTTTGCCAACATTGCGCGTTGCTTTTCCTCCAACTCTTCCACAGTCAACTTCTTTGGGGGTGCAGCCAATTGGGTGGCAAACGGTGAAGCCTTAACGGAATCAGTAAAATTCTTGAGTGAATACCAATCGGTTGAATTGAAAACAAATTAAGAATTCAATTAAATTTGTATGGGCAACTAATTCATGGCGAAGCTCCCTCCTTTTTGTGAAGCATGTGGCCCGGTATTGATTACTCACGGTTTTCTTCGCCACTTCTCTGCTATTTTCCGTCCTCGCTGCTCGGCTTCTCTGGTCGCTTGTCCTTGACCTGGACCGTCGTTTCTCCTTTCTGCTATCGCTTCTGTTTCTACTCCCTCTTCTTTCACTTTCGCTTTTCCTTCCTTCTCTCCGATGGCGGTGGTGTTTTTCCTTTTTTCTCCGCTCAGCGGACGGTGATGATGACGAAGGCGATGAATGCTTCTTTCGCTTTTTACTCATTTTTTGGGACGTTTTTTTCAACTCTTTCTCAAATGCTTTTCGGAGAACACGTTGTGCTTTGAGTTTGAGCACCGGGTTCTCCAAGAGTTGGCGACGCCGTTGCTCTTCTTGAAACTGCAATAGTTGTAAGGTACTCAGATATTTCTTTTAAAAATTTGACAAACATGGGATGGATGGCTTCGACCAAAACTAACCACTATTTTTAGAGAAGAAAATCATGTAACTAGCAAGATAAACTATACGCCAAAAACCATACTTTTAAAGCCACCAAAGGATCTTCAGTTCGTACAATACGAGTGTCCAATGCAGACACTTTGTGTTCGTTTTGAGAGGTAACCGACGTGGACGGGTGGAAGAATGCTTTCCTGAAAAAATATCTCCCCCTTTTCTTCCTCCTGATCTCGCACAACAACATCAGAGAATAACTCAAAGTTCCGGTCGATCTAAACACATTTAATGGCACTTTAAAAAGGTTAATTCGATAATGAGCAGAACCTTTTTCCCCAGCAAATAATCCTCTCGATTCACAACCGATTTGGCACCTTCGTACATCCATTGCAAATTCCTTCCGCCTTCTTTTGACGAAGTTGATGTTTCGTCGGCCATTTTTCTTAATCGATATCAATATAATTGCGAGAGTAAAAATCATTAAAAAAAAAAACAAAGCCAAATGTACTTAAGGCATTCATGCGACAAATCTGGTAAGAAATGGTGGCGAAGTATTCTTTATAAAATCAAAAAATTTTGTCAAAAACAAAACGGCGCACACGACTGAAGATATAAAAAGAAATGACGGCCGACATAAAGAAAACAAAAAATAATTCAATGGACAAAACAATGATAGCATTGAGATAACGTCATTATGATTGACCCGCTGCCTGCCGTTTGACCCGTGACAACTCCCTGGTCACCTGAAAATAAAAAACACCTGTCAGTACAAATTCACGTTTTTAATAAAACCAAAGAAATCGACCGGTAGACTCTATAGCGTTTACCAGTTTTTACTGCATCTAATTAATACAGTGCCGAACGCCAGTCAAAATTTCATACTCGAATGGAATGGACGTTTGCATTATGCAATTATTGTATTTGTGATGCCAGAAGGAAGCAGATATTCTTTTCCACTCACCCAATTGGCAATGGTTTTGGCCTTGTTCTGCCTCGACTTCTTGCACTTGGTGATCAATGCCGGAATTCCAAAGTCGGCCGCATCCACCACTGGCAAAAACTGTACACCAAACGCGTGCAACAGATCACCAGCGAGTGCACACGCGCTGGCACACAACGATTCGGGCGCGCTGGGCTGAGAATTGGCAATGAGCACAATGAGTTGGAGCATTGGTTGAATGCTATGCTGGATTTGCTGCTTGCCCTCCTCAGTGCCGTTCATTGCTTGCACAATGCCGGAGAAGGCGTAACAGCAACTCTCGCGCAGACCTTCCACATACTCCACCTGATCGTAGTCGTCCTGCAAAATGGCTACTCGCTTTATAGGTTATAAAAACAACATTATTTCCGTATTCTTTCGTTGCACAACAAGCGAAACTCCTTTTCTTTTTAAAGTTATGGGAGAGGGAAGTAATGGAGAAAACCATATCCTATTACGAAGCACGTTAAATTTTTGGATAACTTAAAAAATCTCCTTGTTTGAAAATTGCATCTCTACGTATTAGTACATGAGTACGTCCGGTAATGTTTTCATTTGCATTCTTGAAATTCATTATTATACCAATTACCGGATTGGTAATCTGCGCAGCCGCAATTGCATCAGAAAGCCATTTCATGTTCGATGCCAAGTACCTTGAGTACTGTGCGTTCAATGCCAGCGCAATATCGCCAAATGCGTTGAGCACCTGCGACTTGACAGTCCGTTTGACATTTGGCTCCTAAAGAGAGAAGTGCGATCCAGTAATGTGAAAAATGTCGTTCCGGACTTGGAGTATGACAAGTAATTTCTCCATTATCTCATCCATCACGTTGATAATGTCTGACTCGAACGCGCGGCAAAGGTCCGAAATGACGCCAATTGCAGCGGTGCACACCTGCGAGTCCAAGTGGCTGTCTAGCGCAGTCAGCAAATATGGCTTGAATTCGCCCATGTATTTTTGGAAACCAGATTTGAGCACTAAAAATTAAAAACAACAACAACCAATTATTGGTAATGATTTGGTGGGGTCTTGCTTGCCTTCAATCAAAGCGGTGATGGCCATCAATGCTTCCTCAATCACTGCTCCACTCTCCTTGCCTCCGCATCGGCTCATGATTCGCAACAAGCCGGTCATGATCGAATCGGAAATCAAGGGAGCATCCTAGACAGTTTGTGAGAAAATAATAATAAAAAACGCTAAAAATTGATATTAATAGATTCAAAATAATTTTCCTCTCCATATCTATGAAAATTTCATTTTTCAAGAACTTATGACAAGCATCACCTCAGCCCGGATTTTATGCAAAACGCTTTGAAGGGTGGCGCAGAGCTGGGATTGTAAATCGCGCAACTGTGACCGCTCATTGGACGAAACCAGTGCGTCTTCAATGCTCAACAGTGACTCCAATTTGCCAAGGATAACCATGGTGGTCTGCTGAACAACTGGGTAACAGTCGGCTGGACTGTTCTTGATCAACTCCATCAACGCTTCATAGGCAGCAATTCGCAGGTTGTTCGCATTCGAATCAGTTCTGTAAATTTGAGAAAGGAAAAGGGAAGGTTAATTATTGAATAAATCACGTGATCGCAAAAAAAAACTACCGATCAGATGTTTTGATCAGCTCCTGAACCATGTTCGGGTAAACACTGCTGAGAATGAATGTTTGCGGCGTGCCCTTCTCATCCACCGAGGCGACACCCGAATCGACAGCAACTTGATATGCCGCCTTGACCAAACTCGAGATCGCCTGAAGGGAAATAAGTTTATATTAATTTTGTTAAACGTAATTGGCACACTAACCCAGCACACATTGGTTGCCACCCGAGGCTGATCCTGCAAAGCGGTGAACAAAGCGGGCAACAAGGTGTTCAATGTCTGTTCCCGAGTAACCAATGCTTCGCAAGTGTCGCACACGCGTCCGATGGCCCACGCGGCGGTGTCTTTTACAGCAGGCTGAATAGTAATCGGAAATGTCAAGCTTCTAAAATTCATTTATATTAGACCATGTAAAACTATCGCCATTAGTCGAAAGAAGTTCCCTTTTTTTTAGGGGATGCCCCCGTTCCCATAAACTCCAATTTTAAGTCCAAAATGAACATGTCTAAAAGAAAAAATTTTCTCTCTCCCAAAACTGTCCAGTCAAACTCAGTCGTGGATAAAAAAAGGACAAACATGACTGTCCGAAAGGGTGACAATCAACGGCTGGATGGCTTGCTCGACGAGGACGAGCAGTTTTTGCTTGGACGGTCCCTCAAGGATGGAGCCGAACGCCATAATAGCCGCCTCACGGTAGTGCCAATCCGGGTTGGTGAAGTGTTGCTGGATAAACGGCAAAATTGGGTCGATAATGTTGTCACCGCAACATTGGGCCAACAGCATCACACAGACGCCAGCCGACTTAGCCGGATTCCAATCCTCGCTTTCCGAATCGCTTTCCTGTTTTGCCAACTTCTCGGTCAAAGTGGGCAAAATGAACTGCAGAGCGCCCAAAGCATAATGCCTGGACACCTGTTCCGGGGTGATGCCCTGTTCCTCGGCCTAAAAATGTGAGTGTCTCAGAAGGCACCAAAATTTGGCAATCCAAACAAAACCATTGAGAAAAATGCCCATAATTCTCACTTCTTCAACTTCTGCCGCCAAATTCAATTCTTCATCACAAACATTCGACCAAAATTCAATGCCTTGAAGTGCAACATCATCTTCTTAAACAACAAATTTATAAAGCAAGTTTAAAGGACGAATATGTTTTACACTTCTGTTTTTTTTACCTGCGTCTTTCATTGCTTGAAGAGTTATCTGTCAATTAAACATGATTGCGCATTATCCAATAAGAGTGTAACATGCATTTTTGTACCTGGAACAACGCTCTTCCCATGTAAGGTTCCATGTGTCGGTAGTATAGCGACATAATCCTGACCAAACACTGAAGAGCAACCACACGGACGTTCCTGTCACTGGATTGGGTTGCATTGCAGGTCACTTGCATGATGATGTTACGCTCTGCCTAAAGTTCTCAAAATTTTAAGTTAAACAGTAATTATTGCGAGTTAGGCAAAATTTTTATTTGGAAATGACTATCTCAAAAATCATACAATTGAGATTTTATAATTGACCTTTTGGACAGTATTGAAGGTTAGAAAGTCGAATAAACCTCTATGCACACTTTTTCAGAGCCAAAAAACTTTAATTTTACCCCTAACTATGAACTAGAAGACAAAACACTAGACCTTTTAAAAAATGAATGGGAAATATATAAAAAAAACCTCATTCTCAAAATTGTGCTTTGCAAATTCCAACGAGTTGAGTAACGCCGTAGTTGCGGCCAGTCGAACATAGTTGGAAGTCTCCTCATCACGCATCCCATGCACAATTGCAGTAAGAATGGGACCGGCTCTTTGCAACTCGGGCACATCTTGGCAAATGTAGCCGAGCGCTTCCAGCGACGCTTCCCGAAGAATGGGATTGTCAGCACCAGTCGAAGTCACATTGACACTGAGATGTTCAACAAGGTCAGGCCATTGCTGAAAAGCAAAAATAAAAAGTTGTGGCGATAATTGGGGCGACGACATTGGCAGGAAGTTCTATGCAAGCAATGGCAGCAATGCATTGAGCGGCTGTCGACGGACGCGTTTCTGTGCCAAGTGTTTGAAGAACGCAAGCCTTCACTGTGGCACGAATTTCTTCCGGCACTGAAAGCCATCTGAAAATTGGTTAACGACCCCAAATGGTCACTGAAAATATGCCTTAACACCTGCTCTTGTTCTGGTCAGAAAGAGTTTGGTCCCGTGCGACAAGTGTGTTCTTGAGCTGAAGTCCTGCTGCTTTACGTATGAACGGGTTGTTTTCGGTGCTTGAAAGAACGAGTGAAAGTTGTCGCACAAATTCGGGCTAAACTATTTGAAGTTTATATGTAATCCCCAAAGTAAATTGTTATTACAAAATTGTGTTGTGATGCCTCACTTAGAAGCTTAAGTGCTATCTGTTGATCATTCGAATCTTAACAAGTAAATTTTAAAGTTTATTGCTGTTGGTCAGAAACTTTGAGAAACTGTTTTTTCCAAAATTTGCACAAGCTCTGCCATTTCAATAAAATAAATTTAAAAAATAACAACAAACAGTTTTTCTGAAAATATGTAGTTAGACTAAAATAATATTAAGCATGTTAAATATGTTATTCCGTAACATAACTTTAATAGAATTGAATACTTTTGACAATAAACATATTGAAGGCAGAAAAAGAGAACTGTAACAGATCTATCAAACCTCAACTTGATTTGTTTAATTTACTTTTTTCAAACAAAACGATTATTGCGCCAATGTTTGAAAGAAAATTTTTTGAAAAGAAATACAGTAAAAAGAAACTTTTCACAAAAGACGTACGCATTTTCACTCAGTTCATTTTATTCGATTTCCATTGTTTTACCGACCGAATTCGCTTCCAATGTCATTTACCAACCGAATCGCCTCCTTTGTCATTTGAAAATAAATTTTAATTGAAAATCTTAGTTTTTATTATTTTGTATTCATTGGAGCATACAAAACTGCTTGGGCTTTTTTTTACCCTGATCCATTCTGCTTTAAATCACATTTTCAAAATACATTTTTTTAAGCGAATTTTATTTCATTTGCTTGTTCATTCCGAGTTCTGCTTGTTAAAATGGTAAGATTTTGTTGTTTTCTTGCCATCAATTCTTAATTTGCCATAGGTGAATTTTACCGTTGACGAAATCCGTGCTCTTATGGACCGAAAGAAGAACATCCGAAATATGTCGGTCATTGCCCATGTTGACCATGGAAAATCGACACTCACCGACTCGTTAGTCTCTAAGGCGGGCATTATCGCCGGTGCAAAAGCCGGGGAGACTCGTTTTACCGACACGCGAAAAGATGAACAGGAACGTTGCATCACCATCAAATCGACGTTTGTTTTGGAATTTGTATTTAAATTCTTATTAATAAGATCTAATTACCTAATTTTAATCGCACAAAAAAGGACCGGTTACTTCGTTTTTTAGGGCCATTTCAATGTTCTTTGAACTTGACCGCAAAGACTTGGATTTCGTCAAAGGAGACACCCAATCTGAGTATGAACAAGCCGATGGGAAGACCCAAAAATACAACGGTTTCTTGATCAATCTGATCGACTCTCCCGGACACGTTGACTTCTCCAGCGAAGTGACTGCTGCGTTGCGCGTCACTGACGGCGCTTTAGTTGTCGTCGATTGTGTCTCCGGTTTGCCTTTTTCCTAAAACATTATTCTTTCTTTTTTTTCTACACGTCTTTTTAGGCGTTTGTGTGCAGACTGAGACGGTGTTGCGTCAGGCAATTGCTGAACGCATTAAGCCGGTGCTGTTCATGAACAAGATGGACCGTGCTTTGCTTGAACTGCAGCTTGGCCAGGAGGAGTTGTTCCAGACATTTCAGCGCATTGTGGAAAATATCAACGTTATAATTGCGACATACGGCGATGACGATGGACCGATGGGTCCGATCCAAGTTGATCCGTCCATTGGCAATGTCGGCTTTGGATCCGGACTTCACGGATGGGCATTCACGTTGAAGCAATTTGCGGAGATGTACGCCGATAAATTCGGAGTTCAGGTTAGACCAGCCAGGGTCTTTTTTGGTGATTTACATAGTAAGTAAGCTATCACACTTAATCAAAGGAGTTATTTTGATAACATTTGTGTTCTGATTGCGGAAGTCAAATCGGTTTTCAATAAACCATTCCCTTTTAGATTGACAAACTGATGAAAAATTTGTGGGGCGACCGTTTCTTCAACATAAAGACAAAAAAATGGAGCAATTCGCAAGAGTCTGACACCAAGCGTGGTTTCTGTCAATTTGTGCTGGACCCAATCTTCAAGGTGTTCGACGCGGTGATGAACATCAAAAAAGACGAAGTGGCTAAACTCGTTGAAAAACTCAACATCAAACTCACCGGAGAAGAGAAGGAACTGGAGGGTAAACCTTTGCTGAAAACGATGATGCGCAAATGGTTACCAGCCGGGGATACAATGCTTCAGGTTTTAACTACACTTTGGTTTAATTGAATTTCTGAATTGAAAGCTTATGGCAAGAAAAGCCCAAAATGTTCGTTTTTATTGTTATAGATGATCGTCATGCATTTGCCATCGCCTGTGACTGCGCAGAAATACCGTATGGAAATGCTGTATGAAGGGCCTCATGACGACGAAGCGGCAATTGCAATGAAAAACTGCGATCCCAATGGACCACTGATGATGTATATTTCAAAGATGGTGCCAACTTCTGACAAGGGCCGTTTCTACGCTTTCGGTATGGTTTATTATGACGAGAAAAAAATAACAAAAAAAAAACTAGGGCGCGTGTTTGCTGGCAAAGTCGCTACTGGGATGAAAGCGCGTATTCAAGGGCCCAATTATGTGGTCGGCAAGAAAGAAGACCTTTACGAAAAGACCATTCAGCGGTATGGGAAGGATTGCCATTTCCCTTTACTAGTACCTGTTCCTCTCTTCCAGTACAATTTTGATGATGGGCCGTTATATTGAACCGATTGAAGACATCCCGGCTGGGAACATTGCCGGACTTGTCGGCGTTGATCAATACCTGGTTAAGGGCGGGACCATCACAACATACAAAGAAGCGCACAATTTGCGTGTTATGAAATTCTCAGTGTCACCCGTTGTTCGTGTGGCAGTTGAACCAAAGAATGCAGGCGACCTGCCCAAATTGGTTTGTAGTTTGGACTTTTCACCAATAGTTTCAAAAGTGTTAAGGTCGAGGGGTTGAAGCGTTTGGCCAAGTCTGACCCGATGGTCCAATGTATTTTCGAGGAGTCCGGCGAGCACATCATTGCAGGTGCGGGCGAATTGCATCTGGAGATCTGCTTGAAGGACTTGGAGGAAGACCACGCGTGCATTCCGATCAAGAAATCGGATCCAGTAGTGTCTTATCGTGAAACAGTCACCGAAGAGTCCGACATTATGTGCCTGTCCAAATCTCCCAACAAACACAACCGTCTGTTCTGCAAAGCTAGACCGTTGCCTGAGGGTCTGCCAGAGGCCATTGAACGCGGTGATGTCACTCCGCAAGACGACCCAAAGGCCCGTGCCAAACTTCTCACTGAGAAATTCGAAATGGATGCGACTGATTCACGCAAAATTTGGTGCTTCGGACCCGAAGGCACTGGCGCGAATTTGCTGATTGACGTGACCAAGGGTGTGCAGTATTTGAATGAAATAAAGGTAAGATAGATTTTTATTCTGTCTTATTATATCAAGTTTAATTTTTCCTGCGAATGATTCCATAAATATAAATTAAGGATTCCGTTGTGGCCGGCTTCCAATGGGCGACCAAAGAGGGCGTGCTCTGTGATGAAAATATGCGCGGTGTCCGTTTCGACATCCATGACGTCACTCTGCACGCCGATGCCATCCATCGTGGCGGAGGCCAAATCATTCCGACCGCTCGTCGTGTATTCTACGCATCGGTTTTGACGGCAAAAGTGTGTTTTGGCTGTTCTCTTTGTCTTATCGCTCGTAATAAGTCGCAACGCATGTTTTAGCCTCGTCTGCTTGAACCTGTCTATCTCGTGGAGATTCAATGCCCTGAGGCGGCTGTTGGTGGTATTTACGGTGTGTTGAATCGTCGCCGTGGTGTCGTGTTTGAGGAGAGTCAAATCGCCGGAACACCAATGTTCATCGTAAAGGCACATTTGCCTGTCAATGAATCATTCGGTTTGTTTTTTTAGAAAAACGATATTTTGTTTCTTAGAATATTTAAATTAGAATTTTATTCACGCAGGATTCACTGCTGATTTGCGCTCCAACACTGGTGGTCAAGCGTTTCCACAATGTGTGTTCGACCATTGGCAAGTTCTTCCAGGCGATCCATTTGATGGCGTTTCTCGTCCTGCTCAAGTGGTTGCGGAAACTCGAAAACGAAAGGGATTGAAGGAGGGCATTCCATCACTTGACAATTTCTATGACAAATTGTAGCCCCATTGGTCTATAATTTTGGGGGGGTTTTGTTGATTGATACAACAGATGTTGTTGTTCCGTTTTTGAATTATTGTGGTCATATATAATTGCTTTGTTGTTAATGGAAAACATTTCATGGTTCTTGTTTATTAATTTCCACAAAGGTCTACAATTTATCTTCAAATACATTTCAAAAATTATTCATTTGCAGTAAAAAAAAAGTTCATTTAAAATTACTAATATTTGGTGATTTTGGTTTTTTATTTTGAGAAAATCTAAGCAAAAAAAAACGGCGCACCTACGTTTTGTCGACTCGACGTTTTGTCGACTCAGCCAAAAATGCACGTTTTGTCGACTGCACGTTTTGTTGACTTGGCCAAAAAAGAAATTCTTTCGAATAATTTTGTGTTCGCTGTTCGAAATAAATGTCTAATTGGGTCTGACGAACAGAAAAAAGTGGAAATCGCCTTTTGAAAGTTAGAATTTGGCCGAGTCGACAAAACGTGCAGTCGACAAAACGTGGGGAGGCGAAAAAAACGGGTCCGTGGTGCCTGTACTTTGGAGAATTGGACATTTTTTAAATTAAAATTCCAAATTCAAAGTGCATTCTTTGAGAAAAGTGCTCTTGGTTTTCAAAGCATGAAAGCCTAAAAAAATTGCTGTACTTTGAAACAAAGTATGATCCCTACCCTGTTTTTAACTTTCTTCTTGGTCGGTCAATCCCTGCATTCTTGGTATAATTCGAAGGCTTAAAGCCTGGAGAAGCTAAACATCAAATTTAGAACACCGAACAAAAAAAAATTTATAAATTTCCTCTGCTTTGTAACTTTTTCTTGACATATGTTTTCCGTTTTTCTGGCATTAATACAGGCTGGTCGGTTTACGCGTCCCATGACACTACGCGTCACAAAACATTTTAAGCGTCCCAATCTCATTTTACGTGTCCATACCATTTTACGCGTCCCATTGTCATTTTACGCGTCCCATACCATTTTACATTCAACATTCATGTCAACGTTTTAATATTCATTAAATAAATCAAAATAATATTATTAAATAGGATAATTAGTGCGCATTTCCTCAAAAATGTGCTAAAATATTTTTATAGTAGCTACCTGGAGGGCTTTAACCCAAAGCCTAAAACATCTTCATGTAACTAGCCTGAATAATATAATGGGACGCGTAAAATGCTATGGGACGCGTAAAACCGACCAGAGCCGTTATGGCCAAAGAAACCTAGGGTTATTAGTGGTTGGACGCGTAAACTAGAATAGAGACAATTCGAACTTTTTCCGGTCTCTAATGTTGACCCTTTATTTGTTTCTCTTTCAATTTAATTTTTTTATGTTAGGAAGCTAAGCGCTGTGACTATGACCATTTATCAACCAGCTTTCCTTTTTCTTCCGAATTTAACGAAGTTTGGTTGAGGTGGATACTGACATAACCGGTGTCGTCGTCCTGCAGACGATGCGCTGCCTTTTTAGGCAAGTCTAAGACAATAGGGATTGTGTAAGGGATTGTTGAATGTTATTTCTAATCCCTAACGAATATACCGTGTTCATTGAAGCGTAGTTTTGCCGTTTGTAGTTTTTGCCGTTAACATGGCCATTTTATAAGTCCTACAGAGACTGGGCCCAGCAATTATTGGATCGTCTGGGAAGTTTTGTCGCGCTTATAGATTCTGCTATCGCAGGAACCGCGTATGAATATAGTTTTTTTCTCTTTCCAGTCTGAGTTTTTAGTTTAATTGATATGTGCGCACTCAGATGTATTATCTGCACGCAGGAATTATGGTTTTTGTCAGACAGAGGTAACTATCGCCTTCGACGCACTTATTATATTAGGACGCTAGGCCGTATGTCTCAACTGTCCTCGACCTATCGCGCTATTTGCTAAGACAGATGGATTCACTTGGGAATTTCAATGACAATCACAACGCATCGTCTTAACTGTCCTCATATGACGCGTACCTAGTCTTTTTTGTCGCGTTTTAGCCCAAGTGACCATCTAACGGCTAGCGAATATATCGTGTTCGTTGAAGCGTATTTTTGCCGTTCGTAGTTTTTGCCGTTTTTGGCCATGGCCACAATTACTGGATCGTCTGGGCAGTTTTGTCGCGCTTATAGATTCTGCCATCGCAGGTTTTGTGCATTTAATGGGTTTTCTAGACTTCGAGCTGACACTATCACCTTGGACGCAATGATTTAAATTCACGTTCACCTTTCATTTTCTTGGATTGGAATTGTTTATCTTCACCTTCATTTTTTCGATTGGAGTTATTTATCATTTTGTTTTTTTGAGTTTATAGTTGATAAAAAAGTTAATTATCTTATTCATTCATTTGAAATGTTGTGAGAATTTTTTTAGATTTTCGTGCAGCCCTGCTTGTGACCCTGTAAAGTGGTATGTAGGGTTTCTCCTTTTCCGAAAAAAAATTCATTTTATTTTGAAAAAAATTGTTTTTGGAATCCGGTTCTGACATCCAAAGTCGATTGCGACCCTGAACCCGAATTCGAACATTATTACGCAACAAAATGGACATACGCACAAAAATTGGAGTTCGCAATGGGAATAATTGGGTATCAGATTCGGATTCTTCGAACTCGAAAAGCCCATAATGCATTTTAAACGAAAAAAAATTTCGAAAAAGATGGCTCACAATCTGCGGCGGGTGTATTCATACGTTCCTTCGCCCGTTGGGTTAGAGTGGCATTATTTTTAGAAATTTTCTGCATTATTGTCTTTCATGGTGTAATTTTGAAAAAAATTCTGGCGCCCAAACGTTGTGGCCCATTGGGTTTGAGGGAGGAGGGCGATGTACACATTTGGAAATGATGTGAAACACTCGATTTGGGCCCTTCGAATACTACACAGTTATGTAAAAATTTGGTTTATTATTCAAACTTCTTACAAATACAAGATAAATTTGAGAGAAAAGTCATATTTGTTTCCTTCTGTCTTTTCACCATATGCTGTGCGACCACGGCAACAGTTTTGTCAAACAGCCAAATCAGTCAAAACACTGCAATTGAAAAACCATCAAATTAATGGTCCTTAAGTTCTGTTTCATGCCCTCTCACTTTTTCAAAGTGTCCCATTCGCTCGACCGCGCATTACAAAGGCTCTCGTGGACATCGAAAATGTGTACAGCACCTGACTCGTCTCCAGCCACAATTTGTTGACCTTTAAAATTCTTTTTAGCAAAATGTAAATTTTCCAAAGTTTTCTTCTATTTTTAATGGTTAAAATAAATCTTATCCGAAGAATTTTCGAAAATTATAATATAACAAAACTTGCCGTTGTGACTCCACCGAAATTTGGTGCCCGGCTCACCAAGCGAAACTGATGTGATTGGCTTCTCCGTATTCATGTTGATGTTCCACAGATTGAGCTGTTCAAATACAACAATATATTTTGGAAAAATGTGTCAATTGAATAAAAAATAAAATTTTTCCGACTCAATTTTTGAAAGGAAAAAAATTGGCAAAAGATTAGTAAATCCAATTAACTCGCATTTGACCTGAATCGTTTTTTACCCCGCTCGTTTCTTGGTTTGTAAACTGTTAAAAGGAAACCAAAGAAGAAAAACAAGTTCCGGATTTTTCAGGTTCGATGATCAAAGAAATGAGTTTATTTTATCATTTCAAAATCCGAACCAAACTCGATCAAAAAGTTTGAAATGATAGGTGATAAATCAAATGAAGCGCATTATAAAATTGGTGAGAAAACCAACAACCAAACAACAAGTTCCTTTATGCCATATAAACGTTACCGTTCCTTCCGCGGAAAGTGATGCAAACACTGCGGGATGGACGGGCGACCAATGGACATCGGTCACATAAAATTTGTGCTTCCGGTCCAGTGTCAGCAACGGAGCCGATTTCTGACTCTGAAGCGAAACGGAAATTTATATCCATTCCAATTCCTCAGGCTTTTTCTCTGTGCCGGTTGTGTTGTTAAAAAAGATTATTCAAATTTTGAAGAAAAAATCGGGCCCGAATCAGGGTTTGACAATGGAAAGGCGTGGGATTGCGAAAAACTAATGCTGTTAGGGTGCCCGTTTTCTAATGCTTGAATTGGGCAACCCTCTCCCCCCGCCCCTTCCATCTTGATTGGCGATTGGGTCTCACTGGTTAGCACCGATCACCTTGACATTCCACAGTTTGATGCCAAAATCCAATGAGCATGTTAAACACAATGAGCTGAAGTCAATGGCGCCTAATGCTCGATGGGTGTCCAGCGAAGTGATCGGCAGATGATGGGCTATGAAATTGCAAATGAATTAAAAATATACATATATATATACCAAAATAGAGGCAGTTACTTAAAACTAAAAAGCCAAAATTCAAAGGAAAACTGCCTATCCCCCAATGGTTTTACCGGCAATGCTTCTGCTCGACTCTCCGCTGGCTGCATGCCGATCACCAATGTACAGCTCGCCCTCCTCAGTGCCCAGCACATAATTGTTGATGCTGTTGTGCAGGAATGCCATGCTTAGTGCACAAATCTGAATCAAAAACTCTACTAAGGAATAGAAATTTAATTAATTTAAAGTTTTTGTGGACTTATAAAAAAACATGTTCACCCTTTTCTGTCCGACAACACTGTCTGCTGATGACTGACCGGTTTTTTTGTCCTGTTGCACGTCAATTCTGTCACTTCAATGGGCGACTGCAAATTGTCAATGCTCCATGAGCACATTCGTCCATCGGTTGAAATGGTGACCAAATCATGCGCATTTGCAGTGCCAACCATTTGCATGCACAACAATGGTTGTGTGTGTGCTTTGGCGGTCAGAGGAGTCTGAAAAGGGAACCATTTTTTTAAATGATAGTTTTGAAGTATAGTCTAACTCTTGATCCTTTTCTTGGACTTTTACCCCTTCTCCGATATGGATGAAAATTTGATAATTTTTAAGATAACAAAAAAAAAATTTTTTTTTATTTTTTCACTGGAAAAGGGGTGTGGGTTCGGCTCCTGCTCAGTATACAACCACATCAATTGTTCGCCCACCTTGCACACTGGCATGCGTTTGTTGACCCGTGTGTCCCAAATGCAAATTTGACCCGAATAACAGGCACCAAAGATGATATTCGGGTTGAACATGTCAAATGTTATGCTCATCACGCGTGATGAGCTGGTGAATGTCATCCTTAAACAGCAATTGTTACTAAATTTTGAAAAAATGACATTGCCGCCCCAGTTTATGGCACACTTGAAAAAATTAATTTTTTTTAGAAAATTTACATTTTATTTTTATGTAAGGATTTAAAGAATTTTTTGATGGAGAGGAGGCTTGTATCACTTAATTCCCTCCCCCACCCCCTATCAAAAACACTGACTCACTCAGGCGATGCCGTTTTGAAGCGTGTGTTCCACACGTATATCAAACTGTCAGGCGCCAACGGCTCGTCCTTGTCCCGATCATGGCACACCGCCACCAGTTCAGGGAAAATGGCCGAAAACTCGACAGCACACACGGGACGAATGCCGCCGGTAATTTGTTGTTTATGCAGTAGCTGTTGTTGGTGTTGGTCAGCCGCAGGGGCAACAATTTTCCTGTTCAGCGTGAGCAAATCACGCTTGTCATCCATCGCATCGGTGCGCGTGCCATCGGTGATGTAATCGATGAACACATCCGTCTGCCCGTTGAAAAATAAATGGAAATACAGGCAAATGGATGAAGCATGGTCAAAATCATGACATTACTTATGTGGATTAAGTATAACAAGAAAAGAGCAGTCGAAGAAATCAGAGATTAAAATTGATGAAAGAGTCTTTTTTGGTATTTCAGAAACAAGTCACAGAAAAGCAAAGAGATGCTTGATTAATTGGGTAATGACAAACAAAACAAAAAAGTCCCCGTTTCTCACATCTTCCGCAATTGCCCTTTCGATGACACGGGACGCCTTCTGGAAGTAGCGAGTGAACGCGGCACTGCCAAGAATTTTGCGCTTTTCCTCATCGCTCAGTGGCGGCACTTTGGCATGCGTTTGTGCATGATGATAACGGTCATCGGAACTTGACACATCTTTTTGTGTCTTAAAGGGGCAAAAAAGAGCTGAAAAACATACAACAAATAAAAATATGTCAAAGGAAATTTAATGGCAATTAGTTTAAAAAGGTGTAAAAAAAAATAAAAACCCTTAAGTAGAGGTGAACAAAATTGGTCAGAAAGTAAAAAGAAAGAAGTTTGCAACTGGATAATCACTTACAATAATCAGGAAAAGGTGGGGAGAATAAAAAAAAGTTGAAATCGTACAAATAGGGCTTCGTTTTTTTATGGTTAAACTCTTAACTCCTTCTGGTCGGGGGGGGGGGGGGGGGATGGCTAACACCCGAAAAATCCCAATGGTAACATATTACCGAATGGCTGTAGTGGTGGAAGTGCAGGTTCTTCAGCTGCTTGCGCACTTCCATTGTTGGCGACTCGTCCACTGTGCCACCGTCAATTTGTCCCACCGCCACTTCCTCGTCAATGGACAGCTCGTCAAACGCGAACTCCTGCGAGCCCATGCTGAACTCGCCGTGCGAGTGCCGCTCCCGCTCCTCGTCCGTCTGCGTTGTTTTGCAGTAAGAAATCTGTGGGTAAAAAAAATTGTTTTTTTTTTTTAATTTCGCATGATTTCTATGTAAAAATTTTTTTTGATATGACAAACTCACAAATTCATTCTTTGGCTGAATGGTCACTGGTTGGATGGATACCAATTCCAACTTTTGCGGCCGTCTTGGGCTCTTTGACCTGGTGGCATCCTTCTCATCCAAATGTAACTGTTAGGAAATAATGGGCAAAAATATTTTGTAAAAAAAAATGTTCAAGCCATTACGATATTGACTTTGTATAAATTTTCATTTTTAAAAAAATACTGTCGTTATTTTTTAAACCAGCTTGACGGTTATGTTTTAAAAAATGGTAAAGATAAAGTTGTTTTTTTTTTTTTTTGTTGTGAGGGAGATGGCATAGCGTACCAAGCCGCCATTGCATTCTCTGGCTGTTGAATGTGCGCTGCTCGGGTCACTTGGCGCCTCCTCACGATTTGTGCGCGGCTGAATGCCTAAGTCGGCCATCATCGCGTCCAACTCGGCCGGTGTCATTGTTGAGCGTGATGTTACTTGAAACAAAAAATCCTAAGTCAGAAACCCCCCCCCCCCAAAAAAAAACCATTTTCAATTCGTTTGCCGTGCATGCGTTCGCTTTTATGTCTCAGTTTGGCCGCCTTCATCTCAGCCAATTTTCTCTTTTTCTCCTCCAATTCCCGTTGGCGTTCCCTTTGCTCATAATCCTGTTCAGACATTTTTAGAGAATAATCTGTTAAAGGTATTAAAAATAGTTAAACAAATTATCAATAACGGATTGGGGTAAAACGAAAAAACTTGATCAAAAGGAATGGAAAAACAGAGCAAAACAATGAAGAATAGCTTAACAACGGTTAGCATAGGCGCTAACAAAAAATAGGGGCATTTCCTTCATTCTTTATTAGAGGCCGACAAAAAAAATAACTAAAATGAACCAAATACCTAAACACTTTTTAGTGTGTAGGCGCAAAAAAAATGTTTCCTAAAAATGTCGGATTTTAGCTGTGTAGTGAAATGTCGGTGCATCACAGCGTATTATTCAGCAGATCAGACACTTCATAAATAAAGCATCCAAAAAACTTTTTGCCACCCACAATCCATTAAGAAACATGAGGAAATCACATGAAATGATAAAAGAGAGAAAGAGAGGAAATGGGAGAGACTCAAATGTTGTGTGGAGGAGCAGAAGAAAGTCCACTCGCCAAACCTTCAAACGAAGAAAAACCACCAAAAGCATATTTCCTAGCCAATCCAACTTATTCTCTATTTCCTTCCGCCTTCATTTTGTCTTTTCTGTTTTCAAACTATGGGTTTTTTTTCTCCTCCTTCTTTAGCGATGTTTTTTCAAGGGCAGACGCTGCACACTCATTCATCAGCAAAAAGCGGCTTTTGACAATGAACAATCAAAAAAAAAAAAAATGAGACGGGGAGGGGGGAGGGGATGAAAAATTATACAAACTGCAGAGTAAATATTAAAAATGCATATTTTAGATGTTCGCACTTAAAATAAGTTTTTGCGGTCTACGTCAACTGGGCGCTCACGATTGGGCGCCAGCCAACTTTCGGACGCCATAACTTTTTTCTTAGTCAACCAAATTTTTTAAACTTAGTGTCTTTCGGATGCTGCTTATGGACTCTATTAGCGCCCTAAAAATTAAAAAAAATTACCCGTCTATAAAAAAGTTATGAATAAAAAATTACAAAATTTCTGACTTTTTTGTGTTCTTGAAGTTGTAACTTTTTTAAGAGTTGGTCCACCGCTTAGCAATAGCCTATTAATACCTTCTAAACCCTTAAAGCTTTCGAATGATACCGAAATTGTGAAATTTTGTTCACAATGAAAAAAGTTACAAAGTCCTAAACGAGTCTGGCGCCCAATCGTGAGCGCCCAATTGACGGCGTCCGAAGTTTTTGCCCTTCTTTTGGCGTTTCGTGCTTATTTTCGCACTTATTTCGCGATTTTTAAATTTGGAAAGGTAAATACACCTCTAAAACCGGAACCACTCAGTTCGGCGCGGCTCAGTTCGGCGCAACTAGCAATAACTTTTTTATTTTTCGTTCAAATTAAACAATTTAGGTATTATTCGAAAGCTCTTGACTAGATCTATCAACCTGCTAAATTTAAAAAAAATTTGAAAATATACAAAAAAAAAAGTATGGCCAAAAAACCTCAAAAAACTGAACTTTTCTGCACAGTTCGGCGCGACAGGTCATAACTTGGATTTTTTGATTTTTTGGCAACATTAATCAAGCACATATAGAGCTTTCTGATGATACCAGCAATATTTGAATTTGCAAACTGTTCGGTCCTTCAGTACCGACTTACAAAAAGTCCAAATAAATAATAAATTTATTGGAGAAAATAAATAAAATATAATTTGTCGGAGGTGGAAGAGAATAGAAGAATACAAGAGAATAAGAATGAATAGGAGAAATGGACGGGGGTCACAAATGGCTTGGGAAATATATGTCTGACCAACAAGAGGAAAATAGACACAATTAAAATAACGATATAATGTGGGGAGAGGAATTAACAAAAGAATATTAATTTATCATATTACGTCTCGGTCGGGTCAGTACCCGAACACCTCCCCTTTTAATTCGACTGGTTCATCCAGGCGAGTACCGTACCGGAATCCTACGGTTACGCATCGGATAGCGGCGATTCCGTGGACTCGGCGGTGGGCTGCGTTGGATCGGTTGTTGGTCTTCGACATTTCCCATTTGTCCATTCTCCACATGAATGTCGACTGGATCAGGCATATTTACTATGTCCTGATCAACATTCTCCAAATTTTCTGGTGGAATTGGCAGGCAAAAAGCCTCATTCAAAATGTTTAACGAGTCCGATAAATTGTCGGTGTTTCGGCGCTTTCGAAGTTGATTCGCGTGGAAACGTCTAATTGTTCCATCGGGAAATTGGACATCATAAATTACGCCCATAGATCCTCGAATTGTCCCAGCACGCCAGTTTTGTGAAAGGCGATGCCTAGCAAAAACTCTGTCATTCAACACATAATTTTGAGGTTTTGTGCCGAAACGTCGATTGAACTGTCGCTCCATTTCCCAATCTCTTTCCGATGGTTGTAATGGAGGCGGCTTTAGCAAATCCAGTGTGGTACGCGGCTTGCGACCTAGGAGCATTTCAGCAGGGGTCTTCGAATTTGGAAGAGAATCGTTCGGAGTCGTCCGATATGTCACCAGAAAAGTTTCAATAATGTCCTTTCCTGGTACTCCTTCCCCTTTTATTTTTCTGAACGCCCTCTTGAATGTGTCCACAAAACGCTCCACCTGTCCATTGGACATGGGATTATATGGTGCTGAAAATAAGTGAATAATTCCGTTGATTGTTGTAAACTTGGCAAATTCTTGGCTGGCAAATTGTGTTCCGTTGTCCGACACCAAAATTTCCGGAATTCCATGGCGCGTAAATAGATAGCGCATTTTTTCAATCGTAGCTGAAGACGATTTAGTCGGCATTTCAAAAACTTCGGGATATTTTGAAAATGCGTCTACTACAATCAAAAATTCTTTGCCATAAAAGGGACCAGCATAATCGATGTGTATTCTTTGCCATGGGCGTTCTGCTTTTGGCCAGGAATGTAAATTTGTCTTTACTGGAGCCTTTGCTGCGGCCTGACAAGGATGACAATTTTGAACAAATTGCTCAATTTCATTGTCCAATTTTGGCCAATAAACATATTGTCGGGCCAGCTGTTTCATCCGTTTCATTCCGGGGTGGCCTTTATGGAGTTGTTCCATTATTTTTGGCTGAAAAGCCTTGGGAATCACAATTCTATCCCCAAACATTAGGCATTGTTTAAGAATTGATAGTTCGTCTTTTCTTCGGCTGAGCAGTTGGATGACCTCTGATTCCTGCTTCAGCAAATCATCTTTCGGCCATTTTGATTTGACAAATTTTATAGCCTTTTGAATCATGGCGTCTTTTTCTGATGCAGTTACCAAATCGGCGAATTTAACTGGTAATTTCTCCAAGTGTAAATTAAAAATGGAGACCAAGTCATTTTCTACATCCAACGCGGCGATCACTTTTTCATCTTCATCACTCAAATTTTTGGCAATAAGTCGTGAAAGTGCGTCGGCGTTACCAAAATCATTGGTGTTGACGTATTCGATCGAAAAATCGTAGGCCAATAAAATTAAAGACCATCTGATCAATCGATTTGCACTGCATTGTTTGATGCCCTTTTTGCTGCCAAAAATACTTAGCAGTGGCTTGTGATCGGTTTGCAGTGTGAAGTGTCTCCCAAAAATCATTTTGTGGAACTTCTTTACCGCAAAAATTAATGCCATTGCTTCCTTTTCAATCTGCGAGTAATTTTTCTCAGCAGGCGAAAGTGATTTGGAAGCGTGCGCAATGGCTTTTGTCGTTCCGTCTGGAAATTTGTGCGAAATTACCGCACCGATGCCGAATTCAGATGCATCCGCCGCGACAACAATCTCCAATTTAGGGTCGTAATGCGTCAGCAATAAATCTGATGCCAAAATTTCCTTTAATTTGAGGAATGCACGCTGACAAATCTCGTCCCATTTCCACTCTTTCTCCTTTTTCAACAAGTCGTCCAATGGTTTTCTTATGAAACGCATATTTTTGACGTACTGTTGATAGTGGTTGATCATTCCGAGAAATGAGCGAAGTGACGGAAGGTCTTTTGGTGCAGGCATTTCAGTGATTGCATGTATTTTCGATGCATCGGGACGACGGCCATTTTGATCAATGATTTGACCAAGATATTTAATTTGTCCTCGGAAAAATGAACATTTTTCCATTTTGACCCGAAATCCATACGACTGGATACGGGTGAACACATCCATCAAATGTTGTGAATGTTCTTCAATGTTTTTGCTGACAACAATAATGTCGTCTAAATAGGCGGCGGTAAAGCTTAACCCAGCCAGCATTTTATCCATAATCGATTGGAAAATGCCCGGAGCTGATTTCACACCAAAGGGTAGCCGTTCCATTCGGAAATTTCCCTTGTGTGTTGCCAAGCCGCAAATTTTTTTCGAGTCCTCGTCGAGCTCAATTTGAAGGTATGCATCCCGCAAATCAATTTGAGAGAAAATTTTCCCTCCATTCAATGTTGCGAAGATGTCCTCGGGAATTGGTAATGGGTGTTGGCAATCGAGAAGAGCTTCATTAAGTCCAGTTGAATAATCGATGCATAGACGCGCTGAGCCGTCTGCCTTTTTCACAATAAAAATAGGGGCCGCCCAGTCTAAATAATCGACTTTACTGATGACGCCAAGATTTTCCAATCGGTCCAATTCACTCTCGACCACTTCCATCGAATTGTATGGTACTGGCCTGGCCTTACGGTAAATTGGTCTTGCGTCGTCTTTCAGCGACAGATGTGCTTTCTCTTTGGTGCAATATCCTAATTCGTTTCGGATTACATCCGGAAAAGCCTTTTTCAAATTTTCAATTTTAGCCTCCGTTCCGAAAATTTGTTTGGTGCGGATGGGAATAATTTTGCCTTCTGCATTCCCGGATTTGCACGAATTTACTGCCACACTGCCAATTTTCTGTTTCAATTCGTCTAACAGTCCAAATTTGTCCATTGTGTCCCGACTTAACAGATTCAGTGCACCGAATTTAGCCACAAAAAACTCCTGGTCAAGAACCATGCCATTCAATTCGAATGATGTTGTCCCTTTTCCAATAAATCGGACTTTGGTTCCGTCAAATGTTTTTCCGAACTCATTCGATTCTCTGATCAATGGTCGGCCAATTTTGGAGTATGTGCCTTCATCGATGATGTTTACATCTGATCCGGTATCGAGATGAATTTGAACGGGCTTTCCGTTAAGACGAATTTCAACTTTGAGCATAGTCAGTGAGTTGATTGCGTTGGTCATCATTCCAACTTTCAAATGTCCTATTCTCTTATTGTTGCTCTCCTTGGCGTGCATTCTTTTTCGCCATTCATGCACTGCGTCACATTGCTTCTCAACATGTCCAACGCCTTTGCACTTGGAACATTTCCTCGATTTGTGCCAACAATTGTGAGGCCAGTGCTCACTTCCACCGCATCTCCAACATTTCTTAATGATCTGAGTCATTTGCGCCTTGTCCTGAATTTGTTTGACTGGCGTTTGTTTGATCGACGGTTGGCTTTGTTTGACTGGCGCTTTGTTCTGTCTGCCTTTGCCGTGGACGACATTCACAAATTTTGATGAACTGGGGCCCTCCACTGCTTTGGCTTCGGCAATGGTCGACTGAAAATTTATCAAGTCTTCAACCACAGAATCATATTTGACATTGTCGCCGTCAGACGCCAACTTCGCCAAAATTCTCTGTCGGAGTGTCGCGTCATTTTGTGACGTGAGTGCAGTCAAAAGCATTAAGCAGTTGAACTGTTCTTTCTTCAAATCGTCGAATTTGAAATCCGTGAGCAGTCGTTTGTGTCGGTTGACAAATTGTCGAAACTCCTCGCCCTCTCCTCTCATCGCCTTCAAACATTCATATCTATCGATGAAGACGGATTGAGGTTTCGAGAAAAGTTTTTCAAGCTTTTGAAGCGTTGCGTCGAAGTCGAAATCGGTAACTTCTGACGGGAGCACAGAGCGACTATACTCACTGAATGCAGATTCGCTCAATTTGTTCATCAGAGACAACTTTGATTGCGTCCTGAGCAGTTGGAGCAGCACAATCCAGTGAAAATTTGAAACGGCTGAGCCATTCGGTCACTCGGCCTTTTTCATCACTCGGCTCAAACGGTACGACGTCAGGGAGCGAAGGAATTGCCGTGCTTTGTATTGGTAGAGCAGCTGCGTTTGCCGGTTGCACTTGGTTCGCCAGCAATTGAACGATTTGCTGCTGTTGTTGTGTCAGCATTTGCAGAATTTGTTCCATCGTTTGTGGGTTTGCTGGGTTGGCCGGCATTTTGTCGTTCACCACACTATTGATAACGGTAAATACCCCATTCGTTCTCGACCAATTCGTTTTTGCCCCCATTCGTTTTTTGTCTATGTAATTACGTGTGAGTCCAGACAGTGACAAGTTAGACAGTCCTATACTTATAACACGTAAAAAACGAATGGGGACAAAAACGAATTGGTCGAGAACGAATGGGGGTCCGTCCATTGATAACAGCGCCTAGGTGATATCAGTGTGGGTGCGCGTGGATGAACTAATTTGAGTCGCCTAGACACAAAATTAGCTGCGCAAAATTTTCTCGCACACTAAAAGCTTTTTAGGGCGTGATGAGTCTTCTACCAACAGCGCCAAGCTGTATGGCAGTGATGATGAAATTAATTATTTCCGCAAAATTGTTCGGTTTAAAACGGGGCGTCGCCAATGTTCGGTCCTTCAGTACCGACTTACAAAAAGTCCAAATAAATAATAAATTTATTGGAGAAAATAAATAAAATATAATTTGTCGGAGGTGGAAGAGAATAGAAGAATACAAGAGAATAAGAATGAATAGGAGAAATGGACGGGGGTCACAAATGGCTTGGGAAATATATGTCTGACCAACAAGAGGAAAATAGACACAATTAAAATAATGATATAATGTGGGGAGAGGAATTAACAAAAGAATATTAATTTATCATATTACGTCTCGGTCGGGTCAGTACCCGAACACAAACTTAGAAAAAAGTTATGGCTTCTCAGTCGGCCGCGCCGAACTGAGCTGCGCCGAACTGAGACCGACCGCCCTAAAACTCGACCAAAAAAATTTTATAAAAATATACCCCTAAGAATCGACCCCAAAATTTTCAAAAGTAGACCCATAAGAAATGCAAAAATTCAATCTCCAAAATTTCTATTTGCTTTTCTGATATCTTGGGACTTGAACGGTTTTTTTTCGTTTACAAATCAATTTTGGCTGATAATCGTATGTCTTTTACCGAAACGGGTCATTTTGGCGTGGCCATTTTGGCGTGGCCACTTTGGCGTGGCCACTTTGGCGTGGCCGTTTTGGCGTGGGCCATTTTGGCGTCGTAGGATATCTTTTCTCAAAGGGAACCAAATTAAATATTTTTAGTATCATTCGATAGCCCCAAGTGTTCTCTATAAGCCTACATATTTTTAAAAAAATTTGGCCCACCCAATAAAAAGTTATGTTTAAAAAAGTTAAAAAATTTCAAATTTCGGAAATTTTCTCGAATTTTTGAACGTTTTTGAACATAACTTTTTATAGGGTGGACCAAATTTTTTGAAATTATGCAGGCTTATAAAGCTTACCAAGAGCTATCGAATGGTAGTAATAATATTCAATTAGCTTTCTTTTGGACAAAGTTATGACCAACGACGCCAAAATGGCCACGCCAAAACGGCCACGCCAAAGTGGCCACGCCAAAATGGCCACGCCAAAATGACCCCGACCGGTCTTTTACTCCCGAAAATTTTGAAATGTACCTCTTTTGTAACTGCAATCAGTGAATAAAATTGTTTGCCTTAATTTAAACTTATTTACATAGAAAAACAGCAATTTTAAAAAATTATACCCCTAAATTTGGAACTTTTTTTATGCTTATTTTCGCACTTATTTAAGACCTTATTTTGGACTTTTTCGCGCTTAAAAATCCTCACCCTAATTATAAGCCCTAATTTTTTTTTTGTCACTTTGGGGATGTCAATCTCTTTTCGGATCGCCTCAACAAATGATGGCTTAATCGAATAGAAATAAGCCTTCCGCATTGGCTGATCGTGTCGCGGCTGATGAGTGACGCCAACGCGCTGTTATGGCCATGTTACACGATGAGCAGATGGAAATTACGGATAGTGGAAACGATGCGCTTTTATTAGTAACGTCTGTTCGACCAGTTTTTTTGAGTCTACCGCAGGCCTGTAGCCAGGAGGCAATTGCCCCTTTCCCCAACCGAAACAAAATTAAAAATATTCAAGAAAAAATGAACTTGTAGAAAAATCCAAAATAAATGTTTGTTCAATCCACGTCCAGTTCTGATCCCCCCCCCCCCCCAAAAAAAATTACTCGTTACGGTCTGGTCTATCGTATTGACCAAATTGATCCTTAAATAGTTCAAATTAACGACGTTGAACGGGACCGGAACAAGAATTCCTAGTTTTCTTGGATTACAGCCACTGTCCTGTCTCATTCGAGAACCGAGACTCTCGAGCAGCTCTAATTTTTACCATCAACAAAACACTTCAGCAGAGGAACAAGTTGACAGCCACCCAAACTCGGAACTTCCGAATTGTGTACATACATTAGACTTCTTACAATGAGAATGAATTGCAGAAGCAACTAAATATTCGAGTATTCTTCCATTTTCAACGCATTTCTTAGTTCAACCAAATCTGCTGATCAGCAGAAATCTCTCTCATCAAAGTTTGGAAAGGAGTGACGAGTTCACACACCGATCATTTGCCCCTCTCCGTCCCCCGAGGGCGGAGGTAATTGCCCCCTTCGGCATGGGCACCAACAACCGACACAGAAAGGTGAAAATAATTGCAATTGGACGCACAAAAGGAGGAAAAATGGGTTCAGAATGATTGACGAACGACATGATGATGGCGGGGGGGGGGGGGAAGAAATGGTGCAGCATCAGCAGAAGCAAAGCAGCAGGTGGTGGTGGTGGAGAGAGCAAAATGCTTTTTGAGCGAAAGGAAAGGGGCGGAGGGTGACAAATTGTCACTGGACAATTTGTCATTGGACAATTTGTCTTTGATTGACAGTTTGTCCTGGTTTGTTTGTGTGTATTTTTTGTTTACCATTAGACCTAATGCGCGAGTAACATCCCAACCAATCAGGTGTGGGACGTGGACTGAAAAATCCTGCGGACCACGTATCGCGGAAAACCGTTGAGAAATTGGGATCGCGGATTTTTGGAAAAATATTCGAGTAGAGTGGGACAGGGACTAAAACCGAAGTCTCAGTTTTTAACCGAGACTAATCCAGGTTCCGGGATTTTTACCGGGATTTCCCAATTTTTTTCCTTGGGTTTTCGACCGATTTCCCGGTCCAAAAGTGTGACATTTCTTCTGTAATACAACAAAAAATGACATTGGACACTGATCTTGTCTTGTATTTCCGAATCTTTTACAGTCTTTCAATTGTCACAAAAATGCCGAATACTAACAACAAAGACAACCAATTCTGATTTCTCCCAACTGCTGGTGCAAATGCATAAATCTTTCTTAAACTGATTTTGGTCGTCCTTTTTCTTCGCCCCCCATTTATTCGCCATTATCCCTCAGAGAATGGTCGGCTTATCCCTCCTCCTTCTCAAATGCGCATATCTCTCCCCAGCCCTCCTCACCCATCCATCTTGCCCTCATTTTCTTCACATTCAACATGAATGGGCGGGGGGGGGGGAATCTTCGCCCCTCGGGGCGTCCCAATTTCGTTGAAGAGAGAGAGAGAGAGAGAGATGCACGACACAGCGGGAGACGCTTTGGGGGAAAGTTTTGAATGGGCATGGGAAACGCTTTCAAATGGCACAACTGGTGAGCATCAATCAGACAGCAGATTTGCGTGATTGATAAGCAGTGATCATTGCCAGAGCGCCAACTTAAATTTGCATTGGTAAATTGAACCCCGTCGGAAACCGTAGCAAAACTTGGGCCTTAATTTATGTGATTAGTACTGATCACCAAATTAGGGTGTAACTCCGACTCCGAGGCCCCCAAAGTTTTCGAAAAATTCCCAACTCGAACCCGTGACGATTTCGTTCCCAAAGAGTTCCTCCTGGCATTTGGTGCCCGAATTCTTTAGTGTTTTTTTCTGAACTCGATACAATTGACCCGAACTTTGTTAGGCCAACCCTCACCCGTTCACTACTCGGTTCGAAATCGATCCTGCCGTAACATTGAACCGAGCCCTACAATTTTCTAATTTCTCCTTACTCTCCCTCCTCTTTGCACATTGTTGATGAATCGCCATGTCCCCAACTTCAATTCCATCACCTCTCCCCTTCCCCTGTCCCATCCCAATTTTCCCACCAATTCTAACCGCCCAAATGTGTCAATTGGACCCCATTGTGTTCGTTCGTCTCCCCCCCCCCCCCCGCTCGGCCCCTCTGTGATTGCGTGCCCCTTGTCCCCCCGGCCCTCCCAAATTTCTCCATCGTGTCCTTTCCATCCCCCCCCCGCTCCATCCGTCGTGCTGATTGGTACCACCATCACCGCCCCCCCCCCCAACCCCACGACTGCGCTCTCTCCTCAAAGCAAAGCGCAACCTCCACAAAATCCAAAGATGGTGGTGGGGTGGCGATGAATGAGTGAGGAGTGTATGTGCAGCAGTAGCAGCGATCCCTCCCTCCTCCTCTGCTGATGATGATGACAGACAACAATTTGAGGGTACAACGCCGTGGGGGGGGGGGGGGGTGAATTGCCCTCCCCCCAACCCAACCAAACACAACATCAACCTCAAAATCATCACCATCAAAGGGGGTGGGGGTACCACCAATGCGAGGATATCCATTATCCATTCATCTTTGGCTTCTTTTTGAAATAATGGAATTGTGAGGTAAATATGTTTGGCGTTCTGTTGTGATGAGTTGGTTGCGCCCGGTCCGAGTGTCGAATAGTGTAAAAAATGTCCGAATGTTGAATAGCCGAGTTCGAACGATTTTTTAAATAGACGCTAACTGTAGCATTAGATCTTAGTTTAAGCTTAGGTCTAGGCTTTTATGTTTTCATTTTTTAAATAAAAGCCAAATTGGCTTTTTCTGTGCCATTCAACATTCGGAAATTTTTTGTTCTATTCCGACACACGGACCGTTAGCGTAGCCTACGCCTCCCCACGAAATGTCGACTCGACTTTTTGTCGACTCACCTAAAACTTATGTTCAAAAAGCCATTCCCATTTTTTTCGAACTCAATTACACATCTATTTCGAACATCGAACCTCGCGGCGATTAAATTAATCGAAAGTATTCGGTTTTTGGCCGAGTCGACATTTTATGGAGTCGACATTTCGTGGAGTCGACATTTCGTGGATTTTTGGCTTAGTCGACATTTCGTGGGTGCGCCGTAGCCTAATTTTGAGATAATCTGTTTGGCGTTCTGTTGTGGTGGGTTGGTTGAACTGATGATGAGATGGACTGAGTGATACTCTCTGTGTTTTTATTCTACCAAATTTGAGCTACTGTTGCTGATGGTGGTGCTGATCCCATTTTCATTGTGTTGTGTGTCGACTGAGTGAGTCCATTGAGGACAGTTCAGCCAAAGAAGCCGATCGGCGATTGGTTGGATGGTTCCCCAAATTGAGGAATTTATGAATAATGCGAGTTGAAGGGGTGGGCAACAGTGTTGCCGCGGGTCGGGAAAAATTCGGGTTCGGGTTTCGGGTCGCGAAAAACCTCGGGTTTTGGGTATCCGGTTTCGGGCGGCAACACTGGTGGGCAACAAAAACTTAAGAAGTTTACCTCTGTCTATCCATAACTTTTTATTGTCATCCATCAACTCAATGTTTCATGGCAAACGTACAAAAGGTTCAAATTCAAGGATAATTCTGGGTGTTACTGTTGTCCATGATTCCGTATCAATTATTTTTGTTTTTTTTTATTTTCTGTCTTTAATTAGATGTGGCATGATCAAAGTGTTCATGCCCGTAAATTGACCCGATGCGACATGTGACCGTAACCGCGAATTAAAGAAAAGGATCCGTGACAAATCACTTTTCATGGCCATGATTCACGGAGCACCTCTGTCCTTTTTATACACAAATTGAAGAGTTTTGACTATGCTTGTACGGGACCGGGATTTTTGACAAAACCGGGACGAAGATTTTCAGGACCAGGAAAACTCGGGACTGGAACCGGGAAAGGGGACCGGGACCTAAAAAACCGGGGATTCCCCGCCCGGTCCCGTAAAACCCTAATTTTGACCATATCATCAGTGATGATCAATTTAACCAATTTTCTAAAATAAACAATTCCGATCAATTTGCTTCATGATATCATTGCTTTTTTAATGGACCTTATCCGAGATTGGCTTAATGACCAATAAACAAATTGGTGAACCTAAATCATTTGCTGACCAATCACACATTATAAATTATGTTGTTTGACCATCATTTCAATCGTTTTTTTTCCAATTTATGTTTCCAATCATTCAACAAAAGTCAAGTCACTCATTTTTCGTTGAAAATTTTGACTTTTGCTGCAACAGAAGAAAGGCGGGTGGTGGGTGACCTCCTCCCCTCGGGGGTGATTTTGAGGTGACTTTCTTTGGAAAGGAGCGCCGGGGGGGCGGCAACGACACAACCACCGCCCTCCGCCGAAGATTGGACAGGCGCAAATTGTGAATGAATGGAAATTGGATGGGCTCGGGGGCAGGGGCAGGGGGACGACACAAATTGACCATCGCTCCCCTCCCCCCCCCCCCCCCTTTCCCCTTTTGTTGAAGTGATTTGAGGGGTTGCAAAGGTGGGGGAGGGAGGGGGCGACGACCCCGGGGGGAGGGCGTGACAAAACGACGACAAAATTGAGGGAGGAGAACCTTTTTGGGAGAGCATAACCTACCCCCAGAGAGAGGTGAATTGTGTGGGAAAAGTCACAAAATCACTCACTCACTCACTGTCCGCCGACCGATCGCTCTCCCTTTACCCCACCAACCCCCGGGGGGGGGGACAACAAATCGGTATAAAAGGGAGTCCATTTGATGGCTGACAATGAGTGCACACACCACTCAACCTCCTTAACATAACATAAATTGTAAAGCGGACACAGAAGAAGAAGTCCCATTTGCCATTGCAAAGTAAGGCGTTGCTTTGTTGTTTTTTATCAAAATTTAACCATTAGTAACCAATCGTACTACTGTAAAAATAAGGTATGCCATTTGTTTACAGTTACAATTACAGTATGGCACACCCAGTGATGGTGCTTGACCTTTGAGGGTACTACTGTACGCGGTTATATGACTTTACATTGGAGTATACTAATTACCGGGGAAGCTGCTCTCGAGTTACGACTCGAGAAAGGGATATGACGGCAATTAGACGGTGCCCTGATTTTGGTCTAAAGGGAGTACCAGTAGATGAGATGGGCACACAAATGCCTCACGGGGGGCGGCGGAAATTTGTCAGCTAAATTGGTCGGTCGCTTTAACTAGCATTAGCTCAATTAATTAACTAACACTAGAAATATAGACCCAAAATCTAGCACTTTCCTTCCTCCTGTGTCGAGTAAGGAGTAAGGACCGGGGGGAACGAGGCCCCGGCGGGCATTTCCCGGGGCCCCCCATTCCCCCCGGGTTTTATGGGAAATTACCGCGAACGGGGCCACGGCAAATTCGGGGATTTTTGCCCCGGCTCCTCCGTTCCCACTTTTTCAAAATTGCGGTCCCTTGTGTCGAAACCGATGAGAAATTAAAATAAAAAATATTTTTATTTATTTTTTTTTTTCAAAAAAACCTAACTTCCATCGGATTCGCAACAACAGCAGCAGGGGGTGGATGAGTTTGGTTCGTCCACTCTGTGCCTTCCCACCGTGCACATTTCCCACTCATTTCCATTGTGTCTCTATTGCAGTGGCGGGGGGAGAGGGGGGGGGCGATAATGGAATTATTCGCCTTGGATTTTTTCAAATTTGCAATGGGGCAAAATTTGTGGCGTTGCATTTATCGGAGACGGAGGGGACAATGGGAGGGGAGAAAAAGTGGGCAAAAGGGAAACACACAAAACTCACATTGCCCAAGGCCATTTTCCAGGCCCCAGGCATCGCTAGCCAATAAATCGAAGGACACCCCTCATTTGATTTGAGAGGAAATTTTGTTGAAGAATTTCTCGGAAAATCAAAGAGAGCCCGGACCGGGTCCGAGGACGCGGTGACAAGACACCGCCGAGACACCTTTTTTTAAATTTTCTAGGGTTAAAGTTTTTCTCAAATAAATTCAAGAATTTTTTTAGGCAAAAAATTTCGTTTAAATTTTTGCAAAACTAAAAAAAAAAACTCTAGAAAAACTTTGGCAAAATCTTCATAATGTAGAATTTTTCGAGATTTTTTTTGTTGTTGTGAAAAAACAAAAAAATTTCTAGAAATTTATTTGGGAAAAATGTCTCGGCGGTGTTTTGGGCGGCGCTGTTTTGTCCTGTTCCGCCGGGGACAATAAATGCCGGATTAATTAGGGTCCTCCAGTCCAGGCCCATCCCCCCCCCCCTCTTTTTTTTGTAAAATTCTCTATTCCGCTATATTTTAAAACAAAAACACACAAATTTGTTAAATTTAATATTCCCCATCATTTCGCATAAAAATCATTTAATTTAAAAAAAAATTTTGAATTGAAAATTGCCTTTTTTTTATTTCCTTTGTCCATTTCTTTCGCAACAGCAGCAGATGTCCGTCCACTAAAATCAAATTCAGTTTCGCGATGATCTTTCCTTCGACTTGTTGGCCTTCACCACCACAAATACAGCAGTGATAAAATATGCAGCCGAAGACAATGCAAATGAATGGGGGCCGAGCACCGAATTTCGTCCCCCGCGGCATTCGGAGAAAAAAGAAAAAAAAATTCGTTTTTGGTCAGAGATAGACACAAACAGACACCTGCTAATGATGATGGTACAGTGAACACTATCCTTTCTTCCGCACACACTATTCACACTATTTCCTGTCACTTTTTGCCTCTAACACTGTTATATTTTGCCATTTCTCTGTTTGTCTGGCTTGGCTAGGCACGCTATCAGTGTGTGCACTTTTTGTGCCCCTTGGGAAATGGGAGATGAGAGAGAGAGAGAGGAGGTTGTGAGAGAAAGGGAGAGACAGAAGAAGACAGAGAGATGGGTAGATAAAGAGAGAGAGAGAGAGAGGAGGTTGTGAGAGAAAGGGGGAGACAGAACTAGAGAGAAATATGGGGAGATAAAGAGAGAGAGGGGGGAAAAGTAAATAGAGATATTAAGACCCAAAAAGAAATATAGAGAGCGAGAGAGGGCGGCACCACCATAGCAGACAGAAGGGGGCAGTCATCACAGTAGCAGCTGCCCCTCCCCGCCGCCCCTCAAATTGGGCACAAAGTGAGTGTCCACATCCCCCGAGGGGATGCGAGTGGACTTTGGTTGGCATTGGCTCTGCTTGTTTGTCCTCTTGCTCGCCCGCCCGCCCCGCCCCCGTCCTTTCATTGCTTTTTGTTTCTGCCGCCCCCCCCCCCCCGGCGCCCTTTTCCCCCTTTTCTTTGTCGTTCACCCCCTTTGCTTTGCTTTGCTTATCTTTGTTCATTGCAAAAAGGAAGGCAATTTGAGTGTGTTTTAAATATCCCCCTCCCCTCACGGATATCAAAGCGAATTCATTTGCTTTCGAAATTTATTTGCCTCAGGGGTACCTCCTTTCCGCTTTTGTTTGTGTTCCACTCGAAAACTTTTTTTTGTTAATTTAAAGTTGTTAATGAGATTTATTATTTTAATACATAAATTAAAATCCTTTACATTTAGCTATTTTTTGAACATCAAGCGCCCAAATTTCTCAATAATGGTATGGCCAAAAAAATGTTTTTTTCACTTTTAATTCCCTTCTTTTTCTTCTCCTTTTATCTTCTGCTGTTTTGTTGGCATTTTAGTAACATATGCAGGAAAATTTCTTTATTTTTTTAAATTTTAATTCCCTTTACTTCTTCTTTTTCCCCCGTTTTCTTTTTGTGTATTTTTGGTATGTCTCCATTAAAAAATATTTTTTTTTTTTCATTAACAACACATTTTTCCCATTTTCATTCTTTCCCCCCCCCCCTCCACTTTTTTATCCCTTTTGTCCCCTTTTGGCCCCCATTTTGCGCCACTTTATCTTTATCGCATTCGCCACTCTCCAACCCCATCACCTCCCCTTCACATTTCTCTCTCTTCAGCTGCTGCTGCTGCTGCTTTCTTCTCTTATCAGTTGTCATCAAAACAGCGGCAGCAGAAAGTGGCCGAGTCCCCAATCGATAAGAGGACGCCAATGTGGCCAAGTCGGGGGGCCCAGCCTCCCCCCCCCCCCCCCCGGGGTGCCTTATGTGCACAGCCCCAGCAGCAGTAGAGAGCCAACCCCCAAAATTTGTTGTTGTTGAAGCAGAAGCAGCTCTAACTCCTCTATGTGCATAATATGTGCATTGTTAAGGCTTGACCTTTCTGTGCTTAGAGTTTCGGTATTTTCAAGTTTGGGGCCCAGAGACAAATGCGAGCAACGCATTTTTTGGGACCCTTCAAATAAAAATGCCAATTTTTGAGGGATGGCCTCGAAAACTCCAGTGGAAAAATAATGTTGTTTTTTTAAGCTTATTTAGGCTTTTTTTGTCTGGGCCCGATAACAGGAAAATGCCAGGGAGTTTCTATCGCCAAACTGCTCCCCCACCCTCTCAAAAAAGCGGCAAATCTATACAAAAAAAAAATTTAAAAATTCGGCACCAACCTCCAAAAGTAATGGCAAATGCCGAATTAGGCAAATTAGAAATTCGGCTTCCGACGGCTTTCTTCTTTCCAGAGCAAAGATGATGATAAAGCCATTTCTCAATGCTTCAAAGCACACATTAACTGTCTGACTGGAGTGTTGATAAAATGGTCCATCGATTGATTCATTTCATTCGCCGGCCGTTCCCTCCCGTTGCTTCCCCCCCCCCCCCCTTTACTCCCTCAACGTGCTTATCTTTCCCGCTGAGGCAATTCCAGGCTTCTTTATTCCCCCCCCCCCCCCCCCATTTCCATCCATTGCCCCTTAGGGGATGTTAGGAGGGCGGGGGGCGGAAGGGATCCTCCAAAGACTGCCGCCCTCGCTCAACTCACATTGCCCTCATTTCCTCCCCCGCTTCCTCCCTTCCAATTGATGATCACCGGAGGGGTGGGGGGGGGGGCGGGGGGGGAGTTGGTTGGTTGGTCATCGCCGCGTTGTGTCGTCGTTGTCGTTGTGGCGGCGAAGCGAAGGAGGAAACGGAGGGCGAGGAGGAGGACGATGTTCCTCCCCCCCCCCGGGTGCCCCTCGTATCGCTCGTTGTCCCCCCCCCCCGCCCCCGGCCTCTGCGCGGTTGGGGGGGGGGGGGGTGAGATTTCCTCACCAACAACCATCAGCAGCCCCCGAGGGGCGCCTGATACTGCCATCCCTTTTCTCCCCTCCCCCCATTGATATTATTTGCCTCCTCCTCCTCCACCATCATTTTCCTCACTCAACCATTATTCCTCCCCCCGCGCAGAAGAGACACACTGATGGGGCTGGGGGGGGCGAGGAGACTTACCCCCCGCGCCCCCCGGGGGGACGCACCGGGGGTGGGGAGAGACTCACCCATTCGCCCCACCCGCCGCCGTCGCCGCCATCACCGGCCCTCCTCAACTACTGATGATGGCGTTGAGGGGACGGACACCACACAGCCCCAACACACACACACATTTACAAATTTGTTTATCATTCGCCCTCCTCGCGTCCCATTTAAATTTGGTTGATAAATGAGTGTTGTAAAATTGAAAATGGCATTCATTTTTTGGCGTTTTGAATTTTTAAATTTAGACCTTTCGTTCAGATCTTACGTGTGCCGGCAAAATTTCGGTCCGACAGAATATCGACTCGGCCAAAACGACCAAATCTCGACCCAATAGAGTTGCGACTAAGCTTCAAAGAAAATTTGATAATTTTTAGAAATTTTCATTGGTTTTTTCATGTCGGGATTTTGTCGTATTTTGGCTTAGTTGATAGTTGGCCAGGGTCGAGAATCAACGAAAATTTGTAGTAAAATAATCCTGGTTTTTAAAATGATTAGAAAATGAGTTTTTCTCTTTTTGTTCGTCCATTAATAAATAATTATTTCTTTGGCTTTTGCGTTGGATTTTGATGCTTCGCTTAGAAGAATCAAAATGATAAACAACAGCAAAAAAGCAACAACAGATAAACAAACATTTAAGGCAGCTTATTTTCACCTAATGATTTTTTTTATCTTTATAAAAAAATGAAACCAAAAAAAAAAAATTCTCTCTCAAAAAAACAAAGTTTAATTCCCAATTCCAAACTTTTATCAAATTTATAACCAAAATCCTTCCCGATTTTTCTTTTTTAAATTTCTTCTCAAATTATTCAATTTCCAATTCGAAGATTTACCCAAAACTTTCCCAATTTTTTTTTCCTTTTAAATTTAATTTACCTATCCGATTTTCCTCTCTAATTCTTAACTTATTGAAATTTCCCCAATTGTTCAAGAGTTTTGCTAAAATCCTTATCAAATTACCTTCTCCGAATTTACTTCCCATTTTATCTTTCTTCCCAATCTTTTGACTACGATCATTTGTGACGCTCAAATGCTTTCTTTCTTCTTCGCTTCGGCTGCTCCTCTTCTTATCATTTCCCATTCATCTCCTCGTCATCATCAAAAACTGAAACGCATTCTTCCCCTCCCCCCCCCCCCCTTCGTTTGTCTTTGGCCTTATCACTCACTCTTTTACTTGGAACCAAAACAGACCGGGGGCTCGATACTCGAGACCAAGACCACAAAAATGCGACATTTTTCGGTCGAGACTCCGAATCATTTTTGGTTTCTAATGACAAAATTTTTGGTGTTTTTCGCTTTGTTTTGCGACGCCCTCCCCCTGAAATGTCTGGTCACATTAAGCCTTGAAAATTTGCACCGATTTTTATCATAGGTTAAAAGATCACCCTTATCATGAATCACATGTCATATTCATGATCAGAAAATACTACAAGAAGCACATTTTATTAACATTTCGGGGCGCGGGGGGGGAGGGGGTCAAAACCGAAAAGCACCAAATTTTCTTAGCCCGACGAATTCTTAATATTTGAAAATCGAAAAACAAACCCTCCCTCCCCCCCCCCCCCCTTCGCAATCAAAGTGGAGGATTGACTGAGCAGCAGTGCTTTCCGCCCCTCTCCCCTGGCATTATTGCCAGCCAAATAAACTGATCACACTGATCAGGTAGGGGGGAATGATTGAATCGCATCAAAAAATCACATTGTCTGTCCGTCCGTCCACTCACACCCTCCGCCGTCCCTCCCCCTCGCTCTCCCTAAACAACACATTCACTCACCCACAAAATCAGTTTCACCAACAAAACATTGCTCTGTGCTACTGCTGATGTGATGATGATGATGGTGACTACTCCCTCTCTCTCTCCCTCATTCCGTCCCTCCCTAAAACATTCCCTCCGTCCCCTCCCCCCCCCCCCGTCCCTCCAACCGATTGAATTATCATCACATCATCAACAGTAGCAGTAGCAGGAACACCAACAACAGCAGTAGCAGAGCACAAAAAACTCCTCTGTCTTCTTTAGTGTACTGATGTGATGATGCTGTTTCATCAATCGATTTGATGATGATGATGATGAGGTGCAGGCGGTGTCGGGAGGGGAGGCATACGTCCACCCTCTCTCTCCACCCTCCCTCGCCCCCCTCTTTTTCCCTCCCGGCTGATTATTTAACTCCCTCCGCCCCCCCCCCCCCTCCCCCCCTCTAATGCTCCGTCCCCCCCTCCCCTCCCCTCTCTTCTGATACACAAATGAGTAGTGTGTTTTTTCTGCTGCTGTCGGGGTGTGCTTACTATCCATAAATTATCACTCAATAAATGTGGTCGCTGTTGCTGGGCTGAGAACATGTGAAAAAAAAAATTGGAATTTTAAAATTCTAGCCCACCCTTTTTTATGCAAAAACTGCGCGACAGCTACACGGTTTTTTCAAGTCTCATGACTGAATTTTTTTCAGGGGAAATGAATCAAGTTTTCAAATTTGTTACGATAAATTTTACAAAATTTTTTTCCCTCATTCGTCATTTATTAGGCAAAATTTGTTCACAAAATTTGTATTTTTAAAATAGAAACCCAAAAACAAATTTTCCTTATCTTAAGACTGAGAATTTCACGCTTTATTTAAATCATGCCAAATTTTCTGATTTATGCCCTCTTCCTTTTTTTGCAGATTCCTCAAGCATAATAATTTTGCAAATGTGCCAACATTGTGACCCCTATCATCTGCAGCATAATCACTGTAATTATCAATTTCAACATAAATTGTGTTTTTTGTTCATTGAATGCCCAAAAATCGGACCACCAATCAGTCAGCATTAAATAAATACCCATTATAATGGTCACTCATCACCATCATCACCAACTCCACCACTCTGATCAAATTAATTCTGATCACAATGATTCCCACCATTCCGACGCTTCCCCAACGCCTTCCTCCTCTTCCGTCGAGTTCAACCAGCACCAGCAACACAACCATCATGACCACCAACAACAACAGCACACAAATGCCATCAGTAACAACAACAACAGCAGTGTCACTCCGCCATTGCCAGTGTCAGAGGATGGCACAACAAATGCCGTCGAATGCGGCACAACAAATTGTTGCCAACAATTGCATGAGGGTGAGTGGGTGGGTGCGATGGATGACTCTACTGCTGGCCGAAACGACTGATGACTCTGATCAGTAGGGTTGGCGGTTTGAAACCGAACCGAACTGAAAAAAATTGATATAAATTCGGTTTCGGTTATATCGGTTCGCTTAACCGAAATGCTCAGTTTCGGTTATCGCTTTCGGTTTTTGGTTAACAGAAACGGTCGGGTTCGGTCTCATTTTAAAATTACGCCACAATATTCGTGTCCATTCCAGGCAATATCGGGCCCGAACCCGAATTCGGAAAAAAAAAAACGTCGAAATTTCCAATTTTCAAAAATACAAGCACTTATTACCCAAAACCAATGCTATTCATCAAATAAGATTCGGTTTCACAGAAATGCGTCACGCGGTCGCTCAACTGAACGGCAAATTGGACAGATTGGCACAGCAAATGGCACGCGTCGAAGCGGCTGTTGTTTGCCGAAGGAACGGTGGTGGGACGGCACCGACCACGGCACAACACGGGGAGGAAGAGGAGGAAGCGGAGGGGGACAAGGAAAAGGAGAAACATCAAAGAAGGGGCAAAGAAGCGAATGCACGGACAAACGGACGACAACATTTTGCCAAGAAAGGAGGGGACGTCAAGGAAGTGCCAATGCTGAAGCCAAGGTACCGTGCTGAAAGAGAGACTCTCGAGTTGGGGGAAAAGCATTTGTTGCGTCACGGTTTCATAAACACCGCAACCATGGGCGTTTCATAAAAATGCCTAACTTTTTTGAGAAGAACTCAATATAATAACCTTTGTGAAAAGCAACCAAGTTAATGGCGGTTTTATGACCGCCAATGATCGGTTTTTATGAAACGACTTAACACGGGCGAATTTTACGCTTGTGTTGGGCTTTAAGCTAAGACTCTCGGTTCGATTTAAACCATAGTCACGGGCTCAATTCGGTCTTGACCAGGCTGTTCGAGAAACCCTGGGCCGAGAAAAGAGATAAAGAATTCTTATTTTTGAAAACCATGATTTTTATTGAGAAAAAAGTTTCTCAATATTATAGAGCAAGAAATTAAGAGTTAGAAGTTTTTTTTTCGGCGTGGGGATCGAAATGTTTCTGAATTTTGGTTTAAGGCTGTGCAAGGGATACGGCCATTACAGCGAAAAAAGCGACATTTTTCCGTGCTTTTTTGTGTGTTTTGGCGATCGCATCCTACGGCTAAATCACACCTTGCCATTTTTCAGTCACACATCCGCATGGAATGGCGTCAGCAGCATCATTAAAACAAGCCTTGGTGGTGGTGTCAAAACGCCACCGTCTGTGCTGACGCCATCACCGCCACACGGTGTCTTCTGCGACGGCACCCTCACGGTGAAGGGCGAATTTCTTGGTACCCCTGTCAACGATGGCGGCGGCAACGAACAGTACCGTCAGCAGCAACACAACCAGCACATGGACAATAGCAGCAGCATCGGCTTTTTTGGAGCGGCTCCTGTCACTGTCACGCAAGGGCCAATGACAACGGCGGTTGGCAGCCGGAAGCGGAAGCCGACACGGACATCGGCACAACAACAGCAACAACAACATCATTACCAAGTTGGCAATCGCCATGTTGACCAAGTGGTGGTAGCATCACCGCCGGCTACCACGACAACAACGACAACGCCGGACGAACTGTTGTTGGCCAACCTGTTCGGCATTGTGCCGTCTGTCAGCTTGGCAACCGCTTCATCATCGTCCGTGGTGCCCGCTTCGTCAACCATTGGAGGCGGCTCCTCATCCGCTTCGTCGTCCGCTTCGTCCGCGGCGGCATCGTCCAACTCGGCGGCTGCCCTCTATTCCATGCTGTTGCACCATCAGCAGCAGATGACCAATGCAGCAACAACGACGGCGTCAACAACGACGACCACGATGTCCATTGACATGGACATTGTTGGTGGCACAACAACCGCAACAGCGGCTGGCAGCAACAATGAGTTGTTGTTGAACGGCATAGTCGGCGGCATCACTAACAATGGTGGCAGTGCAAACAACGGTGCCATAACATCGCCCAATTTGTTGTCCTTCGCTTCTTCCGCTAGCGGCAACGGCGGTGGCAACGGTTCGTCCACAACAAACACCGCAACTTCGATGGCACAACAGCAACCGATGTTGTTGTTGAAGAATGGCACAAATGACGGTGGTGGCGTGGGCACAATGGTGGCCACAACCACCAAAACGGCGAGTCCACCGGCCGCTGGCGGCATTTTCTTTGGCGACGATTTCCAACTGTTCAAGCACAACACCACCGGCACCAACAATAACAACAACAACAGCACCAAGCTGGACAGCAGTGATCCGCACCATCACCACCAGCAGCAACTGCTGCATGCCATGGAGACAAGCCCGCCGGGCTCACGTGAGAACCAACAGCAGGTGTGGGCATGTTTGCTGCTACTGTTATGAGAAATGGAGATTTTTTTCAGCCTCACCTCCCTCTAAAAAAATTTTAAAAGAATTTTTTGGACATAATCTGATCGGAATTTTGACTTTTGCCTTTGAATTTTTTCATTAAAATTTTTCTTCCCAAAAAATTTGGCTAGAATTTTAGAATTTTAAGGGCTCTAGTGCATTTTATGCGACCAATCGATGTTTAGGCGTCCAATCAAATAACATCCTCGGTTTCTTGGGTCATAACTTTCTTCTTGGTCGGTCAATCCCTACATTCTTGGTATCATTCAAAAGCTTAAAGCCAATAGAAGCTAAATATCAAGTTTAAAAATTTAGAACCCCTAAATTCAGCAATTACAAAAAAAAAAAAATTAATAATTTCATTTGTCTGTTTTGTAACTTTTTTTTGACACTCGGTTTTTCGTAACTTTCTGACATTAATACATTCTAGAGATTTTAAGCTTTTGAATGATACCAAGAATATAGGGATTGACCGACCAAGAAGAAAGTTATGACCCAAGAAACCGAGAATAGTTATTTGATTGGGCGTCTAAACATCGATTGGACGCCTAAAAAGCACTAGAGCCATTTTAAGGAAAAGTTTGTATGAACTGTTTTTTTGTTTCTGAAATTTTTCGTTTCGTACCTCCAATTAATACTAGACTATGAATTGGTCTTCCGGGTTGCAACTTTTTGCATACAACCCTCAAAAGTCGAAACTCGCAGGCCTTGCTATTTAATTATTATTTTTTGATCTAATGTATTTTTTCAGGATTACGACAGCGAGGGCTGTTTGTCACCGTCCGTGTCCCGCTGCAACAACTGCAGCACAACGAAGACGACGGCATGGCGTCGCGATGCCACCGGGGTGCGCACGGACGGGAACCTCCCATCTCCTCCCCTCATCACTGTTGGAAGGGCGTAGCCCAGGGGAGGTCACGGGCTTGCCATACCCCCCCCCCCCCCTCCCCCCTCCCCCCCTCCCCGTCCATGGGGTCGGGGTCGTTTCGGCCCCCACGTTTCGGCCCCAGCAACATTTAAAGTATCATAACTTTTTTTCATTGCCAACCAAATGCAAGAAATTTATTATCATTCGAAAGCTCTTCATGAGCTCTATTAGACTTCTAAAAGTCTTAAAGAATAGTCGATTTACAGAAAATGTATGAACCAAAAGATACCAAAATTCTGACTTTTTAGTGTTTTTCATGTTGTAACTTTTTTTTAAGTTGGTCAATCGATTAGCAATAGCTTATTCATACCTTCTAAACACTTAAAGCTTTAGAATGATACCAAATTTGTGAAATTTGGTTGACTTTAAAAAAAAGTTACAAAGTCCTAAACGAGTCTGGAGCCGAAACGTGCCTGGCCGCCGTCCATGTAACCGGAAAATTTAAAAATCTTAATAGCAAAAGTACAGGGATTGACCGACCAAGAAGAAAGTTATGACCCAAGAAACCGAGAATAGTTATTTGATTGGGCGTCTAAACATCGATTGGACGCCTAAAAAGCACTAGAGCCATTTTAAGGAAAAGTTTGTATGAACTGTTTTTTTGTTTCTGAAATTTTTCGTTTCGTACCTCCAATTAATACTAGACTATGAATTGGTCTTCCGGGTTGCAACTTTTTGCATACAACCCTCAAAAGTCGAAACTCGCAGGCCTTGCTATTTAATTATTATTTTTTGATCTAATGTATTTTTTCAGGATTACGACAGCGAGGGCTGTTTGTCACCGTCCGTGTCCCGCTGCAACAACTGCAGCACAACGAAGACGACGGCATGGCGTCGCGATGCCACCGGGGTGCGCACGGACGGGAACCTCCCATCTCCTCCCCTCATCACTGTTGGAAGGGCGTAGCCCAGGGGAGGTCACGGGCTTGCCATACCCCCCCCCCCCCTCCCCCTCCCCCCTCCCCCCCTCCCCGTCCATGGGGTCGGGGTCGTTTCGGCCCCCACGTTTCGGCCCCAGCAACATTTAAAGTATCATAACTTTTTTTCATTGCCAACCAAATGCAAGAAATTTATTATCATTCGAAAGCTCTTCATGAGCTCTATTAGACTTCTAAAAGTCTTAAAGAATAGTCGATTTACAGAAAATGTATGAACCAAAAGATACCAAAATTCTGACTTTTTAGTGTTTTTCATGTTGTAACTTTTTTTTAAGTTGGTCAATCGATTAGCAATAGCTTATTCATACCTTCTAAACACTTAAAGCTTTAGAATGATACCAAATTTGTGAAATTTGGTTGACTTTAAAAAAAAGTTACAAAGTCCTAAACGAGTCTGGAGCCGAAACGTGCCTGGCCGCCGTCCATGTAACCGGAAAATTTAAAAATCTTAATAGCAAAAGTACAAAAAAAAAAAAAGTCTTAATGTCTCCCCCAAACCAAGGGTCTGGCTACGTCCTCCCTTTTGATATTTATTTAAATTTTAAATTTCAGAAATTGGTTTGCAACGCATGCGGCCTTTACTACAGATTGCATCGGGTAATTTTACAAATGCAATAATTAATTGATTTTTATTATCATGGATTAATAATTGGTCTTGGGTAATCAACGATATTTTCAATGAACTTGCCGTTTTTAGTTTTACAACTGCTGGGTGGTATACCCTATGTTTGGTTTTTTTTTCTTGACTCCATGCCAATATTTTGTTATAAATCATAAGTCTCGAGTTGTTTGGTTGTTACAGCTTTTGTTCTCTCGTGATTGATGACCAAGAACAAAGGCTTTGGTCGATGAAAAAAAAAAAAAGGAATGATTGGGATTTAACGCGGTTCGCTACCGCGATAAATATTAATACGACCCAAACCGTGGGATATTTTGGTCCTCATTTCAGGACCCCCTGCTCGGTCCCGATCATTTTTCGGAAAATGTTTTTTTTACTCATTTTGAAGACGAATCGACCTGTGCACATGCGTAAGGATTTCATCCAACAACGCTTTCGTCGTAAACAGCACCAACAGGAGAAGGAGTTGCAACAGCAACAGCAGCAACAACAACAACACAACCACCGTCTGTTGATGATGGGCATTGTGGACAACATGAAGGAGGAGACGGAGCAGGAACAACTGTTGTTGCAACAACAACAGCAACAGACGGATCAGCAACAGTTGCAACTGTTGGTCAACGCGGCGGCAGCCACCAATTCGTCGCCGGCAACCGCCGCATTGGTGAGCATAGGGGGGGGGGGGGCGGGGGGAGGCAAAACGGAGGATGAGGAAAGGGGCGGAAACGGACAAAACTCAGTCACCCGAAACTTAGCCGAGACATAACTCCGCCGAAAAAAAACATTGCCAAAAAACACTGTTTTTTTTTTAGGAAAATTGCAATTTCCGAAAATGGCAGTCATTTTCTAACTAATTTTTTTGTTTGAAGTTTTCTTCAAAAAAACTTTTGAATTCCCTGAAAAACAGTGGGTTTTGGCAATGTTTTTTTCCGGCGTAGTTATGTCTCTGTCGGGCGACTGAGTTTTGGGGTTACCGGAGGGGGGTCAATAGAAAACGTACAAAGGCCTAACAAAAAAGTACATTAAAAATTTGGGCATTCTGTTTGACATTATGACTGTCTCATTCACCATTCAATAGTTTACCATGACATCGACGGTTCATGAAACTTTGTACATAAGCAAATGGCATGACAAACTTAATTACAAGCGCTTCTTTATTATATGACATGAGGAAAATGGATTGGACAGGTCATTTCAACAAAGAGTTACTGGATTTTTAAACTACTCTGTGATAAAGCACATCCGCATTGGAGCGAAATTCCTTAAGAAATTTTAATCTTGAAATTAGCCTGATTTAAAAAACTACATTTCGGGCCAATTTATTGTCTCATTTTTAGGTATTAGCCGCACTGGAACAACAACAGCAGCAAATGGTCGCAGTAACAGGAGGCGGAGGTGGAGGAGGAGGAGCAACTGTTGGGGAAACAAATGCGCTGACAGTGGACGGGGGAGGAAGTGACAGACAGTCGAAACAGCAGCAGCAGGAGACGGGGACGTATCAGAACCATCACCACCACCACAACCACCAGCGACAACATCAACAAAAGGTGGGTCAGATGATAGTACAAATATAGTAGTGCTGCTCACTTGGGGTGCATACGCTGTAAACTTTTTGAGAAAAATTTTGGTTTAAAAATTGAAAAAAAAAAATTCGGGCCGAGGGGGGAGGCAGAGGAGGGAAAATGAGCTGCTACTCGCTCACTCTAACCTGGTGGTCAAAATGTTTTTAAATATTTATTTTATAATACGAATTGTTTTTGTTTTCATTGGTTTGCAATCAATTTTGCTTGGGTTCAATTCCCCAAATAATAATTTATCACCAATTAAAAATATTATCGTACATATGTTTATTCTTTATGCAGTAAAATTCTTGAATAATTAATCTATTTTTCATATAAAATTGAGTTGATGAATTCACGAATTTTAGTTTTTTTTTATAGGCTTTCTAAGGATTTTTGTCTTGTTTTCAAAAAAATGGGGTAACAAGAAATATTCATTCAATATTATTACCCACATTTTCTGATACTTTTTTCATTTTTACAGTATTTAATGCTTTTCTGTTGTTAAAATACCTGCCCCTTTAGAAATAAATTTAAAAAAATAAAGGATCTAATTTTGTTTAAAAATTTACTGCCTAAAAAAATACAAATAATGACTCGCAAATGTCGGGCAAATTTCCGACGAATGCCTAATTGTTTAAATTGCACTCTTTTGAACTTTAGAAATGTGTTGTAGATTAGACAGATTTCGGGGCTATGAAATGGTCATTAACGCTGTATTTAATTCTGATTATGACAAGCAGTTCATTAGCGATGTAAGTCACAGCATTGATACATTTTCCAATGCGTCAGATTGCCAACAAATCGTTGCTGCCAACCACAACAATGGCGGACGTTTTGGCACAGTCGCAGCTGCTGAACGGTCTTTTGGAGCAGCATAGCCAATGAGAGTGGGTGGATGGAACTGTGTGAGGGGATGGCAATGCCATGTCAAGCGACGACGACGAAAAATACCCAAAAAAATGCCTTCCCATTTCACACCCTTTGATTGATGGTGGACTTTCATTTTTGAAAACTCTCTTTCCTTTTACACATTCCATTTTTTTCTTCTTTTTCTTTCCTAAACCATTGAGAAATGCTTTAATTTCCATTTTTTACATCATCTGATCATCTTTTTGCGCACTCAAAATGCATTGTACATTTTTGATCAATTCAACTGGTTCATATGCGATGATGATCACTTGGGTCTTCAGCAGGCAGTAGAATAATTCAGTTGATAGTAGCAGAATGCCAAACGAATTCAAAATTACTCATTTTAGATATAATCGATTTTATACGACTAAATTTGTGAGTGAATCAACTGAGTTTGTCCTCTAGATCAGGCCCAATTTGCTTCATCGCTTCCCTTTTCCTGTGCAATTTTGGAGAGTAGCGCAACAATCGATCATTTCATTTTTATGTTATTGATCACAAATTTTGCATCATAATCACAATGAAAGCTTTATCAGTGCTTCTTTTGTTCCCATGTTTTTGAAATTTAAATGCATAATTTTTGCACAATTTTTGACCCCATAAGACGGAAATTAGACTTAAAATGGTTTACGTTTACTTTTATATTCTTTTGTTTTAAAATGTCCCAATTTCCGTCCTTTTTTCATCACCTTTTTTAATCATTCGCACGTGCCTTTGCCCTCCCTTTCAGGTTTTTTAACCGTTAAAATTTCCAAAAAAAACGAAACCCAGTTCCTTCCCTTGCCTCATCAGAAGACTGTCGCCCACCCCCAGAAATCACGACCACCAACAAAACAAACAAAATGTGCATTCCTCATCATTCTGAGAAAAAAAAAATTGTGTTGTTGTTGTCCTTCCAATCCCTGCCAATTCTCATTATTTACGCCCGCTTTTTGGATACTGTTTCTTTAACTTATTTCGACATTTTATTTTCCTTTTTATTGCATAATCATTTATTCATTTCTGAACCACTCCTAATTTTATTGGTCTTATTTTATATTATAAAACAATTCAAAATGTTCGGGAGATAAAAATTCAATTCATTTTATAGCCAAAATAGGTTCGGTTCGGTTCGGTTCGGTTTTTTTTATTTTTGCGTATGAATACACACAATGAGAGGCAATGGTGATAATGATGGTGCGCTTCTGCTTGGCTACAGTGCCGAGTATGAATGCTGTCTTCATTGACCACGACCCGTGGCAGTGGTTGCCGTTTGCAAGGTGGCGTAGCCGGGCTCGCAACATGGTGGTGAGGTTAAGCAGCGAGCGTGAAGAGCGGCTTTGGGAAGCTCGCCAGCAATTGGCGTAGTGGGCGCCCTCCAGTTGACATTGTCCTGGACAGGATTGACCACTGAAGGACGGGGGTTGTAATCAGTCGGATACTCAAGTGGTCCGTATCGGTGGCTAGTTTACCACTGAACGCCTCCTGGTGTCGCTGTTTCCCCCCGTACGCTTCCGCACCGTTCGGATCGTTACCACCCACATTTTTTTTCTTTTGTTTCAAAGTTTAATTACAAATTCAAAACAACCATTTTATGCTCGAAGTTAGAATAAAAAAAATAAGTAAATAATATGAAAAAAAGTTAAAACAATAAAGCAAATAACGAAAAAAAGTTAAAACAATAAAGCATTTAAAATTAAGTTTTTTTCATCTTGATTCGGAAGCAATTGCCAACAGAATGGTGACCAACACGGAGGTGCACAGATGATAGCCAGTGCCAATGATTGACGAGATAAACAACCAAACCATTTTATGTTCGAAGTTGTAATAAAAAAAAAATAAGTAAATAATACGAAAATAAATTTAAAAAATAAGGCAAATCAATGAGAAAAAGAGATATGGCTCCTCTTCCACATAAGCTATCCAAGTGCCACGCAGCTCCGTCCATTCCATTGTCCCCATCCAAGTCCTGCGATTGTGCTTCGAACTCGGCCGCAACGCCAAACGCATTGTGGTGGCGGAGGGCAGGCGCGAGTTGAAGCCGAACTAACCAATATTTACACATTTTGAGCGCTCTATTCCCTTTCCTCTCAGCGTAGTTCCACCATCCCCCCCCCCTCCCAGCTCATACAAAAAGGAGTTTTGCTTTAACATTGAAAAAAAGTTAAGTTACTTTGTCAACAGATGAAAATAAATACCTGATATTTCTTATGCACAATGAACAGTGGGATTTGGAATTCCACTTTTGGAATACATTCGGATGTTGCCTTTGAGAAGCGCTTCTTGTTTGACCCCTTTCGAGAAGTCCTGTTTTTGGTATAGACAGCTACATTGTGGCCCGTTTCAATATATCAAATAGGAAAAGAAGCTTGGGTCCAAGTACAAAAAAGTCGAATTCCAAATCACACTGTTCATTGTGCATAAGAAATTGATTAGGTATATTATTTTCATCTGTTGACAAAGGAACTTAAACAAAAAGTATTTTTTTCGATGTTTAAGTTACCATGTCTTTTTCAAAGGTGGGCTTCAAAAAATATGATGTCCAAACAAATCAATAGAATCAATTCCGAATAAACTAACCATTTCGGACTTTGTCATTTTAACTTAAGAAATTAATTTTACACTTTTTTTTTTGAATTGTGTTGAAGGTAAAAATATTTAATGAAAAAAGAAATGTGTGCATTGGAAGAGAAAAAAACATTCATCGCAAATATTAAACCAACATCAATTTGAAAAGCCATTCTCTTCATATGTGTCCCATTTCTGATTGGTTATATTCTTTCGTATTCAGCAGCACATTAAAAAAAACGCTCCACGGGCGGCGGTTGCGGCGACGAGTAGCGGTGACGTTTTGGCGGGGTCGGTCCATTGCCACCACCCCCACCGCTTCCATACAACGACGCGTTGTAATGACTGACAGCAGCCAACGAAGAGCCCAGCGGAAGTGGTTGCTGCTGCAGCAGCATGCCTTGACCATCGATGCGTCCTCCTCCTCCCCCACCATACGACGCGCCACCGCCATAATCGTCATAACCACTACCGCCACTACGACGCATGTCATAGCTGCCAGCTCCACCAACTTCACCACGTTCCTTGATGAGAGAAATTTCATTAAAATTTTTATGATATAAAAATGAAAAGGCAATCAAATAAAATGAATTCAGGTACAGAATAGAGCATTTTTTTTTTGCCTCGCTTCCCGGGCTGTCCTCGTATTATTCGAAAAATTAAAAAATAATAATAACCGGGGAAAAGGGGCGGGTGCGATGGAAATGTGAAATAGAAAAGGAGGCTTACCCCGCGCTGGTGATGGTGGTAAGTTGCGCCACTGCCACCGCCGCCGCCACCATACTTCGGCTGTTGCACGTCCATGTCCATCAGCAGCTGACGCTGTTGGCCTCGCCACGACTCTTTGCCCAATAGTTGCTGCTGCTGCTGTTGTGGCTGAACAAATGGCGACGACGACGACATGGCCATGGACATCAGTGACGGACCACCAATTGAGGTAAAATTTGCACCTCCACCACCACTGCTGTTTCGTGCTCCCCCTCCACCACCAGTGCCAAGCATGAAGGACTGTTGTTGCTGCTGTTGCAGGTGCTGTTGTTGCCATTGGAATTGGGGTTGTGACTGAAATGAAGCAATACCACCGCCGCCGCCACCCCCGGAACGGCCACCGCCACCACCACCCATGCCAGGCGTAGTAAGCACAGACGAAGCAACTTGGCGCTAAAATGGGCTGGTTTTGTGTTTGCTACCTGGGATATTGGGAGGAAAATGAGCTTCATTGTCTACCCTTAGTTTATTTTTGGTTTTTATCGGGAAGAGATACCATCAGAACAAGCGTAGGGGACGTTACAGAACCCGGTTCACATTCCAGAAACTTTGGAGTGAAGCGAATGCGGGAAATTTTTTAACTCTTTCCCAACCCAAAAAAGCGGACCCACAAATCTATTTGTTCCGAAATTGAGTTGACTAGAAGAGTGCTCACTGAATGGCCTTTACACTCACCTGAATGACGTTGTGAATTTGTTCAAAGCCAGGCAGAACAATTGGAGCCGTCTGATTACGCTGAAAAACAAAATTTGTAAAATATTCAGGACGACGACTACCCCCCCCCCCACCCTCGCCCCTCTAAAAATTACCAATTCGCCAAGAGAGCGACGGTTGGGTGCAAGCGAAGGCGGACTGCTGCCAAATGCCATGCCGCCCGACATTGAGTTACGGGAACGGCGCTGCGCTTGCGTAAACTCGCGTACCTTCTTGTCAATGAACGACAGTAGTGGCAGTTGTTGTTTCTGTTTTCAAGGAATGAAGAATTGACCGCGTTTCATTGTCTCGCCAAAACTTCCCCGCCCCTCCTTCTCCCCCTACACAGTTATTTTGACCATCAAATTTGAAAGCACAAATTAAAAAATTCGTAAAATGCTAAACAAATACATTATCGCATTCCAAAAAATGAATCTTTCCCGGTGAATCATCTCTCTCCCTTTTCACTGTGAGTCACTGCCCGTTTTTTTATCGCTATGGTTGATGCGTAACGAGAAAATTTTGGCATGAATTATTTATAATAGAAAATCTATTTACATTTAGTAGCCACTCCTTCTTTCTAGTAAATAAAAAGCGATACCCAAAACTCGAAACAATTCAATTGTGACACATACCCATTTCTTCATGTCATCAATGAACAGTTGAAATGACTCATTCGTCAAGTGGACACCGTCCGTACGATGCAGTTGGTACAGTGTGCGCTCGCCCATGTGCCGAAAGTGCAGACGTATGTCCGTCATCACCTATACACAAATTGCAAAAATTTGAGGACATCCCCTAACAAAATAAATAGCTCATTAAAGCCCGGAGCAGCTCGTTTCCCCCGCCCCCCCCCCTCAAAAATTTTTAAGAAAAACTTCTAATTCTTAAAAATTTTTCACTAATAATTACTAGGTAGTTTTTTCAGGCAGGAAATTTCAGGTATTTTTAAGAATAGAAGGTTTTCTTAAAAAAATTTTTTTTGGGGGGGGACGAAGTGGGGGGGGGGGGGGGGGGAGGGGAACGGGGGGGGGAAACGAAGTGCACCCATTAAAGCCATGCCTTGCCACGGAATCGGTACGGCTCACCGCCCCAGGAAACGCCGCTGATTTGATCAATGTAAAATTGAAGCGATTGATGCTGAAAAATGAAGGGATGGAATGATGAAAACAAAGGAATGCCATCCAATGGGATGAGAGTCACTTTGTCCTGGCGTTTTGCAGCCACTCGAGCGTAGAAACCGCGCAACACCTACAGTAGAAAAGGGAGAGGGAAAGCAATAGCTTGATAATAGAGAAACACACTAATGATATGAAATTACCCGAATCAGCGACTCTTTGTCCATGGTCATCAGATCCAACAATTTGGACATTGAAATGAGCACTTTGCGCATCTGTAAAATTTATGACAAATGCATTTTTTGGATGAATTTTGCTAATTAATATTTCTTCGTTTCTCAATGAAAATGAAAAAAAAAAACCGAGGACAAAAGGTAGGAAACTTGGTGCTTTAATCCATTATAGTATACACCAGAGAAAGGACTAATCCGAGACATTATAAAAAAAGGGTTCCAGCAAAAAATTCTTCAATCAATTTTTCCAATAAATCAAAGGTATATATATTCTTGTTCCTTCCACATTATACATAGGCGATGAAAAGCAAGCGCACCTCCACCATTGTCAGCTGACCGTCCCGCACTTGGACACTCGGTGCCGATGTGCGGTTACCGTCCGCATTGGTCGCCACCGGTCCCTTGCTGCCCGGCTCGCTTTGGCCTTGGGCCGCTGCTGCCTTAGGCGTCGTTTCAGCGGCATCGCCACTGTTTCGTCCCCTCTTCACTGCCTGCTGTTTTTCATCCTTTGCGGACGGCGTCGTTTTGGTTGCCGCTATCACGACAATATCGCTTCCCCCTCCTTCTCCTCCGTCGCCACTTTCACTGTTGCGTTTTTCATTTGCCTCCGTCACGTTACTTGAAGCAGCCGCAGCAGTAGACGATGTCGGGCCTTTGCTGTCCCCTCCAGTAGCATTGGCCTGGAAATGGTATCACCCAATTTGTTAAAAAAACAAATTGAGACTGAATTAGGCGAAACAGGAATTTGTTTAAAGGAAAAAAACAAATAAAACATGAATTCTGTGTGACGTGTATTCATTTTTGACCTAATGCTCAACACATACCTTTTGTTGTGCGTCTGCTGCTGCTGCGTTCGCTGAGACAACGCGCAATGCCTCCTCCAACTCTTCATGTTTTTGCTGCACCATTTCAATGGTCGGCAATGGATTCGCCTTCAAACAGTAAATGGAAGTCTAGGAGTAGAAAGTTGAAAAAACAATGGGACGAAGATTCGGCATGGCAGAGATTTCCGAGAAGGTATTTTTAGAAATTCTATTTGGTCTATATAGGAAAACATGTACCAGAAATCGGAAAAGCACCGATCCATTCAAGGGTTTCCGGGATCCTTTTTTTTGAAACAGGCACACGGTTCAGGAGCCCCGAAAAAAGGAATTTGTAATCCATAAATTCTGTTTGGGTGCAATTCTCGAATTCTGAGTCTCGTCCGGGCGAAACGGGTCAGTTCCGTCTGAGCCTACTTTAGAACATCATAACTTTTTTCCAACTTGATAATTTTCTCAATATTGGTATCATTCGAAAGCTCTTCAAGAGCTCTATTAGTCATCCAAAAATCTAAAAGATTAACTCAACAGCAAAAAGGAACAAATAAAGGTCCTCAAAAAAAACTTTTCCGCAATTTTCAGGTTGTTACTAGGGTTGGTCACGGTCGGTTAACCGAACCGAAACCGAAACCGAAAACCGGCCTTTTTGGGCCAAAAACCGAAACCGAAAACCGGGGGTAGCAAAACCGGCCTAACCGAAAACCGGGGGGACCGGTTTCCCGGTTTCGGTTTGAAAACAAAAAAAAGTACACCCCTAAGAATGGGACTTTCAATGAAGATGTTTTAGTAAAATTTTGATGGAAAGTTGCACCACATTTGAATTTCTTTGTTCGTTTTTGTGAGTAAGTCGTCGTTCAGTTGGGTTTCTTCCTGTTCCTGTGAAAAATTGATTTGGTACTATGCCGCCATGCAGAAATTCATTTTAATTTTATTATAACAAAATTACTGCCCATTTTATTATTTTTTTTTAATTATTCCTTTTAATAAGCAAATTTTAATTGTTTGTGTTAAGTTCTCTTAACAAATCTGACCCAAATATCAGGGATGTTAGATGTCCTTTTTTTAAAGAAATGTCCTTTTTTCTTACTGTGAGGTAAAAAAAAGAAGAAAACAATACTATTTTTTATAATTTTTAAAGCGATTTCTTAGTATTTTTTCAAAATTTTTCCCGGCGGCGCCTATCGGCACCACCGGACCCCCACTCGCGTAGGATTTCTCAACATTTATTTAAAACCCCCTCAAAAATTGTTTGTCAAGATTTGTTACCAAAATAAAACTAAATTTTCAAAATTTTCCCACGGCGGCGTCTATCGGCACCGCCGTAACCCAGCCCAATTAATACTTTAATAAAAAGCGAAACCATATAACAGCTAAATTGTCATGAAAAATGTTTTCATCAGCGAGCCCTGCCTATTCAGGAAAGAAAAAACCAAAAAAAAAAACCCAAAATATACAAAATATTAAAAAAATGTTTAAAAAATTTAAATTAAGTGTACTAAAGTTGGGACTGAAAATAAGGCGAAAAACCGATTTCGGTTTTCGGTTAACCGGGTATCGGCCAAAAACCGAAACCGAAAACCGGGGGTAGCAAAACCGGCATAAGCGAAAACCGGGGGGACCGGTTTTAAACCGATTTTGACCAACCCTAGTTGTTACTCTTTTGTCTGTTGATCAATTGCTTAGCGATTGCTTGTCAATATCTTCTAAACATATAGAACTTTGGAATGATATCCGAAGTGAAGAATTTGAGCAAGTTAGAAAAAAGTTATGATGTTCAAAAGTAGTATCAGACGGAACTGACCCCTACCGCGTCCGGGTCCCCGGTCTCTAACCCGTACGAATAATTTCATCATAACCACCACCACCACCACCAGTTCAGTACCACCACTTATCACTGACCTCTGTGGTCTCGGCCAGCCAACTCTTGCGAAATTCGTCCTCCGTGAATTTGAAATTGCTGGCGATGTACGTGAGCGCGGTCAGCGAAATGGTGCCAGTCACTTTCAGCTCCAACACAAATTTGTCCCCCTTTTTGCTTGCCGCTTCGTCGCTGCTGGCCGCCGTCGGATGGTCCACCTTCACAATTTGGTCAATCTGAAAAAAAGGTACGGATATACACAGTATGTGTGTGAGAAAAACACCCAATACATTAAGGGCGGTAAAATGAGAAATTCCATGACAGAAAATAAGGAGCTGCCCGCACATCTCCCTCCAAAAATTCCAAAAAATTTTTTTTTTAATCTTAACTTTTCGAAATCCTACTTAGAGGCAGACGCAAGGAAAAACAAACGGTATGCCAAAGTTATACAAAAAAAAAAATTAGGGGTAGGGGAAAAAATGGCTACCTCAAAATGGTTAGCAGCACCAGCATTTAGACGAATGAAACAGCCTGTGATTGCCTGCGCAAACTGTGCCCGGTCACTTAATGTGGCCAATTTCAGCAGTTGCGGACGCGACAAAGTGCACGCGTCCAAATCCTTGGCATTCTGTAAGGGTGCAAAATAAAAGTTAAAAAAAAAACTCAGAGTCGCCGAGTTTAGCACAAAAAACATTGAAAATCCGTACCAAATATGCAAAGCCTTGGCAAATTCGAATAAAATTTAGGATCAGAATGGCGCGTTTCGTCCTTACCCGCTCTGGGATTTTAAAATTAGAAAAAAAAAACTTTATGTTTTTTGTTTTTGATAGGGAAGTGTAAGGAATTCATTTTGCGTTTTTTTGTTTTTTTGCCTGTGCTGGCAGTTTGGCCCGTCTCGCGCGCTCCTCCTCCCGTTGCCGGGCCCGTTCCTGCTCCTCCAAATCGGGCACTTGCTCAGCGTCGGACAGTGCCATTTGCAATTGTGCCGCTTTGTCCCGCACGTGCTCATTGGTCGGCAATGTCTCTTTCTACACAATAAACAACGCATTACTATATAACATATTCGTTTATTTACTAATTTATTAAAAATGCCAATATATTTTTTTTGGGCCATCGAGAAAAACTCATTTTGTTAAAAATAAAAAAACTTGTCGCAGTGCTTCTGATGACATATTTTATTTGAATTAGCCTTGTGGAAGACATTTATTTGGGTTTTCTTTTCGAACGGAAAGGGGATGTAAAGCATGCATATTTTTATGTGATGACTACTATTACAAATTTAAAAAAAAACATTCACCCACCCATTGACGCATGTCGGACAGCCACTGCTTGAACCCGTCCTCGTTGATCTTGTGGAATGTGTGAATCCAATTGATGGCGTATTTGCCATATAATGGGAACATGAGTTGGTAGTCAATTTTGGCCTGCACTTCGCCCTTCTTGTAGATCTGTTGAACAAAGGTGATGAATTTATATTATTGTCTTTGCCATATTCCATGACATCGTGGCACTCACTTTGTATTCCCGTGGACCGTGTACAACGTCTTTCACTTCAATGATGTGATATTGGCACTCAGAGGGCTGAAAAAGGCCAATTTATTTGGAAATGTTAATCAGATCGGTCTGAAACACATATGTTTACAATTCGTAAAAAAAAATAATAGTAAAAGGCTTCTAGCCCTCCATTTTTTCAGAAAATTTCAAAAATTGTAGAAAACCTATTTAAGTTTACAGAGGAGGTCTTTGTGGGTCAGTGTTCACAAATCAAGCTCCCATTTTAGACTAATTCCGAACCCTGAATTATAATGAAGTCAAACATCCAAGTTTTAAAAAATTCACCTTTTTATATAAAAACTGATTTGTATGAAAAAATGGGAACCAATAAGTGGTGACCAAGAAAAAAAAGACAATATAAACAACTATTACATTGGTAGATACCCCACAATAGGAGCAGCGCTTCTTCGCGCAATGGTGCCACACCCCACACACCTTTTCCTTGCTGATGCACGGCATGAACACAAAACAGCCAACCGCAGTGTCACGGAAGCGTTCAAAGTCGAGCTTGGCCAACAGGCGAAGCATTGACGGACTGAGCGCAATTTGCATCAAATTGTCCTTTTTGATTGGCGGAGAAGCTAATTGTAAGAAAGAGAAATAAAGTGAACCTTGGAAAAAAGACTTACCCCTTTCCTCCCTCTTCACCGAGTCGGCCAATTCAAGCAGTTTGGTCGCATGCGCCAAGTCACTTTCTTTTTGATGGACAAAACCGAGTGTTGGCGACTGTTCTTCCTGCAAATAAAAAATTAATGGATTTTCATTTTTCGTTGGAAAATAAATTGTTTTTTGTGTCAAAACAGCATATCGGAATGAGAAGATAAGCGAAACAGGGTGGGCACGAGTGGAGGAAGAGGGTAAAAGATGTAGAGACACGGTTTTTTCTTCAAGTCCAAATAAAACGCAACGCGAATTTCGTTCAGAATTTGCCAGATTTCTAACAAAACTCGGAAAGCATCAAACATAAAACGGGACAACGATATGTTACTTTTCTGGGGGTATTACAAGTCTATCCGTAATTAATTGTCTACAAAATCTGTTTAACAACTTGAGCAGAAAAAAACAGACCTAACCCCAGAAAAAACTTAACCCCTCTAAAAAAACAAATGCACAACACACTTTTGCTTCAATGTAGCTGAACCAGCTGACAATGTCCTGGTCGTTCTTCACATTTTGGGTCGGCAAAACTTTGTCCATGGAATAGTCGCCGAGACGACGCAGCCGCAAGCGCCGCTTCAACCACAAATGTTGGAATGACTCCGCTTCCAATACGTCACCAATTTGGTCAATCTACGTGAAAAAAGTCACTGAGGAAAGAATGAGAAAAATTACGAAAATTGTCGTCGAAAACTTTGAAGGCAGTCCCGGATAATTGACACGCACATAAAAGCCGATCACCGCCTGGCGAAACTGTTCAATGTCGAGCACTTGGAGCCGTTTCAATTGTCCTTGGGTTAGGATCAGACGCTTCATCTCCTCGGCGGTCTTAAATTTTTTTTTTTTGATAGTGTTGTCCCGTTTTTTTAAGGGAGGAGGAAGGAAGTGATATGTATAAGCGACCCAGATGACTTCAAAACCGGTAATTCCAAGGCCAAAATTTTTGTTTCGTATCACTAAAGCATCCAGAAATTACCGTAAAACCGGTACCCACATCTTTTTTTTTGATCGAATTTCCGGTACCAAATGGTAGAAAACCGGTCCCTGGCCATAAAACGCACTCAAACAAAGAAGTTGAATAAACCTGGATGTGCTTTGTCGGGTCATCCTTCGGTTCCTTCTCCGCCTCTTCCGCCACTTTTTCCGCATTGCCTCCTCCTTCCGTTGGCTTTGCAGTGGCATCATTGGCCCCATTTGCATTTTGCTGCTGCGTCGCCTCGCCGTCTGTTGCCGTCCCATTGGACTGGTGCGGTCGATGCTGTCCCCCATGGTCAGAAGCAGTTCCATTGGTTGGACTGTCTTCATTATGTTGATCAACAAGTTGTAGCTAAAAAATTGCAAATTTCATTTTGTATTATCAATTGCCAAAAAAAGAGCTTTTTTCGGTATCGGAAATACCGCGGTTCTTTGTAGGGACAAAGCCCAGCAAAATAATAAACTCTCTTGGCAAGCAAACGAGAGAAAATGGAAGGAAAAACAGTGAGATAAAAGCGAGAAAATGAAGCAATATTAAGAAAATGAATGAAATGGAATTGCCTTTTCCGCATTAAACATTGGTTGCAGAATGTTTAGTTTGGGGTTAAGCTCAAATCCGATTGCTCAATTGAGCCTAATGAGGGGGGTAAAGGAAATCTGTGAATGCTTTCGCAATTTGAAGGACGGTCATTGTTTTCACAAAAGTTCACCCCAAATTTGGTAGTTTTTCTTAAGTGTAGCATGCAGCACTTTCAATCAAAGCATCCGAATATGAAAGAATCAATCTTTCACTCAGCCCACAACCTCGCTCCCCCGCCCTAACAACTAGAACTCTGATCAGTTTTCCAGGAAATGTGCCAGCAAATAAGAACCATCCCCAATAAAATATGTTTCGCATTCGCATCTAACGTTTAAGTGTATACTTGGTAACTTCTAAAACTCTTGAATAGTGATAATGATAAGAGAATGGACCAACAAACTATGGGAATTGAGTGATAGTATAAGAAATGTTGTCAATAAAAAAAGAGACATGGATGTCAAAGAGAAAGGAGGAATGGGCTAATCCCAAAATGTCATTTAGACGACAAAAAAACATTTGCCTAATATATGGCCAAATGGACTGGCCATTAGTGTCTCTGTGTGAGTAGTGTACCTCTTCGTCTTCCATGTACTCGTCTTGTGGAAAGGTGCATTCTTCCTTGACCACAAGCTCTTCCACATGCGACTCAAAATCGCTCGGCTGTTCGAGCGATTCGCCGCCGCCGGCCACCTTTGCGATGCCTTGGGGAGGTGGGGCCAGGTGTTGTCGCTGCGCGACATTACCACCACCACCATGTTGGTCATTGTGACCAGTGTCACCAGTGGAAAGAACTTCCACCACCGAAATTGATGGCCCATTATTATTCGAAGAAGCTGAACCCGGCAAGCCGCCATTGGCGGTGGACTTCAAAGACGTCGACACATTTGCCGTCGGCGCCGCCTTGGCGGCTGCTTGAGCAGAAGCCGTACAACCGTCACTAACAAGCTCCACAATCATGGGAGAGACAGCACAGGTGGTTGTCTCGTCAATTGCATTATTGTTATTATTATTGTTTGAATCGGAGACAGTTTGCTGCTGGTGATTGTTCGCCTGTTGCTGATTATCGGTTTCCATTTCACTCGCGGGAAAATGGTTTTTTTCTTGTTTAAAAAGCGCAAATTTATGCTCTAAATCCGAAGAACGTATAGTTGTAAAATTTTACACAGCTTAGTTGTTGAAAAGGTAACATATGTTGAAATTCTCGAACAATGTGTGTTCTCGAAATAAGAGTCAAGGGGCGGGGGGGGGAAATTCTTTTTCAATCGAATGTATATCGTAATGGCATTCAAAATTGACAGTGAACCCGGTACCCAGCTTTGTTGTTTTCATTGTTATGCTTGCCGATCTAATTATTCAATTCAAACGGGTTTCATGAACTATCGTGCTCTTTTCATTTATTTAGTCAATGTTTTTAAGGTTTTTGGAAAATAAGTTATCAAAACTAGTTGAGCAATTTGGAAAAGCGCTTAAAAGTTGGGACAATCCGTGTGGGTTTTAGTATTTGATATTCGGTAGCAAAATTCGAACTTAATCATAGCTGTTTTTGCGGCTTGTTTTATCACATTTCTATGCTAAATGTGTATTGTAAGCCACCGACTAATTCAATGCGAGTTTTCCGAACCCACTATTACAAATAATTCAATTGAGGCTAAAAGAATTTGCCATTACAATTTCCTAAAAGAAATGCCGCAGAAGACAGAAACGCAACGCGTTCACTAATTGATTGATTAAAGAAATATTTTAAAAAGCTTAAATCCAAAAACCAACCTTCACAAAACAAATCCAAGCCAAAATCAACGGATCAAACTGAACAAAAGGAAAGAGAAATTTGTAAAAACTTTTAAATTTAACTTACAAAAACAAAGGACAATGGAAATATTCAGGGGAAGGGTAAAATGTTTCACGACTGTTTTTCATTACCGTCAATAAAAAAAAAATCGATATCAGATTATCGTTTTAATTTTAAAATTATCTCGTTTTCAAATCTGGCCATTATATTTTTTGGGTTTTTTTCCAAGAATCACGTCTCGCTTCTAAGCATGAGCAAAAAAAAAAAAATTAAATAAAGTTGCGTTTTGCGTCTCTGACTTTCATTTAGTTTTTATTTATTTTACTACATAAAATTTGGCGTGGCGATTTATGTGTCGAATTTTAATTAGTTTACCAAACTAAAGGTAGAAAGAATTCGATTTTTGAACGGTGGATTACGAAATTAAGTGGCATCATATGCATCCAGCAGGAGGTCCAACCATTGGATAGGGAATAGATGATGGGATCCCATACCCAGGGATATTCTTAGGCAGAGGATTATATTTATCGAGACAATTAGGAGGCCATCCCAAGCAGGGATGGGCGAAACTCGACCAAGGACCCGAAACGAAATTCGAAACGGAAAAACCCGAAATTTTGGAATTCGACGAGGTGTATTTCGTCACGGCTTTCGTCCCTTCCGAAACAGCGTGCTTGGCCAATTCGGGATTAAAAAAGAAAAATAAATAAAACTGACGAATTCATGACGGACATGGCCTTGGAATAAATGCCGGTGTCAGGATGAACCTGCTTCAGCACTCGGTGGCATGATGGACAATCGGGGATTAGGAAAAAAGGGAGAAAAAATAATTAGGTGGAGGGACATGGGAAGAAGGGTGGGGGCAATAACGAGAGAGCAGCGATTCCTAAGCCCGATCTGGAGAATTCAAAAAAGCTTTATTTATGATAAAGAGTCAACAAGAAAAGATCGAAGAAGAGGGTCTTTCATTTCGCTCCATTCCATCACCATTTTCTTATTGCCATGCTCTTTCTTCTTCTTTCCTTTTTTGTGACTTCCGTCCGAACTGCTCGAAAAGGACGACGTGGAAGAGGAGACAGAACTGCTGCTGCTGGTGGTGGAAGAAGAGGACAAGCTGCTGCTGCTGCTGTGATTTGACAACAACTCCTTTGCCCCTCTCTTGAGCCATCTCTTTAGCAGTTTGTTGACAAAATACTAAAATAAATAATGTGCATTCTAGTAAATGGGAGACGCAAAAACTTTCTGCTCCAATTCCCAAAACAATCACGCTTTCCCCTCCCAATCCTTGGATTTTTTTTTGTCAGTTCCAGGTTCAAACACGCGTTGCGAAAAATTTCTCATTTTTTTTTGAATTTATTGCTATTGTTTTACCATCCGTTTGTCCAATTTAATCGTCTTTGGGAAGTCTTGAGAATACTAAAATAAATATTACGTGCACAAATATAAAAAAACAAAACTCACAAAATTTTCGTCCTCACTTAGTTTCTCATTTCCTTTTTTCTTCTTTTCCTTCACCTTTGCACTATCCTCCGAATCACTGTCGTTGGTGCTTCCACTGGAATCCGTAGAGCTGCCTCCTATTGCTTGGGTCGTCCGTTTGTCTATTTTCTTCCATGTCTTCAGAAATATATATTTTTTAAAATACTAAAATAAATATTAACGTGTGCACAAATATATAAAAAAACTTACAGCAGAGACATCCAAAGCAAATACAAAAATTCCAATACTAAAGATAGTTCCAACTATTTCTAAAAAAAAAAAATGTTTATTTAACAAGAAATGAATGAATTCCGATTTCGAACTCAAAAGCCGAAATACCACCACTCTAAAGGAGACGGAGTAAAAGAAAAAACGCGAAAGTTAGGCACCGGTCTGGAGTCCGGCCGATTTTTCCGGATCCGGGTCCGGAATCCGGGTTTTTTGGGCCTCATCGGACTTTTCCGGATATCTGGAAAAATCCCGCCGGAAAATTTTCGAAGATGAAAATAAGACTCAAAATTGATTTTTTTTTTTTTTTGGAAGAAAATCTGTTAACAAATCGGGCATAAATTTTCAAAATTTCCCCCGGTGGCGTCTATCGGCACCGCCGACCTCTCCTTTTTCGAAATGTAAAATTTAACTTCGCATTCCTTAACTGAAATTGCTCAGAAAATTACGGATCTGGGAAATCAAATTTGCCTAACATTAGTAAAAAGGAATCCGAGTTTTGGGCGGGGGATTACGAAATCATAAGTCCCAAGGAATCGAAGTGACTGAACGTGACTAAAACTATTAAAATTAGGGCTAGGAAAATTTGATTTCCCGGATCCGGAACCGGATTTTCAAACTGCAAAATTTTTTCGCCGGATCCGGAACCGGATTTTCATTTTTAAAAATTTACCGGTGGGATTTTTCCGGATTACGTTTTTTTGAAAAATTTTCCGGAGTCCGGTTTTCAAAAAGCCGGATCCGGATCCGGTTCCGGATTTTTAAAAAATTTCACTTAATTCATAAAAAAAAAATTATTTGAAGAGCAAAAAATCAACAAAAATGACCAATTTGATAGAAAATTTGCGCAAAAAATGCCTAATTTTTTGTGATCGATTTTAAGAAAAATCTAATAAATAAAGCAAATGGGTTACGGCGGTGCCGATAGGCGCCGCCGGGAAATTTTTTTAAAATCTGGGTGTGCTTAGTAACAGATTTTGACCAAAAGCTGGTCAATTTAGGAGATTTTTCATGTTGATAGACGTCGCCGGAAAAGATTTCGAAAATCTTAGTGTTATTTCGTGAAAACCTTGCACTTAAAATAACCAATTTAAGTGAACCAATTTGTTTAAATTTTGTTTAGAAAAAGGTTATTGACAAGATTTTTCGAATAATACCAAGAGTATGTGATTTGGTTCGCAAACAAAAATTATTAAAGTTTTGAATTGAATTGCTTTCGGGTGGTATCGAAACAAATCAAATTTTTTTGTTTTTTGGACAGGAGTCAACCAACTAAAGAACTAACAAATAAGCCACGAATAATCCATAAATACTTCAAAAAATTAATTTATTTTGGTGCAATTTCCCACTAAAATTCTTATCTCAGTATCTTTCTTCAAATTGCCATCGTTAGCCGGATCAGGAAAAATCCGGAAATCCGGTTTTGAAAACGCCGGATCCGGAACCGGATTTTGATTTTCAAAAAATTGCCGGTGGGATTTTTCCGGATAATCCGGAAAAATCCGGAATCCGGAAAAATCCGGTGATGCCCAAAAAACCCGGATTCCGGACCCGGATCCGGAAAAATCCGGCCGGAGTCCGGTCCGGTTCCTAGCACTAATTAAAATGACTCTAACAAATAATTGGAAATCAATCGCATCATTTTCCAAGTCGAATTTATTCAAAAAATCCAAAAAATGAAATATGATAAGTCAGACAAATAATAAACAGAGAAGGAGAAAAAGTAGGGTTTGGGTTTCGAATTAGGGAAAAGATGTCAGAATCGGATGCCCCGACCCTTAAAAAATCCCTAAAATAGCTTTTAAACCAAAAAAAATTTTTTTATAATTTTTTCATTTTTTTGGGTCACGTATTTTAAGAATAAATGGAGACACATTTATGTGAATTTGGGATTTTTGAAATGTTCGATTTAGGGTTCGGGATTTGAGTTATACAAAAAATAATTTTTTTGTTTTCAAGCTTACTCATCTCCATCTCCAATTCGACTACTAAAACCAACTTAAAAAAAAATCGCTTTAAAATGGAAGAAAATGAATTCGCCGCTCTTCGCGCTGTTCAAATTGACGCTTTGCTGTTGGACAACACGCTTCTCTCATTGTTACAAGCGCAAATTGACAAAATTCTCGACACTGCCAATTGTCTCCAACAATATAAGCAACATTTTCGTGACTGCATCACACCGCTCTATTTCTTGTCATATTTCTTAAGAGGTCATTCATATCGGAAGCATTTTATTTTCCCTCAAATATTTTTTATCCAAAAAAAAAATTCCTTAAATATTTTCTATCCTAAAAAATTTCTTCACAAGAAAATTTTCTGATAGGGTTTTTATGATAAAATTATGCCAGTTTCTCTTTTAAAAGGTGCCCCGACATTTGCGGTCTTGACTTTTGCGGCCCCGACATTTGCGGCCCGACTTTTGCGGTTATGTCCAAAATGTCTTCAAATTTATGTTGCTTTAATCCTAAAATACCTTGAATGGATTAATAATGGATAGCCTCTATCAAACCTTTTTAAAAGCACTTGGGATTAAAGCTACATAAATTTGAAGACTTTTTGGACATAACCGCAAAAGTCGGGCCGCAAATGTCGGGGCCGCAAAAGTCAAGACCGCAAATGTCGGGACACGTTTTAAAATACATTTTTAATGAGGCAAAAATCGAAAATTTTAAAATGAAACGGAATTTGATGAGTCTTTTAGGTATCAAATTTGCTAGTAATTTCGAAAATTCAGGCCAAAGCCCTGGTCAACGTTTGCTCAGCATTCGCACCAAATTTCCGACCACCTTCAAGGCACTGCTTAATTATGCGCTATGTTTTTTGTTACCACAAATTGTCGTCCTAATGCTTAGACTGAGGGCGTCCAACCGGAAAATGCAGGTCCTAACCATGCAAAAAAAATTATGGAAAAATGGAAGACTTAATTAAAGCTTTGGTACAACAGGACTCAGAACACCTACCGACTGATTGACCTCATCCATTACTGCCTTTTTCTTGCACGTGGCGGTCCGATTAGGTGTTTTCTTACAGGACAGCAATTTGAGTATAAAAAAAAATGTAAAAACAAAAAATTTCAGACCCTCCGAACGATTGCTTGGCATTCGTACAGTTTATGTGCAGAAACCGGCAATAGGTACAAATTTACCGCGTTTATCTTGGCGCTACTTTTATCAGCCATTTAATTAACGGCAATTATTTTCCATACACATTTCTGGCATTTTGACTGGCAGAACCGGCATACCAGACGGGATTTTGCCCGGGATTCAGGCAGGGACGTATCCAGGATTTGGGTCTGGGGGGGGTACTGGGGGTGAAAAGTCAATTTTCTGATTTTTTCCCCTTACCGAGGGGGGGTCTTGGGGGGGGGGGGGGGTACGTACCCCGTGTACCCCCCCCCCCCCCTGAATACGTCCCTGGATTCAGGGTCAAGAATTCGATTGCCCCCCCCCCCCCCATGAGATAATTCTGTTTTTTGATAATGGATGACCATCGAACAGTTCGTTCTTTAATTCGCTTTACTAATTCGAATTGAGCGAGAACGAATCGATTTTTTCTAACCTTACATCCTCCGCAATGGTATTTGCCCCAAAGCTTGGAAATTGCGCTTTTTTAGGCGCCCTCAATTTTGCTGCGCTGAACCGTGAACTGTTGGGACATTCGTTTGTCCATTTGTGCTTCCTCTTTGTTCCGCTTTTCAACGTTTTAAAGGTACTTACAAAAGAGAGATAGGTCAAAAAAATAGGGGCAATTGGCTGTACTTTTCGGAAAGAAAAAAAGGCGCGCTAACAAAATTCAACAAAAACAAAAATTATTTTCTATATTAAACCGGTCGAGGCTTAATTCGGCCATTTTCTCGTCGCGTCAAGATTTGATGTTTGGTTGGTTCAATATTTTGTGGATTCGAGTTTTTGTTGCCAAAATTTAATGGGGGAGGTGGTTGAGGGCTACCTGCCTTTTCTTACTCACATTTTTGCTGTATTTAAAGCGGCGTCTGCTGTCAGCGTATTCTCGACGCCTTTCCGCTCGTCGAAATGCTGCTCGGCTCGGCAACATTTCCTTTACCAATGCTTCGACGACAGTGGGCGATGGACCACCATCGACGGACAATGGCTTTGTGTGGTGCACAGAGTGCGGACAGATGGCCATTGGCGCGGTGAAAGCGAAACGACGACGACGGAAGAATGGGGACGATAGCGGCAAAATTGGTGCCGATGAAGGAGAAGGATGGCAAAACTATTGTCACTTTTGTCTTTTCCAAAGCGACACCTTTGGCACTGATGGCAGTCAATGTCAATGGCAAATGCTCAATTACAAAAAAGGAAAATAAACAATTTTTTACAGGAAATGGAACCGTGAAAGAAAGTCTTTAAATTTTGTGAGGTCTTTAAAAAAACTATATCCATATTTGGGCATAACAAAGCCGCAGAAAAATGCCATTTTACCCAAAATCTCCGCCATTCACTGACCAATAATATCATTACTATTAATTTAAATAAATACAAAAAGGAAAATACCTTGTTGACACAATGACGGCGAAATTTTGGAAAAAAATTAATAGAAACATCATCAGCAAAAGCTTGATTAGAAAAAAAACATATATGACAGTCCTTCAATGAATGCGGGGCATTATTTGATCATTCATCACCAACATCAGCTTTAACTGCCACTGCCCTCCTTGGTGTCGACTGCTGCCACGGTGTCCGCTGGTGGCATCTCCTCCCCGACCACTTTCCATGTTTCAGTTTTTGTTACATTACCACCAGTGGTAATGCCGGCATTGGTTGCAACGACGTCAACAGTTGACTCCCGCTTCACCTCCACATAATTGGGCGGTGCCATTGTCGCACTGAGCAGTCCGTACGATGTTGGTGCTGCTGCTGATGACATCAAGGCACTGCTGTTGTTCCCCCCCATCACGGTCGGTTGTGCCGTCAGTTTGAGCACCAAGATGAGATGGTTGGGTGTCGGTGTCAGCAGAGGGCAAAGGCGTGGCGTGAAAAACTTGACCAACTTCTCCGTGATCAGCGTATGGGTCAGCACGTACACGACAGCACCAGGCACAGAGATCACACCGGCAGCATTTTTCTCCTGTGGGATTGGACAACAAAATTGCTATTTTGACAGGGAAACATTTCACCCAAAAAGAAATGTTAAATTTTTTGTCTTAATGCGCTTTACGTCTTCAATATTAATAGTTCAGTCATTAGCAAATGATCTCATTTAGAAATTTGAATTACTCATAATTCTTTCAAAAAGTAAAAGATTATTGGGGCGGGGGGGAGGGGGGGAATGGGATTTTTTATTGTTTGGTTTAATTAATTACAGAGTCAAGATTCATACCCTTTTACCAAGGCTTAACGACTAACAATAAGAACTCAGACTAAAGGACAAAACATTTACAATTTTTGCCATGACTTTTGTTTCAAACCTGTAAATATTTGACGAGCGGTTCACACGGTTTGTCGCGTTCCGTGGCGAACAACAGTGCCAACTGTGTTCGGTCGTATTCCACCAGTTTTGTGTAGAGATCATTGACAACGGGCAGCCGTTGGTTGATGCTCAGTCGAAGTGCAACGCCGTCAGAATCGCGCAAAAATTCTTGTACCAAATGTTCACGGCCAAACATGCGATATGCGCTGAAAGGATGAGACATAAAAAATTAATTTTTTTGGGAGATAATAATAATCAATAAATTAACAGAAAAAAAACCTTTAATGTACCTCCACCCTTTTATTTTCTTAAAAACCATTAAAAATAAACAAAGTCATGAAAAATTAGGGACCATGACAAAATATATTTCCTAATAAAGTGTAAGAGGGAGTATTTAGAGACACAAAAAAAAATCAAAATTTTGTAATTTTGCAAACTTATTTCCTTCCTTTTTTTAAAATAAGCTTTATAAAAGTTCCAAGAAATTGGGAATAAATGTCACCGCAATGTAAACAAAACACTGACTTGAGAGGATAGTCGGACTTCTTCAGCATAACCACGCCTTTCCACGTGCACGGGACCGTGTCACGCAGTTGGAAGTACGAGTCGAAACAGCCCACCCGGGTGGGCGATTGGCTTGGCGACGGGGTGCGCAGTCGTGCGCGTTTGGCCTCCGCCAACTCTTGCTGCATGTTGTGGTGCGCATCGTATGGCCGTTTCCGTGCCGCGTTTGCCCGCTTTTCCTCATCCTTTTTTTCATCCCTTAAAATATTTTAATGGGGTAAGATTTTCAATTTGTGGATATAAGTTAATTACGCAGAAACTTGATTGGTGCAAATTAAAAAAGAGGTAATTTTAATCAATATCAGTTTGTTTTTTAATGGAGCTATATTTAAAAAACTCGGATTTGTTAATGTGATAGCTCTCGTTCGTGGCACCGAGTAATTTTTTTTTCGGGGGGAAAGACAAAGTAACCCAACTTACTTGGCATAATCAACTGTAATGCATTTGTCATCACCGCCCAGCGGAAAGTTTTTCATTGCTGAGCACGCTTCAGTGGCTACAGTCTGTTCAGCAAAGCTAAAAAAAGGTGAAAAATTCAGGGCATATAGTGATAAGTAGAAGAAACCGAATGAATCCATGTGTGCCACCGTCGTATTGGATGGACGCAATTTCGCCATAGTCACAGAATGCCTTCTCTAGCAGTTCTTCAGAGGCCCATGGACCCAGCCCACCGATGATTAAGCTAGTACATGGCTGTGTTTTACCATAACCTTTAAAAGGGAACAGTGGCATATTTTTATATTCGAACTCGGCCTTTCTAAAAATGACAAAAAACATGCCTAATTGACAACGATATTCGCCAGGACGCATCGGTTTGTTGTGTTGCCCTTCACGAGCAGAAAGTGCCTGTTCAACAGTCTAAAAAGAAAAACTCAAATGGATGCATTTTAGATACTCGTTCCATTTTTTAAATTCTTTTAGAATATTTCAATTTATTTATTTTAATGAATGAACAACCTCAAACAGCACAAATGCATAGGCTGCATTCGAATCGGCCAACAATTTGATGTCCACCTTAAAAGGTATACAAAAAATAAAATAATCAGAACAGTTGAGGTCGACCTCTTCGACTGTTCCAAATGCTTCAAATAAACGACGCAATTCCGTGTCGCGCACATCGCCCGGTAAATTGCCAACAAAAATTGTACGTCCTGCTTGTGCATCATCTTGGTTCAAATCTGAAATATTTAGTTCGAAATTTTATATTCCCTTCTTATTGTTAGCCCCTCAAATCTTGTCGTAAAGATTTCAAAAACCCATAAATCAGCGTTTGTAAAAGCCGTACGAAAGACAGGCATTTCCATGCGACGCGGTGGTGGACGTCGCGGCTGCATATGCACAGGGGAGGTGGCACGTCGCAACGGCACCGGAGCAGCGCCACCGCCGCCAGTTGGTGAACGGTCGGCAGCGGCCATAACGGCACGATTGTAGCGGTCCGGAATAAATTTGCCTGAAAAGTGAAGCGAGCGGAGGAAACAATTATTTTTTTCGTTCTTTATCTGTTAGACCCTAATAAACAAAAAATCCAAAAAATCGGGTACAAAATTCAGGCTTAACTAGCAAATACTAGATAAATTTTTCTTTTGTTTTTACATCTTCCGGGGAAAAAACTCAGAGGGCGTGTGAAGATGAGTTGTCTGCCAGCCGATCGCCCACCTTCTTGGTCTCTGATCACGCCGGCCGGGTCAACGCCGATGTTTCGGCCAAGCATTTTTTGCAGACGCGGAAGCAACGAGCGACGCACACTCTTCGCGCACTCGGGGCGCTCAAAGTTGACGTAGGCCAACCGTTCGTCGTCCTCCGGGTTGCGCACAATTTTGATCTGCACAATTCAGGAAAAACAAAAGAACACTCATCAAACGGGACAGCAGCGGACACCAAAACCGTAGAAAATCTTTTTTTTTCTCTTTGAGTTTTCCTTTGGGCTGTCCTGTTTAGCGGTAATTATACAATCAGGGATTCTAAATTGTCAAAAAGTGACCCGTTTTTGCGCAAAATTCCTTAATTGTCAGCGTGCACCATTCCTTTCAGGATATTGCACGGGAATTGGTGCAGCCGCCGCTGTGTGTTAATTAATGGTAAAATCAGACCCGAACCTCGAATGGGGCCAGGTGGCGGAACTCGCGCTCCAGCACACCCCGAATGTGTTCCTTGCCCATCTTTGGCTCAAACTGGGACAGGCGCAGGTTCAAGTAGTCCTCTGGCGAATGAGAACCAAAGCGTTCACGATAAAAATTGGAGAGGCAACTGCTGGATGAAGGTGGCGGGGGTGTGCTGCTGCTGTCACGCCTGCTCCGATGTTCAGACGGTCTAAAAATGGCGGGTGGAAAAAAGGGCAAAAGTAAAAAGGTAGTGGTTTTGTTTTGTTTGTTTGCTATTCTACTAAACTATACTCCGTTCAGGCGAACAGGGCCGTCTAATTTTTTTCTTAGTCAACCAAAGTGAGAGAAGTTAAAATCATTCGAAAGCTATGTGTTTAGAAGATAGTAATAAGATATTGTTAAGCGATCAAACATTAAGAAAAAGGTCTACAACGTGAAACGCAAAAAGTCAGAATTCTTGTCAATTTTTTTCATGCCTTCTTTGTAAGGTAGTAAAAACTTTTTGAGTTTCGTTCATCAAGAGTGTCCGTATAAAGTTTTCAAATGGCACTAACTTTGCTCAATTTGGTTGGCTAAAAAATAAGACTTGAACACGTCTCGCACGAATGTTTCAAATGCTATGCACCTTGATGAGGGTGGTGGTGAGCGGTATGAGCGTGAAATGCGCGAGTCGCCCGCCCCGGTTGTTGTAGAACTGCGATGCGAAGTGCGCTCACGTTCACCTCCACCGCCGCCATTGCGGGATGAGCTTGTGCCACGAGCCATGATGATGATGCTGACAATGCCCTTGTTTTGTTGTGCTGCAGCAACTGCTTGGTGATGCACTTGTTGTACTCTATAAAGTCGATGGTGTGATAAATGGTGATAAATTTAATGCAAAACAGTTGTAATAACAAATACGGAGAACAATGATAAACCGTCATCATTTTTTTTGGTGTCAATTTGTGTGAATTAATTAATAGATAGACCAGCGAATTTGTCAAGGGTACACAGAAGAATAATAATATTTAAATAATAAATTGCATGCACCATTCTAGACCAATTTCGATGCCAAAATATTAAAGGATTAAATTTAATTGATAGAAGAAAAGTTGAATATCGAAAATAGAAATTTTAAGAGGAAATCCGAATAAGCCATAGAAAAAATAAGAATGTTAGTTAAATAAGCCTGAAACAAAATGCAAATTTACTTAATAAAACTTAAAACACGAATAGAAAAAACCCTCTCTACGGTCTTTTCCTCTTTTCATTAGAGTAAAATTGAAAAATGGTAAAAATGGCGTAATGTATCAAATAAAATAAATTGCAACATTGCAATGCATAAATTTACACTCATTCGAGATATCCTCATTTATTTCAAGTAAAAGTCTGACAAATACATTACAACGAGGTTTTGAACGGAGTCTGCGTTATGTATAGAAAGAAAAGGAAAGGAAACCAAATTAAATAGGTTATGTTTGCAGCAGCAACATTTTCCGCATTTCCCTCATCCATTTATTCATCGGTTGTCCATTTCTAATCCACCACAATCGATCCATTCACTGCGGCTGTTGCTTCTCCGACATTTCCTTCTGGTCCATCTCCACCGTTGTCAACATTTTGCTGTTGGTGGTGCCCCACCACAATTTGATGGCTCTGCCCGACTTCTTCGCCTTCCTTGACTTTGTCACCCACAACATTTTGAACAACAACAGCACCATCATCGTTTGCTGATGCGTTATCATTCGGCAACTGTTGATGATGCACAGACCAGGCGAAGATGGTAATTCCAATGACAATGAAAAAGCTAAATAAAGCATGCACAATTAAATTGCTATTGTAGCATACAAATATAAAAGCATCCAACTATTTTGTTTCGAACATTTACTCGCCTTTCGAGTGACGAATACGCGTAGAGTGCCAAAGCCACCAATGCAAATCCACAAGCCTATTGTAAAATATAGATATAAGACCGGAAGAGTACAAAATTCAGCCGAGACATAACTCAGCCGGAAAAAAAGAAATAAACAAACCCTGGATTTTTTCAGCAAATTCATAAGCCACAGAAAAATTTTAGATTTTTTCGAAAATTTCTGAAATTTTCAAAAAAAAAAATTTTTGTAAGCACATAGAACAAGACAAGCGCATATGGTAAAACGTTTCCAAAAAGTAATCCCTTACCATGTTATAATTGCCTTGAAGCATGTCGTAATCGTCCCGTTGACGGCCCAATTGGGTCTTAAATTTGGAACAACGTTGTCTGAGCGAATCGCACTCCATCTCCTTGTTGGTCAAACTGTTCAACAAAATATGTTACGAATTTGTGTACCAAGATGCACTACTAGGTTCCGCTCTTTCTCACTTCTGTTCCGCATCATGCATTTTGCCCAAAGTTTCCTCCACCACTTTTTCATGCATTTCCCACAATTGGTCAATCGCTTCCGTCTTCTGATGCTGCCCATCATTTCGTTGTTGATGATCATCATCATCATCACGCGCGACTGACCCACCACCACCACCACCCATCTCAGTGTCATTATTGGTGACCAAATTATGATGCGGTTTTTGTTTTTCAACCGGTGCCGTCGTAAGCGCCACTACCATCCCGTTCTTGTTAACACCAGCAACATCGTTGGCTTCATTGGAAGAGGAGGAAGTAGTGGACATGGCACCATCATTATCAACAACATCACCACCACCACTGCTTGTCGCGTTGTTGTCGATATTGATGTTGTTGTTGTTCGCCATGTTTGTGTCGACCAACTGTTGTTGCGGTTGAAGAACTGCTCCTTGGGAATCGGTAGTGCCCACGGTCGGTTCAATGCGATTGTGAAGAAGCTCTTTGATCTGTTAAAACGGGTCAAAATTTTGGGTAATTAAAAAGGACGGGCTTCTCGGACAAAGTAAAAAAAATTGTGAAGAAGCATGACTTTACCCTGGAATAAAAAACAAAAACAAAAATTGGCACCGAATTGTATTTGGTGAGAAGTGCGTCATATTCATCGCGTTGACGGACCATTTGGGACTCAAAATCGGTGGAGCGTTGGCGCAAAAAAGTACACTCTTCCTCCACATTGATTAAGCTGTGAAATCCATGGATTATTTTTCAATACAAAAGAAAAAAATGGGACCAGAAAACGGAATTTTTCAAGATTTTCTTTTCATCAAAAACAAATCCCCCAAAAAATTGTATCGTTGTAATAACGAGCGCCCAAATGCCGCCGCTGGAACGTCGTCAAAAAAATCCGGAAACTTAAGTAAATTTTTGAAATCCTGAATTGTCTTCATAAAAAACTTTGGGATTTGTCAGTTTTGTTTTCTGGTGCGTTTTTGTCTCGGCGATGTTTTGGACAGCAACGTTTTCAGCGCGGAATAATGCGATTGGTCCAAATCTACAATAACAGAACGCATAAAAAGTTCCACCTCATTTCAGCATCGTGTAGTTTCATCGCAGTCTCTTGCACCTGTTCCTGCATTGCACGCAGCGACTCCTTGGCCATCTGCTCAATCCGGCCACGGTCCTCGGCCAACTCGCGCAACTCAGTGGCCAAACGCTGGTGCAACTGTTGTTGCTGTTCCGCCGCTGTAGTAGCCGCCGAATTACCTTCATTTCCGAGACCATTTTTTGATGAAGCAGCCGTGGTAGTAGTGGTGATGCAAGTCAATCTAGTCGACATCAATTTGGTTTTCCTGTCCAACTGGGACTCCAAATGTTCAATGCGGGACAGCAAGAGCTCCTTGAAAAATTGGGTTATAAAAATGTGCGGTTAAATTAGGGATGCTCGAGAGTCGAGGGATATTTAAGGTCTCGAACATCTCGAGTTTAAATTCTGTTTGTTTGTCTGTGTTTGCCTGGTCCACGTGTTCTTGCCATTTGGTCTGCAACGCTTCCTGTGCAATACGCAGCTGCTCCTCCAACGTCTGAAGCTTGAGGCCAAGCTGCTAAAATAGATAAAAACAATTAAATTTTTTTATTAACAAAATCTAAAAATTTTACGTAAATTAAAATTATTGAAAAATTTAATTGGAGTTTCTGGGACTTTTTAATTGCTAGTAAGCACAAATCCGGCATACTTTTCGACCTATCACGAACCTTCCGAATTCGAACAAAATTTCGAATTTTTGTTCAAATCCGTGTTTCGTAATGGGTCGAAATGATGCCGGATTCGTAACCAGCGACCCAGAAAACACATGAATGGCTCCTTTACTTGTAATGAAAAAAATTAGAAAGCGTAAACCATAGAAGAGCCAGAGTTTGTTTACTTAAGAGGGTTTCTTCATAAAAAATTTTTCGAATTCTTTAAATGTATAATTTTGCATTTTAAAAATTTTTCGAGCCATGAACGAAATGTTTCAATTATAGTAAAAAATTGTCCCATCCCAACAGCAAAAAACTCACGTTTTCCCTATGCGTGGCTTCCTTGATGTATTGGTCCAGGATGAATAATTTGTCATTCTTCACCAATGTGTAATTGTGCGGTATTTGTTGCAACAATGTCGGCATTGTGCCATTCTCCAATTTGGGCCGGCCAGCGCACTCCTCGCCACGCTCATTGAGCAGTCGGACAATGCACGTGACGCAACCACTGGCCACTAGGAAAATAGAAACAAAAAAGGTAATGTGCTTTGTCCCTCCCCCATTTTCGGAAAGATTTTTTTTAAGTTATAAAAACATGTTTTAGGGGGTTTTGGGGGTCGCGGATAAATAAATAATAAAAAAGGTTTTTGAGTTAAAACTTTTTGGAATTAAAACTTTAATGAATTATCCTTTTTTGAAGGTGTTAGAAAAATATGGGGTGGATAGGGGGGGGGCGACCTAAGGATAGTGATATTGATAAGTAAAAATAAAAAAAAACACTTACCCTTCTTCGCATTGTCAATAATTTCAACACCAAGCTAAAAAAAGGGGAAAATTAAAGCGACATTATTTTTTGATGTCTGCCTGAAGAATATCTCCGGAGAACAGTTCGCGCGGCGGCTCATTCTCCTCCCCGCTGGCGCTCAACCGTTCGTTGTTGATGAATGTTCCGTTTGATGAGCGTGTGTCTTTGATCATGAACTGACCGGCCGCATTCATCCACAGAATGGCATGATTTCGTGACAAAACCTTTTTTTAAGAAAAGATTTCAAATTAATACAACCAAGATGTTTTGTAAAAGAAGGTCGGTCTCGGAACTAACCAAATTAAACAAGCCAGGTATCATTTGTCCGTTAGCTCAAAATAAGATTGTAGAAAATCTCATTCATTCCCAAGAAATTTATGGGCATGAAAATGACAAAAAAATAGATTTTCCGTTGTTTTTTTTTTGCCTTAACTTCCTTGTAACTAAAGAATTTTTTTAAAAATTTTGCATGCTAGTCGAGAATCTTACGAAACCCGAGAATAATTATGTCTTGGAAATGAAATACGAAGTCCCTGGTGTCTATATCCATCTGTTCTGGTTCTATATGAATCCAGTCGACCACCACCTTTAGTATTATACAGAACGAACTCCATTTTCTATTATTAAAATTATTATAAAAAATGCATCAGTTACTTTGCAGTCAAATATTGCATTGTTTGACGACGGTTGGAGTCGAATGACCGATCGGCCTATTTTTACCGCGTTCTCCTCACTCCGTGTGACTAGAATTCTGCAAATTTTTTACAATATGTGTTTAATCCGAAGTGAGTTGTTAGGAAATTCAAATCCTATACCATGAAAAAAATAAGAAAAGTCAGCTATTTTGTGTTTATCAAATTTAATGCAAAAAGTTTGATCAACCTCCTTTCCTCAAATGGGTGTGAGTTGCTGCAAGGAGTCAGAATACAAACTGGGAAACCACTGGAACTGTTTGTTGAGGTGGCCGCCATTATTTTGTTGTTCAAATGGTTTTACTTTTACCTAAACAATTTAAAAAAAAAAAAATTCCACCAAATGAAAATATCTAAAAAGGACATTTAGATAGCATCATTAGCAGCTTTTAAATGAAACCCAATAAATTAATGAGGAAAAAAAAGCGGCTATTTGGCGTAAAAAACAATAAGCCAATGCATTTAAATGTCAAACAGAATTATTTTTAAGGAAACAAAACAAAAAATAAACTAAAGCTTCAAAAAACCTTCGCTTGATACATCAATTCTTTTTCCTAAAAATTCATTTAAATGGGAAAATTCGAAATAATTTTTTTTCCCTGTTAAGATGAGGACTTAAACAAACAAAAACAAAACACTATAAAAGCACTACAATTGCTGAGTTCAACTTTTATTTCTAAACTTCTTTGCGAATCAAATCACGCAATTTTGGTATTCGAAAGCTCTCGTCAGTCACTTTAGTCTATGGTGAAAGATGATGACGAATTTGAGTATTCATAAAAAGTTATGCGTATCGGAGTACGGGATATTTTTCTCCAAAAAAAATTATGGAGAGACAGAGGGCTAAATGAGACAAATGTTCTAACATGCCGAATTTTATTAAATAACGATTTATTGCCGTTTTCTTTCTTATCCTTCATAAAATAAATTACAAAAAATAAATTAGAATGAAAGGCATAACATTTTCTTATGAATTCTCTTCGTGGTACGCCGAATGTTCCACCCGTTGTAATGTCGGGTAATACACTTGGAATTCAAAATGGGTGCCCAGAGAAAAGGGGCCCGGGTTCATCGTCAGTCGCCGCCTTTCGTCCGCTGGCTCAAAAAACGCTTTGAAACGATCCGCAATCACTAAAATTTTCCAAAGTTGGGACTTTAAAAAATTTTTTCCAACTCCTGGCCAACAAGTCCGTATTGTCAAAACTGCTTACCAAAAGCATCTGGAGAAGGGAAAAGTTGAAACAATGGCTCAAAATGCGGTTGGATTGGGTTGGTGAACAAAGTCAATGGCGAAAAATGGCGTTGGGACCAAATTGTGTCACAAAACTGAGGGAAAGGCATTTAAAATTCTTATAATAAATTAAAAAAATAACGCACACCAATTTTGGTATTTGGTTGGCTTTTGCATTTTTTGGCATGAAAACGGCTGAACGGCACACCTTCTCAACCATGTCGTCCCGACAGATGACAATATGCCGGTCCTTGAAGATGAGTTTGCAAGGGTTGGTGGCAAAATGCACATTTTTGGCATCCTTGAAGCATTTTTGCATCGCCGGCAGCAAAGGAGGCCTAAAATATTTATTAAGGAAAAAAAAGGGAAATCGTATAAAACGAATGCCTTGGAAAAATTTGCAACGGAGGCGCATCGTCAGCACTTGGTACAAAAATGAATTGAGTTGCTTGATAATTGTGTGAAAATTCTGACAAAATGTTGGCAAAATGACGAAACGCATTGGCTGTTTGGTCTATGTAGCCGTGTGCTCGTTGAATGGCCAGAAACGGGCCACAGAAGACGAACTTTTTTTTTTTGGAAGTAAATAATAAAATGCAACAAAAAAAATGGCATTACAATGTTCGGTGGACTGGCTGAAAAGCCTTGTAAAAGATGGTACAGCGCTCTCAGAATCTGAAAAAAAAGAAAAATATAAAAAACCCGAAACACACTCAAGCGTAGTTTTTTGATTTATTTTTTAATTTCAGGATGTTGAAGGCTTCAATTTGAACCCCTAATTCACCCGATCATCATCCAAATGAACATCGGACATCAACACAATTCGATCGTTCGGGTCACCGCCTGTTCGCCTTGTCCCTGTCTGTGCACGAGTTCCGGGCCCTGTAGCGCCATCAACAGGTTCGGTGTGTTCCAACATGGTCAGCGTAGGCAACGCCATCCGATCAACATCCAACCGGTCACCACTTGGCGAGCATGTACCGTCAAACACAAAAGTGCCACCTTCAAAATAAAGTCCGTCCTCGTAGGTGCAAGTGCCGAGATGGAGACGAACACTGCCGCTCAAGTCCTCTGTAAAAATGACGGAATTGTCGTCTCGGTCTCAATTCTCAAAGGTCAACCAAATGGGGATATTATTATTGCATTAAGCATGCCAAATTTTTTTTAAACAGACCAGCAACAAAATTGCCGTCAGTTCCGCGAAACAGTTGCGCCAAAATGCGCACTTTTGTTCCACGACGAGCGAGCAGTGCATCAATTGGATCAAAATGGGACTGATTGGCTGCCTCCATGTCGATCAACTTAATGAATGAACATTTTCAGGGGAAATTATTGTCAAATAATTTGTTTGGCTGACGGAACTGTTCTGATCAGCTCAAAGCGTTGTCTGTACGCGTCAAAGCTGAGTTTGTCACACGGAGAAATGTTGTTGATGTTGTCCACCAATTTGCGTGATGTGCGTCGTTTGTCCTCCACAATTGCTCGCCTCCATTCAACCACGCTTTGCAGCTTGAACAGTGTTTCACTAAATTACCAAAAGAAGTATTGCCTTCTGGAACCAAAAAACAAACAAAAATGAACGACAATCGATTCATTTTTGAGCACTTCGTTTTTTGCCTCGACTCGTTTTTTACGTTATAAGTATATGGCCTGGCCTGTCTAACCCTATCACTGTCTGCATTATGCGCAAAATAGGTGTGAATTGGTCGAAAACGAATCGTTTTTTTAAAAAAAATTAATTACCTACCCCCTAAGATAAATTTTTTTTAATTTTTTTGTTATCTCTCGAAGAACAGTTAATGCGGCAATAGATGTCTTGGCTGTCCCCACCTCTCATTTCGCTTTTGCCGGTTCACTTCGTGCAGAATTTCCTTCAGACATTCTAAGTTCAGCAAATCGGACACAGCTTAAAAAAGATGCTTCAGGTTTAATTCGAATGTTTTTTAAACAAGCACAACAATACTTACTACAATTGTTATCTTTGAGGCAAAAGTTAATTTCTCTGGGAATGTTGAAATATAAAAATCATTTTTAATTTAAAACCATCCCATCGTGACAATGTTCTTTTTTCTTGATATGGGAAAAGAAGCATTCCAACCGACCCCCTTTTTGCTCAACGAGTTGCACAACACGGCCCATCACATGTTGGCATTGTGTCCGTCCAAAACTGTTCAACTGACCAGCAAGATAGGTCAACGCCTGCTCACTCAAGTAAAGGGAACGGGCTGCAAAAAACTTCTTGATCTAAAAACAGAAGAACCATGATTACGAAGATGGGCAATAAGCGGAGGCACAAAAGCACAGCCAAAACACACCAAGCGTCGTAATTCCAACACATTTTTTTGTTCTTCCGTTGTTGGAAGACCCATTTTGCCGTTGACCCAATTTCCGACAATTCGTGATCAAAAGCAAAGATGTCTTGTTCACATTGACAAATGATTTTAAGCTGGTATAAAAACCATTCGTGCGACTAAAAAAAAGCCAAAAATTTTTTTTGTTTTTTGTGAAGCTCAAAAAAAAAAATAGTAAAATAAAACAATTTCATTCTCATTTATTTCGATGAATTTTCTTCCTCATCATCATTGTCATCCATCCGCGCCACCATCCACATCGATCATTCTTGCGGTTGTTGTTTGATTGAGGTTCGAAGCGTCACCGGAGAGGGCAATCCGCCGTTGGCATTCACTGCGGCTGCGGTCTGTGACGCAGCAGCGGCGACCATCGCCGCGGTGACAGCTGGCGAAGGAATGGAGGCGACACCGCCCGCGGAAGACATTGGCGGCAGGCCCGGCGGAAGTGCAGGCGGGAAGAAGCCTGCCGCCGCAGGGATCACTGGCGGACGCACAATTGTCAACGGATTGACGTACGGACCGCGAGGAGGCTGAATGGAGAAAATTAGTCACAAAATTAAATGACATTTAAAGAATATTACTATCATGACGGGAACGCCGGTTGGTGGTGGCACAAATCCTGGAGCGCCTTGTGGCAACATTCGTTGCGATGTGAAAGCTAAAAAAACCACGAGAAACCAAATATTTTTAATAATAATACCACCGAAATACGTATAACCAAATTTTTTAATATTTTACCGCGCGTGGTAGCATCAATCAGCTTCTGTGCCTGCTCCTCCATCCACGCCTGGTAATACATTCGGACATTCTCCTGAAATCACTACAATACATACAACTTGGTACTTATAAAATACAACAAAATGGATGAAACAAATGCGGATTTGTGTCGAAACCGAATAGGAACTTATTTCCTAAGCATATAAAGCACTCTTCGATAAATGCTGATTGCATACAGTCACCTTGTGCCTTCTTCCGCCATTATGTGTCTTGCGAACGGACGGGGAATCATGCGTCAGAAACACATCGCAATAGTCGCAGTAATATTTTGACATTTTTTTCCAATTATTACAACAAAATTGTAGTCTTATAGGCAAGCTCAAAAACTTATTAACCGTACTATATTACATCAAATCCACATTTTATAAAATCCTTTGTAAATGGTGTGGTTATTTTAATTTAAAAAGCCTCGAGACGAAGGGAAAGCAGTTGGGAACAAAAAAATCAGTAAAAAAAGAGTAAACCCGGCATCCAATGACTTCGTTGAAGCCCGGGGAAACTATCAGTCAAAAGAAGGACGGTTTCTAAGGCAAGCGCTTTCTCTGAGTATGAATTCGCGACATGGTCAGAAGGGACGCATTTTTGCAAACATTTCCACACACACAAGGGCCATTTTCGCCCATTTGACCTTGTGCTTTCGCCCGCCATTGTGTGTCTTGCGAACGGATGGCGAGTCATGTGTCAAAAACGCGTCACAGTAGTCACAGTAATACTTAGGCATATTTTCCTTGGATTGTCTGAATAATGGTAAGTAAACTGACACAATTATTTAAAATTATGAATTTGTGCTAAACGCTACAGATAAGAAAACTTGATCAGTTTACAATCTTTAAGAAATGAATTGGTCAATTATAAAAATACTTTTATCAACAATAAAAACGCATACGTTTAAAATGAATTTTCTATGGCATCTTCGTCCTTTCTTTCTTTTCAACCTTCTTTTTTTCTCCTCCACTTCCACTGCTGCTGCCCTTCATTTTTTCTCCTCCACTTTCACTGCTGCCGCCCTTTTTCTTTTCTTCTCCACTTCCACTGCTGCTTGTGCTCGTCTCACTGCTTTCATTTCCACTGCTGCTGGTCTTCTTCTTCTTCTTTAAAGCCTTAGAAATGCGGTCGATCACAAAATCGACCACTCTGTCTACAAGTCTTCCGACGACGCGACTGGCAGCTTGCTAAAATAAATTAGATTTCGATTTTTTAAATGTTTCATGATCAGCGACCCCGAAAAGCCATAGAGACTTGTTTTTATGACTTATAAAATATTAAAAAAATTTAGAAAAATGGTGGGACAAATCACGTAATACAACTAAAACTTACGCAAATGCACCATCCAGCGACAAAAACGCAACAACACCCACACGTTACAGTTGTGAGATCCATAATAAAAAAATATCAACTAAAAAAATGCAGTAATACAGGGTTTTCATGTTATTATGATTTGGGAGGTCAAATCTTAGGAATCATAAATGTTCTTATCTGTAAGAAATGTTCTGATTGAGGAAAAAATGAAAAAAATATTACTGTTTTTTTACATTTTTGAAACGATTTCTTTTTTTGAGTTCCTGATCAAACACGCGTTTCGAAAAATTTTAACTCAAAATTTTGTTTTAATTTTCACCTTGAACAACGCAATATAACTTCTCTCAGAACCAACCGAAATTAAATCCTCTTGATAACCTTAGATAAGCCTTAAAATTTCTGTGTATTATTCAAAAAACTTCATCCATTTATAAAAAAAAAATCATGGAAATGAAAGTGTCAAAAAACGATTTTTCGAGTTTTTTTTTTAATAATAATTTAAAAACCGTGTTAAATTTCTTGCAATTCCGCAAGCCTAATAGAGAATACTTAGACCGAACTAAGAATGTAAATAGTCTTCTAAAAAATTAAAAAAACGTAAATGCTCCACTCTGTTCTGAACTGTTCCCTGGAGGTATTTTTGCGCAAAAAGTACCAGTATCAGAAATCCGAGTAAACAGAGATTATCAATCGTGGCAATCCAGTCCTGGTACCATGTCCTAATCCAAATCCATGCCCTTTTCCCACACACATTCTGGGCTAAGTCGGCTTGACGAAAGTTTTGCATTAACCATCGCTGCTCATTGAAATTGGTCACAGCCGCGTTTTGGGACACGTTTTGGCAAAATGGTCCTGCAACGAGTTCAGCCAGTTCGTTGTCTGCTCCAAATCCACCGACACAAAGTCAAGCGATTTGCACACAAAGCGTGGATGCTTAACAAGAAATTGAACAAAAATTGCAAATTTTTTTTGAAATATCACACTTTGTAAATGACGGAGAAGCATCGCTGTTCCTAAAAAGTATTATGTATTGCAATAATCGCTTTTTTCGTGCCAATGACCGGTGCCATCCATTGGAATTTGTAGTCCTTGGCCGCTTTGTGCAGCCCATCGGTGCGGTAGCCTTGCCGAATTTCAAGCACATCAGTCAGAATTACTTAAAAAAACAAAAAATAAAAGCGTTCTTAGAATTCAATTCTTGCTCAAATTATCTTTGACCTATGAGTTTTAGAAAAAAAATTAAGTGAAATGTTTCCGTTTTCAGAAAAGGAACCCTCAGGCGATTAAGTTTTTCACCAATAACTTTTAATTAGTATCGGAAAGCTGTCCCAATTTTTGGTTCAGCTGATTTTTTCGGTAAATTTGCTTAATAAACCGCCGAACCCCTAATTTTTAATATGGACCAATTTTCTATTTTTTCCATTAGTTCCCGCAGGGTCCGCCTGTGCCACCTTTTTTGCGCCTCTCTCCTGTACCACCGCTTCTGCACCCGCTGAAACTGAACAAAGATGAGCGCGTTGCGGCATAACTAAGCACATCCTCGTAGGCATCGAGCGCCACCCAACTGACCCCACTGATTCGCCCATTTTTAACGCGACGTACGGGCAACGCGGACGCCAGCACGCGCTGCCTCTGCTGGTCGGACGACAATTCTTCCTCCACACACCGTCCTGAAAAACGAGATATGCGCCAATAAATAGAGAGTGCGAGACGCAAAACAAATTTCCCCTTTTCTCTAACGTTCTCTCATTTTGGCGCACTGTCTATACGTTTTTATTTGGAGAAAAATCCATACTTATACAGGCATGATCATATGTTTAACACACCCAAAAATTTCTTAAATTTAACCGTTATTTTTTTTTTGTTTACTAAGAGATTATGATAGATGCGTTATACCAATCGATAGCTTATACAAAGGGTTATCGAATGATGCCAAATGTGTAAATTCATTCTCTTTGGCCGATATGCGAGCAGAGGGTGGTCATATGTTTAATACGGATCACTTTATCAATGAATAAATCAATACTTTGTTGATCAAAAAAATCTGAGAAAATTCCTACTCATATAATTTTCATGCTGATCAAAAAAATGTATTGACGCTGAACTGATCAGACCACTCCTTCACAGTGATCTGAAAATCCGAAAAATGGCTTGAAAACTGGAAAATTTTCAAAGTTGCAATATTTTTTTCTGTAAAAAACAAGTAAGCCCATTCGAAAGAGCACAAAATTCTATACAGAATTCCTTTTGGGATGGTGGATCTTCGACTTGTATTTGCTGAGATTCGGGTTGATCTGTTTTGGGTTTGAACCTTTCCGCTGCAAAAAGCACTATTTCCTTAAGAAATACAGTATATTTCCTTAAGAAATACAGTACTTTTTGAATATAGTTGACCCTACCATATCTCATTGAAAAATCGTCGTAGAGACCATCGTTCTTTTGCAATGTGTTGATGATTTTGTGCTCTTTCGAATGGGCCTTGTCATTTTTTGCAGAAAAAATATTGCAACCCCCTTGGAATTTGTTCGAAAATTTTCCAGTTTTCAAGCCATTTTTCGGATTTTCAGATCACTGTGAAGGAGTGGTCTGATCAGTTCAGTGTCAGTAAACTTTTTGATCAGCATCAAAAGTTTAGCTAACAGTGATTTTCTCAGATTTTTGGTCATGAAAATATTGAGTTTTACGGAACCACTCATTTCGGCGAGATTCAGTTCGGCACGACTATTTTTGCAATTTTGTAAATTTATTTTGGTTGTCTCTGAGAAAAGATATCCCTTATATCCAATGACGCCAAAACTGCTACGCCAATCTTACCCCGACCGTGAATGTACGAAGGTTCCAAATCGGTTGTGAACCGAGTTGGAGTCACTGTTGAGCATTGAAGACGCACTGGTTTCGTCCAATGAGCGGTCACAGTTGCGCGATTTACAATCCCAACTCTGCGCCACCCTTCAAAGCGTTTTGCATAAAATCAGGGCTGAGGTAATGATTGTCATAAGTTCTTGAAAAATGAAAATTTTCATAGATATAGAGAGGAAAATTGTTTTGAATCTATTAAAATCAATTTTTACCGTTTTTTTATTATTTCTCATAAACTGTCTAGGATGCTCCCTTGATTTCCGATTCGATCATGACCGGCTTGTTGCGAATCATGAGCCGATGCGGAGGCAAGGAGAGTGGAGCAGTGATTGAGGAAGCATTGATGGCCATCACCGCTTTGATTGAAGGCAAGCAAGACCCCACCAAATCATTACCAATAATTAGTTGTTGTTTTTAATTTTTAGTGCTCAAATCTGGTTTCCAAAAATACATGGGCGAATTCAAGCCATATTTGCTGACTGCGCTAGACAGCCACTTGGACTCGCAGGTGTGCACCGCTGCAATTGGCGTCATTTCGGACCTTTGCCGCGCGTTCGAGTCAGACATTATCAACGTGATGGATGAGATAATGGAGAAATTACTTGTCATACTCCAAGTCCGGAACGAACATTTTTACATTACTGGATCGCACTTCTCTCTTTAGGAGCCAAATGTCAAACGGACTGTCAAGTCGCAGGTGCTCAACGCATTTGGCGATATTGCGCTGGCATTGAACGCACAGTACTCAAGGTACTTGGCATCGAACATGAAATGGCTTTCTGATGCAATTGCGGCTGCTCAGATAACCAATCCGGTAATTGGTATAATAATGAATTTCAAGAATGCAAATGAAAACATTACCGGACGTACTCATGTACTAATACGTAGAGATGCAATTTTCGAACAAGGAGATTTTTTAAGTTATCCAAAAATTTAACGTGCTTCGTAATAGGATATGGTTTTCTCCATTACTTCCCTCTCCCATAACTTTAAAAAGAAAAGGAAGTTCGCTTGTTGTGCAACGAAAGAATACGAAAATGATGTATTTTTTATAACCTATAAAGCGAGTAACCATTTTGCAGGACGACTACGATCAGGTGGAGTATGTGGAGGGTCTGCGCGAGAGTTGCTGTTACGCCTTCTCCGGCATTGTGCAAGCAATGAACGGCACTGAGGAGGGCAAGCAGCAAATCCAGCACAGCATTCAACCAATGCTCCAACTCATTGTGCTCATTGCCAATTCTCAGCCCAGCGCGCCCGAATCGTTGTGTGCCAGCGCGTGTGCACTCGCTGGTGATCTGTTGCACGCGTTTGGTGTACAGTTTTTGCCAGTGGTGGATGCGGCCGACTTTGGAATTCCGGCATTGATCACCAAGTGCAAGAAGTCGAGGCAGAACAAGGCCAAAACCATTGCCAATTGGGTGAGTGGAAAAGAATACAATAATTGGATAATGCAAAAGTCCATTCCATTCGATTATGAAATTTTGACTGGCGTTCGGCACTGTATTAATTAGATGCAGTAAAAACTGGTAAACGCTATTGCGTCTACCGGTCGGTTTCTTTGGTTTATCAAAAGCGTGAATTTGTACTGACAGGTGTTTTTTATTTTCAGGTGACCAGGGAGTTGTCACGGGTCAAACGGCAGGCAGCGGGTCAATCATAATGACGTTATCTCAATGCTATCATTGTTTTGTCCATTGAATTATTTTTTGTTTTCTTTATGTCGGCCGTCATTTCTTTTTATATCTTCAGTCGTGTGCGCCGTTTTGTTTTTGACAAAATTTTTTGATTTTATAAAGAATACTTCGCCACCATTTCTTACAGATTTGTCGCATGAATGCCTTAAGTACATTTGGCTTTGTTTTTTGTTTTTTTTATGATTTTTACTCTCGCAATTATATTGCATATCGATTAAAAAAAATGGCCGACGAAACATCAACTTCGTCAAAAGAAGGCGGAAGGAATTTGCAATGGATGTACGAAGGTGCCAAATCGGTTGTGAATCGAGAGGATTATTTGCTCGGAAAAAAGGTTCTGCTCATTATCGAATTAACCTTTTTAAAGTGCCATTAAATGTGTTTAGATCGACCGGAACTTTGAGTTATTCTCTGATGTTGTTGTGCGAGATCAGGAGGAAGAAAAGCGGGAGACATTTTTTCAGGAAAGCATTTTCCACCCGTCCACGTCGGTTACCTCTCAAAACGAACACAAAGTGTCCGCATTGGACACTCGTATTGTACGAACTGAAGATCCTTTGGTGGCCTTAAAGGTCCGGTTTTTGACATATAGTTTATCTTGCTAGTAACTCTAAAAATAGTTAGTTTTGGTTGACACTATTCCCAGCCTATTTTTGTCAAGTTTTTAAGAGATTGAAATATCTGAGTACCTTACAACTATTGCAGTTTCAAGAAGAGCAACGTCGTCGCCAACTCTTGGAGAACCCGGTGCTCAAACTCAAAGCACAACGTGTTCTCCGAAAAGCATTTGAGAAAGAGTTGAAGAAAACGTCCCAAAAAAAGAGTAAAAAGCGAAAGAAGCATTCATCGCCTTCGTCATCATCACCGTCCGCTGAGCGGAGAGAAAAGGAAAAACACCACCGCCATCGGAGAGAAGGAAGGAAAAGCGAAAGTGAAAGAAGATGGAGTAGAAACAGAAGCGATAGCAGAAAGGAGAAACGACGGTCCAGGTCAAGGACAAGCGACCAGAGAAGCCGAGCAGCGAGGACGGAAAATAGCAGAGAAGTGGCGAAGAAAACAGTGAGTAATCAATACCGGGCCACATGCTTTACAAAAAGGATGGAGCTTCGCACGAATTAATTGACCATACAAATTTAATTGAATTCTTAATTTGTTTTCAATTCAACCGATTGGTATTCACTCAAGAATTTTACTGATTCCGTTAAGGCTTCACCGATTGCCACCCAATTGGCTGCACCCCCAAAGAAGTTGACTGTGGAAGAGTTGGAGGAAAAGCGACGCGCAATGTTGGCAAACGCCTCATGGCGAGATGACATGCGCGAGCGGAATCTGCGCGAGGCGGCCGACAAACTGAGGAAGGATCAAGAAGAGATGGCTACCAGCCGAAGCGCCGGATTTATGCGGTTGTTAGGAGATATTCTGAAAGTTTTAAGATAATTGCTTTTTATATTTAAGTCCGATGATGAACACCGCAACCGAAGACTCATCCATTGAGAAACGCTTGCAAAGCAATCGAATGAACATTCAACGTCAGCATGATCACATGGACAAGTCTTTCATCAAAAAATGATGAAAATATTGGCAGTTATATGAATTTTCTATAAATATTTATCCACTTTTTTGTCAATCTTACGCAGGGTTTCCAAATGAAAAATGTAAAATGCCTCATTTGGCTGACAAAAAGCCACATTTTTAAAAATGTTATTTTAAGAGAAAACAACTAAATTATTAGTATCTCCACAAACGTATTTTTTAATGCGTTTTTTCGGCAGGTTTTTAAAATTTAAAAAAAATTGTAAGGGTGGAGGTTGGTGGTGCTGACAGGCGCCACCGGGGGGAAATTTTAAAACTGGATGTATTTTGGTAACAGAATTGTTGCACAAAAAATGCCTTTTGTGGCTTTTGAAGATTGTTTTTGAGAAACCTACGCGAATAGGGGGACGGAGGTGCTGAGAGGCACCACAGATTGTTCAAGAAAAAATAACCCCTTCAAAAATAAAATATTAACATCATGAAAACATTAACTCAAAAAAAAAACAAAAAGCCTCAAAGCTTCATTTTGAAAACTTATCCTCTTCGGCCTCAAAAAACCACAAAATGAGGCTAAAGCCTCACGAGTCATGTGATTCGTCGCATGAATGCTTTTAGTACATTTGGCTTGAGTTTTTTATAATTCTTTACCCTCTAAATACAATCTGCATAGCGATTAATAAATGGCTGACGAAACATCAACTTCTTCAAAAAAAGCCAAACAAAATTTGCAATGGATGTACGAAGGTGCCAAATCGGTTGTGAATCGAGAGGATTATTTGCTCGGAAAAAAGGTTCTGCTCATTATCGAATTAACCTTTTGAAAGTGTCATTAAATGTGTTTAGATCGACCGGAACTTTGAGTTATTCTCTGATGTTGTTGTGCGAGATCAGGAGGAAGAAAAGCGCGAGACATTCTTTCAGGAAAGCATTCTCCGTCCATTCACGTCTGCTACCTCTCAAAACCACAAAGTGTCAGCATTGGATACTCGTGTGATACGAACTGAAGATCCTTTGGTGTCCTTAAAGGTCCGTTTTTTTGGCACAGTTAAGCTTGCTACTAACAGTCTTTTTTCCTTACATTAGTCCTATAGTGGAAATAAGGTTCATAGGGACCAGACTCAAAATAATCGATTTCTGGGTTCAAATTCTTGGGCGAAATCTGTTTGATATTAATCAATTCTACAGTTTCACGAAGAGCAAAGACGGCGCCAACTTTTGGAAAACCCTATACTCAAACTTAAAGCGGAACGGGTTCTTCGAAAAGCATACGAAAAAGAATTGAAAAAAGCGCATAAAACGCGGAAGAAGCATTCATCGCCTTCGTCATCATCACCGTTCAAAACGCGGAAGAAGCATTCATCGCCTTCGTCATCATCACCGTCTAAAGAAAAGGAGGAAAAGCGAAAATGAAGGAAGGGGGAGTTCAAAATTTATGTGTATGTCCACAAAAACGGCTTTTTCCTTTTGTCGATTTTTCTTTATTTTCGTTGAAAAAAAAATTATTATTTGGTAGAATTTTGTATTTACGTAATTTAACAAATAGATATATATTTTTTCCTACATTTTCTGCAATTATTTTTTGACGTATTGGACAAGCAGTTATTTTGCAAAAATGGATGAAGTGAGTTTTATCGGGTGAATTAAAAAGTTGCATTAGGCTCCTGTCCAAGGCACAGGGTTCGAACCCCAGGGTGGTGATGGTTTGCTTTCCCACATACTCTCCATACTTTGTTTGAAAAACTAATTTGTCGCACGCACGGCTTTTCTAATTACTCTGAGCGGGTAATTCTGGCTTTCCCAGCCGAACGGAATGCTATTATTGTTCCCATTTTTTGTTCTTTCATTTTAAAGGAGCCTTCAACTCCACCACTTGAAGTAGACAATGGACAGTGCGAAATGTGTGCGAATTATGAGGTAGTATTAATAAAAAGGAAATTTGAATAAAATTGTTTACATGGAAAAAACTAGACTAAACAATGTCGTCTTAATTTTTGGTCGTTTTTAGGTGTCACTTCAAACACTACAAACTGCACAAGATACACTTCGGGTATACAATCTTGATTCATTCGAGTTTATTTATACCATTTCCAGGAGCAATTGGCAGCGGCGAAAGGTTTTTTTTAACGAATGTTGTTCATCTCGCAAAAGTGTCATTTTTTAAATAGAATTGTACGAGAAATATGGCAAAGAGCTTTCAGAGGAGCGACTCTATCGAAAAGAATTGGAAGGCCGTTTCGCAGCACTTAATGACGAAATTGAACAGAAAATCCAAGTCGAGCTCCTTAATGCTTTTACAAGATATGTTTGTTTTGTTTTTTAAGATTTTCATGGATAGTGTCAACAAATCTGAGGAACGGATTGCGCTGTTGGCCAAGAAGCAGGAGACCGACCTGGCCGATTTGGGCAATGAGTTGGATGTGGCCAAAGAACGGCAGACATCATTGCAGGCGGAACTGAAGACCCTATACGAAAAGTATGATACTAATAATTATACCAGAGATGGCGCCGATCTCTGGTTTTAAAAATCGGAAGTTTGATGCCCAAATTTTTTCGGGAATTCAGGTCTAAAAAACATCTCAGCGCCATTTCTGCTGCATATGACTATTATTCATGAAAATGTTTACAAATACTAAGATCAAAATATTTGGGGCGTTCTAGAGTCTCAGCAATTTTTTTCGAGTAATCAAGTCATCATTATAAGGTATCAACGATTGTTGCACAAAAATGCCCAAAAAGCGGAAGAAATGCGTGAGCAGTGCATTGATTTGCCTCAAACTGTTGACGAATTGACACTTTTGGCATTACAATTGCGTGAAGATTTGGTAATTTCGGTTAAAAAAATGGAAACAACAGCTTCTTTTATTCACTTTATTTCTCCGCCATTTTCTCTGTTTTTTTAACATATCTTTTTTTAATTGCAATTTCAACTTTGACGTGTTTTTTCTTTTTCAGATAAGCGAGAAAGCGAACAGGGAACACGAGTGCCAAGAATTGCGCGATGAGTTGACCGTTGCCCGTGAGCAGATGCTGGAAAGTGAGCAGCAGTTGCTCATCTATGCCCAACATGCGCAACAACAGCAAGACCACATGGAACAGTTGTTGCACCAACACCGAATTTCGTCGGTTGGCGATGAAGGCGGCGCAGGTGGTGTTGATGGTGGGAACAGCAGAAGACAGCAACGGACAGCAGCAGGATCATCGGACATGGTTAGTCATACTATAAGCAATGCGACCATTGGGGTGTATTTCATTTTCCACCCGAACCCTCTGAAATTAACTGAATTTGAGCCAAAGCAATTTTTGGAATTACCAGCTTTTGAACCTGGTGCAGCCCAAAACTCCGCGCGGGCCGGAACTCCTCCGGAAAAAAACTTAAAACTCTTGAAACTTTCCAGAAAAATACTTAAAGTTTTAGTGAAGAAAATCCCCAACAAATATAAAAATTCGGAAATATTAGGAAAAAAAAGTCTCCGGAAAATTTATGCTATTTTTCAGTAATTTTCTTCACAAAAAATAGTTATTTTTTTCTGGAAATTTCAAGGGTTTTGTCGGTTTTTTTTGTGTCTCCGCGGAGTTTCTGCTCACTCTCTCCCTCATTAGAGTATTGAAAACTTTCACCATTGGTTCGTCTACCACTTGCGGAGGATTATCAATCTGTCAATTTAAATTTGTTGTTTGTATACCAAGTTTGCAGCACGCAAACGTCCGTTCATCACGAGAGCAGCAGCGTTTGCAGCAATCAACTCGGGAAAACAATCAACAACAGCAACAGCATCACAACCATCCAACTGTTGTTCAAGTTGGTGATGCCGATTGCTGTTGTCCGGATGCGAAATGTCATCAACTGACGATTGAGCTTGAACGACGATTGCATCGGTCAATGAACGAACGGGCACGGCTGCAGGAACTGTTGATTGAACAGCGCAACAAATGTTCCCAAATGCAATCGGAGTTGGACACTTCAGAAGCAGTACAAAAAGGTATCGCGACTTGTCACTGTTCCATCGTCAAGGAAAAAAACTTAACAAATTTTTTTTACACAGATTTTGTGCGCCTCAGTCAAAATTTGCAAGTGGAATTGGAGAAAATTAGGCAGTCCGAGTGTGAGGTGTGTGCTGCTGAAAGGATAATCACAGAATTTTGATTGGGTTTAAGTTACAAGAATTAAAATTCACCTTTTTGAACATCGACATATAAAAATCACTTTACACTCGAATTGTTTCAGGTCCGATGGCAAGACGAAAGGGACGTGAATTGTTGTAACGATTGCACCAAGGAATTGCAGGAAGGGCTTGAGCATCGCATCAACTGTCGCCATTGTGGAAAAGTTTGTCATGATTTGGACAATTTATATTGTTTTTTTAATACGATGGTTTAAGATTTTCTGTGCTGCCTGCACTTCAAACAGTGTTTGTAGTGGACCAGCCAAGTAAGCGGCGGGAAAAAAATTATTTTTCTATTTTTTGTAAAAAAAATTAAATTGTCACAAAAATCTTTCTTTTTTAACAAGTTTTCCTGTCATGTTTAGGCGTGCCATGCCAGTGTGCGTTCTATGCCATATTCTACTCTCAAACAAAGAACATTCTTTGGTCGATCGGCTGCACAACAGCAGCAATGGGGGCGGTAGTGGAATTGGTCGAGAAGAGTCAAAGCATCAACAATTGCAGAAACATTCTTGATAGACAAAGATTATATTATTATTACATTATTATTTTGAATAGTTGACCAGCTCGGAACTGTGAAATTGAAATTTGTAAAAACCGGTATGAGAGTAACCAAATTTGGCCATGAAAAAAGGGGGATTATCGTTCTGTACTCGTTACTCTATGATTATGGTAATTATGATGACCATTGTAAAAAAAGATATGTTTTGAAAAATGGCAATCTATCTTTTCTAGAAGAGCGAAATTTCTAATTGCCCAAATGTCATTTTTTTTACATTTACCCGTATTTTTATTCTCATATATGTGATATTGATGAACCTTGTTGTTTAAACATTACTGTTGTAAATGTCTTCTACCCACCCATTATTTTTGAATTTCCATTTATTATTACTGTTAAATTTGTACCCTTAGAATAATGGGCACTCCACGCCATATTTATGCGGTTCGACATGCTGAACGTATTGACGATAGCGAGGTATTTCAATGGAATTTTGCCTTTTATTGCTTAAGTTGTATTATGCATTCAGAAACGCAAGGTTTGGCACTATAACAGTCGCTTTTCGAAGGACAACCCACCGTTGTCACCACGCGGCGTGCAACAGGCGGAAGAACTTTTTGTCGAGTGGGTCCCAAATTAAAACGCGAGATTGCCTGCCTGACTTGTCATGGATCTAAGAATTTTTGTTTTTGTGGGATGGATAAATTTCACGAACTATTACGCAAATTATGCCGTTATTCTGGCGACAATTCCAACTGCCAGGTTTCGGAATATCTCCATTGACTACTGTTTCACTTCACCGTATGAACGATGTGTCCAAACGGCGTCAAAAATATTGGATGGTCGTCCAGTACTCATCAATGTTGAGCCGGGGCTTATCGAGGTCCAATATTTAAAAAAATATATTTATTCGAACTATTATTTTTTCCACTTTAAGAAATAAAAATTTTTTTTTTTAATCTCAATCAAAAACTCAGGGGTTTTATTTATTAGGTTTTTGTTAAATATTTTGAAGGAAATTTTTTCCAGTCATTGCAACTGATCTATGAGCGTTCCAGTGTACGGAAGATTACTTTCCAGACGGGCAAGGAATTGGCACAACGGTTGAGCGGAATTTAAGGGGGTTATAATTTGAAAATATTCAAAGGTATGCTAATATCAACAAGAAATACCAGCCCATGTACTTGGCACCCCCAGCAGGCGAAGTTGGCACCTAACGCTGTGTTTAAAATACATTATATATTTAAGAGTACTAAAGGCGTGCATGGATGTTTTCCACGGGTTGAGGACACTTTTCGGAAAATTGTCGACAAATGTAACGGAGACATTTTGATTGGTCTGCATTATACTTTTTGTCTTTATGAATATACAGGCTTGAAGTTCGTGATGTTTTTCCCTTTCAAGTTACGCACCAAGGCCCATTGGCTGCCTTACAACGGATGTTGACTGGGAACATGGAGTTCGGGGGAAGTGCCACAGTTAGCAAGGTGGGTAGGATGAAAAAAAACATTGCGTGATATGACGCAAGTTTGACATACCAAATTTAAGTATGTTGAAGTGCCGGGCATCGTTGGTCGTTTTGAAGCGGAATACGTTTATGATTCGTACGTATTTTTGTTGTTTTAGACAAATTGTCGTTTTATTTTTTCAGCTCTCATCTCTCTGACACTGCCAAACTGTTGGGCAAAGAGTACAACCGGAAAAAGCAGAAGCGGAAATGAGGCTTAAAAACAATTTTTGAATCTTTTATGGGAAAAACAATTTTTGAATCTTATATGGGTCTTAATTATATCATTGTTTTTTTATTTTGAATTGTTTTTAGCATATTTATTTTCAGAAATATAAGATTTTGGCATTTTTTTGTAAAGCAATTCTTACATTTATATATGTACCCGTATGGGTTATATGACTTGGTTTCTTCCTTTTTTTAAACCATTGATTCATTTGTAACAAATGCATCACCATTCTCCGACTGGTTCTGTTGAAGATGGTGGCTGGACATTGGCAGCACGTACAAAGCGCGGCTGCCGTCGTAGTCATGTTTTCAGTGCTGCGATGACGTCAAAGTGCCAAGCAAATTTGAACGGGTCGAGAAAAAATGCATTTGCAGAGGACGGGCCGATGGGGGAGAATGATGAACGACAAATACAAGCAGAGGTGGAACAACTGACTGTTCCTATGGAACGCTATAAGCAGAATATGCCGCACAAATATTTGTACGTTTTTTGGACTAATCTGTTTTTTTTTGTGTGTCAAAAAAAATCGGTATTCTTCGAGACCAAAAAAACGTCAGGAAACAAAATGCCGTCACATCCCTGTTTTATAATCCATAACGTTATTCAATGTCAGTTTTCCAGAAATACAATTCTATGCTTCATTAAACGAATTTTGCGCAACTGTCCGTTGGAATTAATCCGCGCATTTGGCATTGGACCCATTGGGACGAGCAAAAGCAGTGCTTACCAATTGGTTGGCATTGAATCATTGCGTAGCACTTGTTTTTTTATGGGTTTATGATTCAATGTTTTCCAGGTGTTGTTGGAAGCGATCAAAGACCGTTTCGGAGTGCCAATGATTACTTGCCAAGATCCGGTGACATCATTGTGTGAAAAGCGTTATCTGCAAGGACGAGGCATCACCGTCCTTCCGGTACAACAGCATTCAATCCAACAAAAAAGGGATGAGGAATAAATGGCGCTCCAATTTAAGGCGGACGATTTGTTGACCCCTCCCCCAATTGTTGTTCGTTCGACGGGCTTCACACTGCTGTATATGTTCCATTGTACGGAAACGTATAGTAATTTTGAAAAATTGCCAATCATTGCTGTTTGTCTTTTATTTCAGGCTCTCCCGAAATGTACAACAATGTACTTTCCTATTATTTGCGCACCCATCGAGCGCAGAATGTCATTCTGATCGGAAACGTAGGTCCATTATGATTTTCTCATAAGGATTCACTTTACCTTCTGAAAGCATCATTATCTTAAGGAGCCGAATGAATGTCTTTCAACCGCTGTAAGTTAAAAAACATTTCTCCCGAAAATAATCAACATCAAAATTTACAGAAATCATTTCCAATCACCTATGCCTCTATTTCATTGACGCATTTGTCAACTTTTGCCTGCCAATCGGTTGCCTTCAGATTGCCAAAATTTGAGCCTTTGGAGTTCGCCTTCGAATCCTCTTTCATCAGTTATTTGGACATAAACACCGACACCGATGAACAAAACAATGAAGACTTTTTGAGAAAAATAATTGTCTAATATGCTGAAGACTTAATCATTGATCTGAGTTAGAAAATGGTGGTAACAAATATTGTTTCATTTTAATAACGTCGAACAAAATACATTTAAAATGGTTCATTGCTCGGTTAAAATTGCACATAATATAAATTTGACGACGAAAAGCATTTGATTGTTGGAAAGGATAGATTTATTTATTTATTCAACCATCAAAGGAAATGCAAAAGCAAATCACTAACATGATAGACAGTATAAGAGCGGCGTGAAAAGAAGATAGAGAGTGAAAACCAACCTAGAAGCTTCAAACAAAGACTAAGTTTTACATGCGTTTCAGTCCTTTCACAGTACGGGTGAAAAAATGCATTTGCATAGGAAGGAGACCACGCCTCATTTGCAAACCAAAGAAAAATATTTTTTAGACACATGGAAAAACAATAATGAAATTCCATTGTTTTTTTTTAATGAAATGAAAAAACAAAAAAGAGATCAAATCACATTCAAATATTCAATGTAGTTCTAAAAGCTCTGGGGCGAATCGAAAACGGCAATGTTCGCCGGATCGTTCACAAAAGCATTAAAATTTTTCAATTAAAAAAAAAATCATTTTTTTTTCACAATCAGCTTAAATGCTTCGCAATTTATCCAAATTTGGCACCACTTTGAGCGGTATTGCTGACCCGTTGTCTGCTCTTGTGGTGCACTCCGCTTCGGCTGATGAAGCGTTTTCCCTGCTGTTGCCGTGCGCTTCCTTCGGTGTTCAACGACTGAACCGACGATGGGGCTCCCCTCGTGGGACAAAGTCGCCGCCTCATCTGTTCTTCGACTTTCGACATTTGAAAGAGATCACTGGCGGCAAATACACTGACCAACCGTTGCAAATCAATCGGCTTGGCGGACGTGATCCGATTACGCGTAAAAAGGTGGGACTGCGGGATAATTTAAGCACAGACTTCATTGAAGGCAGCTCACATAGAGGGTTTTAAGTATTGTTGGTTGCAGTTCTAAAATTTTAAACTGAAAATATCAAATAAAAAATTTAAATGGGAGCTCCAATTAACCAAATATTAAGCGCATTTACCCCTTTTTTAGCTGAACAAACATGTCGGTGGTGGTGTCAAATTTGATTATTTTATGCTCGACTTGCACCCGCGTGGTCCCACTGAAGCGGACCAAACGTATGACGAGCGGGTGATCGAAGTGCGTCGCGACCCCAACCGTACGCCGCACATTGCTCTGGTGGCAGGCTTTAAAGTCAGTAGTCTTACAAAATGGCCATTGAAAAAAGCGATTTTATGGCTATAAAACGCGGACGGGGAGACCATAGGGTAAACAGCGAGCGACTGAGGTACACCAATTTGAGTTTTTTGGTTGTATAAGGATGAAACGGACCTGGATGGTTTCTCAAGACGTGAAATTTTAATTTTGTTGGCTGAGTCGTGAATTTTCCGGGTCGTTCTTTTTCTCAACGCACCTCCAACTGATGAAGATGCATATTTGTCCGTCGACTTCCACCCGTTTGGATTTGGAGTCTCAACCTTCTTTTTTTTGCCGGGATTTTTGCTCACCCGATTTTTAGGGCAGACGTTGGATGTACGCAACACAAAACATGGAGGCGGGCCAAATCATCCAAACAACGTGTCACATTCCTGAACGACCGGTCATCGGCGCTGAGGGCAATTCCTACCCATTGGGTATGGATTGAACCGGTTTTTTTAGGCGGAAGTCACAATAAAAAGTCCTTTTTAAGGGTCGGCGATTTTTAAATTTTTATATTTTCTTTGTTTTTTACAGGCGCTTTGGTCGAAGGGACATTCATCAATTCGGTTGAGCTGCATCACAACAATCCGAACAGTAATTTTTCTTTTATTGGGAAACAAATTTTTTTTTTTCTTTATTATTAAGCGCACGTGGCCATCACCGAGGCAGGCGGTTTTGCCGAAGTTGTTCGACAAATGGACAAATTTACTGTTGTCCGGGTTAGTTGTTATTGAAGAACCTTCACAGTTTTTCCCACAAAATCCTTTAAAAAAACCAAGATTTTTGGGGGAAGGGCCAACCCAATTTTTTTTTCTTTTAATGGGCGAGCATCGACTTAAGTTTCCTAATTACCTTATAAAAAAAATAATTTTCGGAGGTGAGAGGGGGGGGGGGGGGGGAATTGCCCCGCTCTGGTTGCGGGTCTGCATGAGATTGGCAGGGCGGGCCTATAAAATTAAGAATTGACTTGAAACCCAGGCTCGGGAATTAACCCCTTTTTCCCGCTCAATATTGATTTAATGTTTACTCTTCAGATGCCGAACAAACATGAATACGCACTGCGAAAGGTATGTTTTATACATTTGACGTTTATTGTAACGAAAATTTACCAGGAATGCATGGCGGTTGTTGGTAAAGTGTCACACGAGGATTGGATGTAAAAGAAAAAATTAGTTTTCGTTTCCCCGAAAATTCTTTTTTCAGGAAGAAACATTGGGGCTCTCCCCAAATGCATCGACGGTTTGGCTTTCGTATGGCCAGTGGGCCCAGCAAACGGCAACGAGACCAATACCAGGGTGGGTATTGCATCGACAATTTCTTGATGCATAAATGCAACATTTTGATACACTAATTACGGGGTTATCCCCTGCCGGGTAAACCAGACTTTTCCATCTTGGAGTCGTCGAGCCCTATCTAATAGGGGTCACGAATCCGGATTTAAACTCGTGATTATTTCTATTTCGTTTTAATGTTATTACAGTGAACGCGTGTCCGAGCGGGTTAATCAAAGTTCAAATCCTCTCGACCGTAACAAAAACTTAAAGAAATGTTTTCAGTCAGGTGGTTTGAACCTTGACCCCCCAATTAACATGTTTTTAACTCATCGGACACGCATTCACTGCTGTTTTCCCTTCGTCCCACTGCAGTCTCAGGCACCAAATTTCCGGGTTTTGAGGCCCCATAACTTTTAGGTTAGTGGCTGTCGGGAAGGAAACTTAAAAATTCACAATACAAATCTACCTGCTCTATTCATTGGTATATAATATAACAGTTCGCTAGGTTCCCTTGTAAATTTCGAATTTCTTAAATTTTGTTTTATTCGGCAGACCAATAAAGAAACAGAAATTCTCTAGGTCCGTTTTCTTATTTTCTCACGCCCGGGTAATTGTAAGACGAAAGGCGGGGTTGTTAGAGCAAAGTACTCCGGGATTTATTAAACATTAATGCCAGGCAAAAAGCATCCGCGTAACCCGCCCGTGCGCGTCATTGACGAAGTGCCACCACCACCGTTGCCGCTCCAAAAGTTCACGCTAACCAAAAGGCAGTTGAACCACCACTTTGGCACTGCGGGAGTGCCGAGATTTGTGACCGAGTTCAACAACATTGTCCGACTTTGAAACGAAGACATAGGACTGGGAGAGAGAGTGTTTTTTGATGTCATTTTGTTGTTACCCTCTTCCATTGTAAAATGTGTGTCATGATTTAAAAAAAAAAAAAAATTTTTTTCAATTCATTGAAGAAACATTACGATTAAGATATGTCTTAAAGTTTTCCATGTTTTATCCATTCTTCGTTCATATGTATACCTTTATTGTATGAGTTCATCTTGATGTTTTTTAAATTTGTTTTTTCATTTGTTTGAAATGAGTTCTGCTGAGTTGGTGGTACACAACTTGAGGACAGTGCTCGACGGAGTCGCCGAGCTGTGCACCCATTCAGCAGGTGGTTGTCGTCATTAATTTTTTGTGGGTATTATTAGTGAATTAATTTCCCGATTTTCAGCAGTTCGTTTGGTCGCTGTTTCTAAGGTGAGTGATTTATGAATCATCATCGATTCGAATTAAAATAGTTTTGACCATTTGTGCAAAAGGCAATTAGTAAGTTTGGGTTTCAAAAGCCGTTTCAAACTCCTGTTAGCTGTGCCATTGTATGTACAATGACTGATTTACCAATTACTTTTGTATACGCGTGTCATCGTGTCACCATTGATTACACATTCAAACAAAACTTGTGTCTTCCTCAGACTTTTCCCGTCGATTCGATTTGGCTGTGCTATCGGCATGGAGGTCAGCGGCATTTTGGCGAAAATTACGTACAAGAATTGGAGGCAAAAGCGCAACAAATGTCTGCCAAAGGGGCTGACAAAATTCGATGGCACTACATTGGCAGAGTCCAGTCAAACATGGTAGTGTCCCTAATTCTAGGGCTGTTTAAACCGGACCCAAATTTCATTTTTTGAGTCCCTGGTATTGGGTTTTCATCAACATTTCCTCCTCCCTTCAAAAAAGATCAATCGCCTCTGTGCCGTGCCAAATTTGTGGTGTGTGGAAACGGTGGATAGTGCAAAACATGCAAATGCTCTTCAAAAAGCGATGAAAGCAGCGGGCAAAACGCTAAACATTTTCATACAAGGCAAACTTTTTTTTCTTGGGATGGGGGAGGAAGGACAAAACATTTCTTAAATTTTCAGTGAACACGAGTGGGGAGACAAACAAAGGTGGTGTACGGCCAGAGGAACTGGTCGCATTGGCCAAACATGTCACAGAGCAGTGCCATTCATTAACACTGCTTGGTGGGTGAAGGTCAAAGGACAAGACTATGAACCTATCTTTTGTTGAATTAGAAACCATTCTAACCAAAAGGGGTCGGTCTGCTAACGGCTTTGGTCCAGTTTATGCGTCCAATTGACTTCTATTCGTAACTTAATGTCAATCTTCAAACCATCTAACATTGCTAAATACCTCTAAAACAAAACTCTCCGCAACATCGCGAATATTTTTCACCAGTTGTGATTGCTTAAACACAAAAATAAATTTTTGGTAATTTGATGGCATCTATGACTCTCCATTCATTTGGTTGCGAAGACTAAGAATGTGACCTGAATGAATTCAGAAAAGTTTCCCTTAGCAAATTAAATCTTTAATCAGGAAAGTAGTATCACAATTCTTGAAGTATTTTTTCTAGGCTTGATGACCATTGGATCGGTTGCCCAAAGTTTTGGGGATGGACATGAAAATGCGGATTTTGCATTGCTCAGGCAGTTGCGAGACGACTTGCAGACGGAACTCCGGTTGTCCAACGAGTTGGAGTTGTCCATGGGGATGAGCGCTGATTATCAATTGGGTGGGCCATAAAATTTTTATCAATGCTTTTTTGTTCATGTTCAAGCGATCAAATACGGCAGTACAAATGTGCGCGTTGGTTCCATCATTTTTGGCTCAAGAAATTATGACAAAAAACAGAACAACGAAGAGACGAAATAAAAAAGACAGCATTCGCCGTTGCCACACCATTCCTCAAATTTACATTTTTAAATTTTAGTTATTTCATTCTATTTTACGAATGTTCATTTACAAAACATTGCACCTTGTTTATTTTAAAAAGTTATCATTTTTCTAATTGCCAATTGACAGCCATGGCAAAACCAATCCACCAACAGCAGCACTCGCGTACTGAACAAATTATTGCAACGATTGAGCACATTCATCAGGAGCAAAGTCACCATGTGTCGGCCGTTTCGTTTGTTCGTGGTCCAACGCCAACAGCAACAGTGGCCGGCCAACGAATGCGTGTGATGGCGCAAGTGTATGAACTGTTGGTTCGCAACCGGCGTGCCACCAAAAGGTGGTGTAATGGTGGCGGAAAAGCGAAATGGTACAAAGGGATGTCGGCCAATGTGGGGGCCCATCAATTGGAAACGGAACAATCGTGTATAACGAAATAATAGTTATTGTATCGTTTGTCAAATGACACCGTTTTTAATTGTTTGCAAATGGGCCCAGAAATGGGGCAATATTTCTTTCATTGACGCTCCTTTTCAGAGATTTGTTCTACGAGCACAAAAAGCTGTACGTCACGCAAGCCAACTTTGATCGAGCTCTTTCCGCCATTTGCAAACATCTGAACGCGTGCCGAAACGAATTGAACGTGGTGGGCATGGTCAACGGCCCATCCTTTGCCAGACTTTGACTACTATTTTATCACAAAAACGACTGTAGTCGAGGATCAGCACCCTCTATCATTTCCTAATCACTTTTATCGAGACATTTTGTGTTAAGACGCCTGCCTTGTTTTCAAGTCATTTTTATATCCTCGCAATACGTAATAACAGAATATTTGTTGCTGATCATTTTATTAGATCAGTTGCTCCCGTGGGTTCGCCATCGGCAATTTGCGCCTCTTTGACGGCATGGACGACGACGCGGTGGTTGACTTTCGTTCGTCACCTGTTGCACTTGTTGAGTCGTTGTGCCATTTCAATTTGGTGCACAGCGAGGCACAGTTTCTGTTGGTGGTGGAGAAGGACGCCATCTTCCAACGACTTATTGATGAACAATTCACATACAAATTCCCACGCAGCATTCTTCTTACGGTGAGGGGACAAAGCATATTTGGTGACAAATATTCTATAATTCGCGCAAAACAAAATTAATTAGGGCCAAGTGGTGTCGTAAAGTAATTTTGAATCTAAAACTCGGTTTATTATGTCAAACCGAACACTCGGGAAAAATTAATCGGGTTGGGATACGACTATTCCATACACATCCTTCGATTATTTTTTCGTCCTATTTTTAGGGCCGTGGTTATCCCGACTTTTGCACTCGACAAGTTTCTCCATTGGCTGTCCATCCAATTACCCGCCCTGCCCATGTTGGTGCTGGTCGATGCGGACCCGTACGGTAAGTAACGAAAAACACACATTTCACGATTGTGATCATCAATCGAATTGGAAACAGATTTTCGTACCAAAACTGTGTCGCATTTTGGTCCAAACTTCTTTTTTGGACCGAATCCGAGACCATTGTTTGAAAGTCTTCAAATTTGTTTCTTATTCAGGTGTCGAGATTTTTCTGACCTACAAATATGGCTCGAGTCGTTCCGCGGTTGAGGCGGGCCCTCTCCAATTGCCACGACTTAAATGGTTGGGCTTTTTGCCGTCCGAAGCGCAAACATTGCCAATCCCGCACAATCAGTTCTTGCAATTGTCGGAGCCGGATCGGAAACGGATTGTACGCATTGCACAACGGGTGAACAGCCGAGAGGACAGTGACAGCAGGGAGCGGAGTCTGTTCAACTACGAGGCACTCGGATTTTGTCCTTAATGACATATATTTAATTTCACTCCCCTTCCGCTCACCAAATTTTAAACACTTTTTCTAATCTTTTTTTTTTTTTAATTTCGGATTTTGTTTAAAAATACATTATTGAAAAAGATCAGATACGAAAGGAAAAAAGGAAATGAACTGCACCGGATAAAACTTTGTCCATTTTCAGTTGTCCGTTATGTTGAACAGCTCGCACAAGTTGGAGCTGGAAGCTCTGTGTGCCATCTCGGCCAACTTCTTGAGCACCGTTTATTTGGACAACAAATTGCTGCCGTTGAACGTCGTCTCCATGGCTTTTCGTCTTCCACATCAGAACGCCTTCAACATTGATCAGCAACATCATCAGAACGACTTTTCTGGGAACATGAATAACTTTGAAAGCGACCATGACAATGACGAGTGGAGTGATCAGAGTGATGACTTTTTTGGAAGTGACCGTGACGACAATGACTTTGGGAGTGATCAGCAGAATGATGATGATCTTAGTGGCCAACCGAACGACTTTGAAAGTGATCATCAGAATGACGACTTTAGTGAGCAAAACAACGATTTTGAGAGTGGCCGAAGCAATGATTTTGATAGTGAACCAAACAATGATTTTGATAGTGATTCAAACAATGATTTTGATAGTGATCAGAACTGATCAAACATTCTTAATTTTCATTTTACTGTGATTTTCCTTATTATATGTATTTTTTAAATTTCCTTAATAAATTTCTAAATGCTTTTGCTTATTTTACACTTTTCCTGGTTATGTTATCCCTCTCTCCTTTTTAATTCCATGAACAATTTTCTTTATTTTCGATTTTTAGCATATGTCACAGGTATTCTCCACACAAAGTCGTCTTTTGCGACATATTTTGCCTGATACACTTCGCCAGGACGACCATGATGATGACCGGATGGAGGTGGAAATGCGTGGACACGACGGTGGTGGCAGTGCTGGTCGACCACCACAATGTTTTGCATGGCGAAAAATTGGTGTATTTCCTTATCACAATTATAATGTTGCTCTTTACCCATGGGACACCGCTGTTGGGATCCTCATGGAATTAAAACGAAAATTTGACAACAACCATTTTCTTTTTTTAAATGATTGTATAAAGAATACGATAATTATACGTATTTCAGTGATTCGGAGTAATCCGTTGAACAACAGCAACAACAGTTCGTCCGGCTCGGCCACCGTTGACATGGGCAACACGCGTGTGATATGTACAGTGTATGTGTGTGTGTGTGTTGTTAAATGATCGCAATGACTCAAATTTTAAGGGTTATTATCTCCTACTTTTGTGACAAACTCCCAAGTCATGGTCATAACGTGTAAATGGACCAAGAAATTCCATCGGGTATCCTCGTAAGTAGGGTTAGCGGTTTGAAACCGAACCGAGTAATTTCGCTTATCGGTTGGTTAACCGAAACGACCGGTTTCGGTTCCGTTAACCGAAAAGGGTCGGTTTCAAAGAATTTTCAAAAAACCGACAACTCTACTAACGATTCATTTTGTGGGGAAAATTAGGAAAATTCTTGGCATCCAAATTCTCCGGCTCATTACCGCTTACTCACAAAAAGTTGCATTCTTCATAGTAATGGGCCACGTGAACTGCAGCAGCAGTCGGTTGCCTTGTCGACGGACGCGGCCGCCTACATGGAGGAGGGCTTGCTGTGCGTCACTCTACGCGGCTGTGACATTGACCCGTCGCTGCGCTACAGTGTTGAGCGTGCACTGCAAGCGGCAGTCTGTTTGCGCAAGTTGGCACGGGTAAGCGGACGAAATAGACACCTGTTTGAATTGGACCAATAATTTCTTGACGTCTTGGCATGGGTGCCATTATTGGCGCTCAACGTTATTATCTTTTAAAACGATACCAAGATTATAGGCATTGACCGATGAAGAAGTTATGGTCCAATAAACCAAGAACAGTTAAGTGTTGGCCTCCTAAAGTGCATCAAAATCCTTAACTGGAAAAATTTACCATTGAATACGCTTAATTATTTCTTACACAAATTTTCTACATGTCCTTGAGTCCTTGATTTGAAAATAAGCTGTTCAGACTGAAACTGCGATTGAGCTGAACGTGCTGTCAGATGATGGAGGTGCATTTGCCGCATGTTTGATCGCCGCCGGTGTCGCAATTGCGTCAGCTAACATCGAAATGTGTGTGTAACAAGCTCGGATTCATGGGTTTGAAACAAAGCAATCCGAAAACTTTCAAGGCTTGACGTGCTGTTGGCCTGCAATGTGTTGCTGATTCCGCCCAACTGCTCGCCCTTCTCAACGACGACATCGCTCCAAATTGTATTCGACCCGGACAAAGCGACTATTGCTGCGCACGTCGGCAAAGCTTCCGCCTTAACAATGGGCCTTATTCCTACCATTGGCCAGGCAAATACTCCAATTTCTGAAATTTTCAGACAAAAACTTATGTCCACGAGGAACAGGACTCACAAACCCAAAACCTGGCAGATTCCCCAAAACCGGACACGTGATTTCGAGCTTTATATTGGTCCTCAAAGTACGGGCACGGAACACCCTACTAAATAACAAAATCTACAAAGTGCCTTCTTTCTGGTTCTAAATTTTTGCGTCATGACCTCTTGTTTCTTCAAATTTAACGTTTTGCAGATTGTCTGTGCCGAGCTGACTGGCGATGCCTGTCCACTGCCACATCATCAGTTAAGCGATGCACTGACTGAGGTATACGAGCACTGTTTGACATTGTACGGCACAGTGCGGCGCTGCATTATTAAAAGGCGTTGCGGAAGCAGGAAGGGGCACTTTAACAGAACAAAAAAAAGAAAAGAATTTTGTTTGTTTTTTGTAAATTTTGTCCCTTTATTTGTTTGATGATATCCTATATATATTTTCACTCGCTATTTTGTCGATTTTGTTGGCCAATTACTAGTACCTATAGTTTGACGTCTTACACTTTTCTTCATTGGTTTTAAATTTATTTGTTGACATTTACATTATTCGTTATTTGTGCATTCAATGGACACTCTGTTCGACGTGCGCAACAACTTCTATTTGGGCGCTTTTCAACAATGCATCAACGAAGCACAGGTTATTTATTGTCAGTTAAGTGATGAAGGGAGGGGGGGGGGCACTTGCTTACGAATTCTTGCAATTTGCGTAAATAGTTCGAGTTAATTCGATTGGATTCAGACCATTTACCGCGATTGAAGGAGCTTCTAGACTTAAACAGCCCACTTTTTGTGGCGATCTTTTGGAAATGATGCCCCCTTTCGCAGAAGGTCAAATGCAAATCGGACGAGGAGAAGGAGCTGAAGGACGCGTTCATGTACCGGGCGTACATCGGCTTGAACAAGCCTTCCGTTCCGCTGGGTGAAATTGACACGGATGCAAATGGTTCATCCATCCTTTTGGCAATCCGACGGTTCGCCACATTTATGAGCAGTACGCCGGAGAAGAGGTGGAGCCTATGGGGAGGGGGCTGGTAGGGCAATGGGATCCATTGACTGTATATGGCGATGAAAAAAGGGGGACAAATTGTGTGCACACAAATGATGTCAATTAAAACAATCCGGTATAACTAATTGCTTTTTTCAGCTCAGTCATTTTCTCGTTTTCGGATTTTCAGAAACCAACAACCCTAAATGAATGTTACTTTTTGGGATCTCATTTCTTTTGTTACTTGTTTACACTTATGATTGTTTTTAGATCAGAAGTTGTCGACCAGGTCACCAACGAATTGGATACCATGAAGCACAGTGGCAATGACAACGAAATATGCCTGCTTATTAACACGCTGATTTTCATGCACGGAGAGGTGTTGGGTCTAAAAATTTGGAGCAGCTCGTTTCCCCCCCCCCCCGCCCCCCCCCCCGAAAATTAAAAAAAATACTACTTAAAACTTTTTCTCCAGTAAATTACTAGGTATTTTTTTCAGGCAAGAAATTTCAAGAAAAATTTAAAATTTTGCATTTTTTGGAATTTTTAAAAATTATTCGAACATTTTCCGTTTTCAGTCATTTAAAGTCATCGCCCTTTTTCAATTTTACGTTCATTATCTCATTTTCTCCCCTTTTGACACAGAAAATTGAGGAGGCGTTGCGTGTGTTGAACCACACTGAGTTCGACTCGTTGGAGGGCGCCGCTTTGCGTGTGCAATGTTTGCTGAAGCTGAGCCGTGGCGACCTGGCGGCCAAGGAGGTGAAGCGCATGCAAGGAATAGACGAGGACGCCACCATCACGCAGTTGGCCCAGGCCTGGCTGAACATGGCCATGGCGAGTGATTGGGATGGGTCGAGGCATAAATCATCGTGGCACATTGAAAATCGAAAAATTGTTATTTATCTACTGCGTGGCACCGTTTTACATAATCCCGGATGGGACCGGTATTGTTTTCTCCCATTACTTTTCCATAATAATTTGGGACTTCAAATGCATTACAGAAGCAATCTTAGTTTTAAATTGTTCGACATTTCAGGGTCGCGACAAGCTAAAGGACGCCTTCTATATATATCAAGAAATGTTGGACAAGTACGGTGCCACCCCGTTGCTGCTCACTTCGCAAGCCGCGTGTCTGATTATGCAACAAAAATACGAAGAGGCAGAGAAGTTGCTGCTGGTAAGACACAATTTGTCGGAATTTTGCTACGGGCGGCGAGTAAGGTTTCGACCTATTTTACAAAATTCTTTATTGTTTTCAGACGGATTTCGAAATTCTAATTGTTTTTTCAACTACCACAGAGTGCCCAGGAGCGTGACCCGAACAACGCTGATGTGCTCGTTGGTCTGTTCGCAACCGCCCAATTTCTCGGCAAGCCGATGGAGGCAAGTAAATGGATTGGTTGGGGTCGGGTTGTAGGTACAGCCGAAAAGAGGAACAAAGTCCGTAAACATTATGGGGAATATATGCTACTTTAACCAATCTAACAGGAAAGGTGTGTTTTTTTAGTATTCTTTGATAATTTTTTATGCCTTTTCAAGGTTTCCAACCGGTACGTTAACCAGCTGAAGCAAGACCATCCAACACATGCATGGACCAAAGAGCTATTAGCGAAGGAGGCGGAGTTTGACCGTTTGGCTGTCGCATGAACTTTTGCCGCCAGGGGATAGGAAAAGGACTTTGTTCGTTTTGTATTCATTCCTCCTTCATTATACTTTGTGGGTTTGAAGATTTCCTAATTATGTGATTGGATTAAAACTCTAAAAGGGGCTGTCCCATAAACAATTCTGACAAATACATATTTATTATTTGCGTCTTCGGGTGCACAATCAATTTATGAGCATGAATAGAAGAAACAATCATAAAAATATGTAGCGTGTTATATTTTAAATAATAAATGTGTGTACATAGCAGCGGAAAGGGGAATAACCGATTTCTGAAAAAGTCAATCGTTTGCGACAGAACAAAATAATTAAAGAGCTGGATGAATTTTGATTCATTTGCGACACATGAACAATGATAGTTCAAATTAAACAATGATAGTTCAAATTAGTTGGGCTGTCGAAGGAGTCGGAATACAATACAATTATATGTCGCAGATACATATAATACACAATGAATACAATGCCCGTCTCTAGCATACAATTTTACGAGTGAAATATAATAGAAAGGGGAGAAGATAGTGACGGAGTTCAAACCGATCAGAAGACAAATTAGCTACACCCAAAACTCAGCAGCCACTCAATTGATGTCCATTGCTGCCGGCATCGGGTTGGGCACCAACGACGTGAAGAAGGACTGCACAACGGTGAAGAACACATTCCATGCGCTGGGCTGTTGCGGAACACTGTTGATGCTGGCCTGCTGAACTGCTTCAACCGGTGGTTGTCCATCATCAGCCAGCCGATCATTTGGCATGTCATTGTTGTTGTTGTCTTGGTCAACATTTTGCTGATGCAGCAGTGGATTGGCATTTTGTGGTACAGCAGCTGCATTGTTGTCCCGCTGTTGCTGATTCCGTCGACGGTGGACAAACCAAAAGAACGCAACAACGGCAAGGACGAGGAAGAAACTAAAATATTTCGGGGTTGGACTTCATCATTCTTCGAGTTATAAAGCAGAAACGGTGCCGATTCTTGGACTGGGAGGAGGGGTACACCCCCAAAGAAAAAAATTCTAGTGTTCGGCAAATGTTATTTCACGGTATTTCGGTATATACCGACACCGAAAGGTACCAAAATACCGCAGTATACCGATTTTGTGCCGAAAGGACACTACATTAGACTCACAACGAAGCCATCAAAAACTAACCGTTCCAACGACGAATACACAGTACAGGACCATGGCCAACAGTGCAAAACGGACCGACTTGTACACAATGTCCAACAGGTCTGCCTGTACTGCAGCAGCACCGCCTCGCGCTGCCTCAGCAACACCAGCGCCCACCATTCGTTGCTGCTGTTGATGTTCAACAGCAGCGGGTGCATCGCCGGCAGCAGCGCGTTGCTGTTCATGCTGGTGCGGCACAGCCATCATCATCATCATGTGCTGCTGTTGCTGCTGTGCTTGGTGCTGTTGTTGGGCCATGTTGAAATGCGGAGCCATGTGGACAAGCTGATGCTGCTGCTGTTGTTGCGCAGTTGGCATAGAGGCGCCGTAATAAGCGTAAGCCTAAAAAATAGAATAATGCCATTAATTTAGGGAATGGGGGGAGAGTGTTGGAATTGTATTGCTGACTTGTAGGGTTGGCGGTTTAAAACCAAAACGAACTGAAAAACCGAGAAAATTCGGTTTTGGTTCGGTTAACCGAAACGGCATGTTTCGGTCGGAAGTTCAACATTTCCAGAAACAGCCTTAGCTAGAAGCCCAAGTAATTCGGAAAGTCGGTCTCGCCCCTTCCTGAGACTTTTCTTTGGATCAATGACAGGATTAATATTACAAAAGAGCTTCGTTCTATCGAACATTCATTTAGTATTATTATGAAATTTTATTAGACTCAAGGCCCCTTAAGCCAATGTCACGATGGTACATTTCATCCCCCACAAAAAAAAAAAAATGCCCTCTCCAAGTACAAACCTGTTGCTGTGCCATTTGCGCAGCAGATGCAACTGCATTGTTTGGACCATACGGTGTCGGCTGCTGATGGTACAAATGTGCCATTTGGTTCATGCTTAAGACAAACAAACATAATTTGGCATTGTTTGTGCCCTCTGTAAATCATTGGTTGTATGCATAGTACCACAATTTGAGTCCCATATTTTGTTCCACAAAACTCACTAATTCTGATAAGCGCTCATCCACGCCTCGTAACTTTGCTGCTGATGCTGCTGTTGTAAAGCACCAAGGTAGTATTGCTGTTGTGGCATAAACGCGTAAGGCTGTTGCTGCTGCTGTTCCGGTCGACTTGGCACAACAGGCGTGGTTGATGATGACGAATTCTGTTGGCCACTAGAAAGTGGGAGAAATTGTCGAACTATCAGAGGACAACCAAAAGTCGGCAAATTGCCTTTCCGTGTTTGACCAATTAAAAAAAACAAAAAAATTTTTTTCTTGCAATTTACTTATTGCCACGATGACGAAGTCCTTCACTGGTTGCATTGACTGCCGGTGTTGGTGCTGCAGTGTTGTCGTTGTTGTTCTGTGATGATGTTGTCCCACTGCTTGTTGTGGTCGAACTTTGTCCGCCAATGTAAACCATGTGAATCACCTGAGTTGGCTGTAGAGCAAATTCAAAATTATGTTATGTTTTTTTTTCACTAAAAAATGCTCATTTTGTAATATGGTACAACCAATCATTGCTCTATGTTCGCAGTGTTTGTTTGACGTGTCAACGGGTTTCGTTTCAATAAATATCAATTGAAAAAAATCTTTCAACTAATTCAGTCTCAATGAAATTGATTGATGATTAATTTACTATTCGAAATTTCACAATTTGCTATTATTTTATAAAGTCTTAAGACAAACAAAAAATGATATTGTAAAACAGAACTAACTCAGTCAGTGCAAATCAGAATCTGTCATGCATGAGTCATGAAAAATATGTTTTTGACTTAATGTTCGGGTTCCATTTTTGACGCACAAGTAATGCTCTGCTGGATTCGCAATTGACTACCAAGAAAAAATGGAAATCAAAAATTTCTAGACATCCACCACAGTTATACAGAAGAATTTTCCACATTGCATGGGTGTCCCCGTATTGTCACAATTCCCCCCCCCCCCCCCTCCTTAATGATTGATGGCGACAGTCTCCCACAATCGTTGATCATCACTTTGATCACCTGTTTCTCCGCAACTTCGTTCCGTACAATTGCGTCCCGGCGTTGGGCCAACACATCACGCACCTTTTGCTCATTGTTCAAACAGTGTCCTGCATAAATTAGACGTTGACGCGATGGGTCCGGCTTGGTCACGCATTCCTCAGCCAAATGCTTCTTAAGTTGGAGCACACTGAAAATGAAAGAATTCTGATTGGTAATTAATCAAGGAATGCGTTTTTTTTAAGTATTTAGGAGTAGTTTTTTTTGGGTTGAGTAAGACCACTTGGGTTTCGAATTTTCGGGGAGGGGGGGGGGTCTAAAAACTCTTGTTTGGGTTACGAGTTGATCATAAGAAAACCCTTAAGTCGCTTAGGATTAAAGTTTAAGCCAAAACAGTGCTAAACGTGAGAAAGATTTTCTTTTAATTTCGAACTCTCTCCATGGTTTTCCACATTTTCGTAAAACCAAGAATGGCGTTAAAACTGTGTGAACTTATTGTCCCATTGTTTTGCTGACAGAACCTCCAATTGGCCGGACAATCAAGATTGTGGTCTGGAAATGATTGCATGGCACAACGAATAGTCAGTTGAAAAGTTTCGGCGCCGCCAATTGTCGACATAATTATAGTGAAGGAATATAATAAGTTCGGTTTTAATCTGTTAAAAGATTATTAAACAAATTCGATAAATCGGGTTTAGCTGTTTTTAGACTTTTAAATTCGGTTTCGAAAGTAGGGTATTTCTTAACAATTCCCATTGCATGGTAAATTTACAAATGGAGAAACTCCAAATTCTGCCTGTATTTTTATCACCAACTTTTCCTGTACAAAATGGTGAGTCGCCCCCGGGTGTTATAATCAGTTTTAGTTTTATGGTCATTTTTTTAAACAAACACTGAATAGAAGAGGAAATGCGACTTTTCAGCAGTTTAATAATAAAAAATTGACAGTAATCGCCCGCCGCGCCGCCTCCCTTCCGCCGGTCGGTCGTCGCAAATCAACAACCACCACTTACTTACCTACTTATTTTTGTACCCCGTGTTTTGGGACGGAAAACAAAAAAAAAATCCCCTCTCAGAGTATCTCGATGACCTTGAACACCGCGAACGAATGGGAGACGGGGGCGGGGGGGGGGGGCATGTCAAGAAAATGGATTGATTAGATCGACAACAGGTGGTTTTGGTTGTGTTCGACAGGACAAGAGACAGAGTGACCGAGAAATAAATTATATAATTTATTTTATTTGGGGGCAATGAATGGGGGCGAAGAGATAACGAAATAAATATACGACGTATACCCAACTCCAACACACACACACACACATAAACTATCAAATAATGTGCGACTGTGCAGCAATAGCTGACGTTGAATAAGCAAATGGCGCTGGGGGGGGAGAATTAGAATTGGGAGGAAACAGTGGGAAAAGCAAAAGGAGGGGAGAGAGAAAAAAGAAGAATTAACGCTGACGTGGCGCTGCTGATCGTGCTATGTATGATTGATTATTGTGTCACAATTATCTTTGTCGTGTCATTGTTTATGCCATGTCTATGAAATTGGAAAATTTGAAATTCTCTCTCTTTCTCTTTTAACTGCCCTATGACTCACAAATCACACGGAGTTTTTACATCTTTTGTGCATTTGCACTTTCTGACAATCTGCACCCATTGAACAACAAATTTGGGAAATGATTACCTAAGTGCAATTTATTCATAACACACACATAAAAAGGGAATTTCATTATGGAAAAATGGAGTGCAAAGTATTAAGATTTGACCCAAAAAGGGCATAAAATAAAGAGAAACGAATACCTAAAGAATTTTCTTCAATAAAGAAAATAGAGATTGTTTCGCAATAAAAAAGCTGGACAAACCCCGATTCGTTACTGGTCCAACTCGTACGGACTCGTACTTTTTTAAACCTATTTTGCGTGGGAGCGCAGACAGCGGGGGTTAGACAGTCCTTATACTTATAACACGTCACCAGTACGAGTCGGGGTCGTACGAGTTGGACCTGTACGAGTCGGGTTTTTACCAAAAAAGGCATTTAGGTATTCTTATCTTTTACCACTTAAAACAATTTGTTAAGTTGGACGTCGCCTGCGTCCCTAGTTAATTTCAAAATGCTGAAAATTCTGTACTTTTATTACTTGTTTTGGCATTTCCATTGTAATTTTCTTTATTAGCACATTTTTAAGGTCAATTCATTTAATTTGTCAATTTTCCACACAAAAAATGGGTGACTTTGGTGAATGGTATCGTTCCATCCCATTGATCACTCGATATTGGTTCACCGGCTCCACGGTGATCCCACTGTTGGGCAGATTGGGCCTTTTCCAGTGAGTTTTTTTATGATTGCTTTCTTTAAAAAAAAACTTTTCCCATTTTTTTCAGTCCGTATTTGATGTTGCTCAGTTGGGAGCTGTTCTTCTACAAATTACAGGTAATCGCTAAATACCGACAAAGTCACATTGATAAGGCATTGCCATTCCTTGACGTTAGGGGTTGAATTAGAGGCCGGAATCTTGAAAATTTTAGAAATTCGAGCCATGAATTTGTGTAGCCTAGGGTGCTAATTTTAAAACCAATGGGGGGGAGGGACCCTTTTGGTTTTGTTAACCAGTTTTTTTTATAAATAACCATTAAATGTCATATTTTTTTTAGCCATCTTAAAAACTTTTGGAAACATTTTTTTAATACTCTAAAACAAAATTAAAAAATTAGTAAATCAAAAGGGACCCCTTTTGTTTTAAAATAAGCATCCTAAGCTACATAAATGCCCATAATCTAATAGATTGCCTGGCCAAAATGTTTTTTGACCAAGACTGTCTTGGTACAAACTTCCGTATGTTCCCTTCCCCTCCCCCTGTTTCAGTTATGGCGTCCTCTCAGTGCATTGTTCTACTACCCGGTCACCCCGCAAACTGGCTTCCACTGGATGCTGATGTGCTATTTTCTCTACAACTACTCCAAGGATTTGGAGACCACCCAGTTTGATGGACGGCCTGCCGACTTTTTGTTCATGCTGATTTTTAATTGGATTTGTTGCACGGTTTGCATATTTTTTTTTTCGGGGGGGGGGGGGGGCAGGGGAAGGCAGTTTCACATATTTCTCAAAAAAAATTTTTTTGACCTAAGTTAAGTAAATTTTTCGGTTCTATTTCACTTTATGAGTCCAATCGACTTTTATGAGTCCAATCGCGGTTTATGAGTCCAATCAGAAATTATGAGTCCAATCAAAAATTATGAGTCCAATCAATATTTTATGAGTCCAATCAGAGTTTATGAGTCCAATCAATTTTTTGGCGCTAACTGATATAAGGATGGCGGCCACAGGCGCAAGTGTAAGTTTGGATGCTCGATTTTTTTTGAAAAAAATTTTTTTCAAAAATTTTTCAAAAATTTCCGAGCTAGGGGGGGGTTAAAGGTTTTGCACATTTGGCTTATATGAATTTTTTAACGATTTTTTAAAATATTCGGAGACCACTTTTCAAGCATCCGTTTTTGATGGGATATCGTTTAAAAATAATTTTGGAAAAATTTTTATTTTTTCAAAAAATTTTAAGGTAAGCGGGACACTTCAGTCCCTGGGCTGTAACCTCCCCAGGGGGTGCCTGGAGTGAAATGTTTTTTTACCCAGATTTGTAGAGCATTTAAATGGGCTATCGAACGGTGTTAAATATGTTGAAAAATTTTCAGAAATTTTCGAGCTAGGCCCCCTCGAAAATTTTAGCCTACCTTCAAAGGGGTCAAAAAAATTTCAAAAAATATTTTTCTGGGCCTATTTTAGGCGCTGATCACGAATATCAACTTAGTTTTGCGTTTTAAAAATTTTGGAGGTTGGAAAAAATTTTTGAAAAATCGACCATTTTTTTGGCCTCGGAAATTTGGTGATATATTTAAAAAATCATAACTTAATTATGTTTGGATTAATTTTTATTAAATAAAGTGTTTAAAATGCAGAAAAATACGGCAGATTTTATGCAATTTATTTGGGAGTTCAAATATGAAAAATAAAAAAGTTAGGTCCGTATTTCTGGAAATTTTCGAATTTTCAGAAAAAAAATCATACCTTTTTTCAGAATTAAAATTCCCAAATTTTCTTTCCATCAAAAAATAGCTAATTTTTATCTCTACTGAATTGCCCTTTACACCCTCCTTCTATCTATTTCTTAAAAAAAGTTATGGCGCAAAAACTGCATTTGAAAATCCGGACCATAGGGGGTACCCTATTGAAAATTTTTTGAAAAATTTTTTACTCCAAAATTTGTTTAAAAACACTTTTCTAAGCCTATTTGGCTCGCTGATCACGAATATCAAATCAGATTTTAGTTTGGACTCTGTAAAAGTCTCTGAATCCCTACGTTAATGGGGATTCTGGGGTGGGGCAGGGGGGGGGGGGGGGGGAAGGGGGGGAGGGGGAGGGGGGGGGGGGGAAGGTTCAGATCTCCACACTCAAATGTTTTATTATTATTTATTTGCTTTGATTCATTTAAGATATTATTATATTTATAATAAATTAAAATATAAACAATTCTCTTTAAAATTTATTTAATGAAAATTATCAGGTGAGCTTTTAAATAAATTTATAATTATCAACAAACAAATTTTTGAAGTAAATTTTAATACAAATTAATGTTAATAATTATTTAAATTAAAATAGTGCGTTCCTTTTATTAATTTTAATGCCTTCAAATTAATATTTATTCATTACTTCTGAATAAAATTTATGTGTCTTTTATCTTTTTCTAACACTTTAAGTCCCTAATCATTGAAACACTCTCCGACCCTAATCATTGGAACACTCTTCGTCCCTAATCATTGGAACACTCTCAGTCCCTAATCATTGGAACACTCTCAATCCCTAATCATCTCGTAGTTGTACATTTTCCAATCACCGTGAGACATACCTAGGTAGCGAAGCTCGATAAGCGCGAAGCGCTTTGAATACAGTAACACGCATGTACGCCCCCGCTAGTTTACCACTTAAAACAATTTGTTAAGTTGGACGTCGCCTGCGTCCCTAGTTAATTTCAAAATGCTGAAAATTCTGTACTTTTATTACTTGTTTTGGCATTTCCATTGTAATTTTCTTTATTAGCACATTTTTAAGGTCAATTCATTTAATTTGTCAATTTTCCACACAAAAAATGGGTGACTTTGGTGAATGGTATCGTTCCATCCCATTGATCACTCGATATTGGTTCACCGGCTCCACGGTGATCCCACTGTTGGGCAGATTGGGCCTTTTCCAGTGAGTTTTTTTATGATTGCTTTCTTTAAAAAAAAACTTTTCCCATTTTTTTCAGTCCGTATTTGATGTTGCTCAGTTGGGAGCTGTTCTTCTACAAATTACAGGTAATCGCTAAATACCGACAAAGTCACATTGATAAGGCATTGCCATTCCTTGACGTTAGGGGTTGAATTAGAGGCCGGAATCTTGAAAATTTTAGAAATTCGAGCCATGAATTTGTGTAGCCTAGGGTGCTAATTTTAAAACCAATGGGGGGGAGGGACCCTTTTGGTTTTGTTAACCAGTTTTTTTTATAAATAACCATTAAATGTCATATTTTTTTTAGCCATCTTAAAAACTTTTGGAAACATTTTTTTAATACTCTAAAACAAAATTAAAAAATTAGTAAATCAAAAGGGACCCCTTTTGTTTTAAAATAAGCATCCTAAGCTACATAAATGCCCATAATCTAATAGATTGCCTGGCCAAAATGTTTTTTGACCAAGACTGTCTTGGTACAAACTTCCGTATGTTCCCTTCCCCTCCCCCTGTTTCAGTTATGGCGTCCTCTCAGTGCATTGTTCTACTACCCGGTCACCCCGCAAACTGGCTTCCACTGGATGCTGATGTGCTATTTTCTCTACAACTACTCCAAGGATTTGGAGACCACCCAGTTTGATGGACGGCCTGCCGACTTTTTGTTCATGCTGATTTTTAATTGGATTTGTTGCACGGTTTGCATATTTTTTTTTTCGGGGGGGGGGGGGCAGGGGAAGGCAGTTTCACATATTTCTCAAAAAAAATTTTTTTGACCTAAGTTAAGTAAATTTTTCATTCTTATGCCCCACCCCTTCAGATTGTCTGTTTCATTGCCGAAATTTATTTTCTGCTTGAACCGATGGTGCTCAGTGTTCTGTATGTTTGGTGTCAGTTCAACAAAGACCGGACTGTCCAGTTTTGGTTCGGCATGCAGTTCAAGGTCTGTTGGTTTGATGTTTTTCTTATGAAATGGGAGAGGGGCGGGGCATCTAACACATGTACATTCCTCCTTCGTCAGTAATCTAAAAAGTTTTTTGAAAATAAAATTTTCAGGAAAACGAATAAAAATTTTTTGGATTTTTTTCTTACAGCAATTAAAAAAAATTTTTTTTTTCGAGTAATTGCTTTGAAAGTGTCATTATCAATCCATTTTAGGCCATCTATTTGCCATGGATTTTGGTCGCGTTCAGCATGGTGTTGCGCGGTGGTGGCATCAACGAGTTGGTTGGCATTGTCGTCGGTCACACTTACTACTTTTTGGCATTTCAATATGCGCTCGACTATGGCGGCTCGGTGCTTTTGAGGACACCAAAATTTTTGTGAGTTGACCATTTGATGTCAGATGACAAGGGCGGATTTCGGGTGAGACTTCCATTTAGTGCCTCAATTATTCCATCGCTCTCCGAATAAATTGGAATAAACCAATAAAAACAGAATTTGACAAGGCAATTTTCTTGATAATTAATAGAGCCCGGAATTAACGAAATCTCCGGATCAGGATCGGGATTAGGAAATTGACCCGGACCGGACTTAAAATCCTGTTTCTCTGGACTCCTGTTCCTGTCCAATTTTCCAAAAACACCCGGATCAAGATCCGGAGAAATCCTGACCAGGATCCGGTGCTGTTCCGGGCTCTAGTAATTAATTAGAATTGTAACACCCGAACCCGGATTTGAACATTAAGTTAATTGGGTGTGGAAATAAACCCCAATGTCACATCGGTAATCGGCTCCTTCCATTGGTGGTATTCAAAAATTGAGGTTTCCACCCATTTTTTAGGTACGATCTGTTGCCAAGTCGTCAGGGCGGCTTCTCCGGCTTTGGTCAAGTGCCGACGGGACGGAGGCCGGCCGAACAACAGCAGCAAGAAGGGGGCGGTGCTCGTGGTTTCTTTCAGGGCCACAATTGGGGCAGGGGCCACGCGCTCGGCAATGCGCACCAAGACTGACCCGACCGGCGGTGAAGAGGGGGCGAACGCGGGGACGGAAGAGAGCCGATTTTTTTCAGTGATCCGTTACAGTATATTTATTTTATTTCTTGTCGCTGTCCGTGTGTGTGTGTTCATCATTTTTCGTTTTTGTTTTTGCTTTGTTGGACGAAAAAAAGGCCATCGCAAATGTTGATGTGATAAGTCACTCAATCAAGAAGTTTTTCTTTTCCGATAAATTGGTATTTAATTATGAAAAACTGAAACAAAATACGGTAATCCATCGAAAAATAAATGTAAAGTTTTACGCCAGATTTTTATTGTAAATTTTACCGTTAGAAATGCGTTTGAATTCGTACGCCTATCGTTTGATCTGGGGTCTGAAGAGGCGCATCTACCGTTACAAAGACAAGTGCGGTCCCGCCCCAATTGTGGAGTGTGGTGAGCTCACCAAACAATTATTTTTGGGGAATTCAGTAAGAAAATGGGTCGAAGTACGGACATGTCAGTTCGGAAGGGCAATCCAACCCACGCTGTCCCGTAGCGTCTCCCACGTGGGCAATAAGCAAAATTGTGACAAGCACTTTTAGTCGGTATCATCTTACTACAAAGGCATAAGCTATCGGGGTTTCGAGACAGCTTCAATTGTTTACAGTCCGACTTCTATCGATAGATATAATGCTGGCGGGTCGGTCTCGGTTCGGCGCGCTCAGTTCGGCGCGAGCCAACTTTCGGACGCCATGACTTTTTTCTTTGTGAACCAGATTTCACAAATTCGGTAGCGTTTGAAAGCGTTAAGTATTTAGAAGGTATGAACAAGCTATTTATAAGCGATCGACTAACTCTTAAAAAAGTTACAACTTGAAGAACAACAAAAAGTGCGGAATTTTTGTTAAATTTTTAATCTTATCTTTTTTATAGGGTGGTAAATTTTTTCAATTTTTGGAGGAATATAGATCACAAGCAGCATTGGAAAGACACTAAGTTTAAAGGAATTGGTTACCTAAGAAAAAAGTTATGGCGTCCGAAAGTTGGCTCGCGCCGAGCTGAATGGTCCCGATGCTGGCGATGTCAAATTTTAAAAGAATTATGACTAAAATTCTATCACTATTTTGCAACGATAGTCTGGCTTCAAATGCTAGATGGCTTTTAAGTGGTACCAAGGTTTTAATGAGTGTTTCATCGACCATCAAAATAATATTTTTTACATACCGAAATTTCTATCTCAGAAGAGCCATGTCGACACTTTGCTCCATCGGCCTCTGTTTTGGAAGCTGTTCAACAACGAAATTGTCCTAATCAGTTGGCAAATTTTGAACGTCTTTGTGCCCAGCTTCAGGTCATTCGAGATTATCGGAGCAAACATTTCGTGATATTTAATTTTGTAAAGGTCTTTGATTAGACGGATTTATTATAACTCCTAAAACCGGGCAAACTTCTCTTGGGTAGCTGAAAATATCCATGGCAAGGTGTCTTAAAATTTCTTGTACAATGTCTAATCCTTACTTTTTAAAATCCCGGCCTCCCTGGCGCACCGAACAAATCATGAAAAATTTTAGATTTTACATGAAATTTTCTTCGTTTTTGATATTAGCTTATATTTCAGCTCTTTCCACGCCTGACTAACTACTTGCCGTTTCAATTGCAAGAACGTGGTAAAAAAGAGAACAAAATAAACATATTTTTTTGGTTATCTTTACCATGAATTGTTGCCCTTTAGTCGGTCTTATGGAAACAAAATGCCTTTAATTGAAAAAAAGGGTTTAAAAATGGGAGGAAATTTTGGTTTTCCGAAAGATAGTGGGTCTCTAAAACAAATCCCATAAAAAACGGTCAGATTGGCACACTTTGCTCGCTTTGCGCAGTGCCGGAGAGCGACTGTCCTATTTGGTGTTTTTGTTTAAACGCCAAAAACTAAGGTTGAAGGAGAAGCAGAAAAAGGAGGACCAACGGTGGGAGAGGATAAAAATGGCACAGGAAGACGAAGTTGGCGAGGAGGGGAGAGAAGAAGTTGAAGACGTACATGGCATGGTGGATGAGGAGGAGGACGGACGAATAATGCCGGAAAATGAACAAAACAATGGTGGGGAAGAGGAGGAGGAAGAAGCAATGGCCAAAAGCAATGCCAACGACAGCGAAAGGACAGAAATGTGGACAAACAAAATCGCTAACACGCCATACATTGTCCGTGGTGAGTGCCAAACAAATATTTTTTGATTGTCAATCCTACAAATTCGGGATTGGCACTGATTTGTAATAAAAAGAGGTCAAAACACGAAGTCCATTATGATTTTTGTTAGGAATTTAGTAACACAAAATATACTTTTATGACTTCAAACTCTAAACTTGATGTCCCTCCCGTCGTTCCTCCCCGTAATTTTTTTGATTTTTCTAATTAGGTTATTAGGGGAAAAAAACTTATACAATTTTTAAGAAAAAATAATCCTAACTTTTGTAGAAAATAATTGTTTCCTAAAAAATTATTAATTCAAGAAGTCTGAAAAAATTTTTTGGTTTTTTTTTATTTCATGCAAAAAAATTCATGGAATCGGAACAGAGGGCATGCCCAGAAAATTTCTACCTTTTTTTGCATAATTTCTCTATTCCATCTTTCCCTTTTCCTCCGTTTTCAGCTGAACGCATCGCCGCCTCGCATCGCTACATTCGTTCATTACAACTCGCCGAAACGCCGCGCATTGCTTTCGATTGTCGCTTTCTTGTGCGTTTTTGTTTTCTTGTTTACAGTTAACCTATTGTTTTCACCAATCATTTCTATAAAAGACTTAAAAATTTGATAATTTTTAATTTTTTTGACATTTTTTATTTTGTGATTTTCTTGAAATTTCCTGCCCTAAAATTTGCAAGAATGTTTGAAGAAAAATGCTACTTAAAATTTATCAATTAAAAATAACTGATGAAATTGCGAGGGGACGGCAGGGGAGGGTGAACATCCGCTTCTATTGCACTTTATGAGTCCAATCATTTAACCATGCTTGGTTTCGTGGACCATAACTTTTTTGTTGATTAATCAATCCTTACATTCTTAGTATCATTCGAAAGCTTAATGAAGATAAACAAATAATTTGAGTATTTTGAAAGCCGGCAAGATAAAAATATTGTAAAATAACATTTAACTTTTAGTTTGACGCGAATAATTGTCGACATTATCTTATGATAATACATTCCTGAGGCTAAGCTTTCGAATGATACCAAGAATGTAAGGATTGATTAACTAAGAAGAAAGATATGGTCAATGAAACCAATGGTCAGTTGATTGGACCCATAAAAAGTGAATTTGGACTTATAAAGTGCAATAGAACCAATTTTATTTTTTGGGTTTTTAGATTTAAAAAAATAAGAAAACAAAAAAAAAATTAAAAAATTCTATAGACAGAAAAGATTTTAAATTTTTCTTAATTTCTTAGTTAAAATTATAAAATTATTTTTTTTTATTTTAATTTTGTTGAAAAAATGGAACAGGCTCTGCACACCCAGCGCGGTCTGAACCTGACCACGCTTCAGCTGCAAATGGTGTTGGGTGCCAACCGTGACCGTTACTGGCCATGGCCCGTCTATTTGTGCAATTTCCCCTCCTCTTCATCATCATCTTCGTCTTCATCGTCCTCTGTTGATGACCATGCCGCCGCCGTTGTTGCACAACGGCGTAAGCATTTGCACACATTGGACAGTGCACGCTGCGTTACCGGCGAAGTGCACGCCGAGTCGTACACGGAACTGTTCCCGGCACTGCGTGAGGCGGACAAAATTGTCTACCTCAGCCCACACGCCAGCGAAGTGTTGACGGTGGCTCGTTTTATGTATAAAAAAATATGAAAAACGGACTTCGGCTCTAGAAAGGTCTCAGGGTCAGACTTTTGCGGTATCGAGTCTCTCGGGAAAAATATTCGGTCTCGAGCATTCACTACCATCGGCCTTTCTTTTTATACACGTCTGTCACAATTTGATCATTTTAATGCTGCCCTTTTACACTTGTTAAACAAAAAATATTTAGTAAGAAAACAATTGGTCATTCTGTTTAAAAAATGCCTGTTTTCTGCTTTACTATATATTTGGACCGGATGTCCGATTTCGGAAAAAACCATTTTTGGGCATTGGGATTCCGATTTTTGAATTCATCCTTTGGCATCATTTTTGCTTATTCCATTTTTTTTTTTTTGTCTATCTTCCATCTATGCCATTGTGAATTTGCCCCATTTCAAAACAGCGTGTTGATGCCGACGCCTGTTACGTGATCGGTGCCATTGTGGACCGGGCACGGGAGCCGCGCCTTCCGCTCAAGGCATCGCTTTTGGTCAGCGAAGAAGAGCAGTTGCCGTGCCGACGGTTGCCCATTCCGCCCGAGTTTCTGCGCGGCGGTAACCGAATGCTGACGCTAGTCCAAGTGTTGGCCATTCTCCAACATGTGTACCACTCACCCGCCGGCGATGATTGGCACGGCGCATTTTCACAGTGCGTAAAACCTTCTAACAAAAAAAGCAATTAGTCGGTTTTAGGGTTTTAGTTGTCCCATTGGAATTTTACACGTCTTAAAAAGGCATGTCAAGATTTTAATAGCCATTTACATGTGATTTATAAATGGGATCACTCCAAAACGTTGCCGCCGAAACGTCGCTAACATCGCCAAAAACGATTACTAAAATGCTTGTTTTTTTTTTTATAGAAAAATCCCATGATTTTTTTTTCAAGAAAATTTATAAAAAACATCAACAAATTCTAAAAAATTAAAAGTTTCAGAATTTTTTTGAAAATTCCAGAAATTGTAACGTTTTACACAAATTTGCTTCAAGAACAAAACTTAAAAGGTTTTGGTTTTTTCGGCGACGTTTTGTCCTGCTCCGTTTAAAAACATGCTCATTTTAAGAGTGGATTTGGGCATTCTTCTAAAAAAGTATTTGTTATCTTCTTTTTTTGTTGCTAATGAAACGCATAAACTGACAAGATCCACAAAAAAAACAACCTTTAATCGAAACGATTTTCGAAATTTAACCCGTGAACAACTCGAAACTTTTAGACGGTTTTTACCACCACAAAATTTGTTTCCTTTTTCTCACAATTTTAGGCACATCCCAAAACGGAAGCGTTTGGCGCCGGCGGAGAAGAACACGTCAATGCAACTCCGTTACGAGAACATCCGTAGGCGAAACAGTGAAGTGGCACTCATTGTTGAGCAGCGATTACCAACCGTAGCAGCAGCAGAAGGTGATGATAATGAAGAAAAAGATAACGGAAAAAGTGATCAGCGACCGATTGGAATGCGCTTTTTGAGCAGAATATTCGGCTGAATTGGTCTCACCATTTGTTGTTGATGATGATAATTGATGCTTTTTCAATCGTGTTGCGACTTTTGCGGCCAAGACATTTGCGGCCCGACTTTTGCGGCTATGCCCAAAATTGGTTTCAAATTTAGGTTGAATTAATCCCAAATTCCTTAAAAAGCTTTAAGAGAGGCTAACCCATGAAATTGGTCCGAGAATTGCGTTCTTGGAGATATTTGAAAAAAAGTCATAAATTATAAAAACACCCCAATGGATTACCTAAAGAGCCAAAAATGATGCTTTCTTCATTTTTAATCGTTTTAGGGCATTTGGGATTAAGGCAATTCAATTTGAAACCGAGTATAGACATAAACGCAAATGTTTTGGCCCCAAATATCTGGGCCGCAAATGTCTTGGCCGCAAAAGTCGTATAACCTTTTCAATCACATTTTTATTGTTTTTTGTTTATATAAAATGTGAACATTTAATTGGTTTGTTTGGTGTTGTCCCTTCAAATCCCATTCAGTCATTTTGCCTAGGCATTTCTTTTTGTCAATTTTTGCCTTCAATATGTAATCTTTTTAATCACTGCCCTACGATTGGCCTACTCAGCAACAAAAAAAGAAAAAGATAAATCCCTCGGCTTTTTTGGCAAAAAGCTGCCTTTATGTTTTTTCATAAATTTCTCTTGGCGCACTGCCAACTAAAACGTTGAATTAAATTTGGTCAGGAAATTTTGGCATCAAATCTCATAATCAGCTGATTGTGAGCAGTCATAAATTGGATTCCGGTTGAAATGGACTCATAAAGTGCAATAGAACAACCGAAACCATAACCTGGAAAATTCAACTCACCCCCCACCCCCCCCCGGCAAAAAATATGGAAATTTCTGATATTTTATTTTTACAAATTTTGTCATTTTAGAAAAAAAGGAAATGTAAAAATCGCCAGAGAATTAATTTCACCAAATATTTCGCATATTATTATGCGTCATCATCCGCCGCATCGTTTGCGCACTTTTTCCGCAACCGTTGCGCCCTCCTATTCCTCCGCTTCTTTGGCTTCTCCACAAGTTGGTGGGGACGAACGGAGTGCCAATGCCGCAGATGACGACGACAACTTTTTGGACACCGCTCGTCAGCAGCGCCGATTTGTGACGTCACAATTACGACTGATGCGAAGACGATCATCGTCCGCCACTTTTGCATGGTCACGACCATTGTCCATTTTTGGGTAAAGGCTTTTCATTTGCTGTCTTTTTTTTGCAATTAAAATTAGATAATGGAATTTTTTAAGGATTTAGACTTTTATATTTTACCCTAAAATATGACCCATGGATAAAAAAAAAGCTCGTCTCCGCCCCTCCACGAAAAAATTCAAAAGGACAACAAACGTTTCACAAATTTTTAAAATCTAAAAAATTTTAAGTCTTTCTTCGAATTCCTTCCTTAAAATAGCAACAAGTTTTTGAAGAAAATTTATAAATTTTACCATGCCGAATTGCTCTGTCTCACATTTTTCAAAATGCCATTGCCTTTTGTCTTGATCACTTAATCCATCTTTTTTCTTTCAGCTGTTCCATTTGCCTTCCTCTTTCGCTTCACCGTTTTTTTCCTCCTCGTTGTCCCCCTTTGCTGTTGCTCGTCGCCGGTTGTGTTGCCCTGTTGCTGTTGGTTCTGTTACTGCTCCCTCTTCTTCTCCCTTCGTTCGACGCCGGTGGTGGTGGTGGCGTTCGTTTGACCCGTTTTCTCTGCTCTTTGGAGGACCGTCGCCGTTTTGCCTCCCCCCTTTGGTCGGTTGTTCGACGCTTCATTTTGGTGACAACGAAATGCGCTGGCAATGGCAACAGTGGCGCCGGCGGCGGCGGTGGCGTTGGACTTCGTCTCATGGACGGACGACGTCATTTGTTGCACCATGAACATGGTGTTGGTGAACCATGGCACGATGATGATGGCCATGGTGATGATGGTGTGGACAAAGGTTGTTCATTTATTATTGGACGGGAGGAGGGCGATTGAAAAGGGAGGGATAGGGTAAAAAAAATGCCATTTTTTGATGGGAAATGTTCAATCAAATACTATAGAATGATAGTGCCTGCTCATTTGTTCTTTCCATGCCTGTTTGAATATATCTTTCAATGCCTTTTTGATTATTCTTTTTAATGCCAAATAAGCATAAGACATTCCCCATCCCAATTCCTTCTAACCAAGGTCTAATAAAATTAATTTTTTTTCTTTTTTTAGACTTTCAGTACTAAAATTATGAGGTTTTAACGCCATTTTTTGGTCCTTTACTTTTAGAAATGAAAATAATATTCATTATTTTTTTGAATTGTCAGATGCCCTCATCCTTCGGCCTCCGTCGGACAGTGGCGAAATGGAAAGTTGCACGGCGGAGGTGCGCCAATGGCGCGAACGCGAAGCGGTGGCCGCATTGCAGGCCGCCAAACGGTCACGATGGGAGGGCAATTTGCGCAAGGCACGCAGTATCATCGAGGTACGGTTGGGAATTGGCAAGACAACAGCAGAATTGGTGAGGGAGGGGGGAGGCGTAATTAGACAAAGGCCAAGAAAAAAGGCAGTTTTTGGCCTTTCAACTTTAGTAATATATGAAAATAAAGAAAAATGAACTTTGTTTTTAAATTATTCTTCGCTTGTTCCCTCTTTCGAAGCTGTCTCCCCCACCCCCTCTCTGCCCCTTCCTTATTTTTTAATAAATTTGCACGAAATTTAATTTATATGAAAAAAAATTCGTGGAATAATAATGAGAGGTGAAGGAAGTCCGATTTTTTTGTTGTTAAATTATTAATTTGGATTTTAACTTTCCGCTTCACTGGCTTTAAAGGAATCATCAAAATTTCCCTCTTTTTTTTTTTTTGCTTTACCCCCCCCCCCCGGAATCATCAAAATTTCCCTCTTTTTTTTTTTTTCTTTACCCCCCCCCCCTCCCCCCCCCCTCCCCCAGCATGCCTATTCGTTGGCCCCTTACAACCCGGACATTCTGACCGAATACGGCATTTACGTGGAGATGGCACGCAGTGACGTAGTGCAAGCGGAAGGCTTCTACCTGAAGGCGTTGGCCCGCAACCCAAAACATGCGGAGGCATTGATGTATATTATTATTACCATGGCAAAATTATTAGGATTTTCATTAATTAATAATGTGCCATTTTCAGTCGACGACAAAAGGCGCTTCCGTTGGTCGAAGAGATTGACAACCGAATGATGCAGTGAGTTGACATTTTTTTTTTAATTTTTACTGTTTTCCCCGAAAATAAAGTGTTTTTGGGGTTGCGGTTACCGTAAATTCGGTTTTACGGAGTCAAATTATGTGTAAAATGTGAGTTTGGTCCATAAATTCTATATCCTTTTTGGTGTCTTTACTAATGGGTCTAGAGGGTTTTAAAATATTAAAATTTCATCAAATAATATCAAATGGATTCAAAAAGACGGAAATAGGAATACCAAGATTGGGGTATTGGCTTAATTCGGAGCAGACCTTTTTCATAATCAAGAAGAAAAGCATACTATAAAATATTTCAATTTTAAACCAGAAAATTTCAGAAATCTTTAAAATTCTTAGATTTAAAAAACCGAGCCCTTTCTTAGATTTACAAGTTTTTTCTTGTAAATTTCAGGAAAATCCACCAGAAACGGGACCGGTTCATGCGCATTCCGCACAACGACTCGGGCCTGAAGCGGTCGATGCGCGAGAGTTACTTTGCCTATGTGTACCACACGGTGGCCATGGAGGGGAACACCATCAATTTGGCCCAAACCCGGTCCATCCTGGAGACACGGATGGCGGTGGCGGGCAAAAGCATTGTTGAACACAACGAAATCCTCGGGCTGGACGCCGCACTGCGCTACCTGAACCAGTCACTGTTGGACTTGCAGGAGATCACGCTGGAGGTGGTGGAAAACTCGTCAAAAATTGAACCGCCCCGATGGCCCTGGGGCCTAGGTTAAAGCCCTGGGTGTACTTGGTTATTTTTTTTGTGATTTTTTTAGATTTTTTAGAAAAAATTAAGGTTTATAAATTTAAAAAAGAGGGGAAATGCTACAGAGAGCGGACTTGCTCAGTTCAAACAATTTTTTTTTTGTGTTCTCTGGACCATAAGAACTATGCTTTTTTTTGGGATTTGTTGAATATTTTTTCCTTTTTTCGCCTTTCCTATTTTTTACGTCTTCCATTTTGCCCCAGCACATTTTGGCACTTCATAAGCGCGTGCTTGGCTTTGCCGATCCGATGGCTGCTGGTGTCATTCGCGATGTTCAAGTCGGTTTAATCGTGGTTATTGTTAGTACTAGTGGTGGTCGTTTTTCCGCTAATACATTCATTTTCAAAGTTAAAATAAATTTCCAAATCTTTTAAAAGGATTTTCCGGTGATTTTTTCTTGCGGGGAACAACGACGGGGGGAATAAAGCGCTCTTCCATTGATTTGGATATGCCTCAACCATCTATCATATTAACCCATTATGACTGACATTGGCACTTTTTCTGACCCTCCCTCTTCAGGTGTTTGTTGGCAATTTCCGTCCGACTGATCCTGAATTTGTGATGGCCGAATTGGACGAGTTGGTCCTCTGGCTGAACGACGAGGAAACGCATCGGTTGGACGCTGTCGAAGTGGCGGCATTGGCCCATTACAAATTGGTGGGTTTTTTCACCAGGGTCGACCGGCAACAAAAACTAACATTTTGTAAACTAGCTACAAAATGCAACTGAGTTCGAATTTGGCCTCCTCCCTGAAAACGCATTAAACCCCAACAAAACTCAGCAATTCATTTATCATATTTAATTTTTCCAAGGCCTTTCGCCAAAAAAAAAAAAGATTTATGATTAAACAATGTTTAAACACTAATGTCGAAATGTGACCCCCCCCCCCCCCCTTCCCCGTCCTTGTACCGTTAATTTTTGGGCCCGGCAGTCCCTTCCCAACCCCTCAACACCCGACACTCAATTAAAAGCCATCTTTTTTAATTGCTCTGTCAGGTCTTCATCCACCCGTTCATGGACGGGAACGGACGGACGTCACGCCTGCTGATGAATTGGGTGCTGCTCCGTGCCGGCTTCCCGCCCGTCATCATTCCGGTGGAGCAGCGCCATCGCTACTACCACGTGCTGCGCGAGGCCAACGACGGCGATTTGCGCCCGTTCATCCGTTTCATTGCCGAGCTCACTGATCGCACATTGGAGGTGGGGGGGGGGACCATCGGGCGTATGTCGGACAGAAACCAGGAGGGTTGTAAAATAGGCCTAACCGAAAACAACGAATCGGAAAACCGCATTCCCGGCCCTACCACCCCCCCCCCCCCCCCCCATATTCCGAAAAATCTTGAATTTCCAAAAATAATGAAAATTTTATTGTTTAAAAAAAAATCAATATAAAAAAATTTTCCAAGAGTATTTCTGAAGAAAAAAAGTTTCATTTTCCAGAAAAAAATATTGTTTTGTAAAAAAAGTCTTGGTTTTGACTTGGAATCCTGAAATTTTACATAAAAAATTATCTATAATTAGCAAAAATTTGTGAAAAAATGGTGGGGAGGGAGTTAAGACCTGCTTTACCCATGAACACCTGAAAAAAACAGTGGTTTATCAACCTTTATTTGTCTGCTCCTTTCAGTCGTTGATCACCACCTCCGTTGCGTCAATGTGCGAAATTGGCGACATTTGTTCATCATCTTCGCCAAGTTCAGCTGGCGATGCTACTGAAATACACTCTTCTTCCGCTGCTGCTGCTGCTGCCACAGCCAAAGAGGAGGCGTTGGACACAAATCGCAGCAACCGAAAGGAGGAGGGGGCCGAACAACAACAAAAGTTCATACAACCATTTTGTGCCGCCATGGAAGCGAAACATGGCGTCCGTGTTGGTGGAGAGTGATTTCCTAATTTTATAATATTGGCCATGTGCAATCGATTCGGCTTTATTCATCTCATTTCTACACTGATTCGTCTCCCGCGCTTTATTTCTTCCTCTCACAGTCGTCTATTGTTTTACTGAACCCAATACCGTACATGTAAATTGTGTTTTTTTTTTCTACCGTTTCCGGTGTTCTACTCTACTACTGTATATTGCCTATGTCAGTTTATGGCCTAGTCTCCCAAGCAAAGAGAAAAATGTATTTATTTGTTGTTTTCAAAATTTCTATACTTGAATGACGGAAAAAGGGAGCATAAATTATTTGCAGAAATTTTGGTTCATGTTTCTATCATTTTGACCATTTAAATATGTTATAATTAGTTAACAAATTAACTATTTTTATTATTTATCATTTAAATTGAGTTTTTATTCCACCTTTCCGCTTGGCAAAAAAAGCAGTTAACAAACAGCACACCAAATTGATCGATGAGCATTCGCACCATTGAACTCTGTGTGTCCATTTTGGAGGACCATTTTGGCTTTTATGTGTCCTCTGTTGGCGCCGTTCTGTTGCGCCAGCAATTGCCCTTTGTACTGCTTGCAAAAGAGTTGCATGGGCGTGTTCGGCCAGGCGAGGTGATTGAAAATCGCTTCTTTTTTGGGGGGTTCAGAAAGTCTAAATTTACCCTGTTTTGGGCTGGGATTTGTGTTTGCCATTTTCAGTTTTTTAACGGTTTTCGAATATTCGTTTTTTAATTCAGGTGAAGCGTTCCATTGCCATCTTGGACCAACACAACCTGCTCAGGTCTTGTGAAGAGAAACACTCATGGGTTTAAGTATCCAGTCTCATGTTTTATATATTGTACAAAACATTTGAATCGCTTTTTTCGAATTTTGAATGCAGGGGTTCTGTTCAAGTTAGAAATACTTACGGATTTATTATTACTTAATCCCTGAAGTCGTGGGTTTTTGGGCGTTCTTTCGTCATTTAAATTTGGATTTAATGCGAGTCGGGCGAGTTTTGATGGTATTTTTTGGTTTTTCCTCTGGTGCCAAGAGTCAAAAAAACGTAGTGCAGATCCATTTGAAGAAAATTTTAGCTCACATTTTGTCTTTTTATGCCCGACAAAATAATTCTAGAGCATAGTTTTTGCAATTCTACGCGCCCTTGTTTTTAAAAAAATCAAATCCCGGCCCTAAAACCGAAAAATACGTTTTGCCGAGGTCCAATCTTTTTTGTTACTTGGCTCTCTCTCTCTCATTTTAATTTTTTTTTTTACAGTTTTGAGTTCCCCTCACGTGCCGGTGCCGTCGTCCTCTACACGGTGTTGGCCCACCGCGTGTTGAATTTGATCCGTGCCCCACGCTCCATTCTGACGGTCAAAACGTTGTACAGCAGTGGTGCCACCGAGGCAATCTTTGAGGACGTGTTGGCCCAGGGACGGACAAGTTGTTCCCAGTGCATTCGACGGGTGGCCAAATGCATGGTGGACAATCTGCCCATGGACAAGGTGTCTTAGTTGGGCCGTTTTGTCATGATTTTGGTGGTGGTTACGGGTTGGGAACAAAATTATTGCCAATTTTTCAATTGAACCGTGTATTTTGGGTAGGTGAGATTTCGTTTCAATGCTCGTTTCCTTTTTTTTTTTGGTTGAGCGAGATGAAATGACCATTTATTAAAAAAAAAACATTTAAAATCGGAAATAACAAATTTGGTTTTTTTACAAGTTCCCTGAGGAAGTTTAAGTCTTTAGTGGTAGATTTTTACTCGGAATTTCAACGGCCCCAGCCATGTTTATTAATTCATCCAAAAAAGTCGGTTTTTGAGAAAAATTCCCCCCCCCCTCCCCCCCTCAAGTTGGGCTGGACGAAGCCTGACTTTCTAGTCGATGCCTGAAACGAAACCGAATTTTACAAAGCTAAAAACACGAGGGCTTTAAAAGGATTCTCAAAGTTTATCTATAAATTCAAAAAAAAAAACCCCCACAAAATATAGGTGGAAATTGAATTGGTACCCCTCCCCTTAAAATTGTTGACGAAAACAAAAAAAAAATCCCACAAAAGGCCAAGGACGACTTTGTGCGACTTGCCGAAGCGCAAATTGTGATCCGTTGCGACCGCGTTGTTGTTGATGACAACGCTTCGTCATCATCTTGTCCCACCTTTTGTGCCGAGCCCGACCCATTTCTGATGCCGGACCGCATTTTGGACGGTGGCGGCGATGGTGGCACGGCATCGCAACGGAAGCGCAAAGTGCCAATGGCTGATGGCAATGCCGCCGATGGCGCTTCTGTTGATGGTAATGCGTCGCCACAACAACAAAATGGCGGTGCTTCCTGGTGCTGCCGGTGGCAATTGCGGTGGCGCCAAGGACAGTGACCGGCACATTCTGTGGCGCATCAATTGGCCCCGCATGGAGCGTTTCTTCCGCGACGCGTTGGTGCTGAACGCGTTAGAACCCAACAACGCCAGCAGCGGGTTGTGTTGGCATGGGGTGGGAGGGGAGGAGAAGGAAGTGAGCAGCTAATTTCCCGCCTCCCCTTGTTTTTTTATTTTATTTTTCTCAAAAAAATGCATTCATTTTTTGCGGTCCGACATTTACGGCCCCAGCCAAAAACCGACTGTTGCGACCCGACCAAATAAGGCCTCATTTCAAAAAAGTATAACAAAAATTGAGTAGTGTGGACACAAAAAAGCTTACAAGTCGAAGAAATTGATGCCGATCCTGTTCATGTTGTACGCTCTAATTAGTAAAAAATGCCTGGATTTGTCCTTATGCTGATCAAAAAAATAGTTAAAAACATAGAACATTGAAGGGTACCGATTTAAAAAATTAATTTTGACAATAAATTAATCGCTTAATTTTTGTTATTCTTTTTTGAAATGAGCCCTTTTATTGGTTGGAATCGCAAATGTTGGGCCGCAAAAGTAGGGTTTTAGCTGTGGCCCCAAATGTCGGGACACGATTTCATCAGCTTAACCAATAAATGGAAGAATTTGAGCTTTTTGTAATGAATAATTATCTCCGATTTTTTTTTTTTTAAATTTTTTTTGGAGTATCAGAAATTGGCTCACATCCCTGATGCATATATTGTGTACATCTGCTTGTGTGTTTCCTATATCTTTTTTTTTTTTGTTAAACAACAGTTCTGAGGTGGTGGTGGACGACAAGCACACAGCGCGAGTGGCTCAACTGTTGCTGAAGGTGGGCGAACTGAAAACGCCGTCCATAGACACGGGACAGTCGAGCCCAATTTCGGTACAATTTTTTGTTGGAAACTCGAAGAGTGGCATTATGGTTTGTTGTACAGCTCCAAGATGTGTTCCGTTATGCCAAGGAGCAAGGGGTGGACGACATGAGCAGGGAGACAATTGATGCACGGCTCGAGGTGTTGGGCAAGGACAGTGCCAACATTGTGCGCCGGGTGGGCGAAAGCGGCGGTGGTCTTTACATTATCAGTGCGTTGCTTTTTTGTTGTTTGTGGGTTCGGTTCTTGAAGTCAAACAAACGGAGACCGTATTAGTCAAAAGAAAGGATGCTTACTTGACAAAAATCATTTAACCATGGTACGGGTTGAAATCGAACTGAATCGAGAAATTCGAAACGATCGGTTTCGGTTCGGTTTCATTTCCAGAAACCGACAACCCTAATTGGTAGGATTATTATTTCATCATGGTCATTTGATAAGATCTTTAATCCATGTCCAAACATTTGCGCCTATGCCCGAAACCCTGTTCAAATTTGATTTAAACCAACCAAAAACAATTAAGTCTTGATAACCCATACCAAATAGCTTTTGTATAGGTTTTAAAAATGAACTCGAATGTTTGTATAAATGGTCATTAGTTTAAGAACTAGAGATCGGAAACCTGGATCAACCAATTAATTGATCAATTTATTGCTCCAATTAATTGGTTTTTTGATCAATTTATTGTTTTGTCCGATATCTATTAAAAACTCTCGAAGAACGAAATTTTTGGCCACAATCAATTCGTAACATCCATTTACAAATTATCAAACTTTGTTGGATTTTTAAGAGTTAAATCTAAACTGAATTTAGGACATAGGCGCAAATGTGTGGGGTAACCCTTTTATTCGTGGTTATTTGACAAAGTCTGCCGGTTAAGCGCGCAACCATTGGGTTGGGTTAAGGTTGACATTTTACCATGATTATACGGGTTGGTAACCTGCTACTTTGCCTGTTAAAATTGATTCTGTCAAAGGCACGCCATAATTGTTGAACTTTTTTTTAAGACTTTGAAAAGGGCATCGAATTTTTGTGCAACGAACACATTGAGTCGGCCATCCGTGAAAAGATTGGGGACAAAGCGGTGCGCATCTTTCGCCTGTTGCGTGCCAAAGGATTTTTGGAGGAGGAACAGGTGCAGCAGTTTTTTGAAAAAAAAAAATCCATCTCTCCGGATTCTTGAAATCTTTTCTAGACAGATAATTTATGAAAAAACTTTATTTTTGCAAAATTAGATAAATCTCGAAAAATTCTAATTAGCAAGATGGCCTTAATTTTTATAGTTTTTAAAAAATTGTTTTTTTGAAACCGAGACAAATTTAAAAAAAATTCTAGTATTAAAATTTCTCTCTAAGAATTTTTAGAATTTTTTTCAGACAGTAAATTTCAAGAAGAAAACAAACTGTGCTTCGGGTTTTGTTGTCCCAAAAAAACTGCTGTTTTACAGGTGGAGAAGGAGGTCATGCTATCAGCCAAAGAGACCAAAGAGATGTGTTGTGCACTGATGGACAACAGTTTTATCACAGTTCGGGTAAACTGAAGTGACGAATTTGAATATGTTATATTTTTGGCATTTTGTTTTTGTTTTGCTTTTTTTAGCAAATCGCCCGTACCAATGATTTTGCGCCCGCCCGCACCTTTTTCCTGTACACAGTGTCAATGGCACAAGTGCTGAACGCGATGATCTGTTTCAGCACGCAGGCGCTGAACAATGTGATCAGACGGCGCATGTTGGAGAGGGAAAAGCACGAGTGCGTTTTGAAGGGACAAGACATGAACAAAGAAAGGGGGTGGACATTTGGCAGAAACAAGCGGGGACAGAGACTGATCAGTTCAGGACTGATTTGATCGGTAGAGAGTGACCAAGAAACATTGTCAAAAAGGAGAGATGGGGATCTAGAGAGAGAAAGAGAGAGGAGAGAGTCATGGACTGATTTGACCGTTAGAGAGAGATAGGGACCGAGAAATATTGTCAAAAACAGTGTGAGCCCTGGACTGGTTGGACATGTAGAAAGAGAGAGTGACCAAGAAACATTGCCAAAAACCGGGTTCAGGATTGGTTCAACTAGGTTTTCCTAAATACACGCTGTGACTTGGTTAAAAAATTGGTGATTCCTGCTCGACAGATAGTGAACATTTTGACTGAGTAACAGTTTTGTGATGTGTGTTTAAGCATATGTTTTTATTTGACGAATGGCAAAATATTTTATATTTTTCTTGTCCTTTAAGTGTTTTGTTGGATCGTCAACTCAAAATGGAAGTGATTCTCAGCAACATTGCCAACGACCCGTCCTTTGATGAGGAGTCCCGCAGACAGCAGGTAGACAGACAACGCCGTATAAATCAGGGAGGATACAGCCGACTCTGTTTTCAAAAAATCGGAATTCCGGTCCAAAAATCATCAGAAATCGGAATTATTTTTGGGTCCAATTTTGAAAAAAAAAATTAACGATTTTACCCCAAAAATATCGGAAATCGGAATTCCGGTCCAAAAAAACATCGGAAATCAGCTGCATCTCTGGTATAAATTTCCAAGAATTCGACCATTCTTTAATTATGTCGACAAAAAGCCCTTTTTTCCCCTTGTCGACAAAATGTCCCATTTTATCTTGAGGGCAAAATGTTGTCAAAATTATATGTATCACACAGATGGCCGACGTAGAGCAGTCTTACATGACGGAGACGGACCGTCGCGCGTTGGACCGATTTCGGCGTGCCGAACGACGCCTGTACTCCACGGAAATTGAGCTGGACAAGGTGTTGTTCACATTCCAACAGTACGAAATGCTCAGACGCCGCTGGACGCTGGAGCAGGCACGACAAATGCCGGCGGGTCGACGAAAACAACGGCAACAACAGAAGGCAGCCGAAGCAGCAGCAGCAGCGATGGCACAACAACAGCAGCAGCAGACGAATGTGAACAATAACAGCACCAAAAACAATAGTCAATCACCAGCACAATTTTGATCAGAGTGAACGAAAGTGATCAAAATCAGTCAGAGCAGAAAAGTGCCTTCTGATCAGCAACTGCTTGCTGATCGGTCTTTCATCATGAATTGTTTTTTTTTTCTTTGTTTTATCTATAAACACGGGACACAATCAACGAACGTATTGCTTTTGGCATCCGAAAAGCGCAGTCGTTTTCCAATTCCGATGTTCTTTGGGCTGGATTTTAAAACAATAGAATACCGTTAAAAAAAATTGTATCCAAATTGCCGGTTTTATAATTTATTTCAAGTTGGATGCCACCACCTTGGCGCTAGGACAGTTTGGCCTACTCAGCATGAAATGGATGAATTGGCCTACTCAAAAATGGCCTATTCCTAAGTTTTTGGCACACTTTTTGCTCATTGGGCCAATCGTCGGGAGAAGCCACTCACTTCTCTGCTGGTTTGCATTCAATACGCCATGCTTAATTTGTTCCTCCCTAAAGGGTCGGCCTTTTTTCTCGCAGCTAAAATAAAAAATAACGATTTAAAAAATAAATTCCATTTCCCAAGTCTTTGTGGTTCATTTGTGTGCTCCTCTCTACGCCTCTTTGTGCAGCTTCACCCCAATTGGCGTCTCGCGCATTCCCATACAGTACTCCAGAATACTGATGTACCGTATCGCAGCTGAGACGTTGTGAAAAATGCAAAACGACGACAAAAAAAAGGAGAAAATAAATGGCGCCAAAAGAATAATTGTGCCACTGATTTCTGACCTCGGAGTATTTCCAATTTGCTCATTTTTCGGTCTGGCGGATGCGCGGGAACGTGTCGACGAAGCTGAAGCGACTTTTTACTTGGCAATTCGAGTCCGACAAAACCCTACTTCTTACACCGATTTCATGCATTTAATTATTTCTTGGTCCATAAGAACATTTTTTTAAAGACCGAACCGAAACCAATAATGGAAAAAGAGTTTCTCGATTGTCGGGTTCGGTTCGGTTCAAACCCGACACCCTACGCAGCAGTACATATCAGGGATGGGAGACGAAGCCCAAAAAATTTTTCGGAAATCGGAATTCCGAAGGTCGGAAATCGGAATTCCGAAGGTCGGAAATCGTTAATCAGAAAATTAAAAAAACTTTTTTAACAATAAAATTGAAAAATTTTGATAATCAATCTCAATTTGTAAATTACCCTGCATAAAAGTAGGTACGATGTATGTTAAGTGAAAATAATTACATTTTTGTTTTACCAAAAATTCCGAAATTTTGCCCCAAATTTCGGAAATCGGAATTCCGACCTGTCCCTGGTACATATGGGTAAATGAGACTCACTTCAGCGAAGGCAACACGCAATGCGATGGTTTCGCATGAGCCCTTTTTCCCAATTGTTGCTGCCGATTGTGCCATTTAAAAGCGGTTAAAATTTGAAAACAATAAAAAATTGTTGGCAAAAAATAAAAACGTAAAATGTGTGCCATGGTTCATCAGTGGGGGGAAATCCTTTTGTTTTCATCTCATCCGAATGTGCATGGTGCCATTTCCAATTAAGATTTGTCATACAGATAAGAAAAGCTGATACTAATTAACCATGGGACAAGACGTTTATTTTATGTCTTGATTCGGCAACTTCAAAATCGGTTTCAATGATGTCCAGCAGTAGGAAAAATGTCCTGTTTTGCGTGGTGTATTCTTTTTGGTGCCAAGTTTTTGGGCTCCCGGACAATCGGACAGAATTGTTTCGCCATTCGGTAAGCTATGGCTCGTAAATAGGCGTGCCGGGATGAAGTTTTAAGAAAGTAGTAGCCAAAAAAATGCAAATAAACTCATTTTAATTGTCATTAACTTTTTTAAAACATTTAATGCATTCTTAATGGTCATTTTCTTACCATTTTCCTTTATTTTCTGTCCCATTGTCCGGTCACGAGTTTTTGAACTTGTCTGATTGAATACATACAGTCGTGGTCATATGTTTATGGCGGAATGATATTTTCTTAGATTTACCTTAATAATTAATTACCAAGACAGGTGTGACCAAAAGTGTCTTAACATTTTTTGTAGCATTTTTTGTGGGCTTTCGATTGATAACAAACATAAGTACAAATAAAAATTTTGAGTCAGATTTTTTTTCGACTTTGTGTGCCACACTCCATTTTTGTGTGGTCATATGTTTATGGCGGAAATGGAAAAATGACAAAATTCAATATTTAGTGGGTCAAAAAATCTGAGAAAATTCCAGCTAGCATAGCTTTTGATGCTGATCAAAAAATGTACTTACACCGAAGTGATCAGACCACTCCTTCATGGTGATCAGAAAACCCGGAAATGGCTTGAAATATGGAAAATTTTCGAAAAAAATTCCTAGGGGGTTGCAAAAATTTTTCTGCAAATACAAGTAAGCCCATTCGAAAGAGCACAAAATGCTCTACATAACCATGACTGTATGTCTTTGAATATCTCTCATTCAACAACGATCATTTAAAAAACAAATTCAGTAGGCAAGTAAATTTGATTTGCCTCTGGGCTAAAGATGCAATTGTCCAACATTTTGGCACTCATTAATCAATCAATCAATCAATCACTCACCAACAGCAACAACAGACACAATGAGAAAGGAGTGAGTGAGTTGCATTGTTTCACATGACCCCGCCCTCCCTCTTCCCCCGCCCATTCTGTCCCTCCCCCATTCGTCGTCTGTCCCCGTCAGTCCATCGCCCCTCCCCCCGCCCAATTCGAATGTATTATTTTTTATTACACAAAATCCTCTCCTCTTTTTGCTGCACAAAAAGGAAAGTGTTCAGCATTAGGAGCAGAAAACTGAGACAGAAATTAAAGGGGGAAAAAAGTGATGGATTTTAAGGGTCTGATTTTTTTTTGTTTGTACCCTTTTAAGTGGGTGCGCCAGAAAAATAAATTAAAAAAAGAATCTATTTTTACTCAATTTAAACTACTTTTTTTTTGTTTGGCTTTATTTTTTTTATGTTGGAATAAAAAACCCTTCTATAAATTTTTTTTTCATTTTTAAATTTTTTAATGAAATTTAGGGCAATAATTTGCTTTGGCGCGCCACTCATTTATGAAAAAAAAAAGATTTTGCGCTTTGTTAGACAAGTTTTAGTTGTGGCAGGGTTTAGAGAGGATTTCTCGCAAAAAATCCCCTGGCGTTCGGCACCCTGCCGCTTTTGCCCATTTCGTCCTTTTTCGGCATGGTTAGACTTTCTGGGGAAGGGACCGTCCGCCGGCGTACGGCACCGCCCTCACCTTCTTCCCTTTAGTCCTCCCTCTCCCGCCGCTCAGTCCATTCCATTTTCTGCCCCCCAACCCATCCATTTTCCCTTACCCCCATTTTTTTCCTTTGTTCTTCGTCCGTCCAACAAATCTACCCCCCCCCCCCCCTCCTCCGTCGGTCCGTCCGAAAATCCATTTTTGTGCCTCCCGCAAAGAATTTGCTTTGCCCCCTTTTTTGCCATTCCTTACCCCCCCCCACCCCCTTCAGCAACTTTTCCAGCCCCTTCCCCCTAAATGATTGTTGGGGGGGGGGGGGGGGGGGAGGGTGCTCTGTGTGCCCCGCCGCGTGTGCCCCGCCGCATGTGCCCATGCCCATCTCTCTGTGTTCCTTCCCCCCATATAATCTCCATCCGTGCCCATACCCATCGACCAAATGGTCCCCCCTTCCTCTTCCAATAAATCTCCAAATGAATGGGAATGGGCAAGGGGCAGGGAATGTGCCCCCCTCCCCCCCCCCCCGTGTCCCAAGGCCCGCCTCAACAACCCATCATCATCAGCTGCACATCACATGCACACCCCACCGCCTCCACCCGTCTCCCCTCTCTCTGTCCAAATGGACACCAAAATATTTTTAATGTACATTTTTATTGGTTCCTCCTCCTTTACCCTCGCCCATTTTTTCGTCCCGTCGTCTTCGTCGGTGTAACTTTTCTATTTGTCGTTTCTTTTCTTATTTTTGTTCCTCCTCTTTTCCTCCTTCCCCCGCCCCTTTGGCCCCGCGTCTGTCTTCTTCTTCTTCTTCTTTTGCGCCTGCTTGTTGTGTGTGTGTGTGTGTTGTTGTTTTTGTGGCTCCCCGCCGCCCCTCAAAGCGGCGGCGCTGGCGGCGCACTTTTCTCCCCCATCGACCGCTTTTCTTCTGTCCCCCCTTTTGCCGCCCGCCGGCGCTTCTTGGGTCATTCGCCCCCACCCCCCATCCCCCAAAGCCAATAATTCCAATTCCTCCTTCTCCCCCCAATTGACAGCAGCAGACAAACAAAGCAAGCGAAAAAAAGGAGGGGGGGGGGGGGGGAGGAGGGGACGAAAAAGAGAAAAATAAACGACGACAACGGAGCGAGAGCAAAAACGGAGCAGCAGAAGAAGCACCTCAACGAAAAGAGAGAGGGGGGAAAGAGCAAAAGGAAAGGACGGCGACGACAGTTTTGAAAGGGGAGGAGAGGGGCAATGAATGAATGAAAATGGTGGGAGAAGAGAAAATGGCCAAGCTTTTATAGGAAAAAAAAGGCCAAGTTTTTTTTTTTGGAGAAATGGCCAAGCTTTGATAGGGCACAGTCAGTGACTCTCTCATGCCCGAAAAGTTGGTCCAAAGTGTTGGCGCGTGTAAATGGGGGGCAAAATCTAGAAAATATTGAAATTCTGGAGTGGAATTTAAAAACAATGGCCAAGTGAGTCTTGGTCGGCGCCCGCTTTTTGTCATCACTGCCCGTGTTGAAGTGCCGTAACTTTTTTTGCTTAAGTGGACAAATTTAAACCTAGCTGTTATTACTTGGAAGCTCTGGGTATTCCGCAAAATTTTCTAATTTCAAAAAGCTTGGAAATTTTGTCGACTAAGAAAAACAAAGGCACCGCTAGTTGTTGGGTGGGTTCCCCACTTTTTTTTTACTTCCCAAAAAGTTAGGCCTTTCTTTTTACGGTTTTTTGCTTAGAAAATTAGGATACACATACACATGTACACATTGTTGTTTTCCCTCTTTTTATGTATAATAGAATTCATAATTCCAAATTCCCACCCTCCCCCCTCCCTCCCGCCACTTTCGCTTTTCACACCGTAAATGTTTACGACTCGTCAAATTGGGGGGGTCCGTCCGACCGATGGGCAGAGGGAAAGGAAAAATTATTGGGATGGCTATACAATGCAATTTTGACATCATTTTTCGAGTTAAAATTTCCAGAAAAAATCCTTGTGAATTCGCTGTAATTTTTGTACAATCAGCAGTAAGAGGTCTTTGAGTTCACAAAAAATAAATAATAATTTCTGGTTTAATAGCCTCAAATTTCCGTTTTCTGCTGAAAGTTCAAAAGGGCCAGAAATTTACTTAATGTTTTCATTGGTTCACGATTCTTAGTTAAAGTTCTTTGAAAACGTAAAGAATTTTCTATTCCTTCTCCAAAAAAATAGGGGGTAGAGTCTGATTTTCAGAAAATTAGGGGTTAGATTCAGTAGAACTAGGAGGTTAGCTTTTTAAAAAAAAAGTTCATGTAAATTTAAAAATTTGAAAAAAAATTCTAAGGCTTGTCCGTGGAAAAGTGATCAGTTGATCACTTTCCCCATTGGTCCGCAGTTGAGCAAATCGGAAACTATTCTTTTTGTGGGTTTATCGAACCTATTTCGAAGTTCGAATTTAAAATTAGGTAATAATTCGAAGAAACTTTTTTTTCAAATTTGGAAAATTCCTCAATTTTACACACAGAATAACGCAACAAATAGATTACACTTAAAGGAACTTGGCTTATCAATTTACAACAAAAAAAAAAAATATAGACAGACGACTTTGCTTATCATTTGTTTCTATCATTTTAAAAAGCGGAGGATTTTTGAATTTTCCCAATTTGTATTTATTTTTTTTCTTATCCCTCCCCCCCCCCCCTTTTTTTCTTCCGCCCAACCCGTGCCCACTTTATAGATCAACTCCAAATTTTGGGGTACCGATAACAGACGATTGATAGGTCCTAAGAAAATGATGACTGACTGAGAGGGGAGGCAAATCACGTGCACTCCCTCAGCACCCGTCAGCGGAGGGAGGAGCAGAGGGGAGGGGAGGGGGAGCAATGAGCAATTGTTGTCAGGCGCCGTCGGCGTCAGTCTCAGGCCCAACCCAAACTCAGCGCGGCCGTTTTGGCGCCGAATTTCAGGCCCAACCCATGACTCCCTCCACTCCCCTCGCCCTGAGGAGGAGGAACTGACCAACTCAGCGCGGGCCGTTTTGGCGCCGAGTTTCAGGCCCAACCATGACTCACTCCACTCCCCTCCCCCTGAGGATGAGGAGCTGACCAACTCAGCGCGGACCGTTTTGGCCCCCTCGGGACCATCCCATGGCTCACCCTGGGAATGAGAGGCGTCCATCTCTGCGTGAGCCGTTTTGGCGCTGAACCTCAGGCCCAACCCATGGCTCCCGCCCCTTTCGGGGAACTGTCCCAACTCGGCGCGGGCCGTTTTGACGCCCAACACTATGACTTTTCACAGAAACAGCTAAGCTAGACATTCTCGATTTCTTTCCATAATTTTCCTCCTTAAACTCTTGAATGGGACGGAGCTGGCGGGATGGAATTTTCCTCCCCCGCCGCCCCGTCACAATCACTCAAAATTTGGCCGTCGGGGTCGTCAGCACCCCCCCACCCCACCCCCCCCCCCCCCGGCCTTTTGTCGGGGCGGTTGAAAAGAAGAATTCGGCGGTGTTGGCCAAAGTTCGGAGTCCTCCCTCCCCCTCCCCTTTCATTTCTTCCAAATTTCCCTCCCGATTTTTTTTTTGTGTGTTTCCCGCTGTGGCTCCGCCATCACTCAATTGGTCCAATGTGTGGTGTGTGGTGCTATGTTATGTTTGTTACATCATTGTGATTTAACATTGGAATTTGTTTCGGATTGAAAAAATTTTATTTTTTTAGAAAACTCCAATTTTTCACTCCTTTCTCAACAAAGACCCCCCCCCCTTCAAAATCAGCAAATTTGATAGTTTTTTTTCTTTTTTTTTAACTAATTGTTTTTTTTTAAAAAACCCCAAATTTTCACTCCTTTCTCAACAAAGACCCCCCCCCCCCTTCAAAATCAGCAAAATTTTCAACTTTTTTTTTCTTTCTTTAGCCCACAAATTGTTTATTTATTTGTTTGTTATTTGTTGTTGTTGTTGTTGTTGATTTCTTTTTAAAAAGATCGAGAATGCATCTCTCAAAATCCATTCTTCTGCTGTTCTCTTCACATTTTGTGAAAAACATTGGCGGGTGGCAACACCACACAAATAAATGCACATAAAACAAAACAAAAAGTGCGCTGTTTTCATAAGACACCATAGGGCACCACGCCCAAAAGGGCAAACTAAGCGGCATTTTTGCCGTCAAAAACAGGCGCACCAATGACCGGGGGGGGGAGGTAGGGCTAAACAAAAATGCCAGGATTTTGCCGTCAAAATCAGGCACACCAATCACCGGGGGAGTAGAGAGGGAGGGACCCAGGGCTGTGCAAAATTTTGTTTTGCGTTTCGAATTTCTCGTTTCGAGTTACGAAAAAGTTTAGGTTCGTTTCGAATTTCATTTCAGATCCTTCGCTGAGTTCCGCCCAGCCTTGGTAGGGGGGGACCTCGGCCAAGGTTTTCTTTGGCCGGGAAATTATGCTACCATTTTTTTTTGTCCCGAGGTTACGGTTTACTGATTTTTTTCCGGCCACAAAGGTTACCCTATAAGAACGAAACCAGCCTTTTTCCTTTAGCCTGGCCACCAGCAGGCGGGGTTGGGACCTCGGCCAGGATTTTCTCTTTTATCCCATCGACCATTTTTCAGGATTAGAGTTTTCTGTACTTTAAGGTACACTATACGGTATTTTGCCATACCATGCTCTATTTGACATAAAATCAGGCATTACCCCCCCCCCCGCGCCTAATTATAAAAATGTGAATTTTATTGGGTCTTTTTTTCTTCTCCCTCAAATGCGTGCGTTTTTCTTATAAATTGTGAAATTTGTTTGCTGATCGCTGGGAAAGGCGGGAAAAGAAATTTCTTTGTGGTTCACCACTTAATAAAAGACAATTTTTGACTTCTGCCAATGCTTTTGTGTGCATATTTGTTTATTTATAATTGTTAAGAGCCAAAAAATTTCCAAAAATAATTTCTTATAAATTTTGAGGGATTTTCTTTTTTTGTTTAAATCTGTTTCAAATTCCTCAAGTCTTCAGAGAAAGTATTCAAATGACAATAGTTTTTTTTTTTTGTCGAATTTGGGTTCGGACTTCGAAATTGGATTTTATTCGTGTTCAGCGACTCCAAAAAAATCTCCGGGCAAAATATCGTACGTACTTATATACAGTATACTCTTTTTAATTGTTTCGCTTGAGGGGGCTGGCTGAAAGAAGCCTATTGTGTTTTATCATTTTCAACTTTTAAAAATTGAAATAACTTTCTTTTCCATTTGTTGACAACAAATTTTGGTCTCACCCCGTAGGGTGGGGGGAGGGGGGCACAAGTTTCAACTCAACGCCTTCCCCCGCCCCCTTTCAACTCACCGCCCCCCCCCCCCCCGCCGGGCATTGGACGTCGTTTTCGAATCGATGACGATGGATGCTGACGGTGACAGTGATGATGGTGTTGGTGATGATCAGGTCGTCGTCGTCGTCGTCGTCGCCCGCCGGCGCCTGTTTTATGTATTTTACTTTCCTTCTTCTTCTGCTCTTTCCTTTTTCCCTTTTCTCTTCTGTCCCCCCCCCCCCCGCCCCCCGCGCGACTCTTTTTGGTGCGTCCGTTCATAAGGAAATGTTTTGTCCAAAATATGTTCCCCCCCCCCTTTTCCTACATTTATTCCCCCTTTTCTTCTTTCACCCTTCATTCTCTGTGTTCACATTTTGTAAATGTGTCCTCCTTTTTCGTTGTGCTATTATAATTGGTGAAAAGTTAATTAATTTATTATTAAAAGTATCATTTTAATTGGATGATGTCTCAATACTTTTTTGTTTTTGGCAAATGGCATTTATTGTTTTGGCGCTTTGGCATTTTCTGTGTGTTGAATGGCTACCGGTCCGAGTGCCGAATAGAACAAAAAAAAATTCCGAGTTCCGAATGGCACAAAAAAGCCAAAATGGTTTTTGTTAAAAAAATGAAAACATAAAAGCCTAGACCTAGTCAAGCTTAAGCCTATGCCAAAGTGTAGACCTAAACTAAGCCTTAATTATAGAGTAGTGTCTGTTTAAAAAAAGCATTCGGAACTCGGCTTTTTCGGCACTCGGACATTATTTACACTATTCGGTACTCGGAATTTCGGCACTCGGAGCGGAAGCGCTTTGAATGCTCCGACAGTCCGAGTGGGGGGGGGGGGGGGACATGGACCAAAAAAACATGGACATACGGAGATAAAAAAAAGTTGCTGAATTAATGAGGTAAAAAAAAGTCGCGAATTGTTGTCGCAAATTCCACTCCGACTGTGTCATATTTCTAATTTTGCATGTCATATTTTATAAATTTTTTGAAAAATTGTTTTCTTTTTCTTCGATTTGATACTAACAAATATTTGCCTTCGTTTCGAGCTTCCACTTCGAGTAGTAAGGCAGGCCAAGTTTTGCCTGTCCCACGAGAGAACGAATCCTCGGGGTTTCTTTCACTTGCCAAATGTCCTGCCCTTCCTTTTTGTCTCTCTTTTATGTACCAATAAATGGTTTTTGGTTTCAAATTTTTGTCCATCCATTTTGTCCCAAGACTATCCATCCATTTTGTCCCAAGACTATCCATCCATTTTGTCCCAAGAAGTCCGACTTTTGTCCCAAGACTATCCATCCATTTTGTCCCAAGACTTCCGACTTTTGTCCCAAGACTATCCATCCATTTTGTCCCAAGACTATCCATCCATTTTGTCCCAAGACTTCCGACTTTTGTCCCAAGACTATCCATCCATTTTGTCCCAAGACTATCCATCCATTTTGTCCCAAGAAGTCCGACTTTTGTCCCAAGACTATCCATCCATTTTGTCCCAAGACTATCCATCCATTTTGTCCCAAGAAGTCCGACTTTTGTCCCAAGACTATCCATCCATTTTGTCCCAAGACTTCCGACTTTTGTCCCAAGACTATCCATCCATTTTGTCCCAAGACTATCCATCCATTTTGTCCCAAGACTTCCGACTTTTGTCCCAAGACTATCCATCCATTTTGTCCCAAGACTATCCATCCATTTTGTCCCAAGAAGTCCGACTTTTGTCCCAAGACTATCCATCCATTTTGTCCCAAGACTATCCATCCATTTTGTCCCAAGACTTCCGACTTTTGTCCCAAGACTATCCATCCATCCATGTTGTCCCAAATTCATTCCATTCATTGTCCATGCGGCAAAATGTGGTGCTAATGAGTTAACAAACATTAAGTGGGTGTCATGCCGTGCTCTGCTCCTCTTCCCCCCTCTTAACTGTTTTCCTCCTCTTATTTGTCCAATTCGTTGCCGCCGGTGTTTTACACAGTGCCGAATTCGTCGTTTGGCATTTGCCTCTGTCCATTTGCCTCTGTCCATTTGCCATTCCCTCCCCCCCGGGGTCGCGTGCTTTGCTTCCCCGCCCATTTCTGTCACACCCGCCTTTACCCCCCCCCAATTTTAGGCTTCCTCCTCACTTTACACTCGTCGTCGGTAAATTAAACAAACAAAGTGTGCCTCCCTCCCCATTCATCGTCAATTCTCTCTCGTCCCTCTACTCCCTCTCATTTTTCTCATGAACTCTCTCTCATTCTCTTTTTCTCATGACCTCTCTCTCTCACTCTCTTTCTATTTCTTATTCCTGCTCAATATCTCTCATTCTCATGCTTTCTCTCCCACTTACCCTTGTGCCCCCTCCCCGTCTTTTGTTTGTTCCTTCTCCTTATTGCTTTATCCCATCCCTGGCAGGCACTCTCTTTCTCTCTCCGCTGCCCTTTCTTTTCTTCTATGTCTCTCTCTCTCTCTCTCTCTCACAGTTGCCCTCTCTCACTCTCTTCTCCTCTCTTTCTCTCTTGCTCTCTCTCAATCCCTCACTCAGTCTTTCCCATCTGTTGTCTGCCTGTTTTCCTTCCTGCCGCTGTCGTTGGTGGTCCGGGACCATTCTGTTCCTGTCCGTCCCCACCTCCATCCCTTAAGTTTATCCTCCCCCCCCCCCACCTGCCCATTTCACCTTGGCCCCCCAATTGCCCTACCAATCCAATTCGTCGTCCTTCCTCCTTCCCCTCAATCATCTGTTTTTACTTTTTTTGTTGTTATCCTTCGATTTTCTTCCATTTCATCGCCGCCCCTTTTCAGGCCCAATTCTTTTTGATTTGTTTCTCGGCACCTTTATAGCATGGGGCCCTAAAGGAGGGACCCTTTTGATTTTCTTTATAAGATTTTCTTTTTTTTTTATAAATTAGCCAAAATAAATGTCATAAAAACACCTTTTTAGTACTTTTAAAACAGAAAAAAATGTAAAAAAAAATCAAAAGTTTTCCTCCCTCCCCCTTTGGTTTTCAAATAGGTTTTTTTTCAAAAATCATTTTTTTCTTGTTCTAAAGTCTCGAGGTCAAAAAATGAAATTTTTCTGTTTCGGCATCGAATTTCTTGTACTTAAAAAGCATGTCCACAGAAAATTTGGGGATTTTTTTTTGCGTGGGCCCCTCCGCGTGAGTTGCACACCTGCAGCGGAATGGGCACAAAGTTGGGTTTTCTGGGCTCTCTTCTATTCAACTGTGAATTGTGAATTTCAATTTTTGTACACAAATGGGACTGAAGTTGACGCGTGTCTTTTTATTTTTGCACTCGAACAATATTTGATCATCATAAATTCAGTCTGAGTTTTTTTTTAATTTCCGGTTAAATTTTTATTTTTTTATTTATTTAGGGTTAAATTTTTTAAAAGTTTGTTCGGACAATTGGCTATTCTTAAAATTTTTGTTCCGTTTTCTATGCCTGTTTGAGCCGATTAGTCTGGCGCTGAAATGTACTATCTACTCTCTCTCTCCCTCTCTCTCTCTCTCTCTCTCTCTCTATGTCCCTTCCCGTCTCTCCGTCTCTTGGCCATGTCAATGTGTTTGTTCCTCTCCCCCCCCCCTCTCTTTCTCTCTCTCTCTCGTTGTCTGTCGTGTTGTGCTGCAGTGTCTTTTGCTCAATTTTCTAACCTCCCTTCCCCCTGTCATTATGTCCTTCCTCTGCATTCTCTGCCTATCAGCTGGCCCACCCACCCCTCAGGGGCGCCCCCATCATCACTTTGTGTGTGTGTGTGTTGGTTGAGGAGGAGCACCAGCAATAGCCCCCTCTCTCCGGGGCTTTTCTTGGCCACAATTTTTCTGCCCCTCCCCCCGGGGCTTTTCTTGGCCACAATTTTTCTGCCCCTCCCCCCCGGGGCCTTTGGTCACATTTTATCTCTTCGCCCCCCCCCCCCCCTCCCCGCCGGCCTTTCCATTTTTGACTTGGAAGGGACGGCGCATTGGGTGCATTTGCTATACTTTACTATAATTGGCAGGGAATGGGGCCGCGGGGGGAAAGAGTCGTCCGTCCGCCCCATTTTACGCCCCTTTTGTTATTAGTGAGCTCCTTTTTTAGCTTACTTAGTGTGCCAAATGAATCCCTCCGCATTCATTCATTAATTCATTCGCTCTTTTTTTTTTTTGCGTTTGGCACATTTGCAAAACGCAACAAAAATAGAGATGATGTGCTCGGAGGCTGTGCGGGATTCCCGGTTCCCGACTCGGGAAATTTCCCGGGTTTTCGTATCCCGGTCTCGTTCTCGACTCGGGAAATTTCCCGGGTTTTCGTATCCCGATCTCGTTCTCGACTCGGGAAGTTTCCCGGGTTTTCGTATCCCGGGCTCTTTCTCGACTCGGGAAGTTTCCCGGGTTTTCGTATCCCGGGCTCTTTCTCGACTCGGGAAGTTTCCCGGGTTTTCGTATCCCGGGCTCTTTCTCGACTCGGGAAGTTTCCCGGGTTTTCGTATCCCGGTCTCGTTCTCGACTCGGGAACTTTCCCGGGTATTTGTACAACAGTATTATGTCCTATCGAAAATTATAGGACAAAGTGTCTCCCGATTTCAATAGTTGGATTTTGGTTTTCATGCCTAAATGTTGGCGCGTCTATTAGGCCCCGCTGGGCTTTTAAAGCACAATTTTTCTCTAAAAACATTTCTAAAGCTTTTTTCCATTGGATCTGTGGTTTTCCCCATGTGTTCCTTGGCGTAATCATCAGCTGTGCTGCTACACATAACACACATACATTTCGCCAAACATATGTACACTTTTATCAAAAATGGTGCAGTTAATTAGAAAGAGGGGGGCGGGGGGGGGGGGGACCATTCGCCGCCCCTCCTTCTGCAAACGGACGGACGACGGACCATTATAATAATATTAATATTAATTAATTATTTTAATAATAATAATGATGATGATGATGAAGACTTCCCCGCCCCCTCCCTCCCCGTCCCTATTTATTCTGTTAATAATTCATGCCTTTTAATCATTGCCCTCTTTCCCTCCCTTTGTCATTTTCTTTTGCCTGTCTTTCTCATATGATTTCCCTCCTCTTTTCCCCCTACATATTTCTGCGATTGGAGGAACAATTTAATGTGCAGCAATTTTATGCTGTTGTGTTTTAATCCCTTTAAATACAATTAAAAAAAATTTTTTTTTTTTTTTGCTTTTTCCATTTATTTATTTTGTCCATACTTTGGTCCGCCGGGATGGAGGGGGGGGGGGGACAGGACACTTTTGCGGCACTCGCAATTTGTTGTTTTTCCCGAATAGCAATTAAATGGGGGTGGTGACTGGCAGTCATCATTGCCCCCACATTTTAATGGCCTCCTAATTAGCTTCCTGTTGCTGTGATGAAAGCAATTAGCCATGACTGAATGTTACTCCCCTCCCCCCACCCCCACACCACTGCTCCATATTTTAACCATAATCCATTCATTCCCTATTTTCACCCGACGGGGCGACATTTTGCCTCCACCAGTGACGTTTTGTCCAGAAAACCCAAAAAAACGACATGGGTCAGTGTTTGGCGTGGCCACTTTGGCGTCTTGTCCAAAAAAAAAACTAATTGGATATTATTTGTACCATTCGACAGCTCTTTTAGGTTCTATAAGCCTACGAAAATTCAAAAAATGGTCAAGTTAAAATAAGTTAGGTAAAAAAATTCAAATTACGAAATTTTCTCAAACTTTTGACTTTTTGAACATAACTTTTTTTTAACTTGACCAAATTTTTTGAAATTTTGCAAGCTTATAGGGCTTACCAAGAGCTGTCGAATGCTAACAAGTATGCTTAAGGTTTAGATGCCTCTAAGAAAAGTAATAATCAACGACGCCAAAATGGCCCACGCCAAAAAATTTTTTCCCGCCATTGACATTTTGTCCAGAAAGCCCAAAAAAACAACTTTTTGTCCCCATTGACTTTTTGTCTCGAAACCACAAAATGGGACATCTTGTCTACAAGGACTATTGTCAAATTGTCACTTTTTTTTTGTATGAACAAAGTGCTGTTGAAGTTCGATACTTTCTGGGCAACAATGTGTTGTTGTCCTCTCGCCCTGCTGATGTTTTAAATGTTTCGAGAGACTTTCAAAGGTCACAAAAAGGCGCCCCCCCCTTCTACTGATGATGATTGTATATGCTTATGATGGCTTTTCCCATAACAAATTGTATGGGCTGATCAGCTGCTGCTGTTTGGCTTAAAGGGCTTAAACGCTTTCCCCCGCCGTTGGCTTTGACTGATGAATGCCGTCCATTTTCCCATGACTTTGGGCATTTGTTGAGACATCACACACCCCCACTCGTCACCCACCCCATTCAGTCAATCATCACTTTGGGTTGCCCAATTCTTTATGCATATTTCGCGATTTATTTAATGCATATTTTACCATTTTCCCCAACAAACAAACAAAAAACTCTCTATTAGAACCACCCCCTCTATTAAAGCGACCCTTTTAAGGGGGGGGGGGTATAGTTTTTTTGGAACAGCTCGTTCCGGACGGAGGACGATTCGTTTCGGGCCAATTCGTTTTTTACCCGATTCGTTTTTTGTCTATATACTTACGTGTGAGTCCAGACAGTGACAAGTCAGACAGTCCTTATACTTGTAACACGCAAAAAACGAATCGGGTAAAAAACGAATTGGCCCGAAACGAATCGGGTATTTACCCTCGTTCCCCCCCCCCCCCCCCCCCGCCGCCCTCCGCCGATTTCCCTCACAGGTTAAAGAATTTTTTTTTCCCCTAAATGATTAAAAATTTCTTAATTATAAAAGAAAAATCAGAGTTTGTCTCCGTAAAATGCTGAGATTTCAGTTTTGCAAATTTTTGCCCGGTTGCGTCAAATTTTGATAAAAAAAATTGTTTTTGTCGAAATTCACAATTTTTTTTTGTCATTTCGTTTTTTTTTTTTGAGTATTTAGGGAATTTCTTATCTTCTGATTTTTGGCATATTTTTTTGCATTCTTAGTCATCATACCCATTGCATTTCGTACATATATTACAATAGATTTATTTAATTGGCGAATGCAACTCCGCCCCATTCCCAATATTACGCATTCTCTTCCCCGAAATTATGCATTTGACCATTTTTTAATTATCAAAAATTGTTAAGAGAGCACAAATCATTGACTGACTGATTCATTTGTCGGCACTCTCCGCTCCCCTGACGATCACACACACACACACTAATTACCATCATTAACCAATCAATTAATCATCCATCCTCCGCCCGTCCGCCCACCGCCACACTCTTTCCCCGATTACCACCATTATCCATCCTTCGTTAACCCCCATCTGCGACGGCTGAACCGCGCTAAAAAGATTTTGCCTCGCAACGATTCCTTATCATAAAATTTTTTTCTCATTATTTGTGGGATTACCCCTCCCCCCCCCCCCCCCCCTTCCCAGTTCAAATTAATGGTCGGCAAATTTGATTTTTCGCTATTCGCTATCGGTTTTTTTGGTATCCGATACCTAAGTGTACCGAAATCTCCAAAAGTTTTCGGTACTTCTGGGCTGGGCCTGTTTCGATTTTTGGTTCTTTCGGTTTTTTTTTGGACTTTCGGTTTCGGATTTTTTTCATAAATTTTTTACCGAAACGAATTTTTTATTTGAAATTTGAGTCTCATTTGTCAGCTATTTGATTTTTTACTTACACAGGGAGGTGGCCGAAAAATGCAGAATGCTTCTGTTCTTGCACCACAATATGAAATTTACAATTTTGCAACGAATAAATTGTTGAAAAAATTTCGGCTTTTTTGGGCCTTCGGTTTCGGATTTCGGGTTTTATTTTTCGATTTGGCCCAGCCCCTGGTATACTTTACCGAGGTATACTGATACCGTGCCGAACATTAGTTCAAATATCATTGACACATCCATTCCTCCTCCTCCTCCTACATATTTTCCGCTTCTTTCATTTCATCGTCCGTCCGTTTTTTTTTCCCTCCGTTTCATGCGACGCATTTTGTGACGACCGACTGACTGACTGCTGCTTTTGCTGCACACGTCGATCATCACCCATCTCAACCACCACCACCACCTTTTTGCCTATCGTCGTCATCACCCCTTCACCTATCTTCCTACACTTTATTTCGTTTTCTTCCTCCTTTTTTTTGTTGCTTTTTCTTCATCCACTTTTCTGACTCTCCACTACCCTCAAAAAAAAAAAAATTTTTTTTTCTTATTTTGTGTACTTACTCATTTTGTTACTTTTTTTTCACTCTCCAATTTGTTTAACAACAAAAATTGACAGACAAAAGGCACTGTGACAGAGTGACACAGTGTGCTGCGCAGTTTAAAGTCAACATACACAAGCAAATTGAATAAGCATTTTTTGCTCCGTCACTTTTGGTGGTTGAAATTTCATTTTTATTAACTGCCAACCGACGGACGACGACACATCGTCAAATAAAAATATTATATATTATGCCTTCGACCAGTGCCAACCAAATGGGCTATGTGTCACCGTTTAAACTACGAAAAACCATCGGTACAGTTTTCTTCGCGTGATTTGTCTGAAAAAGACGAAATTTTTGGGGGCATTCCGACACTGAATTTTCAAGGAAATGATCTTAATCAGGGATGCGATTTGCCTGGTAAACCCGGCACTTTTCGGGTGTAGGGGGGTTCGGTTGAGGGTTTTTGAAAAATTTCCGGCCTTTGTCATCATTGAGACCGATCGTCCCCCTGTTGGTTCTCGAAAATAAATTTTCTTCATTTCCTTTTTTTATAAATGTGTTAATTTTTGCTGTCCTGACTTTTTGCTATTTTTGTTTTCCTTCTTTTTGTTAATCCCAAGCCTTTTCTGAGTAAACATTAAAAAAAAAAAAACTAATTTTGTCCCCACATTTTCAGTTGAGCGGAAACGAATGGTGCAGGAGATAATGCGACAACAAACGGACAAAGTAAGGCTAATCAAAAAAAAAAAAATAAAAATAAATTTGGATAAAATTTTATTTCCAAAAAATTCATTGTTTCAGGTGCCATTGATCATCGAACGAATGCGTGACGAACGTAAGGCATTTGTTTTAATGGAACGAGCTAAAACTTGGGCACAAGATATTCGGCGCTAATTGGAAAGTGGCCCTTTTTGAAAAAAAATATCACAGGGGGGACCCTTTCATTTTTTGCCAATTTTTTTTATCGTTTTTTTTTGCACTAAAAGGTGTTTCAGAATGTTTTTGATATTGCTAATCATGAGAGTGACATTTATTTTGGCCAATTTTAAAAATTAAAAAAATCCAAGAAGAACCACCAAATTTTTTTGTTTTGTTTTTAAGTCATTTTTGAGGTCGCTATGATATTTATAATGGCCAATTTTGAAAAAAAAAAAATTGTCAAAAAAACAATAGGGTTCCCCCTATGGTTTCAAAAAAGGGCAACCACTTTCCAATTAGCGCCAGATATTCTGCTTGTCCATTTTGTCATTTTCACCATCGACAGTGTCGTCTCCCATTTCAGGCTTTTTGCCACTGCTAAGCCATTGTAAATATTTGGTGCCCGCCCATTTCACTGTTGCTGATGTTATGCAAATTGTTCGGCGTCGACTGCAACTTCATCCGGACCAAGCATTTTATCTGTACGCGCCCCGCACACTTTTTACATATTTTTTTTTATTGGCACTTATATAGTTGGGGTTGCTAATTTTGAAAACCATAGGGGGACCCTTTTTTATTTTTTTGACAATTTATTAAATTTTGGCCAAAATATCGCCGCAAAAACCCGAAAATAAATAAATGTCAAAAAAAAATCAAAAGGGTCCCTCCCCCCTATGGTTTTCAAATTTTTGATAAATTGATTCGACATATGCATCATACCTATTTCGGATTTAAATTTTTTTTGCAATTTTTTTCTCCGTTTCCCTCGAGTGTCGTCTCGACTTGGCTTTGGGCTAGTTCGAAGCCCCATGAACAATTTTGTCTCAACATCAACACACATTATTTCGGGGGGTTTTTTCATGTGAGAAGGAATTTTAAAGTCGAAAAAACTCTGAAATTGATCCGACGATTTGAGTGAAATTTTTTACTTTTGACCATTCAGTTTTTTCATTTTTCTATTGTCCAATATTCTGTTTCAGAGTGGTCAATGAGAAGTCGTGGGTGACTATTTCGATGACGGTTGGCCAGGTAAATATATTTTTTCCATTTGTTTCATTTCTTAAAATTTTTGTGAAAAAATATCATATATTTTGTCGCCATTTAATTTGGTTGTACAATACAATCATTTTACATAATGTGTCCCCCTCTTTTACAGCTGTACGACCAGGAGAAGGATGAGGACGGCTTTCTGTACATAGTGAGTTGGAGTCCGAGTAATAGTCAGAACCAACATTTTTTTTTTGTTGCTATAATTTGTACGGTGCCCCCAGACATTTGCGGCCCGTTCTTAAGGGCCATTTTCCGACATTTATGGCCCCAGCCAAAAGCCGACTTTTGCGGCCCGACCAAATAAGAGATTGAAGGGTCGCGATTTAAAAAGTACCTCGCTTAATTTTTGTTATTCTTTTTTGAAATGAGCCCTTTTATTGGTTGGAGCGCAAATGTATGGCCGCAAAAGTCAGTTTTTGGCTGGGGCCCCAAATGTCAGGGCCGCAAATAAAATTTTGCAGGCTCATAGGCAATCGTAAAAAATGGGGGTCCTTAATTTATGGGCGTTTTCCAGGCTGCTGATTACGAATGGCATCCGTTTTATCCAAGCCGAACCCCGGACTCGGATTCGAACATTTTTGGCCTAAAAACCGGATTTAAAAAATGAATTTTCTACTTTTTGTTAGAATTCGCGTCCGGGATTCGGAATTAGACAAGTCTGAAGTCATATTCATGATCAGCACCCCCGGAAGACGCCCATTCTTTACGATTGCCGCCTCGTAGATTCAAAGTTTAAACGAGTCTGCGACCCGGGGGGTCCTCCATTTTAAAAATTTTAATACGCCGGATTTTTAAAACATAATGCCAAAATTTTTTTTTTCAATTTTACAGGTATATGCAAGCCAGCAAGCGTTTGGATGACAATGGGCGCTTAACTGAAGAGAATGTCTATCCATCCATCCACCCGTCATTCATTCAATTTTTGCCCCCCTAATGTCCGTCTTTTAATTTTTTGTCTCCCTAATATCCGTCATTTAATTTTTTGTCCCCCTAATGTCCGTCTTTTAATTTTTTGTCTCCCTAATATCCGTCTTTTAATTTTTTGTCTCCCTAATATCCGTCATTTAATTTTTTGTCCCCCTAATGTCCGTCATTTCGTTTTTGTCCCCCCCCCTTCCCCTTTTTGCTGCACTATTTGTCGGATATTTAATTATGCCCTTTTTCTTAATTGTATTATTTTTTTTTTCGCTTTAAAGTCTGGTTTCTGACGGACAATGTCTTCATTTTATGGTGTTATGTTATCATTGGGGGCCCTCTTTTCAAAGAGTGACTTTTTTTGTTTGTTTGTGTGTTTGGGACACATTTATTGTTTCTCATCATTTAATTATTTTTGGGGTGACCATATGCTTCATCATCATCCCAACAATGGTCTGTCTGTCTTCTGCTCTGATCAGTTAGCCTCATTCACCGATTTGTGTACATATAAAAAATTGCTTCTTACTTTTCTAACGGGCCATCCACAAATTCTTCAAATTAAACTCAGTTTTTTTCTTCTTCTTTTGCTGCCCTTCCATTTTTTGTCCTCATCATTTTGTACATTATTTTATGTGTTTTTATTTTTTTTTTGTTCGTCAAATTTGCGCGTTTTGGCACTTTTTTTGCGATGCTCTCTCTTTGTATATAATAAACCCCCCATTCATCATCCCGACATCACCTCTGTGTATGTATTGTTCAATTTCACTTTTTGGCACATAAATCATTTACATAAAATGAGTTAGTTATATATGAAGAATATTTGTTTTAGAGAAAAAATCTGATAGTCTTCGAGCTCTGAAAATATTCACCCCGCTGACGCTTCGTAAAATTTCATAGAATGTGCTGCGCTCTTTTAGAGCATATACAAATTTGATTGGGCCTCACCATTCAATTACAATTCTGTAGAGAATTTTATCGGCAATCAGAATGGATTAATTAATTTTCCCGAAAAAAAGATTTCGCTCTTATTCGAATTTACCCCGATATCAAACCATTTCCGAGTTTCCAGATCCCCGTGAAAGAGTAATCTGATCAATTTGGTATACATCTACACATACATCATTGTCTTTTTTGATCAGCATCAAAAGTTTTTGTTACCAAAATTTATGCAAATTTTTCTCTGCGTAAAACTGAAATTTGATTGATTACAAATTTTGCTTATGATTTTATGTTCCACTTAAAATGTTTGCAGTTTGGCTACATTCGCCCAAAAATTGGACTAAGCTTTTACAAAATAACAATAATTCACCGTCAAAAAGTGCACAAAAGGGAAAAATCCGTTCCATAATGCTTATACAATATATCTTAATAACTATGAAGTTCCTATTCCAATTGGCAAATCGGTGGACACAATAAAAAACAATTCGGGTTGCACGTGCTGCAATAATGGACAAATGCAACACAACTGTATGACGTGGAAACGAAGCAGTCGCTCTAGCGAAGTATTCTTTAAAAATATTTCTTCTCTTTTTTGGACTCGTTATAATCATGGCTCTCAGATAAATTACTGATTTAATCAGCATTTTGCTGATTTTAAGGGGCCAAAGGTGATTTTTTTGATTACCAAAATTACAGAAGTTTGATCAGGTTAGAAAAGTTATGAGGTTTTCTAAACTTGACTGGTCCGGAAATGTCGGTCGGGGTCAGTTTGGCGTGGCAGTTTTGGCGTGGCCGTTTTGGCGTCGTTGGATATAATGGATATAACTTTTCTCAGAGACAACCAAAATTAATTTTCTTAGTATGATTCGATAGCTCTTTGTAAGCTCTATAAGCTTACAAAATTGCAAAAAATTTCGTCAAGCTAAAAAAAAAAGTTGCTTTCAAAAAACTCGAAAATTTTCAAAATTCTCAAATTTTTGTACTTTTTTGAACATAAAATTTTTTTAGCTTAACCAAATTTTTTGAAATTTTGTAGGCTTATAGAACTTACCAAGAACTGTCGAAAGATACTAAGAATATCTAGTTTGGTTGACTCTGAGAAAAGTTATATCCATTAAACCAACGACGCCAAAACGGCCACGCCAAACTGACCCGTTTCGGGAAACGTCCCGTTCCGTTTGAATAATAATCTGATTTATTTAATTTGGACGAAATGAAAAAAGTTATTGACAGTTGCGCCGAAACGTCCGCCAAAAAGGGCGATTCCCCGTTTTTAAACTATGCACAATCCGTTAACAAAGCAGACTTGAATTGTCAATTTACCGGTGGCGTTCGACATTATCAGCCAGCCAACTGCGTGTTTTTGAATATTTCACCTGAGAGCCCTAATTAGGAATGTATAAATTAATTACTTACTTTACCATATGCTCAATTTTGCTTTTTGTTAAAATTTTGTATAACAAAGCGAATAAATCAGAGATGTGATCTCAAAATTTTTTAAATCCTCATCAGAGCCTTAAATATCCTCATTTTTAAAACATCAAAAAATTGTGAACAAAATCAGTTAACATAATTCCAAGAACAAAAAATGATACTACCTATTTTCAATTCACCAATAAATTTTAAGCATTTATTTATTAAAGGACGGCAACTTTTGGACAAATAAAAATTTAACACATATTATTAGGGCTGCGAATTATATATTTTTTTTTTTTTGCTTATGTGAAGAAAGGGGCTAAAAGAAGCATTTCTGCGTTAAAATTTTTTGATTTGGACGTAAATATTCATAATAAAATTAAATATTATTGAGATTTTGAAAAAAATATATTTTAATTCATTTTGAAAAACGTACTTCTAAAAAATGAAAAATTAAAAAAAAATATTTTCTCGAAAAATTTTTATCTTTTTTTAAATTTAAAACAAAAAATTAAAAAAATGTTGTCTGACAACCGTATGAGTTTTTTACCTGAAAATCTTTAAAAGTACCTTTTTGCAACTGTAACCAATGAATAAAGTGCTTGTCAATTTATTGCAATTTATTTAGCTATAAAAAATGTGAGTTGATTTTTTGCACTGCAAAATTGTATTTTTTATGTCAATATTTAGGGCTTTTTCGATATTTTCGTCAATATTTTAACCTTTTTTCGTAAATATTTATTTAAATATTTTGGGATTTTTAGTAAATATAATTCAGCCCTACACATTATGGACACGTAAATTGTTAATGTAACGAATAAATCCGAAGAACATATTAAATCAATAATCTAAAAAATATTTGGACATTTTTGGATTGTCGGGTCAGAATCTTTGAATTTTGCCTGTTCATATAAATACAAATCCTTTCGCTATCTTGGCAAATATATTTGTTAAATTTTTAGCATTTTTCGTATACCAAAGAAAACAATTTGTACGATGATGTCTCTTGACGCTTTTCTAAACACCAAATTCCACTTTTCTTACTAATTAGTAATTAATTGGCTCTGGCTGGCTAACTGAACCATCCTCCGACTGCCATTCTTTTTGCTTTGCCACAAAAACAAACAACGAACGTCCATCGTTACCAAGATTGTCCCAAACAAATTTGGCTGCATGGAAAAGGATTTGGAACGTTATTACAACGACTTTAAGCGTCCACCCTTTGCTCCTATTTATCATCCCACCGAAGAAGGTGGCACAATTCATTTTTTTGTTTTTTTAATTTTTGACAATTTTTTCATTCAGAATTTGCCGACCCGATAAGTTATGTTGCAAAAATTAAGCCGGAGGCCCAGCAATTTGGTCTCATCAAAATCATACCTCCACCGGTCAGTTGTACATATGGTTGTATCGAAGGCGGAAAGTGTCAGTAAAAATTGGTTTGGACCCTTTCTTTACCCTTTTTTGGTGTTTTTTTGTAAACGTTAAATGTTGGTATTAACATGAAAAATTTTCCATCGAATTTTTTGTATGACGCAGAAATTTTGCGTAATTCGAAAGGGTTTGAACTCCTTCCCAAGAAACACTCAAATCTGGACTCGATATTTTGGATCTACGGATCAGCAAAAGCTTTTACATTTACAATTATTTCTCAAAACCTCTTTGTTTTGCAGAGTTTTCGCCCTCCCTTTTGCATTGATCCGGCCAAATTTGAATTTGTACCGCGCGTTCAACGGCTCAACGAAATTGACGCGCTGTTCCGCTTGCGCATTATTTACATCAACAAATTGGTCCATTTCTGGAAATACTCCAAGGACCAACAGTTTCGAATCCCGTACATTGACAATAAATACATCGACCTGTACCGGCTTCGTCAGGTTTTTTTTATTTTTTTGCTAGGGATGTATACTTTTGCTCGGAATTCAGTCGGGATTTACCGGTTTTCTTGGTACCTTACCCAACTATATCCTGGTCTTGAGCAATATTCTGTATTTTCGGTAATTGTGAGGTTTGCCCCCTTCCCATTTTTCGAAAAAATAATTGTTAAAAAAGGTCGTGTAACACTTTTCCTGGGGTTTTCAGAGTCGCTGATACTAATCTGGCACCATTTTGTCTAATCTCGAACTCTGGCCTGAAGTGTGTCGATTTTGGACAATAATGTGAATTTTGGGGGGAATGAATATTCGACTTTTGTTCGAATTTAGGCTTATGTCTGACCCACGGTTACCGACCCCGAAAACCTTAGGAAGGTGTTATTTACATGACTTTTTAAAATGTTTTTTTTTTTTCGAAAAATGGGGGGACAACCATTCTTATTACCGTACTCCCGTACCAAGATCGCAAAGCCACCACAAAGTTCGAAGTAGAATGCCTGGGATTTGTTTTCTCCAAAATCTATTACCAGACATGGCTTTGTCGAAAATAGAGAGGTTTAATTGACTTATATTGCAATTTCTTAGTCTCAATTTTCAAAGTCCGAACTCAACAATCAAAATTCCTTTTTTCAGATGGTCGAGGAGGAAGGCGGTCTCAAGCGCGTGAATGACACACGCCGTTGGGCACACATTGCCAAGAGCTTGGGCTTTCGTGGTAACGCAGGCCAAACAATGCGCCAATGCTACACACGGTGGATCCATCCGTTTGAACTGAGTGTGTCAAATGTAAGACAACATGGGTTTGTCAACAATATTTTGTCATACCATACATACGCCTTTCTTTCGATATGTTATTTTGAGGCTAATTTTTTGAAGAAAATCTTACAATTAGACATAGTCCATGAGAATAGGTAAAAAAAAAAAAGAAGGGACGGTGCCAAAGGGCGTTGGAAAGAATTTTATTTTAAAGAAAATAATGGCATAAAATGATTGGGTTAAAAGCAGAGGCCTCGTTATACAACTGAACGTTACCTGGATAAAATGAATAACGCCGATAAGAATACCAACAACAAAAAAAAAAAATCTTAAAAATGATACGTTTTTTTAATTCAGACTTTTTGCAAATTCACCGCATTTTAGAAATTGGGATGGCAAAAAACCTCGGAAGATAATTCAAAGAAAAAAAAACAGGATGGAATTGGATTGAAGTGATGAACGGCCAGAGAAGGAAGGCCTTGGGGGGGGGGGTGGATAATGCCCTAAAAAACAAAAATGGGATTTTAAAATTCGCTAGGCCACAGAGACAGCGCAAATTACGAACTAATTGCAGAAAGACCCGCAACAGAACCCGAGCAGCAGCACCAGCAACAACAGTAGTGGTGGCAGCTCCAAAAAAGGCTCCGCTAATAGTCGCGGCAGTGGTGGTGGTGGTTGTGTTGCAGCACCACGTCGACGCTGTTGCCGTCCAACAACAAAACTGAAGCAACAACAACAACAATCGCCGTCCCAGAACCACCACAATCAGCAACATCATCAAACTGATAGTAGGGGTGGTGCTGCTGATGATGTTGTTGTTGTTGTTGTTGAACATGCTGATGCCGATGTTGCGGTCCCATTTGGACAACAACATGCCAATGACGCCAACAGCAATGGCGCCACCACCGCCGCCGCTCCTCCATCCATACCACCGCCGTCGTCTGATGCTCCTTCTTTGTCTGTGTCTGTGTCCTGCTCGGCGTCGTCATCATGCGGCTTGGGTGATGATGTTGAAGGCGGTGGTGGTGGTGATGGCACAGCATCTGCAACAGGTAAAGCTTGAATGTCCTTTACCGCACACCCATTTTGTGACAAGTTTTTTTTGTTTTGTTAAAAGCTTAGAATACATATATATTTTTTTTCACATTTTTAGGAGTATTTACGCATAGACATCTTTTTTGACCGTATTTCAAACAAACAATCTTCAAAAATTTGATGAGGGATGTTGTCGGGCTCAAAAAAAAAATTTTTTTTTTTTTTTTGGTAAAGATCCTCTAATAATCACATAGAGATTTTCAAAATTTTTCCCTGGCGAGGCGCCAATCAGCTCCGTCGTATACTCCCCCCCCCCCAGCCCATTATAAATTTAGACCCATTTAATTGGCCAAAAATGGAGCAATAACTTGCAAAATTGAGCTCTTTATTTTTGAGATTAAAGAACAAAAAATTTAAAATTATTTTCAAATTTGCTCCAACCTCCCCCCCCCTCCCCGAAAATTTTTTGTGGTTACGAGTTTGGGGTTTTGTAAATTATTACAGACATTTCCCAATAACATTTGTAGCCCAAACAGATCAATGTGATACAGGAGGAGGAGGAGGAGAGTCAACTGTCGCGGCTTCGATGCCGCCACTGGTGCAAAAAGAGGGGTTGGAAGAAGAGGACGAAGGGGAGGAGGCGGCGGAAGAGGAGGAGGACGAAGAAATGTCCCTGCCGCCGTTGACGCGTAGCCAAGCGCGAATGATGGCCGGCAGTGCAAAGACGGCGGTGCCGTCGTTGGACAAAAGTTCCATCCAAGGTGTGTTTTTGATGGAAGGGATGATGATACTGACGGTATAACTGGTGAAATGTTTGAAAATTACGCAAAATTTACTTTAATTTTTTTTTTCTTATTTTTGGGGTGGGAGAGAGGACAGTATTTGGGGCGGAACAGGACAAAACACCGCCGAGAAATTTTTGTTTTTTAATTTAGCGAATAGAAATTTCCGGTCTGAATTTAAAAGAAAAAAGAAAATTAGCGAAATATTTTTTAGAAAATTAAAAAAAAATTAGTCTTTGCGGTGTTTTGGGGTGTACCGTATTTGGGGACAGCAATGCATTTTCTCTTATTTGTCTCCTTTTCTTGGAAACATTCTTTGTAAATACATGCAAAAAAGGAAGGATTTCCAAATAAAAATACTAAAAATTAGCAAATTTTCAGTTATTCAATTATTTCGTAATTTTTGAAAATTGTTTTTATGGCAATTAGAAATTTACATCGATATTGGAGTGCACGCCATGCTCTTCATTTCCTCTTGTCTATCCATCGTCTCATCTTTTTTTCCCGCCCAAATTTCACCCAATTGTCAGCCGGCCATCGGGCCACGCCCATTGAGCTGGTGATGTGCGGACGCTGTGGCGACGGCGATGACGAGGCGCGTCTGTTGCTGTGTGAGACGTGCGACGCGTCCATGCACACGTACTGTGCCACGCCACCGTTGGCCACCGTGCCGAAGGGTGAATGGCGTTGTGCCCAATGCGTGGCGAACGCGGTGCGCAGTGTGTCCATGGACTTTGGCTTCACCGACTCCAACCAATGCTTCACGCTTGACACATTTGGCGAGTGGGCCAACCTGTGAGTGTTCATTTGGTGGCTTCAAATGGCACTTGGAATTGTATCGTAATTTTGGAGCATTTCTGAAACAAAAACACAACAAAAATTTGGTTTTTTTTTTTTCTGTCAAAACGGAAATATTCGGTTTCTATTTTTTCAAATAGTCAAAATGAACAAAAAAAAAGAAAAAAAAAATGGGTTTTTCAAATTTCTTGCGCTTTTTTTTATTTAATGACAATGTTTTCATATCTTTCCAGTTTCAAGCAGCAATACTTCAACCAGGAACCACGCGTACGTTGTTATTTGACAATCTGCGGATTGCTCATCAAAAAAAATCCCATTTTTGTTCGCGTTTAGGAGGTCTCTTCCGAACGTGTGGAAAGGGAATTTTGGCGAAATGTGATTGACATTGACAAGGGCGTGCAAGTGAAATACGGGGCGGATCTGTGAGTTTTTTTTTTTTTCTTTGATGGGCAAAAGTAGGAAGTCTGGGCACAAAGCTCTGTCCGAGATTTTTTTTTTTTTTTTTGCTGAGGATTTACTCAGCTTTAACACCTTTAGTTTTTTTTTCAATTCTTCAACTGTTTTTGAAAAATTTAAAAAATCTTAAAATATTACTTAAAATTTCCTGACAGAAAAACATTTGTAGAATTTTTTCGAGCTATGTTTCAGATTAGAAAACAATTTTTTCCACGGACGGATAGGCTTAAGGGTCGTGGGTTTGGCCCTACGCCCGAGGTGCAGACATTTTGCTAATTTTTTGCTGTAAATAATACACGAGCCCTGCCGTTTACAGCATTTCGAGTAAAGTGGGCAGCGGTTTTCCGCGTCGTGAGGACGCCATGCGCGGTGTTGGGGACGCACGCGAGCGCCAACTGTACGCCAACCATCCGTGGAATCTGAACAATTTGCCGAAAGTGCGCGAGAGTGTGCTGTGCCACATGACCACCGACATTTCCGGCATGATTGTCCCATGGGTGTACATTGGCATGCTGTTCTCCACCTTTTGTTGGCACGTTGAGGATCATTGGTCTGTTTGAGGGCATTCACTCAGCGCATATTGGGCGTTAAATACGGCTTCAACTTGTTGACCGGGAGTGGGGGGGGGGGCGGCGTCGGCGGCGGAAATGATACATTAATTAGTAGAGGGGTATTGTTTGAATGGGATTGGTGGCGTAATTGACGCGGGCTTTATTTTGTATGGGAGGAGAAGTGGAAACGGGGTTGCACCCCAAAAGCTCGCCGCCCGAAAATTAATAATTTACAAAAAACCAAAAATTTTCTGATTTTTTTTAAGGTTTTTTTTAGAAAATTTCCTTAAAAACCCAAAACAGCATTATTTATTATTCATAAAGCTATTCATTTCTCTAATTTGGTTCTTCTTCCTTTTTAGGCTGTACTCCATCAACTACAACCATTGGGGCGAGCGCAAAATTTGGTACGGTGTGCCGGGCGACGAGGCCGAACTGTTCGACCGAGTCGTTAAAGGTGCGTGCGCCTCATCGTCAAATTGGGGATTTTTCTCTCACCCACAATTTTGGAAAATCATTATTTTTATGGGTTTTCATTGTTATTGTTTTAGAATCGGCACCCGAACTCTTTGTGGAGAACAAAGATTTGCTTCATCAAATGATCACTCATCTGTACACCCAATTTTTTTATTTGTCTAAAAAAATAAATCATTCCCTTGACAGAAACCCGCAAGTTTTGGTCGAACGTGGTGTACACGTGTATACCGGTAAGAAAAAGTGAATTTTCCATGGTATATCTATCGGCCTATTAAAGTGCATCAAAATGCGGGCGAATTTGTCATCACTTTTCCACGTTCGTACCATGCCGGCTTCAACGAAGGCGTCAACTGCGCAGAGGCTGTCAATTTTGCACCGCCCGATTGGGTTTTTTTTAATGAGAGAGGGGTGTACATTTCAAAAAAAAAAAAATTATTTTTTAAAGCTAAACAAGGGTCGTCTCTGTCTGGAGAACTACGCAAAAGTTGGCCGCACCTGTGTGTTCTCCCATGAGGAGTTGGTGATGAAGATGGTCCATGTTGCGCACAAAATGAGCATCGGTCAGTCAGCCGTCCGTCCATTTTTAACACTTTTTTTGTGTTAACTCCAATTTTTCATAAATGTAAATTACCAAGTGCGTCGAAACCCGAATTTTTAATTGGGTTTTTTTTTTTTGCATTAAATTTGGCTGAACTCACAATTTCTTATAATATTTATTATATTGCTTTGTCTTTATACACGAAGTTGAAGCAGTACAGCTACCTGCGTATAAAAAAACGAGTCCTGTGACTTGGTGCGAACTTGTTAACAACTAAGATTGTCCTACGAATGTAGTCCAAAATTTGTGACTCTCACTCTTCAGCAATGTGTTTGGCCACGTTGGATGAGCTCAGTTGGATTGTCGCACGTGAGACCGACTTTCGACGTCGCCTGTCCGACGCCGGTGTTCATGCCAACGTGTTCTGCCGCTTTGAAGACATTCCGGACGACGAACGCTCGTGCATTGTGTGCCATACCACGCTGTTCTGCTCCAGCCTGTGCTGCCAACATGACGGACGCATGGTGTGCGCGCAGCATGTGCAACAGTTGTGCAACGAGTGCAGCATGGAGCAATGCTGCTTGAAGTGGGGGGGGGGGTTTTTGTGAAAAAAAAACTGATTTGTTGTTATATCCATACCAGGGACCGATACCAGGACAGGCAGGGACGTATTCAGGATTTGGGTCTGGGCTGAGATACCCAGGGTATTGGAGGGAGGGGGGGGGGCGCTTCGTTGGGGAAAATCTGGTTTATTGTCAGACAATGTTGTAACGTTTATTCAATAAAATTTCAAAATAAGTCTTTTTTTCAGAGGCGTCATTTCGTTTCATTATTGGAAGCCCTTTGAGTCTTAAAGGCTTTTTTAACTAATTTTTTAAGAATGTGATTATCCCGATGTTTTCCCAATGCGCAAAATATTTTTCTGATCCAGGAGGAGCAAAAATGGAAATAAGCCTTGGGTTACTACGAATGCAGAAATTTCCATGCCTTTTATTCATTTAAAATTGGCGTTCATATTTTGTTTAACAAAACATAGTTTTCAAGGTTTCGTTACACGTTGGATGACTTGGAGCCGCTTGTCCACCGTCTCACTGAGCGGACCACCGCTTTCTTTGAGTGGCGCAACACGGTTGCGGAGCTGTACAACGAGAAGCGCGTGACAATGACGACGGCGGTGAAGGCAGAAAATGACAACAGCAACACCGTGGAAGACAACGAATTGATGATAAAAATGGAAACCGAAGCAATTGCTGGCGGGGAGAGACCGAGGAAAATTGGTGAGGGGGAAAAAGGGGCGAAAATTTTTCTTCCTGGACTTAGGAGGCTATAAATGCAAGAAATGGTGCTCTTAGGATTATGAGAAAATTAACCGCAATTTGGGAAATTTTTGAAATTTTAAGTCCATGTTTCGGAATTTTTGGTCCCTATTTATGGCCATATTTGCAATTTTAGCCATAACAAATGTCACATAATCGAATTTTCTCAACAATTTTTTTTTAAAGATGTTTTCCACCTGCGTTCGTTGGCCGACCAATGGCGCATTGCTCGCTTCCCGCACTGTGACGAAATTCAGCGTATCAATAGGGCAATTGCGCAATTTGAGCGCACTGCTACCGTTGTGCGCAAAGTACTGAATCGTAAAATTCGATTGAGGTCTGTCAAAACGACATTATTTAAAAAAAAAAAAAAAAAAAAAAAAATCGTTTTTTGGTGTTTCAGAGACCAAACACGCTGTCAAAAGGCGGACACGCGTTGGGAATATGCCGAGGTGTGCACCAGCAATAATTAATGACATATACAACAAATAATTAGCAACATTTAGCGACTCTTTATTTATTGCCAGGTTCGCAATCTCCGTCAGCAGTTAGCCGACTCATTGCTTGAGGACAAAGACTTGGAAGATGCCATTCAGGTTCGTCCATTATTTAAACAAAATTCAAAAAAAAATGTTTTCACTTTCCCTTCCAACTGATGGGAGTCGATAAAATTTCGTTTAAACCCCCAATTTTGATCAATTACACAGGACCTTTGCCAACGTGTCGAACGGTGGAAATCGCATGCGAACGCGGCACTCGAGCGTCCATTCGCCTGGGCTCAAACAGTTGAAGAGCTTTCCGCGCTGGTCACCGAGGCGCAGGAGGAATTCAACGTTAAGCTGGAGGCCGAGGGATTGGATCGACTGAAATCGGTGAAAAACATAAAAAAAAAATTCTAGAAAAAATGGATAAATGCCATTTTTAAACCAACAGGAATTGGCACGTTGCCAATGGCTGGTCAGTGCCAACGAAATTGTCCAACAAATTGAGCGGCATGAAGGACGAAGCGAGGCTGACTCTATGGCGGTGGTCGAGAAGAGAGTGTCTGTTGATGAACAACAACTGCTTGAAAAAGAAGAACATGTTGAGGAGGAGGGTGAAGAAGGCGGAAGTGACATGACACCGAGGATGAACAGCAGCAACAGGAGAAACAAGGAAGAAGCAACAATAACAACAACAGCAGAAGATGAGGAGGGGGAGGACGAGCTCGAACCGAAACGGATCGAACTGCACGCATTGGCAGTGAGTAGGCCGCAACAATTTGACCCCTTTCTCGGGTCTTCCGGATCAGTTCTTCCCTCATCGTTTCCGGGAACAGGACGAAATTTTGCCCCCCGAATTTTGCCGGGACAAAATTTTGCCGGGAAACAATTTTCAAAAAACAAAAAAAAAGCTTGGGTTTTCTTAGAAAAATCCCATGCTCTATTGCAGTTTACCCGACCATAAAAAACATAAAACAAGAGACACGACAATAAATATTACCCCTTACGAATAAAATTAAAAAAAAATTTCTAACTTGTTTTTCATTAAAAATTTTGAAAATTTTTAAAGCAGGAAATCTCAAGAAAAAACTTGAACAAAAATCGGGTGGATAAAATTGCTTCTTAAGTGGTTTTTTCAAAAATTACTAATGGCACAAGTTAAAATAAAACGAATAAAATAAACTGAAATTTTCGTATTTTTTTAAAAAATCTTTAAAAATAATAAAAAATCAAAAAATTTTACGAAAATCTCAAGTTTTTTCTTGAAATTTCCGGTTTAATAAAATTCCCAGAAAATTTTTAATGGAAAAACTCAATAGTTAGAATTTTTTTTTTAAATCTAGTGAGGGGTAAGATTTTCGAAATTTTGTCCTGGCGAAATTTTTGGGTGCACCAATCGTTTCCACCCCGATTTTCCAAATAATTTTTTTTCTCAATATTGCTTTCGTTTTTTTACTAAAAAAGATTCCGAGAGAGTGGGTTAGCTATTTGATAAGACATAATAATCTCATGTATTCACGCAATTTTAAAGGTTATGAATTTGTAAATCCCCTAGTCTCTGTCTGCCTTTTTTCTATTGATTTGGCATAATTTCTTTCATAGAAAATTGTCGCTGACGGGCTCAAATGGTGCCACTGCTGTGCGGCTGTTCAGCAAGTGTACACCGAGCTGGAGCTCTTCCTCAACTACGCAACCGCCATTGACCAACGGGCGGCTGACTTTTTGGCATTGGCACGCAAAAAACAACAGCAAAAACAAGACCATGGTGGTTGTGGTGGTGTTGCAGCTACTGCTTCATCTTCGCCAGCAACTGCAGTCATCGTTGTTGGCTTTGAGCAGGCGCGACAGAAATGGGCTTCAATCGCTGCGTCATCGGCTAAGGATGGCACTGGCGAAGGCGAACCGTCGAATCGCATTGATTTGCTCCAATCGCCTGCAATTGACTTTTTTCGCGCGGAATTGGAGGCAATGGGGAGGGGACTTTATATTTCTTAAAACTTTTACTAATACAATTTTTTCTCGAATAATTTTGTAAAAATTTGTTATATTTTAGTTGGCCCAAAAATTGTATGACGCTTTTGAGCAGTTGAACAAAAAAGCTTTCTCATTGCGCAGTTTGGAACAAGTGGAACATGTATTTAATTTACTTTCCAAGTCGATATTGGCTTGGCTTTCCCCTATTTTTTAAAGAATTTTTCTCAATCGCTTTTTGAACGGAACGGACAACGACATGCCAAACTCAAAATGTGGCTGGACGGGTTGCAACGCTTTGTTGAACGGGTTCGAACAATTTTCCAAAAAAGTGTCTCCTATTACACGTTGTTCGACATTGTGGCCGGGAGAAGGTATATCATGAGGGGAAGGGGGGGGGGGGAATATTTACAATTTGTTTGTTTGTTTTGCAGCGATTTGCCTGCATTGATTGAGGGCGAGTTGATGCCGTTAGCACTGTTCACGTCCACCAAATACTCCGACAAGTACTGTGTTTAATTATTAATTCTTAACAAAGTAAATGACAGTAAAATCAAAAATTCTGATTCAAAGAATTTGTTTTTTTAAATATTACTAATTTCCATCATTTAACAAAACAAAAAAAAAAATTTATCAGGCGCGGCAATTTTTGGGCATGGGGGCATATGGGGGTTTCAACCTTACTAAAAAAAAAATCCGTTTGGTGTAAGACAATTGCCCCTCCATCCTTGGTTACGGGCTTGACCCTTGGCACAAAGTTCTCCATGGTCCCATAATGGAATTCTGTGTTTTTAATTCAGAAAGGGACTATATTTTGGCCAACTTTTGGGTTGGCATACTCCCTGACTATAGGAATCTTCCAATTCTCGAATTACTTACCATACCAAGAGCACTACCATACGTTCAGTTGGCGTCCGCTTCGCCCATTCGTCTCGCGTGATCAGCTCGTTGCCCATTTGCAGTCCATTGGTGACCAACAGTGCACGCTACTTCATGCCCTTCGGCTGTCCAACGCGGAACGGACGCCCAAGGAGACGTGCTGTTGCGCGCGTGACGTGCCGCCATCCACGTCGCCGGGCCGACGCCAGCGACTGAACTGCTTGACACCGTCCTCCTCCCCCTCTTCGTCGTGCAAAACAAATGGTGGAAGCAGACAACGTAAACGGTCATCGCTGCCGAGCAGAACAGCAGGAGGAGGCGGTGGGGCAGTAGACACATCATCACCGACCATGGTCATTACCAAGACGGTCTCCTGTTCAATGCCTTTATAAAACCCGAGCTGACCAAAAGGAACAGACATTTCCGATTTCATAGGACTGATTATGAGCCGTATATCTAGACAGAATTTCTTGGTTTATACACAGATTTGTTCAGTTTTCAACCCGACGGCATTTCATCGAGACTTTACTTTGAGAATACAAAATCGTTCCCCCTTCCTGTTTAAGGTTGTCGATGGACGGAGAACAGCAACCACGACGTTGTCAAGCAGTACAACAATTGAACAACATCAGATGGATATTAGTGATCACACTTCTGCCGCTGTTGTTGAACAACGAATTGCAGCTAACGAAATGATCCCATGCTTTGTATGCAATGCAAACCTTCACGGTGCGAAATTTTGGAAAAACTTTGACACTGAAAATGATTAATGTTGTTGTTGTTTTTTCGCAGTTGTCTGTGTTCAATGGGACTCATTTTTTGCTCGTCTTCCGCCTGGCGTACTGCTATGCCAACGATGTTTAAGAAGGTAAATGGTGTTGAATTCTTTCTTACCATTATTTCCCTGTAATTTTTCATTATGGCAATTTTGTTGGTTTAGCCGTCGCCCATGCATTGAGGACATTGAAGCTGCTTGTCGTAGCAGTGAACTGCCTGAAAATTGTCTTGAACGGGTGAACAATGTTAAAATTAGTTAGACAAGATCAGGTCCAAAAAAATGGCAAACATCTGTGTCAGGGATTTAAAAACACGGGATCAGGGATTAATTCCGGCCCTGATTCCGAGGGTACACCCCAAACGTCTCCGGGCCATAACGTCGCCGAAATTTTTTGTTGCCAAGACATTGATTTTCTTAAGAAAAATTCTATAAATTTTTTCTTCAAGAAAATTTCTGGAAAATACAAAGAAAATTCTGAAAAAACAAGATTTTTAGGAGTATTTTTAAAAATTACAGAAATTTTTCAAAAATTTCAAGGAGAAACTATGAGAATTTTTCTAAAAAACAGCTCAAGTTTTTAGCAATATTTTTTTCGGCGACGTTTTTGTTCTGCTCCGGGATTCTGGAATAAATTGTTTAACAAAATTTATTGTTACCAAATTATTGTACCATCCATCAATGTTATCGTCTTCTTTGTTTTCATCAGATTGTTGTACAAAATTTGTTCAATCGCTCTGTCAACATTTTCACCCGGCTCCAGCGTTTGCTTCACAACATCCCAAGGGGGACCACCCAAATTGAGCCGAACGTTGAAGCAGCGTGCGTTTGCCCTTTGGAATATTATGGCTAAACACATTAATTCTATCTATGCCAATAAATTTTTAGGCTCAAAAAATGGCTGACAATGGCACTTTCTCTGGAGGTTACTGACATTGAGGTGTACAACATGTTGTTGAACTCCGCCTATTTTGATCTTTTCCCGCTGCCGGAACGGCAAATCAAAATTTGGCATTATGTCCGGGTTCGTTGTAACAAAAAATAAAATGTGTTAAAACTATTTCGAAAAATCCAAAATGAGTTTAAAAAAAGTGGCAAATTTAAAAAAAAAAAACTTGCAATCATTTTTTGCCCAGTAAATGCTGTCCAGCGGTATTATTAGGCGCCGATGTAGAAATTTTTGAAAAAATATGTAAAAATTAGAGAAAAATTGTCAAAACGGAGGAATCAAGACCCTCAAAATAATGGCAAAATGTCACGGATAATTAGTAGTGGTAAAAGGATAACATATTTTAACTTTTAAAGTACTTTCCAATCACAGGAGCGTATGGTTGATGCACAACCGTTGCCAATAATTTTTGGCCATTCAATTGGCGGCTGTTTGTCCTCATCTTCCGCCTCATCGGGCGCAAATGGTGGCACAGGCGGCGGCGGTGGACGACGCTCAACCAATTCCGGGGGCAAACGACGAAGTGGCAGCAACAACAACAACAACAACAACAACAATGGCACAAACATACAACAACAGTTACGGCACTCATTGAACGCTGTCCTGAACATTTCGTCCTGTTCCTCTGCCGCTTCATGTTCTTCTTCTGCCGACTCATCATTGTCGTTGGCGGTGTGTCCGGTGTCCTCCGGCTCGTCTCCGGCCAAACAACAAAGACGGCATCATCATCATCAACAACAACAACATGAACAACCGCTGCGTTCGTCCGTCAGCGTTAAAAAGGCGGATGGCAATACAATTGGCAATTACGACCACGACGACGATTTGGCCATGGCGGTGGATGAGCAAAAGTATGCCGATAATGATGATAATGATGATGATGGTGGTGGTGGTGGTGGTGGTGGACAAGCGACAGCGGTGAAGCGAGAGGAGGGGCAAAAGCAAATAGACCAGGAGAGCAACAATGGCCAACAACATGGCGGCAGTGGACATATGGAGAAATGCGCGGCCGACTTTTGCCTTCGACCATACAGTGAGTGTGCGTGCCTCTTTACTGCTGCTGTATTCCTTTTCCGAGTTACGGCTTTTTTGGGGTCTCGGGTTTTCAAATTTCTCTATGTGCGCCCGTTTTTTGAAAGTTTGTTTCCGGTGTCGGGACCGGTACACCCCAAGTCAACCGCCGAAATTCTGCCGGCCGTAACGGCCGAACATGACTCCGTCGGAAAACAAACAAAAAAAATATTTTATTTCTCGAAAATATCAAAAAGCTTTTTAGAAGAAAATTACCGAAAACGCTAAAAAGTTTACTTTTTTTCTTTTTATATATATATATATATAGAAAATTTCAGTAACTTTTAAATATTTTGGGTTTTGGAAATTGTTTTCGGCGGAGTTATGTCTCGGCTTACTTTTGTCATATTCTGTATCAGGATCCGTTACGGTTAACAGACTATGAGTGATGCTCGAACCTTAAAAGGTCCGAAAGCATTTGGTTCTCTTTTTCTTTACACAAACATTTTTGTTTACTAATCCTCTCTTCCCCAAAAGGCGAGTTCACCCGTTGGATCCAATGCGAGGCGGGCTGTGCTCGCTGGTACCACTTCTGCTGTGTGGGTATTTCGGTGCGCGGTGTGCAGCACATTTCTGCCTATTGTTGCTACAAATGTGCCGCCGCTGCTACGGCTGCATCGTCAGCAATTGACGCAGCGATTGCGCCGAGTACGTTGACGAGCGTAGCCACCGATGATGCAACACTCGCGATCGCCGGTGACGAAGCGACTTTTTCCGCTGCCACCGCCAACAAAATGGAGCAGCACTCGCCTCCGTCGCCACAGCATCGGTCGCCGACGGCAACCGCGACAGTTTAGGGCTTTGATAGCCTTTGTCATTTTCATCAGTCAAATGTAGTTGTTTTGTATGGACCATTAGTTGGTTTTTTTTATTAGAGGATCGACTTACCACCAACCACAGGTGTTCAGTATTAGTCACCCAACGAATCATTTTATTTGTAATTTTAAGACAGAAGCACAAATTCAAAGTGCCAATCAGAATTGTTGACCTTTGGTGGTGGTGCGCCAATTTGATTGTCGAATGGGATTAAATGAATGAATGAATGCTCATCCTCATATTTTCACTCCCCAACCCTTCCGTCCTCCCACTTTCGTATTGTATTGTAAATTGCTGTCCATTCGTCAGCTTTATTAATCGTTTTTCTATGTGATTTTGTTCCTCCTTTTATATCTTTGTTTTTTTCCCACATAATAAATTTGTTTTCTTATTTTCCTCGTCATCATTAATATAATCATCATTTATCAATGAATTTGCGTGATAATTCAGCTCTTCCTTTGTCTTGTCATTGGTCATTTCCCATTTTGAACGGCATTCTCTTCCCATTGAAAGTCAATCATCATCATCATCTTATGATGCTTTCCATTCACCACCTTTTCAGTCTGTGCAATGTGGAATGGATTTTTGAATTTTTTCAGCCACTGAATTTTTCAAAGTTAAACTTTTTTTAACTTTTAAAGTAGATTTTACTCAAATGGTTTACATGACAATGTTAAACCATCTGAACTTTCTTTTTCACATCACATATTTACTCTGTCGTCGCTCTTTCTCAATGATTTTGATCTTTTTTTGTTGTTAATTTACCACACACCATTTGTTTTTCTAATGGGATTTTTGACGAATGTAAAATGGTAATGGTTTTCCGCTTCTTGATAAACTACTTGGTATTTTTGTACATTTTAAATCACAGGCAAGAGAAAGAAACAAAATCGAAAAAGTTAAATTTTATATGTACTAAAAATGAAGGAAAAATTTTTGTTTATTAAGCAATACTTTTAGTCAAAATTTTTGAAATTGAATATTTGCATCGGAATAAATTTCCTAATTTCAATTTCAAAATTTTTGAATACAAGCAAAACGAATTGCCAAAATCGCTTCTTGGCAATGATGAAGCTTTCTGGTCTAATCATTCTGAAATACCTAATTTAGTTTTCGCACAGCGCCAAGATGACCTCGACTGTTTATTCATGTCGCGTTCTTATCAGATTACCACGCCTTTTTTGGGAGAGACTATTGAGACAAAAAATTTTAATTTTCCCAAAATAAAAATTAAAGCCCAATGTTTTTAAGACTCAATTTATGCGCGATTTTTATTCACTTATAAATTGTGACCAATCCGCATCCGCTGAACAGCTTAAGCAATCGTATTTCCGCCTGTTGAAAAAGTATCATCCGGACAAAAACAACTCGTTGGAGCTCGACCTGTTTTTGGATTTGGTCCGCGCTTGGAAAGTATTGGGGTAAGCAAACCATTAAAAATTACTATTTATAGTCGAAAATTCGGGCGGAACCATTTTTCAAAGCTTGAAAGCTCTAAACATGTACCCGAATTCAAAAAAAAACCAATCGAGAGAGTCAAGAGTCTGTTTTTACTTAACTTTGGGCAACCTATCAATGTTTCATATAATAATTTTCCCGCTTTTAGTGATACCAGTGCTAGGGCACACTACGACTTTTGGCTTTTCGAACAGCAACTTCGGGCGGACAAACAACTGATTTTTGACGAAATTTGGCACAGTCCAATTGGCCTTTCTTCGTCATCGTCATTGGCGCCGCTGGTCGATTTTGAGGAGACTTGTCGTTGTGGTGGCATTTACCAAGTGTCGGCTGAGACGATTGAACAGCTCACACTCGACTATCTGCTCGTGGTACGGTTGGTGTTAATCAGAACCGAGAAAATACCTAATTTTACAAAGCCAAAAATACAAAGAATAGAGTTGAGATAAATTTTCGCGTTTTTCTTTTACTCCATCTCCTTTAGAGTGGTGGTATTTCAGCCTTTTGAATTTGAAATCGGACTTATTAATTGAGCTCAATTTGAAATGTATATCTCTTTAATCTCAGAAAACCCAGTGTTTTGTGCGATTTTAAGGTTTCGAAAAAATTTCTCAAAATGGACGCTAGTTTAAAAAAAAAAACTTCCAATAAACAAATTAAAGGAGAGCAGCATTCTTTAAACAAAATAGAAAAAGATATAAATTGGTTTTCTCCCAAAGGATTGCTCCAACTGTTCGCTGACATTGCGCGTTTGGCGTTCTCCTTCTTCTGCACCCAAAGAATAATTTAATTTGCGACAAAAATGGTGCCCAATCTTTGCTCATTGGGTTTTGTCGCCCCGTTGCGTCTCTTCCAAGCACGGGCAATGCCCTCAAAATCCATGGTGCTGACAATGAATATTCGTCAATTTGGCACAAGTATGACCAGTTTTGTTAGAAATTTAGCTGTTTTGAGACTAATACACTTGAACTTTTCGAATGCTTAATTGGCAATTTACAAAAAGTTAAATCCATTAATACCCAAATTTTAGTGCTCCTCCGCCATGTGTCCTCCTCCATCTCGCCCATTGCTTGTGCGTCTTCGTCCTCCTCCTATTTTTCTTCCTTTTCTTCGCTGTCTTTCCGTCCCCTGTTCTTTTCCGCCTCTTTCGGTCCGTCCCTTGAAGAAATTGAGCATAAAAATGCAGCGCAAATTGAGCAGCTCAGTGTGGCGGTCAACCAATTTTGTGCCGACAGTTTTGAGCGGAACAAAAAGGTGCGGGGAGTGGGGGAGAGGATTTTGGGAAATGGGTTACCCGGTGCACCCCAAAATTCTCCGGCCGAAACTTAGCGGAGACACAACTTTGCCAGAAAATTTGACAAAAATATCTTAAAATTTTCAGAAAAATACCCTAAAATTTTCTTTGTAAAGAAATTCCGAAAAACCTAAAAATTTCGGGAATAAAATTTATTTTGGGTTTTTTTATTGAAAAGTTTTGCAATTTTTTTTGGAAATACAAAAAACGCCTCTTAATTTTATTCTTTCTTATTTGTGTGTTCTCCCTTTTAGCTTCGTATCCAAACCCGTTCAATTATTGCCGAGTTGGAAAGTGCCATTTGTGCGCCAAAGGGGCGTTCTCGGCTTGTTTTGATCGGCTCCATCGCCTCCGGCATGGCCATTGACGGTTCGTCCTCCGACATTGACTTGGCCTTTGTTTATTGCGGGTCCAACCAACGGGAGCAGGAAATATTCATGCGTGATTTTTGGAACAACTCGTTCGCTTTTCTGAGGTGATTTAGTTGTCACTAATTAACTGACCAGGAGGCCCTGTTCAGTTTTATGCGTCCACTCAATTAAGTAACCACCCTTGCTTTCATGAGCCATAATTTTCTTCTTGTTTAATCCAAAATTCCTAATTCTCGGCATTGTTTGAAAGCTTAAAATCTTACGAATTTAATAATACCCAAAAATTTGGAATAATTTGAGTCATAAGAAAAGATAAAGGACAAAACCGAAATTAAAAGTTATGTTTGTATTTTGGATTTAATGGGAAAAAAGTCATGGTATATTTTCAAAATTCACGCGATTTTTGACATTTTATTCGAATTCTAGCCTCGTTTCCAGAATTGGTCCAAAATGTCTGTGTAAGATTGGAGCAGAGTAAGTCGAGCTGCTCCCCTCCATTTGAATCAACCACCTTTGAGCCATTATTATTATTATTATTGTTTCAGATCATTTTTGGAGGCAATTGCGGACACAGTGAGGGATCACTGTAACTCGCTTCCGACCAAGGAATTTCGAATGTCCGAAGCGCCGGAAGTAATTTCACACACTAAGTAAATGGCCCACCGTACCTTTGTTTATCGGTTTGTTGATCAAATTACCCTCCCCCCCCCCCCCCCCCCCCCCTCCCATACAGGGTGCCATTGATTGTGGCCAAATTTGACAACGGCACTCGTTTTGACATTTGTTTTCCGCGCGTGGATTACCAATCGTTGCGCAACACACTGATGGTTCGCTACTATATGCAGGTGGACGGAAGGGCGGAACAGAACAAAACATTACCGGCCGAGACACATTTAAAAAAAAGTTGCATGTTAAAGGTTTTGCAAAAAATTTCAGAATTTATCTATCCAATAAATTTAAAGAAAAAGAACTTGGAATTTTTGAGAAAAACTTTAGCACTTGATTTTTTTTGTTGTTGTAAAATGTGTATTGACGGTATTTTGGGGTGCAAGTCCCGCATTTTTCCCGCTTCCGTAAAAAAAAATACTGTCCCGGCACAAAAAACGGGAAACAGGAGTTATGATATTTGAAGTTTTTTACTTGCAATTTATTGCCTAGAAAAATTAGTGAAATTTTTTGCGAAAACCTTGAACGCTATTTAAAAGGTCTAGATGGTGTTTTAGAGTGCACTGACGGAAGGGATTGAAGCCGAAATATCTTAAACTCACTAATCAAAAGACAGAAAGAAACTTGACATGAAAAAACATGAAATTAAGAACATCTGGATTTCCTTTGGAATTATGGCGCGCTATCGTTTGGTCGCGCGTCGTTTCGTCGCCAAAAATTTTTTTTTTTGTTATTTGGACTGATTTTTTTCCAATTCCGACAATAATAAAGATTGGTTATTATTAATTTCTTTTTCCTTTTTGGTTACTATGTAAAAATGGAAAAAATCATTCCGTTTTATAATGAAAAATTTTGAAAAATTTGGCGACGAATCGACTATTTTGGCTTAGGCGACGAATCGACGCGCGACCAATCGACGGGCAGCGGAAATTATAGACCCCCCCCCCCACCTTAAAACAAAATGTGATAAATTACAGAAGGATTGTCGATTCCTCTTGCTCTTCCATTGGTTGAGAGTTGTGTTCACACAGATGGGCAAGTGCATTTTTTTTGCATAATATAAATCTTTTTCTTTTTCAGGCCTTAAAAACAGCAAAAATGGTCTCTTCTCCAGCTATCACTTGCTGCTGTTCGTCTTGCACTTTCTCACCCGAAAAGAGGCGAGTTGCAATTCAAAATTGGTTTAGAGGGGAATGTATCGGATTTTTTTTTGTTGTTGAAATTAGAGGGGTCCAAAGTCAATAAAAGCGTGTCCAGACATTTGCGCCCCGGACATTTGCTGAAATTTTTCTGCTTGGGGGGGTTTTTTTTTTTTTTTGAAATTTGCGGCGAGATTTCGTCCTGTCCCCGTTGGTAGTTGAACCCAATCCTTTCCTTTTGGAATTTAGGGATTTTTAGTTTTTTATTTATAATTTCCCAAAAATACTTAACAAATATCATTTTTTAGGGAAGGAGAAAGAATTCAATGAGGGGGAGGGGGGCAAAAATCAAAAAATAATAATAGTAGAGTTTTTTTTCATGCCTTACAATTAGTTGCCTGCCAATGTGCTGCCCGCCTTCAACGATTTGTCACAATTAGTACGGGACAAACTGTCCGCGTACAACGTGTCCACTTTGGTGCAACAACTTGAGAAGATGCCAAAGGAAACAGCGACGGCGACGTATTGTAAAATGATGAATTTTTTTTTTTCGACTTTTACCCTCCCCCCCCCTCCCTTCCCCAAAAAGTTTGGACAAGTAAATGTGACAAAAGTGTTGGTGAGTTGGCGGTTGAGCTGGTCGACTATTACGCCCGTTTCGACCCATGGACCACCGCAATTTCCATCCAACACGGGCTGACAACCGAAAAGGTTCGACAACTATACGCAAACAGTGAACGACCGGCGCTCAAAGTGATGGACCCATACCACCGAGTCTCGGTGAGTGAGAGAATGGGACGTTGTATAACAGTGGAGCAAAATACCGTAAGGGACAATTAGTGGCTCTCCTGCATTTTATGGGTCTAATCAAAATTTCATGAGTCTAATCAAAAAATTAAAGATGTAACACAATTTTATCAAAACTGCACATTTCGATTAAAAAAATTATGAATGTAACACTATTAACCATGGAAGCACGGAACATATACTGCCCGAAATTTCTCAAAAAAAAACAAATTTTACTAAGCAAGAAATTTAACGAAAAAGACTTTATAGGCCACCCGTTCACCCCTCCTTGGCGAGGCGCTTGTCGTTGGCTTCCAATTTTTGCGCGAGCAAATGTCCGCCGGCCGACACTTGGACACCTTCCCACTGCTGGATGGACTGACTGAACAGTTTGGGGACCACGTGCGCAGCCATGGCTTCCCGTGGGCACTGTTTTTGGACAAAAATTACACACCATCCACGACAACAACAAAAAATACAACAAAAATCGCGGATGATAAATTGGCACAACAGCAGCAAGACGAATGGGGGGAGAATGAGGCGAATGGGCAACATGCCGAAGACGGAACAGAAACAACTGCAGCGATGGAAGGGATGCCAATGCCAACGGCGGGGAAGAGGACGGCGCACAGAAGGAGGAGGAAAAGGAGAAGAGAAGTGGTCAACAAAGAAGCAACAGACAATGAAAGTGGAGAGGAGTGGTGAAGGACATGGTGCCGATGATGATAATGATGATGAGGAGACATACTTGGCATTAAAACACTTTGTTTTTGCTTCTTTTTTTGTTTTTGTTTATAGAGACGGGCGCGGTCGCTTTCTACATATTTTTTTTTATACCGAAAAGTGCCATGGCCTGTCTCTTTTTGTTATTATTATTCTTCTCTGTTCAAAGGGCAAATATGAGAGAAAATGGAAAAATAAAAGTGGTGAAATTCATTGTTTTTTTTTTCTTTTGTGAATACCATTCTTCGGTATACCATGTCTTGTTTGTACCGTTAATTAATATTATTTAACCTCTAATGATGGCATTTTATAATCGTAAAATTTGGTTATTCCAATGAGAAGAACGTGTGCAATGTCGTCAAAAGCATGGACAACAAATGTGTCACATATTTTCGTCATGGGTTTGTGCCATGGTGACGCAGCAAAAGTGCCACGACATTGTGGACGAACAGCAGCCATTGGTCGGTGGGTTTCACTGTCAATTGAACAGGGCGAGGTTTGGGCCTCCAAAACAAATTTCACACATTTGCGGCCAACGGAAAGTCATTTTTTTGTACTATTAAATATTACAAATTTTAAACAAAATTTTCAATCCGTTTTTGTATTTTCTGTACAAAAAATCTATTTATTTAATTTCGAAAAGGATATAGGAATCTTTTTTTAATTTTTTTGACAATTTTTCTCAATGCTTTATTCTTTATTCCATCACAAAATGCTTTTGTTTCCTTCATTCCGCCCCATAATTTTCTCTGCCTCGTGTTTTGTAGTTTACTTTCTTTCTCTCTTTCTTTCAACAAAGGGGCGGGGGCAGGCAGTTTTGGCTTTTGTTCTATACACTCTTTCCCTTCAGCCGTTTTCCCGTGTTCCTCTTTCTCTGCCTCCCCTCAGCCACCTCTTCTCATTAATAAATGGGTTTTTGCCGTTCTGCTGCTGCGGCTGGATGTTGTTTTTGTTGTGTTAATTTGTATGGAACATACATGGGCCATAAGCATGCTTTTTGAAGGGAGCGTACATATAATGGCATCGGTGTGGTTGGCGATGGCGTTGGTGCCGTGGGCAGAGCAGTTGCCCCGGGCACACTCATGACAGGGACGGCACCCCGAGCAACGCGAATGACCAGAGCAGAGCAAAGAAAAATGCCGCATGACGACGGGCAAAGGGCGTTTTCCCTTACGGCATTCCTAGAGGGGCGCGCCGAATTCACAATGTATTTGTGAGCAGATGAGAGACCATAGAATAGAGAGTATAGTAACTGTGCTGCGGCCTGCTATGGTGATGATGTAGGGCTTGGGTTTTTGCACTTTCCCGTCCCACCCCTCGGCGATACGTTGCCCTCGGCGGGAGGCAGGCACTTTTCCACCTTTCTTCCTCTCTTTTCTCTATCTCTCTTTTTCTCCTTTCTCTCTCTCTCTCTCTACACTTTTCTTCTCTCCCTCTCTCCTTTCTCTCTCTCTACACTTTTCTTCTCTCCCTCTCTCCTTTCTCTCTCTCTACACTTTTCTTCTCTCCCTCTCTCCTTTCTCTCTCTCTACACTTTTTTTCTCTCCCTCTCTCTGCTGCTTGCTGTTAATGTGAACAAAGAGCAAGCAATTTCTTCCTTCGTCTTACACAATTTTTGCCGCCCCCCTTGCTCTGGCCTCGGAATTGAAATGCATTTTTTATTAAGCAGCAGGGCAGCAACAGAAGGAATTGGCCATTTAAATATTATGTAATGTAATGACAAATACAAAAAGCAGAAAAAGGGGCCATTTATTTTTGACTATTTCCCATATTGATGGCCATGGTGTTGAATAGAACTGCCTTTGTCTATAGTTTTCTTGGTATGGAATCGGCCAGCGGCCATCCCCGTTTCAAAAATGAACTTATTCCATTGTTATGTTCATTTGCAAACTGACACAACAATAAAGTAATCCAGCAGGTTTAACCATATCCCTTTCGACCCTTTTATAGCCAAAAAGACAAATATAAAACATTCATTTGGAAGGGATCATACCAATGAAAAATGAATCATCTGAAGAAATGCGACTCGTTTTTCACTGTTTGGCTTCACTATCACTTTTTTTATTTTTACGAATAGCAGCGATTGGCCTGCTTTCCTTCTCTCTCCCCCGGGGGCTCTCTTTCTCCCGCTTGTCCCCCCGCTTCAAAGTCCGTCCCAATCTGTTGTCGTCGTCGTCGGCGACGGCCAACTCTGTCGGATAAAATTAACTGGTTTTAGTAGCAGTCAGTCATCATTGCTATAATATTATATGTTAAATATGGGTGTGTTAGGAATCTTCATTTTCAACAGATCGGCCGACCAGCCATTGGCAATGTTAGGTTTCCTCTTCTTTTAGCCTTTTGAAAAAGGGGTGTAGGAATTGGGCGGGGGGGGGGCTTAGTTTTATTTTCTTTTTTTCTATTTGTTACTAAATTGGATTGATGGGATAATGAAAAAGGGGAAATGCCTTTTCTCCGCGGGGTGCGAAGCGCGGCTTCTCATTCACTGCCTTTCTTTTTCACCGTCCTTCCCTTACCCTTCGCCGTGGTTAGTCGTCGTCGCCTTATCGTTGTCCCATTTCCCTTTTTGGTTTGGCTTCTTCCCTCCTCGGCGCCCTCCCCTCATAATGCGCAGAAAAGGAGGGGGCGGGAGGAGGAGGAGGAGGCTTCATTCGTTTAACTGAATCATTCCTAATCCACTACCAAAATCAGCCAACAGTCCACCAGTTGTACATAGTGCTGGACAACATATCAAAAATTTGGGCTCTACTGCAGTTTATGCGTCCAATCAAAATAAACCGCTTGAAAAGATGTTTTTTTTTTTTTTGAAAAACCTAATCCACAAGTTTTCTGAAAACCCACCCCAACTTTTTTGAAAATCCTAACCCGAATTTTTAAAAATTTTGTTAAAAACTAGGGGGTTCGGTTTTCAAAAACCTGGGGGTTGGGTTAACCTTTTCAAGCGATTTATTTTGTGTTGTTTTGTTTATATTCGCATATCCCTTGTCTCCCGTCCCCGCCCCGCGCTTCGTCCCCCTTTCCTCTTCCCTCCTTTTGTTCGCTTCCGCCGTCGCTGCTAACTAATGATAGTCGGTCGGTCGATCGGTTGGACCATTCTCCCCTCCCGCCTCTTTCTGCCTCTCCGCCCTCTATTTATTTATCTGTTGCGCCCCTTCTCTATTTATCTCTCCAGCTCTCCACTTCCATTCTCTCACTCATCCCCCATGGAGGCGGCTACCGGTCCGAGTGCCGAATAGAACAAAAAAAAATTCAGAGTTCCGAATGGCACAAAAAAAGCCAAAATGGCTTTTGTTAAAAAAATGAAAACATAAAAGCCTAGACCTAGTCAAGCTTAAGCTTATGCCAAAGTTTAGACCTAAACTAAGCCTTAATTATAGAGTAGTGTCTGTTTAAAAAAATCATTCGGAACTCGGCCTTTTCGGCACTCGGACATTATTTACACTATTCGGTACTCGAAATTTCGGCACTCGGAGCGGAAGCGATGGAGGAAGCATTTATTAATAAAAATTTGGCATTTTGTTGTTGCTTTTAACTTTATTTTCTCACATTTATATTATTTTGGCCCACCGTCTCTTCCTTTTTATTTTGGAAAAAATGTTTACTTGGTATACTAATAACTTTTTTGTTCATGCTACAGATCCACTTAAACTTTCACCATCGGTAGAAAAGAAATTTTTGCATTTATTTCTCTGTTTTGTATTATCACTTAAATGTTGTTTCAAAAGTAATGAGAGTTAAAGTTTTGAAAGAGTCATAACTTTTTCCGTATGAGTCAGTTTGCTTAACATTTCTTAGAAAAAGGGTTTGATTGATGAGAGTTTTCGAATGAAACTAAAATTAAGAGATTTGGTTCACAAAGAAGTTCAAAAATTATTATTGAAAATCGAACTTTTTCGTGTTTTTTTTTGTTTAAATTCTCATCTTTTATCGGTTAAAAAATTATTTCGCTTTCCTCCCACTTTTGTAAATTTATAGAAATAAATTTAATGTGTATGAAGCGATTTGTTAAGCTTTAACTTTGTTTATTTGTTTCGTTTCATTGAACAACTTTCTGTTTTATATTTAAATGTATTGGCATATTAATTTTTACGCCAACGATTTATTGCCGTTTTTTTCATTTTTTATCCTTTTATCCTCTTCTGCTCCCTCTTTTTTTTTATCTCTTCCTCCTCTCTCTCTCTATCTTTCTTTTTCGCTCCCCTCCTTCTCTTCTCCCCCGTTCCCTCTCTCTCTCTCTCTCTTTCCCTCTCTCTATCTATCTATATATCCCTCTGCCCCATCATTTTTATTCCGAAAATTATTTATTTTTTTTGCGCGCGTCAAATATCTGTGATGAAGCGCACAAAAAGCACAGAAAGTGATTTGTGCTGTGATTAATATAAATCAGCAAGATAAAACGGTTGCGGCGCCAACAGACAGATTTGGTCGGCTGTGAAAATTGTCGCATTCTCATAAAGCAGGGAATAACGACGCTCCTCCCTCCCCCTGGCGAATTTCAGAGATCCATTACTTTTTTGTTGGGAAGTTCGTTCATCCATTTTTTTGGCATTTTTCTTTCTTTTTTTTTGTTCATTCAATTTTAACCTTCAATTTCTTTTTTAAAATTTATTAAAATCAAATTCATATAATTTAATTGTCCCCCCCAGTGAGTCGGAGCGAATGAAACAAAATACAAACTTCGGTTAATTTCAGAAGAAAAAAAAGGGAGTTAGTGATAGAATAAATTTAAGAAAGCGATAAAACTTTTTCCAACCAATAAATCAAGTCACATACACAAAAAACGCATGATCAATATGAGGGAGAATGCGCGCGCGGGATGCAATTTGATACAAACGGATGACAGACTGGAATTTGTTGCTTCACCCACCCTCCAAGCGCGTCGCCTACTCTGTGTTCAAAAATTAAGACAAATTGCCGGGAAATTCTCTCGCTTAGAACTGCCATCCATATAATAAACATATATCCGACCTCCTTTAGGGTTAAGATGGGTGGTATTCAATATTTAGGAAACCCAATAGTTGGACACTCAATGTTTAGGGAGGAATTCTCGAAGTAAAAATAGCGACACTTTCCTTTTCATAAATTATATTATTTCAACTTTTTATTAATCACAATAAATTTGTCCGCATCTTCCCCCCAAAAAAATTAGTCTGTCCTCCCCTTCCCCCTCCAATATCAGAAATTACAGTTTTTGATCAACCCACATAGTTGTTGTCACTTGTGATTTGGTTGATCATTGGACTGTCCGTGCCGTTCCGTTCTCATCACGACAAGGCCAAATGGCTTATATCACTCCCTCCGTTGCCCCCAAATTTTATCGGCTGTCCCCTCACTCGTCGTCGTTTCCCCTCTTCCCCCCCCCCCTCCCATCTGTCCATTCCATCATCATTTTCTCCCGTGAAATGGGCGTCCATAATAATCTTTTACCCCCCCCCCCCCCCATTGGTCTTCCCCCCTCCCTCCCCTTCCCCCTATTTCCCCTCCCAAGTGCCCTCACCCCGCCCCCCCCCATCCAAAGTCCACCCTCTTTTTGATCATCACATTCTGTTACATCATCAGCAGCAGAAGAGCGACCAACGACCCAAAGTCAACCGAATTTCCGCTCCAAAAGTCTTCCCGTGCAATTGCAACACACATTTCTTTCTTTCCCTCTTTCTTTCCCTTTCTCCTTTCTTTCTTTCCCTCTCTCCTTTCTTTCCCTCTCTCCTTTCTTTCCCTTTCTCCTTTCTTTCTTTCTTTCTTTCCCTCTTTTCCTTTCTGTTGCTGCTCGTCCATCCATCCGTCCGTCCTTTCACGCCAATCATTCTCTTCTTTCATTTACCATTTCTCCGTTCCCCCACGAATCAAAGCCATTTTGAGCGACTCATTCACTATACTGAGCATCCATCTCTCTTTCTTTCTCGACCTTGGTCCTTTCGCCAAGAATTGCTCTCGAATCTTTTGCTTCGGGGCTCGATTCCCAAATTTCCCTGCTCTGTTCTTAGTCGACATTTTTACTAAATTTATATGTGCTTTTAGCTTTTCCGATCATTTTTCCCCATTAGCATTCTGTTTTTTTTTTCATTGATCTGGTCACTTTTATAAAGTCCGTTTCCTCTTGTGCAATCAAATCCTCAATGGAAAATATTTGATGAGTGTCAAAAAGCAGTTTCTCTTGCAGATTCGCCCCTCATTTGCGTTTGATGCTCTTAGGTTTCATCCCAACATAACCCTTTTCCTCTTCTTAAGCTAAAAAAGACGCCTCTTTCCTCTTATATCTTTTTCTCTCTCTCTCTCTCTTTCCTCTTATGTCTTCCTCTTTCTTTCTCTCTTTTATTCTCACCATCTCTCTCATGCATTGTCTGTCTTCTTTTTCTGCTTTTAATTCCTTTCTCCCTCTCTTTATCTCTCTCTCTGTCTTATCCCTTCTCTGTTTTTACTTTCTCTCTCTTTCTCGGTGTTATTTTCTTCTTTCTCCCTCACATTTTTGTCTATTTTTCCCTCCACCGCCCATCCGATTCCAACACAAATTCGTCATTTTGCGTCTTTGAAAAAGCAAATACATAGTGCTTATTAAGAAAAACAACAAACCAAGACTGACGCTGTCTTCGAAAAGCAATGGTTTAACCAAATTTTAAATACATTTTATTTTAATAAATAAATTATTGTGCCCACGCACAAAGGCGCAAAAATTGAGAGGGCCCATAGTTTAGAAACAACATGGGACAGATAGTCAGTCTCTTGATGTCGTCTGATTAGTAAAAGTTTTGAATTTTATTTTTTCATTTTAAATTTTTTTTTTGTTTTAATTTTATTTTTGGCAATGCTTTTGCCTTCTCTTCTCATATCCATTTATCTGACTACAATTTCATGCCGCTCAGATGAACGGCATGGATACGGTATTTCCTAAAATAGACTCCCCCCCCCCTTTTTTCTACAAGCCTCCTTTTGAGGGGCGGTTGAAAAATGAAAACAGCCCAGGGCTTCTATTTTCGGAAATACTGTATGCTAACAAATTGCGCACTCATAAGGCCCATTATTTATCCTTTGACACATAACAAATCCAAAAGCATTTTTCTTATCACTGCCACTCCACCCTTTCGCCCCATTGTTTGGCTTTTGTGTTTTGCCTTTTGCTCATTCATTTATTGCCCATTTTTGTGCCTATTTGCCCTCTTTCTGTTTGTTTTTGTTGTGTCAGCATATTGTACTTTATATATGTATCCCCCACTAAGGGGTTCATCACAACTTTTGGCTGGTCAATCCCCCCTCCCCCGCTCCCCCCCCCCCCCTTCTCTTATCACTGATTGAGTGTTATCAAATCGAATTTATTGCCGGCGGAGGGACGGGAGGAGGCAGAAATGATGACTTTCGCACCGTATTTAATAAGAGTGTCGTCAACAATTAACACCATTTAAAACTTCTCACCAACCAACCACACACTCCACTTCCCCCCTCATTAACAATGGGAGAACGCCGGGAGGAGGGGGGGGGGGGGGGGAGGGAAACGGAGGGACCTCTCTTCTCCTTCCCCTTCTGTGTTGTTTTTGTAACAGTTTATTTATCATCATTATCAGGGTAGTCAGTCTCAGTACTCATTTTTGAAAATCTTTTGCATTTTTTTGTTTTTGTTTTTGGCGTTTCAGACACTTAAATTGACGGATTTTTTTGAGTTTCATCATTTAAATATCCCTCCATTTGCATTATCCACATTACATATACCTCAAATCTGGTAAAAGAACCATCCAAATTTCCATAGCTTTTGATTTTTAGATCACACAAAAACGTTTTTCATTTTCTCACATTTTTCTAAAAAACACCTCACCCTCAAATTTTACAGTCCTTTCCATTTGATAATTTTTTTTTGTTTCCCAGAATCACTGCGCTCCTTCGCTCTGCTGCATCGCGACACTTGCAAAATCGAAAACTACTTTTTCATTTGCTCCCAAATTTCATCACATTGGCATAATCATCATCATTATCATCAACAAATGCTGCAACTTCATATGCCACCAATGATGTCCCTCCATTTTGCGACCACAAAAAATGACGACGACTTTTCCATCATTTCTTCCAACCACAAAAACAACAACCGTCGTTGTCCATGTTGCACTTGCTGCTGTTGCTGTTGAACAACACCAACAAAAGAAATCATTACAATATTTTCATTTTGCTTTACTGAATTGTGTTGTGTGTTCATTCATTCGTGGAGCATTCCGTGTCATTCATTATGTGGGGCTTTTCGACATTGGCATTGGACATTTGTTCGTTGGCGAAGGCGGATGAGTACCAATCAAAACGGGTGCTAGACAAATGGCTGGATGCGGACACCGTTGTGATCGGTGAGAGGGAGCAGACAGAGAGAGAGAGAACGGATTCCCTATCATTTGGGAAATGAATGAAAAATTAAAAAAAATTTGGATAAAAAAACAATGGAGCCAAAAACATTCAAGAGTTAGTTTATGAAAACTTAACCTCTTCATTTTTTTGAAAAAAGAAAATTATACAAACTAGGAAGTTAGGTTTACAAAAAAAAAAAAACTAGTGAGTCAAGTTCAAAAAACTAAGAAGTTAGGTTTTCAACAAAAAAATAGGGTTAGGTTTTCAGAAGACTAACTCTTGAATGTTTTTGGCTCCATTGTTTTTGTTTATGAATATTTTTTAATTTTTTCATTCACTGCCCAAATTATTAGCCACCCAGAGAAAATGCTCAAGGAAATTACTTTTTGAGATTTTGGTACTGAATTGCACTGAAACTATAACTGTACTGAAATGGCATTAAATTTTAGGTTTTTTTTTTGTGAGATCACGTTTTGAATACCATTTGCAAAAAAAAAAAAAGCTTGGCATTCTGAAAATGCCTGTCCCCCCTCCCGCACCACAGGCAATGGCCCAGCGGGGATTGCCCTGTCCGCACTGCTGTCCGGTTGGCACCCGATTTACAACAAAAACAACCCACACCCGGACCCCCATTTGCATGAAAAACTGTCGCGCATGGCGGACGATGCCGAGCATGCGTCACTGCTTAGACAGGTGCTGGTGCCCATTGGATTCGTCGGAAAAAAATTATATTATTCGAAAAAAAATTCCTGAAATGTTTATTTCTCAAAAAAGTTTTCCGGAAGCGATGTTTTTGGGTGCACTAATAAGACTCATTTGCATTCCCTCCTCTCCGAATATTCAAAAAAAAAAAAAATTTGGATTTTTTTCTAACTTTCCATAAGGGGAGGGAAGAAATATTGTCCCTAGCTAAAAAAACATCCCACAGATAACTTGGAAAACACCCCCTTTTTTGTAAAATGTTTATTTTCCACACCTTCCAACAGGACCTTGGCTCGTTGGCGGACCAACACTTTGCGCGTTCGGAAGCGGCGGGCGCCGGAGGGCACACGCCTTTTGCGGTGCTTTACGACTGTCTCGTGCGGCCCCATCTCACCACCGCATTCGCTGCCACTGCTTCCTCCGCTGACGGTGATGCTGATGATAGCGGCCAACCTCATCGTGCCGTGGTGGAGGACGAGCAGTTCGTCCACGCTGTCGATGATGGCACCACGGTAAACAGTGCCGCCGTCTTCGGACCGCTCATTAGCGGTGCATCCCAAAACAAACACCTCCGAGACAATTTTTTTAAATTTCTGTATTGTAGATTTTTTAGTATTTTATAGGTGGGAAATTTCAAGAAAAAAACATAAAATTTTCGCAAAATTAAAAAAATATTCTAGAAACATTTTAATTATCATATTTTGCCTGTTTCTAGTTTTTTTTTAATTTTGCGAAATTTACAAGTTTTTTCCGGAGCAGGACAAAACTCAGCCAGCCGAGACATAACTCAGACGGAGAAAAAAATTAAAAAACCCCCGGATTTTTATTTCAGAAATTTTTCAAAAAATCTTTAAAAGCTTTCTGTATTTTCTTCAAACAAAAGGCTTAGGAATTTCTGAAATAAAAATCCGAGGTTTTTTAAAAAAAAACTTTTCCGGCTGAGTTTTGGGGTGCATTGAGTTTTTTCTTGAAACTACTTGACTAGAAAAATTTGAAATTTTTCAGAGAAAATTTTAATATTAGAAATTTTAAAAAGAAATTTCCGGCCCTTCCCCATAAAATATTTCTCCAAATTCGGGGCTACCTTTGTTCGTATACTGTAACTATGCGGCGTTTAATTACTGTATTTTTTTAATTTTGTAATGTGTCTTTTCTGCAGCAACAGTGTTGGCGTTCGTCGTCTCCTTCCCCTCGTCCCTCCTCCTCGGCGTCCTCTTCCTGTCTTTGCTGGAAGCGATGCAAATCGGACGCCGTTTCGCACATTGTGCTCGGCGACCAACAAATTGGCGGCAGTTGGACAGAATATGACAACGATGTGAGCACATTGTGGGATATGATGGATTCAATTAGGTGCTATTAAATACCGCCCCCCCCCCCCTCGCAACTATAAATGTTTGTTAAATCCCCCATTTTCACAGATTTCCGACAAGAAAAGTCGCACAAATTTTTCTAAACAAAATAAAACAATCTTGGTATAGTTTCCGACAGCCCTTGGTTTGCTCTATTAGTCAGCCAAAGTCATAAAGTTTTGATTAGGTTTAAGAAAGATTGGGCCATAAGAATTGTTTTTTTTTGTTGCCATTTTGGAAATTTTTTTTTCCATTCCCCCCCCCCCCCCCCCGCCCAAAGACTTTCACTAATTTCCCAACAACCACCAACAGATGCTCACCGTGAGTGCTGCTGAGTGGATGGACTTGCCCGGCTTCTCCTTGGCCGCCGACTTTGTTGGCGATGCGCAGATGGCGCGGCAGCGGCCACGGGCCGGCCTTTACAAGGCGTACCTGAACGCCTACGTGAAGGCCATGGGGCTGCAGCACAACTTCAGGCCGTTCACCCGGGTCACACACATTGAGGTGTGTATGTGTGTGTGTGGTCGTTATGGAGAGTAAGAAAAGAAGACGAATGATACAGAAAGGGTGGGGTCGACCTCTCCTCTTCCGGGACCAATTCGTTTCCCCCCCCCCCCTCCTCTCCCCCGAAAGATTTTTTTTTGAAAAAATAAGAAAATTTGACACGGTTTATTTTGAGATAATAAATTCTTAAAAATTCTTTGGGTGGGTGGCAATCCTCCCCCATCCACTCACCAGTTTCCTTCCTGAACTTCGTAAAGGTTGGAGGTGTAAACCAATTAATTTTCTCCCTATCTCTTCTTTCTTTTCCGGCTTCCTTTCTTCCTCCCCATTCTTTTCTCTCCACTCTTTCTCATCCCCCCTTTTTTCTCTCTTTCTTTCTTTTCTCTCTCCCCCTTTTCTCTCTCTTTCTTTATTTTCTTTCCCTCTTTCTTATCCCCCTTTTCTCTCCTTTTTTCTTTTTCTCCCCTCTCCTTTTTTAACAATTTTTACACACACTATCAATCATTTGTCATCACATCATCATTATTCCCTCTTTTCACTGTCTTTTTTCATTTTTTTTTCGTCGTCTCATTTGCCATTGTCCTCGCCTGTCTCTGGGGTTTAATCAAAATGCTGATGGTGATGATGATGATGATGAAGGTCGATTCAATCAGTCATCAAAAATTAGTGAGACGCAAAAAATGATTGGAGAGGCGACGGGGACGCGGGGAGCGTATGGAATGGAATGAATGAGAAGAGAATGTTCAAATGAAAATTTAAAAAATAATGCCAAATACATAACCGATTAAACTTTCACTAATGAACCTCATTTCGACTTTAATAGGGCCTTTGGGGCGGTCGGTAACCGATGCCAAAAACCGGCAGCATGGACCGAAAACCGAGCACAAAAAACAGACATAAACAAAATCGAGGGCTCGAGACCATATAAGTCGAAAAGCTGAGGGGCCAAAAAATTTCCCTCCAAATAATTGTTTTAAAATTGCAAAAAAAAATTTAGTCAAATTTCCAGAAAGCTTTCAACCCAATAAACGACGACGAACCCATTTGGCTGCTGCGCGGCACTGAAACGGTGCAAGAAAGCGGGGAGCAAAGAACTTTTCAGCTTCGATGCAAGCACGTGGTGTTGGCATGCGGACGACAGCAGCCCAAATTGCTGGGGGTAAACACACTTTTTGCCTTAGTGGTCCGAAACCCGTTTCGTTGTGGCATTGGCATTTTTAGTCACGGGTTCAAACCCTTTTCGCATTATGTTGGTTTTTTCTTAAGGCAAGAACCATATATTGAGAAAGAGTAATTAGTTGTAATTTGTTGTTCCAATTTTTGACTCTATTCCAGTTTACGCGTCCAATCTTTTTGCACGTCCAATCGAAAAAAAATGTTTTTTAAGTTCATTGAAGATGCTACGACGCATCAAACACATTCTCAAGGAATACACATTTAATATCACTTTGAATGATTTTATTTTCAAAAAATATTATCTACATATTTAGTCGGATAAAAATTAAAAAAATGATTGGACGCGTAAACACGAACAAAGCCTAATCTCTCTTACCAAGCCAAGGGCAAGTTTTCAAAAAAAAATTTTTTTTGTATCGTGGGGAGTGCTGTTAGCATTGATTGTTTTTGGGGCTAATGATCTAATTCCATTCATGTTTTTTTTTGGTTTTTAATCCGAATCAGCTTGACAATAATAAAAAAATCCCTTTCCCTCAAACTTTCATCTTTTTTTAATCGCATTTTTATGGCTTGGTTACCCCTTTGTGCAGGTGCCCGGCGAGTCGTTGGCGACCGCCGATGGTCGCATTGTGTACAGCTTGAACTCGTTGAAGCAGCGACTTCTGGAGCAGGATGATGGGAGGCCGGAGCCGTCACATCAGTACGACAACGGAGCATGCGTTGCATCGACGGCACAAAAAGCGCATGCGACGACAACGCCGGCGGCGTCGACAGCGCCGGCAACGAACGCCAACAAAATGGAGCAGGAGGAGGTGTCCGCCGACTGTCCCGTCATTGTGGTCGGCGATGGTATTTCGGCTGCTGACGCGGTGCTGCACTGTCTGAGCATTGAACAGCCGGTGCTCCATGTTGTTCGTCGTAGCGAGCGTGAGCTGAGAAGTGCGCAAGGGGGGGGCCGCAAGCAGGGCACACTTTTTTGGGGGAAATTTTTTCTAATTTTGCGAAAATTTTAAAAAAATTTTAGAGCTTGCCTATACAAATTTCTAAAAAATTTTTGAGAAAGATTAAGAGTAGAAATTTAAAAAACAAATGTGTCTCTACGGGGTGCCTTCGTCCGCTTCCCATCTTCGTCCCTTAGTCCTATGGTACGTTTTCTGGAACAAAGGCTCAGGAACTCAACTCTTTTCAAAATGAGGCTTTGAAAAACAAAGAGAAATCTTAAAATAATTTGCGTTTTTGTATTTTTTTTTAAATTTTCATCTGAGAGCCCTGGTATTTAAATAGTAGATTATTTTGATTAGCTTTGGATTCGTCTGTGTTGCACTGACAATCCCTTCTTTCTTTACTCATTCTTTCTACAAAAAAAAAAAAAAAATTTTTATTAAATTTGTTTGAAAATGTCAGAAATTTTTTAAAACCTTTTTTTTTTTAATTTTCTTAAAAAGGCTTAGGAATTTTCTGTAAAAACTGGTGTTTTATAGACACCGGAATTTTGAAAAACCCGGGAACGGGGAACCCGGGGCAAAAATCCCCGTTTTACCGGGGCCCCCGTTCCCGTCCGGTCTCTAGTGTTTTATCATTTTTTCGGCGGCTGAGTTATGTGTCATGTTCTTTGTTTTTGCTTAGACATTCAACTGTCCCGCCTTTCCTCCTCTGTGTATCCGGAGTACGCACGGGTCTATCGCCTGATGACGGGTCGCACTCGCGAGGTCAACTACCGGCGACTGCTTGGCACAAGTGTGCACTCAATTGTTGTCGATGATGGCACCGCCGGCACTGCTGCTCCGACTTCGCCACCATCGCACAGCACCGGCGGCGTTTTGCTTTTGGCTTCCGCCGCCGCCGCCGCCTCGTCAACCGCCGATGGGCAACAAACGCAACAACTGCAATTGCGCCAACAACGCTTTCGGACACTTGCCATTTGCATTGGTGAGTGAGTGTGTGCCCCGGGTACACCTCAAAACACCGTCGCCCGAAACACCGCCGAGACCCATCACAAAAACAAATTTTCTAGTGTCAAGTACGTCTCAAAAAAAATTTAAGGAAGTAGTTTTCTGGGCAAACAATTTCAAGAAAAAACTTGAACCTTTCGCAAGATTTAAAAATTTCTACAAAAACTTGGGTATAATTTAAATTTTTCGAGATTATTTTTTATTTTGCGAATTTTTTGAAATTCCTTGCCTAGAAAAATTTCATTGAATTTTTTGAGAAATACTTGACACTAGAAATTTTTTTAAAACATCGCCGCCCGAATTTGGCTAAGTTTTCGAGAATTTTTTTTCGAAAATTTTCAGTTTTTTTGAAATTTCTTGCCTAGAAAATCTTCTAGGCGGTTTTTTTAGAAAACATTCACACTAATTTTTTTTTACAAAATTGGCCACTCTCTTGTTTTTACCAAACTTAATGACTCTGTTTTTTTTTCCTTTTGCGTAGGCCGACAGTCGGCGCTGCCCTTGCTGAAGGAGTATTTGCACAACAACAACAACAACAAAAATGGGGAGGACATAAGCAGCACTGGAGGCGATGACTTGTCCAGCGAGTTCACCACCCGCTATCAGTCGGTCAGCGACCCGTTACTGTTCGCCATCGGTGCCATTGCTGGGGTCAGTATCATTTGCCCAGTGGGAAAGAATTTCTGTCACTGTTTTAAGTCCCATGAATTTTTGGTGGCCCGTAATAAATAAAATAATATATGCCCAAAATTAGAGGATTTAATAGGACTTTTTTTTTAAACCTGACATTTTGAAAAAAAATTCCAAGCAGAAAAGTGCAAGAAAAAGTTTAACCTTCGCTTACTTTTTGATAATTTCGAATTTTTTCTTGGCATTTGTCGCCTTCTTCAGGACCATTTTGTGCGCTTTTTGGTCGGCGGATCGTTGTGTGTTGCACAAACTTTGGTCATCAGAAGCAATGATAGGAAACAACGAATTCGTGAAGTGGCTCCTCTCGTCCTCCGTCTTTTTCGTGTAATAAAATGAGTGAAAGGCGGGATTTCTCTTCTATGCCAGTTTTTTTTTTCTGGAACGATCCGAAAATAATTTTACCTTTTTTTTAATTTATGAAAAAACGGAAATTTTAACAGCGAATTCATATGCCTATTATAACAAAATGTGTAAATTTAAAAATCCACAAATCATGCTCCCGTGAAAATCCCAAAGCGAATAATTGATCGAATTGGGTAATTTTAACTCAAAATTTTTTTAAAGTCGTGAAAGAAACCTTCCAGGGGTTTTCGTGCGTCACTGATCATGATTCCGGCATTCGTTTCCAACATTTCGAGCCCCTGCCCCGAACTCGAACAAAAAGACGAAAACTCATCAAGAATTCACATTTATTGACTACAACTGATGCAAATGCAGTGAATAAGGTTCAGAATTAGTGGATGCCGGAATCATGATCAGCGGCCCCGAAAATAAGGCAAACATTGTAATGGCCACTATTTTAGTCTTTTTTATTTTCATTCATTTCAGGACTTCATCAATCGCCGATACGAAATAATCAGTGCCACCGACGAATGACTTATAGCGAGTTCTAAAATGCCAAGTTGTGTGGCTGCTTCTTCGTTTCTTATTTTAGCTTTTATATTGTTTTTACTTTTTACGCTTTCCGTCCATTTTTTTTTTGTTTTTTTGCATTTCTGATTCTTTTTGTTGCCCATTCATTCCTTTGCTTTTTTTGTGACCGAACATCACTGACAAATAAAAAATCATTTTACATTGTTGATTTAATCTGAATTTAAATGAATAATTTGATTTTTTGTTCTAGCGGTAGCGCAATCGCTTGCGTTTCGGTCGAGAAATCGATAAATCAACAGTCCCTGTTTGATTTGAGAAAATCAATAAAGTCGATTAAATCAGTGGCACCGTTTTCCTAATTTAAAAAATCGATTAAATCAATAAACGCCGTTTATCCAATTTTTTAAAAATCAATAAAATCGATTAAATCAATAAGCCCGTTTTCCTTTTTAAGAAAATCAATGGTACCGATTGTTTCTGCCCAGCTTAACTGAAAAACAATATAGTCGATAAACCCAATAAAAGGTTCCGACCATAATGTACGCATTTATTTAAACTTGTGGTAAGTTCCAAAAACTGTAACCCGACATTAAATAATTGAAAGCATAATTTTAGCTCTGCTTTTATGCCATAGTTAACAAAAATCAACCGTTTTCTGTGGATTTTTTCATAACAAAAGCAAACATATTATAAAAAAATGGCAAATGTGTAACGTTTATTTGAACAACAATAACTTCAGCAGGCTTGGTCATTTATTTTAGACTTGCTGACACTCTTCTTTGTCCTCGCATTTTGCTCTCTCTTCCTCCCCTTCTCCGCTTCCTTTCGTCCTCCTCTTCTCTTCCTCCAATTGTTTCTGCGCCTTTTTGCCAAGGTCTGTTCGCATCAATTCGCGCAATGCCTTAAACCGAATGTCGTATCTTAGCCTTTTTTTTTTAAAAGGGGAGGGAGGGGGAGAGTGTGGAAGAGGAAAAAAACCGCCAAGACATTTTTTAAATATTTAAAATTAGTTCTAAAAAAAGGCAATAAAAAAAGTTGAAATTTTCGCAAATTTTTTTTAGTAAAAAATACCCACCACAGTGGCGTAGGCACCAGAGGGCAAGTCGAAGCTGATCCTCAGTGCCTTCTTCGTACCCGGCAGCGGCATTGTGGGCAAAGTGCCGCCATTGTCGCCACGCCCATTGGCACTGCTGCTGCTGTCTCCCTTTCCGCCCTGATCCTTGGCGTCGTCAAAACCATTTTTTTGTTGGCATTTTGCCATCTTTGTTGACGCCCTCGTCAGCTTCAGCTCCTCCTCAACGGAAACGAATTCGCACTGTTGCAACGGTTCAATGTCATCAGTGTAAGTGAGCAACTCCCACTCGACATTGGCGGGCCGTACAAGGAAGGGCCGGTAGCAGGAGCCGAGCGCAAATTGTCTGACGGGGAATAAACAAAGGAATAAATAGCTATTTTAACAACAAAAAAAAATGATTGAGTTGGATTTGCTGTCAGTTTATAATCTTATCAGATATCATTTCATGTTCAAAATGTTAAATTTCTTGGTTGTAACTTTTTTTCTTTATCCACCAATTTTTGTAAACTTGATATTATATTATTAAGCAGATGTTAAGCGATTCAAAAATTCTTAAAAAAGTTATAAAACAAAGCTCATGGAATTACCGGTTTTTAACTTTTTTGAGAATTTTTGAATCGCTTAATTTCTGCTTAATTATATTATTAAACACATAGAGCTTTCGAATAATATAAAGTTTACAAAAATTGGTGGATAAAGAAAAAAAGTTACAACCAAAAACTCGCCCGGCGACGTTTTGTCCTGGTCCGAGCGGGCTTCCCCAAAAATTCAGAATTTTCCTTGTAGGTTTCTTTTTTCGAACAGGCTTTTAAAGACCAGATTTGCACAATCTTATAATCATTTTGAACTGTGAAAAAAAAAACCTACCGACCTTTCAAGTTTGGCAAATTGGGCACTATGAATTGAATCCTGGGCAGCAATTTCGGAATACCATTGGGCAACTGAAATCAAAATCAATTTTTATTAAAAAGTTTGCAAAAATTTTTCGACAAAAAAAGTTTTTTTAAAAAGTGAAAACTGACTCTCGTTTGTTGGCATTTTTGTGTCCTCCAAGGACGGCAAAGGCAAACACACACGTTCAATGGCACTGCCCTTCTCCAACACTTCGCCATCTGCGCCCAAATCACCATCCATCACCGCAAGGCCAAACGTCTTCTTACGTCTGCAAAAGGAAAGGGGGGTAAAAAGAGTATCATTTCCCCAACGAAAAGTAAAAAAATAATATATATTAGAAACTAAAGTACAAAAAAGTAGGATGGGTTGGAACCTGAGGCAAATAATAAACCAAAAGGATGCACCACTTGACCAACAAAATAAAAGAATTTGACATGGAAAGGAATCGAACCCGCGGAGTTTAGCCTACCGATCGATTGGTCAAATGGATGATTGGACAAAAAGCTTTTTTTTTTTGAAATCAAAGAAACTTTTCCAAATTATACAGCTATATGTATTAAACGGCATTGTTAAACAATTAAATTTGCTTTTGTTTTTAACTGAGTAAGCCAATGGTTGGACAGCGGCCAAAAAAACCACTAGACAACAGAGACTTATAATGCAATAAAATGGAAAAACAAACGATAACACTAAACACACCTGGATACAATGGTGTTGAACACCAGGCTTTGGTAGGCGTGAATGTACCTGCAAAAAAAAAAAAAAATTTTTGTTTTAGCCAATATCCCAAGCAGCCTCCCCCCGTACCCGTCCGATTTTCCCCAAGAAACAAAAACTTTTTCATAGATCATTTGAAAAAAAAAAAAAAAATCAGTACACCCCTAAAAAATTGACTTCCCCCCCCCCAGACCCAATCCTGGATACGTCCCTGTCCTCCTGTTAACAAAATTGTTAAAATTCCTTCGCCATTTTTTTAAATAAAAAATTTTTTAATTATCCGAAGGCATTGAGGAATATATAGTGCACACATTAAAAATGCCATCACACATTGTCCGCATGTCTCGGTGCAGGGACAAAATGGCCGCCTTGTGCCCCGCGGGGCATTTGGCCAGCGCGGATAACAGTGCACGCTCCACGGTGGCACCGGCGGACGCATTGCTGGTCTCCAACATTTTCAACGCAACAGATGCGTTGGCGGACGAGCCAGCGTAACAGCGGAGGCATGCATTCAGCGATTCTGGAAAACATTTTTTGAAATTAAAATTCAAAAAAACATTGACAGATAGACAGACAACAAAAAAAAAAAAAAATTTGAGGAGGGCGGGCAGACCGGTGGGGGTCAACTGGACGCTGGACAACTGGGCGCCGTGTTATATAACTTTTTTCTAAGTTAGTCAAATTTTATAATCAAGGTATCATGGAATAACTCTGTCTTTTATCTATTAATGTGCAAAATTCCAAAAAATTTGATAAAGTTACAAAAAAGTTATTATCTATGAAGTGCAAAAATCCAATTTTACCAAATTTTTCGTTCTTTTTCGCTCATATTTTTTTTTATTTGGGCCAAATACAGTACTATAGAGAAAAAGAATGAGAGAGAGAGAGAGAGAGAGGAATTAAATTTCGCTTATTACTAGGGTTGGCGGTTTCTGGTAATTCTTTGAAACCGAACCGACCGAACCGAAACCGGTCGTTTCGGTTAACCCAACCAAAACCGAAAACGAATTTTCTCGGTTCGGTTTCAAACCGCCAACCCTACTTATTACCCGCCCCCACGTTTCCCTAGGGACCCACCATTTGCTTCCGCCCGCGGGGTCAACAATGCCGCGGTGGCCGCCTCCCATTGTTCGCTGAGCAACAGACGCCCAATGTGCGCGGTGTTGACGCCACAGGTGCCGAAGCGTTGCGTACCAAAATAGTTGAGGAAGCCGACACGGGCCCATTGCGCAATGCGAGCACCGAGCTGTTGTGTGACATCGGTAAAGCACACATCGTCGAGATCCCTACAGGGGAGAGAGATAATATAAATATTTACGGAGCGTCATTAGCTTATACCCAATTTTTTTTTTCTGACCACCCCCCCCCCTACCTGCGCAACTAATGAGAAAGGCTTATTTCCGGGAGTTAACATATGGATTTCTGAAAAATAGGCAAAGGCAAGAAAGGCGATTTTTTTGAAAAAATGAGACCTTGGCTTATCCGCAAATACGGTAAACGAACCATTATCCAGAAAATTTTTCTGGGGGGGGGGGAGGTTGGCCAAGACAAATAAGCTTTTCTCAAAAAAGTCAAGAAAACCTCGGCAAAAGCTTCATTAAATTTTGCGAAAATTACAAGTTTTTTTCTTGAAAATTTTTGTCTAGAAAAATATCCTTGAAATTTTGAGAAAAACTTTAAAATAAGTAAATTTTTTTAAATGCCTAGTGCAACATGACTCAAATAAATAATTACGGTAAAATGTTTTTTTGGAACAATTTTACCGTAGAATGACAGCGAATCGATTGCCGCTCGCGTCGCCCAATCGCAGCGGTGCGCTGGCGTAGCAAAAGTCGCGCAACCAAATGCCGCGCAGGGATCGCGCCGCGGATTGCAGGCGGCCCATGTCGACGCGGAAGGCACTGACGCGTTGCGCGGTGATCGCCCGCCGGTCTTTGGTGCCGCTGATGGCCAACATGGACGGCTTCAACCTGTTCCACGGGGGGGGGGGAAGGGAGGGTAGAATAAAAAGAAATTATTTCGTAAACCGAAAAGGCGTCGGGAAATTAAAAAAAATCTTTAATGAAATTTTTTAATTTTTTTAAAATGGCACTGTCTCTCCCCCCTCGCCTGGCCAACCTTGCATTTCGAGCAATCAAATGGATGGCCGACTGCGAGTCCATGTTCCGCTTGACCATAGTGAAGTGCAAAAAATCGCCCCGTTTCTTCGGCCACTGTGTCCATCGTTTGTTTGCACTTAAAATTTTTTTATTTTTTGGTTAGAAACATCAAATAACTGTAGTCTAATATCATTAAATTTTCCTATAAGGAAGAAAAGAAAGGAAATTTTACAGAAAATTCAAAAAAAAAATGAAATTTTCGGAGGTTGGGGGGCGGCGGTCTGTTCCACGATGCCAAAAATTCTTGTTTAGTGAACGAATAAATTAATCAAATGATATTGCAAAAACCTTTTGCCCTTGGCGCCCGGTCGGCCCACCGTCAACCGTCCGTCCACACACTCTGTGTCCAATGTGGACACGCCGAAATTGGCACGGATGTATTGGTACAAACATTTCCGCTCCTCCTTTGTCCAATCCTAAAATCATCGGGGAATTTTTTTGGTCAAAGAAAATCGGATTTCATACCAAACACAATAACGTTTTCAAAAGGCAAAAAAAAAAAAAGAAGGGAACAACCAAACATTTAAATTGAAAATTTTGAAAATCAGTTTTAAATTTTGAGCATGAGTTGTTTTTAAGTCACTTTTTCCAAATATGTCTGTTTTGTATTTCTTTTTTTTGGGGATCAAAAAAAGAAGTTGTTAATTGATCGGTAAAAACCGAAAAAATGGGCTCTATTGCAGTTTACCCGACCATAAAAAATTTTCACGACCTTAAAAGATTTACACGACCATAAAAAAATTCACACGACCATAAAAAAGAAGACACGATCATAAATCTCACCCCTCACTAAAAATTAAAAAAAAAAAATTCTAAATATTGAGTTTTTTCAATAAAAAATTACTGGGAATTTTTTTAAGCATGAAATTTCAAGGTTTTTCTCGAAATTTCCTGCTTTAAAAAACTCCCAGTAATTTTTTATTGAAAAAATTCGACCTTAAAATTTTTTTTTTCCTAAGCTGTGATTTTTATGGGCGTGTCTTTTTTTTATGGTCGGGTAAACTGTAATAGAGCCAAAGAAATGACCTGGGGCCTTTCAGAATTATAAGAGACAAACGTCAAATCGACCGACAAACGACAAATATAGCGTTTGTCGTTTGTCTCTGTCGTTTGTAATTCTGAAAGGCCCCTGGCCAAGAGCCTCTAATTATAACAATAAAACGAACTCCCCACCCAAAAACGAACCTTCAAATCAATGTCCATGGTCCCATTGGCGTCTGTCCCTTGCGCCATCCCTTTTAACCGTTCTAATTGCTGTTCGGTGAGTCGTGTTGGCTTCGTTTCGCCCTCATTGTTTTGCTCCTCCTCCTCCTCCGCTTCGTCGTGTTCGTTTTGTGGCGGTGCAATGCCCGGCCTCAGCACACGACCGTCCGACGGAATTTCGAGTACAATGAAATCGCTGTACAGTCGCTTGAGCACGCAACGAATTTCGTGCGCGTCAAATTCGGACGCAAATTCGGTGATGCCAAACATTGAAGAAAAACGACAATTTTAAAATTAACAAATGAATTGCTTAATAATTAGGTAAATGTAAATTAAGAGTAAGTTTTAAAAAAGTCACTACTATATATGGCGCATGAAAAAATGTGAAGGAAAGTTACAAATTTTTTTTTTGGGAAAATTTTATAAAAATGAAAATCCGTTCCGGACCCAGAAAATCAATAGTTGCCTAGGCCTATTTTCATACAAAATTCATGCACTTTGAGGCTTCAGAGCAATGTAAGCATGTGTAAAAAGGAATATGCCAGTAGGAAAATCGTTCGCTGAGTAAGCCAATCTTCGTTCAAGCAAAAGTAGGGTTAATGGTCCTAGCGAAAAACTTTGCTGGCGCCTATTTGTCCATGCTCAGATGTCGTGCAGAAATACATAGGTATTTGTTTTTTGTGTTCTCTACTTTTTTTTGTTGACAATATACCGTATTTACTCGAATATAACCCCCCCTCTCGAATAGAGCCCCCCTCTCGATTATAGCCCCCCTTTTTAGGGGGTTGAACAATAAAGCCCCCGGGGGTTCTATTTGAGTAAATACGGTATGTATGTATGTAGTTTGTTTCTTTGTGGTCTCTGCTTTTTTATTTGTTACTTTCTGTCTTATTTTTGGCCCATTTTCACGGGGCGGGGAATAAAATGGCGGAATAATTGATCTTTGTTGTGCTCTCTTCTTTATAAAAAGTGTTTGTCGAACGTAAAATTAATTCATTAATTTTATCTGAGAAAAATTTTCTTGTCTCCACCGTTTTTTTTTTTTATCAAAGGGAGCAACAAAAAAAATGGCCGGGAAAATTTTTGTGGTAAACAACAAAATCAATTAACGCTTTAATACTGCTTTTTTCAGGTCACTGGCGCAAACAAAGGCATTGGCTATGGCATTGCGCGTGGGTTGGCACAACAAGTGAATGGTGCCACCATTTACATGACGGGTGAATTTCGAAAAAAGGAAAAAAAAAATCTAAAATTTTATTTGAAAAATCGACTTTTTTTTTTTTAGCCCGAAACCCTTCGCTTGGCCAAAAGGCATTGACTGAGTTGGAGAAGGAATTGGGCACAAAAATGACTTCAAAATTGGCATTCCATCAGTTGGACATCACTGATGCGCAAAGTTGTGCCAATTTTGCGTCATTTTTGAAGAAAACCCACGGGGGATTGGACGTGCTCATTAACAATGCCGGCTTTGCATTCAAAGTCGGTCGGCACTTTTTTTAGGGGCCAAAATGGTTTTGTTTATGTAATGAAATCACAGAATAATGCGACTGAGCCGTCCGGACTTCAAGCCGATGTGACCATTAATGTCAATTATTATGGGACCAAATTGATCACTGATCAGCTGGCACCACTGATTAGAGACGGAGGAAGGTGTGGTAGTGGAGGGAGTAACAGCATTTTTTCCGGTTATGCCGTCCCCCGTTCCGCTTAAAAAACGAAACGGGACAAAAATCGACGTAATCAGCAAATTATTTTTTCAAATAAAAGTTAGAAAAAATGAAAATTTTTCAGGAATTTCTTTAGGTTTCCTAAGGATTTCGATTTTTCCATATATGTACATTATTTATGTGAAAAATAGAATTTTTCTAACAAAATTTCAAGCAATTTTTCCGGCGACAGCTCTTTCTTTCGAAAATATTAATTAAATTGCAAAACTAAATCATCAACAAATTTTTGATTGAATCAAAATAAAAGCAAGAAAAAAGGTTTTGAAATGGCATAATGGGAAAAATAAACGAATTTAAAGACACTTAAAGAGATAAAAAGCAAAAAAAGTGCCTATTTTATGTAAGAATTGTGAATGTGTGCAGTCAATCTGGTGTTATGGGCACCCGCTATAAGAAGGAATTGGTCGACAAGTTCAACACTGCCAATTTCACACTGGACGACATCAACGCATTTGTGGAGGAATACAAAAAGTGACAATTGAGCAAAAGAGAGAACGGGGGATTGGGAATTTAGGGAAGACCCAAAAAAGTCGGAATTCGGACTGGATAAAACATTCGGGCCGGGAAAAAAGACCAAGTTTCGGGTAGCAAATGGACACGAAAAAGTCGAGATTTCTCGTCCCTATTTGTTAAACGAGAAAGAAAATAGGGTTTTTTTTGTGACTTTTTCAATAACCACTAAGACTTGCCCATGCGGACAAGCGGAAGGAGGGCGGTTACCCCGAATCGGCCTATTGTGTGTCAAAGGCAGCCGAAATTGCACTAAGTGTACTGTATGCACGTGAATTGGCCAAACGGAACATTATTGTGAATGCGGTGAGAGGATACTTTGGCGTTCAGTTCAGCCCTGACAATTTGGGGGAGAATAGACCCGAAGAATGGGGGAAAATAAACCCGAACAATGTCAGGGAATTGATAGTCCAAAAAGTTTCGGACAATTGGCCAAAAAAAAAAATCCAAATAAAAGGTTAGAGCTGCCATTAGTTCAAGCTCAAGGCCTAGCGGGAAACCTGCGCGAAACCCAACAAAATCTTGGGAACAAGCATATATATCCATTTTCCAAGCATTCAGACCAGGGATGCCGCCGATCTCAGATTTGAAAAATCGGAATTCCGATGCCCAAAATTTTCTCGGAAATCGGAAAACCGGAATTCCGATGTCCAAAATTTTCTCGGAAATCGGCGGCATCCCTGATTCAGACCCATTTCAAAAATTTTTGGTCCAAAAAGGTTGGGAGAATTGCGGTTCCATGAAAGCGCGAAATTTTGGACAAAATTAGGGAGAATTGTGGTTGCTGAAAATGAGGAATTGTGACATAGGCTGAATGCCACCAAAAATCTTCTCAAAAATGCACACAAATATCACCAACAAATGCAGTGTTGTCCTGGCTATGTGGACACGGACATGACAAGTCACAAGGGCCGTCTGACAATTGACCAGGGCGCCGAAACACCCATTTTCTTGGCCACCGACGAAAGTGTGAAGAGCGGAGGACAGTTTTATTACAACAAAAAGCCGATTAATTGGCTTTGAACACGGGCGCCAATGAAAGATGGAAGAAGAAGAAGAAAAAGTGATTCAAAATACCATGTGACACTCTGCATACATTCCATGAATGGTGGTATTATTGATACAATTTACTATCACATTTTTACAAAGTTTAAATTAAATAAACAAAATTGCGATAAAATTAAATAAATAAAATTTGGGAAATTATTTGGCGTATTCCCTCCAGTCAGTCGCTGTAGTACCTATTCTTCATTGCTCTGTATTTGCGAAGCCGATACAGCGCCTAAAAAGGGGTTTAAATTTTAGCAACATAATTAAGAATTTACAAAAAGTAAGCCTTATACTTGGCATGGCGTACTTTCGTTAAAAATTTTTTTTTTTTTTTTTTGTAATCCGTCCGATATTTTTGGCACTTTCTTAACTCATTCCTAATCCTTTCTTTTTTTAATTGGACATAATTAAAAAGGCGGTTTTAAATCAAAATTCCGATCATTAACCTGTCCATTATTAAATTAGTCATCAATTAAAAAATTCCACCGGCATTTGTCTCATTCACCTCCAACTCCTTCACTACGTACTCGCCCCGTTTGATCAGCTCGCGCACTTTGGCCTCCTCCTGCACATTGGCATTACGCGCAAATGCGTTCTTCAACCGTTCGTGGAACCAACGCGAGCCTTGCGGATAGTCCTTCAATTAATCAGACAAATCATGGCTAGAAACATGATTGCTCGATTTAATTTGCTTAGAGAAGTGTCTTTATTTTGCTTAAATTCCCTTGAAAAGGTAGCTCCAATTTGTTTAAACCGAACTGAGACAGTTTCCTTTGAAAGGGCATTAAAATAGTCAAGGGGCAAAAACATTTAAAAAAAAAATTAAGGACAATTAAAACGCACCTTGCCCAAGTGGTACAGCTAAACTGAATAAAACAGAATCATTATTTGACAAAGACAAGTGATTAGAATAGAGCAGGATTGGAACAATCGCGGCTTTTACCGGGACCAATCCCGGATAATCTCTGCCGGGGTTTCCCCTTTTTCGACCCATTTCCGATACAAACCCGGTGCACTAGCGGTCCGGGTTTTTGAAAAAAAATTACCGGTCCCGCTCTACTTAAATTGTGATGAACATTGATCATTGATCACCACCCATTTCTTACCGTCTTATATAGTCGGACAACCTCGGCACGGAGCGGATGCCCTCCAACGACGGCGGACATTGGCACAATTTTGAACCAAACAAAATAAAATAATAATATTAACATGAATAGACAACGAATAGCTTTTAAACATATCGAAATTACTTGGAAAATTTTTAGAAATATAAAATATTAAAAAGAGTAAAAATGCGCAATTTATTTTTTACATTATTAAACTTTGTACAAAGAATGAATGCGCTGAAGAAGAAAGTGAAATGAAAATTACTTCTTTTTTTAAGGAAGCGGGCAAGGCAATACAATATACATAAGCAAGCTCCTTTTGCAAAGGGACGAAAGAGGTGAAAAAAAATAAGGAAATTAAATGGCATAAAACATAGGCATTTTCAAAACCAAAAAATTTTTTAAAAATTAAAAATCGCTTTTTAAAGGTTCATTTTTTCCAATCCTCTGAATTATATTTTGCCAAATTATTCAATACCTCCTAACTTATACAAATGACACATTTCAAAAAAAAAAAATGAGACAATTTAATTGACAAATAATGAGCAAAACTGGGAAAAATGGGGCTTTTAAATGGAGAAAGATTATTGCAAAATAGCAATAAAAATGGACAGATGATGGATGATGAGTAGTTTACAAACAAACAAACATTGTGCAAAATAAATGGGCAATTTATATATTAGGACGATGCCATCATTGTCGAAGTGAGCAACTGATCAGAGTGCCACAGATCGGGCATACGAACACAGTTGAGGAACAATTGGTTGAACGACGGGTTGAGCAAGTTCTCTTCCGCTGAGCACTCCTGAAAAATGAGAAACATAAAAAGGGACAAAAAAGGGAAAAGAAAGAATACGAATGCCGATGAAATTTCGTAAATTCATTTGACATACAAAAATATTAATATTGGCATAACCTGGCTAAAATTTCAGAGTTAAAAAAAAAAAAAAAGAAGAAGCCAAAATTGGAGTCGGTTGTCAAGTAATTGACGGGCAAATAAAAATGACTGAACACCAAATTGCTTATTTAACCCGGAATTTGTTTGAATTATGAAATTGGTCTTGAATAATGAAAGCCCAGAAATGTTTGGTATTTTTGAAGGATGTAGGGGTACCCAAAGTACTATATAGAACCCACAAAGAAAAATGAGCATGTTCGACATTGAAATGGACTGAGGTTGGAAAATAATAAATTTTTCCCCGCCCAGAGCCCAAGGAAAAAGGACGACAATCTCTTGTCCCAGGATAGTATCAGTGGACCAATCCTGTCCGTCTGTTTGTCACACATGCCTGGACAGGGAAGTTCCATTGCAGACGCAGCCGTTCCACGAGTCGGTCAAGTTCGGCATTCTCCCGGAACAGCAGCCACTCGTCCATGCCGTTGTCCCGGCGCAGCACAAGCGCACTGTTGGACTCTGTCCGAATGGCACAACTGAAAAGAGAGAGAAAAAAAAATTGTCGTTTGACGTAATTGTGTCCATTTTGGCATTTTCAATTTCAATAGGAAAAAATTGATTCATCCCACAAAAAGTTTTTTTTTGTACGTTTCGGACAATTCTGACAAATTATTTTTAGTTTTTTTTTACTCACAGTTCCGCAATTTCATGCACATGGAATACGCTCAGTGCTCGCATAAAACCGTCCACCAAACAGTTGACGCCCTCCTGCGCCAACACCATGTGCGTCTCGGTCAGCACGGCCATGCACGCGGTGGGCAATGGCTGTTCATCCTGAAAATGGAGGAAATAAATAAATGTAAATTGACCAATCCATCCATGGTAATAGTTTATGAAAATTGATAACCGATAAAAAATATTTAAATACACAAATTGACCACCACCATACCGAAATGACAAAAACTTGGAATTGAAATCAAACCAAAAATGGTGGTTCTTAAGTTACAGGACTGCAATCAGGGGGCTTAAATAAAAGCAGCCTTACCTCTTTTTTTTTATCAAGCCCAAGAAAAAAAAAATTTAGGTTTTCGTTTTTTCGAGGCTTTGGATTTCGCGTTTTCCTATGGCGCTAGCCAATACCTTTTTTTTTTGTTGCTGGTTGATACCATGGTTAGCCAACCAAATGTTTAAAATCGCAATGTATAACAATAAAAACCCAAAAAAGTGCATCCTACTTTTTTAAATGCATTCATTTTATGCGCTACAAATGACTGACTGACCGACTGTGACAGTGCCACTGACAGTGCGCCAATCCATTTTTGCATTGTCGCCACGCTGGGGCAGCTGAACTGCAACGCGCTCAACAAAGGACCACTGCCGCCGTTGTCACCCGTTGCCGCTGCTTGGCCATTGGCACCGCAACCTGGCACCCGAGCGGCATCATTGAAGTCCAACTGGAACACGTACTGCTCGTCGTTGACTAACTCAGCCTGGTACACCTGTTCTACCGTATCCCTGAAAAACAATAAGCACTAAAGAATGGAAGATTTTTTTTTTTTGAATTATTGCCTTAGATTGATGCAGCGTTGGGCAAATTTGTAGGTGGAGTCCGAAAATTGGTACAGCTTCGAGCCGCTAAAAAATAAAAGTTTCAAAATGATGGTTTGCCTCAACAGGTCAACAAAGTCTATTTTTAGTAATATGGTCGATGCACACATTAAGAAAAATATACAAGCATTTAATAATTGTGCCCTTAAAAATCTTGACATTTTTTTCCGTCTTAAATTGTAGCCATATTAAATTGGACAACACTTGCGATTCACTTCTGTCCTTAACAGAATATTTTTTCACCGATGAATATATGATCATAAAAACGCAACTGTTTTTTTGACCACTCGTTGTTTTTTTTGTCTCGACTCGGTTTTTAACCATTTTTTTGCGTTGGAGTGCATACAATGGTAGGTAAGACAGTTCTTATACTTATAAAATGCAAAAAAAACCAAGGCAAAAACAAGTTAAAATGTCGTCCGATCCAATTTTTAGCAAAAAAATGCCAATACAAATGGCCATAAAGCACAAGAGCGCGCGCTAAAATTTCCACCTGAGCACCACGTAGGCTTGTCGCCATTCACTGCTGCCCACCGGTCGCCATGTCCAACCGCGTTGGTACAACTCGCGCACGTACATGTAACACTCCATCATCATCATGACGCCGCTTGCCGTCGCGTGCTTTGTTTGTTGGTGTTGCACTCCTGATGCGGTGGCTGTACTGCTTGCTGTCGTTGTTATTGTGGCTGTGCCATCCCCCGCTGATGCTGCTACTGGTTGTGTTTGTTGTTGCTGCTGCACCTGTCGTTGTCGTCGCCCATCGTCCAGCCGACGACGCTGCAACTGTTGTTGTTTTTGATGCACCCGTGGCACGTCACTCTGATGCCAATACACCAAAGAATGGTGCACAATTTCAAGGTGTTGCTGAAATACAACAACATCTCATTAGCGGAGCATATAATAATTTGGCTTTTATATTCAAATTGAATGGGACAAAAATGGTTTGTATTTTAAACCAAAGGTCGCTTGGCCGGTTTTTCTACCCATGCCGACTTGCAGTGTATTATTTAAACGACCATGTCACATATTGTAACACATAGTAATACGGTAGATTTCTCTGTTCACCGTCACTGGGATTAGAACCCAACTGCCCCGTAGCTCAGTGGAAAAACAACTAGTGTCAGTTGAAGGCGTGGGTTCAGTTCCTATCAGCGGTTGGGAGCCTAACATCATCCAGCGAAGTTAATTGTCAAGATAAACGAATAAGGAATAATCCAATAAAGATTCAGGAAATGTATTTTGTGGTTTTGTCCTTCTATGTGGTGCTATTTATTGCATGATGCTGCTCTTACCATGCCCAATTCTTGGCGTAGAAAGCGCTTCAGCAAAAGTGCCAAATGTGATGAGTGTGATGTGCTCACGTACAGTTGCTGTTGCGGTGCCACAGTCACAGCTGATGATGCCCGTGCCAACTCGTCGGCCGCTGAACTTTTTATTTTTTTTGTTTTGAAATTTCTACGAGCAATAAAGAAAAGGAGAGGTTTGCTAACCCATGGGGATACACCCCAAAATGTTGCCGCCGAAAAACAAAAAAAACATTTCCGGGTTTTCAGAAAAAAAAAAACTTTTTAGGTTTTTAACACTTTGTTTTTCGTCGATTTTTCAGCGACGATATTTTGGGGTGTATGTATCCTGGGGAACCCATTGCAAGGCAAAAATTCTGGGAGGTCCCTATTTTATCTTATTTAAGAAGTAAAAATTCTATAAAAAATCAGAGAGAGAGAGGGGGAGGGGGGGATTGGAACGACGAAAATGCAGTGTACACCCACTCCCTCACCCTGTTGCCCACCTTCCGTCACTTCCTCCTCATCCGCCGCTGGTCCAACCGAAGTGCGTCGTCGGTGCCGTTCCTGACGCTGGCGTCGCTGCTCCAACTCCACCCATGCACTGTGCTGTTGCTCAACCGCACGGCGTACACAGTGCGCAATGGTTTTGCCCAAGCGACGACTGCCCGTCTCCACGGCCAACAGACGTTGTTCATGTGCACCACCACCACCACAACCGCTACCAGTACCACCCGTCAACTGCTGCTGCTGGTGGTTGGGTGAGCAGCGGAATTTCATGCGACGCTTGGTATGGAAACACAACACTTGGGCATCAATGCCAACCGTCAGATGGTCCAAGTCGCACAAGGGCAACAGATGCTGTAAAACAATGAAAAAAAAAAAATTAGACCAAGACAGGAAGGAGGAGTCGTCGGGATTTCCTAAAATCCAAGAAAATTCTGGGAATAACCTGAACAGTGAACTGAATTCCCTCCGGTTCCTTCTCCTTGGTTTTTTAAAATTTCCAAATCTTAGATTTTGTTCATTACACGAAAAATTCCAGAAATTTTTTTGTAGGAGGAACGCTTAATAAAAACTAATAAATAATTATAGAAATAAGTATTTGATAATTATTATAAACACGAAGATAACGCCATAGTCAGAAATGCATGGACCAATTGTGTCGGTCCAAAAAGTGAACCATTTTGTCATAAAAAACCCACGAATCAACCACGAAACGACTGACCAATTGCTCAAATTTTTTTGCCTCCACCGGCAAAGTGGTTGGCAGAGGCTGTCGATATTGCTGCTGTTGTTGTTGCATTTGGTGCTGATTCTGCTCGAATGCCTTGGCCGGCCACTCTTCCACAACGGCACTTGCCGGTGATACGGTGCCAAACTCACGCTCATCGACCACATCAAACACGTCACAAGCAGCCGCCTTCCAAAAAAACGATTAAGATAAATGAAAAATAGACCTATGTCTTGGTACAATGCCATATAACTAACTGACGGTTAGGTCTTTGTTTTCATAATATTTTTTTCGTCCCTACGCTTTAAAACATTGGAAATTATTATTTTTTTTTTTGTTAATTTTCAAAATGATAGATTACGAAAGTTTACGGGGTTGTCTTTGTAACGAAGTTATGAAAACGGACTGTCCGTCATCAGAATAAAATTTGAGTACTGTCCAGCTAGCTCTGCTCGTCTCAAAATTTTGCACAACTAACAATCTCAAAAAAAAAAATCTTAAAAATTCAATTAGGCTTATTCCCATGAAAAAAAACGTGAAATCCCCGACCAACGACGCATTGCCTTGTTTTAAACACCTTTTCATCGACGCCGAGCAGGTACAGAAACTTGTTGGTCAACAGCAAATAGCGCACCAGCGGATGACCCGTGGCATGGCTCACAAACACTTGGAACATGTGCTGCACCGTCTCCACATCGTCCACGCACACTTGCAGGCCCAGCGAAATTTTCTCATGACCCTCCAGCCTAAAATAGATAAAATGCAAAAAAAAATGTTAACAAACTAAACATTTCCTTTTTTTCCCTGGCGCCAAAAGTGACAAAAAAATCGTTTAAATTTCAAAATTTAGCTAGAAACTCCACCTGATAAAGTTGGGGTAATTTTTTTAAACATATTTAGTAAATTTCCCATTTCACATATTACAACAATATTCGTCTTTTTTTCTACAAAAATCCGACCGAGAATAATCCCCCCTCCATTGGCACATCAAATTAAATGTTAAAAAACGAAAGATCACTCACAGCACTTCGCCCTCCACAAATGCACTGCCCGCCATGCCATTGCCTCTGTTCTCGTCGTCCAACTCACTGAGCTCGTCGTCCTCCCGGGTGGCTGAACTGGTTGTTGCTGCACCGCCAAACTTGAACTCGGTGGACGAGCTGTTCAACGACGATGTGGATGGCATGGCAACCATTTGTTGTTGAACTTTCTGCAAGCAAACAAGTTGAATTCGAACAAAAATTCATATTTTTCGGGATTGTGTTTATCATTCAAAAAGTAATAAACAAAAATCACTCATTCGCTTATTTATCAAAATTTTTAGTTCTTTTTGGTTTTTATTTATTTTTCTTGATTTTCCAGGGAATATTTTAGATAAGTATAAAAATTGTTGAAAAAAACCAAGGCAGCGGAGGTAGTGGGAAACGAAGTGAACCCAATCCATCATTACCTGTTGCTGAGTGTCCGTCGCCCTTCCTTCTCTTCCTTGCCCATTTTGGACCCGTTGCTGTTGCTGAACATGACCATCCTCGACGAGTACACCACCATCACCGACAACAACCGATGATGCTGACGCAGCCGTCATCGTCGTCGTTGTTGTTTCGGGATCTTCCGGCACATAGCTGCGCACCGACTGGTTCTGCTCCTTGTCCTGCTTGATGCCGTCGTCGGGGTGGTTGTGGCGATGGTTATGGTGCCATTTTTGCTCCATTTCTTCTTCCTCTTCGTCGTTGGCCAACAAAGTGTCAAAATTGGTGTAACTTTTCCGCTTGTTGTGCAGCATTTGGTCCAAAATGTAACTCTGAAATTTTAAATTTCGCTTAGATTACAATACCAAATTTTTTCCGAGTGTTTTTTTTCGCCTCAAATACTTATCCTACTTCCTCCTCTCTTCCATTTATTTGAAAAATGGTAGAGCAGAAAAGGTTTTTTTTTGTCTGTTTAATCGAAAAAATTGTCAAACGACAAATGAAAAAAAAAACATATCACACCTTCGAAGAAAAATAAATTTTTTTTTTGTCAGCCTCTCTCTCTAAAAATGTTTTGCTTGTGAGATCACATGGCGTCAAGATTGTTGATGCAATTTTTTAAATGATATTTATGTTTGCCTGCTCTTTGTCACTGCGCACGACATGGTCAGCCGTGGAAGGGCTCAGCACGGACAGGTCCACCTCGGGCAAGTCGTCCACCAGCCCCTCCAGAAAGATGGCACTTCGCGGAGTGGCCGTCTCGTAAAAGGAACCAACTGGAAAAGAATTTTGCTTAACTTAAAGAAACACAAAACATAATCAAACAGAGCTATCTAAGAATGTTTTTCATTTAATAAAATTCAAAAGTTAAGATATTGATATATGTCACATAATCAAAAGAGCGTTAACCGTTTCGTCTTTTTTTTTTTAAATGGTCCCTTTAATAGACCGACCGGTTGGTCTAATAGAGGAATTGTTAAAAAGTTCTTCATCCCAAAAATACAACAACAAACAAGAACTGACCATACGATTTTGGCAGTGCCGGATTTTGAGGTGTCAGCGTCATTGTACGGCGTCGGATGTTCAATGGCACATTCGACGTATGCTGTTGAACTGCTTGAACTTGTTGTTTTGTTTCAGCTATTCCACCACCAGTGGTGCCGTTCATCAGTGACGAGTTGCAACTGGACCCACCAATTGGTGACATTGTGCCGTCAAAGAATGGTGTCGGCATTGTGGTAACCGTTCGTGGCAATGCAATTGGTGTGTCCTCCGGTTGAAAAACGAAGGGGGGCTAACAAAGGAAAACATTATATATATATATATAAATACGAAAATTTTAATTCAAGGCAAAGCGTGGAAAGTTGAGTCAAAGAATCGGAAAATAATGTAAGCCATTTTTGGATTATTATCATTTTTTCCCCGACATAAATAGGTTTACCAAATTTGAACGCCTTGAATCCCGGATTTTGTTATAAGATTTCTCGACAAAATATCGACACACCTCCGGAGAAAATCCTAATCGAATTTGGGTTGAAAAAACTCGACCAGTTTTTTCTATTTTTTAAATATTTTGATGCAACGGGGGGGGGGGGGTGGTGGTACAATTTATGTCAAATTCTGGTGAAAAAAATGGTGGAAAAAACGCTTAAAGAAGTTGCCTCGATGTTGAAGTGAAGCTCCGTGAGTTGGTCAACGCGTACACAAATGCGTTTGAGCAGTGTCGCGTTGCGCATGCACGCGTTGCGCTCGTAATGGGCCCGCTTCAGTGCATCGGAACAGGCAACAAAAGACAATAGTTGGAAGTGCAAATTGGCCCTGAAAATTGAGGGGGGGGGGGGGGGTGAGAAAAAAATTGAGGGGGGGGGGGGCGGGGGAAGAAAAAATTTTGATCCAAAAAAAAATGTAGAGAAAACCGACGCCACTTTTTATCTCAGCTCAAAATGGTCAAAGTAAGCATCTTGTATGACACAATTAAGAAACACAAATACCAAGCTTAAAAATCAAGCCGAATGAATGGGACCAAACAGACCAAGTTTTTTTTCTCCAATATTGTCACGTCAAATTCAGTCCCAGAAATTTAATGTGTACAAAATGCGGGGCGCACGACCTGTTCAACGAGTCTTTGAGCCATGCCAATGACAGCGCGCGACGATTGCGGCACGCCCAACGGACACGCATTTCGGCACGCTCCGCGCTTGGGATGAACTCGCGCGCGAAACGCCCAATAGCATTTGTCGGCCTTCAGTAAACTAAAAATTGATGCATTTTTTGGGAAAAAATATCGGTTTAAATTTTGAGAAATTAATAGTAATGTAATTAAAAGCGAGAACCCATCTTTTGGTTTAAAACACAAAAATGATACATGTTTTTTTTCTTGAGAGAAGAACTAAAAAATAGCGACACTCTGATATTTCATGATAGTGAAAAAATAGTCCAAATTTAGGGACTATACAGGGGATGAGGCATCGGGTAAACTATCATTGAGTATTCGGGTCCGAATTCCGGGGCATGCCCCTATCCCGTGCCCTGGAAAAAAGCATTAAATAAAAACCCATGAGTGAAGAATGCGTCAAGACTTCTGAGCAAAGTGACTGTGTCTGGATGTGCCAAATTGTAAGTGATGGACGGCGAATGGGATCTGCTATTGTAATTATAATTAGTGATTAGACAAATATGGTAACACTGAGAGATTTACCATACAAACCAGGGATGAAATTCCGTCGCCAAAAAAAGTTTCAAAAATTATAAGACTGAAAATTATGAAACCGAAATTGGGACCCTAAAATTCGAAATTCCGTCCGACCCCTCCCTGATTTTGCTTATGCCACCTTGTTTCGCCTAATTTCGAGTCAATGATGCGAATTGGCACGTAAAAATAAGATTTTAAAACTCAAAATTTCCTTTTTAGGTTCGAATTGTGACACGAAATTGAGCTAAATGAATGAATGCCAAATGCGACCAGAACCCCCAAAAAATTTTTTTTGGATTTTTAGGAAAAACTTTTCTCCAAGCTACAAAAAAAAATTGCAACAAATTAATTGTTTGCCAAATTTTCACTTTTTGTCCTCCCCCGTCGTCAAATTTATGTCCAACGATGTCCCGTTGTTCGTGTTGAGTATTTCGTCCACCGCCCCGTTGACGTTACGCTCAATTTGCTCATGTTGCCCCTTGGTGGGTTTCAATGCTGACAAAGAATTTGGTGGAAGGCCAGTGGGAGCGAAATGATGAAACATTTTATTGCAAAAAATAAGAGAAAAAATTGGGCAATACACACAAACAGTGTATTCAGAGTGATGTATACAATCTGGAAAATGAAGAAAAATTAAAATTAACACACACAATTGGACTGATTTTGAAGCAGGAGGGATCCGACAAAAAAGTGGACAAAATGTTTACCAAAGACGAAATGCGGACAGAAAAATGCAAAGGCATGGAACACGAAAACATGAAGAGAATGCGAAAAAAAAGGCGTGGATACAAAAAAAAAAGACGCGGTAAGTCGTAAAATGTAAATAAAAATTAAATGCGAAACGGGTCGCGAATGCGTTCGCAGTTACCCCCCTGATGATTATCCTAGATTTACGGACCCAGTTGCGGAATTGTAAATCAAATTTAACCGGTTAATCCCGTAAATCTCGAACATTCGGTCACGCCCCGCGGGCTTTAGTATAATGGTATTAGAGTTTGTTCTATTTTTCTGCGGAAATACTAAATTGAGAATCTAACCAGGAATTAAAATGGGTTACATAAAAAAAACGTTGACGGAATTGGAAGGGAAAATGTCGAACGAAGGCAGCAGATCATTGGCAAAAAGCCTGAATATAAACAAATAAAAGATTAAACAACCCAAAATCAGTTATTTGCCAAATTTGGAATCCAAAAATAGAAGAGGGGTCAGCTAATCAAACAAAAAGTCATATTTTTATTCATTGCACATGGTGATGAACCTGATGAATTTGAATTGAAAATAGAAAAATCATAAATTTCTTTTATCAACTTCAATTGTTCGTTGTCGATAAAAATGTGACAAAAAATACATTATTTTTTTTTCGGGGCGAGTGTCCATGTGCTTGACGCGTGAAGAAGATTTGTAAATGAAATCAGGGGGGGGGGGAGTGGACGAGGGAGAAGAATGAGAGAGGTGCTGATAAATTTGGGGAAATAGTGACTAATTATGGCGCAAGAAAAGAGACGAGGATGGGAAAGAGAGGGGAAGGGGCAGAAGAAGGGAGGCAGCAGATCGATCAGTCAGCAGATTGACGGGTGCAGTGGACGGACGAAAACGAAATGAAATGAATGGTTGGGGACAACAGCGACGGAAGAAAGATGGGTTTTTTTTTTAATTTTTGTAAAGGGAGAGAAGAAATGGTGGGAAAAGAGCAGAGCAGCAGAGCAAAGTACAGCCAAACAGCGCACCTTTTCTGCTGAGACAAAAAAAAAAGATAAAATTTGGCGTAACAATGCTTCAGCATAGAAAAAAGGGTTGACTTTGTAAGGGAAAAAATGAAATTTATGAATGATTCAGGAAAAATTTAAACCCTAAAATGTCAGGGAAAAGGCGGTATAATTCGAATTCACTAATTTAAAAAACATCACTAATTCGGGAATTTTAAAAATTAAAAATACACCCCTAGAAATCGTATTTTTGAGTTCAGCCCCCCCCCCCCCCCCCCGAAGCCAAGGGTCTGGCTACGCCTTTGGCACAAAGTGATATTTAATAAACCGTCTCACATCTCTTTTTAACAGAATTTAATATATTGTTTATTAAATGCCAAGTGTTTTTTAACGAATGAAATACCAATAATGAAATCAAAACACATCATTTTTGATTAAATAAAACAAACAATAAAGAGATCAAATCACAATTTAAATGTTGTCCTAAGTGCTGGGTCGACCGGAAAACGCCAATTTTGTCCGGGTTGTTCAATGTTGTCCTAAAAGTGCTGGGGCGATCGGAAAACGCAAATGTTGGGGCCGGGTTGTTCACAAAAGCAGTAAACGCGTCAACAAACGCCGTACCGCTCATGGATAAGAGAGTGATGGTGTTGACCAAACTATCGAGCAAATTGCTAAAACCTATGGATTATAAAGAACAACTTTGACGGCATTACCGATTCTTGGCCACTCTGTCCGCCACCGAAATTACATGAAGACAAAGTTGTTTCAGTTCGGCACAACTCGAAAAAAAATCCTATAAGAAATGTTAAATTAAGGTAATCATCGCACACTAACAAAATTGCGCATCCGTTCGGGGTCATACCCCAAGCCATGGCGACCATAGGACAGAAGTAAAATGATGGCGTGGATTGAACGGCGGAGCAAAAGCGCTGAAGCAAGGACGAATCCGTTTAAAGATAAAAACAGCTACCATTTTTTTTTATGTCTGTAAGACATTTCTCGGAAAAATCGATCATAATCAATTCACTGGCAACCAGCAGCTCAGTACGTTCAGTGTCCAATTTTGCAAGATGCTCCATGCAAGTCTAAGATGAAAATTTGAAAACAATTACAGATAAAAACAAAAAGAAACCGTTTTGTTAAGAAGGAATGACATCAAAATGAGAGGAGTGCGATGCGTTCGGAAAATGACTAAAGATTAAATGAAATTTTCAAACTTAGCAAAACAAAAAATATATAAGCACGAAAATACGAAATAAAAGCAAAAATGATGCATAAAATGAAAAATAGCCTAAGGTTTTTATTACAAATCTAAAACACGGGGAGAAATGTCAACAATAAACATTATTTAGTCATTGAAATATGGAAAAAACATTCCCTAACGATGGCAATTATTTTCCGGTGTCGGCTTTGTGAGGGCGACCTTCATGGGCGCTAGGACTTTTCGACAGCGGACTTTTCGACAGAAGGACTTTTCGACATTGGACTTTTCGACATTGAAGGATTTTTCGACAGCGAAGGACTTTTCGACAGTCCTCAAATAAATTGAATATTTTAATTAAAATTTTTTAATTGTCTAAATTAAATTATATTTTTACTTTATTTTGGTAATTAATGAATTGTTTAAAAAATAATATTTTATAAACCACTGGGTTACAAATCGCGCTACTAATTTAGCAGATTTTAAAAGGCATTATTGGTTTTTTAGCATTTCAATGACCCATGAAGAGTTTTTCTTATCAATAATACGAAACAAATTATTTGTTCGCCCTTTTTTTCTCGGCCTACAGCATTATCATTTTTTAAAACTAATTCTTGCTGTCGAAAAATCCACTGTCGAAAAGTCCTAACATTAAATTGTAAAATTTTCTGTCGAAAAGTCCTTCACTGTCGAAAAGTCCACTGTCGAAATGTCCTTCTGTCGAAAAGTCCGCTGTCGAAAAGTCCGGCGCCCCCTTCATGACTCGGCGAACGCTTTGCACTCAAAAAACAGCATGAGATTTTTATTCAAAATTTAATGAATCAGTTAAGTGCTATGGGTGATGTTAAAACAAATGATTAGGTATGTGATTTTCTTGGTAGTTTAAAAAAGGAATTTGTAGGTCTAACTTTTGTCCTATCTTATGTTTGATGTAGAAGTATTTGTGTCAGTCTGACTAAGGTAAATGGCACTTTATGAAGGCTTTTTTTATAGAATTTTTAGTTTTCTAAACAAGTGATTACTTTGTTTAATGTGAGGGTTTCAATCTTCGGTTTAAATTGAAAAATATAAGTTTTAAACTAAAATCAAAGTTTTGATGCTTTGAATTTGATTTTTTGGAAAGGGATTCTTCTTCTGACTGAGGTAGGCGTTGTGTAGAAGGGATTTAAATATCAGTTTTCTGCAAAAGGGCCACCAAAAAAATTTTTTTTACTAAAATTTAGCATTATGTTGTCTTTTAAATTTATTTTTTTCTCTAACATTGTCTCATTTTGGCCCACTGTCTCTTCATTTTATCTGAAAATTGGCCGCTTCTTCATCATCCGCCGACAGTGCTCAAATTTTTGAATGGAATTGTCTCCCGACCTTAATTCTTGAGTCAAGAAATTAAACAGCTTTTATAAAAATTTGGACAAGCTTTTACAGAATGTTTATTTGTGCAATCGGTCTCCTATAAAATCTGCTTGATTCTCGGCAAAAACTAAAGAATTTGATTGCCCAAATTGTCAATTGCTTCATGAACTATCTGCAAAATTTTTGGCTGAAATTGCTCGCCCAGGCCCAACCCGTGTTCAGGGCCAATCCATTGCTCAAATATGTGCTCGTCGCCCAATTTGCTGGTAAAATTTGCTCTATGATTTGCTTAAACGCTTAATTTCTTGTCCAAAAAACATTTAGGTATTTTGCAAAAAATCGTTTATTTCCTGAAAATCCAAAATGAAACATAAATATGGTACAATAAATTTGCCGAGACTAAGATTTGGTTAAAAATGATTTAAATTAATTTGACCGACAGGAACGGGACCCTAGCTGGGTCTTGATCCCGAATCCTGGTTGTTTTTTTTAGTTCACCCAACCCGGGTTCGGGATTCTGCTGTCTCCCATTTTTTTAATCCCGGCTTTTTGGCTTTGTCGGTCTCTAGTTTAAAATCACAAAAATGCTCCTAAATCCATGTCCAGTTTTTCAAATTCCTGGCTCTACAGAGAATTAATCTTGAAATTCCAAAAATTTTTCTTGAAACTTTGTGTCTTTTTTTTCCCCGTTTCAGTTTTGCTCATTGGGCTCATCTCGTCACTTGCCGACCTTCTCGTGCTCGTGCCAATCAGCTTGTTCCGTCTCCATTTGTGGCGTTTGTTCACAAATTTATTTGTGGAAAATAATTTAATCGGTGTGATTTTTTTAGTGAAAATTTCTAAAAAATTTTATATTTTTTAGTTGTGGTGTGGAGCGTGTACTGCTTTCATCAGTTCATTTTGTACATTCAACCGAATTGGCCGGTGATGGAAATTGTAAAATTTGCGCTTATTGCCCAGGTAAATAAAATCAAATTTTAAATTGAGCCAAGGCTTTAATCCAGGGTTCGGAAAATTATTTAGTTTTTTTTCGCGTTTTTCAAAATTTTATTCAATTTTCATCTAAGTTGGGACGCCTCTTCTAAAATTTCATATTTTTGTGTCCCTGAATTGCCCATTTTTCCCCCCTCGTTCTCCCAGTTTGGCACTCTGTTCGCCATGGTCATCTGCTCACTGTTCCTGTACGCTTTCCTCGGCCTGATCACACCCCTTTTTTTGGCACCAATCAATGGCACTTCCGCGTTGGCAATGGGCGCATTGATTGCGCTTAAACAAGTGCTACAGTTTTCGAAAAAATTAAATTTTATATATGAAAAAACTTCGTAAAAAACCAAAAAAAAAAGAAAAAAAATTCAGTTCATCCCGGACACTGTGTTGCTGACTATGCCCACTGGTCGTCTCAAAAATGGTCATTTGCCGTTCACGTCGGCATTTCTCAGTGCCGTCCTTTGGCTGTTCGGCTTATGCCGTGGCACTGTGCTTTTTCAACAAATGTCCTATGTTTTTTTTTACATAACATAGCATTATTTCTTTTTTTTTTACGCGTGCATTATGGAGGGAATAAATGCTAATTTTATTTTTACCTACTTTTTTAGGCCTCTGTTTTTTTTATTATTATAAATATTTTTTACAAAATATTTTCAAAGAAAGGCTCTATTATTTGAATAACTCCTAATATTTTTTTTTTTAGTTTTTCTGCCCAAATCTGCTGGACCTATTTGCGCTTCTTCCAGTCTCGGGGCGGTATGCCCGAGCCGATGGTCGGCGATCGCAGTGACCACTTCACATGGGCCAGGTGAAACTGTCAGGAGCAACTACTAGTCCTTCCCTCTCCCCTCCTCGGAAAAACTCATAGTGGAAAATTAGAATTTTTAAAGAAAAATATTTTGATTATTTTTTGCGCAGTGGAGGGGGGAAGAGGGGGAGGGGGGGGGGTCAAGAAATTTTTATAGGCAAGAAAATTCAAGAAGAAAAAAACTCGCAGTATTCACAAAATCTCGAAAAATTCGAAATTACGAATATTTTGCCTAAGTTTTTTTTAGAAAGATTTATTGCGACAATTTCAAATTTCTTTCTTAAAATTTGTTGCTTAGAACATTTCTAAAAATTTTTTGTAAGATTTTAACACTAGAAATTTAAAAAAAAGCAGGGACGTATCCAGGACTTGGGTCTGGGGGGGGGGGAAAGTAAATTTTTTAGGGGTGTGCTGATTTGTCCCCCTTACCGAGGGGGGGGGGGGGCGGGCGGGGTCTTGGGGGGGGGGGGGGGGGTACGTACCCCGCGTACCCCCCCCCCCCCCTGGATACGTCCCTGCGGCGGTGGTGTTTTGGGGTGCACCGGGCCTGCCAACGCCAACATAAAATTCTTCATCATTTTTCTTCCCCTTGTCCCCTACAGTTTGTTCCCGCGTCGTGCCCAACCAGTGGCCGCGCTGCTCGGTCGCCTCACCTTCCGATCGTTACGTCGTGCGGGCGTGCTGCGTCGCGTGTTGCGCAGCGACCGTCTCGCGCAAGCGGAAGAGGACACATTGCAAATGGACACGCTGCAATCGCTGCGCGTGGTGGACGCGAGTGCGGCGGTGTTGGCGCCCGAGGGATGGGATGCGGAACGACGCAGGTGCGTACAATGTCCGGACGGCGGGGTTTGACGCCGCCGAAACCGGAGCAGGACAAAACTCAGCCCCGAAATTCAGCCGCCGAAACTTCTTAGCGCCGAGACATAACACAGCCGGAAATTTTTTTTTTAGAAAAACCCCAGATTTTTTTTTTAAATATTCCTAGGCCTTTTTTTTTGAAGAAAATACAGAAAATTTCAAAAATTTGTTAAAACATTTCTGAAATGTTCAAAAAAACTAAATTTTCATTTTTTTAGAAAATTTTTTAGTAATTGCGTAATTTTCTTAAAAAAAGGCCTAAAAATATTTCGGAAAGAAAATCCGGTTTTTCTAAAAAAAAATTCCGGCTGAGTTATGCCTCGGCTGAGTTTTTTTTTATTTGTCTCGATGGTATTTTTTTTGTCCAGTTCGTCCTTTCCCCCAACCAGCCCTCCTTATGGATCAGCTCCCAGTTTTTAATCCCAAGAAAATTTCAGCGGCTATAATTTTAATATAAAAAAATTAGGATTTTTCGCTAAATTTTTGTAAAATCCTTTTCCCGCGGGTCAGGCAAAAAGCGCTTCGAATGCTGAACGAACGGCTGGCTGCAACAACGGCAGCGACAACGGCGAACGGTGCAGCAGCGATTTCCGATGTCGACAACACCACCGCCGCAGCTGAAACGTCTCCGTACTATGACAAAAATGCGGGCGACCGCAACGACAATGGCTCTGCACCGTCGTCGCAGAAGAGCGTGCTCATCAGTGGCGAAGGCGGCATCATGCTGCATGATGTAATGCCATTGACATCGTCATCATCATCAATGCCAGCAACGGCACAATTCCCCATAATGGATGAGCGCAATGAATGATGCTCTAAGATTGTGATGGTGGTGATCAAGCATAAGAATGTCGTGGGTTGGTGGGACGAAAAGCATACATATATCCATTTCTTGTATAGCCAAAGCCGGATTTATTAAAATTGGATTTTCGATGCCCAAAAATCTTTCGAATCAATCGGGATTCCGATGCCTAAAATATTTTGTCGGGATTCCGGTCAAAATTTGGAGAAAACGGCACATTTTTCCGACTTTCAAAGCCCGATATCTATCAAATGAGCAATTTTGTTTTTCTTTTTGGTACATTTATCGCCTCCTCATTATTTGCTGCTTATTTTGCCCGTATGTGTCCATTGATTGCCTTTATTTTTTCACTTGTTTGTTTCTTTTGTTGGGTGTCCCAAATGTTAACTTTTATGCAAAAATTACATAATATATAGAAAATGGAAATTTTAATAAAATAATAATTGAAATATGTAAATAAAATGTCGTTATTGGCCAAAATAAAAACAAAAAAAAAAATTCCCAGATTGTCTTGAAGGTTCTTCCCAAATGGTGATTTTTTTTTTCTATTGGAATGGGGTATTGCCAAATTAAGACAATACCTTAAACAGGGATTTCAAGATTTTTAATAAATCATGCCTTGCGAAAATATACGAGGAAACTCAAATTTCTGCCCTATGGGAAATTTTGAATGATGGAATTCCGGGAAATACTATAATTTTACAAAATACGGCGACATTCCTAAACCCTATGCTGTTTGTGCCGAGATCATCATCACCAAAAGTGATATAATAATACACCTTCACCAACAAATTTGGAGGCGGGGGATGGGGGAGGGGGGTCGTCCATCCGCCAATTTGGTTTGGCATTTTCAACTTGGCACAATGCCAACGCCGACCAGTTTTGTGGTTGCGTTCGACTCGTTCTCCTCCCCTTCACTGTCCGATTTGGGCACCAAATTCACGTCGGGCCGAAACAATTTTTTGAATTTCTAAGAAAAAAAAAACGTCAATTTATTTATTTGTTTTTTGGCATTTTTCCTTTTTACCTCGGACACAGTGCCATCCGTGACGATCCACAAATAAATGGCATAGATTGGAATGCAAAGCATGGAAGACAGGGAGAGGCACCAGCCTGGATGAATTTTGCAAAATTGTATTACGGATTTGTATAGATTTGTTAAGAAGCCTCCCGTTATTATGATAATTGTTTGGATGGACCTATCGCAATTTTTTTTTTAATCATAAACATGTTTAAAGAAATATTTTCAAAAATTTTAAAAACTAATTTTTGATTTTCATGAATTTTTCTTAAAATACAAAATTTCGGAGACGGGGGGGGGGGAAACGTAGTGCATTCGTCCGATGTCAGGAGCAGAGATGTAGGTCGGAAAACCAGTCGAAAAGTTGGGGATTTGAGGGCATTGGGTCGAAATCCCTCTCCTTCACTTTTTTTTTTTGCGGAGATTACTGTGCTTTTTTTGAGAACCATAATTACAAATTAATACGGTTAGGGGACCCTTTGGGATATTTTTACTTTTATGTTCCGTAAGTCTTTACGGGCTTAATCGTGATTCAAATGTCTCTATCTTTATGCCGTGATGAAACTTGCCGAAAATGTGACCCCACAACGGGTAATCGTAGTTGTAGGCGCCAATGCGCAACGGTTGGTACTTGCACAGGCCAAAGATCAGCACACCCTGGGGGGAGGGGGGGATGAGATTAGAGGGCATAATTAGCGACCAATTAGTTAATTGTTTTAATTAGTTTTTCGTTAATCAGTTAAAGTAGTTGTCCGCTGATATGAATGGATTATGAAATTTTGAAACAATTTTTGACGCACCATACACACAGACGGCGTGGCGAACACCCAACAAAATTTCCACCAATTTGACGGGTAATAGCCAATCATTGAGCGCAAATGGTCGTACCATCTGTTGATGCCTGAGGGAATTCAATTTGAGTTCAAAGGCACCTTGTTCCTCGGCAAGAAAATAAAAAACAGAAGGGAAACAGAACCGGTGCACCCCAAAACTCAGCCGCCGAAACTCAGCCGACCAAAACTCAGCCGAGACATAACTCAGCCGCAAAAAAAATACAAAAAAAAAAATAAACTCGCTTCCTAATCTTTTTAAAGAAAATTAGCGCACAATATACTTAAGTTCAAAAAACAAAATTTATAAGTTTCAAAGCAATGAATATTACGACAGCTTTAATTAATCTCGCAAGACCATCAATAATATCCCCATTCTGTTTTTGCCAGCCCACTCTTTTTTGAGCATAAGTGAGTCGCTCATTGCCATGCCGCAGCCCCAAAAGAAATTACATCTGCTATTGCAATGATTATTATTTTTTCTTTTGGAATCAAAAATTTTTTTTTCGGAAATTTCGCTTTTTTCTTTTTTCAAAAACACCAAAAAAAAGGCGCACAAAGGTTATCCATTTCCAATCGCAGGCCTCCCCGTGGCCGTGTGCCGGTAACTCATCTACCTTTTTTTATTGCGGTAGAGTGAGGCCAATCCTAAGCCATAAAAGGCTAGGAAGCGAAAAATGGAATTAAAACAATTTTTTTTAAAGAATTTTTCCGGCTGAGTTTCGGCCGGCTGAGTTATGTCTCGGCTGAGTTTCGGCGGCTGAGTTTCGGCGGCTGAGTTTCGGCGGCTGAGTTTCGGCGGCTGAGTTTTGTCCTGCTCCGAAACAGAACAGCACCATGCCAAAATGGTATATTTCAAGGGGTACCCCCGAAACGTCGCCAAAAAATCCTTGTTTTTTTTTTAAAAAAATTCCATTAAAGTGTTTCTTGAAGAAATTTCAGTTATGTAATATTCTAAAAAAATTCCTGAGAAAATTTTTTTTTTCGAAACTTTTGGATCTTTTTCCGATAATAGAATTTAAAAAAAAAAGGTTTCCCCCAAATGTCCACAAAGTACACGTTTTCAAGAAGGTCCTTGCCATTCCAGGATGAAGCCCACTTGCTGATGGGGCGAGGGGCGGACCAGGGGGGACAGAACGAAAATTCGCCGCCGAAATTATGCCGGAAAAAAATTTCCAAAAAAGCTTGGTCTTTCTTAGACAACCCCCAAAATTTTCATTGAAAACTTTATTAAAAAAAATTTATGAAAATTTTACTACTCCAGAAATTTTTTGTGAATTTCTGTTTTTTTTTGTTTGGAATTTTTCTGGAAAAAAATCAAGGTTCGTTCGAACAAATGGATATTTTTTTTTTGTTGAACGATTATTTCTTAAATTTCATCAGCAAAATTTCGGCTGCGAAATTTTGGGATGTACCGAAACAGGCATGGATGGGACAACCTACCAACACTCCATGAAACGGCAATGCACTCGAAAAACAATAGCCACAACAAGGCCCAGCCTGAAGCGGCGTAGAAGTCGAACAATTGGAACATGTAAAAGCCCCCCTAGGAAAAATTTAAAATTAAACAAAAAAAAATTTTTTTTTTTTTTTTGGTGCCACACTTCTGTCACTGTGGCAAGGCCACAAATGTATGAGACAATGCAAATGAACAGCACAAATATTTCACGACCGTAGCGACGACGGCGAATCAGTGACGGGAATTCGTCAATCACTGCCGTGAAGAAGCCTTCCATCGTACAGAACTCAAAAAAAATAATTGTTTTTTAATACCGTATCGTAAATACAGTAACCAAAAATTTTAAAAGGAAAGTCGTCGTTTCATTTTTGTTTTTTTATGTAAAAATACTTTAAAATATTATAATTTAAGTACTTGAAAATGGACCGAAAAGAAATTAAACACAAATAAAGAATGAGATATGGTAAAACTATTGTTGAAAAAAATATTGAACCGGATTCTGTAATTGCAACCGAACAGGACTTCCGGCCCGACATTCCCGGAATCCTTCTAGTCATGGTGCCTTTTTCAAAAAATGTAGGGTCAGGTTAAGGGTCCCGGAAAAACCCGAACAGAACCCGGTCCCAATTTGGGCTCTTAAAATCAATGAATTATTACAGTACATTGTAATATACTGTAAAAACCAAAAGCAAAAATGTTCTGTACTCTCGAGATATTGCTATACCTCAGAACAAAAAAAAACAAAAACAGATAATGCTGCGTATCGTATTTACATATGCACCTGCGAGTCGATGCCCAAAAAGAGGACCATACAGAAGAAAAGGATGGACCAAACATTGGTGTACGGTAGCTGCAAAATTCCTGAAATACAGGGAAAGTTTTTCCGTTTTAAGGGAAAGTTTTCATAATTTTATTGTCGAACCTGACGGGTAGGCCAGGAAGAGGAGGCCTGGCCCGGACTGGGCCACTTCGTCCACCGTTTTGCCCTGCTGGACAGCCATGAAACCGATGAAGGAAAAAATGACGAAGCCTTGAGCAAAATTTGGGGGATATTAATTGTGGAATTATTTTTGTGGTTTCAAATAAAGGGTTTGTCATAAGACAAAAAAAAAAACGGGATTTACCGTTACTCTTTTTGCGAAAAAAAAATTTCATTGCCAAACCATTTTTAAAAATATTAAATGGTCATTCCTAAAAATATTTTGCCACAAACTAAATACAATAATTTGGTATTGACAATTAATTAATTGCTTTGATTACCCGCAAAAACGCTTGTCCCGCTGTTCACACAGCACACAGTCAACGCTTGTCTATAAAAAGAGCAATTTTGGCATATGAAAAAACGATAGTTTTGAACCCCTTTTTTTTTTACAATTTTTTGGCACATTTTAAAATGGGACACCAATTAATCAATCAAAAATGACTGATTAATTGAGGTTGATGAATGATTAATGCTCTGATCGAAATTACTTGTACACATTGTTATGGTATTTGTTGTATGAGCCCAACGCAACAAGTGCACCGACGCCGAGGCCATAAGAGAAAAAAACCTGGGAAAAAATTGGATTTTTTTAAAAAAAATTTTATTAGTAAGGAATTTCAGAATTTTTTCAATTTTCTTAAGTTATGACCTGTGTGACTGCGTCAACCCAAACTTTGCTTTCCAACAGTTTGGAAAAGTCGGGTTTCAAATAAAATCTTTGGAAAAAAATCTTTTTTTTTTTTTTTTTTTTTTGAAAATTGGGCCTCACTCAAGGCCAAGACTGGCGCCAGGCAGCGAAAGACCGCGCATGAGCAGACAGAAAAGCATCAGATAGGGAAACGAAGCGGTCAAATAGACGACCTGTGAAGGGGAAAGGAGACAAAAATTAAGGGGCCTGAAAATTTAAAATTCAGAGGGTTAGACAATTCGTAAAGGTGGAAGGAATTGAGGCCTAAAAAATTTGAAAAAAAACACTGGAAAATTTTAGGGCTTAATATAAGAAAAAAGTTAGATTATATAATATTTTTGTTTTTTGATTATGGACCCCCTGTAAAAGGAGACCAATGAAAATTAATTAGGTCTATAAAAAAATTTAAAAGGGTAATTTTTTACTTTTCCCGTCCATTTGACGCCTTTAAAAATGCAGAAGTAGCAAATGATCCAACAGATGAGCAAATACATGGCCAAGTCCTGTCTAAGTGAGCCGACCTTTGGGAAGGGTTTAAGTTTTTTTTTCAAAATTATAAATAAATAAAAAATTTGATAAATTTTTCCACTTTTCACCTGCTCAATGCCTCCACTAATGCCCAACACGCGATGGCTAGGAAAAATTGAGAAAAATTAAAAAAAATCATTTTTTAAATTACTCCCAAAATTCTTTGACAGGCGAAAGTACGCTGAGGTCAGCCTCGGTGCAAATGGTAAAGTTCACTTTTGGCCCAATGAAAAACTGTTTTCTGTACTCATTCAAATGGTCGGCGGTCAAAGTCTGACAAAAATAAATTTTTAAATTTATTTTGAAACAAAAAATATAACTGAATTAAAAAAATGAGATTATCTAAATTAAAAAGAAAAAGTGAAAAGCCAGAAGAAAATTAATATTGACAAAAATATAAGTTTAATTAATTTATTTAGTATTTTTTTTATTTAAATTTATGAAAGAAAATTTTAAAAAAACTAATTTTTATTAAAAAGAAATAATCAAATAAAAAAGAAAGAGAGACCAACACTAACACACCTTCACATTGAAATAGCCGGCAATTGTCCGATTCGATTGGCACAACACCGGGTCATATTCGGACCGGCATCGGTTGGTGTTCCAACTGCAAATTCCAATTAAAACCCAATTAATTAATTACCCAATTAAAAATTGATTGAATAAATCAATAATTAATTTTTACGAATTGTTGCATGTTCGCCACGGCACATTTGAGTCCATTCGCAGGGAATGGAACAGATAGGACATGGCCCAGCTGAGCACCACAATGTAGTAAATGTTGAGCCTAATTAAATTGAAACAAATCTGAATAACTTTCTGCAGAGCGATTTAAAAGCCCGAAAATAAAATGAAATAGCGGTAAATTTTGAAAACTTTTCCTAGGAGGTAAGAAAATTTGTTTTTTTTTCGTAAAATGAAAAATTTCGAGCAACAGCTTTATCATAAATTTCTAAAATATATTAAAAGTAATTATTTCCATTAATTATATTTTTGTAATTGGTCACCGGCTTTAAGTAAAAAATGCATTCAAAGATTTAATAAAGCAATGTTTTCCTTACCAAAATGCCATCACAACAGCCGCAATGCCAACACCCTTGAAAATTGGGCAAATTCGAAACCTAAAAAAGTTAAATTTAAAAAAATCAATTTTTTTTTTGTCTGACATTCCCAATCCGCCAACAGAGACAAGCTGTCCCCAGGAAGTCTCCAAAATGAACAGCGGAACACCGCAGAACAGAATGGCAATGATGTAAGGGATCTGATAAAAAAAAATATTTTGTTTTAAAGGCTTAGAGAAAATATGGGAACCTAACAAAAAAAAAAAAAATTAAAAAAACGCCACATAAAATTGAATTATAAAAATTCCACAGATTGAAAATGCTCAAATAGTGGAAAGGATTTGCCAAAATACCTTTACAAACAAAAGGGATTTTTTTTTTTAAATCATTTAATTGAAATTTTCGACTTTTTTGCGGAAAAAGGCCAACCGAGTTTCCCGTCCCCCCCCCCAGCAGATTTCTCCAATTGAATTAATTAACCCACCAAAAAAGCGCCGCCACCATTTTGGTAGCAAAGGTAGGGAAAGCGCCACACATTGCCAAGACCAATTGCCTTAAAATATATTCCAAAATGTTTAAAATTTTTTTTTATTTATTTTTTTAGGCTTACATAGCCAACACATGACATGATGAAATCGGCCCACGACGACCATTTGTCACGCTCGGCCAACATGGAGTGGACACTGAGCCGTTTTTTGGACACCTTTGGAGCCTAAGAAAAAAATATATGTTCGAAAACCAAAAAAAAACATTCAATCTAAAAAAAAAGAAAAATATTAAAAAAAAAACTTTACATAAAAAATTGCAAAAATTTAACCAAAATTTCAACACTCTTTGTGTCTTTAAGTCTTGAGAGAAGCTTTTTAGAACTGAAAAATAATTTTTTCAACCGAAGAAAATTTAAAAAATCGCCCTCCCTCTCAGAAAAAAAATATCGCACCGCCGTTTCAGACGGCGCCGCGCTGCCATTGAGACGCCCATCGGCGGAACCTATCAGTTCGGCCATCTCCACAGTGTCCGGCATCAGTGTTGGACGGACAAGAAGTGTCGACAACTTTATGCCAAAAATTTAAATGTCAATCTTTAAAAAAAGAAAGGGGGAGGAATAGTAGGAAATAGTGATGAGGTTTTTAGGCACAAAAAATCGCGAAATAAGCGTCTAAATGGTCAGAAAAAACCCATTAAAATAGGCAAATAATATTTTATTAAGGCTTTCTAGGAGTAAACACTATTCCTCACGTTAAAATACGTTTCTAATGGATCATTTAGAATTTTAAGAGTTTGGGTTATTATGAAAAAATTCTGTTTTATAGGAATAATTATGAAAAAATTCTGTTTTATAGGAATACTTTTTTTAAATTTTAATGCCGATCCTTAGTGATCTGTTTTTTAAGTTTGGGCAATGGTTTTATTTTTTTTTTAAAGATTGATACTATTTTTCACGCAAATTTTCTCAAAATGGCAAAATAAACATTTACTTTCGAATATACATTTTTCAAGGTTTGAAACCCAAAAAAGGCAGTTATCAAAACTCAAATTCTTTGAGCCTAGGTTCCGAGTGTCTAAAATTCAGGACCCCTAATCCCCAAAAATATGACAAATTGATCTGAGATTGATTGGATATTTAATCAGCAAATTTACTGATCAGCAAATAGGCGGATCGGATCAATGTCGCCCACTCAGCTGACTAATTAATGGGGGAGGGGGGGGGATTTGGCTTCATTTTGAAGTGTGGGCGAACTAAGGATCCGCCGATGACAGAAGACACACTCGAAAATGATGTTTCAACAAAATAAAAATCCCTAATTTATTGGAAAACAAAAATTTTAATTTCTTTAGAAAGTAATTTTAATTAATTATTTATTTATTCTGATTTTTTATAGAGTTCATGGATAAATAAAACTTATATTTCTCCCGAAAAATTATTTTGTTTGGTCTTTTTTTCTAAAAAGATAACATTTTAAGCAAAATATTTTCACCAAATTATTATTGTTATTAGTTAAACGATTTTTTTGAACTGAACCCCTTTTCCCATCCCATTGGGTGTGATCGATGGATGATGGATGAATGGATTCTCTTTTTTTCGGCTTGGAACAATTGGCCAAGTGCACAGGCCAACTGTTGTTGCCACGAAGGGGGGGGGGGCACTTTTCTGCCTTTCATTGGCCTGGCCGATCGTTGGAATGTATGGGGGGAGGGGAGTGATCAGAGAGTGATTTGGTGGACTGATCAGAGATATATAATAAAGGCAAAATTATTGGACGATTTATTAAAAAAAAAGTTAGGGCTACGGAATTTATGATTGAAAACTTTGTTGTCGCCCAAGTTTACCCCCACCGATCAGTGCCGTAGGAAATTACAGTCAGAATTTACAGTGTAACACTGTATCCTGTGGTATTTTTGCCAAATGTTAAAAGCCCCGACAACAGTCAGGGATTTCGTCTCGGTAATCCCGACCTCATTGTGCCAATTGCTGTGGTCGCCAATTTTAAAAATTCTGCCTCGATGTCGGAAAGTGAGTGGGTGGGACTGATAAGACCCATCAATTTTGGGCTTGTCTCTGTTACAAATTTGTTGTCCTCCCATAAATAGGGTGGTTTGTCAATATTTTATGGTATTAAAGTACCAATTCATTCCATTGATAACGGTGCAAAAATGGTTCATTAAATTTTTTTAATAAAAATGGAAACAAAAAAAACTTTTTTTTTTTTTTGAAAATATTATCGTTTTTCGACACCAAATTTATGTGTTATGTTCCATGAGAGGGTGGAACCAATAAAAAATTTTTTCCTAATAATAAATTTGCCAATTTATCATTTCCCACTGTCCTTCGCCCATTGGATGGCGAGAAAATGGCGGCGGCACTTTTATTCGTGTCAAAATCCTCTTCAAAAATAGAGGGAAGAGTGTTCCACCAGAAAAACAAACAAAAGAATTTTTTTTTATTTGTGGGGGAGGGGCAGCAAAAGTGCCATGGCCCCAGGCGGAAGAGACGGGCGGCACACTTTTTCGTCCCATTTTATTGGACTCTTTAAGGGCAAAAAGAGGGGTTGGCACGGCACAAAAACCGCCTGAGGGCATCGAATCAGGCAGAGCAACCAAAATTTGAATATTTTGGCACCACCAATGTGGCACAGACAGACAGAAAAGCCGGGAAAATTTTGAGGGGGGGGGGGATGAGGGCGGAAAAGGAAAAATAAGTAAAATGAATAAAATTGCAATTTTATTAAAAAAAAATATTTTTTGAAAAATTGAATTAAATTGAGCAAACAAACAAAAGCAGACACTGTCTAGTTTTGTGAAGAATTTTGGTTTTTTTCAAAATCTGAAATGCACGCCGGCGGGGTGCTGTGAAACGATTGTTCAAAGCAAACAACGTTGATACTTTTTCTGACAAATCTTGGCCCAACCGCACCATTTCACGAAGCTGCAAACGCAAAAACCGCACAAAAACAACATCTGCTTCTTCATCGTGCACCACGCTAATTTTAGCGCTCTGCGAATGAGATTAATCTTAAAAGGCAATAATTTGAATCACAAGTTCTAACTGAACAACGCACCACTTTGGGTTTTTGGAATTTCAGTTGGTTCGATGCGATCGCGAAAAGCACAATCCACGCGTAGACAAGGTCCGTTAGCGACTGCTTAAATGACCCTAATTTTTTTGGCTAGTACTTAGCACATCTTTAAGTCAAAGATCATTTAAACGCACCGGCGAGCTCAAAAATCGCACTAGACCCGACTAAAAAGGACGGAAATTGTAGTAGCAGCGAAAGGCGTCGGAAAGTGCAGCGCATAACTTGATGCTCGATCTGTTTGACTGACATCTTGAACACCTAATTAGAATGCGTTTTAAGCGATAACAATTAATTTCTATAAACCAACCTTTTGGAAAAAGCCAAATAAAATAACATTAAGGGCTTAGCCAAATATCCTATTTCTTCGATCCCCCCCCCCCCCCCCCCCCTCTCGATCAGAACCCGAACAAAAATTAGCAACGAAAATGAACATTAGACTACCGAGTTGGGAGAAGTTTTTGGGCGCTAGTTACAAAGCCGAGTTTTTTGAAAATAGGGCGGACCCTTTTGTTTTTTACAATTTTTTTTTTATTTTAAAATTGGTCAAAATAAATATTATATTCGTGATCGGCAACCTCAAAAACTTATAAAGTCATTTTTTTAGGAGTTAAAAAAAAAATTGTAAAAAACAAAAGGGTCGCCCCTATGGTTTTCAAAATTCAAAAAACGACTTTGTAACTAGCGCCAGTTTTTGGGACCGGAAATAAGTCTTTACAAATAAAAGTCCAAGTAATTTTTATTAAAAAAAAAATCAAGGGAAATGGAAAAAAGATTTGAACAATTCCTTCTTCATATCATCAGCGTTTGGCAATCAATCATCAGAGCATGTTGCAGTGGTAGTTGAGAAAGACCAGCAATACCTGTGGGAGTTGGGTGTAAGTGGGGTTAAAAATTAGTGTTCGACAAATGAACGATTTTCGGTAATCGGTATGGGTATTTCGGTATCATGTCGATACCGAACAAATATCATAAAAAAGTACGATCAGTGGCGGAACAGGACAAAACTCTGCCGCCGAAACTCAGCCGAAACATAACTTAGCCGGAAAAGGGTTTTTTCACAATTTTTTCCCGGCTGAGTTATGTTGCGGCTGAGTTTTGTCTCGGCTGAGTTTTGGGGTGCACCGCGATCAGTAGACCGTTCGGTATATACATATACCATACCGGTCGGCATACCGAAAAATACCGCGATATACCGATACCGTGCCGAACAGCATTTAAAATATTAATTTGAAATTTTTGCTTATTTATTGAAATGCTGCCCTCCTATTCATCTGCGCGTGGTCTCTTTAGAAGTGCCATTAAATTTGGCTACCGGTCAAAATGTCCAATGGTCAAAATATCCAATGGTCAAAATGTCCAATAGGCCAAAAACGGTCAAAATGTCCAATAGGCCAAAAACGGTCAAAATGTCCAATAAGCTAAAAACGGTCAAAATGTCCAATGGTCAAAATGTCCAATGGACAAAATGTCCAATAGGCCAAAAACAGTCAAAATGTCCAATAAGCTAAAAACGGTCAAAATGTCCAATGATCGTTTTTATTATTTCAATCCGTTTTTTCAAAATGAGTGTGAATCTTAGAAAGCACTACTAAGTTGAAATATAAAAAAATTGAATCGAATCGAATAAGTTTCATCTCAAAAAAACGGATTGAAATAATAAAAACGATCATTGGACATTTTTATTGGACATTTTGACCGTTTTTGGCCTATTGGACATTTTGTCCATTGGACATTTTGACCATTGGACATTTTGACCGTTTTTAGCTTATTGGACATTTTGACCGTTTTTGGCCTATTGGACATTTTGTCCATTGGACATTTTGACCTAGCGCCATTAAATTTGTATTTTAACTTTGGCATTCTGACCGTAAATGCGCCAACTATCAACGGCAACACGACCAGCAAGAGGACAAGGGCCGGCCCGCGTCGGCGGTGTGCCGTTACGTCCGCCGTCCGGTCTAAGCCCAGTGGGTCTGTGGTGTCCCGTGCCAGTGCGTTGGCGTCACTGTCGTAAGGCATCGGCATCTATCGGAAAAAAGGGAGACCGTAAGCAGTAGAGCATACAGCACTTGGCCTTAGCAATTTCCCATTACAGTACCCTCTCAATTACGGTGGATTATCGTACAAAATCCGTCAATAAAATACTTGGAAAATATTTGATTGGCTTTATACCAACAATTAGGCAATCATGATCGGAAAAAGAGTTCAATCAATGAATTTACAAGGTTTTTTTTGGAACCCGTCATGACGGATTCAAGAGAATGCAATTTTGAAGGTCCACAATAAGGCCGCCAAGGTTGAAAATAAGGGCAAATATTTTAAAATAGGGCAAGAATTTTTAATTCATTTCCTTTAAAGAAATAAGTTAATGCTAATTTGTAAGGTGGGCCATCGGTGACGATGGCGCCGTCGGGAAATTTTTTTATTTTTTATTTTGTCGTATTATTTAACAGATAAAGCACCAAAAATGGTAAATTAATATTTACAAACCTTGGGCTTTTTTACAATAAATTGAAATAAAATTCAAAGCCCTAAAAATAAGGGAAACTATAAAACAGGGGCAAATGTCCTAAAACAGGGATAAAATGGGAGGCATCCCTGGACGGATTGCCAAAAACACAAAAAGTCGGCGATTTGGACCGCTGATTTAGTTAATTCGATCGGTCAGTGTTAAAACGGACTGATCGCTGTCTTCGGTCGATTAAATTAGCCGTCCGATCAATTGTCAGGGATTCATAGGCTTTAGTGATCAGGATTGATCACTGCACTTTCATTTTGACCGCATCACTCACTCACCCACCCTTTGATGTTTTGCATTGCCATCGTCGCCTGCCGAACGGTCCGTGCCCTCGCCCAAAATGTCGTCCCCAGCGTTGTCGTGCTCGAAATGGCGTTGTTCCGCCCCAAGCGCTAATCGTGCTGGTGGTTGTGGCGGTGCCGCGGCCCCGGTTTTACGCCGCGGATAATACCGAAAATTAGTGCCAACCGAAAGGGGCAAGTCCTGGGCAAAGAATAAATATAGTCGTTTTTATTTGTGATCAGCAAATGTGATTTTTCGGTATTTCGGTATTTGCCGACACCGAAAGTATACCGAAATCTCCAAAATATTTCGGTCGGTATACCGAAAAATACCGCCGTATACCGATACTGTGCCGAACACTAATTTTAATTCGGCCCGGCGCAATCAAACCGGAAAATCTGATTATGCAAAAAGCATTAGATTCCACAATACCACAGGGAGGGATTCGGGCCCCTTTCTGGAGTAAACTTTCAATTTTCAGCCAAATTTTTGCAATTTTTAAGAAATTTTCCTACCCCTGGAAAATGTCTCTGCCCAAGACGCGGAGAAATCTTGGGAAAATTTTGTACAAAATTCTCTTGGTCCCGCGCCCTTTGCTAATTTTAACAATTGTTTCGAAATTTTTTGACCATTTGCGCACGAAGAAATGCCCATGTGTTGCACAAATTTTCCTCACAAATGCACACCTTGGGGGAAATAATGAAATTATTTTTTAAGAAATTTTTTCATTTCACTTTTTACCTCGGACCATTGGCGCCAATCTCTGGCGCACCCTTTGCCCTTGGGCAATGCGCCTTCCTGCTCCAGGCAATGCTTAATTCGTTCTAATTAACGTTTGATCATAATGGTTTGGGTGTTGGATTGCAATTCGGACCCCGAATGGATTGACCTCTTAGAGACCTGCTGAATTTTGAAAAACCCGGGAGAGAGAACGGGGACCGATGATGAGCCGGGAACGGGAAAGGGACCCCCGGAAAATCCTCGCCGGGGCCTCGCCTCGTTCCCGTCCGGCCTTTATTGTGTCCGACAAATCCCGAAAATTGCGAACCCCGATGTCGGGGTAAAAAAAAACGACAACATCTCACCCCGACATAATATCACCTCGAATAAATCTCTTTAAACTTTCTTTAAAATTTAGTCTAGCCTTTGTTGGGCCGAGCTTTCTGTCAGATTGTGTCGGGGTGAGATTTTGTCGGCATACGATTTACGATATTCGATACCCGGCTTTTTTCGACCCGAAACCCAACCCGTCCTTTTTATAGGCCCCTGGCAATTCTGTGTAACAAGTAATTACCCTAATTATGGTAATTTTTTTTCCTAATTTCCCCCCTTTACTTGGTCTAACCGTCCTTGCCCATCGGCACTGTCCTCGTGCCGTACTCCGATCAGACAAAATCGGCCAGCACAAACGAGCGCACCTCCGCCACAATTCGAGAAAATTAAATATTTTTAATAAATTAAAATTTAATTATTTAAATAAAATATTATAAATTAATTTTTACTTTTTTGTCACAAAAACACCTCGTGCCCGCCGTCGAACTATCTGGAATACTTTTAAAAATTAAAAATAATTGTCTATAAATTTGATCACCGTCTTCTTGGAAAAGAATGGGCAAAATGAATGTAAAATTTTGGCACAAAATCAATAGAATGGCACAACAATGGGACAAAGGAGGGGATGAAAGGCGATGATGCCATTGGCAATGTTTTGGACTGAACACCCGCGGGGCACACACTAAACGAATAATGATTAATTAATTTAAATATATAATTAATAATTAAGTTTTGTAATTTTAAATAAAATTAATTTAAACACTTTTCGTTGTATTAAAAATTAAGTAAATTAAAAATTTTAAGTACTTTTTGCAGAAAAAAAAGAATTGCTATATTAAAAATAGTGTTCGGCAAATGCTTTTCGGTATTTCGGTATAATACCGATACCTAAAATATACCGAAATCTCCGCAAAATTTCGGTATACATATACCGATTAGTATAACCAAAAAAAAACCGAACGGTATACCGAAAAATACCGCGGTATACCGATACCGTGCCGAACATTAATTTAAAGTGATGAGAATAAATAATAATTTCCTGTTTTTTTATTGAATTTTAATTTAAGAAAAATATTTTACCGATTTTTCTTTTCGGTGTAACCATTTCAGCCAATTTACAATTGCATAAATGTTTTAAATAATTGAAGACAACATATGTTTTTGTACATTTGCGTGAGAGAATATTGCAGCACCGGCGAAGGGACCCAAAAAAGGAAAAATAAATTTGCTAAATTTCCTCACTAAAAAGGTTTTTTTGTACGCCTAAAAAAATAAAACCAAACTTTATTTGGATTTTTTTTTTAAATATATTTTAAACATTTTTTCGGCAAAAATGAATGCTCATTTTTGCCGAAAATTTATAAATGTGAAATGAATGCGCCGCGCCAAGCACAATTTTATTGAATAAGCAAATGCTTTTCATCCGTTGCCGATGGGATTAAATTCAATTTTTGTCTTCTTTCCCCCTCTCTTTTTTTTCTGTTTGTTTGAAATTCAATTTGAAGGTCAAACAGTGACCCTTTAAAAGTGAATTGTGCTGTTTGAATGGAGAGGAGCCAAGAAAATGAACTTTTCAGACGGGAGAATTTTTTAGATTTTTTTTTTTTAAAATTTTGAAAAACTTTTTTTTTTTATACTCTCCTGTTTTTTTAAATGGCTAACAACAAATTTTTTTTTGTCTCTTCTAAAGATTATCAGCAAAAGAAGTGAAATTGGTGGTTTTGTTTAGCTGACTTTTTCTGAAATTCTTTTTTTCTATAGAAAATTTTTAAAAATAATCCATCACTTTTTAAATTAACATATTTTTTTTTAAACCCGAGCCAATATTGCCCACCCACCTTCTTCGTTCGATTAGGGTTGCCCTCGTACCCCTCTAATTTTCCCATTAACCCCCGCCCCCCTTCCATGCCAACAATGGGAGAGCAGTAACAAATTAAATGCGTCTTGGAGCGGATGGGAAAATCCATCTTTGCCCCGCTGCCCCTAAAAAATGAGGGGTCTTCGGCACTTTTCTGTCCTTCAAAAATGGCCCCGGGGCAATGCGGCGTGCCGTCGTCGTCGACCACGGCGGAAATAAATACCCCCCCCCCCCACCCCACTAATTTTGAACAAAAAATGGAGGGCAAAGAAAAGGGTCAAAGGGTGCTGCCCCCCCCCCTACCCATTTTGGGGTGAAAAATCTGAGAAAGACTAAAAAACGCAAAAATATGTGACAAAACCTATGGGGGGGGGTGGTCTGTCATTAAGAAAAAGTCTCAGAGGCTAAGCCACCGAATTTGTCTTGCTAATTAAGCCAGTCGAGAGCTCGGACAGACCTAAGATTTTGTTTTTAATTTGGTTAGCCTTTGATAAATGTTCTGACAAATTTTTGTCTAAAATCTTTTTAAAAAGGCGGAATTTAAGAAACGACCTCCCAACAGCAGATGTATCAGCATTTCAAAATTTGAAACCCTTCGGGGTTAGAGAATTTCGGGTTAAGGCCAACTTAAAGTTAATTAACGGAGCAGCAAAGCACCAGAGGAAACAAAAAATTCAATGACTGGCTTTATTTTGAGAAGTTTACAATGTAAAATCTAAAAAAAAAAAAACTGAAAAAGTTACTACACTAAGGGTTGGGCCCGTTAAAAAAACTTTTTTTTTTTCTCGTAAAATATATAATTTTTTTTTAAAATTCTCTCCCCCTCCCCTTGGGCAAAACTGCAATTAGTTAGGCCACGCGGGCAAAATAAGAAATGTGTGGCACGCCATCTCCGCCGGACAACAGCAGAAGAAGAAGAAGGAGCACTCGAGGCGCACACACACACATATTTTGAAGTTGGAAAGGAGGCGATTGTCTGCCGGTTAATGAACCTTATGGGCCCCGAGAAATTATGAGAAGTCATGGAAAACTCAGAAAATTCATAAATTTAAAAAAATTGGATTTTTTTTTTTTTTGCTACTGTATTAATGAAAATATGTATTATTTTTAATTTAAGACTTCAAGTTTAAAGGAATAACAAAAAAAAATATGGGAAAAAGGCAATTAGAAAATTGTGAAATAAAAACCGAAAATTTTCATACAAAAAAATTGAAAATACTAACAAAAAAAAGAAGGTAACCAAATAATAATGGCAATATTTAAAAGGTCAATTATGCCACTTTTTTTTTATGGTGACTTTGCTTTTCAATTTGCCAAAAATTTGGCAATTTTTAAATTACGAAAAAAATGTTTGCCATAATAAAATTAAATTTCTAAATGCCTTTGGGTGTCGTTTGGTTTTATGAACAAAACGGTGGTGCCATTGCATCCGATGGCAGAGAAAAGACTCATTATTATTCATAGGTCTAAAGCTTGGGCAAACAAATCCCCCAGGGACGGGGGGGGGCAATAAATATAAAATGCATAAAAATAAATTTTAAAATCGCCAAAATTGTGAAAAATTCCATTTCATAAATATGAATTAGGTAATAGCTTAGCCTCAAAAAGAAAGACGAGCTCACAAAAATCTCATCTAAGCCAAAAACGATAAAATCTCAGACCTCCACATAGGTAACCTCGATTCGATATAATTCCAAATGAAATTTCCTAAATTTAAAAAACTTTCTTTGAAATTTTGTCAACAATTTAATGGACCGATATTTTTTGGGTTTTGTCGGGGTGAATGCATAAAGTCGATTTTTTGTAAAAAATTTTGAATGACACAAACTGAATTGAAAAATCACAAAATATTGAGAATTCTAAGGATTATAAAAATCAAATTTATTATTATTTTTTGTTATGCAATTTATTTTCTTTCTTCCGCCCCTCGGGCGTTTCACTGAGAGGGTTTTAGTGATGCCGCCCCTCAAATTTTAATTGTTTATTGAGTGCATTTTGCTGCTGCTTTCCCACTGGGAAAGGCGCTTTTCCCGAGACTCTTGGCATTTGGGAAAATTTTCCGTCGAATTTAATCGAATTTAATTCAAAGAAAAAAATGCAGAAAATTTGGCAAAACATATGAAAAACCTTGGGAAAAATAAAATTCCAATCGGACTAAGGTCATCAGGTAAAATGGTTCTCTAAAACTAAAAATTATTCATAAACGAAAAACAATGAAGCCAAAAACATTCAAGCGATAGTTTTCTGAAAACCTAACTCCCTAGTTTTTTTTGAAAAAAACTAGGGAGTTCGGTTTTTAAAAAAAACCTAGGATTAAGTTTTCGAAAAAATTAGGGTTAGGTTTTCGGAAAACTAAGGGATTAAACTTTTCGAAAACTAAATCTCCTGATTTTTTTTGGCTCCATAAACCATTCCTATGAAATTGAAAATTTCGTAATAATTCGGCGAGCGAGAAATTAGCTGCTAATTGCTTAAATTAGTATTATTAATTCATTCCATTACCCCCCCCCCCCCATCGTCCCATCTGTTGTTGGTTGTTGTTGGATAATGAATTGTGTGGAATGTGTGAGAGGGGGGGGGGGGGGCAGGGGACAATGGTTTCGGACTGATTGCCATGGGCCGGGGGATATTCGCCGTTAGGAGAAACGTCGGATCACAAGCAGGGGAATTAGGGGAATGATCCTCCTACCACAATATTCCTCGATCAGTCATTCTGTCAGCCGCTATTGATCACTTCTCATATCAATGGACAGATGGCTGATCATTCCTCGCCGACGCTAATTAGGGGAGGGGGGAGGGGGGGGGGGACGACGAATTAATTGAAGTATCAAATGGCGAAGTGCAAATTCCCAATAATTTTGGAAAATAAACGGATTAAAATTCTCTTTGTCATTTATTTTTTGAGAAGAGATTGATATTTCCGCTAATTAGATGGCGGGGGGGGGGGGTGTTCCTAGACATAATTATTCATTTTTCGAGGACAATTCCATACAAAAAATTAAAGACACCCATTCATTAATCTGTGGATGACCACAACGAATTTGGGCGGGCAAATTTTGCGTTCAAAAACAAATTTCACAAAAAATGGCTTAGCTAAGGAAATGAGATAAAAACAAATGAAAATTCCCGAGTCTTGCATTTATTTCTTGTCGTAAGAAACACAAATTTGTCAAAAAAATCAGATGAATAGCAGCAATTTGAATCGTTCATCATGTGTAGTCGGGAACCAATAATGTGTGTACACCTCGACCATACTGTAGCCAGTGTAATTGGCAAATTGGCTGACGGACAATCCCAAGGGCAAAACGCAAGCTCGTGCGGTGACTGTGCTGACACGCGCGATTACATAGGAATGGAACAGATCCTGTGAAACCATTGGCCCAATTTCCGTTTCAATTTTTTGCATTAAAGTGCCCAGTTCGGTAATTTTGTCATTTGCCCTAAAAGATTTAAAAAATATAAATAACAGGAACATTTCGAGAAAATAGTTTCAAAATATTTTCGAGCATAAAAAGGGTACCAAATTGTAAAAATTGTTATGTTATAAAAAATTGTGGTATTAGCTCAGTAGCTTAACCATAAGCAATCAATTATCCACACCCATCTCTTAAATAATAAAAATAAACTTGTAATTTTTTTAAATACATTTTTTATTATTGAAATATGTAAAGCTATTTGGTTCCAATTTTTTCCCCTTTCCAAATTTTTTATCATTTTTGAGGTTTTTTGCAGTATAGGCCCCCTCATTTTTATCATGAAAAATTCACAAAATGATGTCGTAGATTCGGGCATTATTTGCGCTAAACCATTTTTCAGCATTTTTAGCCCTCGTTTGGCTTCCAGATTGGTGGCGGATCACTGCAAAATTCATCCCCTTGTATCCTTTTACCATTGCGCAATAATCTGATGGGCACTTTTGCCAAAAATTTTCCATACGATCAAAATTTTGAGTGATCAAAACAATTGAAATGTATCTAAATGTTTAGCCACCTTATAAATAGACAATTCTTGATTGATTCGGATTCTTGGTAAGTATAATGCCCCAATAAAATGCCCTCATTTCCCGCCCCCTCCTATTTATTTTCTCGCTTATGCCATTATTTCTTTACCAAGTTCGAAATCACAAAAAATAGATACATGTGTCCAAGTTCTTTTTTGATAAAACACTAAAAAACGAAGTATTTGGAATGTTTGAACAAATTTTGAATTTTGAAGAAAATATTAAAAAATTCCAAATTCTGAGATCTCAAAAAACTGAGAATCTCAAGGATCGGGCTCAAAATGTAGAGGCCGCAAAATGTCGGGACACCAGCAAATTGTCCTACTCTCTGTCACTATTGAACCCTGACGAATTTTATTCAAATAAACCAACCCAACAGGTCCACTTGCCGAGGCAATCTCCTCCATTAGGGTAGCCGTGTAGTTGTATGCATACGGGTCTAAAATTTCCTCTTTTATCACTTCTTTGACAAGCCGGATAATTTCGTAAGGCCACGCGTTTTCCTGGGGATTAAAAAAGAATAAAAAAAATATATATTTATAGACTAAATTCACTAGACAAAATTGAAATATCCTTCCGTAGGTCCCCAGCAGGAGCACACTTGAGTGCCAGCCGAAGTTTTTGGGCTAGAACTTTTTTTTGTTGATAAAACAAATTCCAAAATTTGATGTCATTCGAAAACTTTATGTACTTGAAGCTATGAATAAGCAGAAGTTAAGCGACTAAACAATTCTTGAAAAAGTTACAAATTAAATTTTTTTTAAAAACAAATCAATGTATTAAAAAAATATGGACAAAAACTTCGGCTGGCACTCAATTTGCGAACACTCAAGTGATATGTACCGTAAGTCCCCCCTCTTCTCCCCCTCCAAAAGAAAAAAAAAAATGAGATAAATAGAAAAGATGGAGGAAAAAAGAGAGGAAAAGTAAGAGAGCGGAAGGAAGAATTATAGATGGAGGAAAATGAGAGTTACAGAAAAAACGAAAGTGACAGTGGAAAGACGCGAAAGAAAGACAGACTGAGAGAGAAGGTGAACGAGAGAGAAGGCAGTGAATTAGGGGGGGGGGACGAGAGAGAGGAAGATAATAATAAAAGTAAAACAAAGAAGAAAAATTAATGGAAAACAGGGAGATGAAGATGGGAGGCGAAAACAACAATAAGTGGGGGGCATAAAACTTATACAGTACTTTTGGTTCGTTGGTATCTTTCGCTACTGTAATCTGATACCCCCCTAAGTACGCATTCATGCACAAAAAACATACCAGCTCATCGCTAACCCATTGGGTTACGTTGCCAGTAATGTCTTCTGCATATTGCGAAATCTCCTCAAGCTCCTCGTCAACTTTTCGTTTATCACCTGCGTTTGTAATATTAGCGCACATCCCTCCGATCACTGCCTAAAAGAAAATAAGAAGGTATCATTTATTTTAAAAAAAATTCATATTATATTTTTGGGCTCGAAACCGTGTTCCGAAAATGTGCTGTCTCGGTATTCAGATTTTTAGGGATCGGAGTAACATTCTACCATATTATTAAAGCAAAAAACATTTTTTGAGTATCAATTATGGACCGGATTTTGAGACATATGCCTTTTTTTTTTGCAAACTTCCCTTGGTAAATACAGGAAAACAATTTTTTGATTTGGATCAAATTTGCTTTTTTGGAGTACTAATTTTCCATATTTGATTATGATAACTTACGAGTTTGACTGTATGTAGGGAAACAATTTCGGCAAGCCGTATGAGTGGGTGACGACGCGACGAATACGCCTCATAAGTATTGCGGAGTAAACACCTAAGTAAATAAAAATTGATTTAATCTTTAGAGAAAAAAGTTTTTTGATAAAAAAAACTATGGCATTACATGTCAACAACGGGCACGTCTTCAAAGATCTCGCGCAGCGAGTCATTTAAATCGAACAAATCAGTGGTTCCTGGTGCAGCCTTTTCGGTCACTAAAATTGTTTAAAAAAAGTATAAAAAACTTTTTGACCCTATTCATCTAATAGTCCCATAGTTGCCTGTCGGCACTTAAAATTTCGAAATTGGCTTAAATCTTAAAATTGCGATTTTTTGCGATTTGAAGGTAAAGATTCCCTAAAAATATTCCCGACAATGCCTATCAGAAAATTATTTAAAAGAATTTTTTTGTCCTCTCCTCGAAATTCACAGAAAAAGTTCAAATATAATTTTGCTGAGGAAATTTTACAGTTTTTGATGCTGTCCAACGCAAAATTTGCATCTTCGTACGAAAGAACCACAAATTGTTCAAGCACTTCTAAATAAGTAATTAAATAAATAGAAAGGACATATTTTAGGCCTAATTTAAACTCCACGAAGGAGTGATCTGATGGGTTGTTTTTTTTTGATCAGCCCCAAAAATAGGCAAAACATTCTTTTTTTGTTTCTGAAATAAGTTTAATACCACTAAAATTTGGGAATGAAACAAAACTTACGCAAATATGTCAAATACAGTGCATCCAAATAGTCATGCTCACTGAACCGTTCGAAAAGGCGAGAAAACAGTGATTTGAAATCACTGATCAGCTCCAAAATTCGCATGTCTTTCGTCCTTTGACAATTCACGTTGACTACGCGATTGATAAACTCAAATTGAATAATTATTTATTAATTAATAATGCCGAAATATTCATTATTAAAATTAGCAATGCTAATATTATTAATTATAATTAAAATGTTATTTATTCATTTGAAGTGATTATCAATGCCCCACACGCATGACGTCCTTTGGTCGGAGCTCCCATTCGCTGCACACATACAAAAATTCACGTTTAACGCTCACACTTCGGACCCATGCGGGATCGGTGACTTCTTGAAATGCTTCAGTCAGTCGTTCCAATGGCAAATGCACTTTCTGTAAGTTCAGAAAAGATGTCTGGCAAATTAAAAAGAGATGCCATCAAGGCTATAGAAAAACGTACAAACAAAAAAAAAAATTTGTAAATAAAAACAAAATTTTGAAAGTTGAAGACGAAAACGAAACCCAAAAAGGAAACTCAAAAGTGCCGGAAATGTAGAAAAAAAGAAAACAAAATTTCGTCCAGCCCTGATTTGTATGAAGAATAATACTTGAACAGGAATCTGTCAGTGGAAAAAAAAATCTACAATAAAAATACATACAGTAACATGAATAAAAAATAGATGTCGTTACAGTATGAAAATTATAAAATCGATATAGTGCATGGTGTGAAAGAAATGTACAATAGGCATATTATTATTACAGTATGCTTATTGTTGAACCGGGAGACTTAGATCTTCCAGGATTCTGTTTAAATACATGCACAAAAAAATTACAATATCGTAATAAGCCAGGCCCTGTGTTGCTCGGATGCGACTCATCGCACTTTCGATAACTCGTGTTTGCTCCCCAAACTTTTCGTCCATGAAAGAATGCAGGTGGCCAAGTGCTCTCATCATGGGATCATCATGCTATAATATTTGCATCTTAATTAATGTTCGGCATATCGGTGGTATTCGCTGTATTTTTCGGTATATACCAGCGATGCCGCCCGCCTATCTCCGATTTCAAAAATCGGAAAACGGGAATTCCAGTCTAAAATCATCGGAATCTTGGATGAAAAAGAAAATCGATTTTAGGCCTAATTAAAAAAAAACTTGGTTTTTCCCCCAAAAATATCGAAATTCAGATAATTCTTATGGGAAATCTGCTTTTGTAATCAGAAGTTCGAAAAGTAAGAGGGATAACGGGTTTTAAATGGCGTCATGGACATGTTCTTTGGGCTCAAGGCATGTCGAAAAGGTCGGGGAAAGGGCACAAATAGAGAATTCGGGGCCATAGGGAGTCCGAGTCAAACCCTAATTTAAACGACCTGTCTCGCAACAACAACAACAACAACAAAAAAGCCGGCCCACAATTCTGACCGGAATGAAAGACTCAATGCACGCAGCGAGAATGGTTCCGGCGGGGCCCGTCAACTTCAAAAAGTGTTTGCTCCTTTCGCTGATGGTTCGCAAATGACCAAGCAGGTCGAAAGCGGGGCCAGCCAAGAGATTGTACTCAGTGGTCATTTTTTTCATTACGCCAATAGCTGAATGAAAAATTAGTGAAAATGTCAGGGCAAAATGGGAATTTCAACTTTTGACAATCCCAAAAATTAGGGATCAGAACGGGGGTTGCGATCAAGAGACGGGGTTTTACAACAATTTAAAATTATAGGGCTCGAAATTTTGACTAAAAATTTGTTAAAATTCTCAAAAAATCAAAATGTTTTGGAGGTTTTTTGGAACAAATTTTTGGAATGACAAAAAACGTACGGTCTTCATTTGGAGCAGAAGCAGCGGTTGCTGAACAACAGCAGAACAAAGTGGCCAAACAGAGGAGGTAAAGCGGCGGCGATGCATTGGGCTTAATTTGTAAAAAGACACTCATAATTTTGCTCTAAAAAATGGTGACTTAATTCAAAAAATCCATTGAGTAGGGTCGTCCTCCACCCCCCCCCCCCCGGCTTTTTTCGTTTCTCGCGACTCGATATCCTGACTGCTCTCGGCAATTCAAATGTTGTAAAATTTTCAAAAATAATAATTTGATAAACTGAAGAAGATAATGGATTTAAAAAGATGTTTAAAAGCTAGCAAGCCAGTGAAAAAAAAGTTTTTCTTGAATTTTAGCAGTCACAAATTTGTTGTTCCCATTTTTGTACGCCTGACTTTGTAATGAAAATCTAATTAACTTGCGCGCCCAATTTGTCGCTATGCCCAATTTTCTGAATATCGTATTTGCCAACATTGGAAGGCCAAGAGCTTCCACTCCGGCCCTCCTCCTTGTTAAGGGGGACTGCTGCTGGCTGTGTCCATTTCAAAAATTACGGTATGTTCAAATACAAATTTAAGGAATTATACAATTAACAATTTACCGACCCAAGGAACACTCATCAGCATTTGCGCCCGCCGCTGTTGTTGTTTTAATTTAAAATACCGCCCAGAGTTTTCTACATAAAATATGGGAGGAAAAATATTGAAATTAAATATAAAACGAATCAAAAATAGACAATAAATGCACAGTAATGGTCATCATATCTTTAGGCATTCCATTATCATTCAATTCTTGGGTGACCATATATTACTGTATTATTCGTTTTTAAATATTTTTTTTTCTAAAAAATTTTACTGCATAAACATATAAACAATGACTGACCAAATGAAATTTTTTTTTTATTTGTACGCTTAATTAGGTTAGTTATATCCCGGCCCTTGTCCTCTCCCCCCCCCCGCTCTCTCTCTCTACTCTCTCGTCGCCCGAGGTGAAAAGGAAAATCATAGGCACTTTGCCTTCAGCAAACAATTCATTAAAATGGACGGCAGTAAACTGAAACCCCTCACATTTACCCTATGCTTTGGGCTAGGCCAAAGGCTTTCGCTCTGTTCCTGTTTTTTTAAAAATCCCGTAAAAATCGATGACAGGTTTTTTGGGAAGGGCAAGCTTTGTTAGGTGAGTGCTCTAACGATCGGCATAGGGAGAAGCCATATTCTCTAGGCTTAGGGTTAGACCACAGCTTTTTGAACTCTTTCTCTCAATTCGGTCGAAATCCCGCAAAAAAATATTTATTTTCGGGGGGGGGGCGGTTGGAGATCGCCCCCCGCCCTTTTCTTTTTGGCCCATCCTTTGGCGATGGTCGTCGTATATCAAAACGGGGGACCAACTGTTGCTAGAATCGAGAAATAATAGCCTTTTAAGATTAGACAGTTTGGTGCTAAAAGAATACTAACACCAGTGCTTATAGGAACATCTGCTACCATAGGAAGAATAGCTTTTAGAGAAAAGATTCACAAAAAAAATATTTTGCAACATTTTCGGCGAATGATTAATGGATTGGACACATAGGCCAATGTTTATGTAACATAATTCTTCTTTTTAAAAATGATGGTCAAAACGTTAAAAATGATCCAATTAATTATAATTTTATTTTAAACAAAATAAACAACAAAACAATACACAACAACAATAAAGCTCGGATTCGAGATCAATTTGACGAACAAATAATGATGCAATAAAAGACAACAAAAACAAATAGACTAGGAATGAAGGACATGGAACCTAAATTTGAGGGACACTAATTGGTATTCAAGCCAAAATTGAATTGGCAAAAAATATGGCACATCAACTTGGCAGCATGGTCAGTGAAGGTCAGTCGGCAACGGCACAAGAAACTTGGCCACATCCAACAGAAATTCGTCACACAAATACGGGCCAACCAACTGCACACCCAACGGTAGCCCTCCGGCACAACGGGTGAATGGCACCGAAATGGCCGGCACACCTGTGATAGTGTTTTTTTTGGCGTATGTGGCTTTGATTTCGAATCAAAAGGCGTTCACTAAATTACCAGCAATATTGGCAGGGACCAAAAAGAAGTCGTCCATGCGAAATTCGACACGCGGTCGTCCAAGTGATTCGGAGAGTAATGGGGCCGAACGACGAGTGGCCGGCGTCAGCAACACATCGCATTCCGTCGCAAACACTTGTTGGAAATCGCGTTGAATCAGCCGTCGCACACGAAACGCTTGGCCCACAAAATTGTCATAATTCCTACAAGAAAAGGGGGAGGGAGAAGGGAATGAAGGGTCATAGAAAACCATAAAAAAATTGACTAAAAAATAAAACATATAAAAATAAAGGAGGGATAGAAAGATGGATCAATTAAATAGTAACCTTTTTTTTTGTCATTAAAATTATACAATAAAACATCCAATTAAACTCACTCTCGAAGGCCAAAATAATTGCCCGCAAAAATTCGACGTTTCACGTTTTGGCCAAGTGTTTCAGTTCGACTGGCGGCAATCTGTTCAGCAAATATAGGGTTGTCCACATCGGCGGCATTGTTATGGCCGTATCGGATGCCATCGTATCTGTACGCAAAAAAAAATGGCATCATCTTATATTTGAAGCCTCAAAAATTTCTCATAGATTTACAAATAAACAATTGTTTATAGGAACATAACCAAGTAGAAATTGACCATTTTACACAAATGATTTAAAAAAAAAACCCTTTCTTAAAGAACATAAAATGGTTCAATAACATGTCCGTTGTGGTCTAGTGGTTAGGATTTGAGACTCTCACTCTCAAGGCCGGGGTTCGATTCCCCGCAACGGAATAAATTTTTTGATTTTTTTTGGACCTTGCCATGTTGGACGCCACGTCGCGGTCGGTCAGGATGGCATAAACACGGATGGCCAACGGCCAGTTCGGCATGATCACCTTCCGAATACGAGCACCTGCACGTTCAAAGTGCGCAATTGCATCGTTCCACGCCTGTTGAGCATCAGACGACAGCAAATTTGGCACATCAAACTAAATTTTAAAAGCATAGGAAAAAACCATTGAAAATTATCAAACAGAAAAAAATAATTAGAATTTTAATTTACCTCCGGTACGCCAACAGTGAGCGCGTTCAGATCCGAAGGGTCAAATGACTTATGTGCGCTGTTGGCTGCCACCACATCGTCTGGCAAACTGGTGGAGTCCAGCGTATCGTGGCCCTTCATAATGTCTAAAAATGTACAAAGTTTCAAAAACTGGCAAACTTTATGGTCCGTAATTTCCAAAAATAAAATTATGAACTTTGCATCCCTTTAAAAATAGGATTTGTTAAAAAAATATACAAAACAACATATTTTTTTTTGGTCCATCAAAAACCCATTATTATTTGACCCACCAAAAAATCTTCGACACTCTACCGCCGTGCGCGTAAAAATGGAAGGTGTGTCAAGCGAATTGTTCAACGGCACCAACCCGTGGCGCGACAGTCGCCCGTATGACGGCTTAAAGCCGTACACGCCGCCGAACGATGCCGGAAAGCGCACGGAACCGCCCGTATCACTGCCAAGGGAACTGGAACAAACAAAATTGAAGTGCAGAAATATGGATGAAAAATAAATAAAATTATGACAATCGTCGTCTATACAATCCAAAATTTAAAGCGAGACAAAGCCGGTTAAAAACATTTATACATTTCCGCCACACCGGAGGCCACCGCCACCGCACAACCACTGGACGAACCGCCGGCAATGCGAAAGTCGGTCTCGGCGTCAGCAGTACGACCATCAATTTGTGATGACGTCGCGTACATTGCATGAAGGACCGGGCCAAAAGCGCCAGAACATCCCGAGGAACCCATGCCAAATTCGTCCATGTTCGTTTTTCCGAGCATACAACCGCCTAAAAAGTGTGAATTTTTGTTTAAAATTTAATGACATTAAGTCACCGATACGTGAATATTAATCAACCACCACACTAAGCCTTTAAAATTTTTTTTTTTTGATTGTTGTCGCTGAGAGATGACTTTATTTTAGCGAATTCTTAACTAGCAAAGAATTTGTTAAAATACCAATTTAATTTTATATTTATTTGTCCAATGATAACGTTTTGACTAATATTAATTTATGAATGAAATGTAATAACACCAAAAGTGGACCATTGTCGAGAAGTCGTTGCACACAAGTGGCCGTGTAAGGCGGCACAAATTCGCTGAGCATTTTCGAGGCGCAAGTCATCCGTACGTCTTTGACCCTTAATTTGACACCTTACGACAATATGAATAAAAGTTAACATATTTCTATGTAATGCGGTATAAAATACTAACATCTTATTCCTTAAATCGCCAAAAAAAAACTCCTGACGTATAATTGTCCTTGATGGTCATGACAAATGGGCTATTCCGGCTCTTTTTGAGCGCCGCTTTCCACTGCGTTTGGGCCAATTCGAACGTCTCACTGATCAAAAAATTCAAATGGCGAAAGCGACTGGCACACTCAATTGACTCCTTGATACGGTGCATATTCTAATGACTGTATGTATGTACCATACACCAAAATTAAACAAAAACGGCAGATAAATATAAATATTTTCGGGCTTTTTTTTTTTTACCATTTCCGGACACAACAAACAACCACCAACCAACTGATTGATTATATTGAATGTAATTGGAATATATATGGAAGGAAATGTGGGAATGTTTTGTTTGTTGGTGGTAAATAGGTGTCCACAAAAAAACGTCAAACTTCACAACAATAAAATGTAGCATTGCAATTGATAATAATTATCGTTTTTTGTTGTTGAATGAAAATCCAACCATCAAACATTTTTGATTTGGGTGTCCCACAACAGAATAGATAGAGGAGAAGAGGAGAGGATAGAGGCAACGAAGAATGAATAGCGCAACACAAGAAATCACAAATTTTGTTTTGTTTGATCGTTTTTCCATCATAATAATTTCTCCCCATGAGCAAAAGTGCACCACCGCCACACATCAAAAAACAACGCATCACCAGTCGAAAAAGCGCCCGCCCCGTCATCCGACCGCACACAGCCGATCCGGACGGTTTAGCCTCTGTTCTTCAACTGATTGCTCAACCAATCCAACCCTTCGTACAGTCCGTCGCCCGACGTCGCACAGGTGGCCTGGATGTACCAGTTACGGTTCCGCAACTGAAAATTTGACGGAATAAAAAATGATAACAAAAAAAATGAAATGGGGAATAAACGCCCAAGCCTTCGAAATGAGTCAGCAAATAGTTAAATTAAGAACCAAGAATTAGGCCATGGTGCTGAAAATGTTCGTAACAAACAGATAAAAAGCAAACATTAAATAGTTTTCTTAGTCCCACCCAATTGAAATTTAACAAAAAGACTGCTGACTCTTCAATAAACATTGTACATCAACAATAATTTTGTAGACGTATTATTACATTGTGAAGTCCAAGTCTGTCCGTAAGCTCCGCAGCGTTCATCGCGTTTGGCAAGTCCTTAACATTGTATTTGATTACAATTTGTTAAATTAAAAAGATTTTTTTCGCAATATGCCTTAAACTCAAGTATTTAGGCGGAATTTTTAAAGATTCCTGACAGGAAACCAAAACTAATGCCTTATTTTATCTTAGCTGAATGATCTTGTGACTTTGTACAAAAGTACCAAGACTTGCCTAATAAACATTTCGAAAATGATAGCAACCTAATGAAAATGGGTATGGGTGTTACCTGTTTGTTGGCGAACACCAACAACACCGCGTCACGCAACTCGTCTTCCGCCAACATTCGCATCAATTCCTCACGTGCCTCACCAACACGCTCACGGTCATTGCTGTCCACAACAAAAATCAATCCTGAAGAATGAAATTTAGGGGTTTGAAACAATAATGGGTGAGAATCCCACATTCAAACAAATCCTTTTTTTTCTAAATTTTTGTTTGACAAAAGTATCCGCGATTTTAGCATAATATTTGATTGGTGATTCGATATTAGGTTTTCAAAGCGTTATACCACGTTTTGGTACAAAATGAAAAATGACTCGTTTCGGTATATAACGTTTCTATATTTTTATTTGTATCGAAATGATGCTCGAAATGGGTTTTTGACGTAATGTAAAAAAAGTTCCTCAATATACAATAGATCAACAAACCTTGTGTGTTCTGGTAGTAGTATCTCCAAAGAGGACGAATTTTGTCCTGACCACCCACGTCCCAAACGGTGAACGACTAAATTGAGACAAATTCGATTGTAAATTTGGATGAGCAAAAAGCTTACGATGTTTTTGTATTCGACAGTTTCCACGTTGAAGCCTTAAAAAAAGTTTTCAAACTAGTAGAGTCCAAGTCATTCAAATTTGCAAACAGAACCCAGCTGGAAAGCTCAGAAAAAAGACTAGGCAAAAAAGGCTAAAATTTTATTTTAGCCGGCTTCTTTTTCTTTTGCAAATACAATGGCAAAACTTTTTAACTTTTATTGCCATGGCCTTTTGAACAACAACAGCCCACTAACCAATTGTTGGGATGGTGGTGACAATTTCGCCCAATTTCAACTTGTAAAGAATGGTGGTCTTTCCCGCTGCGTCCAATCCCACCATCAAAATGCGCACTTCCTTTTTGCCAAAGAGTCGACTGAACAGACCAGAAATGGCCAAACCCATCTTATGATGGCAAAATTGACGATTAAATCAAGTCTGAAAGGGTAAGGTTGATAAAAAGACGAATTAACTAATTGAATAGTGACAATAAATGGTTTAGAAATCAAAATAAATTGGGGGCTATTGAGATTTTATCGTAGTGTTCTCATATTTTTTGCAAAACTCGTGATTAGGAGTGCCCAACATTGGGGTTTAGGCCTCCCATCCAAATATTCCATAATTTATCAAAGCAACCTTTGTGCTTCGATCTCAAACTTTTGAAAAAACTCATTGGAACATAAAAAAGTAATCATTTGGTATGAAAAATAGTCAAAAAAAAATATCCGTTTAAAATGAAAAATACTCATCGAGATTTTTTCTTGTCTGCTTTTTAAAATTGCTTAATTATATAATCCTGAATGGTTTGCGTTTTGCACATGCGGCTTAATCAACAATAAATAAAAGATGAAAGTCTGTATGTGTCATGGTTTGAATTTGTGTGTGGTGTTATTTTGTTTACACACCAACTCAAAAAACGAGATGTGTGCCAATAAATAGAGAGTGCGAGACGCCAAACGAATTTCCCCTTTTTCTCTAACACCCTCTTAGTTTGGCGCACTGTCTCTCTATTTCTAAGAAAAACATCCTACACTTCTATGCTCATAACTTTCGGTTTTTTTCCATTTGGTTTAGGCAGGGCTCCCATCTCCTAAGCTCTAATTCAAAGTACATACAAGGCGATTTCAAAGTACACAAAGGGGAAAATTTGTAAATTCAAAGTACACTCCAAAAATTTTCATTGGCAACATGACGATTCGTCCGGACGACGATTCGTCCGCCCAGCCAAAAACGTACGATTCGTCCGCTCAGCAAGAAAACTACGATTCGTCCGGACGACGATTCGTCCGGCAACGATTCGTCCGCCCATCCAAAAAAGTCCCAAAAACATAAAATTACCTTAAATTTTTGTGGTTTTCCTTTTGGCATTTTTTATAAGTTCTCTTATTAGCTATGTCAGATGTTAAAAATTGAAATAGTTTTATGTTTTTGGCACTTTTTAGCCGGGCGGACGAATCGTCTTCCGGACGAATCGTATTTCTTTTGCTGGGCGGACGAATCGTAGTTTTCTTGCTGGGCGGACGAATCGTACGGCAGCGGATGCGGTGCCGATAGCCGCCGCCGGGAAAATTTTTGAAAATTGGGTGTATTTTTCTAACAGATTTTGCACAAAAAATAATTGAATTAATGTAAGGTAAAAGGGGTCCTGTGGTGCCGATAGGCGCCATCGGAAAAAAATTTGAGAATTTGGGTCTGAGCTGCTAATGGATTTTGGCTTAAAAACTAATATTTTTTACATTTTTGGGCAAAAAGCCGTTTTCAAAGTACATCTTTGGAATAAAGTACGTATTTTGAAATAAAGTACATATAAGACCCCTGGGTTTAAGTGGCAAATTGTCGAAGCTGGCCAACGATCTTTCGGGCATGGTAAACGCACTTAACAATTTGCAGCCTTTGTTTTCCATCGAAACGGTCTTAGAGCTCAAACGTTTCGGTAGGTAGTGTTGCTTTTTTAAGTTATTTTTCCGTTGGTTTTAGCCATTTCCATCAAAGAATCCTGCAACCGACTCAGAGTCGCGTTGATGTTTGGCTCCCACAAAGCCGCCGCATTTAACCAACACCTCGACAATTACATTAGTCTGGCCATGATTGTAGTAAGTGTGCATAAATCTTTTCTTGCTGACATTTTTATCGGATACACCGAGCAAATGAAAAATTGGTGTGAATCAATGTTAGGAACAGCAGATGGCGTCGCGCATCTGGCTAATAGGTTAGAACGGTAATACTGTGCTTTGTCCCCCCCCCCCTTTTTTGTCTTTAAAACATGTTCTAGGGGGTTTTCGGGGTCGCTGAGCACGAATATGACATCCAATTCGACCAATTCCGAACCCCGGACCCGAATTCGAACAAAAATCGAAAAACTAAATTTTTCAAAATCGCATTTATTGCCCAAAATCTATTTAAATGCACGGAATGTAAAAGAAAAAGACGCATGACAAAAGAAATACACAACTATTCACATGGGTAAATATGTTTGATATGATCCCACAAATGAAAGAAAACATCGTCACCAAATCGCTTACGCCAAAGAAATTCGGGGAAATATTTATTGTTAGTGCCAGAGACATTGCCAGATTGGGGACGGAATTTGCGTTTGTAAGTGGACCACAAGCTCTCAATGTTTTGGGTATGTACATTGGGGTCATTGGGATTAAGGAAATATTCATGATGATTAACAGTGTGATGCTGATACCCCTGGGGGAGATTGGGAATCCCCCCATAAGCCTCCCACATATCGCTATGGATTATGCTCCCAGGGGCAATGTATTGCTCTATCAATGGCAGCAGATCTTCGGCTCGTCTGCGGTGCACTGGCACCATGAAAGCTCTTTCTCCATTTGTGCCGCGCTCAACTCCTCCGAAGAGCCACTCATTAACATTTCCTTTCAGCTGCCCTCTGTTGTATTTTCTACGCACAATGCATGTCTCGTCGATTTCGACGATTACCCCTTAAACTGAAATCATAACAATGCCCTAACCGTAGTACTCCAACCCTGTCGCCCTATTTGGATCGGGTGGCAGACAAAATATTCAGCGCATATGTCGCGGAAAAAGTTATGCCAATCTGTGATGGCATGTGTTGCGACTCCGACACCTTTTTCAATGTAATTAAAAGTGCCGAATTTGCGAGCCCACAGGTATGACAGATGGATTATTTCTTTGGTTGTCAAATGGGATCCCTCGAAAAAAGTGCCGCCTAAATAGCCAACTTCCCGCCTGCAATCTTTTGTGGTGCATCGCCATGTCCCATAACGACGATTGGGCTTTGCATTACGGTAGCTCGTGCCGCCGCCGCATTGTCCGCAAGTTCGGCGGGAATGGAAGAAGCCCATATTTTCGAGATTCTGATCGAATTCGTTGTCATCAATCGCGAGACCGGCATAGAAATTGGGGAGGTTAAGATTTTGGAATCGTTCTATGGCCATTTTTTTGGGGTGAGGAATAGGTATTCGAAAGAATGGTTTATTGCTGACAGCCGATGGTGGACCGACCGACACCCCCTCCGCGACTGGTGGAACACAAAAGGCGTTCCAAATTGGAGAGCAATGGACAAAAGCCAGCAGATTTTGAATTGGAGAGGCGAATGACACCAACAAATGGCCATTCCGTGCATTTAAATAGATTTTGGGCAATAAATTCGAATTTTGAAAAATTTAGTTTTTCGATTTTTGTTCGAATTCGGTCGGGGTTCGGAATTGGTCGAATTGGATGTCATATTCGTGATCAGCGACCCCGAAAACCCCCTAGAACATGTTTTAAAGACAAAAAAAAATTTGAATTTTTTTTTTTCAAAAAAGGGGGGGGGGGACAAAGCACAGTATTACCGTTAGAACACCCCAAGGTTATTAAGGAAACTGTTTTTGAGCCGGAGGTACTGCTTTAGATTTCTTTTTTTCAGATGCAGGTTCAGATTCGCATCCTGCACATTGATTTTACCCTTTTTATTTTTACATTTTATGCAAATTAGGTGGCCGAGGAATCCATCAAAACCTAACAAAAAAATTTCCATACCTTAAACAATTTATTCGTTTTCACACAAAGATTTAACACTTGGTTACATTTTGCCTGGAGGAAGACAGGATACGGTGATGAGCCCTTCCCAAGTTTTTGTCATCCTGTGAAATATTGTTTTGAAGTGCCAAAAAATTACGGGAATTGCCAAAAGTTTGATTGCCATAATACGCTTTTGTTAGATGTGCTTTTTTGAAGTGTTTTTGTGTTTTAAACATCTGCATCCGGGTTTTAGCACGGAATTTTGGTACTTTCCTGTTATGAGACTACAGGCCAAAATTTTAAAAAATCAACGAAAGATTTATGCGAATTTCTTTGGCGTGAAGATTGCAAACATCGCGGAGCTGATCCTTTTGACGATATTTTATCGGCAATTGTCGCATTTATGCCTCCTGAATAATCCCACCGCGCGCTATATGTTTTATGCGCGCCCTTTCGTTGATTTTTTAAAATTTTGGCCTGTAGTCTCATAACAGGAAAGTACCGGAATTTTTTTTAATATAAATATACGCTAGTAATTTTCGGGGTTTGTCCCTTCCTTTCTTCCCTTAAATCCTGCATTTCCGCTATGTCCATAATTTTGCATTTTCTCTCATTATTTTAATGGTTTCTAAATTAGAGCATTTATTCATTTTGAAATAATAGTTTGCAAGTGCATGACAATCAAAAATGGCCTCCTCTTCATGTTCCTCGCCGTCTTCCTCTTCAAAAATGGCGCAACAAATTAAATGTTCAACACCAAAATCAGTGATTTTTTCACTTTTTTATACATGATTATGGTATTGTATTACTGTCACAGTTGCCCATGGACGATGGGACGGAGGAAGGCGACGATGTCGAACAGTTGTTGGATCAGCACGAGTTGCGTACACTGTGCGACGAGCATTTGCTGAGCGGTGACTGTCAGACGGCCGCGTTTTGGGCCGAAAAATTGTTGGCACTGAGCAACGGACGGACACTGAACGAACGGTTGCCGGACATTGCGCATTATTTATCGGTCTGTAAGTTTTTAAACGGTCGGTGACAAATTTACAAATTTGAATATATTTTGGGATTGGTTTCTTATGTCAGTACCAGGATTTACTTAGATATAGATGATTATCAGGATATGTCCTGGGAAGTAAATCCCGAGCCATGGTTACGTTTTATGGTCAAAACACCATGGTAAGAGCAGAGGCAAACGCACCAAGATTTTGTTATGGATTCCGTCCCATCGTCCGCTATGATCCTGGTCTCGGTCCTTTCATTTTTTTAAATTCCGACTTACGTCAATTACATTTTTCCCATTTTCAGGTGCTCACGGCCGCCCAATTTTGGCAGACCATCATAACACTAATTGAACGGCACGATTTGTTTCCCAAGCATTTGGTGTTCGCCTTTTTCCACATCAACGCACTGTTCCATCGGGAACTGTACTCGGAGATCATTGCACTGCCTGTCGGCTATTTGGTTAACCATTTTTTGCACCAAATTTTTTTGGGTCACTTTTTTACCTCTCTCCACTTTTTTATTTTTTTTTTTCTAAGAAATCTCTTCAAAAGCATTCTGTTCTTTTTGAAAATTTGGACACAAATTATTTCGTCAAAATTTGATGGATTTGTTTTGTTTTGTTTTTCGTGACAATTTTTGCTGTTTTCCATTAAAATATCACAAATTTTAGTGCCATTGGGACGACGTGCCGTTCATACAGCCGGACAGTGCCACGTACATTTGTGCCGAAAATGACGCAGTCAGAGAGCCGCGCATTCGTCGACAGTTGGACACATTGGTGCGCGACAAGAAGTATGAAAGTCGAATGCTGTTGCTGTTGGCCAAGACGTACTTGATGGTGCAGAACAGGCCGGCCGCGTCCGGATGTTTGAAGTGCGTTTTGGCAATTTTTTGGGCATTCATTTAAGGGAACACCCATTTAAGTGAGTTTTTTTTTAAATTATGATGAGGGGATTAAAAAACAAATTTCATGTTTAGAGGGACCCTCATATGCTTTTTTTATAAAGAGCAATAGGTTGTCCAAAATTTATAACTTTTCATTGGCTGAATCAGAATCAATGCGCCAGTTCGACTTTTAAACCATTTCAGTACATTTTTTGGGGTTAGAATGGCCATTTTTTTTTGCATTGGAAAATGCACCATTTTTAGGCATTGTCTCACAGCAAATCCCTTCTGCTCTGAGGCCATCCATTTGGCGGTCGACTCGCGACTGATCAGTGCCCGCGAGTTGCGTGCCATCATTGGTGGCCAATTCAATCGGCAAAAGTCGGGCCAACAGAACAATTCCGGTGCCCGCGTCATTGCGCATCTACTCGAAATCTATGATCTCAGTGTTCGGTTTTGAACTTTTACTTTTTTTGGGATACAATTTTTTTTTGTGGGATTTGCGTCGTAAAAAATGAAAAACATTTTGAGAATTTTCAGTTTGTGGCCTTTTTTGACTCAGTTATTACCAAAAAAAAACTGACAATTAGTGCCTGGAATTCCAAATTCAAAACCCTGACAATTTTCCCCCAAATATTCGTGCCAAAATGTTCTTGTTTTCTATGTTTCAGAATGATTCCTCCGTGCGCTCGTCGTCGTCCGCCTCGTGCGCCTCTTCCCCAGTTGGACAACTGTTGGCCAACGATTTGTCCGTTCAGTCGGCCAATGCCTATCGGTTGTACGCGCGCGGATGTGTGCATGAGGCGTACAAAATCACTGAGGCCATCATGCACGAGTTTGGCTACTACAGCGTAAGAGAAAGGGTGCCAATCACTGGTTAGGGGGGGAGGGGGGATATCGTCTGTTTCTGTAAAAAAAAAAATCTAACCCGAACCAAGACCGACCTCCTCGGTTGTGCACCGGAGCATTTTAGGAACTTTGCGATTTCGACGAAATTAATACAGGATTTTTAGTTCAGTTTTTTTAACCGTAATACAACCGATCATAATTCGTATATGCAAAAATCGAACATTTTATTTTTCCTCGTATTAATGCCATTTATAATTCAAAATTGGTTCCCCTGCCACTATTTTCGAAAGGGTGAGGTTGGTTAACCGAACCATGGAGAACGAATTTTAAAAAATTTGCAATTTTTTTATGATGGTTTTATTCGTGCCATTTTTTCCTCTTTTACACATTCCTTTTACTCTATTTTTGTGTTTTCACAATGTCTGATTTTATAATTCTCACTATTTTCCCTTTAATTTCCGTCCATTTAGAAGTGCTTTCTTGTCCATGTCGCCTGCCTGGTCCACCTGAACTTGGTCAGCGAGCTGTACCTGCTTGGCCATCGGATGGTCAAGTTGCAGCCCGAACGGGAGACCACTTGGTACACTGTCGGCTGCTACTATTACGCCACGGGTCAATACACAACAGCAAAAAAGTTTTTGAGTGAGTTTTTCTTAGATGGGCGGTAGAGGGCAGGAGGGGGGATATTTGCTCTTCAATATTGTGAATTTTTTAGCTTTATGTGACTGGGTTAGGCAATTCAATTAAATTACCCTCTCCTTTAGACTGAAAAGTCTGAACCTGAACCAAGGTTGTTCGACTGTTGTTGTATTAGTACAGCTTCAACTTGGTGCAATTGTCAAGTTGGAGCAGCGCAGCCACACTGACAATGAATAAAGGGGAACAAAAGTACGAGCAAAAGTTCGGACTTTCTAAACAGTTAAGCCTATCCCTCCTCAGTCCCATTTCCTGAAAAATTTTGTAGGCTAATCATCAAGATTTTACAATCGAAATATTTATAGGCTTGACTTTCTTACTTATTCCAAGATAAGTGCACCATGATGAATTCCGGCTTTGGCGAAGGTTGGCTCGCCTATGGCCACGCACTGTTTTACATGGAGGAACATGAGCAGGCGATGAACTGCTACTTGAGGGTGAGGTTTTTTGTCTTAGGAATTTTTAATAGTTTTTTTTTTTTTTGAAAAAAAACTTTTTCAGGCCTCCCGTATTCTTGAAGGCCATTTTGAACCGTTGCTGTACATTGCGGTGGAGTACTGCTTTGCCAACAACTTCAAGCTGGCCGCCGACTTTCTGACGGACGCGGCCCAAGTGGCCGGTGCAAATGCATTGGTTGCTCATTTTTATATTTTGATGGAACGAATTTGAATCTTACAATTAAAATTAGTTTAATTCCTCCACCCCGACATGGCTAAATTTCAAATCCGGGTTCATGGTTTTCAATTTCTCATGTCTACTTGCCTTACCGTTTCAGGTTTTGCACGAGCAGGCCGCAACCGCGTTTATGGAGCGGAAATTTGCTGGTAATTTAAGCGTATTGGGTATTTCCTGGATGGACGTGATCCCGGGATCATTTTTTAGACAAAATTTGTTAACAAATCACACCTAGATTTTCAAAAATTCACTGGCGGCACCTATTGATACCGCCTAATCTTCCTAAAAATTTTAGGGTATAAAAATCGGTAGATTACCATTTACTGATAGATATGGGCGAAATTTGTTAATTATCAATTTTAGTGTTATCGAAAAATTGAATTTTTGTTTAACATTTGTTCCTACTAACCAAAAACCCACATTTACAATGACCACTCTCGCTTTTCTTCATTCTTCTTTTCAATTACCACTTTTTTAGAGGCTGAACAACTTCTGATGGAGGCACTTCGTCTGCTCGTGGCCAACAACAATGTCAATGGAAGTGCCGCCTCCGTTGATGAACAAAGTGCGGCCGCCGCCGGCGATTGTGGCGACGAACAACAACAACAAACGCAACGACAACAAGAATCACCACAATCCGTTGAGCAACTGATGGCACCGGAGGTCAGCGACTTCTGGGAGCCATTGTACAACAATTTGGGCCATGTGTTGCGCAAGTTGGGACGGTACGAAGATGCCATCCACGTGCACAGGTGGGGGGCAGGCAGTAGGAGGAGGAAATGGACATTTCTTTTTTCACTGATGATTAAATAAGTCAGAATATGAAAGCATTAAAAAAACCACCGAAATTTTTAATTAAAACTGGAAAATTATTATTCATATTTTAACTTCAATTATTTTTATTTGGTTAGTTTTGTCAAGAAAAAAAAAAGTGATAGCCACCCATTCACTAGGGATGTGCGAGACTCTCGGTTCCCGACTCGGGAAATTTCCCGGGTTTTTCGTGTCTCGGTCTCGGTTCTCGGTCTCGGGTTTTGTTTCTCGGAAACCGGGAAATTTTTGCACTGTTAAAGATGGCTTTGGGGTCAAAGACAGACAGACAGACACATGATGTAAAGATTTTTTTTTCCAAATTTCCTGAGTATTTTTAACTTGCAAGTATGATATGCCAAATTATTTCTGGATTTCTTCAAATAATCTTAAAAATTCCCAAAAATTGACCTTTTTTTCGTCTATATCTGCTAACAAATCTGGCAAATTAGAGGAATTCCCTACCAAAATTTTAATTTTTCGTTTCAATTTTGATGATTGAAATTGTTTTTTATTTTAAAGATCTTATATTTTACCTTATAAAGATTCGTTTAAAAAACGGCTCCAAAATGGCAAAAAAAGAATTGAAGGCACGATCGGGATTTCATTTTGATTCAGAAAAATTGATTTTTTTCTGGTGAAGCAAAATTTGTTGTTAGTAATGATTTTCAAAATTTTAAGGATGCCGGACCCTCGCTTCTTAAAATGTTGAAAAAATAGACTAAAATTTGACTTTTTTAGGTCCAAATCTGTTAATGATTTAATCAAATTCTGAAAAAAAGTTTCCGGCGGCGCCCATCGGCACCACCGCACTAATTAATCTTTTTGAATCTAAAGGACTCAAAATTTACTAATTTTTTTAGCAAATTTTAACAAATTCATATATTTTTCAAAAATTTCCCAGGTCGCGCCTATCGGCAACACCAGACCTCCGTTCACATAGGTTTTCTCAAACTTTACCCCTAAAATCCAAAAATTAGTCCTTTTTTGTCAATATTTGATACTAAATAAAATACATTCATATTTTGAAAATTTTCATCTACTGTCTCAAAGTCCAATTTATCCAAAAAATCTGACGGAAATATGTACATAATTCGCAAGCAATATATATTTCAGAAGACCATGCATCTTGCTGTTAATTTTAGAGAATCATATAATTGCTTTTGTTCAAAAAAATATTACAAATTTAGACAAAATTTTGCATTTTGTTAAAAATTTCCCGGTTCCCGACTCGGGAAATTTCGCGGGTTTTTTGGGGTCTCGGTCTCGGTTCCCGGGGTCATTTCCCGGTCTCGGTTCTCGGGGTCATTTCCCGGTCTCGGTTCTCGATTCCCGGTAAAAATCATTTCTCGCACATCCCTACCATTCACCCGGTTGGAGGCCTAAAGTTCAATATAGCATTTGTGAATTTTGCAGTTCCAACATAAAAACTAACTTTTCATGTGGGACGAGACAAGGGTTTTGTGCAGGAGGGTAGTTAGTTCAAAATCAAATTTAGGTAAGAAAACTTTTGAGTTTTCAATCCTTTTTTCTAAATAAATAAAAAACTAAATATCATAGATCCCAAGCAATTTGATGACCTTTTCAAATCTCAAACAATTTTTGACCCCCCCCCCCTCCCTCCCAAATATGTGTCATTTTTTTTTGCCGACAGAAAGTCGTTGTTGCTGAGCGGTTGCAAAGCGGACGCGTGGGCGTGCCTTGGCATTTGCTACGCGCGGCTGGCGGCCTCCAAATGTGAGCAAGTGGAAGAGTGGGAGGAGGAGGAGAAGGGGGACAAGCCCAACAACAGCAACAGGGAGGCGGCTGCCAAGTTGGCGGCACAAGCGACCGAGGCGCTGAACCGGGCGTTGGCGCTGAAGCCGGGAGACGATGTGAGTTTTGGTCGTTTCAGTCCCCCAAATTTTTCTTGTCCGCCTTCAACTAGTTTTCGGCTTGTAACATGGTTTCGGTATCGATATTATACCGAATATTTTGGAGATTTCGGGATACTTTCGGTATCGGTATATAAACCTTTTGGTGGCATTACAGTAACGTAACTGTCGAGTCCAAGAAATGTTTTGGACAAAAAGATAATCTAAATATTTCCTGGGATTGAATTTGATTCATTGTTCACCATCTTACTTAATTTAGTCCCATATTTTGTGTGCATATCTTTAGGCCCCCTTGGCCCTCACATTGTTTTTGGCAAAAAAAAACCCATTGAATCTCATTTTGCAGTTGGTCAAGACAGCGCTGGACAAGGTGATGCAATTTGAAGGCGACCTGATCGACACGGTGTTTGATGTGCGTGAAAATGTTGGCGACAAAAATTTCGCACTTTCCCGCGATCTTTTTGTTTCGGATTAATAATAACTGAAATGATCAGAGGGCTGCTCGAAAAAGACCAACTTTTCTTTGGTCGACCATTTTGTGATCTTTTTTTGATGGCATTATTGTGCCAATTTTGTTTGTTTTATTTTTTATGTTTAAAGTTTGTCTTTGCTACTCTCCCCTTTCTACGGTCTGAATTGTTTATTATCTCCATAAATCAATGTGACGATTTGCCATAACTTTACATTTATGCATATACCAATTTATAATTTTCGTATTTTGATTTTGATATACAAAATTTTATTTTTTGCTTTCATTTTACTAACCATATTTGTTGTTGTTTTGTCCTTTTCCCTGATTTTCGAGAGGTTCATTCACATGACGAGAACAGACACTAATTTGTTCGCACCGTTCAAGGCACTTGGGCTCATCTGCTCTTCGGGTGTGTGCCATTTCTTTGAAAAAAAACAATCTCCAACATTTCCTCCATGACTCATTTTTGTTTTCAATTTTAAAAGTCCAAGGGTCTTAGCTCGGATTCTAGAAAATATCCTGGTACGTGGTTTCCAACTCTTGGACTTCCCATTTGCAGTGCCGCCTGCTTGGGCGCCGCCCGTGCCGAGCCGTGCCCATTTCCACGACGGCTACGTGTTCTGTGCGTTGGACAACGTGGTGGCCGCGTACGGGCTGGGCAGACACTTTCGTCTCGCGTTCACTTCCGACGCGTTGGACGAAGGCATCATCACTTTGCTTGCAGCTGATCCGTTTCGGCACTACGTTTGCTTTGCCAACAAAACAATTGTGGCGGTGATCCGGAATCGGACGGTCTGTGCCATGTTGTGATGAGTTGGAAAGAGCAGAATGAGATTTTTTATGTTTGGATATTTGAGAGGCAATTCAGGGCCTTACGGATCTAAAAAAAAAAGGGGACTTCAAAAATCTCATATTTTGGCATTACCATTTTGGGGGTTGACTGATGAGGGTTGGGCCGAGGATCTCCCTAGACCGTCTCTTGAAAGGGCCAGTATCCGGGACCAATGATGGCCGGTTCCACGGCCCTATTCTTCAGGTACCAAAGGTTTTTTTAAGATACCGGAAATTATCAAAAATTTTTCCATAAAAAAACTTGGTTTTTTTGCAAAAAAATCAAGAATTTTTTGGCAGGTTATCTCACTTCTCTTCCCTCCTATTAATTGTTTTTCTCTCATCACAGATTGAGCGTCGTCTGTTCGTCGACGGTGGTCTTCCCAAATTGCTGTTGTCATTGACCGATTCGCTGGTGGTGGTGGACAGTGCCGACCGCATTCATTTGTTCGATGTGCGCACCGGACAACAGTTGGTCCATTTGGACAGCACAACTTCCTTCCAAATCACCGCCATTGTTCATCCGATCACCTATTTGAATAAGGTACATTTTTTTAATTTTTTCTCTTACAAAATTTATTTATTTTTTTTCCAGATTTTGGTTGGTGCTGCGGACGGACGAATGCGTTTGTGGAATGTGTGCACAGGACGGTTGATACATGAATTCCCGGTCAGCGAAGCGTTCAATGCGCCCATTCTCGTGTTGGAACAATCGCCGGCCATCGACGTGATCGGGGTGAGTTTGATTGGTGGTCAGGCAGATAATCGAATGAATGAGGACGGACAAATTCGGGTGCACCTCGTTTTCCCCCCGCCGTTTCCCCCCCCCCCCCCCCCCCCACTTCGTTTCTCCCCCCACTTCGTTTCCCCCCCGAAATTTTTTTTAAGAAAAACTTCTAATTCTTAAAAATTTTTCACTAATAGATTACTAGGTAGTATTTTCAGGCAGGAAATTTCAGGAAACACTTAAAATTTTCGAAAATTTTGAAAAAATTAAAAAAAATCCTAAATTTTTTGAAAATTTTAAGTTTTTCCTGAAATTTCCTGCCTGAAAATACTATCTAGTAATCTATTAGTGAAAAATTTTTAAGAATTAGAATTTTTTTTTTAAAAAAAATTTCGGGGGGGGGGGAAACGAGCTGCTCCGCAAAATTTCGCCGCAAAAAAAATACAAAAAAATACCTTGTAGGAAATTACAAAGGTTTAAAGGAAATTTCCGAAAAAAATGAGAAATTCTTAAATTTAAAAAATGCATTAAAATTTTATTATTTCAGATTTTTTGGAGTTTTTTTTTTGTAAATTCTTTTAAATCTTTTATGGAGTTTTTATAAATACCTTTAAATTTTTTGAAATTTCGGCGACGAGCATGTTTTTGGTTCGATAAAACCGAAACGCTTGGTTCGTTTCGCAAACTTTTTTGAAACCCTTAACCCTTGTGTTTCGAAATGTGGCATAATTGATCAATTATGGTTAGAAATGGGATCCCGGGTCTCTGTGGTTGGTCTGGTCTATCAATTGGGTTCGCATCAATGATAAATGTCTTGCCATCATCAACAAATTAATTCATTTTAGGTCGGTTTGGCGGACGGCCATATCCATTTGAGGAACATCAAATTTGACAAACTGATTGGTTCATTTCGGCACGGCGGGCAAATTACAGCATTGGCATTTCGGTGGGGAAGAGATGGGAATTTAAAATGGAGGGAAATAATTTCATTCACTTTTTTCAGCACTGACGGCGTTGACACAATGGTCAGTGCCAACGCGGAGGGGTCGCTGGCCATTTGGGATTTGAATGAGCGCCAATTGGTTGGCCAATTGTCGTCGGCACATTCCGCCAAAATCACATGGCTTCATTTCGTGCCCGCCCAACCGTTTTTGATCAGTTCAGGCGAGGACAACCGAATTGGTCGGTGTAACCCGAGGAAAGTGTGTCAAAACAAATTATTTTTTTAATTAAGTGAAATGGTTCTTCCGCACTGAGGTGGCACTGCCCGAAATTGACACCGCGTTAGAGGGTCATTATGAGCCGGTAATTATTTTTTTTTTAATTATGCTTCGTCGCAGCCGAAATAACAACCGAACACCGGCTTTTGGGCCATACCCCGAAAACCGGGGGCCGGAAAACCGGTAACCGCGACTCCCGGTTTAAAACGAGCCGCAACCAACCCTATTTCAAATGACTTTGAAGACCAGAGGCATAGCTATTCATCCAAAGTCGGTCTTTGTAATTCGGAATTTTATTCATATAGTGAGTGATAAGGGGTCAGTCTGGACGAACCTCCCCCTCTTCTCTTTGTTTGTTGTAAGGGACAAAAAATAAGTTGTTTTTTTTATATAAATTAGGTTTCTGCCATTCGTTTTTGTGCCGAGCATTTGATCGTATCGGCTGGTCGGGACCAACGTGTGCGCCGGTTCAACACCGGTGCGGGTGAAAAGCGGGGCGGCTCCGTACACTTTGGCAAGGCTCGGGAGGTGAAAAAGTGCGTTTTTTTGTTTTGTTTTTTGCTTTACTGATGGATTATCAAAAACAAAAAACTATTTTAGAGGGGATCTGAGCAAGGACCGCTTCATGGACGTGTTGCTGAATCCAATTGTGCAAATTGAAGTGTGATTTGTTAACCACATTTTTAATTACGGAATTTTTACAAATTTCTTTATATGGTATTTTTTGAAATTATTTTGATAATTTGCAAAAAATCAACGAGTGCGTGAATTTCGGGGTGGGAAATTACGATTCACAATAAAGAACAAAAAGAATTGATTTATTTTTAGCTAAGCCTTGGACGAGAATCGGTTTGGGACAACATGATATGCAGGTGTTGATGAGAATCTTTTTACTTTCCAAAACAATTATTTGCCCAGGCATGAGGACTCGCCGCTGGTGTCAACCTGGAGCACCCGTCGTGGTACTCGTGGCTCACATTTGGTCAGTTTTCTCTCATTGTGTCACCACTAAAGAGTCGTGGGTTCGGTTCCTACCGGGTGCTTTCTTCCTTTTTTTTTCTCTGAATTACTTGATGGTCTATATTTATTAGTGCTGCTGTGCGGGATTCCCGGTTCCCGACTCGGGAAATTTCCCGGGTTTTTCGTATCCCGGTCTTCTTGTCCCGGTTCCCGGGTGCATTTCCCGTCCCGATTCCCGTTTCCCGGTAAAAATCATTTCCTAATATTTATTATTATTTAAAAACTTGAACTGGACATCCAATAGTTTTCTGATGTTCCTGCTATTGTTCAAGTTGTGCCATGAACGCTTCTCCAAGAATGTGCGTCTGCTGGATGCGGTGGTCAGCGCAATGTGCGTCAGTTGTTGTGGCACTTTTGCCATCCTTGGCCATTCCACTGGCCATGTTGACGTGTGGAATATGCAAAGTGGACAGTGGAAGTTCGAGCTGCTGCGGACGGACGATGACAAGGAGGCTAAAATGAACGAAAATGCCACAAAACGGAGGAGCAAAAATATGGTGGTGATGGGCCGGGGATTTTAGCGCCACAAAATGTGTGCCATTTTGGCGACAAATTTATGCACCAAATGCCAATTTTGTTGAGCCGTTTATTTAAATGCCAAATTTTATAGTATATTTCAGTGCCGGATCTATGCTTTTTTTAGAAAATTAAATTTTGCACTCTTTTTTGTAAACAGTTACGCGTTGCCAAAAAGTTTGTGCCAATTTGGCACCGTTTCATAGCATCTAATTTTGCCTGAATCTGTCCCCAAAACTGAAATGCCATTCAGCAATTTGCCTTTGCCAATTTTCAGCATAGTGGTGCTGCAGGGTTGCCGGCCCATGCCGGTGCGGTCACCGGGTTGGCATTGGACTTGACGAACCGGCACCTTGTCACCGGCTCTGACGACGGCACCATCCATTTTTGGCAATTCAGTTCCGCCGCAGGCGATGCCGTGTTGGCCTCACGCCTACGGGTGGGTGACGCGGTGCAGCAGTTCCGGTTGTATGCGCACAACTCGTTACTTGCGGTCGGACTGCGTGGCGGCGAAGTGGGCGTGTTGGACATTTTGTGCCGGTAAGTTTTGTGATGACCAAACCGAAGTCGACTAACCCGGATTTTGTGCCAAAAAATTCATATTGACAACCAAGATTTTGTGGCCAAACCACGGTATATATTCTAACAAAAAAGACCTAAACAAATTGCCTGAGGGCTCAAAACAGAAGGAGACAAGCCCGGAGTTTTTGAGACATAAATTGAAATGCGATTTTTTGCTAAAAGTAGGGGGGGGGGGCGGGAAATAGGCCTAAAATTTGAATTGACAACCCCGGATTTGTGCCAAAAAGCGAAAATTAAAATTGGAAGTTTAAGCAAAAATTAAGAGTTTCGAGCCAACCAAAGCCCCTATGTTTTCGTGTAACAAGACAAGTCTAACGAAAACCGGAGTGACAAAAACAGAAATAAACACAACCTGGTGTTTTGGCCAAAAACTAAAGAGACCTAGTTTGAATTTCATTTTTTATGTATTATTAATGCCATTTATTCTGCCCTGTTCCATGGCTCTTTACCCTTTCGCCAATCTTTGATGAACTCTGAATCTGCTCAGGCGCATTGCACGTCGCTTCTCTCATTCGTCATGCATGGAATGGCCGCAGAATGCCCGCCTCACCGGCCTCGACTTTTCCAGTGATGGCAAATGGCTTGTGTCAGCGGACAACCAAGGCTTTTTGAAGGTGTGTGGTGGCGGTGCACCCCAAAACACCGCCGCCCGAAACACCGCCGGAACGAGTTTTTTGGTCGTAACTTTTTCTTAATCCACCAATTTTTATAAACTTGATGTTATTCGAAAGCTCTTAGTGTTTAGAAACTATCATTAATCATAAGCGATTTAAAATTCTCCAAAAAGATGTAATTTTTATTATGCAAAAAATCGAAAAAAATCGGGAATTTAATGAAGTTTTTTTTCTAACTTTTTTGAGAATTTTTAAATCGCTTAACATCTGATTAATGATAGTTTCTAAACACTAAGAGCTTTCGAATGACATCAAGTTTATAAAATTTGGTGGATTAAGAAAAAAGTTACGACCAAAAAACTCGTTCCGGCGGTGTTTCGGGCGGCGGTGTTTTGTCCTGTTCCGGTGTGGTGGTGGTGGTTGGTGTATAATAGCGAGAATTTAGCACCAATATCTTTGGATAACTTTTTGGGGGTCAAAGTTTTTTATTTTATTTTTTTAATTTTAATAAAATGATAAAAACCAACAAAAAAAATATTAACCAAAAACAAATCTCGTTTTCAAGGTATGGGACTTGGTCACCGGCACGCTCATCGACGTGATGCGTTGTGCCACGCCGTGCATTGGGCTGGCATTCAGTGAGCGGAACGACTTTTTGGCCACCTGCCACGAGGGCCAACGGGGCATCTATTTGTGGGCCAACAAAACAATGTTTTTGGCATCCCATTCCCTGTGGACACGTGCCGAACACGAAGTGAGGGGATAAGAGGAGAGGGGGGAGGAAAGCGTCGTGGACAACACGGGTTTTGTGGTACAGCGAGAAGAAGTTTTATGTTAAATTTGATTGGGACAGTTTTGTTGTGATCAGAGTTTTGGTCAATTTTTTTAAATAGTTTTTTGTTGTTGTGATTGGGGAACTGTTTTTGTTAGCAAATTAATGCCCTTTGCCCCTGTCCCCAGCTGCATGAAAAGGCAATGAGTTCAATCACCGCACTTCCATTAGCTGGACAAGTCGGCGCTTTTGATGATGAACAACAGCAACAACAATCGGATGAAGAAGATGAAGCAGTACAACAACAACAACAAGACGGCGAGGAACAGCAATCACAGGAAGAGGAGGTGGTGGATGAAAATATGGAAGAGGGGGGAAGAGAGAAGCAAATGGCACCAACAGCAGCAGCAGAGGAGGAGCAGGAGGGAAAGCACAACGACGATGATGGCATTCGGGAGACCCGGATGGTGCTGATAGACGAGGATGAAGAGGAGGAGGACGAAGGCGGAGGTACATATGTCCAGAAGGGATAGTTAAGTGCCATAGAAAATGGATGTTTGTTGCCATGACTTTGAGACAGAGGCCTCTGCCCGGAACAGGACAAAACTCAGCCGCTTGAAATTCAGCCGGCCGAAAACTCAGCCGACACATAACTCAACCGGAAAAAAATTAAAAAACCGGATTTTTTTCAAAAAATTCCTTTGCCTTTTTTTTGAAGAAAGTTTCAGAAAATTTTTCAAAAACTAAAATTTTTCTGTAATTTTCTTATAAAGGCTTAAGAATTTTCTGGGAAAAAAAATCCGGGGTTTTTTAATATTTTTTTTTTCCAGTTGAGTTATGTCTCGACTGAATTTCGGGCAGCTGAGTTTTGGGGTGCACCGAGGCTCAGGGGGTTGAAACTCGAGACTAAAATCGGGTATAGAAACTCTAGACCATGGTAGGTCGATGAGATTCAAACGACCGTATTTTTTTTAACATCAAGACTTGATACCGAGAAGTTTTCCTCTACATTAAACTTTACTCGAAAAGCACTAATCTTTGTCTTGACCGTCCCTTCTGATTGTGGATTGACTCTCTGAAACATTTATTGCATAAATTGGGCCACCGTTTGGCCTCTCTGTCTTTGGTCTTGGCCAATCGCCATGTCCCATTTCAAAATAACATCGCCTTCCCCAACATTTTGTTCATTGGCAGCGCCATCTCTGTCCACACTGTCGCTGGACGGCTCTTCCGAGTTGCCCGAACGTACCCAGTTGGACCCGTCGTTGTACACTCTGTCCGGCTTGCCACCCGCCCGCTGGGCAGGACTGCCCCACTTGGAGCACATTCGGCAGCGCAACAGACCAAAGGAGCCGCCCAAAAAGCCGAAAGCGGCCCCGTTCTTTTTGCCCACCGTTGCCACCTCGAAGGCAAGCAATCCCTTTCCAGTGACAGGCAGAGTGGGTTTCCTGGCCCGGATTTTCCGGGTCGGCATCCCGAACGGCCATTTTTAATTTAAATCCCGAGCCCTGGTTTTTTGGGTTTTCTGACTTACAATTAGTTGATCACCACTACGAATTCATTCATTTTTTATTTTTCAACATTAATTGCCTTTTAACAGGACCTAACTCACTTTTTCGAAGTTTGGTTTAAATTATACCTTTTCGCTCTTTCCAGGGCTTTGAATTTGACAAAGAAACGGTGGACAAGCTGAGGCAAAATGACACACTTAAAAACGGCACCATGGAAGGCACTTCAACAATAATGGCACAAACGAAGGAAGAAGAGGAGGAGCAGGAGGAAGAAGAAGAAGAAGCGGATAAAGAAAGGACCATTTTGAAGGGGAAACGGAGGACGGTAAAGAAGAAGAACACGAACATGGAGACGGATGATCAGCAACAGGAGGGGGAGGGACAACAGCAGCAGAATTTGCAAAGCCAATGGACACGACGGATGATGAGGTGAAGGACATGGATGCCATTTTGCCCTAGAAACGCGGCATTTGCCGGGTTTTTGTGGTCCGTGCCGGGGTTTTGCAAGTGCCGGGTTTTTGCCTTATTTTGCGGGTTTCTTATTTCAGTCATTCTAAATGGGGAGAAACAACATAATGTACTGTAAACATGGTTGTTTTTTAAAAGAAAATTGCCCAAAAGTCTTTCTTTTTATTTCTTGGTAAGAGGCAGACAGACTCAAGGTCTAAGACCCCAAGAATGTGACGAATGTCTTTGTGTCGGAATGGGATTTTATCAGCAACCAGTCGGTGCCGTAGCCATCACACACACACACAATGCATTTTTGGTTGTTTGCGCCTAATCCATGGCATTCACACAGTGCCAGCACCGATGACCAACTGCGTGCCGTGTTTGCCGAGATGCGCGAGATGAGCATGTCCTCCATGGACTTGCAACTGCGCTGCTTGGCCACCACCGCTGAACTGGCCCAATTTGTTGCCATGCTGACAGCGCAAATGGAGTGCCGGCGTGACATTGACCTGGCACAGAGTTTGTTGGCCGCCTTTCTCAACATCCATCACGGTACACTGTGGACAACAACAACAACGACAACATCTGTAATGCCACCAGACGGTAGGGTTTACATTTAAGGAAGTGCCTCCAGCCATTAAATTTTTCTCCCAAAATATATTCTAAAACTTTTTGCGCCGGCATTGATGGGAGTCTCGGGAATATTACTATAAAGTGGTGTTACCCCGTCGAGTGCTTAAGCGCCATTTCTCTACTGGCTGTGTCCCAAAATTACGCCGCCGAAATTTCAGAAAAATTGTTCAACAAAAAAAAGCCATTTGTTTAAAGTTTAGTTGTTTTTTTTTTTTGAAAAATTCAAAAAATTTAAAGGAATTTACAAAAGAAAAAAAACTCCAAAAAAACTTTGAAATAATAAGTTATTTTTAATTTTTTTTGGAAATTTCTTTAGAAACCTAGAATTTTCTACAAGGTTTTTTGACAATTTTCTGGCGGCGTGCTTTGTCCGGGGCGGGATTTTGTCCTGTTTCCTCTTCTACTACCCCCGCTAAAAAATGGCTAATAGAATGAAAAAATTTTTTGGTTTCAAAAGGCCTTTCTGCATTTTGGGTGGAAGAGGGATGAGAACAAAAATGCTGAATTCTAATACAATAATATGCCTTTAGATAGTCTCGACATAAATTATGGGTCGCATAATCACAAAAGGCTTCAAAATCAGCTTTAATAATCCTCATAATTTTAGCCAACAATAGCAACACCAATATTGATGACGGGACAAACAGTAGCAGCAACACATCAACAACAACAACAACAGAGTTGGACACGTTGCTCACCCAACGGTTGGAGCGGCTGCATGCGGTGCAGCGACAAGCGCACGACACGTTGGTCCGACTGTTCGACGACAACATGGCAATGGCCGAATTTGTGAAGAGTGCGTTTGCCTAACTTGACAAAATGTTGTCACCGCATTTTGATGTTGTTATTGCCTTTTTTATTTTTACCAATTTGTTACATTTTGTTGTTGTTTTGTTCGGTTTCAAATTAACAAATTTTACAGTAAGAAAAAATATTCCGTATGTTGCCCATTATTGTTTAACACTTGAAGATATAGCAGAATTTCTGCTTAAAGAGTTTACTCCAAAATATTTCTCACAACATGGCAACAGGTGCCCACTGCTCCAAAATGGCCTATCAAATGACCCTGTTTTTTGAATAAATAGGCCTTTATAGAAACCATCGTTATGGGTACCCAGCATTGTGCCAAAATTGTCGGAAATGTACATAATCCTTTTTATCTGTTTCAGCAATTCTTTATTTTCCCTTTTTTTTTGCGTATAATTGTTTGTACTTGCTCTATTAGGCAGGAAAAATAATTAAATGTTCAATTTTTTTAAGTGTTAAAAAAGCACAAAAAAAAATGTTTGACCAATTTTTTTTTTGTCGATTTGTCCGCCCCCGGTACAAACAGAAGAGGGGGAAGAAGAAGCCTATGCACACAAAAAGTTCTTTTAGGTTAGGCCGTTGGGAATGTGTGATGATCGGCCGGTGGGTGGGGGACGGGGGGATGCTTTTGTTGTAAACAATGGGACTGATCAAACAAACACATTCCCACCATAAATTACGTAATTAAAAAGGGTCACCCGATGGAGGAGGGCCGCCAAGGCCTTTTTTAAAAATGGGCAAAAGTTTTAATTTCCCCTTTTTTTAGTCCAATAAATTGAAGGATTTAGGCTTTCATTAAGTAACTAACCCACTTAAAAATTATAACAGGGATGCGGTCGGGGTCAGTTTGGCGTGGCCGTTTTGGCGTGGCCACTTTGGCGTGGCCGTTTAAATTTTCTTAGTATGATTCGATAGTTCTTTGTAAGCTCTATAAGCCTACAAAATTGCAAAAAATTTAGTCAAGCTAAAAAAAATTGCGTTCAAAAAAACTCGAAAAATTTCAAAATTATCAAATTTTTGTACTTTTTTGAACATAACTTTTTTTGAGCTTAATCAAATTTTTTGAAATTTTGTAGGCTTATAGAACTTACCAAGAGCTGTCGTATAATACTAAGAATTTCTAGTTTGGTTGACTCTGAGAAAAGTTATATCTATTATATCCAACGACGCCAAAACGGCCACGCCAAAACAGCCACGCCAAACTGACCCGTTTCGCAGGGATGGTATTTGGATCTTATGACCCATAAATTTGTCGCTAATTTTTGCCCAATTTGGGGGTGGGGGGAGGAAATAGTTGTCCATCAAAATGTCTTTTATCGAAATGCCAAAAAAAAACGATATTATCCATTTTTAAACTGGAATGGAGTTTGGCAATGTCCATCCATGGCGCCCTTTGGCCTTATTTCCTCCCGCTTTTCAGCAGTGCCGCCTTTTCTCTCTCTCTCTCTCTCTCATTTGAATGTATAATTAGTCAGAAAATGCAATTAACTAATTCCCTAAGAAACCATATAAAGTGCCAACAAATAATAATAATAATAATGGCATGCAAATGAATGGTGGAGGATTGATGAAGGCAAAGTGAGTGTGTCACATTGTGCCGTGCCCACTGACCCTTTTGGCATTTTTAAAAGGTGTGCCGTTCGTCGCTGTCGCTACTAATTAGGGGGCCGAGGGGGGGGGGGGCAGGCCTAAAAGTGTGCGCGAGAAACAAATGCGCTAAAATTAAGTTCTTTCTGCTTCTTGTCACTTCTTGATGAAGCATTTGTTGCATTTTTTTGTTTGTTGCTCTCCCTTTTTTTCATTTTGCCGTCCCGCGCTCCCCCACATTTTCCCATCGGAAAATGTGTGCCAAATGGCAAGTGTGAAAAGCGGCACTTCAAATGGGAAGAAAATTGATTTTCTTCTCATTTTTTTTTTGTTAGAAAGTTACTAATTGGGTAATTTAAATCGTAAAAAATTTCTATTCAAATTTGAAAAGAATTTTTGTGGATTTAAAAAATGGAATTTAATTCTATTTTAAACTTTTTTTATTGACATTTGGCTCTATTTTATAGTTTTTTATTTAATTGGAATGACAGTAAAAAAGAATAAATTTTAGAATAATAATTAAATTATTTATGACAAATTGCTTTTTGCTATTCCCTCAATTTGGTGACAATTTTATTTGTTTTTAGGGTGTCAGCTGATTTATTACGCATATTTATTTTGTATACGCATATTCTAGAGAAAGAATACTCATATAATAATTATAAACTAATAATAAATAATAACTTTTTATACATATATTTTCGTCAGAAATTTTTGTGCCAAAATTTTTGACGTCATCACAGTCAACACCCAATTCTTGAAAATGGTCCCATTTAAAAAGAAGAATAAAATGGGCGACATACCTATTCCATAAAATCTAAGCTAAATAATTATCCAAAAAAACAAATTTTTCGAATTTATTTAATCAAATTTCTTTTTTTTTCGTCCATAATTTTAGCAACTTTATATATCCCTAATATATTTTTTATTCTAAATTCTGTAGATACCTATTTTTATTTTCATTTTTATTGGGTTTTTTCCACGTTTTTTTTTAATTCCATTTTTTTGGCATTTTTTTTTTTGTAGACATTGTGTGCCAACATTAAAAACGGTGATGGATGTCCCATATAATGAATAGAATGTTAATGTTGGAAAGTGCTCCTTTCTCTCTGTATGTGCACCACCACCGTCAGTGTCATCATCTTCTTCTTTTCTCTTTTTTTTTTGCCAAATGCCATCATCATTTTTGCCCGTTCTCCCCCCCCCCCCTCAAATAAAAATATAAAACAAATATACAAATGAGGTATAAAAATATAATTTTACCTGTAATTTTGCGCATTTATATATTCCCGTATATTATTTTTGTTCTGCGGGTGATGGATGCCCCAGCGCTCGCAATTTGGTGCCACACGATTCGGCGCCCAAAATATAAAAATCCGAAGATTGCTGTTTTAGTTACGCTTTTAATTTTTGAAGCCTAAATAACCCTAATTTTTTTCTTTTTTTGAAAACCTAACCCTGTTTCTTCACAAAGCCTAGCTCGTTTTTTTTTTTACAAAACTTGACTAAATTTTTTTTAAAGACTAAGCTTAGATTATGAAACAAACTTGGGATAGTCTATGCTGCAAAAATTTACATTAGTAACCTAAAAACTAATCTTTCATTTATCTATTATATTGGACGCCGAATTGTACTGGCGCCGAATTCTGTGGCGCCAAATTGTACTGGCGCCGAATTCTGTGGCGCCAAATTGTACTGGCGCTACTGGCGCCGAATTCTGTGGCGCCAAATTGTACTGGCGCCGAATTCTGTGGCGCCAAATTGTACTGGCGCCGAATTCTGTGGCGCCAAATTGTACTGGCGCTACTGGCGCCGAATTCTGTGGCGCCAAATTGTACTGGCGCCGAATTCTGTGGCGCCAAATTGTACTGGCGCCGAATTCTGTGGCGCCAAATTGTACTGGCGCCGAATTCTGTGGCGCCAAATTGTACTGGCGCCGAATTCTGTGGCGCCAAATTGTACTGGCGCCGAATTCTGTGGCGCCAAATTGTACTGGCGCCGAATTCTGTGGCGCCAAATTGTACTGGCGCCGAATTCTGTGGCGCCGAATTGACTGCGTCCGCTTACCCAGCCTCGCATTAAGAAGGCTAAACAACGTATTATCACATAAGTCTATCTCATCAAGCATACACACTATTCTTTACCCTCATCATGTCGTCTTCTTGACACGGGCCACCAGTAGCAACAGCAGCAGTAGGCCACCAAACAAAGCCCCGCCGGGGAGGGGACGGCCAATTGCGCATATATTCACTCATTCATTGCCCCCCCCCCGGTCCCATCCCCCCAGGGGCCGTCTCCTTCATTTACATCATCCATTCATTAAGCGAAGGACACGGAGAACACAAAGACACAACCCCCCTTTTATGGGTGGTGATGAATACGCTTTTCGTCCGCCCCCCGCCCCCTTTTCGGTGTCTGTCTGTCTGTCAGTTTTCGTGCATTTCCAGCGACGCCAAATCTCATTAGCATCACAAAGTGATCATTTGCTATTGCTTAATCCCCCCCCCCCCCCCCCTCCTCCCGCGCTCTTTCGATGGGATTTTCACATTTATTTCTATTTGGGAATTGAACAATATTTTTTTTTTGTCAGATGAAATTTTTCTAATCCCAAAATTCGGGGACACTTTTTACTCTCATTTTGATCCATTAGCTAATGTTTACAAGTCACCGCGTGAAATGGGTGGCCGATCATTTCGTCAGTGGTTCATTTGGGCAGTGAAAATCGAAAAAATAATTAATAAAAGATAGAGCCTAAAATTTCCAGAATTAGTTTTCTGAAAGTCAACCCCCTAGTTTACTGCTGAAAACCAAACCCAAAATTTTCTTCTGAAAATCTAACCCTAGAGAAATGTTGGACGAAAGAAGAGGGGGGTGGGTGTGAATCGGAAGTGTAAATGTACTGTCCATCCCTTTTTGGTACGGTATCCCTATCCCTTACACTAGTTTTCCCATTAGTTTCAAAAAAATAGAAAACTCTCAAACAACTAGGGTGTTAGGTTTTCAAAAAAAAAAAACTAAGGTTAGATTTTCAGAAAAGAAAACCAGGGTTAGATTTTCAGAATTAGGTTTTCACTAAACTAGGGGGTTGACTTTCAGAAAACGAAACTTGCTAAATTTTAGGCTCCATTTTTTATCTTTTATTTATTATTTTTCGATTTTCACTGCTGCCTAAATGAACCACTGACGAAATGATAGGGAACCCGTGAAATGTACTTAAAGAATGTTTTTGTCTAATGGTGACAAATCAGATCAATTACTTAAGTGCCACTCTCCTCGTTGCATCATTTTCTTGCATTTTTCGTATATCATTTCTTTTCTTGTGTGTTTTGTCCCATTTTTTATGAAATGGAAAAAAGGAAAAGCAACATCATTTGATTCACAATTGTGTTCATGTTCTAGTGGATGGATGAACTAAATGGGCTGGATTTCCTGACTTACTTTCCTATCGAATTTAGGACGCGAAAATCCCAGGGATTACATATTAAAGAGACAAACAAATTCCGTAATCCCATGGTTTACTAAGAGAAAATTCATGGCTAATCCCTTACAGCTGGAGAGGACTTTCAGGATGAGACGAAAGCCCGATTTGTTTTTTTCAAGCTCTTTACCATCATTTTTTGTGGGGGGATTTGTCAAGCGCTTTAAAATTTAAAATGTTTTCTCAGAATTCATGCGCCAAGCGGGAAAAATGAGCACTTTGGTTTTGCTTATATTTCGACTTTTTCAAATATCATAACAATTTTTCGACGTTTTGAGGAAAGTTTTTGAAAAATCTTTTTTTTTGCCCTTTTAGCGTAGTTATAATTGCTAGTATTTCGACAATAATTTGCCATACCACGACAATGCCCAAACGGCCATTTGGTGGCAAAAATTCGTCACCTTCCGCCACCTCATCCTCTTCGACTCCGTCCGATCCTCATCCGTCATGTCATAATCATCAACCGCTTGTTCACAGTGCCAGTTTTAGGACAGGAGGAAGTTTTAGGTACACATTTTTTGTAATGTTTTTTTCTGCCACTTCCCCCCCCCCCCGCTCCGTCCGCCAAAATAAATATAAAATTTCTAAATTTTGAACGCTTTTTCCTCCAAACAACGCGTAACAAAATTTTAGCACGTTCAAAAATATTCAAGGAACAATAACATGATTCTTCGCGAATTAGAGTTTTCCATTTTGTTCAAATTTGCTTGGGCCGTATTCAGGTGGTTAAAAAGATTGTCAATTTGATCAGTCATTACGAAACCCTAAATGAACAATTTGTCCTCTCTCACTTTCAGGTTATATTGTAGAAATTTATGAACCCCTATATTTAGACGTAAAATCAGCGGGTCCAGAACATTGATCATGCTCCATTTGCCGTTTGACCAACACTCCAAACTTCATGTACGACCAAATGTGTCAGCGCGTGAAGCAATCTCCACAATACTCAAGGTTTTGGTGTCTTATTTTTTTTGTTGCTGGATCTAACTATTGTAAATGTTAAATTCGGATTTGGACATTTCTTTGTTACAACCAAAAATTAAGGGTTCCAAAAAAAATTTTCCTGGTAAAAATTTTTCATGGTAAAAGTTAATGCAATTTTCATTTGGGTTTTCCCCTTCAAATCCAATACCAATTTGCAGAAGCGTAATATTGTGCCCGAGATGTGCACAGTGTGCATGTCCGCTGACCCGCAAAGTGAACAGATTGACTTGTCCATTGAGTTGGAGATGCTCGCTCGCCAATTGGTCCGCAAAGAGTTGTGGGTGCACAGCGAGGTTAGTGTTGTGCGAAAGCTAACACTAAACATTTCTTCATAAGTAGTAGACGGGGCATGTCGATTCGGCGCCACACGATTCGGCGCCAGAATTTTTAGCGCTTTGTAACTTTTTTCTTAGGCAGCCAAATTTTTTATTCTTAGTGTCTTTCGAATGCTGTATATGATCTCTATTAGCCCTCCAAAAATTGAAAAAATTTACCACCCTATAAAAAAGTTATTATTAAAAACTTACAAAAATTCCGATTTTTCCCAACTTTTTACGACTTTTTGCGTTCTTCAAGTTGTAACTTTTTTAAGAATTGGTCAATCGCTTAAGAATAGCTTACTCATATCTTAAAAACACTTAAAGCTTTCGATTTGTACTAATTTTGTAAAATATGGTTCACAAAGAAAAAAGTTACAAATCTTTCAAAAGTCTGGCGCCGAATCGTGTGGCGCCGAATCGACATAGACCCGTAGTAGAGGGAACAAATTTTCAAATAGTTTTACACATATTTTTGAAGGTTATACGACTTTTGCGGCCAAGACATTTGCGCCTATGTCTCTATAATCGGTTTCAAATTAAATTGCCTTAATCCCAAATGCCATAAAACGATTATTAATGGAGAAATCATTATTTTTTGGCTCTTAAGGTAAACCATTGGGGTGTTTCTATAATTTATGGGTTTTCTTTCAAAAATCTCCAAAAACGCAATTCTCGGACCAATTTCATGGGTTAGCCTCTCTTAAAACTTTTAAGGAATTTGGGATTAATTCAACATAAATTTGAAACCAATTTTGGGGATAGCCGCAAAAGTCGGGCCGCAAATGTTTTGGCCGCAAAAGTCGCAACACCATCCAAACTCTATTCGCCATCATAGCCCATTTTTTTTTTTTTTTGATTATCTTTGAAAGTTGTTTTACCATGCTATTTGGGTTTATTCTTTATCCACTATTTTTTATGGGGGAAAATGAGTAAAATTCATTTCCTGGCCTATCCGACTAATTACATTGACCCCAAAAACTTGTGTAACAATCTTTTTATGACATAAAAAAATTCGGAATTTTTTTTTTCTAAAACGGGGGGTACCCTCTATACTATTATCTCTGTTTTAGGACTGGCTTTTACTTTGACCGACCGAATTTTAACTCAATTTCTGACCCCTTCCCACCCCTCCCCCTCTTAACTCGAATATTCTTATTTTTTATTTGTCAAAACCATTCAAAAAAATATATATGTATTTTGTTCCAGTGTATGGAGCTGTTCAAGAGCATTCGCCACGAATTTGTGCCAAAAACATTTCTGTCCGTCACATATTGCAGTGTGTGCCGGCGGATGATCATTTTCCAGGGCTATCGTTGTGAGAAATGTCAGGTGAAAGCAACAAAAATTGGATAATATTATTTAAAAAAAATGCCCCCAATTATTCATGCCTTAAAATTTAAACAAATTTCTCAATTAATTTTTTTCAGTTCAATTTCCACAAAAAGTGTTGGGCTCAAGTGCCGGCGTTGTGTGAACCGGAACGGATCACCAGCGAAATGGAGGAACAGTTGCGCACCGTATGCGAAAAGTACGACGGACCGCACGAAGAAATTGCGAAAATTCTTAGCAATTTGTTGCCGTCCACTTCATCAAATGCCAATCGCAACAATGGCAATAATAGTGGTGAATAATAATTCTAGTAAGACATCTAGGTTCCATCTATTTAACAATACACGATGCTTTTTTTTTTTGAAAAAAAACCCTGAGATAATTTTTTCTTTAGAAAATTTTTGATGGTTTTCGGAAATTTTTTCAAAAAAATAAATCGGATTGCACGGTTTATTTTTTATTTTATGAATGTCATGACATCCCGAAATGTTGTTATTTTTTCCATTGTCTGTTTTTTGTACATAATCGGACAAAATAATGCAATCAAATAAGATGAAAGAAAGTGCACAATTAAAAACCCCCATTATCATGTTCCAGCTGCGCTTGCTGACTCGCCAAAGTCGGCTCCGCTGATGACCATGCCCAAAAACAGCATTGAGGTAATTAGTTGTAAGCGAGTAATTCATTATTCGCAGTCCCTGTTAGTTTTTTTTTTTTTTTTTTTTTTCATTTTTTCGGGAGGTTGGGTTGGTCTTCATAACTCACAAGGGTTCGAATTAAGCCAGAAGGTGGCGTTTTTTTGAAACTTTTTATTGCTTTTTTTGAAAGCCACCCAAAATTTGACTCTCTAAACGCAGCAAAAAAACGGAAGCGCAAATGGGTACAAAAACTGGGGGGGGGGGGGGGGGGAAGAAACGGCGGGAAAGATTAAGGAAAAAATTTACAAATTAAGGAATCGTTTTCGTCGATCGGCGGCTTTTGCGGTGCCATTAACAAGACGACGGACAACAACGATTTGTTGGACGAATTTGTGCCGCGTGACACCAATGGGACGGCGTCGCGTGACCGCGGTGGCGCACGCGGTGGTGGGAACAACAGTGAGACGAGCACACTGATGGCATATGACGGCGGCAAAAGCGAGCGACGGGAGGCGATCGGTGGAGGAAAGGTGTTGCGAAAATTCCCCCCCCCCCCCCCCCCCCCAAGTACAAGGAGGGGCAAAATGTCAAAAAACAGTTCTTTTTATACATATTTGAGATTTTTTTTCTAAAAGATTAGGTCATTTTTTGTTAAATCTGGCGTGGAAATGTTCTTATTTCATCCTTTTAACAACATGGAAATCTATCTAATGTTTAGTATCAATAGTTCACTCGAGTCTAATAGACCAAATATCTCTTAACTTTCTTGATCCATCAATGCCTAGAACATTGGTATCATCCGAAAACTTAGTCTGTTTAAGCTGCAACACAACCAAGTTTAGAAATTTTAACACAGAAAAAAAATCCATTTTTTTCTTTTTGTATTTTTTGACGCAGAATTTTCGATATTTTCTTATACTAAAATATAGTATATATCAAGGAACGCGTACCGATTTTTTTTTTTTTTTTTTTTGGACGATGGTTGCCAATTTTCAACTTTTTCAAAAAGGAAAGAATGGAAGTGCCAGCGACTGCTTCCGAACCACGACTGGCGATGAGGGCAAAACCGAACCGCATTCTTTGGGACTATAACTGTGATGATGGAGAGGATGAGAAGAAGGCGACGACTACGACAACCAACGCTAAGGGAAGCGGTGACAACAATAACAACAGTGGCGGCATCGCTCGCGATCGTCCCCAACGGCGCCGAGACGACGGCGGTGGCGACAACGATAATGATGCGGAAGACGACAAAGACTATGAGGCGGAGGAGGGCGACAGCAGCGGCGACTTGTTGGGCGACTCGGCGTTGGAGGACGGCTACCAACAGTTGAAGCGACAGGCGGCGGCGGCCGGCAGCGAGCGACGCGAGCGCAACGGTGTCAAACCATCGTCAGTGGGCATCGATGGAGTGCCGAAGTTGCAACAGCAACAACAGAAGCGCCGTTGCGCTGGTGTCGCGAGCAGTGACGACGAGATGGCGGAAATTGGTGGTTTTGCCGCTGCTGACCGCGCGGTCGGCTCTTTGTTGGAGGCCAAATGGGCGGAGGAGCGACGGGTGCGTGACACGCTGGTGGCCGAACGGTTGCGCAGCCGCAAGCAACGTGAGCAGCAGGAGGAGCATCAGCAAAAACAAAGCCGTACGATGACTACCGCTGGGACCAATCGTGACGCGACTTGGTGCGATGATGACGACGAGAAGGAGGAGGGTCCTTCTGCTACCGTTGCTGCTCCTGCTGGGCATGGTAGTGGTGGTGGTGGTGGTTATCTTGGTACAGCTACAGTGGCCACCATGGGCACCATGTATTCACTGCATTTGCCGACCACAACGTTGACTCCGCCGCAGTCGGCACCGCCCCAGAAGACCACCTCCCACGCGTTTTTCATTGAGCAGCGCATCCATCGAAGCAAAAGTAAGCGCAATAATGATTGCCGTTTGGTTTGCTTGTTTCATTTGGGGGATACCATGTCTCGTGAAATCGACCGCGTGGGTTTGCGTCTTAGATCAATGAAACGACGGTACGCCATGATAATTCTGTTTTAAATGTTGCTTCGTTAGAACTTTACGCCATTGACTTACATTTTGGGTGCACCTGTTTTTTTTTTTTAATTTTTTGCTGCAAAATTTTTTTTGTCGCGGCGAGATTTCGGGCGGCGAGCTTTTGTCCCGTCTCCTACTTTTCTGGTCCTAGATTCAAGTCTCGGCATTGTAAATTGACATATTCTCTGTTCCCTGTCATAGTTCTCTTGGTTTCTTTTTATTTGCCATTTGTCCTTTGATTTTCGAAGTTATATACATATATATATTGGTTTTGATGTATGGAACTGCCATACCCCATGTACACACGTTTTCCCTGCAAAAATTTGTCTTAACAATGCATCACTTTGAAGGTCCCGGTGAACGGTCTGGCAATCTGATGGCACCGCCAACACCGAGCACCAGTGGTGGGACAATGCCGTCAACGCCCGGTTGCGGTGAGGCATCAAACGCGGGCAGTGCCTCGTCATTGGCCAGCCGAGGAGGGGAGGGCGGCGGCGGCGGCGGCACCGGGACAACAGGGAGTGGCGGACTGTTCGGCATTTCGCGTCGGGGATGCATCAAATATGGGCGCAAATCAAACATCGAGGACTGGGCCATCAAACACAGTGATGTGCTGTTTCGTGAGAAAATTGGCAACGGATCATTCGGCACTGTGTACAAGGCCGAGTATTTTGGTGAGTGTGGTGTCGTGTACTGGTGCGAGTACGGTACGGGAGCAGGACGAAACATCGCCGCCGAAATGTCGCCGGGACAAAATTGCTTAAAAATGAAAACATGCAACAACAAAAAAAAACCTTAAAAATAAAAATTTCATGATTTTTTTTTTTTTTGAAAATTACGGAATTTTTTCAAAAATGAAAAAATGTTAAAGGAAATTTTCAAAAACCCCCAAAAATTTTTTGAAATAATTAAAATTCAAGAATTTTTCAACGGATTTTTCTTAAAACACATGGAACCCTTTTATCAGAAGAAATACGGTGTTTTTTTCAAAAAATTAGTAAAATTTTTAAATTAACATAATAAAATTTTTAAATTTAATAATTTCGCTTAACTTATTAGCGCTTTTTCAGGCACTGTTGCGGTGAAGAAGTTGAACATCAGCAGCCCGGGCGCTGAGCTGTTGTTGGCGTTCAAGAATGAGGTCACCGTGCTGAAGAAGGCTCGACATGGCAACGTGCTGAACTTCCTCGGCGTGATCAAAGAGCCCGAGTTGGCCATCGTGACGCAGTGGTGCCAAGGCTCGTCACTGTACCGGCACATCCACGTGGTGGAGCCACGGGTGGAATTCGAAACGCAAACGGTGCTGGACATTTGCAAGCAGATCAGCCAGGGCATGGATTATCTTCACTCACGCGGCGTCATCCATCGGCGAGTTCTTTATACAGTGTCTAGGCCTGACATGTTTAACTAATAACGTTCGGCCATTGTCCACACTCAAAGGCGACCAAATCCAGAAAAATTTAAATCGAATTTTTTATCCAAAATTTCTAGAAAGTAATTTTGTCAAATTAAACAAAAAAAAAAATCTTCAAAATAATGAGTCATTAAAAAAGCCGCGAATAGGAAAATGTTTTGTAATTACTGTTCCAGGGACCTGAAGACCAACAACATTTTCCTTGCCGAAGGCACCACCGTAAAGATTGGCGACTTTGGATTGGCAACAATCAAGTCGCGCACCAACACGCTGGACGGTGCTCCAAATCCGAATCCGACTGGCTCCATTTTGTGGATGGTTGGTTACAACAAAAAAAAAAACATTCTTAACTTAAAAAATAAATAAATGTATCGTCAATTTTTTGTTTAAATAATTTTACATTTTTCCCCCCACCCCCAGGCGCCGGAAGTGATTCGCATGGACGGGCCCGAGCCGTACAGCACCCGGTCCGACGTGTACTCCTTCGGTATTTGCGTGTACGAGCTGCTCACCTCCAGATTGCCATATGAGGAAATCAAAAACCGGGACCAGGTGAGATTGATGGCTGGCTAGCTGATTATGACTGTTTTCAACAACATAATTTACAATAATAACCCATTTTATTGCCCCACCCCCCCCCCCCCCTTTTTATCGGGGACATCCCGTTTCGATGCTAAAGAGAACAAATAGCTTATTATTAAAAAATGTTATTTATAAGATTTATCTGGGGCGACAATATACGTATAAAGTGATTTTGCCAAATGAAATATGACGGATTTTCTTCTCAAAAAAGAAAACAAGAAATATTCGGACGGAAAAAAGGGGACTGAAAGGCGCAAAAAATTGGGGTAACAGCTTGAACCTGCAATAACTTTTGCATATGAATGTAATGTTTAATTTTGCAAAACAGATCCTTTGGATGGTCGGCAGTGGACGGCTACGGCCGAGCATCGCCGATTTGCGCACGGACACGCCCAAACAGTTGCGCCAGATTTTCGAGCAGTGCACACGCTTTCAACGCGATGAACGGCCAGAATTTCGCATTGTAATTTAATTTTTGCTTTTTTCGAGTCGATATTTTAATTTTTCATATAACTTAATTAAATTTTTATCTCATTTATTCTATTTTTTTATACTTTTTACATTAAAAATAATTTTATTAGAATGTTTAATTTAATAGAACTCTTTTTATTGTATTATTTGCGATCTTTTTCTCCATCCCAAAACCACAGATTTACACCATTCTGGACAGCATTCGTTTGCCCAAGTTGAAGAAGTCGACCAGTGAGCCGAACCTGCGTCGGTTGGCACTGTCGGGCTCGGCTGGCACCAGTGGTGGTGGGGCCGCAAAGTATCGGCACAGTCCGCGCCACCACCAGCACAGCAACAACACCAGTAACAGTAACCACCACCACAGCACAAGCAACTACAATATCAACCACAATCACCAACATCACCACCATCACGGTCATCAGCATCAGCACCAGCAGCAATATAATTGATTCATTCATTATATATTCATTTTTTTTTATTTTTTTGTTCCTTTTTTGACGGTGAATGAGTAATTTGAATAAAATAAATTTGATGGGAATTTTGTTCGTAAATTGTTCATCTCTCATTTTTGGATATTTAATTGGCCATTTAACAAATTTCAAATGTAAACCATTTATACCCCCTCCCCCCCCCCCCCCCCCCCTCTTGGCATTCTAATTAGTCCAACTCTCTTTGGTGGCCGGTAAATTGGAAAACAGGATTCGTCGTTAAAAACCACTATTTAAATGGGAATGTCCCAGTTAAAAGTGTAGGGATCGGTCGGACAGACCAATCATGGCCGCTTTTCCTTATCCCGCCCGTTTATTGAGTGCAGCCCATCCATCCATCAGCCTTGGATTTAATTCATACAAGTTTTTTGATCACTTCTGGTCGATTGACCAAACTCTTGGCCCATCATCTTATCCTCTCTCTCTCCTGACATTGTCTGATCAGACCCAACCCAATCCATCGCCACATCGTTTTCTTCCAATCTTTTTTGATCCCCTTGGGAATTAATTAGCCATCATTCATCAATCTGTCCACCCTCTTAATTATACATTGGAAAAATTGTTAGACCATTTTGTGAAAAACAGAAATAATAGAAAAAGTCTAATGCACTTTATGAGTGTAAGTGCAAACAATTAATTTTTGAAGTTAGTTTGCCCGAACACAAACTTACTTTTTGTTTCTTCTTCTCCAACCAACAATTTTATGATTTTTAAATATTCAAATTAAAAAACGTAATAAAATCCTAGGTGTTAAATTTTACTGCTTAAGAAAATGAAAATCCGCTTTTTTGTTACAATTTTTTGAGAAAAGTTTTTATTTTATTTTTTTCTCATTTTATTTGCAGACCAGGCTCATGAATGGTGCCGATAATGCCTAGTTTGATATCCTAATATGAACCCCCAAATCAGATTGATTGCTCATCCGCTTCTTTGGCATTCTGATTCCGATCAGTCAAATCCATCCCATTCATCACCCATCGTTAAGCCTTTCTTTTAGTCCATCTGATCAGTCAGTTCTAATCCATCCGTCATTCCTTGGCATTCTGATTCTGATCAGTGCAAAACCCATCCCATCCATCACCATATGATGATGATGTTCTTGTCTTTCACAACTCTTTTCTTGATCCCCCCCCCCCCCCCTCTGGGAAACTGATTAACAGCAGCATTTATAGTTAATCATTCATTCATCAGTTATTTCATCCTCTTAATCCATCATTCTCGTGCATAACACACATACCACTGACTGATGAGACTTATTTATTTTGTCAATCATTTTTCAAATCGGACAGATCGTCGATCGACCGACCGAGGGGCCGGGCAGTGATCAGAGAATGAATAAATGAATGAATTTAATGGCTTGGATTGATGGACAGATAGATAGATGGGGCTACCAATGTTATGACGACCTTCAAAAAATTGGGGAAAAAAACACGCAAAAAATAAGTGCAAAGAGCGACCAATGAATGAAATGTGAATGGATGCCTCGCGAGTGGTGAAGAGGAAGGACCAATGGTTGTTTGTAACATGCACAAAAAACGCCATTGCAAATGCACACCATTGGCAAAAGCAGCAGCAGCAGATGTTGTGTAAATGTGGGGGAAAATTCAAAAAAAAAAAAAAATTTTTTTAATTTTAAAAATGGCAATTTATTGGCGTTCTACTTTTTTGTGTTCCGATTTTCCGCTCGCTACAATTTCCTCCGAATGGCCTTCACACACGAGGGAGGAGGAGGAGTCAGCGGGATAGCTTTCCCCCGATTTTCGCCGCCATCGGCGAAACTTTGAAAATCGTCCGTCGGTCAGTCAAACAAATTGTCGGTGGGCGGAAGTTTGACGTAATCGCGGCGAGAAAGTGGGAGATAGAAGAGAGAGAGAACGAGTAAAGATCGTCGCCAAAAAACGTCTCCCACCATTAATTAATTAATTAATTGGGCAATTAATTAACATTAATTAGGCTGCGCTAATGAGCAAAGCACACAAAAAGTGCCATCGGCATGGGGCGACGCCACGGGGGGCGTCGATCAAAGATTTAAAAAATTGTTGGTGAAAACCAAAAGTTGGCGTTCTGCTTGCTGCTGCTGTTGTTTGGTCGCTGGGAGGGGTCACTCTCAAAATCACTGACACTGTCCAAAGACTGCGAAAAATTCAATTAATTAAATGTGAAAATTGAAAAATTACAATGTTTTGGGTGTTCTTGTTGATCACCCCTGCTGGAGCAGCAGGGGCCATCAATTTGGGGAGAACATCGTCCAAAAATCATGGGCAAAAGTGTCAACGAGGAGATGGGCAACCAAAGAAATTTAAAAAATGAAAAAAAAATTTGAAAATTACAATATTTTGGTTCAGGGGGCCATATTTTAGGGAGGCGATTGGAACATTATTTATTATTCACTTTTGTTCAACAATCATCGAAGCAAAAAATTCAAAAAACCGAACGAACATATTCTTTTTAGCTCGCCAAAGAGAGTTTTAATCACCAAAAGTTGCAAAGAATTTTTTTAAATTCAAAAAAAATTGCATTGGCATTTTGTTTGCTTCGATGACGCAACACCAAAACCAATTAAAAAGAGGAGGAGGAACACTGATCAAAGATCTGAATGCATGAAAATCATGCGGCACATTCTGTTCAGCACAGCAGCAGCAGGACAATAAATTGCCAGGGGCGATTCCCCCATTTAGCCGGGTAAAAACCCGACTCCAGGGCGAACTCGTACAACCCCGACTCGAACTGGTGACGTGTTATAAATATAAGGACTGTCTAACCCCCGGGCCGATGTCTGCGCTCCTACGCAAAATAGGTTTAAAAATGTACGAGTTGGGGTCGTACGAGTTGGACCAGTACGAGTCGGGGTTTGTCCATTTAGCCGTAATTAATCCTTAATGAGGTCTAAATTACCTCACTTTTGGTAATTAGTCCTTAATGTGTGCAAATTGCCTGAGGCTGTTTATCGATCATTCAAAATTTTTTTTTTTTGCAATGCCACGGGAAATTTCGTTTAAAAAAGGGAAGAATTTTTGCTTACGTAACTTTCTCAAATATTTTCCAAAGTTCGAATGCATTTGTAGGATGAGTTCATTGTGCAATTTTTCAACAAAAAATGAGCAAATATTTTTCGCTTTTTGAATGCCCAACTCTCTTCCGCTATTAATTGGCGAATTAATTCATTAATTATTATTGTGCGCATTTCCTGAGGGTATTTTTAATTCAAAAAAGGGCATTTCCGGTGGGGTTTTTTCCATAATTTTATCAAAAATTTATGAAACATTTTTTCGGGTTTTTTCAATGACCGGGGGACGACCCTTCCGGCCCATTCCATTTTTTGATACGCTAATTAAATGTAATTAATTAGCGGTCGCATTCCTTTGATTATTATTATTTTTTTTTTAATTTAATCGTCGGCCAAAAAACAACAACAACCCAAAATTCACAACGGAACAGCACAAAGAAAGGATGATGTTGAACCCCATATAAAAATTGTGTGGTGTGTGTGTGTGACATTCGGTACCTTGCCGCCTGCTGTCCCCCGGGGGCAAAGAAATGTTACAAAATTGAAAATTTGATTTGCGACTGTATGTCGACCGTCGCCCGAGGGTTCGTTCGTCCGCTAATTACCCTTTCCTGCCTCCTTTATTAATTGTTTTTTTAATCTTTCCCTTCCGCAGTCCCCGGGAGCGGGGGGGGGCAACTTTAAAAAGGTTCACACTCTCTCTCTCTCTCCCTCTCTCTCTTTCTCGCTTTCTTTTCTTTCTCTCTATCTTTCTCGCTTTCCTCTTGATTCACTCTCTCTCTTTTTCTCTCTCTCTCTCCCTCTACCGGTCTCTTTCCCTCTGTCGTTCTCTTTCCCTCTCTCTCTTTCCCATTCTCGTTCTTTTCCTCCGTTTTTCTCTCTCTATCTCTCCCTGTCTCTCTCTCTCTCTACCTTTCTCGCTTTCTTCTCTCTCCCACTTTTCTTTCTCTTCCCGATTTCCTCCCCCTCTCTCTCTCTCTCTCTCTCTCCCGGTCTTTTTCCCTCTGTCTCTGTTTTTCGCTCTCTCTCTCTCTCTCTCTTTCCCATTTTCTTTCTCTTCTCCTCCCTCTCTTTCTTTCTCCCTGTCTCTCTCTCTCTCTCTCTCTCTCTCTCCCTCTCTCTGATCAGAAGAGTGATCAGAGAATGCGGGAACCTCAGTCACAGTTCACTTTTTGATGCTTCTTTGGTCTCCTCCGAATGGCCCCTCGGGCGCTGCCTTTCTCTCCGCCCGCCCCCTGCGGCGGTTCTTTCAAAAACTAACCGCCCATTGGCGGCGAATGGTCGTCGGTCGCTGTGATATTTAATAATTGTTTTAAAATTAAAAAAAAAATTCAAAAAAAAAATTGCAAGATTTAATGCCTCGGAAAATTGAAAATTTAAGGCACATTTCCTGCTGGTCTCTCGCTCAATTATTTTTAAATTGCAAAAAAATAATAAAATTCTTTACGAAGAATTTTATTATTATTTTAATACCTTTTTTAATTGTTTTTTGTTATTAAAGCTTTTTTTTAAAGTATTTTTAAGAAAACGCAATACATAAAATAATAAATTTAAAATTCTTTTTTTTTTGTATTTATTTATATATTTTAGGTAATGTTTTTGTGTTCAGATATTTGCGCCTATATCAAAACCCAGTTCAAGATTAAATATAAGTTTTCATAAATTATGCAAAAAACAGCACTTTGTAGGACAATGGTTCATTTGGGCAGTGAATGAAAAATTAAAAAAAAATTCATAAACGAAAAACAATGGAGCCAAAAGTATTCAAGAGTTCCTTTTCTGGAAACCTGCCCCCTATTTTTTTTTTTGAAAACCTAACTCCCTTTTTTTTGGCAAAAAACAGAAATTACTTAAATTATGGAGTAGATTTTCACAAAACTAAGAGGTTAAGTTTTCAAAAAAAACTAGGGTTAAATTTCAAAAAATAAACGGTCACATTTTCAGAAGACCAGAGGGTTAGGCTTTCAGAAAACGAACTCTTGAACATTTTTGGTGTTATTAAAATATTTATATGTATCCATTTCAAATTTTCCATTTTTTTTTTTTTTTTATGTATTAAGAAAAGTTAAATATGAACCAAATTTAGAACATAGGGCGCAAATGAGGGGTAACCAATATTTTAGGGGTTTCGATTCCTTTTTCTCTCCAATTTAATTTGCGCCATGACGATTCGTCCGGACGACGATTCGTCCGCCCAGCCAAAAACGTACGATTTGTCCACTCAGCAAGAAAACTACGATTCGTCCGGCAACGGTTCGTCCGCCCAACATAAAAAGTGCCAAAAAATAATACTATTTTAAATTTTTGTGGTTTTTCTTTTGGCATTACCTTTTTAGCTATGCCGAATGTTAAAAAAATTAAATAGTTTTATGTTTTTGGCACTTTTTAGCTGGGCGGACGAATCGTAGTCCGGACGAATCATACTTTTTAGCTGGGCGGACGAATCGTAGTCCGGACGAATCATACTTTTTAGCTGGGCTGACGAATCGTAGTCCGGACGAATCGTAGTGCCCCGATTTAATTTTTTATTTTTTTTTTCTTATTTTTACATTAAATATGTACACATAAGATAAATACATTTGAACTGTTTTTGTTTATATTTTCCACCTCTTCAATACCCATACCCACTGGTGTCAAACGTCAAAGGCCCCTAAAAATGAAAAAAAAGAAAAGAAAAAAATAGGGGGGGGGGGAGACGAATTGACAAAATGAAAAAGTGTCAAATTTCCAATTTTATTTACCCAAATTTATTTGTTTGTATTTAAAACTGTAAATTCTTTCCCGAAACTCTCCACAGTTTGTGTTAAGCAGCACAGCACCAACCACCAAAGATTACACACATTTTAAACAGAAATTTTTAAACTAAAAATTACGAAAGGCCTTCCTTTTTTTTTTAATTTTTTGATTGGTTGTGGCCTCGGGCGAATGGTGAAATTTTATTGGGAGAGATGGCCAAAAAATGCCGAGAATTCTTGGCACCATTTGGACAACTTTTTGTCGGAATATTGTGCCTTTTTCAGCCAGGCTACCTATTACCAAAACTGAAAAAATGTGTTTTCAAAGGTCTATCGGATGCCATAATTTTTTTTTGAAATTTTCCTAATTTTTCGTAGATGATTTTGCTAATTCCATATTTCCTCCATTAGTAGCACTCCCTCTAATAAAAGCACACCCTTGAGAATGATTGAAAAATGGAAGCACAATGTGCTTCTATTAGAGGGATTGCGCTATGTATGGTCTCTTCATCAGAGTTCCTGGATGATGCCAAGAAAATGTTGGCATGGATATGGGCTCGACAAAAATTTTTGGCCCAAAAATTGCGTAATTCCATCATCTCGAGGAGCCCCAAAAAATGTTTCAAATTTTTTCTGCCCTTACGTAATGATTGGATTATATGGAAATTGCAATTGTTTAATTTAATTTAATTACCTTTCATTTTTTTTTTTTGCACAATTTAATTTTTTGCCAACTTTTTGCGGAACAATTAAATTCATTTGCGATTTCAAAGAGTTTCTTTCCCCCCCCCCCGGCGCAAAAAATTGTCATCGCCACCGTCCGTCAGTCGCCCACAGCAAAAGGATCATTTAAAATGAAATAATTTATTTTTTGTGTAAAATGTCGCCCCCGGGGAGGCGGGGGGCGGGGGAAGCGCGAAACGCGACGACGCTTTGCACATGGGCGACCATCGGCGGAGGCGAAGGAGGGGGGCAGGGGGGGAGGGGGGGAGGGTGTTTAATGGGTAATTAGGGGAAGAGAAGGGGAGCGCAAAAATCAGAAAATTTTAATTTTACAGGGTGATTAAAATTGTTGCAACTTCCCTTTTAGGTGGAAAAAGCCATTTTTTGGGGGGGGGGGGGTGGAAAAGCCCTCCGGGGGCAAATTTTTGGATTTTAATTTTCAATTAGCCATAGGGAAAACAAAGATTTGTGATCAATTTTTTAAAAATTTTCTATTCCTTCTACAAGGCCATCGGTTTTTTAAAAGAATTTTGTGGTTTCGGCGATTTTCAAATGATTTTCTAAGCCGAAATTCTCAAAATTTTTGGATTTTACAAATGGAATTTATTTTCTAAGTTTTTTTCTTTATTAATTTTCTGTCTTTTTTCAGATTAAATTTCCAATTTTTCTGATCAAAATTAAATGTACGTGTTCGACGCTGTCACTGTGGCCGCATGGCCCACCCGAAAACCGCAGAGGCGAAAAATGGCAATGTCAAAGTAAAAAAAAAAAACAAAAAAAAACATTTTTTGTTTTTTTCAAATTTGCATTTGGCATTTTAGCCAAATTTTTCGCGTTCCATTGGAGCCCAACTGTTTATTGGCCAACAACAAAAAAGCGTCGTCAATCAACTCATTGAACACCCAAAAATCATCATCATCTACAAGCAGTTCAAAGGTGGTGAGGGAAACATTTGAAAAATTTAAATTTTAAATTAAAAAATGACAATTTTCAATTTTTTGGCAAAAATAAAAATAAAAATATTTTAACAGAAAAAAATGATTCATTTTGTGATAATTCGCATTTTTAAAAATTCATTTTTTTGTTTACATTCCTTTCCTTTTTTGTTTGAAGTATATTTTTTATTTGTCGCTAAATACACTCTAAAATCCCAGATTTTTTAACTTATTTTAATTAACATTAAATGCCAATTATTTAATTAATTATTTAATTAATTAATTAGTAAGTAAATAATTGTGCTTTGTTAATTCGCTATTAATTCATTTCATTTTGCCATTCCTTTTTCAGCAGGTGCCCCTGTTGCCGTCAATGCGTCTTCTGTTGGCACTTTGTCTTTGCCTCGTGTACATTACCGTCTCTGTCAGCTCGTCAAACATTGCCGTAAGGCATTCATATTATTATTATTATTATTATTACCCTAATTTTGCGCTAATTAGCGTGACCATGTCAATTAACCACCGCCCATTAGCACTAATAGCCATAGTAGGGAGGAGCAAATGTGCTAATTAAAGTCACGCGAGTAATTAGCGACGGCGGCGTGCAAACGAAGACAATCAATTAGCGATGCAATAATAAATAAGCGTGACGTACAGAAAAAAAATAATGCGGCGATAATTACATAATTAGCGCAAATTAGCGCGACGAACTTTTAAAAGACGAAAGGAAAATGGGTGGATTTGGCTAATGAGCCAATAAATTAGCGATGATAATTGCTAATGAGTCAATCAATTAGCGATGATAATTGCTAATGAGTCAATCAATTAGCGATGATAAGGCGTGGCATAGCCCACATTGAATAATCTTGGTAATAAGCCAACCATAACCGTAACAGGTGGCACTGATTTGCATGATCAAATGCGAGCGACACGGCTACCACGGCACATTGGAATGGGAGACGGACAAAGAGGTGAGAAAGGCACAAAGTGCCAAAATTTTGGTTTGAAATTTTATAATGCCAAACAATTTTGACATTTAAAAAGGGCTTTTTCAAATGCCAAATATTTGAAATAACAAAAATTAAAAAAAAACACTCCTGAAATGTGTGAAATTGGCAATCCATTTAATTCAAATTTAATAAATTTAAATCGAAAATAAGAAATTTTTATGTTTTTTCTTTTTTTTGTTTCAGGGTCTTCTTCTTGCGGCACAAAACATTGGCTCACTTTTCATGTTGGTAACAGGTAAAATATGTTCAATAATTAATTATTTTTTTAATTTTAAAAAAGTCAAAATTAATTTAATTAGAATTCCATATTTTTTTATTTTTTAAATTTAAAATGTTATTGAAATTTAGTTTAAAAAACTCATAAATTCTTCTTATTTAATTATTTTTAAGGCCTTTTCGCCGACCGAATCAACGGCAAATGGATGGTGGCGGTTGGGTTGGCGTTGTGTTTGGCGGGCAATTTGACCCTGCCATTATTGGCAGCCAAATCGTATTGGTACGCATTTGGTGCCCGAATTGGTGAGAGACAGGGGGGGGGGGGGGGAGGGAAACGTGAAAATTTAATTTTTTTTAAATATTTTTCCCATTTTTTTTTCAGCCATTGGCTCCTCCGATGCGTTCATTGCGCCCGCAATGTCCTCACTGATCACCCGCTGGTTCCCGCACACTGAACGGTGATCGGAAATTATCATGGATTTTTTTTAAATATTTTTGAGTGGGGTGATAAAAAATTTTTTCATTTTTGAGAGGGGTGATAAATTTTTCATTTTTGAGAGGGGTGATAAATTTTTCATTTTTGAGAGGGGTGATAAATTTTTCATTTTTGAGTGGGGTGATAAATTTTTCATTTTTGAGTGGGGTGATAAATTTTTCATTTTTGAGAGGGGTGATAAATTTTTCATTTTTGAGAGGGGTGATAAATTTTTCATTTTTGAGTGGGGTGATAAATTTTTCATTTTTGAGAGGGGTGATAAATTTTTTTAAACAATTTTGTCCGGCCTGATCAGACCGAGTGATGTCCATGACCATCGTGCCAAATTCAATTTGAGTCTAGAAACCAAATTATTAGTGATGCTCTCGAAGTCCTCAAATCTCCCGAGACTTGAGAATTGACCCCAAAAAGATTCGAGACCAAACCGAAAACCGAGCCCCAAAAAAACCCGAGACTTTTCCCGTGTGTCGATTACCAAGAGATTCGCGAGCATCACTACAAAAAATGAAGATCGACCTATTAGAAACAAATGGGCTATGTGCTCTCTATCCGTCCAATAATCAGCGCTAATTCACTCTAAAAAAAACGATTACTACTGATGATCAATCAAATCAATTCGCTTATTCGATCAGATTAAGGGTTAAATTGGAGTCCGACCCGAGCCCAATTTTTTTTTTAATATTTGTCCAAATTTATAAATATAAAACAATAAACAATATTTCTTCAGCGCAGTGGCGATCGGTTGCATCACCGGCGGGCGTCAGTTGGGCACACTTTTCATTTTGCCAGTGGCCGGCGCACTATGCGGGGTAAGAAAGGGCGGAACTGTTGGGTAACGAATTGGTAGAATCGGGCCCGGAAATGTTGTCCGGGTTTTCGTTTTGGGCCCGGATTCCAACCCTTAACAGTGCGATCCAAAACCCGGCATTTTTTGACAATGTTTGGCACGGGCCAACAAAAGTCGCCTGTCATGCTTAGAATTTTAAGTATGACAAAAGCGTAAAACCCAACCCGTCCAACATTGAATGGGTTTTCTAAAATAACTTTCGTATTAATTATAATTATTATTTTTTTTTGAAATTTCCATTTTTTTCTTCTCTCTCTCTAAGAATTGGCCATTGATTTTCCATTTGTCCACTTTGGTCGCCGCTTTGGCCACCTTCCTTTGGCTTCCATTCGGTGCTGACAAACCGTCAAAACAGTGTTGCATGCCGAGCAAAGAACGCATGTACATTGAAAGCAGGTGCACAACATTATGACACAATTTTTTTAAATCGATCATTTAAATTTGTTTAAAATTATTTAAATATATTTTCAAAATTCCAATGTATAAGTCTCTTTTCTATAGTTTTTCAATGATACTAAGAAGTTTTTGTATTTGTGGGTTGAGCCTATGCTTAAAGCCCATTAGGAGACTACCAAATTGGACGTCAAAAAAAACAGTTTTATAAATTTTTTTTCAAAAAATTAAAAAATAAATTTGTAAAAAGTTATCAAAATTTTTTTTTGTAAGTGTTAATTAATTAATAGTATTTTTTATTGATTTTCAATGTTTCTTTTTTTCTCCAGGATTGCCTGTGAGCACATTGGCAAACGGACACAGCCAAGGCGAGTGCCGTGGCGCAAAATGGCACGGTCGGTGCCCTTGTGGGTCAATGTTTTTTCGCTGATTTGCCATGTGAGCGATTTTTAAATAACAAATTATTTGCAATTATTTTTGTGCCATTTTTTCCAGGAATTTCCCTTGGTCATTATGCTGCAGTTTTTGCCGAATTATATGCGCGATGTGTTGGAGTTGGCACCCACTCAAAATGGGGTAAAAAATGGGCAATTTTTAATGGGCGAAAAATTAAATTTGTCTTAAAAATGAAACAATATTAAATTGGGAGACAAAAATAAAAATATTAATTTTTTTTTTTGTAAATAGAGTTTAATTTTTATTATTTACTAAAGAAATATTAAATTTTTTATTTAAAAATTGGATAATAATGTTTTAAAGCGCAAATACACACAAAACCTTAATTATCTCGAAAAATGAAGAAAGAAAATTCAAGAAAAATTATTAAATGTTCTATCCTAATTTTTTATGAATTGTAAATGTTTTTATACATTTTTTATTCATTTATAAAATAATTATTTTATAAATCAAAAATGAACAATGGCTTTTAATGTAATCAACAATTTGATTAAATATATTTAGCTGCTCTCCGCATTGCCCATTCTGTTTCTGTTGGCCAGCAAATGGATGTCCTCCAGCCTTTCCTCATGGATCAGCTCCCGACGAGAAGCGTCGTGTTCGTCCGCCCATGATGACCCGACGGCATCCGAAATGTGGCACGAAAGGAGGCGTGGCACGCGAATTTGCAAGGTGTGCCCCGGAGTAAACAAACAGAGAATGCTTTTGAGTGAAAAGAGGGGGTCTAATCACTTACCAAAATTGTTTGATATTTGATCAGAATTCTTTTTTTTTTTTTTTGATCACATTGCTGATTCATTCTTCCGATCGCTTTTGTTTTCGTGACTGACGGATCGTTTTTCGAATTCGTTCGAGCCCGAGCGAAAAGACAGAATTCAGGCTTTTAACCTATGGCAAACTTTGTCAGTCCAATCATTTATCGATTTTTTGAGACTGATCCGAAATTCGTTTTTCTGTTTAAGGCATTTAACGCGGTGGCATCGCTGGGCCTGGCAGTGTGCATCGCTGCGGTGCCGCAATTCAACAAACAGTTGGCCCACTGGGCCGTGGTGGCACTGTGCGGCGCAATGGCATTTGCCGGATTCCATACACCGGTCAGGAGGGGGGGGGGGGGGGGGGCACGCGCCATAATATTATATTTAATGTCGCGACTGAGTCAATTAGCGGAAATCGGGTGTCTCAACCAATTTCGGCATCTAATCAAATGGCCCAGGGCGATTTTATTCCTTTTTTGTGTCATGAACGGGGGGTTTAATATATATTGGGGGTTCTTTTCTTGAAAATCCATTTTTTTACTTTAGGATTTTTTTTGAATAATGCCAATTCGGTTTTTCGACCGAATCCCGCACATTTTCTGTTCGGTCGACATGGCCCAAATCCTAAAATTTCTCTCAACCCGCTTGCTTCAACCTTAAAACACCAATTTTTAGGGTGTCCAAACGGCACTGCTCCAATTGGCCCCACCATTTTCCGGCATCATCACCGGCATCGCCTTTTTTGTTGTCTCCATTTTCAGCATAGGCAACAAAGTGTTGACCAAATGGATTGTGCAAAACGGAACCAAGGACGAGTGGGCAGTGGTCTTTTACGTGTCTGCTGTTGTCGCTGCATTCCCGGTAAAAGGCAGTCGTCGCTTTCAAACAAATTTTTGTAATCGGGCCAGGGTTGCCATAATACCGCATTTGGGCGGAATTTGCTGTCTTTTTGAGTTTTTTCACATTTTATGAGGAATTCGATAAATATATCAAATATTTTTAATTGGCATCTTGTTTTGCGATTTTGAGTTGCTTTATTATTTAATGGATTTTTCTACTTTATTGTATTTTGCTCACTAAAATCTTTACATTCTTCAGGATTACCAAAATGAACCTAAGAGGCTTCTTTGTAAATTTTTCATTGTTTATGCGCATTTTTTTAATGCCGTCTTTTTTGCCGTCTTTTTGATGTAGTGAGATGGCAACCCTGAATCGGGCACCCCGTACAAAATAAAAGTAAATTCTTGTTTTAATCAGATCTTCTTGACCACCGATAAATTACTGATCAGATTGCTTTTTTACACATTCTTTGTCTCCGGGCCTATTGACATATTTAGTTTTCTGATCAATATAACCTAAAAAAATTATTTTTCTCCTAAATTTCCGGCTCCAATCAAGGCGCATTGAATTTAAAATTACAAACATTTTAACTTTGTCATTTTACTATTAAGTTTTTTAAGGTTGTCATTTTCACAATGTGGGGAAGTGATCAGCCCCAACTGTGGGCCCGATCAATGAAACGGTCCCAGAACAGCATCGCATCAACAATCACAACAGCGACAACAATCTCTGTCAAGCGGAAACAATGCCCAGAAGGAAAAGCGTAGCGCTAATTAGCGTACAACCAACCAATCAATCAATTAAATAGTGCTGCCCTCCAATATAAATTCCGAAAATTTACTGCCAATTAACGGACGATACTTGGGGCCAAATAAATGAATTTAAATTATTATTTTTTATTTTTATATTCTATTCGTTTTGTTGTATTTTTTGTCTTTTTATTTTCCAAAATAGCATTCATTGTTATCATGTTGTGCATATTTCACATATGTGGATCGTTCCTTCTTCTGCTTCTTCCGACAAAGGCCCAAATTTCCATTCATTGACTATTATATTTCAATGTAAATCGTTTATTTATTGGTGGCAAAATGATCATAATAATAATAATAATAATAAATCAAAGGACACAATTTTTAATAAAGCAAAAGGACAAACAGTTTGTTTGACCAATATTCAATGAAAATTCGTTTCTAAGTGTCAAAAATGATCCCGTTTTAATTCAAATTGATATGACCCGTGCCAATTTCTTTGTTTCAAATTTGGCTGTTCGTAAGATGAAAAAAGAAGACACCGCCCTCAATCTGAAAGTTCAGCTTATCCCCCCAACCCACGCTTAAAGCTGTCCATTCCTCTTCCATAAAAGCTATCCAAGTGCAACACAGTCCGTCCATTCCAGCAGAAACGCAAAATCCATTTTTGTTTGTTTTTTTTGTCCCCTTCCAAGGCCTGCGATTGTGCGCTACTCGTGTGTTTGGTGTGCACGCGTGTGGGCTCCTATTTGATCCCGTCCCGGTGTCCGTCCATTCCCCCTCCGAACACAGAGTGACTGTTTCCCCCATCCAAACAACAATTTGTCCTCTCCTTTCCTCGAGTCCACCACCATCGTCCAACTCCTCCTCACTCCCATTGCCCAGTTGGGGCTAAAAATGGCTAAAATTTTGGACTGCCTTCAAAAAAAAAAATATGATCAAAAGTCCTCATTTGTCATCCGACAAATTTGACCCATCCTGCGACTTCATCCATTCATTCATTGATCGTTTCCTGTGCCCCGTTGTTTCCTGTCTTGTCAGTCATTTCTCCCGTCCCGAACATCCTCTCCACTTGGTGTGTGTGGATGGTCGCTAGGTGCTCCTATTGGATTTGTCCTGTCCCATGTGTCTCTCCCGGTCCCTCGAAAACGGAGCGCGGCGCGCTCCTCGCCCCTCCTCCGAGAGTGACTCGAGAGAGATGATCTTCGAAATTTGTTTTCCCGTCCCATATGAGTCCTGTGTGTTTCATCTGTTTGTTCTGTCCTCTCTCCAACTCCTCCCCACAATAGGTAATGAATGTTCTCCTCTCCTCTCTCCCTCCTCTTTGTCTGCCCCCGAGGGCTGAAATTGGTGAACAAATTTTTATCATCGAAATGATGGAACAAAACACGCACCAAACACAAAGGAAAAAAGGGCGGGGAAGGGCATGATGGTGGCACATGGAACAACAACACACAAAACCATTTGGTGGACGATGGAAAAAGGTAGACCGAAAAGGTTTGCCAGAAAGCTTTTCTTTCCCCTGAAAAAGCCGACGACTGGTACTGACTCGGCGGCTCAGATTGTAGTAATTTGGATACAGACAATTTTATGGCACTTTTTTGTGTTGTAAAGTATGTTAGCCGGCGTCTCCAATTCAGTACCAAAAGAAAGGCATAGCCCAAAGAGCGTCACCCACCACCGCCACTAGCACCAAATCAAAAACATTTCCCATGAAAAAGGCGTTGTGTGTGTGTGTGTAATGGACCAAAAAATATCGCCACTATAAATTGCCAAAAAAAAAAACAAAAATGGAATAGACCGAATATTAATGTGTGTGTGAATGCGTTTGACCATCCATTCGTCCGTCCATCCGTCCGTCAGTGTTGTTGGTCTCTCTCTCTCTCTGCTGTGTGCGATCGCGATACGTCCAGTGCTTATGAGGCGGAGCGAGAAGAGCGACTGCGCGAATGCGAGCGAGAGCGCGAACGACTGCGACTGCGCGAGTGTGGCGAACGGGAGCGTGAGTAGGAGGGCGAGCGACGTGACGCACGATTGTTGCGCGCTGGCGAGCGAGAACGTGAGCGACCTCCACCACCGCCTCCACCACCACCACCACGACTGCTGCTGCCGCCGGTGTCCTCGCGCAAACGGATGTACGATGTTTCACCCTATGATGTGTGTTAATGTGAAGGGAATGGATAACAAATTCATTTCGGTATTCAAAAAAGGCGAGAGAAAATTTTAGAAAATCGGTATGGACAGTCTGACCTCCCTCATCGGACCACAAATTTGCCCAATTTCGAAGTCCCGAACCCCATTTAAATGGAAAACAATGACCCTTTTGGCGCTTTGTTTTAATTCATACAGGGAGTTTAGAAATTGTGCGAATCAATCACTGTCCGACTCGCGGTCAGCGACCCCGAGAAGCCAATCAGAAAAAAGTTGTTTTTTTTAATCGGGTTTTGCCGCTAAAAACAATAATAACAACCAACCACCTCATGCGACTTGAATTTGGAGTCGTCCAACTTCTTCAGCGCGTACTTCATGTCCTCCTTGCGCGAAAATTCCACCACACCGGTCCCGTCACGGTACACGTCCGCGTACACCACGTCACCGGCCTACAAAATTTCATTTGGTTTACTACTACACACTCAAGGAATTCTGGGCAGGTCATAGGGCTGGGAAGAAAAGTTTCAACCCGCCAGGACCATGTCCAACAATCATCAAAGTAATGTTTTTGGCCCATAGAAAATGGTTGGAGGATGCCAATTCGGAATTCCACAACGCATTTCGATTCAAAACTGTATCGCCATTGACATCGAAACGAGACAATAGCGAAATGGTAGGGCCCTAATCACTAACAATTTATAATTTGCATGTCCCATTAACATATCATCCTATACATGTCCCCAAACAATATATAACTAACCCATCCACACCAAGAGAAAAGAACACTCACATCACGCATGTGGTCCTTCAAGTCTTGCCACGAGCCGCTGATGGGCAGCCCGGACACCGCCAATCGGTAGGGAAAGCGTCCGCGCGGTCGGTCACGCGGCGGACTTCGCCCGTAGCGTCCGCCTCCGCCCCCACGGTCACCATCCCGGCCACCGCCGCCGCCGCCTCTTCCTCCACCACCGCCTCCGCCACCACCGCTGTATGGCCCATTGCCCCGGGGCTGAAAATGCCGATGGGGGAAAAGAAGGGACGGCAATTAGAGTGAAATGAGGCAACAAAAATATATTTATTGTACCTGAAATCTATGCTGATTGCCCATTTTCTAATAATTAATTGTGCAACATTATTTGATATAGGAAAAAAAAAGCAATGAAAACAGCACAAAAAACAGAGAGGTACTTGTATACTTTAAGTGTAAGCACTTTTTGGAAAAACGAAAATAATACATAGCCGAAAAAAACATTATTATTTTTGTGTCCTCTCGGCGGCAGTATGTCAACGAATCCGTCAAGGTCAAAAAAATGCTGACAATGCCAAGTTTCATTATTGTTCAATTTCGACTTCTTTTTTTTGTCCGTCCAGGGTTCGGAACAGGTAAAAATGTTATGTCAAAACTGTGTTCCTAAAAGCACACAGATTGTCGTCATTGGTCAAATATTTTGCCATGCCAATCGGGAGTTGTTTTTTTTTTCAAAAAGGACTCCTTCCCTAAAGTATACAAATACCAAGCAACACTTCCCCTTATCTAATTCTTAAAAATCAAAAGTATACAAGTACCACAAACTGCTAGCCGTCATTCATTTTTCTTACCGTTTCCACACGGAGACGGTAACCGTCGAAATTGTATCCGTCTCGGCCTCGAATTGCGTCCTGTGCGTCTCTAAAATGCAAAGTTTGTTGTTAGCCAGCCAAAAAGTTTGGTTTTTATCCCCTTTCAGGGTGACCTCGAGTCGTCATAGTCGAGCTGAATTTGGGGATTTTTTTTTTTTTTTTGTTATTATTTTGTGTCACTTACAAATGCAAATGGTGGACCGCGCACTGGACGTGCCTTCAGGTCAATGTAAGTGATCTGAAAGTTGCCAATTTTGTCAAATTTTACTCACAATCAGACGAATAGGTAAATACTATCTATCTATCCACAACCCCAAGGGCTGGCGATTTGAAATCGAACGCCAAAGACTGAAAATTCGATTCAATTATAGAGCAATTTGTGACCCGCTTCCGTATTATTGTTAGAATTTAAACCTAAATAAATTGAGCACAATTCGGTTCACTAACAACTATAAGCCGACTAACAAACGATCTCATAGTGGAAAGTATAAAGCCAAGTTGTCCACAAAAACTCATATCTTTAAATTTTAAAGGAGCTTGCCCTTCACATTCACACTCCTAAGAGGTACCAAGAAAACCTATACATTCAGCCAAACGAAAAGGTCAAACAAACTTTGCCATATTTGGTGAACATGTCCTCAATGTCCTTTTGGCGAACATCGGGAGGCAAATTTCTTGAAAAAGCCAATTAAAAAATGGCAGATTTGAGCAAAGAAAAACCCAATGAAAATACGGCAATCACGCTCTCGGTGGCTCATTGCGATTGTGTGTAAATTTGACGAGATGGCAGGCACAAAATACTGAAGAATTGAAGAATGGTGTAAATTGGCTGGCTAAAATTGCATCAAGACAAATTTACTTCTTTTTTTTTTAATTTTTGTCAAAGATTAAGTCTTTGCAATACTAATCCATTTTCATGAGATAAAAACAACCAACAAAACTTGTTTATACATACTTTTACTCAGTTTGTCAAGGAGACGGTCTTAAGCAGTTTCATCATTCAAAATATTTTCTTGTCTTGCATACCTATCTTACGTATAATTTTAAATTTCAAATTTGGGCGGCTTTTTTGTTTGGTTCTTCCTTCCTCCCAAATTGGCCTCTAATTAGGTTCTTACAATTAGTTGATTTGAAGAAAGTCGAGCTTGGACCTAGCCTAACCCCTTTAAAGCTTAAGTGTTTTAATTTGCTCACGGACTAAGTTCCATTTCAACTTCGAACTTGTGCTCGAACTATATTTGGTTTTCAAAGTCATTTTTTACAAGGTTAGAGGCCTGTAAAAATGCGCTAAAAGCCCTTTGCTATTACCTATTACTACATAAATAAAATTGATTAAATACAAATGTACTTTTTGCTTGCCTTTGTTTTCCATCACATTTTGTGAATGGTACAACAAATTTTTCACCCTCTTCTCTTCTCTCTTCGCACAGCGCTTTATAATTCATAAGATACATAGATATTTCTATTTTGTCGCTTTGTGCTGTCCCAATCATTTCTTTTCCCCATTTGCCCGTCGTCCGTCCATTAACCTTTTGCCCTCCCCCCCTCTTCTCTCTATGGGTTACTCCATCCCATCTTTTTCTTTTTTGTGTGTGTGTGTGTTTCGTCCGTTGTCGGCGTCCAATTCCAAAGGTCAATATGCCTTCGCCATTCCCCGCCCCCCCCCCTCCCCCCATTTTATGATTTCAAATCTGCACCTGTGTACATTTCTTAAAAGTGATTTGCATTTTCCACTTTTTGGGATTGGGCGAAGTTCCTAAGGTTCCCCGTCATTTCTTTTTAGGCCTTATCAATTTTTGAATTTACGAAAAATTCACATTTTTAATAACCTTTTTTCATAGTATCAGCCTATATATAACTTCTCTCATTTTGCAACTTTGAAGCAAGGAAGAGGGATGGCCAGTTCTACTATGCTCAGTACGTCGGAGCGCAACAACATGGTCAGAATTTTTCAGGGTTTCCGAATTCGGCTCCGGTCCCATAACTTCAGGAAGGAAGAAAAATTAAATTTGGAAATTCAAGGATTTCATTGGTTAGAAACCAAAATTTTGCATTCCGAACTCGAAAGCCGAATAAATGATATTCATTCGTGCTCCTCTTTTTTTGCAGGGCCGTGAGCGTCTTCTCACCTGTTTGTCGGAGTGTGGTGCAGAGAATGAGCCAGTTGTGCTGCTCGAACTGCAAAAAGCCTACTTCAATAAATTTGACGGTGTGTCACATGCTTAAGGGGTTCGGTTTGAAGCCGAACAAAAAATCGGGAAATGCCGTTTCGGTTAATCGAAAGTTCGGTTCGGCTAACTTAGATGTTCGTTCGATTTGGTTTTGAAAAACTTCAGCCTTACTAAAAAAAATTTTTTTTTTCAAACCCTTAACACTCCGGTATCATCAACAAATGTTGCAGAGTACTTGAACAAGGCTGAGCTGCGCAAATTCTTCTCCAAAGGGCACATCAAGCAGGTGTTCGAAAACTTTATGCCCAAAGACGTGGAGATGGCCACCGATGTGAACGCGACCGGCAGTCTGTTCCTGAAGATGAAGCGCTCTCTGCGAAGTGGGGATGGAAGGGGGGGGGCACAAAAAGGGACATTTTTCGGGTCGGCAAAACATTGGTTTTTTGTCTGATATTTTCTTAATAGTTCATTTTATTCTTGCCGAACCCGGGTCAATGACAACTCTTACAATAGGTCCATTATCTGTTTTTACAATAAGAGGACAATTGAGTAGTGAAATGAAATCCTCTCATTATCATGTTTCAGCTGCGCTTTCTGACTCGCCAAAGTCAGCTCCGTTGATGACCATGCCCAAAAACAGCACTGAGGTAATTGGTTCAAAGCGAATAAATTTATCATTCTCTGTCCCTGTTAGGCTTTTTCTCGAGCTAAAGGACTTGAAATGATGCTGAATTCCGGTTTTAGGCCAACCGTCCCTCTTTGGTGCCTTTGCCGCCTCCAGCACCGCCGGTGGAGCCGCCGGAACCGAGTCGCAAAGTGTTGCCGCCAGCTACGGAAAACAAATTTGCAGTGCCTGTCGTGGCCCACAGATTGTTGCCACCCAATCGGAAGGTGTTTGGCGTTGTTTTTTTAAGTGAACTTTATTTAAAAAATTCGGCATTTTTTTGGTACAATAGTATTAGGGGAAAAACTGAATTTTTGCAAATTAAGGAATCGTTTTCGTTGACCGGTGGCTTTGGCGGTGCCATTAACAAGGCGGAGGAGGATGATTTGTTGGAAGATTTTGTGCCACGTAACACCAATGGGACGGCGTCGCGTGACCGTAGCGGCGACACCGCACGCGGTGGTGGGAACAACAGTGAGACGAGCACACTGGTGGCATATGACGGCTGCCGAGAACGAGCGACGTGAGGCGAACGATGGAGAAAAGGTGTTGTGAAATTTTTTTCACCCCCCCCCCCAGTACAAGGAGGGGCACCAAAAAAAAAAACTTTTAATCTATTTTTCTAAAAGATTTGTACTTTTTCGGTCATTTTTTAGTTTGGAGGGGGAAGGTATTTATTTCATCCTTTTAACAACATGGAAATCTATCTAATGTTTAGTATCAATAGTTCACTCGAGTCTAATAGACCAAATTATCTCCTAACTTTCTTGATCCATCAATGCCTAGAACATTGGTATCATTCCGAAAACAGTCTGTGTAAGCTGCTACACAACCAAGTTTAGAAATTTAACACAGAAAACAAAAGAACCGAATTTTTTTTTGGTACGATGGTTGCCAATTTTCAACTTTTTCAAAAAGGAAAAGGTGGCAGTGCCAGCGACTGCTTCCGAACCACGACTGGCGATGAGGGCAAAACCGAACCGCATTCTTTGGGACTATAACTGTGATGATGGAGAGGATGAGAAGAAGGCGACGACTACGACAACCAACGCTAAGGGAAGCGGCGACAACAATAACAACAGTGGCGGCATCGCTCGCGATCGTCCCCAACGGCGCCGAGACGACGGCGGTGGCGACAACGATAATGATGCGGAAGACGACAAAGACTATGAGGCGGAGGAGGGCGACAGCAGCGGCGACTTGTTGGGCGACTCGGCGTTGGAGGACGGCTACCAACAGTTGAAGCGACAGGCAGCGGCGGCCGGCAGCGAGCGACGCGAGCGCAACGGTGTCAAACCATCGTCAGTGGGCATCGATGGAGTGCCGAAGTTGCAACAGCAACAACAGAAGCGCCGTCGCGCTGGTGTCGCGAGCAGTGACGACGAGATGGCGGAAATTGGTGGTTTTGCCGCTGCTGACCGCGCGGTCGGCTCTTTGTTGGAGGCCAAATGGGCGGAGGAGCGACGGGTGCGTGACACGCTGGTGGCCGAACGGTTGCGCAGCCGCAAGCAACGTGAGCAGCAGGAGGAGCATCAGAAAAAACAAAGCCGTACGATGACTACCGCTGGGACCAATCGTGACGCGACTTGGAGCGATGATGACAATGAGAAGAAGGAGGAGGAGCAGGGACCAAAAAAGTGCAACGCTGGCTACGGCAAACGCGTTCAAATGTCAGGGGTACGTGTTTAGTTTTTATATATGGGAACCTCTCCTGCGCATGGGTCGATGTAATCAAGGTCTTGGTACGGGCGGACATCCATGAATATGCCCCCCTACCCCCGCCCCAAACAATTTGTTTGTGACGGTAATCCACATTGCGTTCTCGTACCATATATACACTACAAGATGTAGCAATTTCGGAATTCTAAAACATACAACATACAATCTATCTTTGGGAGACGAAGAGGGGATATCAAACCGATTTTAGAATTTGCCTTGTAATGACTAACTTAATGCAATGGCCTAAAAATTATTTAAAACAGCTTATTTAGTTATATGTAGAGTGTTGTTGTTTTTTCCATTTCCGTCGTTTTCAACAGGCAAAACAAAACAACAACAACGATTTTGACATAGATGGTGGCTTTGGCATAGGTGGCAGAAAGTTTGATCGCCGCGTTTCTTCAACAACATCGTCTTTTGGTGTTGCGAATCGCCCTGACAACAGTAGCAGCAGTAGTAAAACGAAGCCGAAACTGTACGGTGGGAATGACCGTTTTCGTGACGTGCCGCCGCCGCCATTTGCGCCAAATTTGATGAGCAGTGACGACGACGACGACGAGGTGGAGGAGAAGGATGATGATGAGGAGGGTGAGGAAGAAGAGAGTGAGAAAGAAAAGAAGAAAGTACGACAACGAGACGGAGCAGTACAGCCGCAACAGAAGAACAAAAACAACAACAACAAACCCATGCTTAAACATGAGGAGGAGGAGGAGGACGACGAGGAAGAGGAGGAGGAGGGCCCAATGATGACAATGAATCGACGGAAGCACTGACAATGGGGAGGAGGAGGAGGAGGACGAATTGGGCGCACACCACGACACCACCACGCCGGAGGAGCTGCAGGACGAGGAGACGGAGCAGTTCTACCAGCAATTGTACAAACACGTTTCATTTGATGGGGAATCACCCTCTCTGTTAGAGCCATCTCCCTTTTAAAGCCCCCCCCCCCTCTTGGAATCCATTGTTGCCAAATAATATAAATTTTTTTTTTAGCGCTGGCGGCTCAACCAACAAAAAAATGGAATCCAAAGCCAAGAAGGTGAGTGTTCTCATGATTGGACGTGGTTGGGGGGAGGCATCTGATGGCAAAATAATGAGAAAATGCCACCCAAATTCAAAATTAAATAAATATTGTCCGTGAATCTACTATAAATCTCTAAAATGCGTTTCCTAGCCAATCAGTATTATCGCGTTAATTTTTCTTTTTCCAGTTTTCGTTCGATGAACGCAACAAATTTGTTGGGCTGATTAGCATTATGATGAGCATGTTGCAGAATATCAATGTAGGTGGTGATGGTGTTAGTCGTATTTCTTAAACTAATTTTTCTTTGTGCAAAATTTTTGCTTAAAAATTGTTTTCCTTTTTTTTTGCAGCACAGTGACCTTGACAAGAAGTTGTCCAATATCAGTCCGTCCGGCGCCTATCGCAAGGCTTTTCCGTCCGCTGCTGATCTGCTCGCATTCATCACCAGCAATTGTCCAAACATCACGACTTTCAATGTGTCCAAGCAGAATGTGAGCCTTTTTGTAATTGTTAGAATTCGGCATTACGTTTGCCATTCAAATTAACCATCACCAGGTGGCTCTGTTGTGGAGCGAACGCAGTGAGGAATTGGTGTCCTTGCTGCTGCAAGAAGTGGGCAAAATGATCCTGAAGAAGGCCGGTGGCAGTGGAGAAGCGGCCAGTGCCGGCAAACTCAAAAATTGAGTATTTAACGGGAAGACACACAATTATCCCATTTTGGCAAACTTTTTTTTTTAATTAACTTAATTTTTGTTGTTTCTCATTCCTCAGACTCTTCTTTGTCTTATCATACATAAATTCATCACTTAAGCTATTTTCGCCACAATTTTTGATGATTTCTTTTAAATGATTTATAAATTTTGCCCTTTTGTTCTCATTCCACCATTTCAGCAGGTTTCCTTTCTCTCTCTCTCTTCTTCATTTGTTTGTTAAAACTTTCTTTGATTTTATTCGTTTGATTTAAAAATGGAATAAAACAAAAAATGAGAAAAACAAATGCCACGCCAATCCAATTAATCGTCCGGTGTGAAGTTCCACAGTTTGAATGTGCGATCATAACATGCACTGACAATCCAATTCTCGTCCGGTGAAACATCCACACACGTGACCTTTAATAAAGACGATTTGGTTTTCGCCACTATAAAATTTTATAGTATCATTTATTAGAGAAAGGAATTTGAAACGGCCTAAGACGGTCGCTAAAATTATGGCGGTGACTCAGTCGGCCCGTTGCCTAAATTATGACCTTCATGTTGTGGGCGTCGAACACACGCAATGGCTGCCATCCCTGACATGTCCACAATTTCATTGTGTTATCGTAGGAGCCGGTGACCAGGAATTCGCCTGACGGGTCTATCCGAACACGGGACACCAAATTCTGATGGGCTGGCATTGTGTACAGTTGACGACGCATTCGTACATCCCAAACCTGGGCAAAACAAAAGTTGGGTCAATAATTTCCGGGGTCCTGGCCCGGTCCAGTCCGGGCTCTACTTTAAAACATGTCCACATGCCTTGCACGTGTTGTCCGCACTGCCGGTCACCATGAGGAAACCGTTTTGGTGCCAGCACACAGTGTTTATGCCCTTCTGGTGACCCTCCAAAAACATGATACAGCGGCCGGTGCGCAAGTCCCACACGCGTCCGTAGCAGTCGAGGCCTCTGAGGAAATAAAAAATAAAAGGCTTCATTCTGGCAGACCAGCACTGTGACCAAATTAAAAAAAATTTAGTTGATCGAATCCATAGTAATGATTATTTTTGTCAGAAATATCAACAAGATATTAATAAAATAATGCCCACCCGGTTAACAGCAGAGAACCATCGGCATGGAAGTCGAGATCGAAGACAGATTTGCTGTGCCCCTCTTGGTAGAGCAGTTCCTGCAGTGTTTCCAGGTCAAAAAGGCGCCAAGACGAGTCAAAACTAAAAGGCTTTTCCACTGTAATTTAAATCTTTTTTGTTTTGTTTTGGTGTACTGTCCAGCACGCCCACCCTAGACTACGCCCTTGGTTTTTAGTGCATAATCAAGGCAATTGGATGAAGGTACACTGAGTTTTCAAAAGTTCGCTCTCTTTCTGAGACTCAAAATCAAATCCCGATTAAGTCGTAACATTCGGCAGATAAACCCAGCTAAGTTTTGAGGTAAAAATCTTTTTTTTTCGCACCATGCGGTGGCCAGAAAGTGCCCGCTGGGATGGAAGGCGACCCTCGGCACGCGGTCCTCGTGCCGTTCGAGCCGTGCCAACGGCTCCTCCCCGTTGACCACGTTCCACAACAGCACATTGCCCGAATGGTCACAGGAGGCGATGTTCAACAACAGTGGATCAACAGTGACAAAGGCACCGGGATGGAAACGCTGAAAATGACAGTGTGGGAAGGGGGTAGAAAGATTTTGATAAAAGTGAAAATTTAATTAAAAATTGAAGAAAATAAATTTGAAAACCCTAAGATAGTAGGATAAATAAGTTAATTTAATTTAAAATGGCCAATGAAAAGAGAAGAAAAATAAAGGAGTAAATAGAAAAAATGGCTAAAAATTTGGATAAAAAAGAGAAACCGATCAAAAAAAAATAAATAATAAAAGAATTGAAAAAACCAAACCTTGCTATTGTTAAGCAAAATTAAAAAAAAAGAGACCAATGAATAATAAAATGAGCGACGAAAAAATCTCAAAATAACGAATGAAAACAAAATCACTCACAGCACATCCCACTTGACACGCATGGCCTTGCAAATTGAGTATTTGTTGGCAGTCGGGCACTGACCACAGCGTGACTTGACCAGACCAATTGGAGGTGACCAAATGATGCGAGTCGGGCCCAAATTCGACAAACGATGTGGGCCGAGTGCCGGAGACCTTGGCGTATTTTAATAGATTTTTTAATGGAAGACTTACATTTACATATTATTGTACCATTTATATTTTTTATGAGTATTGATTTAAATTTTGCCTTAATTGTAAGTACCAAAAAATTTTGCAACTTTCATCATGCAATTTAAATAAAATATATGCTTTATTAAATTTTCTAATCATTAGTAAATAAAGAAAAAAAAAAATGTAAATTAGTCCAATTTTTTCTACGCGCCACACCTGTGTGCCATAGATTTGCAATGTCTGAATTTTGCGGTGCGTCGCTTGTTTGATCAGCGCCTTCTCCTGTTGGGACAGCTGCGCGTGTTGTCGCGCGCGCTCCAACCGCGCCTTGGCCTTGGCCAGGCTCCAGTCCGCGACGCACACACGCGCATCACGCAACGCGGCCGGTCCCCGATGGTACCATGTGGACTGATCATCCTGGATGGGGGAGGGCGGGGGGGGAGAAAATATGGTAAATGACCAGGAAAATGTGCGAAAAAGGCAAGCCGAACAAATACAGAAAGGGGGCGACAAACAAAAATTATTGGCTAGGGACCATGACCTTATTCCATTATGCAAAAATTTTGTAAATTATAGATTAAAAAATTGAGTATTGATTGTTTTCCCCCACTTGTGCATCGGCTCGTTCACGGTCGTCAAAGTGCAAAACTGCGTGAATTTCATCTTCCGACATGCGCGATAGCAACGCCCGCAATCGCTCTCGACGGTCCAAGATGTCTTCGCCAAAGAGGCCTTAAAAGAATTTTTCTTATTACTAAATTTTTAGGTCTGAAGAGACAAACAGGTGCCCGGTTAGCTCAGTCGGTAGAGCACCAGACTCTTAATCTGGTTGTCGCGGGTTCGAGCCCCGCATCGGGCTTTATTTTTTTCATTTTCTAATACTAATAACAGACAACCTAACCAAAAGAAAACTAAAACCATCGCAAAAAAAAAAATTTCTTTTTAATTATTGTGTGCCAATGAAAAACAAAATGTCTCTAACTATTGACAACAAATAAAACATGAGGCTACAAAAATTTTTATAAACAATTAAATATTCCGTGCAAAAGAATTAGATTTTTAAAATCAAGTTACAGGTGCCCGGTTAGCTCAGTCGGTAGAGCACCAGACTCTTAATCTGGTTGTCGCGGGTTCGAGCCCCGCATCGGGCTTCATTTTTAAATAGGTTTAGTCTTTTTTGTTTATTTTATTAACCCACAAATTGGCTCATTGCAACGGCGCAGCATTAATTTGACTTGCACATCGTCAGTTGGCAATGTCAAACTGCGTGCCTGGAAAAATAACACAAAGATTGAAGCTCTATGCCCTGTTAAATGGCAGAATTTTTGAGTGCATTATTATTTCGTGAAACTTCGGTCAACAAAAAACTTTAACAAGGTTTTTTTTTGTCATAATTTCACCACACCTTCCTACGCCGGTCAAAGTCGGCCAGGATTTCCTTCTGCACCGGGTTGTTGATTGCAGAAAGGTCGATCATTCCCTCAATAGTTGCCATCGCTAAAAACAAAACAAAAAAAACGAAATTTTTGTGCTTTAAATTAAAAAAACAATAAAAATGGAAATAAACACGTAAAATGTATGAAAATTTTGTATCAAAATTCAACATTTATTACAATCGGACAGGCGGAGGAAGGAGATCGAAAATATAAAAAAATGAAATTTCTGTTCTAATAATATGTGGTCGGCTGTTGATCCATGGCGCTTCGTTCGATGGTCAACTGTTCCTGCATGTCGATCAGCTTCTTCTTCAGCGATTGGATACCACTGCATAAAAAGAAAAACAATAAATAAAATCTCAAAAAGAGACATTTTTGAAAAAAAAAACTTGGACCCCTAAAATTTAATGAATTTATAAAAAATCTTTAAAAAAAAAAAAATCCAACTTCGAGAGGATCAGCCCTATCCAAATAAGTCCCTAAAATCAGAGCAGATAAGGGTCTTTTTCTCCTGGCATCCCCCTTCACGTAACGGCAAACCAAAATCAAGATTTTTTTTTTGAAAATGAAATTTTCTTATCTACCGTTAAATATTAATTTACGGAAAACCCGGCAATACACCTTGGAATGGTAATTCCGTTCCTGGAAAATTGCATTTAACCACCGAACAATAAAATATTTTTTTCACGTCCCTACCCACCTGAGCACAATGTTTTCGGCGCGCAGTGCGCCCGTCGATTCGACGCCCAACCAAAACTTGCGCGGCTTAGTGTCCGCCTTGTAGGGCGCCTCGCGCATTTTGTCCCCCTCGTAGTCGGCCGGGTCGGAGAAGGCGGACCGGGGCCACTCTTCCGGCTTGGCCAACATGGTGTGGCGCAACGCGTTGTCCGGATCATATTCGAATGCGACGGCGGAACACGGGTTCCACTTGGCGTGCTCCTTGCCAAAGCCCTGAAAGAAAAATTCGGTAATACCCGGTTTTTAACGTTATCGGAAAATCGCATTTACATTAAGAAATGGCAGGTTGCGACCGTAATGCAATATACTATTCCAATATTGAATTTCAGTGGAGGAATTTGGACGTGTCCTCTACATTTGCGGTCCAACCTAAAAGTCTCTCATTCGGGTTTTTACGGAGAATCTCAGAAAATTTTCTTTTAGAAAAACATAGAATTTTTAAAGAAAATTCGACAATTTTTCTAAAATTTCATTATTTTTTTTTTTTGTAAAAACTAGAGCATTTTTAAAATTCCAAGAGTTTTCAAAAAGTTTTAAGACCAAGGCCACAAATGGCTGGCCGCAAGTGAGGGATGCAAAAGTATGGGAACGCAAATGTGGGGGAAACGAATTTTAAAGACACACAACCTGGAATTAAAAAACTAACAGGACACCAGGAAGTGTTATTATTGGCTGCCCTGCGAGAAAATTGCAATAAAAAATACAAAAAAAAAAAAAAAAAAAATTTTTTATACCTTTTTGCCGAAGCAGCGCACCCGAATCTCCTGACCTTAAACTGACGGATTAAACAGCCTAAATTTTTTGGGCAAGAAAAAAAAACCATAGCCAATCTTCTACAGAAATAAACTATATTTGGTTATCCATCTTCTTTTTAGAAACAAATGATAGGTTCGTCGCTAACAAATAAGCAAGTGTATGGCATCTATTTGGCATAATTATCTAGCTGCAAACCCAAACTCGAAAAAAACAACAGAAAAAACTCAAAATTGGAGTCTACTTTTTATGCTTATTAGGTCCGCGGTCTTGGGATTAGTCAACAAAGGGTTTTCCTTAAATGTGTGACAGTATCCTGTCACGAAAATCCCAGTTAGAAAAACACTCATCAAGGTTTTTTCTTTAAAAAAAATAAGTAAGTTCGAGACAAAAATTAGTGACCCTTGCGCAGTTTGACGAGCAGAATTGCGTGGGAATCACTTTCCACCTCAATGCCGTCCCGATTTGTCAAGTGCATTCCACAGGCAGGCACCACCTTAGATGAGAGGAGTTAGGGGTTTTGAAAAGAAATGCCAAATGTTTGTAACAAGTGCCAACCTCAACATTGTTGGACTCCAAATCGTCGGATGTGACCGCTTTGGTCGCCTCCTCATCACAGCGCACATTAAGCAGAAAGAGCACGGAACAGCTGTTACAGAATTCGGGGCATGTGCAATCCTAAAAGAAATGGATGGACGTGGAACGGGGGGGGGGGGGAGGGGTAGAAAACGTGAAAAATTTTCCAATTAAAATGAACGGGAGGGGTGGAAATTTTTTTCTTAGAATTCGATAGAGCAAACCGACATTTTGTAAGTAATAGGTCGAATAAATTAAATATTGTGGGGCAATAAACGGAGTAAAAATAAATCTTTTAAATTTGGTGGGTTTTTTTAATTGAGGCCCAGAAAATTGAGCTAACCCTGGCGTATTGCATTCGGTCCACAATGTTGTCGCTGGTTAACGGAATCATGCCCATCCGATTCGCAATGAATTCGTCATGCAACACTGAAGTGTTCTGCTCAATTTGCACCCAATCAATAGCTGAAAAAAAACAAAAATGTGAATTTTTGAGACTGAAATTTTGGTAAATTCCTAGGCTATTAAGTTCGAAGTTAGGGTTTGAAATGGGTTGGAATGAAGCGCAAGCTTTATTTTCCAGTCCCATTGAATGAACAAATTGGCGCTATTCCAAAGGTGAGACATTGGAAAACCAAAGAGGTGAAGGACACTTTGACTTTTTTGATTTTTTTTTTTCAGAATTTGCCAAAATAAATAACAAATTCATGATAAGCGACCTCAAATAAATAATAGTATGCTTGGAAACCCATTTTTAAAAATAAAAAAAATTGTCAAAGAAATCAAAAGGGCCCCCTGTGGTTTCAAAAAGTCCACTTTCGGAATAGCGCAGAAAATTAAAAAGGGGTGGGCTAAGAACAAATGATCCAACCCCGTAAAGAATGAACTCGCATTTGAACTATCTTGATTTGAAATTGTAAAAAAAAATAGAATGGAAGGAGGGAAAGTTAAAATTTTTAGGAAAATGTTTTGCCTTGGACTCACCCAATGTTGGCACTTCGGCGATGAACACACGACGAAGCGCATTTGATACGCTGAGGTCAGTGTCCTCGAGTACAAACTGCACAAACTCATTGCTCAACTGCAAAATGGTCACTTGCGGTTGGTTGGCATATGGCATTTTTCAAGGCGCTGTTGTTGTAATTTTTTTTAGAAATACCTTCTTTGTCTAATTTGAAAAACTTAAAAAACCTATCTGTAAGTCACATTCAAACGTTTTTATATAAAAAAAGCCAATTACCGTATTCCCTCAATTAGAGCCCCCCTTTTAGGGGGGTTGAACTACAAAGCCCCCGCCTCCCTCTCGAAGAGAAGCCCCCTCTCGATTATAGCCTGCCTTTTAAGGAGGGTTGAACAATAGAGTCCCCGGGGGATCTATTCGAGGGAATACGGCAAATTAAAATGCGGACGATCATGCCCCAATCCACATGTCGAATCGCAATGTCGAACTTGAAAAACTTTTCGAAACTCGAAGTTTGAACCAACACGAAGTGTTCGATTTTTAAAACGGCTATGGAATATAATTTTTGGCGATTTGTTTATTTTTCTTAATTTTACATTAAAAACAAATTTTTTCGAGTTAACCCATGTTCTAAAAAATTTACCCTTTTTTAGCACAATTTCACTGTTTTGTCTTCATTTTCATCACCAAGAAGTCCTTGGACATTCATTATCTAAATGGTAACATACCAACATTTCTAATAAAAAAAACAGTTTTTTAATTTTCCAATGAAATCCCGACCCCCTTTTTTTCATTCAGCCCACAGTGAAGCTGCGTGATTTTTATGGGGGCACCGCCTTTCTGAGCATTCTCATTTATTGGCGTTGTGGCGAATACATTTACACATATTGCGATGCCAAACGGGATCAGTTCAAGCGATGGTACCTTGGTGAACAGCAACAGCGGCCAAATTTTGGAGGACTCAACAAATAGGAGAGCCAAACTGAACACATATTTAGGGCGTTTAATTGATATGAAATTTGCGTTTTTTTTTGTGTAAAAAATTTGGTCGGAATAAATGGAAATTCTGTTTTTTATTGTTCAAAGTCATGTTGTACTGCTGCTCTAACTTGGTGATTTGTGCCATTCGTATTTTACTCATTTGTTGTTTGTTTGACACAAAATTTCAAAAAAAAAAAAAATGGTCGATTCCCTTTTTTTCAGAACCGATTAATGCGTATTGTCGTGCCAATTTTGAGGTTTCGTTGGCGAACCATTCTTTTCTTGGCAGTGATTAGCCTCCTGATCTGTGCTTGGCAGACCCTTTCATTAGATGGTGAGAAAAAAAATATATTGAACATTTTCAAATCTAGTAAAATCAATCCATTTACAATTTTCTCATATTTCAATGTTATCCCCCACAATTGGGCCTCGGACAATTTTGCATCTGTCCAAAATTCATTTCAAATTGAACATTAATTAACCAAAAAATGTTAAATTGATAGATGGGAGGTTGACCCGAAAATTTAATCATTGTAATTTTTTTCAATTCATTTTTTAAAATTAGTATTTTTGCCCCTTAAAGTAGCGATTTTGTCAGTCATTTAGGCAAATAATTTCTTTCCTTTTTTTGTTTTAAATTTTATAAACAGGCATTTATTTAATCCTCCCTCCCCCTAAAGACTTGTAAAATTTTCCATTTATAACGATGTCTTTTCAGAGGGCATTTTCTTCCAGGTGGACAAGCCCACCAAGTTGGCCTACATCTATCAGATCAACCCGTCCTACCAAATCGGTGTCCCTTTTCCGCCCTTTACAATTCAGGTTTTGGTTTTGATTTAAAGTCTTTTGTTTGGGATTACCAGTTGCCGGGTTTTGGGCCCATTATCATTGTACTTCAAAAAAAAGGAACGAAGGGGGGGGGGGGTAAATTTATTTTTTTTTTTCAAATTCGTCGATTCAAAAAAAGAAACCTCGTCAATTTCAAGGACATTTCATTGGTATATGCTGAGCCGCCGGAGGGATGTCAAAAGTTGACCAACAAGTTCATCTCTGGCGAGGTTGTACTGCTCGAACGGGGGTCAGCCAAATGATTGTTTAAAAATCTGATATTTTTTATTTTTTTGAAAAATTTCCAGCGGCTGTCCCTTCGTGGAAAAAGTGCTGAACGCGCAGGAGGCGGGCGCCGCAATTGCATTAATTACCGACTCGAATCGCGGTGGTGACGACTTTATCGGTCTGTGCCTCTATATGAAAAAACAAATTATTTATTTTTGGGGGGTTATAACCCAACACAAGAAAAGCAACAAAAAAAAAATATATGGGAAGATGGATCAGAACATTGACATTTTTTTTGTGTTCATCACCACCCAAAAAATATTTTCTCCTTTATTTTTGCATGCGAAGTAAAAAATAAGTTATTAACAAATTTTGCCAAAATAAATTTTTGAAGCAACTTTTATTGGCAATAGTAATTGTATGATTTGCCATGACACTTTGGGTTGGTTAGAAAGAAAAAAAAATTTTTGTTTTGCGTAGTGAACGAACGAGCTGTTCCGCAACAAAAAAAAAGAAAAAAAATAATAATTACAATTATTATTGTTTGATTAGCTTTAGACCGGGAACAGGACAAAACCACGCCGGTACAAAACCATCCATCAGAAAATTAAAAAAAAATCTTGTAGAAAAAAATGAAAAATTTTATTATTTCTAAAATTTTTGGAATTTAAAAAAAAAACAAGCTTCGGACAAGGGGTTTTTTGTTGAAATTTTTTCTGAAATTTCCGCGGTGTGATTTTGGGGTGCACACCTTTAGACTTTCCCTCACCCCGTCTTTCGCACTCCCTTCTCGATAAATGTGTTCATAATTAATTAACTGTTTTTGTTTAGACATGGTCTCGGATGACGCGCATCGTAAGGGTGACATTCCGGCCGCTTGGTTGCCCGGCGTGTCGGGGTGAGTATTTTGTGGTCGATATTCGTTTTCCTATTGATTATGGAGGGTCCCCGGTGGGACAAGTGCGAGCCGTACACGGGCCCCGTTCCCTGTAACTCTTTTCCGTTCCATACATTTCGAACTCCGGATAAAAGACCGATCCCGAAATTTTGCAGACTCCTATAGGGATTGCCTAAAAATTAGAAAACAGATTAAAAAGAAATATTATTTTTAATTTGAATTTTTCGCTTTTTAAGGCGTCATTTGCGCCAATATTTGGTGTACGAGAAACCCGAGTTGTGGATTCAAATACCGCTAAATTACACAAGCCGATCGTTGCGCGAAACATTCGCCAGCAAACCGCCATGGGAACTGTGGTGAGACGGAGCAATGTTGAGGCGCATGTATTGTGGAAAGGAGAAGCAGACAATTAGCGTCGTCCCATTGGCCAAATGCCAGGGGCGCTAATTTGGGTATTCAAATGTTTTTTGACACTCAAAATATTTGTTAGAGAGGGGAAAGAGAGAAGGACGGACTTCAGCATGGTATTGTCTGTCCATTTCTGACTTTGAGATTGAGTTTAATGTTTCGGCACAGCTGCTTCCAAAAGCCATTTCCCATTTTTTTGTCAAAAATCTTTGGTTTCTTGGGCTCATTTTTGGTTCCAAAAAAAGTCAAGGAAACATGAGACCGTTTTCGTCTTGGGAAAATGCGTTACAAAATTTGAATTGATATATCAGTTTTTCTCTTTCCCCTTTTTTAAGAATGTATACTTTATACAATTTTAAATTGTTCTTTGATCACCCCTTTTGTGTGTTTTGTCACATGGACTGTCTTCTCTTTTCTGTCTTTTTCCATTCCTTTCCCAAGAAGTAAAACAAAAAAAATCATTTCGGGTATTTCTCACGATTTCTGCGCAAATTTAGTCCATTTTTTAATGGTACACCTTTTGTCTATTGCCTCTTTTTTTCTTCTTCTCGCTCCTTTCATTTCACTTTTTTTTTGTTCCCAATTTTCCATCATCCGCTGAAAAGCGTCCGTCATGTGCATTATTTTAAACATTTTGATGAAAGCCCAACAAAAAGTTGTGTCTGTTTGTTTTTTTCTTTATTTATTTTGTCGTGATAAATTAGTTCATTTTTTTTAGTTTTAATCGGTTTCGGGAGGGTGGGACATTGAATTCCCAAATAACCCTCTTCTCATAATCATTTTGACATTTTGTTAATTTTTCTTTACCATCACATTTGTTGACAGTTTTTTGAGGTTTTCTAATGTTTCATTCACAACAAAGATGGTTTAAAATGAAAGTTTTAACCAAAATGAAAAAAAAGTGATCATCCGTAACACAAATTGTTGATCAAATCAAAATACAATGAAAATGGGTGGCGAATTCATTTTTTTACCAAATTATTGGGCTATTAACGACAGACAAACAAACAAAAAAATAATGTGTGAAAATTCAACTCGGCAATGTGACAAATTCCAACCCCGAGTTTCCCGGATAAGCCTCACAAAATCCCAAAACGACTACGCTTTGCAAATACCTAATCACAATCCCTAAAATTAATAACAAAAAAAAAAATAAATAAATATGGCTACCTGTCCCGTTATGTAAACCAATATTTTTTGGAATTTTGTGAGCTAAAGAAGGCGATCAAATTATTTAGATATAATATATACACAAATTATATTAATAAAACGAAAGATTGTTTTTTTGTGTTTTATTGTTTTTTGTTGTAAGAAGACTCGCTGTTTCTGTTCATCAGAGGAGGTGGTATTATTGTAGGGGGTAACAAAAATGTTCATAAATTCTTAAAAAAAGAGCATAATTTGACTGGGTGATTGGTGGTGGTCCATGGACATCATTTTGGGCTGGGAGGATGGAAAGTAAAATTTGAGAGAAACGAAAGAGATGAGTGAATGATGATGGCTTTTTGTGACGGCGGAATGAAAAAAATCGGGAAAAAATTTAACCGTATTTCCTATAATTAAGACCCCAGTCTATTGAATTTCAAACTCCGTTGACTATTGGTCATAGAGTCCTCAAAAATTTTTCCAACGAACGGGGGGGGGGGGCTTAATTGGAAGAGCACTCTAATGGAGCCAGGGCCCAATTAGAAGAAATACGGTGCGTAATATAATAAATTGTATTTTGCGCATTTTTATTTGACGGAATGTGTGCAGCACTCTATTCATTGGGGCATTGTGAATTGTTTTGAATAATTGGGATGGTGACAAATTTTAGGGGATGGATGGAAAAGGAAAGGCCGCGCAAAAATAGACGAAACAATAAAAAAAATTCACAAACAAATAAATATTTAGGTGTAAGTGGGAAGGGATTTGATATTTGTATTTATGGTCTGCAGAAGCACTTTAATTGGATTAATTTCCGCAGTTCTCCGAATAGAGCACCATTCTCAGAAAGATTGAAAGGGGGGGGGGGACATTCAATTCATAGGCCAAAACGAGTTAAATTTTTCTGAAGGGGGCGGCTCTACATATTCGAAGAAATACGGTAAATCATTTTCTCAGAAGGAATAATCATCGGCAAAAATGAGAGAGAGAGAGAAAGAGACAAGACAAAGTGACAATGAGTGTTTTTCTGTTCAAATGGCTTTTTGCGGACGGCGAGCAATTTAATTGGATGATGTTTAATGAGCATATATTTATTATTACTTTAATGAAGAGTGAAGGAAATGTGCCAATTGCTAAGTGTGTGCAGTTTGTCTTGATCAGAGTGTACGGTAAATTCCAAAATTGTAAGTGCCAAACTGTACACAAAAGGGGGCACCTTGGGGGAAGGTTAGTTAGGGTTGCCAAATAGATGAGATTTCGTTGTGAAAATCGGGAGGAGCACTGTTTGTCGGACAGAATGGAAGTTGTAACTAAGGTTGAGAGTCTTGATCAAAGGGCGCTCGTTTCGGTCTGTTTATGAACAGGGACAAAACACACACAGCACGGGGGAGGAAAGAGCAGACGTATTCGAATTCAAAATGTGGCGGGCGTATGGTAATTTATTCATTTTACAACGACACGAAGAAAAAACAAATGAAAAAGGCAAATAAATGAGAAAAAATAGAAGAAAAAAGGAAAGAACCCAAAAGGATGACGACGAGAAAATGTGATGGGGATAAAGAATTAGCAAAATTACACAAAAAAAGAAAATAAAAGCACATAGATAAACGACAAAAATGTTGATGACTTTGTTGGGTTATTATTTTATTTATTTTTTTTTCAAAATATACGCACATGAGCGCTCATTGTTTGGCGATGTGTCTGATAAAAGGCAGAGGAAAGGAGAACAAACAAAAAAACAATGGAAATTAGAAATTAAGCACATAAAAAACAAAAATATCAGCGGAAGAGGAGGCTTTTTTTGTTGAAAAAGAATTGTATCAAAGTTTTGTTATATGTTTGAGAGAATTGGGGTGCGTTTGGGGAATCGAAAGATGTACATGTGAAAGAGGCGGCAGTCGTAATCGAACCTGTGCAGACAGACGATAACGACAAACCAAAACTCCTCATCAAGCAGAGGAAATGAGGAAGTGTCGTCTCAAGACCAAATTTTGGATTGCCATTTTAAGACAAAAACTATGACCGACCCTTGCACATGTATTTTTTGATTGGATGTATAAGGGAATGTGTGGGTTTGTTTATCAACACGAATTTCGGACATTTTATTTGACTGAATCAGAGTAAAGAAGGACCATGGAAATAAGACAAAAAAAAAAGAGAAACAAAAATGGATGGATGGATTTGTATGGTGTATGATGAGTGTGAGCGTTGCGCAGAACAAAAAAGAAAGAAAGAAAAGAGAAAGTGGAGAAACAAACAAAAATTGGTGGATGAACAACAAATGCATAATTAAAGAAATGAAAAATGTACAAAAACAAAGGATGATAGAGAGATAATAATAATAATAATGATGATGATGATGATTACGAGAAATGATTATGTGATTGAGGGGATTAGGAAAGGAGAGATGTGCCGACATACACAAACACATAGACGGTTGTTTGGAAGGATGGTTGGGTGGTGGAGCGGGGCATGGGCTCGAATAAAATGGTTTTTCACAGAATGCAAAACGGACGGACAGATTGGGGAGAGAGGGAGGAAAGAAAGGATTGATGGGTGGGCCTGTGTTTTGATCACATTTTCTAGCAATAGCAGCTGCAACAAAAGAGAAGACAAAAAAGGTTGGATGGCGATTTGGGGGGCGGGGGGGGGGGGGGATAACAGCCAAAAGTGATGATGTTTGTTCGTTATTTATGTCCGATGATTGATTGATGGCACATCAGCAGTAGCGGCAGCAGCAACGGCACGGTATGAGATCAATATGAGCGGGGGAATCACCAAACAGCAGCATCAGATTTTCTGCGAACAGTTTGCACAAAGACTGCAAAAAAATAAGGGTAAAATAAAATGGCATCGGTATTTTATAATAAGGGCGAGCGTAAGAAGTCAAAGTGCTTTTTTTTTTTGTCTATAGTTCCCAAGTTGTCGAAACCCAGGGAGGCTTCGTTGTAATAAATCTCGGCACCCAATTGCCCTTTGCACTTGGACTAATATTAGGAATATATCAGTAAGTTCATGACGTACTTTGCATGTCCACTGATGCCCTTTGAAGTGCCTCCTCCTCCACTACCATCGCCAAATGAACTTTCGTCCGTCTGCACGGCACACTCCACAAATTCGCGTTTCCTGTTCCCACCGTTCAGCACCAGCGGGGGCGACAAAGTGGCGGTGGACGAGCCGAGCGTAATGGAGGAACCGGCGCCAACACCACCCGAAGAGGAGGTGCCACCACCACCAACACCGATGGTGCAGTTGCCGAACGAGGAGCTCAGGTCGGACAGTTTCAACAGTTCAATGTCTAAGAGTGGCAAACAAATAATTGTTTAAAAAATTTCAGTGATTTAAATCTTTATAAATAAATTATAAGGTGATAATTAAAATTCGTGTTAAAAAAATTCCAAAAGAAAGGCGGGAAAGAAAGGTGGGAGAGTAAGACGGGAGGGTAAGACGGGAGGGTAAGACGGGAGGGTAAGACGGGAGGGTAAGACAGGAGAGTAAAGCGGGAGAGTAAGGCGGGAGAGTAAGGCGGGAGGGTAAGACAGGAGAGTAAAGCGGGAGGGTAAAGCGGGAGAGTAAGGCGGGAAAGTAAGGCGGGAAAGTAAGGCGGGAGGGTAAAGCGGGTAAGGCAGGAAAGTAAGGCAGGAGAGTAAAGCGGGAGAGTAAGGCAGGAGAGTAAAGCGGGAGAGTAAGGCGGGAGGGTAAGGCGGGAGAGTAAAGCGGGAGGGTAAGGCGGGAGGGTAAGACGGGAGTGGAACCACACGCCCGAAATGAAAAGTTTTTTTTTTGAAAATGTAAATTTTGCTAAAAAACTCCTTTTCCTTAGAGTAACTATTTTTTGCCAAAATTAATTTCCCATACTAAATATATCGCATTGCAGCATTCTTACCCCAGTGTGGTCCGTATGTCCAAATGTTGCTGCTGCTTCCACCACTGCCGATCGTTGGAACACCACTTGTTGGAGTTGTCACAATACCAGCACCACCACCCGTGGTGCCAAGGCCGTTGTTCATGTTGCAATTAAGCGCCCCATTGCCGCCCATCATCAATGCCGATGCCGTTGCTGCACTGGCACCGCTTGTTGACAGTGCTGCCGTAGTGACTGTTGGAACAGCGGTTGTTGATGAACGAAGACTGCTGGACGGAGCAGCAGCAGTTGCGGTACCACTGCCGCCAACACCATTCTGATGGATGGATGAAGAGCGTTGATGGTCATCTGGAAAAAAAGATGTTTAAAGAAAGAGAGAGAGAGAAGAAGGGGAAGAGAGAGGGGGAGAAAAAGTGAGAAATAAGAGAAACAAAGAAAGAAGAAAGAGGGGTAGAAAAAAAAGTGAGGGGGAAAGAAGGGACAGAGCGGGATAAGTGATGACCAAAATATTTGTGATAGAGAAAGTTGTTGAGAGAGAGAGGAAACAAGAAGAGACAACGAGGGTGGACAAGAGAGGGACAGAGCGGGAAAAACATACACATAAAGAAACAGACACTCAAAAACCATCAGCAGGCAGACAGACAGACTCACCAAGTTTGACGTCAAACAGCGCAAACAACGGTTTCTGCTGTTGTTGCTGTTGCGCGGAAGACAGTGCCGAAGACGCTGATGCTGCACCAATTCCATTCCCAACGATGGACGACAGTCCTCCTGCTCCTCCTCCACTACCACCACCACCCCCTTGGGATTGTTGCTGTTGGTGACGGAACTGTTGCTGTTGGTATTGGTCCATAAACGGCATCGACTGAGCCGGCACCAAATGATGATGATGCTGATGATGGTGCGACTGCTGTTGTTGGTTTGGTTGTCCAATGCCGGCGGTGGTGGTGCCGGCGGCAACAAGAGACGATGAGACAATGGCACCGCTACCAACACCACCATTCAGCATCGTGTTGTTGTTACTGCTGCCATTGTTTACCATGCTTGACAACGCACCAGCACTACCATGGTGATGGTGGAGTTGGTGAGCGTTGTGATGTTGGTGGTGGATGTTGTTATTCACAGCAGCAGAATGTCCACCAACGGCAGATGCAGCGGCATTTAACTGTTGTTGTTGGACGGCATGCAAATGGTGATTGTGATGCTGCTGATGAACGCTATGAGTGTGATGTGATGCCAGTGTTTGTTGTGCAACGGCACCAGGAAGTGCGCTGCCCGTCGTTGAACCACCGCCAGTCGACGACGACGTGGACCCGTGGTGTGCATGATGATGATGATGCTGCTGGTGATGAAGAGCACCACCACTACCACTTCCCATAACAACATGGTGCGCAAGGTGTCCGACTCCTCCCGTTTGACCATGTTGACTACCACCGTTGACCAAGGTCGGCGGTGCACCATAACGTGTTCTAAACACCAAGGGAATATGACGACATAGCACCAAAAACAGGTAATTTCTAAACCAAAGAAAATTTTCCCGTATTTAAAACCCAGAAATCTCGAAAATTATAATAGATTCAATTTTTCTTAATTTTAAGGTTTTAAGGGTTTAGTTACCCATTGGTAAGTCCGCCGCCCATTGACGGATGAGCGCCGCCGGCGCCCGGTGGTCCGCCAGCAGTGTTCAGTGATGACGCATCCACCACCAAAGGGCTGGCCAATGGCGCTTGGTCAAAGCTGTCGTTGGACTGCAGTACAGGGCGCGAGTGGGAGCGAGCGGCGGCAACCGCTGCGACAACGCCATTTTGAAGGCTCGGAAACGACTGAAATTTGGGGGAAAGATTTAGGAAAATTTCTTTAGAAAATTTTCGACAGGATCCTTGGGTTTATTTTTCTTACAATTAGTCACATCCCCTCAGGAGCTTCACATTTGGTGCATACCTTGCGGACAAATGCGCCGTAGTCAAAGTAAGGCAAATTGCGCCTGACGCCCACATAAAATTGGGCAGGAAACGGCGAGAACACAAACGGATGCTGGGCAAGGAACTGAAAAAATGGAAAGATAAGAACAAAGGAAAACCATTTAAAGTATTTTTAAAAATTTTACGCCTTTAAAATGGGTTTTTTTGCGTTTTCTATCGCTTTTTTGGATTAAAGCACAAAAAAACGGTGTGATAATTAGGCGCCGTAGAAATGCTTGACCAAATTTGTTACAAATTAATACAAATAACCAAAAATATTGTCAATTTATGTAAATACAAAAACAGTTTTTTTGATTTAATGTACAGTATGTATGAGTAGTACCTGCATGAAATGGGCCCGTTTGTTTTGGATACGTTCACGAATTGGCAACGGAATGGCAGGCGATGTTTGAAAGAAGCGGAACAGCATGTCCGAGCTGGTCACCCCGCCGTGTTTGAGCAAAAATTGGGCCAACTGCGTGACCGTCAAGTACACCTCGGGCGCTGAAAACAAACAAAATTCGAACCCCGCACTCGAATAAAAAAGCCGAAACCCCAAATTTTCACATTTAATGCCCGAGTTCACTACTGTACGAGTCTTAGATGTGTTTTGTGGCAAAAATACTGGGGATAATAATGTTGGAGTCGTCAACTTTTGGTCACAATTGAATATTATGTATCCATGTGAACGAGTCACATAAGTCTACTGTTTTTTTACCTCATTCATTCCGAAACTCATAAATGTGAATTTAGGTAAACTAAAACTTTTGACTTTGGGTTCGGGGTCCAAAATGGTTGGGTCCGTGTTCAGCTGACCCTGAAAACCTTTTATGTGTTTTTGTTATTATAAAGGTTTAAAAAATGGTGCCGAAACTATCGTGTATATAGAGCCCCTTATGTGCATCAAAAACAAAAATTCATTGAGTTACCGTACCCCACCCACCCATCATCAGGCCGCCACTACAGTACACAGTAAGCCCATTACCTTGCAAATAGATGACGTCATTCTCGCCAAGTTGGCCCAGGCTGAAAATGTACAGGCGGTCTTCAATGAATTGGCGCCTCTTCATCGAGCTGGAGCCAATGTAGCGGATCAGTTCCGGCTCGCATGAATTGCTGATCCGACTGTGCAAACTGCGAGAAGGGGGGGGGGGGGGGGGAGGGGTGAGTGGAAATTAAAGATACATTTTAAAACTGAGGGGGGGGGGGGCGAGGAATTCGCATGCCATTTCCCACTCCGACTACTCCCCCGATTCCAGTTTGACGTTCAGAGTCTCAACCAAATAGCCCTTCGAACTACGAACAAAAGTTCTTAACAGGGTTATTTATGGTCGTAGATGAAGAATATGGCATCAATTCCTAACAATGCCGAACCCCAGACTTGAACTATGACCACAAATGTTTGACGGGCCTGATGTTTTTTTCCCCATTTTTGGTCTCAAGTGTATAATGTTGTAATTATTTTTTAATTGATTTTAAAAATTTTGAAAAAAACAACATGTTTAAGACACAAACTAGACAAGTACTGGTTACCCCACATTAGCGCCTCGGACATTAGCGCCGCAGACAATTGCGCCTATGCCCTAAATTCAGTTTTCGGCGCAAATGTCCGGGGCGCAACTTAGAAATCGCCAGCCCGAGTCATTCGAAGGGCGAAGAATTGTTTTGTTGAACACTCAAAATTTCGTATTTTTAAAATTTTGTAAAAACATTGGCACTTCGCTACTCCTTCTGTTTGTCGTGTCATACTTTGAAAGTGTGATGTACTGGACCGCGCCGGTGCTCTTTTGAAAGATTTGGAACAGAAATGTGAGCGCTTTGATCTCCAAATCCAACGAGTACGTGTCCTTGCTGCCCTTCACCGGATGGGTTTTGTCCATGTCACTGGTCCAGAATGCCTCTTCCAGGTTCAGCTCGGGACCACCCTCCGTGATCGTCTCCTAAACATCATAGAAAATGGAACAAGTCCAAAAGATAATTTTGCAATTTTCTCAAAAAAATTTTGTTTTTACGCCGGAAAAAAAAAAGTCTCCCGGAAACTCATGAAACTTTTGTACTGTACTATAGTAATTCTATTTGTTGGTACAACAACAATTACTTATAACTAAAAATGGCTTGTACGGGAAGGAAACCCTTGGGGTAGTAGAAATTTAAAGTTTATCCTTGGAATGGATGATGAAAAATTTTCTTGAACATATCCTTGGCGCTGAATTGGTACGAATTCGAATCTTGGTAAAAACAAAAAGTATTTAGTTGTAAAATCTTGGTAAGATTTATGCACTAATTTATGCCTGCACTCCCATGTTTTGCCTCTCCGGTTTCGAATTTCAAAACCAAGAAATATAATGTAAAATTGTAATGGGTACAAACGGCAATCGTGCAGAATGGGGGTCCCTAATTTAACTTTATTATTTTGAGCTAAAAATTGGTATATGGGGACTTTCCATGGTGCTGATCACGAATCTGACCTTGGATTTGTCATATGACATCATCTAATCTATCATTTGGTCAATTTTTGTGCAACGGGCAGCGCTATATTTTCGTTGAAAACGAGTATGTACTTGATAAAAAATCATAGATTTGACCAAATCTTAGACTAGACGGTGTCATACAAAAAATTTAAGGTCAGATTCTTGCTCAGCACCCTTGAAACTCCCCAAATACCTATTTTTAGCCAAAAATAACAAAATTAAATTTTACAAAGTTAAATTAGGGACCCCCATTCTGCACGATTGCCGTACAAACATTAAAATAGTACAAACTGATATTATAATTCAAATTCCAAGAAAATTCCCATCCATCCAACAAACCTCAATGACCGGCGTCACATAATTGGCGATCCACTCATTTTTTGGGCTTGTCGTATTTGGAATTGCATGAAAACTGAGATGAAAGCCCACTCTGGAAAACGGAAAACCAAAAAACTTGGTAACTTTTTTTGAAGTGCAAAAACCTGAGAACTGTGTTTAAATCTGTCACACCCGAATCGCAAAAATCTTTAAGTTGGAATGAGATGGTGGCCTTCGTTGGCTTTGAGCATTTAATGAGACCCTTAAAATGACATTTGTTTTTTTTTTGTAATTATTAAAAAAAAGTTATAAGACCGCTTTAGCTGAGAGCCAAGTCAAAATTCCTGAGCCTCTGAAAATTAGAAAAAAATGTTGTCTTTTTTTTTTAATTTTCATAAACCCACCGAATCATGCCGTTGTTTGTGCTGGGAAACAAGCCTTGCATAAGTGATGGAACTTTAAAAAAATAGCAAAATTTAATACCCTTTTTTAATAAAAATACAAATTTAAGTGGGCAAAAAATGAAAATGCTAAAACATGGTATGAAAGTCCTAATTTTCCGATCATCTGACATATGTTGTGTGTAGAGAGAAAAGAGCAAATCCCACTAATCCTAATCTTACAGTGTCAAATGAAAATTTTTTTTTTAATGACAAATGAAGCATTTTTTAATTGTTGGCTTGCCTACAATTCCTGGCGAAGAAATGGAAATATGAAATGAACCGTAATCCTTAACTGTCAAAAACCGTAATCCTCAAAGAACGAGGGAATACGTCTTTGGGGAATGAGAATAGTAGAGGCAGGCAAAATTAGCCCAAGAGGTTTTCAATGTTGTAGATTTTTCAGACTTAACCCGACCAACTTCAGACATCCAAATCCATTTGGTCGAAACCCGGAATTTCCGACCCGTTCAAATTACGTTGTCGAATTTGAAGATTTTACCTGACAAAGGCACGTCCATTTACTGGGTGATATGATGGCTTATTGGCGAATTTGTCGTTGCCGTATTTATTATTCCGTATTACACTTTTTTCTCGGCTGTTACCGCAAAATAGGTGGTTTTTAGTGGAACAAAAAATTGGGACTGAATTGACCGACTGGGATGAGAAAAAATTGAGTGGGTTTTTTGAGGTTAGAAGAGGGACATTAGGCAAGCGAAATTGGTGATGAATGATAAGCTGATGATACTGATGATTATGATGGATTCTTCCTGGGTTTGTTGGTTAGTAATATAATAAGAATAATAATAATAAAAATTGCTGCTTGGTGAGCAATAGGTCTGAAAAATGAGTCACGAATTATTAAAATGGCACTTTTCCGTAGTGCCATCCAACCGTACCCTCAATAACTCAAAAATAGACATTTTTGGTAGAAGATTGTCGAGAAAGAGGATTGTTTGACTCTATTTCAGCCGACTTTTGGCACCAAAACCGCTTATATCGAAAAAATTGAAATTTTATCAATTTTCGAATTCAACCCTTTTCATCATTTACTGTGGAATACATAATTTTGCGTAAGCATAAATTCTGCATATATGTACATAGAGAGAGAGGGTGAGAGAGAAAGAGCGGTTGGTTGGTCGGTTCTCGACTGAATCAATGAAAATGAATGCAACGGAAGCGAAAGCGATATAAAATTGTGTGTGTGTGAATGAGAATGAATGTATGTATGACAGCCTTCCTCCGACTGATGCTCTGATGAAAGGGTAAAGTCAAATCGGCGGATGGATGGAACAAAAACGCGTTGGTCGGATGCAAAAAAAAAAGGGGGGATGGGGGAATGGATGATGGTGATTGTTGATAGGCGTATGGATGGATGGGACTGCTGAAACGACGACGACGACGATGATGATGTGTGTGTTGGAAGGATGAATGAGAAAAGAAGGATGATGATTGTGACAACGATGATGATGATGATGATGCATTATTGAAAATGGGTAGGTGGGGGGGGGGCATGACGGACGATTTGGCATCAGAGTTGATAGAGGGGGAGCAGCAACAGTGCGATTATTGGAGAAATGGATGCAAAATAGGGAACATGGGGGGGGGGGGCAATGAAATGGGTGGCAGCATCCACACAAACACAGTTGAGAAGAATGGGGAAGAGGCGGGAAGGGGATGATCGGTTCTTCGGGAAGGGATGGGATGGGGGCGGGAAGATGAGGACCCCCCCCCCCCATTGCTGAACATGGGGGGGGGGGGGGTGTATTCATTCAAACGCACATACCTACATATTACATACACATGAATATCGACTGCTCACTGAAGAAGATGCTTCTTCTCTTCAGCAGCAATGGGCTGTGTCATTTTTTTGTTTCACCACCACCATTTTGGTCAATGCATTGGTTTTGTTTGTTGTTCAACACAACATCCATTGGCGCTGTGCTGTTGTGAAAGAAAAAACCGAAGAGGGCGGTAGGAAAAAAAAATGGGTGAGCGGCGGGAGGGGATGGTGGGAAATCCAATTTTGTACAATTTATGTAACAGAAATTTTTGTATGTATGTGCATGTTGTGTTATATATGGGATGGGAGGGGGACGGAAGAATGAGTGGAATTGGAAAATGAAGATGAAAATCAATGACAAATGAATGAATGAATGGGGGAAGAAAGGATGTGCACGAGACCTGCTCATTTTTTCCGAGAGTTAAGCCCGATAAATGAGCCTCCCGGCGCCCCGGAGAATTAAGAGTAAAGCACAAATCCTTCTACTGAAGTCGGAGAGACTCAATCCCATATTAGGTGATCAGCGATCAATCAGATAAAGCCATTTTTACACATATGTATATATCGAGAAAGGAGAGAAAATAACACAGAGGGAAAATGGTGGATGAAAAGTACAACAGGTAGGAAAGCAATCTTATCCATATTTTTAAAATGAAATTTTTAACAAATTTAGATCAATCATCAGATCTGGGTCGGAGTGATCGGACTTTTTTTTTTAAAGTTGCGACTTTCTTATTAATTACAAATTTAAATTCAGAATTTTTTGTGGTGTAATTAGTAATTACCAATTTTGTGGAGGAAGAGACGGAACAAAAAAAAAAGAGTTAAATATGGTGGTACATAGAATGAGGGACGACAAATTGAAACCAAATGCCTAATAAATCAGTGCACATTTGCAATAGCCAACGGTGAAACTTTGTAGGTTAAAAGGCATAAGTGAATGGGGAAACCGTAGTGATGAAAAGATAATAGCCTCTCTTCTAAAAATGCAAAATGTGTGATTTTTTGATGGGTGTGAAAAGAGAGGGGAGGGAGGGGGGGGGGGAAGAGCACAACGACCAGCATCAGCAGCGAGGGGAGAAGAGGGACTTTGCGCGTTGCTCTATTCGATTACACACAATGCAATGTGATGCACTTAAAGCGGCAACGGACGACGACGGACCGCAAGAGAAGAGACAACATTGGGCAAGGGCAATGAGAGAGTAGGAAAAGAAGATGAAGAAAAAAAGTGGAAGGGAGAGAGAGGGTGGAGGGCGAACGAGAAAGAAGAAAGAGTGGGAGCGAATGTAAGAGCGAGAAGGAATGAGAAGAGGAGAGGAATAGGGGCGGAAAAAGAAAAAAAAGGGGAAGATAGGACTTGGAAAGGGTTGGAGACAAACCGAGAGTAAGATGAAGGACGGAAGATAGAAAAAAATGATAGAGAAAGAGAGGGACGAGAACCTACAATAAAGTGAGAGGGCGGAAGAGAGAAAGACTGGAAGAGAAGGGAAGGAAAAGAGTTTGTTCCAATTTTGTGACTCTATCTGCTGCCCACCAAATGGCAGATTATGATGTGAGGGAAGAGAACACAGGCACAACCCGCCGGGGGAAAGGCGGAGCAAAAGTGTAAGAAGCAAAACGGAGGGGGAAAATTGAGTGATTCGCTTGGATTTGCACAGCTAAACTCTACTTTTTTTTTAGCCCCCTCACCACCCAGAAATTCTGAATAAAAACATTTTCAAGCAAAATTTGCCATTTTTATAACATAGGGCGCTAAGCTTTTATACTATAAATTTTTATAGTATAGACTGCTAATTTTGAAAACCAAGGGGGAGGAGCCTTTTGACTTATTTTACAATTTTTTGTTAAACAGTAATTAATAGATGTTGTTATTAAATCAAAATGAGTCATATATTTTAAAATTTAGTGTCCGTCTAAAAATGCTTTAAAATTCGTTCACTAAAAACATAGGCAACAGATATTTATCCGTGAGCACATAAAACAACAGAATCAATGACGAAAACAGTCTCACAACACACGATAATATACAATATATACAACAACAATATCCTTATTTACAGACAATTTTATAAGTTGGTAGTTCGTGTTCATTATACAGCGTCGTCGGCTTGTCCTTTTGCACCACTTGACCGGACTAGGCAATCTGAATGGGAAAATTGAATAATGTCTTTTATTGTATAATTCTTATTCCTTCAACCCTTACACTGAGGGCTGTCTCCCTGATCAGTTTATAGGCGATTCGCATGTCATTTTCGGTGGCCTCCTCACGGCACACACAGAAACGGATGGTATGACGATTGTTGAGCGATGCAGCGACCATATGAATGCGTCCACTGTCATTCAATTTTTTCAACAGCAAAATGTTCTTCTCGTCCGTACCCTGTGAAAAGAGATTTTGATCAAACCATATTATTATCCAAAATAGTACAACGCCTCTCACCTTCATCCGGAAGCACACCAGTCCCATGGTCACCTCGCCAACAATTTCGAAATGGTCGTCCGCCAACATCAACACCTCAAAGAACTTGGCCAATCGAATATGCTCATGGATGTACTTCTGGATGCCCTGGAAATAGCAAAAATTTGATTTTCATATACCATTATTCATCAATCACCCTTTCCTCACCTCAACACCGTACATTCGAATGACGAACCAAAGTTTGAGGGAACGAAAACGACGACTCAACGGAATGCCCCAGTGGCGGTAATCGTTGGCTTTGTCTTAAATGAATGAATCACACAATTAATCAATCCGTCCATCGATAGACCGTAAGTAACTCACCCGTCCACGCGTGTTGCAAATAAAACGGGTCGACCAATAATGATTCCATGAGTTTGAAACGGTTCTTAATCCTAACAAAATGGAAGGGAAAGTTTGGACATGTTTTTGATTTCAAGCCATCCACTGACCACATTGCAGAACAATCGAAGCTGACAAGCATCCATCTGAAAAAAAGAAATGCCATTTTTGTCCGTTTAAAAAAAATAATGATGGTGTCCCACTTGTTCGGGTTTGTGTTGAAAGACATCGCATGTTCAATGCCGTCCATCAAATGGCTAAAAAAATGAAAGGGGTTTTATTCAAGGAGAAGGCAAAGGAAAAAAGCGCTACCGATATTCAGGGCACACCATGGCCGAACCGGCTTAAATTTTATGTTGATTTTGTACATTCAATGAATTTGCACACACTACTACCTACCGTATGCCGCATCAACATGAAGCCAAATGTTAGCCGCTGTGCAGACAGGTCCAATTTCGCTGAGCGCATCAAAAGAGCAGCAAGAAGTAGTGCCAAGTGTGGTGGACACGAAGAACGGAACGAAGCCCATGTTAGCGTCTTCCTGTGGATGAAAAACACAAATGCTTTACTGTGTTAATAAATAATATTCATTAATCCATCGTACGCTGATTGCGGCTTGCAAAGTGTCGCCCCGAAAGCGAAAGTTGGCGTCAGTGTCCAAAATGCGCAGCTTCACCATCGATATCATTGCCGCCTTCTGAACTGACGAGTGTGCCTTAAATACAACATGCCCCGTTGTCTTTGAAATAACAACACAACATAAGAACACACCTCCTTGGAGCAGTAAGCGACCAGTTTGGTCAACAGATGGCCCTCTTCCATGGCGGGAGAACGGAGGCGCAACTGTTTGATTGTGTCGAAGCGAGCTGCCATCATTGCAACCAAAATGCTTTCAGACGCAGAACCCTTGAAATGTGTATTCAGATTTAACACGACGATGTAGGAAACCCGAAGCACCCTCTCTCTGCACCTGGATGACACCCCCACCCATGGTGTTGTCAGTGTAGGGCAGAAAGTCGTCCGGAAGTCCAATCATTTGGCCGTACCATTGAAGCACATGCGTCTCCAGTTCAGTCATAGCAGGACAGGCAGCCTAAACAAAAAAGAACAGGTAGAGACATTGTCAGAAACTGAGTAAGAAGAAATCAGTGATTGGTCATTGCATACCCATGAAAAACCCATGCACCCGAGTCCGTCCGACAGCATGTCAGCCAGGATTGAGGGGTATGAATTTCCAGCGGGAAAATATGCGTGGAACTGGGGATGTTGCCAGTGCGTCACCTGAAAAATTAACAGATTGATCATTCATTGGTCAGTAAGGCAGAATCAACAAACTCCGGGCATGATGAACTCGTCAACGTCCTTCAAAATTTGGGCGAACTTCTCCGGCTGAGTAGGTGCTTGCGATGGGAGCCTTTCGCGCAAATAGCCAGGTTCGATGTTCGGTAGAACCTGAAAGGAACAAAAAAGAAGTGATTTAAGACACAGCGCTCTGATAATGATGTCACGCTCACCCTTCGCTTCTCGATCGTATCCAGATAATCAGCAATATAGTCCACCATTTGACGCCCATATTCTCGGAATTGCGTTGAATCCATTCCGCTTGACTTTGGTTTGTAGTAGAGCCGAAATTAAAGGTAGAACTAAAAATACTTTTGTAAATTATGTAAATTAAGGAATTTATTATTGCACTAACAAATAAGTCATTTGGCATTAAAAAGGAGTTAAGCTAGGTTAGGTAGTTCTGGGAAGACCTGTACACTTGTCATAACTTAAGCTAACAAATAATTGACAAAGCAAAAAAAAAAAGAACAAGTGTATCAAAATGATTAAATTCTATAATTTTAATCTCTTTTATAGGAATCAAATGAGAATTCTCGCAATGCGGGCCCACCCAATTGAGTGTGGCCAGATTCAGTATGGGTTAAGTATACTTACCTAGGTAGGATGAACTATAAAGCCCCCCTCTCGATTATAGCCCCCCTTTTTAGGGGGGTTGAACAATAGAGCCACCGGGGGTTTTATTCGAGTAAATACGGTATATGGATTTTTTCAAAAATTCGTTTCTCACTGTCGTTACAAAATTAAGATTTTTTTTGTTTCTTTTTTAAATTAAGTATATAAAGGTTTCCAGTTTGTACAATGACTTTCATTTATTTATTTACTTCTTTTGGTCTTTGGCCATCAAACATGCCCAATTTTCTAAATTTCCGAACCCATTCTCTTCCTCTTTTACTGATGATTAAAATTCCATTTTTTTTTATGCTTTAACCACCTCTGAACATCCTTTTGCTTCTTCCATTCAAAATGTCTTCTCCTCCGGCCCTGTCGGCTTCAAAAACTGCCCGACCATCGGTCGACACGGAAATGCGGGGGTAATAACACAAATTGGGAAGGCATTTTATGGCCAATGAAAACTTGAATTAGACCACCCCCCCCCGTTTGCAGCAAACTCACGAGTTCATGATGTTCAATGCACGCATTGAGATTTCTTTGCCCGGATGAACTTCCTTCAGCACTCGACGAACGTACAGCTGAAAAAGAAGAGGGGGAAAACATTGGAACAATGATGACAAAATATCATGGTAAATGTGTGTGTGTGTTGTACAAAACTGTACCTTGTACGACTGCTTTCGCGGCTCCTTCTTTCTGCGTCGACGTGCCATTTTGGTTGGGTGCTGAGAAGAACGAAGGTGGAGTTGTCTTTGATGATAATAAATGTGTAAGAAGAATGATGAGGATTCTTCAAATTTGTCGCCTTTTATACGAACCAATACCGATACAGAAGGACAAACAAAAAGAATTCTTGTCAATATCTGACACAAAAAGTCTATAAAAGAAGCGGAAATCATTCACTTCCATCATTCGCCCATTATTTCAACTATTCTTGCTATTTCTTCTGCTGATCACCGTACGCACATTCGACGACGACTTCACAACACAATGGCAACGACTACCCTTGTGATCGCTGGTGTCGCTTTCGTAGGAGGAATTGTAAGACCTTTTCTTCCTTTGTATTGTGATTATGCATATTTCATCAACAATTTCCTTCCCCCTTCCCTTTTGTCAGGTCGCTTGGAAGAAGTACCTCGAACCGATGTTCAGCGCTCAACCGAGGGGCGACAACGGAAGAGAGGAGACGCCCAACCAGCAGGAAGAAGCGACAACGACCGGCGGCGGCGACAAAGAAAAGAAGAAGGAGAAGCACGGCGACGGCAGCAAAGGAGACAAGCACAACAAGAAGCATAAGCACGCGGAAGGCGCACCAGCAACAGCAGCGGCGGGGGACGAGAAGGAGGAGAAACGCAGGCACAAGAAGTCCAAGGAAGGAAAGGAGGGCAAAAGCGACGACACCAACAAAACAAACAAAAAGGAGAAGCACGGAAAGAAGGACAAGAATGACGCGGAGATGGTACCACGTCTGAACGTTTGAGCGCTGCACAATACAACGACTCGACTCGCCTCTAGGGAGGATGAACAGATGAACGCGCACCACAACTTGGACGATCTTCTGACACATTGTACTGATCTGTTCCCCTTTCTTATACGATGTATATGTATAATTGACATTCCCCTTTTGCTGTACGATGTGTATATGTTGTAATCATTTGGCATATCCCAATGTCATGTTGTCTGTTTATGTGTATGTATTGTCCAATGTATTATTCGTCTTGTCTGTACTGGAATGCATAAAACTTGTCAAAAAGTATTTGTTCGAGAGGCAACCCTCCCATTTGATTATTTAGGAGTTTCTCGAACCCTGAAATTTGGACAGAGGACCCCTCTTCCCCCACTAAGAGGCTTGCTTTGAACTATTTGGCCGGATAATCAAAAAATGTAGGGACGAAATCGAAATTTATTTTCTTAGCCATTGTCCGTTAATCGTGTTTTAGGTTTTGCGCATCCCATTAAACATTTTTTGTATTTATTAGATTGTGTAATTTGTTCGGTTTTTTGCGGGCCCAATTCTAGGGCAACATGACGATTCGTCCGGACGAATCGTACGGCAGCGAATTCTATGTGTCATTCGACCTCTTTGGTCTGTAAAATTCGAACTTGAAAGACTTTTGTTGGCGGTAACGACTGAGCAGAGTTACTTTTCGGGTTCGAATTTTATAGACCGACAGGAGTTGGATGATGTGTATCATTTCTGCAATGTTTCCAGATACATACTTTTTTAAATGATGAAAAGTTACAGTCAAGTGTAAAAGTATTGCATCAACAAGTGACCCAAAAAATGTCGCTTTTTCGCATTTTCATTTTTTCCGCTTTTCGCCTTCGCTTTTTAATTTGCAAAAACCGGCGGATGTTTCAAACAATTTGTTAATGAATTTCAAACAATTTATTGACTAAGACGAAGCGGAGAGTCCATTTCTTTCTGTTTTAGGGGTGTAAAAAAGTACCGAGTATCGGTACCAAAAACCCGGTACTCGGTTCCGGTACCAAAAAAACCCGGTACTTTTACCGACTCGGTATCGGTACTACCGAGCAGCCCTAGTATAGACTGCTAATTTTGAAAACCAAGGGGGAGGGGCCTTTGACTTTTTTTTTTTACAATTTTTTGTTTCTGTTAAACGGTAATTAATAGATGTTGTTATCAAATCAAAATGAGTCAGTCATATATTTTAAAATTTAGTGTCCGTCTAAAAATGCTTATTTGTATTTAAGTATCATTTTAAATTAATTTATTAAATAATATTCTTTATTATTTAAAATTTCTATGGGAGACATTATGAGAATTTTAGCTGGGGAGACATTTCGAGGCGGAGACATTTTGAGGCGGAGATGTTTTGAGACAGAGACATTTTGAGACGGAGACGTTTTGAGGGGCAGCGCGAGTAAATACGGCATATGGATTTTTTCAAAAATTCGTTTCTCACTGTCGTTACAAAATTAAGATTTTTTTTGTTTCTTTTTTAAATTAAGTATATAAAGGTTTCCAATTTGTACAATGACTCATTTATTTATTTACTTCTTTTGGTCTTTGGCCACCAAACATGCCTAATTTTCTAAATTTTCGAACCCATTCTCTTCCTCTTTTACTGAATGATTAAAATTCCATTTTTTTTTTTTGCTTTAACCACCTCTGAACATCCTTTTGCTTCTTCCATTCAAAATGTCTTCTCCTCCGGCCCTGTCGGCTTCAAAAACTGCCCGACCATCGGTCGACACGGAAATGCGGGGGTAATAACACAAATTGGGAAGACATTTTATGGCCAATGAAAAGCGTTTTGTTTCCCTCTCAGATTGTGTGCGTCTTGCTTGATCTGCTTCTCCTACATTTTGGCTGTCCTCACTTTTCCTGTCACCGTCTTTTGCTCCATCAAGGCAAACAAATTTGTTGCAACTGTTCTCCTTTCTGCATAATATCTCTCATCAATCCAATTCCCTCCCTCTCTTTTGCAGATCATCCAACAGTACGAACGAGCGGTCGGTCTGACTGTTCACAAATTGCTTTTCTGACTTACAAATATGATGACATTTGTTTTCCATTTTCAGGTGGTTTTCCGTCTTGGCAAAGTGATGCGTGAAGCGGCTGGGCCTGGTACGTAAAAGTGTGCGCTTCGAATGCATTTCTTTGGCGTCCAATCAATTAGCAAATCAAACAAAAACGAGCACATTTGAAAGCTCAGCTTTGTAGAAGCCCTGATAAACTATTAAAAAACTATCTAAGGGTAGAACAAAACTCAGAATAAAGTCACTGTTTCACAGAATGCCTCAAGTTTAATGTTAAGAAAAACAAAAAAAGTATGCCATCGATTGAGCGATTGATTAGACGCCCAAAGTGCATGGAGCCCCATAATTGTCACTAATTTGTGCCGCCTTTATGTACTTTTGTTTCAGGGCTGATCTTCATTTTGCCATGCATTGACGAGTAAAATTTGCCATCGATTGGAATAATATTGTTGTACATTTGCCTTTGTGTTGTTGTTTTGTTCAGTTACCGTTGCATTGACATGCGCACCATCTCTTTCGATGTTCCTCCTCAATCGGTTCTGTCCAAAGACTCTGTCACTGTCACTGTGGACGCCGTCAGTCTCAAATTTCCATACTTTTTTTATTCAGTTTTTAACCCTTTTTTTTTTTTTCTTCCCCATTTTAGGTTGTCTATTTCCGTGTGTTCGATGCCAACAAAGCGGTCGTGAACATTGGCGATGCGACCATGTCAACCCAACTGTTGGCACAGACGACGCTACGCAACATTTTGGGCACCAAAACTTTGGGCGAAATGCTCAGCAAGCGAGAACAGATCATCCTCGAGACACAGGTGTGGACGGACGGGACGGACAGTGGACGAGAGAGAGAGCATTGAGAATTTTCACCAAATCGTCTCGCTTTCAATTCAGCAAATGATGGACAAACTCACCGACGAGTGGGGCGTGCGAGTTGAACGCGTGGATTTGAAGGATGTGCGACTGCCCAAAGAGATGCAACGGTCAATGGCCGCAGAGGCGGAAGCCGGGCGCGAAGCGAGGGCCAAGGCAAGACAAAATTTGACACAACGAAGAACGATCTACGTTGCGTACGTAAAATGCATTTCTGAACAACACGCTCACACAGGTGGTCGCAGCCGAAGGCGAGAAGAAGGCGGCACTTGCGTTGCGCGATGCGGCAGAGACAATCGCTTCGACACCGGCGGCACTTCAACTTCGCTACCTGCAGACGCTGAACACAATTTCGTAGGGGAACAAAAAAAAAAATTGTGTACATCAATTTTGGTGACTTTTTCAGCGCTGAGCGCAACTCGACAATTATCTTCCCGTTCCCGATCGACTTGTTGTCCTATTTCGTCACCAATAAAGTGAGTTTTGAGTCGAGAGTAAATGCCGGGTATTTATGGTGTGGAGTTACATTTTGAAATTCTTTCAGCAGCCGCAGCAGGCACCAACGTCATCGCCAAAAGCAAAAGCGGCAACATCTTCTCCCAATGTGACGGGCATCAAATCATCAGTCAACTCCGTCCATCAGAGTTACGTCGTTTGATTGGTGATCGGTCAAAGAAGATAATGAAAAGAAGCGAAGCCATTGAAGATATATATAGATATAGAAGAGATATAAAGAATATGATGCTGACTTAATATTGTTTTATGATTGTATATAATCATCATTGTTATTTGAACTGCCGTTTGTGATACGATGTATGCACATATATATTCTTAAGGAGCCGAATGAATGTCTTTCAACCGATGTAAGTCAAAAACACTTCTCCCAAAAATAATCATCATCAAAATTTACAGAAATCATTTCCAATTACTTAGGCCTCTATTTCATTGACGCATTTGTCAACTTTTGCCTGCCAATCGGTTGCCTTCAAATTGCCAAAATTTGAGCCTTTGAAGTTCACCTTCGCATCTTCTTTCATCAGCTATTTGGACATAAACACCGACACCGATGAACAAAACAATGAAGACATTTTGAGAAAAACAATTGTCTAATATGCTGAAGAGTTCAATCATTGATCTGAGTTATCTCATAGAAAATGGAGGTAACAAATATTGTTTCATTTAATACGTCGGAAAAATTCATTCCTGCTAGTTGATAAAATGCATTTTGAACGGTCGGTCCCGGTTCGGCGCGCTCAGTTCGGCGCTCAGCTTGTAAAAATAGACGGGAAATGCATAGGATTGTAGTGATACACATAATCTCTGACCGAGTGGAAAGTAGGGTTGGCGGTTTCTGGCAATTCTTTTGAGCGATCTTTGAGGGCCGGAGTTGCTAGACTTGTGCACAATATTCACATAGGCTCCTCCTACCCATCTCATAAAACGACCTCATTTAAAAAATATCCTTGGTGCCCTCCTTTAAGGCATTTTTTGTTATTCTCCATCGACTGTCAGCAAAACTATTATTTCTCTCTTTAGTTCTTTACAAAAAGGATGCCGAGGCGATTGACTCATTAGACCTCTGCACAGAAAATTTTTATATTATCCATTTCTTTTATTTACTGTATCCTTAGAAAAAAAGTCAACGGATTCTTCACATAATCAATCCATCCCTGGTCAAATACATCATTAAATCAAAGCATTTTTGGCTTCCATCACAAATCCCTCCAGTCACTACTGTCTGCTGACGACATAGAATACGTTGAGTCACTGCTATCACTTTGTGTTGATGACGACTCAGTAGTCTCACTAAAAGAGCAAAATAATGGAACAAACAAAGTGATTGATGATGAATGGACCGGACCAGCTTGTTGGCTCATGGAATTTAATGACAATTCGGTTCTTCTGCTGGTTGTTAAATCGCCAATTTGTTGTCTCCTCCTCCCATTTGGCCCACTTTTGTTCATCCCGCGAAATTGGACAGCGCATCAGCAAAAAGGTGTAATTGTCATTGCCAGCCACTTTCAGTGTAAGACGTTCGCCGGTCAATTCGTTGGTCAGCTCAAACAACGGCATATTAATACCATTCGACACGTACCACCAAACTCTGATGACAATGCAAAAGCTGACAGGGACAGAAGCATTGACAAATGCCTGAAAAGAGAGCAAAAAAGGCAAAACAAAAATATCATCAATTGATTTCATTCAACACACACCGCTTTAAGTCCATCAAGTTTTGAAGACGACCATTGGTTAACCGAAGCAAATTTGCATTGGAGCACCTTCGGAGCACCGTCCAACAGCAGAGGAGGCGAGCACAACCATTTGGCCAACAATTGTCCGTCCGTCGCGTTGGCACTGTCATCAGACGGAAAGGCAGGGAAAATATTGTCAGCAGAAAATGAACAAAGAGATGGACATTCGCTGAGAATGGACGGGGTGACAAAGTGTCGCATTTGGCCAAAGATGTTGGCGGCCAAGGATATCCCGCAAATGTTGTCCTTGACCAGTGGCCAAACGTTATGCATAATAAATTCCAATGCGTTATCGCAGCCGAATGAAATTTTCAGATATGTTCCAGATGAGGCGAAAGAACGGCCAAAAAAGCGGAGAAAATCGACGACATTCTGATCGGTGTATCTGAAAAATGGAAAAAATGTCCTATACTATATTAAACCAGTCATTTGTTTATGGCTCAATTGTTTAGAATGAGTTATTTTCGAGAATAGGGAAGGGGCCTTCCCCTCGCCCTATTTAAAAAAAAAGAATTTGAGTCTTCACGGATTTGACAACCATTTTTGATAAAATCTTAAATCCAGGGTCACATTTACTATAAGTTAAATGAAATCTGAAACATGAATAATTGAATTTTTGTACCAACTCGGGTTCGGAATCGAACTACAGAAGCAGTAAGTTTTTCTTCAACAACACCTTATCAAAATGTGTTTGAATCCGACGACTTTTTTCGGCACCGGTACTTGCGGAATTGGCAACGATTGGTATTTGGAATTCAGAATTTTCATTTTCCACGTGTCATTTGCTCCAGTTTTGGCTACCGATCCGAGTGCCGAATGGTCCGAGTGCCGAACGTCCGAGTGCCGAATGGTCCGAGTGCCGAATAGAACAAAAACAGTCCGAGTGCCGAATAGAACAGAAAATGTCCGAGTATCGAATGGTCCGAGTGCCGAATGGTCCGAGTGCCGAATAGAACAAAAACAGTCCGAGTGCCGAATAGAACAGAAAATGTCCGAGTATCGAATGGTCCGAGTGCCGAATGGTCCGAGTGCCGAATAGAACAAAAACAGTCCGAGTGCCGAATAAAAAATCATTTTAAATTTTTAATATGAAATTTCCAAAACAATTAACTAACAAATAAGTATCCTTTTTGATAATCACCACTAATTAATTTTTTGTTCCTTTTAATGTCAAAAATGAATGTACGCGAACTATTAGTCAATGCAACTACAAAGCCCAAACAACGTCAAAAAGAAATAGTGAAGGTGCCAGAAGAACAGTGTGAAGTTACAGCGAAAAGCCCAAACAATGGCACAGAGACAGTGGACCACCAGCAAGTGAAATTTGATATCGGCTGTTCACGCCAAGGCGGTGAGATATTGTGGCATGAAGGTAGGTAATAAAAGACGATTTCTACTGTTTTTTTTTTTAATAGGTCTCCGGTTTGGTAAGGTGGAGAGACGCTTGGCCAACTTCAACAAACGCGCAAGGACGGAGCCGGACATACCATCAATCAACTCCGCGGGGTAATAGACCCATTAAAATTTGGGTCGAAATTTAAGTCCCTTTTTAGCTTCTACATCAATTTGCAGTGTCAATGAAGTGCGTTCTCTGATTCTCTCGTCGTACAGTCGTCATTCAAATGAACATTATTTTGGGAACGCTCACCTGTCGGCTGAGTCAACGTAATCGGTGACATTATGGGCCCAAGATATACTCAACCAATTATTCGTGACCCTCCAAATACCATTTTGGAATGTCAGAAACCGCGTGAAGGATGATCTGCCGAGAAGCCAAGCCTCAATGGAGGCAAACGGAGGCCACGTATGTTCGCTTTTTTGACCGCGCTGCACTAATGGGACACGAAAAAAATGCAGGAAGTCAGAGAAGCCTCTAACAAAAAGTTACCGAGGTTATCATCCTTTTTTATTTCCAAAATGAAATTTTTATGTAATTAGGCGTCGCCCGGAATTCATTGAGATGGACCGACAACTTCTGCATTTCGTCAATTCGACTGCTCTCGAGACTGACCAACAGATTATCGTGTTTCTTGATGCAATTTCGATGGCACTCCAACGCATTGAGCCAAACTTTCAAGCGGGTGTCGTTGACGAGAATCCAGAAGAGATGGCGGAAGAAAATGTGAAAGAAAATATGCCATCGTTTTGTTATATTGATCACGATATCATTTAGCATTTTTGCAAAAAATTTGTGACTCAGTTATTTTTAATAAATTCATTCTGCCATTTGATTTTGGGTACCAAAGACGAATATGGAGTGACTCAACTGCGGACCAGCCAACTTTAGAACCTCATAACTTTTTCTAACTTTATCAAGTTCTGCAATATTAGTACCATTTGAAAAACCTTAAATAGGTCTATTAGTACTTCAAACAACAAAGTCTGTAAAAAAGTTTAAACCGAAACTCACAAGAATTCTGACTTTTTTCGGACCATTCGGCACTCGGACTGTTTTTGTTCTATTCGGCACTCGGACCATTCGGCACTCGGACTGTTTTTCTTCTATTCGGCACTCGGACTGTTTTTGTTCTATTCGGCACTCGGAACATTCGGTACTCGGACTGTTTTTCTTCTATTCGGCACTCGGACTGTTTTTGTTCTATTCGGCACTCGGAACATTCGGTACTCGGACGTTCGGCACTCAGACATTTTTTGTTCTATTCGGCACTCGGACTGTTTTTGTTCTATTCGGCACTCGGACCATTCGGCACTCGGATCGGAAGCGCCAGTTTTGCATTTAATTTCCATTGGTCCCAACGTCCATTTGCGTGTTTTGAAGTGTTCATCAACGTAATAGTCAAATCGATGGCTGAGCAATGCAATTTGAAGGCCGAGTTGACGAGGCGCAATCAAATCGAACACCGCCAGCCAACCGTCGCCACAGATGGGGCTGAAAAAAGAATAAAAAAATATTAAAATTATAAAAAAAAATGTATTAAAATACATTTAATTTTCCATCTTCCGTTGTTTCGACTCGCTGCGATTGTCAGAAAATTTCTTTGGAACACAAATTATGAATGCTTTTTGGGTTTAGAAATTGAAAGAAACATAAATTTTATGTAAAACAGAAAAAGCGCAATTCCAAGAAAGGAGTAAAAACATAACAATTGTCATCATTTTAATTTAATATGTACTATTTTTCTATTCTTTTAGTTTTATACTTGTTTTTTGCATTTCTTATGTGATCGAATATTTAGTTCATTCCATAGAAATTTTGTGTGGAAAATTTTTTTAAAACATCGCAGATTAAAAAAAAGGATTTGGGGTCAAAAGGACATTTTTTTAATACGCTCCCAAAGCTTTAAAAAGCATTGGGGAGCGGGATAAAGGTGGTAATCCCGTTCTGGAGTCCGCTCCCATTTTTTCAACTCCAGCTCCCGTAATTTTTTTTTTACCCAACTCTAGAAAAAAACCTACCTAAAATGGTTCCACTCTTAGACCAGTCATTTATAAGGCGTGGAATCCTAAGAAAATGCATTTACCAATTGGAGATTAATTCATTTTATATATACATACGTTAATACATGGGTACAGTGGGAATTGACGGAGTATACAATTATAGCACATATCAACAGTTTAAATAGGAATACCTATACAATTATAGCACATATCAACAGTTTAAATAGGAGTATACAATTATAGCACATATCAACAGTTTAAGAAATAGGCATTTCATCACAGCGCATCATCCATTTTTGTTGGCATTGGCGTCGTCTTTCCTTTCATCGCGCCTTCCTCCCTTCTCAAGCGCGCGTGATGGCACTTCCTTTGCGCTGTCCATGGACGACAACATTCGCACAAAATTGCTTCGTAGTAGTGACATCATTCTTCTTCTTCTGCTGCTGCTGATGGTTGTGAGCGGCGGTCTCCACACTGACGGATCCTTTGTGCAGCAGCGCATCGTTGAAGAAAATCTCAGCGACAAACGAAAAGGCCAAAACAATGGAGAGCGCCTTAAAAGAGAAATAATTGGTCAAAACAACAGAAATGATGGTAAGAAGAGCACAAACACACACCAAAGCGATCAACGGCACATCGGTGGCATCGGCGCGAAAGTTGGTGCAGAACCAATAGGAAGTCCAATGGAGCAGCAAACGTGATGCGTTGTCAAAAGCAACAGAACACCAGCAGAACAGGCAGTAAAAGAGGCACCAGAAAGCAGTGAACTGAAAAAACACCAAAAATTACACATGGGAAAAACAAAGTGCGAAACGAAAACGGCTCCAACATTATATTTTGAAGAGCGCAGCACAGCCAAAATGCCACAGCAGAAGACGGCAAGCGATAACACTGCGAAGAACAGTTGAACGGCGAACAAATCAACGATGTTGTCGAGATGCGTTTTGTCCTTGGCAAACATGCCCTTGATGGGAGAAATCTGAAGGGAATGGTGAATTAAATTTGTGACCATGTGATGACAGAAAATCGTTCTTGTTCTGACCAAAATCGGAATGCAGTGACGTCCAGCAGTCGGCGCTTGTGGTGCCAATTTGTCAATGAGTTCTAGTTTTTGCTGCTCGTTTGGTTGACCACTGTTGCTGCTGCTGCTGCTCATCATCAGAAGTTCATGGTGCCATTTCTGGTCGTCAAACAGGGCACCGTATTCGCCACTGGTTGAGTCGATTCCAATGAGAGCGAACCGCTTGCACTGACCCGATGACAAGGCACCGAAGAGGAAAGCCTGAAAATGTTGGGAAAAATTACAAATTTTAATCGGGAAAAAAATGTGCGGATACTGGCCTTTGACGAGACAAATTGGCCACAGAATTGATGCATTGAAAGGATTTGCCATATGAAGACCAAGGCGAGCACCAATTGGAACAGCTTGAAGTAGACGATCTTCTTCATGGTGCGTGACAATTGCTGTTGATGGTGGAGTAAAGTTGCTGGTGCAATAGAAATAAGCAATATGAGTTGAGTGAAGAATGAAAAATTCATTCGTTGTTCGTTCCCTTTTATGCCTTTTTTAAAGCTGAAATCTCTTTTCCTAATTTTGTCGAAATTGTCCACTTTCACGGGTATATAAGGAGTGAATTTTTCCACTTTTATCACATTTCACCACTATTCACATTTGCTTTGTCTTCTGCTCCTGTCAACAAACAACTCCGAAGCAATGGTGCTCATTGCACTGATCCCTCTTCAACTGATGCTCATCGTCGTCGCTGTCTGCCTGGTGGCCATCGCGCAATGCTGCGGCGGCGGCAAAAAGGTAAGACGGCTTCGTGTTGTTTCGTCATTTGGAACCAAATGATGAATTTCCCTTTCCCCTTTTCAGAACACAGAAGAGCCGCAGCCAATGACACCACCCGAAGGCGCGCCGGAACAGGGACCGAGCGCAAGTGCAGCACCTGGTGGGACTTCCGCTGCAGGACAACCGAATGACGCCTCCAAAAAATCTGTGGCTCCGGCGGGCTCGATCGCAGGATGTGAGAGGAGTGGCGAGGGGACTTCTAATGATGAAATCGTAAAATCATTTTCCCTTCATTTAGCAGTGCCTTCCGCCTATGCAATGCCAGGAGGGACAACGACCATGGCAACGAAGTCGGCAGCTGGAACATCATCAGCCATGGCCGCCGCGTCACAGAAGTCGGCAGCCGGAGGAACGACATCCGTCGCCGGGACCATGTCACAGAAGTCGGCAGCCGGAGGAACGACATCCGTCGCCGGGACCATGTCACAGAAGTCGGCAGCCGGAGGAACGACATCCGCCGCCGGGACCATGTCACAGAAGTCGGCAGCCGGAGGAGCGACGTCCGCCGCCGGGACCACGTCACAGAAGTCGGCAGCCGGAGGAACGACATCCGCCGCCGGGACCACGTCACAGAAGTCGGCAGCCGGAGGAACGACATCCGCCGCCGGGACCACGTCACAGAAGTCGGCAGCCGGAGGAACGACATCCGCCGCCGGGACCACGTCACAGAAGTCGGCAGCCGGAGGAACTACATCGCAGAAATGAGCTGCCTGACCAACCAATCAGATGACACATGAACGAGGCGCTTCTACACCTATTTCAATGATGCTCAACGCTAGTGATCAAGAAAGATGTTAAATGATGATATGTATTGCTTTTTGGATGTAATTGTGTTATATTGTCTGATCACTTGTCCTTGTAAAACCATTGTCTGATCACTATTTGTGTATATGTATATTGTGCCGTATTGTCTGATCAAAGCTGATGATAAACAATTAACTGTCTTTTTAAATGTTCGGTTTTATGTACTTGATACCTTGAAAATCGTAATATTTTACGCATCCCGAAACATTTAGTACTCTGATATTATCCGTTTAATTAATTTTTGGCCGCCTTAAAACTAAAAAATCCTTGCTTTTGTCGGGAATTCAGTGATTTTTCATCCCATTTTGGACGTGAATCTTTTGTTTAAGGAAGGAAATTCCCGGTTTTTTCTCGTTTTAATTGCATTTCTGTTAAGGAATTTTTGAATTTTTCATAAAAAAATCCAATACGGGGGGGGGGAGGGGGCACGAAGCAAAGTATTACCGAACTTTTTTGTGTTTGTCCAACTGCTTGGAAATGGCTTAATGATATCGACCAAAACAAGAAGAGTAACGGAGCAAAATCCTTTTTATATAAACGATAGCAATAGATAAATACAACAAAAGACAAATGAGTAAAGTTGAGACAACAACAACAGACAATTAGCGAACGATCACTGATCACAAAAAAACTCGAATAGATTTTTAGACAATGCAATGCACATATATGTAGGACAAGAAAGTTGCTCAGGTGGAAGGATCGGTGGGAGCTTCTTCTTTCGGCAGCAACGATCCCGCAATGCTGCTCAGCACAGGCGTATCCTTGAAGGTTTTCGTCATGAGGACCATGGCCAAAAAGAGTGCAGCGAGCAAAATGACCATAATAATGACGCACACTGTGATGCACACACAATTTCCACCGCTCTTCTTGCGACGCTTTCGGTTCGACAGCTCTGTGGCGCCAACATCTGAACAGTTTTGAGGATAGTAAATTAGATATTCGGCGGTACGCTTAAATTTCTCGACCCACCAGAAACGCCAGTCCGTTGAAACACGGTCCAATGTGTCGATGATGAATCTGAAGGGAATGAAGGGAAAAATGTAAATTGGCACGCCAAAAAAGACACCAATTAATGCAACGATCGACTCATTTAGCTATGAAATGGGTCCTTAAAATCTGGAAAATTTCTTCGTTTTTCGAAAATCACAAAATGTCGTCATCATTCGAAAAATTCCTTCTCCCAAACCGCTATTGTCTCATTGGTCAAAAAATCATCAAAATTTTTCATAAACGATCAATTTGGAAGCCCATTGCTTTTGGATGGCTAAACAATTGTTTTTACACTGTGGAACTAGTACATCTTGAATTAGTCCCCCCCGTTTGCAGCAAACTCACGAGTTCATGATGTTCAATGCGCGCATTGAGATTTCTTTGCCCGGATGAACTTCCTTCAGCACTCGACGAACGTACAGCTGAAAAAGAAGAGGGGGAAACATTGGAACAATGATGACAAAATATCATGGTAAATGTGTGTGTGTGTTGTACAAAACTGTACCTTGTACGACTGCTTTCGCGGCTCCTTCTTTCTGCGTCGACGTGCCATTTTGGTTGGGTGCTGAGAAGGGCACGGTAGAGTTGTTTTTGCTGATGATAAATGTGTAAGAAGAATGATGAGGATTCTTCAAATTTGTCGCCTTTTATACGGACCAATACCGATGACGGAAGGACAAACAAAAAAAATTCTTGTCAATATCTGACACAAAAGTCTATAAAAGAAGCGAAAATCATTCAGTTCCATCATTCGCCAATTATTTCAACTATTCCTGCTACTTCTTCTGCTGATCACCGTACGCACATTCGACGACGACTTCACAACACAATGGCAACGACTACCCTTGTGATCGCTGGTGTCGCTTTCGTAGGAGGAATTGTAAGACCTTTTCTTCCTTTGTGCAACTATTTCCTGGTAAAACTTCGATTCGTTCTCGACCAATTCGTTTTTATATCGATTCGTTTTTGACCCTATTCGTTTTTATTACTTCGATTCGTTTTTATTACTTCGATTCGTTTTTATTACCTCGATTCGTTTTCAATTGAAAATTTTAATTTGTTTTATTCTAATTTTTTAATTAAAATTATCAAAAACGAATTTACTTTTATTTTTTCGTCAAAAAAGGGCAATTCTTCATTGCTACAATAATCTATCTCTGGGCAAGTGTAAAAATTGTACTGATAATGAAAAAATAATTTTTTATAACTAAATTCTCAATTAAATAACATCAATTTGGTCATTTGCTAATACAGAAACGTTTTCATCTTGTTCATTGTTAAAAACTACTCCAAAATTGTGAAATTCGTCTGTTCCACTTGGCAATTCGACAAGAAGGCCATGTTCGTCCATACTTTCTTCGAGTAAAATCCTCGCATCATCCTCCATAATAATTTGATGAAGTTCATTCCGTTGAACGGGATTAAAACCAATCAAATGTCCAACTCTTCCGTAATAATGTGACATCGCTTCAGCAAATTGGTCAGGGTCGTAGTCGGTGATCAAAAAAGTTGAGATGTTCGCCTTTTCTACTGAGAGTGAATTGTCCAGCTCGATTGTAAGTTGAATAGGGCGAGAAGGTAATTCGCGCCCTTCATTCACGGCCACAGCACTTTCTTCTTCTGCATGGCTAATCTCCTGTTTGAAAGGGATAATTATATAAAAAAAAGAAAAATGCACTTGTAAATTTGAAATCCATCGTCCAAGTAAAAAACCGGGTTGATAAACATGACGCTGACGTCCATGATATGACTCGGCATGGTTAGTTGTTCGGTTATGCTCAACATCAAAAAGGGAAAAAAAATCCAGGCCAACGCTATTTTTAATCCAAGTGTCATTCTGAATGATAAATATTGCTTCGATTATAAATTTTTAAACCAACATAATAGTCAAGAAGTGCTTCTAATGCGCCCTGATTTGTTATTTCCAAGGGAGAATTGGCAATAATTTGACGAAGAAGTTGCAGAGAACGGGCGAAATAATTCGGCGGACAGAATTGGAGAGCTCCAATTCTCCTCACAATGCGCTGAAATTCCATACCATCTGCTTCTTTTGAATTGTATAAATCAATGAATCCCATCCGTTGGATACGACGATTCAGAGCTTGTTTCACGTGAAAAACGCACATTTTCGGCTGGATTTCAGGGAACGCCCGCTGAAAGGCAACTACTGACGCCGGTTCGTAGTCAAAATTCGCCTGTTGAGTCTAAACAAAGAAAATAATAAATGGGAAAATTCTTATTGAAAAGATAAATACCATCAAATTTCCTGTTAGCATATCCAATTCATGACGGATTTTCTCCCAGAAGCGTGAATATATTGCTCCCGTTTTACCGCGCATCAGCGCTGTTACCAAGGGCACGGAATGTGTGTGCGCTACAAATCCGAAGACACGATAAACCTAAATTTAAAACCGTAATTCCATCTAGACTTTCAATTAAACTTGGTAAATTCCACGAGGTGCCATTTTAAACGTGCCATCGGAAATGATTGTTTCAGAATTTTTGAGAAGCACCAACTGACGAGGCGACGAAAAAATGGCAATTTCATTTGAACAATCGCGAAGAAAAAGCTCTTGAGAATGTTCACTGTCCTGGTGCGCCAATCTTCCCCTCAATGTCGTCCATAAAGGCGCACTTTCTACTCGCTGCAACTCAAAAAGCGTTCGAACTTTCATTGTTCGTTTCACTTGCGCTCGGTACAACGCCTTTAAATAAAATTAAATAATTTACTAGTTTTTGTTTGCCTGTTTTGTTGCTTTTCCATTTCCGCATGCTTTGTCCCTAATCTGTGCCCTCTCCAGCTCCGTTTTGTTGTAGTAGTTTTGAGCTACCCGGCACTCAATCCTCACTTTTGCCGATGCAATATTTTCCCTTGAGCCAAGTGCCAATTCGGCTTGGACTTTACGCCGTTCCTAAACAAAATAAAAGGCTCATGGCAAAAAACTTTATATGACCTCAATTCCCAACACTTCAGTTTTTGGGATTGGCTGACACAAATGTATGTATTTAGGACCATCATCCGCCCAGTTTTCTCCGTCTAGCAATTTCCGAGCCGGTAGTTTCGCGTCACTTGGAACTTCTTTTTTATCCTTGATTCTTCGACAGCCAGAACACACGTAACGCTGCCCATCTTCTCTTTTCAAACCTGCACTGGTCCATCTGTAGCACCAATCTGAGTTTTCAGGATGGTCCGTAACCATTACAGTTTTTAAGCCAATTCGTTTACCATAATTCATTTTTGGGTTCCTTAAAAGTTTGTTTTTTTTAAATCATTATGAAGAAAGAAAATGAAAAATTAACGTTAATACACTATTCCAAAAACTGGGTTAGTTTGTTTTTTTCAAAAACTAAGTCCCTTTAAAGTCTCTAAAAAGCTAAGAATATTTATAGAATACAGCAAATCACATCATAATAGTTCGAAAAGCTAATTCGAACATTTATCACCGATGAAAGCGATTTAGGAGTTTGACTTTTAAAATTGGTGCCATACTCGTAATCAGTGACCCCGAAAACACACAAAATTCACTTTTTCCCCTTCGTTTCCCTTTGATTTAAAGTTTTTAAACCCAAAAAACGAATCGAGGTAATAAAAACGAATCGAAGTAATAAAAACGAATCGAAGTAATAAAAACGAATAGGGTCAAAAACGAATCGATATAAAAACGAATTGGTCGAGAACGAATCGATGGTCGTCCTATTTCCTTCCCCCTTCCCTTTTGTCAGGTCGCTTGGAAGAAGTACCTCGAACCGATGTTCAGCGCTCAACCGAGGGGCGACAACGGAAGAGAGGAGACGCCCAACCAGCAGGAAGAAGCGACAACGACCGGCGGCGGCAACAAAGAAAAGAAGAAGGAGAAGCACGGCGACGGCAGCAAAGGAGACAAGCACAACAAGAAGCATAAGCACGCGGAAGGCGCACCAGCAGCAGCAGCGGCGGGGGACGAGAAGGAGGAGAAACGCAGGCACAAGAAGTCCAAGGAAGGAAAGGAGGGGAAAAGCGACGACACCAACAAAAGTGGCTCAAACAACAAGGAGAAGCACGGAAAGAAGGACAAAAGTGGAAAGAAGGACAAGAATGACGCGGAGATGGTACCGGGCGCTGTTGGAGAGACTAAGTCTGAGCGTTTGACCAAACGTCAACACGGTGAATTTGAGCGTTTGTGATGCATATGATTGATAACAATTTGTGTATATGTATATTCTCCCAGTATTGTATTTATATTGTGTTATATTTTCAGATCACTTGTCTTGTAAAACCATTGTCTGATCACTATTTGTGTATATGTATATTGTGCCGTATTGTCTGATCAAAGCCGATGATAAACAATTAACTGTCGTTTTAAATGTTCGGTTTTATGTACTTGATACCTTGAAAATCGTGAATATTTTACGCATCCCGAAACATTTAGTACTCTGATATGATCCGTTTAATTAATTTTTGGCCGCCTTAAAACTAAAAAATCCTTGCTTTTGTCGGGAATTCAGTGATTTTTCATCCCGTTTTGGACGTGAATCTTTTGTTTAAGGAAGGAAATTCCCGGATTTTTCATTTTTAGGTATAATTTTTCGTTTTTATTGCATTCTGTTAAGGAATTTTTCATAAAAAAAAATCCAATACGGGGGGGGGGGGGAGGGGGCACGAAGCAAAGTATTACCGAACTTTTTTGTGTTTGTCCAACTGCTTGGAAATGGCTTAATGATATCGACCAAAACAAAAAGAGTAACGGAGCAAAATCCTTTTTATATAAACGATAGCAATAGATAAATACAACAAAAGACAAATGAGTAAAGTTGAGACAACAACAACAGACAATTAGCGAACGATCACTGATCACAAAAAAACTCGAATAGATTTTTAGACAATGCAATGCACATATATGTAGGACAAGAAAGTTGCTCAGGTGGAAGGATCGGTGGGAGCTTCTTCTTTCGGCAGCAACGATCCCGCAATGCTGCTCAGCACAGGCGTATCCTTGAAGGTTTTCGTCATGAGGACCATGGCCAAAAAGAGTGCAGCGAGCAAAATGACCATAACAATGACGCACACTGTGACGCACAGACAATTTCCACCGCTCTTCTTGCGACGCTTTCGGTTCGACAGCTCTGTGGCGCCAACATCTGAACAGTTTTGAGGATAGTAAATTAGGTATTCGGCGTACGCTTAAATTTCTCGACCCACCAGAAACGCCAGTCTCCGTATTTAATGATGACATTCCTTGTTGCTGGGCTGGTTTTCCACGTCCACGCGATATCCGCCGCGATAGATTGTTGATGAAGCCATAGAGCTGAGACATTGAACAGTTGTTGACGAAATTTGAACAGAAATTATTTAATTTCCTTTGAAAAAAAAATTGGGAAAAAATTGAAATTTTGGTAATGGGAAATAATGACAAATGAATTAGAAGTATAACTTTGACTTAATGTTTAAATACGCAAAAAGTTAAAATGGTACCAAGGAACAAAAACAAATTCATTGGTAATTTTACTTCAAAGTTTGCTCTGATTTTAGTATAAAAGATGAAAATTCAAAAAAAACAAATCATTCTTCGCATCTGGACTTCTCTCTCTCTCTCTACACACAATTTCTCTTCCGTGACGTCTTACGCATTCAATCCCAACACTTCTTCACCCATCCGCTCGTCCAATGTCTGTGCCCATGCAATACGTCGGCGTTGCTGTGTTGGTGCTCGGAAGTAAGTACGGTTTTTAAATGTCGTTGCTTCTTAAAAGTTTTTCAAATTTCAGCGTCACTTGCTCTGTTCCAACGGGTCCTTTTCGTCAAACCAATCAGTGGCAACAGCATCAGCACCAAACCTCCGCGCGAGACAACGTCGTCCACTGCAAAAGTGTCAACGCCCAAAGTGTCAACTCCCAAATTGCAAACCGCAAAATCATTGGCACACAAAATCGCTTCAACGATCATTGCCGAGAAGAGCCTGACTTCCATTCCGGATGAGGAGATTATGCAGCTGATGGACATGGGCATCAAACTGCTCGAAGAGGTGGGTTTGGTGGAACAACAAGAGCACCTTGTGATTGGAGAGATTTCATTCATTGGTGCCCCATTTTTACAGGAACCGGCGCGTATTTCTGTGCGAGCACCTTGCTACGTTTTCGGCGACATTCATGGCAATTTGCGCTACTTTCTCAAGTGGATTTTTCTTTGAAGAGACCTGCTGTGTGGGACAACTGCTTTTAACAACTCAATTTTTTGTTAGGTTCTTCTCGGACGCCAATGTCGAGCCGCAGCTTCTCAAACTTCACGCACCGCAGTACAATTTGCTCTTCCTGGGCGACTATGTGGACCGTGGCAAGTTCAGTCTGGAAGTGATTGCTTTGCTCGTTGCGCTGAAATTGCTCTTCCGCGACAAAGTCACTCTGTTGCGTGGCAACCACGAGATCATGGAAATAAACATTGGGTGAGTGCGAAAAAGGGGGGACGAACCGTTGACATTTCCCTTCTCCTTTTTCAGCTACACTTTTAAAAAGGAAGTGAAGGAGAAAAGGGGCAAGAGCGGCGGTGGCGACATCTACAAAGTATGTGCCGCCCGTTTCGGAGCAATCAAATTTGGCCACCAAAAAAAAAATAAATAATGGATTTCCCCTTTCAATTTCAGAAGTGCAACAAACTCTTCACCAAATTGCCGTTGTGTGCTGTCATCTCCAAGACTTACTTGTGCATGCATGGCGGTTTGCCTCGGCCGGAAGGATGGGACTTTCTGATGGGTGACGATTTTCGGGTGAGTTACCCATCCATTGATCTTTACATTTTAAAGTAATTAGTAAATTTCAGAAACCAACGGATGACGAAGAGATCGATACGAACCACACATTCTGTGATTTGCTTTGGGCCGACCCCACTAACAATTCGCAAGAGCTTCGTCTTAGCAAGGATCATGAGCCGGACAAAGGATTTCTCGGGGAGTATGGCAATTATCGCTATAATGAGGTGGCCGCGGACAAAAAAAAACTTATGACAATATTTGCATTTTATTTTCAGGATCGCCAGACTTCAATTCAGTTCAACGACCTTTTTGCGGAGGAGTTTTTCAATCGCTTCCCAAAGATTCGCGGCATTCTCCGAGCGCATGAGAGTTACCCGCAAGGCCATGGTGTCAACGAGGCGCGCACAATTTGCACTGTGTTCAGTTCGGTTCGCTACGGGGAAGAAACGGACTGCGGATCTGTCTTGCGGGTGCTTTTGTTTTGCCATTGTTTTGTATGCAATTTTCAATCCCTTTTTTTTCACAGGTGTCTTCGGATTTGAAACACATGCACTTCATTACGCTGAAGCCGAAGGTGGAAGAATGATGAGCCGTGGAGGCCCCTGCTGACGTCACCGAAGTGTTGTTGCGCTGACGATGCATTCTTTAATGTTGGACTATTTCCTGCTGAAGACAGTTGTTTTTTCCCGATGTACATGATTGTTCATATGTGTGTATCTATATTCTATATGTTATGTTCCTGTACTCGTTTACGAATGAATAAAGGCAATTCCAGCAATTTCTAAACATGATAATTTGGAACTCCATTAATAGAATTGGGCCCGCAAAAAAACCGCACAAATTCACAATCTAATAAATACAAAAATGTTTAATGGGATGCGCAAAAACCGAAAACACGATTAACGGACAATGGCTAAGAAAAGAAATTTCGAGTTTGTCCCTACATTTTTTGATTATCCGGCCAAATAGTTCAAAGCAAGCCTCTTAGTGGGGGAAGAGGGGTCCTGTCCAAGTTTCAGGGTTCGAAAAACTCCTAAATAATCAAATGGAGTATTTATTGACAAGTTTTATGCATTCCAGTATACATATACAAGACGAATAATACATTGGACAATACACACACATAACAACAGACAAAATGACAATGGGATATGCCAAATGATTACAACACATACACATCGTACAGCAAAAGGGGAATGTCAATTATACATATACATCATAACCAATGGGGAACAGATCAGTACAATATGTCAGAAGATCGTCCAAGTTGTGGTGCGCGTTCATCTGTTCACATTGCGCCCATTTGCATCATTGCAAACTCTCCACGGCGTGCCTCCGTCCTTCTCATGCGGTCTCGCACTCTTGCAGCGTAGTACTTCGACACCACTTTCTGCGCCATCTGGTTCGCATGCTTTGCCATGTTGTCGGGCAGGCACAGTCGCACGGTGAACTCCATGTCGCGAAGCGTGACAGTCTTGCGTCGGTCGTAATGGGCCATGCGAGTCGCCTCCGTTGAAACACGGTCCAATGTGTCGATGATGAATCTGAAGGGAATGAAGGGGAAAATGTAAATTGGCACGCCAAAAAAGACACCAATTAATGCAACGATCGACTCATTTAGCTATGAAATGGGTCCTTAAAATCTGGAAAATTTCTTCGTTTTTCGAAAATCACAAAATGTCGTCATCATTCGAAAAATTCCATCTCCCAAAACGCTATTGTCTCATTGGTCGAAAAATTCTTCAAAATTTTTCATAAACGACAAATTTGGAAGCCCATTGCTTTTGGATGGCTAAACAATTGTTTTTACACTGTGGAACTAGTACATCTTGAATGAGTCCCCCCCCCCGTTTGCAGCAAACTCACGAGTTCATGATGTTCAATGCGCGCATTGATATTTCTTTGCCCGGATGAACTTCCTTCAGCACTCGACGAACGTACAGCTGAAAAAGAAGAGGGGAAAACATTGGAACAATGATGACAAAATATCATGGTAAATGTGTGTGTGTGTTGTACAAAACTGTACCTTGTACGACTGCTTTCGCGGCTCCTTCTTTCTGCGTCGACGTGCCATTTTGGTTGGGTGCTGAGAAGAACGGAGGTGGTGGTGATGGCGCTGTTGTGTAGTTGCTGTTGTTGATGAAGAATGTGTGAGAAGAAAAGTGTGTGATACCAATGCAAATTGTCCCCTTTTATATACAAAATTTATGAACAACTTAACAGTAAACAAGAAATTTAGATGAGCCAAAATATTCAAAATTTGGTATAAATACTGACAAATGTCAGCCAATTTGTCCATTCCTGTAAAAATTCTTCTTTACTCTGGTCAATCGAAAATCTAATATGTAATTACATATTTAGTCGGTAAAACAGCGGAATCTTACATGATGTCGTCATTAACATCGACAAATTATGTATCATTCGACTCCTTCGGTCTGTAAAATTCGAACTTGATTGGCGGAAACGACTGAGCAGAGTTACTTTTCGGGTTCGAATTTTATAGACCAAGAGCAATCGGATGATGTGTAATTGTCGAATTTGGTGAGGTATCAATTCTGCAATGTTTCCACATACATACATATTTAAATGATGAAAAGTTACAGTCATGTGCAAAAGTATTGCATCAACAAGTGACCCAAAAAATGTCGCTTTTTCGCATTTTCATTTTTTCCGCTTTTTGCCTTCGCTTTTTAATTTGAAAAAGCGGCGGATGTTTCAAACAATTTGTTAATGAATTTCAAACAATTTATTGACTAAGACGAAGTGGAGTCATTTCTTTCTGTGTTATACATATACACACACACGTACATAGGAGGAGAAGATAAAGCGGATAAACAAATTGGATTAGGCAGAAAAAAGAGGGAAAGCCGGCCGCCAGCGGACGGACGGACGGACAGTGGTAAAACGGAAAAGCATTTGGTGAGAGTACCAACAGAAAACAGCAGAAAAGTGGAGGAAGAAAACTGGTGGTGTCCGTGTCCGGGTCAACTCGGCGCTGGCCCAACTTGGCGATTCTCATTATAACTTTTTTTTCAATAAGAAACCATTTATAAAAAATTCTTGGTATTGTTCAAATGCGCCCTAAAAGTTATTATAGTGTGTAAAATATCAAAAAATTTATGTTCGAAAAGTGAAGACAAAATTTGGTAAAATTTTTCCATAAAATTTTTTTCATTTTTTTTTTTTTTTTCAAATTTTGCAAGCTAATAGAGAAAAGGTAGGACAGTCGAATGACACCATGTTCAAAAATTAGGTAAACTTAGAAATTGGGTGTATATTGCAACAGCACCGAGCTGAGCGTTCCCAAAAAATAAGGGGGCGCGAAAATGGAAGGCGAGGGACGAACGACCTATTGACCAAAGAGTGAGTGAGGGGGGGGGGGGGGAAATACATTTTTAATTGTTTTCTAAATGCATCCTCCTCTCTGAAAATGCAATGCCATTTTTCTCCATATTTCTTTTTTTTCTACCCCCCCCCCCCCCTTCGTCTGACAATTTGCACTTTTTTTTGTGTCGTTAGGTCCATTTTATGTAAAAAGAAAAATGGGCGCAAAAAGGAACGACAAATGCAACGAACGCATAAACAAAACAAAAAAAAGAAGTGAGGGGGGGGGGGAATGAAGAAGACGAACACAGTTACACTGCAGAGTTGTTCCCTTTTGTGTGCTGAGATTACTTACACAAATGTGCACAGAAAAAATAGGATATTAAATATTCAAATTCAAAAAAATATGGAAAAATGCTCTACAAAATTTCATTACCACCCTATTTGACAAAAAATTGTCATCACAACCTAATTTCGACCTATTTTCGAACTAATAACACCGTTAAGGCATCGGTATTTCGAATCCCAAATTCGATTTATTCACGAAAAAAAAATTCTGAAATACCTTAAAAATTTTTTGATTGTTAATTTCTTAAAATTGCCAGAAAAAAAAAATTAAAATTTCAATTTTACTGAAAAATTTTTAAATTTATTTAGCTTTTTCTTGTTAAGATTTTTTTGCATAAATAATATTTCTTTTTCTTGTAATTTCTTAAAAAACGTTATTATACGAAAAAAAAATTCTTAAATACCTTAAGAAGATTTTTTCTCTTTTATTTTAAATAAAAAACTCTTAAAATTTTCTTAAAAATCCATTTTCTTAATAAAATAATTCAAATAAGAAACAAAATTACGACAAATGTTTCCTCGGTCCGTTAACTCTCTCTCAAAAAAAAAAAAATTCCCCCAAAGGTCTAACACCAAAAATTTTCGGACCCCTCTCCATGATGCAGTGATAATGATGCGTTTAAAAGCATGGCTCTGCTCTGCCACACTAACCCTAAAAAAAAATTCTCATCTCATGTATGTGTCAGCTGCTTGGCTGGCCACCCGTTTTTCGGGCGTCGGTCGGCCGCTTTTCAATTGACGCTTTTGTGTGTGCCCCGCCGGGGCAATGTCAGCCGTCTCCGATTTCCTACGAGTTTTTTTTCCTATTTTTTTTTGCCAGGTCGAATTCCAAAATCCAGATTTTTATGCGGTTTAGAATCTCGAATCCTGGTTTTTGTCCTCAGAATTTCGAATTTCATTCCGAAATTCGAAATTTTTGAGGGCATAGTCTGTTTACGTATGTGCCCCTCTTGGCAAATGTGCCCCAAAATGTTTTGGCCCCCCAAGAAATGTGAATTGGTAAATTTGAACAACTGCTCCCCCCCCCCCCTCCATTTCTATGCTTTTGGTCGATCGCTTCGATCACTTCTTTGGCTGTCAGCAGCACAAATCAACCGACTAATTTATGCGCTTATTTTCTTTTCCCTCCAAAATTGATTGTGTTGTTTTTGGCATTTGCCCCAGGGTGTAAACAACAAATATGTATATATATTCCTGGCATTTCAATGCCCCTTTGAACCTACCGACCAAACAACTCGTTGTTGTGTGGTATTAGCGGACCAATTTTTACATGTCCCTCTGATCAATCGATATTGATCTTGTTTAAATTGGACATACACTGGGCTTATTGGTTTTATTTTCCCTGATCAATCAATATATGGATGTTATTAATTGATCAGAAATAGTTTCACCTCTAATTTTACCACATTTACCCTCTGGATCATTGATCAGCAGGTAGTTAGTTGATCACCATCTCCACTCACTCACTGATCATTTTGGCCCACACCATCGGCGGATGGATTTGATGGGCCCTTTTGATTGGCAAATTCTTTACCTCTCCCCAATGAATTGGTCCCATAGAAAGGGGATCATTAAGCCAAAAGCCATCCAATTCCGTTCCCCCCTCAGATCATCCGTCCCCCCACCGCCCATTTATCAATCACCGCCACTTCTGCCCCATCATTCATTCATTCATTCATCCCACTGATGACTCTGACTGTGTCGTGTTGACGAGGACCACCGACCACCGACCCATTCCATTCGTTCTTTCATCCCCCCCGGCCCCCACTCAATTCATTCATCCATTGCTACATGCATTTGCTGTGTTCTTCTGTTGTTTATCCTTTATCCCCCCCCCCCCCCCCACTGTCCGCCCCTCCGGCGCAAATCCGTCGCATTTCTTCACTTTTGTCCCACCACCACCACCACTCTCCGCGTGTGTGTGTGTGTTGTGTTTGATGATGGTGACAGATTCACTGTTCTCTCTCTTTCCCCATTTTTATTTTTCGACTTTCTCACACCAAAAAGGGGGAATCCCGGAATGTCGAACCCGGCACCGGAATACGGTAGAAGAAGAATGAACCGTATTCCACCGGGGGGTGTTCTTTTGAGACACACCCGTTATTTTTGATCTACTTCAGTCCCCGTTAATGCGACTAATTGAGAGCGTAGAGCGGGCAGTTCAGTCCTCGTTTGCCAACTCCCCCCCCCCACCCCCCCGAAAAGCTTTTGACAATCATTCGCTCTGTTCTGTGCTGTGCTGTTCTGTTCATATACCCCCGTTGAATGTGTGTGGTTGTTGCATTTGGAGAGTGCAAACAAAACACAACAAAACAAAGCCAATGTAACAAAACGAAACAACAGAGTCGGCAAAAGCCAAAGTGAAAAAGTGGGGGGGGGGGAGAGAAAAAGACAAAATAAGATGGACGAGAGAAAATTAGAAAAAAAGGGGGCGAGAGAGAGCGAATCAAAAAGCGAGAGAGAGAGAGAGAGAGGAAGCGAGAGAGAAAGAGAGCGACAAAGAAAGAAAGAAAGAAAGAAATGAAGGGAGAGAGAGAGAACGAAAGAGTGAGCGACAAAGAAAGAAAGAAAGGAAAGAGAGAGAGGAGAAGGAAAAGAGGGAGACAGAGGGATAGAGAGATATGACAGACGATCCCTATGCTTACTTGCAATTTAACAGACCACCCTCTCAAAAAGAGATGCTCTGCTGCAGATCACTTCACCTAATGATCTGACTGACATTTTTTTGATCACAACAAGGATCAAAGAGCTATTTTCCTGATCACTTTAGAAGACCAACCAAAGGATAGTCTTCAGATCACTTTGTTAAATGATCTGACAGATGATGATTCCGCCTCTGATCATTTCGACCCATTAACAAACGAAACTCATTAATTTCACTGGGCCGCACACCCACTGCTTGTGCTGCACAGTCTGATCAGTGACTGTTATGTGTGATCAATGTGTCTCTCTCTGTGCATACGGCCAAGGGCAGCGCCGGCGGGGCCAAAGACAGAAATTCCTTTGTGTCTTTTTGCTGCCAGCCATACTGTTTGTGTGAATGGATGCGGCGAGTCAGTGATCTGCCAGCCGCTGTCGTGGCGGCAGCGTCTCTCTGTCCGCATTTTCACACGATTTTCCGCACACCCCCGCCGGCCCCCCACCTCCCGCCCTCCCCCATTTGTCTTAGGGGGGAAACGAAAGTGTGTGTGTGTGTGTGTGATGATGCATTTGGCGGCGGCGGCGTCGGGCGGCGCCCTGGGGGGAAAGAAACCCAACCACTCACTCACTCACTCACTCACCGTCACCGGCGGGGCTGACTGCTGATCCAGCCAGCCAGCCGGGCAAAGAGTGTCGGCTGGTCGGTCGATCGGCGCGTCGGCCGGCTGGCAGGAAGCAAGAAGCCGGACTGATCTGTTCTGATCATCCTGCTCCAGGCACATCCCAATCACCGCCACCCCCTCCCCTTCCCCACTTGCCCCCCCCCACCCTTAATTCTCTTCTCTCTTTGCCGCCAAAAAAATTCCATTATCCCCCTCCCCCCGCCCCCGTGCGCCGCTCCCTATAACCCCATAATGACGGAAATAAAAAATTTTATGCCAGCCGGCGGCGTTCCTTTCTTTGCTCCCATTGTTGTCCAAATAGCAGCGATCATTTCTGATCAAAAAACATCTCCTCTATTCCTCCGGGGTGATCAGAAAGGGCCATCCATTTGGGTCATTCTCCGTGTACAAGTGTTCTGATCAGCAAAAACACTCTGACTATTTGAGTGATCTTCGGCATTGCTTCACATACATTGAATAGACTCACATTCCGCTTTTTCAGACTGATTTGAATCAATTTTTAAAAGTGATCAGAAAGCCGTCCATCTCAAACTGATCAAAGCCAATTCTCTTCACATTAGCTCCTTCCCCTCCCCGCTTTTAAAGCCGATCATCCCAATTTTAAACTGATCAAAAAATAACAGCAATTTAAACGGACAAAAGGCAATTCCCATCCCTTCTTTCTTTAACGCTTTGCAATTGATCAGAAAGCCGTTCATTCCATTTTTAAATTACCGATCAAAGGCGCCCAATTCCATCCAACCAGCCCACAAAGCTTTGACTCCTCCAATCATTGAATTCTCTTCTTCTTACTCCGTTCCGCTTTTAATACTATTCTTCCCAATTTTCCACTGATTAAAGCCAATCCATCCCGCATTTTTAAATATGATCAGAAAAAGCATCGTCTAAAACTGATCAAAGCCAATAAACCTTTTAATAGTGACCAGAAAGTTGGTCTAAGCATACCAAAACAAATCTACTCCGCGTTTTGAAAAGTGAGTGATCTGAAAGCCGTCCGTCTCAAACTGATCAGAGCCAATTTTCTCATTACCCTCACCCGCCGCTTTTAAATCCATTAATCCAATTTAAGATAACAACAATTTAAACGGACAAAAGGCAATTCCCATCCCTTCATTATCTAATGCTTTGCAATTGATCAGAAAGCCGTTCATTCCATTTTTAAATTACCGATCAAAGCGCCCACTTTCATCTCACCCCAACCACTCCATCCCAATAAGCTTCAACTCCGCCACATCATTCTTTCCATACCTATCCTCCTCCCCTGTTGCTCTTGTGCTCCTCCTCCTCCTCCATCAACATTACCCCCTTCCCCCTCCCCCCGATTTGCCTCCCATCAGTCACCCGTCTCCTCCCGTCTCCCCCGCCTTCCGCCCCCTGTCATTCTCGGGGGGTACTCTCGCCGCCTCCTCCTTCAGCCTCCTCCACCGCTTCTGCCGTCGATCTTTTCACCGATTTCCCCCCCCCCCCCCCTGCCCCCGCCCCATTCTCTGCTCCCCTCCCCCACCCCCTCACATTGGCCGCCCCCGCGTAAATCGATAGCGCCTCCTCCGCCGCCGCCCGCCGGGGCGTCTCCGTCGTCGGCGAATATTCCCACAGCACACACACACACACACACATTTATGTTTTCTATGTGTATGTGTATTTTAAGCGCATTTTTTCCATTCCTATGCTTTTCCTCTCTTTGCCTATTCTTTCCCCTCCGGGCGCTTCTTTCTTGACCATGCCATTTCTGCTTCTCTGATCACTTCTTTGATCAGTGCAAAAAGCATATTTTCCGATGCCTTCTTCCGGCGCTTCCTTGGCCATTCCGCCGCCGGCTTTCTCTGATCAATCGTCAGCGGCACACCTTTATGCTTTCTCTGCTGTGTGCTTTTTCTGTCTTGCCTTCTGCTTCTCTGGTCATTCTCAAGTTTGCTGATCAGTCCTCATTCCTTTCCCCTCCGGCGCTTCCTTGGCCATGCCGCCGGTTTCTCTGATCACATACTTCCTAAATCACTCTGATCAGGCATAGGTCTTTTTTCTCGGTGCTTTTACCCTCCGGCGTTTTTTTGGCCTTACAACCCGCTTTTCTGATCACTCAAATTTCTCTGATCAGTTCCTACGCGTTTCCTCTTCGGCGCTTCCTTTGCCATGCCGTCGGCTTCTTTGATCAGTCAGAGGGATCTCTCGTCCCTTCACTCTGTTGCTTGAGATCGGTGAGAATGATCATGATGATATTGATACCTCTTCTCATTCTCCCTCTCCCCCCTCCCCCTCCTCTCTCGCCCTCGTTTGAATTGCTAAAAAAAGTGTTTTATGGTTAAGTAAATTGCCCTCCTGCCGCTCAGCATTTGTGGCGTTCCGTTTCTCCCTTTTTCTGCCTGGGCCGATTGAATGCCGGCGATTAAGCGCCAAAAACATTCAAGACGACCAAAACCTTGAAAATTTTGACTGGCGCTCAAACGTTGACGCTCAATCGACCCTTGTTTCCTCGGCTTTTCAATTCATTGCATTCCGTCCACCGCCTGCCGTTCGTGTTCACAATTTTTTTGATCTTTTTTTCCACTCCACCGCGTTTTTTCCTATTTTTTTTTTGGTGTTCCATCCTTTTTCTCAGTTTTTAAATTTTTGGCATTCCTTTGCCCTTTTTCCTCTCTCTCAAATTTATTCCATTCATTGCTCCTATTTGAACTGTTCCAAATGAATATGCAAATGAGACAAATTCATTTAAGTGAAAGAAAAGTGAATTTAAGTGCTTCTTATTCTTAAAATTTCTTAGAATTTTCTTCATTTATTTCTAACCAATTCTTTTTTTTTCATTTTTGACATGTCGGCAAAACCGATAAAATGTCGATTTTGTCAAAATCCAGTTAAAATGTCGACTCCGCCAAAATCCCGATAAAATGTCCACTTTGTCAAAATCCCGATAAAATGTCCACTTTGTCAAAATCCCGATAAAATTTCGACGTTGCCAAATCTGAGGAAGTTTTGACTCGACATAAGCCAAATGAATCGAGATTTTTTTGTGGTCTAGTCGAGAATTATTAGGCGACATCAGTTTAGGGCATAATTTAAAATATTATCATTTTGGCAAGTCAAAAATACAATTTTACGTAATTATTTTATCCTTTTTTTTTGCGTTTTTAAAATTTCTTTCCCAATCCCTAAACAAAAGTTGTCCCGTCGTTCTCCCCAACAACAGCAACAATACAACAAACTTTGGGTGGTCTGTATATTCACAACAAATTAGCAGCCAATCGATAGATTATCGATTGATCGACCGACCTTATATTTGATTATTTGATTAACTTGCCGCTTCTGATCGTGATCACAACACACCATCACCGCAACAACAAAAATGCCAGTCTTTCACACCAAAGTGATAGAGAACATTTTGGAGCCGGTGGCCCAACAGGTGGGAGAAGACACACACACACACCCACACGTGCCAACTATTTCATGGCATTGTTTTATCGAGATTCTCGGCAGATGCCGGTTTCGAGTCAAAAAGACGGCATTGGCACGCATTTATAAATGATCCGAACCCAACCTGATCACTCTTTGATTAGACCAGAGCCCTATCTGATCAGTCGGGTTTCCTAGTGATCATGATGATCAGTGTGCCAAAGTTGGTCGAGAGTCTCGAGCCAAAAAAGGAAGGCCCAAAGGCTTTAATGTGTTTTTGTTTCATTTTTTATTTTTTTTGCTTCAGCTTTTCGTATCATTAACCCACCAATTTGTTGTCGCCTTAGTGACAAAATGCCGTTCTTTACGTTGTCCATTTGTCTAAAAAAATTTTTTTGGCATTTTGTCCCTTTGTCCGTCGTCCATTCGTCCTGTTCATTTTGCCGCTTTTGCCTCTCCGTTCAGCTTCATTTGGCGCTTGCAGTGGCCCATCAGTACCAAGTTCCACGCCAGCCCAAGCGGTTGAACCAACACCATCACCACCACCCGCACCATCATCGTGTCGGTGCTGGTAGTGGTGGTGAACTGCTTGCCAACGGTGGCGATGCCGGCGGACCGAGACGCGTGCCGATGCCAATGCTGCCGATGCTGGAGGATGCCAATGCGGCGTCAACATCATCGTCACGGATGGGCGGCGGCGTCGTTGTCGGTGGCCAGCCAAGGCCCCAAGACCACTACAGCGAGTCGTTCAAGCAGTACCACCACCAGCAGCAGCACCAACAACAACAACAATTGAACGGCTTCAGTGCCATTAACGGGGGCGCCGCCGTTGGCGGTGGTGAAGGTGCCAATGCCGGGCAAAACATGGCTTGAAGCAGGAGTCTGATCACTGACCAAGAAGGGGGCAAAAATCTGTCAGAGTCTGATCACTGATCAAGAAGGGCAAAAATATGTCAGGCAATTTGGACTCTGATGAAATCATTAGTGTTCAGTCAGTTTTCTTCCGATCAATGCTGGCTGTTTCTGACTTCCCATTTCTGGGCATTGTTCAGAAATGTAACTGGCCTGATAAGCCATTTTTTATGTCCCTCCGATAGATGGTACAAGTACAAAATAAATGCCATTTGATCAGTGATCAAACGGTTCATTTATTGGTGCCAATGTTTTCTGATCAGTGCCAAAATACGATTTTGCCCTTTTGTCACACATTAATATGCTTTGTCACAATGCTTTCTTTTCCATTTTGTCTGTCCATTGTCAGCAGCTTATTGTTGCCCCGCCGGCTCACCACTGTTGCAACTGTCACGCACTTCGTCCCACCATTCCGTGCTGTCTACGTCCGCATCCGACGAGTGTTCCATGTGCCAACTGTTGTTTCCCCGAGGCGCCGCTGGTGGCGGTGTACGTTTTTTTTTTTTGGTTTTGGCATCTTGTCTTCCCACAGTTTGGCACTTTTTGTTCAAATTTGCGATCAATGCCTTAATTTAATTGTTTAGGTGAACTAATGCATAGGCTTTGCGATTTGAAACTAAACGGAAAACCCGAGAAAATTCAGTTTTGGTTAACCGAAACGGTCGGTTTCGTTTTTCAAATTACGCCAAAATATTGGTGCCGAAATTGAGGGTTTTTCATGCCAAATGAAGATTTTCCAAGGCCCTGATTAGGATTTTGAAAATTTTCAGATCGCATTCTGATTTTACCTATTTTTAAAATACTTAAAAATGAACATTATTTAATTTTTCGGTTTGTTTTTGGTTAACCGAAACGGCCGATTTTGGTTTGGTTTTAAAGAATTTCCAGAAACCGCTTACCCTACCAATGAGTGCTAATTTGGCCCTTTATTTATTTGCATGGCCATTTTTGTCAATTTCTGGTCTCTGATCGTCTGATCGCTGATTTAATCGCAATTTTTGAATCAAATTGTGCCAAAATTCTCAGTAAGAAAAATGCCGTTATTTTCTTTTTTTTTTTTCTTTTTTTGTTTAACAAATCAATGCTTTTATTCGTTTTTTTTTTTTGCTGTTGTTGTGATGCTTTAACCCCCCCCCCCTAACAAACCCCAAAAAAGACAAAAATTTTTGAATAAATTTTCCCAAGGTTTCACGCCTTGTCATTTTGCACGAGGAAGCGGAGGACGGCAATGCCATGCCAGACCTCACCAAGCCGATCGGAGCGGTGTCCCGGGCAGTGGACAATCTCATAAATGTGGGGTTCAAAAATAATTTTTTTTTTTTTTTTTGAAATTCACCCCTCAGCTGGGCCCGTAGTAAAAGAACGAGGTATACCCGCAGCTGAGAGTAAGGTGACCGGTTATTCGGTTCTTTTACTACGGGTCCCTGGGGGTTTTGATATTTCATGAAAAATTTTAGGTGGGCTACGAAACGTGCAACAGTTCGGACGACCCAATTCTAAAACAGGACATGCCATCTGCACTTCAGCGTGTCGAAGTCAGCACTCGAATGTTGGAGGAGGCGTGCCACTTTCTTAAGGCAAGAAAAATGCCAAAATATTTTGGTTATTCAAGGGCATTAATTAAGAAAAACGATATTTGATCAATAAAATACAATAAATCAGAGGCATAATTAAGAAAACCAAAACAAATTATGCCCCAAACACATCTTTTTAGGCCGACCCTTTTTCGGCCCCGGCGCGCAAGAAGCTGATCGATGGGTCCCGTGGCATTTTACAAGGTGAGGGAGGACACCGAATGTTTTATGCCTTTCCACAATTATTTGTATGTTTTGTCCAAAAATTTGTAATTCCTGTTGTCCTTTTGTCCAAATCCCATAGTATTTTGTCGCTATTTTGTCCAAGTCTCGTCCAAATCTAACTAGTATTTTGTCGTCATTTGGTCCAATTCCTTTTGTCTAGATCACTTGACATGTGGTAATTTTTTTTTACCTTGCATTACTTTTGTCCAAATCTTTTTTGGCATTTCTTTTCCTTTTGTCCAAATCCCTTTGGCATTTGTCTTCCTTTTGTCCAAATCCCTTTGGCACTTTGTCGCCCTTTTGTCCAAATCCCTTTGGCATTTCTTTCCTTTTGTCCAAATCCCTTTGGCACTTTGTCGCCCTTTTGTCCCCGTTTAGGCACTTCCGCACTGCTGCTCTGTTTTGACGAGTCGGAGGTGCGCAAAATTGTGGCCCATTGTCGCAAAGTGCTCGACTATTTGGCGGTTGCCGAAGTGGTCGAAACAATGGACGATTTGGGCCAATTTGTGCGCGACATTACGCCACGACTGACCACAATGGCCAAGGAAGTGGACCTACGACAAGATGAACTGACACACCGAGTGCACAAAGAGATACTGATCCGATGCCTGGACTCGGTGAAGATACTGTCACCGATACTTGTCTGTGCCATGAAGGTGGGTCAGAGAAAGAGAGATTGAACAGAAAGAGAGGAGAGAGTTGTGTCAGAAAGAGAGAGAAAGAGGGAGAAAAACAGAGAGAGGAGAGAGAGAGTGTGTCAGAGAGAGGAGAGAGAGAGAAAATTGACATAAAAAGGCACAATCGGGGAGGGACAAATGGACACAATCCCTCGGCAGGGATGCTATCGCCAAAACCCAAAAACCCGGCACGCGAGTTCAAAAATCCGGCAAAATTTTCCAAAAACCCGGCAAAAAATCCGGCAAAATTTTTCGTCGGTGGTTAAGCGTAAATAACGTTAAAAAAACATTCAAACAAAATATATTTATCACCACTTTTCACCTGTTTGAGCAAATTTGGCATTGAAATTAAATAACTGTGAGCATTGGGGCACGAAAGATTTGAAATGAATTTGATGGAAATGAGTGAATTCAGCAAGGGTTTGCCAATATTGTTTCTCTCGTCCGTTTTGATGTTCTTGAGAACAGAAAAGACTGATTCACAAAATGCATCAAAAAGCCTCATTTTAGAAAATTTTATTCAAAAAGCGAAAAAAAATAGTAAACGGGGGCCGGTGGTGCCGATAGGCGCCACCGGGAAAATTTTTGGGAATTTGCTAACGGATTTGGGCCTAAAAATTCGGCGTAATATTCATCGAAATGCAATAGAATGGCTGAAAATAAGAAACCCGGCAAAATAAGGCAAAAGCCCAAAAACCCGGCAAATAAAAAATGTGGGGACAAATGTACAAATCGAAACATGGAAGAAAATATTGTTTTGATTTCAGATTTACATCCAAATCAGTGAAGAGTCGCAGCGTGGGCTGCAGGAAGCAGCGGAAAACCGCAATTATTTGGCACGACGAATGACGGACGAAGTGAGCCCGGGGTCATTTGTGTGCCAAAATCGACTCAAAATGCCATCATCGTCCTAAATTTTTGACCAAAACCTCATGCCTTGATCGTCTCTCAATTTCATCCCGCAAATTTGATGAAAACACCACGGAACCAATCTTTTCCTTAATCCCATCCCCAAATTTCACCAAAAAATGCCATGTCGTTATCGTCCCAAATTTGATCAAAATGGCGTGCCATTATTGCTTATTGCCTCATCAATTCCTTCCCCAATCTTTGACCGAAAATCCCATGCCATGATCTTCTCTCAATTCCATCCCACAAATTCGGATCAAATACCATGGTTCACAATCTTTCCTCAATGCCTTCCCAAAATTTTCATCAAAAAGCCGTGCCATTGTCGTTCCAAATTTTGATCGAAAAATGCCATGCCATGATCGTCTTCTCTATCCCAGGCCCAATTTTTGATCAAATGCTAGGCTAATGTCCTCGTCTCCACTTCCCCCCACCTCTCCCCACTGGTGCAGGTCAACGAGATAATCCGCGTGCTGCAGTTGACCACCTATGACGAGGACGAGTGGGACCAGGACAACGTGACGGTGATGCGCAAGGCGCTCAGCGCGGCACTTTCACTGCTGGCAGCCGCGTGCGATTGGCTGGCGGACCCGAACGGACGGTCGGGATCAGTGGGCGAAAAGGCGATCAGACGCATTTGCGAATATGCGGGTGATTTGATTAATCGCTTTAATGAAAGACCATAATCAACCCTAATTGGTTTCGTTAATTAGGGGCTAAGTAAAAGGGCAAATGAGCGGGTAATCAGTTGGGCCTTAATTAAGTCTAATTAGGTTGGCTCATTAAGGCTAATTAATTAACTTTATTGGGTTTGCAAAAATTACGCTTTTACCTTATTATTTTGAAAAAAAAAGAATTCTGTCACCCATTTAATTATTGCGGATAAGCAGAAGCCTATTATTTAAAAAGTCATTCAGTTTGGTTTAATTAATTAGGTAATTAGCTCTCTGAAAAGAATGCTGTCAAATTAATTTTTAATTCTTAATTCAGCTTTTTTTTTATTTTTTGGATCTTTTTTAAACTTAATGGAGCAATTAGCACTTGAAAAGAATGACCGAAAAATTCTTTTGGTATTTTTGTAATTTTTATTTTTTTTATTGAAATAAAAATGAATTTTACAAAACGGAGATAATTAATTAATTCATATTTATTTAATTAGACATCATTCTAGCTTTTGTTTTTGGGGCTAATTCGCTAATGAGCAGCTATTGGAAAGGAACAAATAAACAAAATTTTTCAGGAATTTTATATACTGTGTCTCAAAATTTTAAACAATTATTGTAAAAATTGTAAATTTTTTAAAATAGAATTTTCCCCCGTTTTTACCACAATTCCCTCTTATTCATCCGTTTGCTTTACATCTTTCCCATTATTCATTTTTAATTCCTATGCTTTTTACGCCCCTTTTTCTTTGTGTCACTTTTCCATAATCAATTTATTATTATTTTTTTCTTTGAAAACATAAAAAAATTCTTAGATTTTTTCATTTTAAGAAAAAATTGCCGCCCGCTCATTGCCGGAGGACCAATTTGCAATTCGGCACAATGTTGCCGAGATCACTTCATTGACTGATCAAATTTGCGAGTTGCGCAACCGTGGCACTGACAATCAGGCAAAACAAAAAACTAACAAAAATGTCCCAATTTAAAATGTTGACAAAACAAAATGCCAACATTTTCCGGAGCATATGGGGGCAGATTGAGTGCCCTTTGATTGAGTACCAGGCGCATTTTGGGAGCCATACTTTTTCAAAAATTCGTTGGCTAATAGCTTTACGATTAATAATAAATTTGGTTGACTTAAAAAATTATCGCCTCTTAAATGCGCCTGGAACTCAATCGTCGGCGCTCAATCGATCGGGCGCCTGTCCCGTTGCTTTGCTGTCTGTTTCAGTCCCAGTGCTGGCTTAGTTCGAGTCAGGGATGGGGCAATCAAAAAATTGATTTGGACTGAACTGGCTCAGCAGTAGTACTTCAATGGCCCGGCCCCAAAAGAACATGCCAAATAAACAAATCGCCCGCCAATCAAATGTTAACCCGACAGATGTTGGCACGCAGTTGTGCGCAAAAGTTGCGCGATTTGGTCGGCACCAAAGAGAGTCAGGGCGCGCTGCCGTTGGCGGTGTTCGGCGCGCAGCGCGCGGGCGTGCAACATCCTGCGCACACCGCAGGCGGACGGTTGGAGCAGGCGCTCCGCTGGTTGGACAACCCGGGCGTCAACGACGCCGGCGTTGGCCTGAACGCGGTACGTTTTTTGGTGTGGGCATTGTGCCAATGAATGGAATTATGCCAAAAAAAAGCGCCCAAGGGTATCGTTTCGGTTTAGACAGTGCCATTGGGTGCCATTTGTTGGCATTAAAAAAACAAAATTGATCGGTGATCAAGCTGTCATACTGTACGCGCCTATAGATGGCCAAAAACTATTTTACGCCTACTGTAGTACTACTGTATACACTCCCTCCCCCCGTAGGTCCGTTCCATGGTGGACGAGGCACGGCGGCTGGCCGATCAGCTGCCAGCCGGTGAGCGCGACCGACTGCACGGTCTTTGCAATGACATTGATCGGCTGGTCAACCATCTGGCAGGTGGGTGGTGATGGGGGCGTGCTGTGCCATCCATGTCGAATAGAGCCCGGGACAGGAGGATGGCCGGGGTTTGAATATTCCCCTATGTTACAGACATTTAGTCTGAATATTCGGGTTTGTAGGTATTTTTTCGAAACCCGGGTTTAGACATTGGTCTAAATACACATATTCGTCTTAATAGGCGTTTAATATATGTTTTGTCTGTGAGCCCTTCGTTCCCCCCCCCGTGAATTTATGCGGTTTTTCTTGAAAACTTAACCCCCTAGTCTTTTTGAAATCCGAACCAGTTTTTCTGAAGAACCCGAAGCCTTAAACCTAAATTTTTTACTAGAAACCTAACTTAACTTTTTTTGAAAATCAACTCCAACTTTAAATAACTCAAGCTTTTTTCAGAACCCAAACCTAGTTTTTTTAAACCTAAAGAATTTTCTATTTCGTTTTTCAAAAAACGAGGTGGTTAGGTTTTCAGAAAAACTAGGCGGTTCGGTTTCAAAAAGACTAGGGGTTAGGGTTTTCAAGAAAAACCGCATTAATTCACGGCGGGGTGGGGAAATGGCGGGGGGCGGGGGAAAACGAGCTGCTCCGGGTTTGCCTAGACCAACGCTTAGACATTCGGTCTAAACAGGCGTTCGACATTCAGTCGTTCGTCTTTGGCACATGTATCATCTTTCTGATACAGATTTGGAGCGTCGTGGGCTCGGCAATTCGCCCGAGGCATACAATGCGCGGCACCAGTTGCGCGACAAGCTGCGCGAGTTGGCGGAAATCATGAAGCGTGCGCTGACCGACAAAGTGGTGGAGGACTTTGCGGACATCACAACGCCGTTGAAGGCCTTTGTGGAGGCGGTGTACGCGCCGTAAGTGCAATTAAATTAATTAATTAATGATTAATTAATGAGTTAATTAATGAGAAATTGACTGTGAGCAATAACAAATAATTCGGCCTTATTTTGTAAAAATATAAATGTGAATTACTAAATAATTGATTAAATGACGAAAGAACTGGTTAATTGATTAGTTAATTGACGAAAATAATTGATTAATTAACTAATTAATTGATTTAATTAATGAATTAGTTATAATTCAATTGATGGTCAATTAGACCTCATTATGGAAAAATCCATGTACTTAATTTGTTTTTTATTTGGATTTAAATAATTAAACTGTTATTTATTTATAATTATAATTATTCCAAAAATATTATAATTTTTAAATTTCTAAAAATAATTTATTAAAAAGGCGAGAAATGCCGCAACGTGAAGAGAACTTCGAGAACAAAGCGGCCAATTTGCGGGACAGCAGTGGGCGCATGGTGAACACGGCACTGCTGGTGGCCAAATGTGGACCATGCAAAAACAAAAAGACCATCGAAGGGCTGGTGGACACGGCCAACAAAGTGAGGGGGGGGGGGGGGGGGAGGGGAGGGGAAAAATTTGTTGAAAATTTATCAAAATTTTAGGAATAAGGCCAAGGGATTATGGGCAATGCCATTACAATAAAGGGGAGGGGCGAGAAATTTGGAAAAATTTAAAATTTGTGGCTAACACCTAGGAAAGGGGGGCAATGCCAATACAATAGGAGGCAAGGAGGGGAGAAATTTATGAAAATTTTTAAAGTTCACGATAAGGCCTAGGGTTGGGTCAGTGTTCAATTTGATGGGGGGGGGGTAGGGTGAAATTTTGAACTTTGGGTAAGGCTTAAGAAATGGGACGGTGTCAACAAAAGAGGGGCATGGACAATTTGGCGGGGAATGATGGCCTTGAAATTTAGGGCAGGCCGTCAAAGTGAGGGGGATGGAGGGGGGGGGGGGCTAGGCCAGAAATTTACGACTGGATTTTCCAATTTGGAAATAAGGCTCAGAGATTGGCGGAAGGGAAAATTAGAGATTCGTAAAAGTCGAAATTTACGAGAATTCGAAATCCGATTTTTTTGCGGAAGAGACAAAACAATTTTTAAAAATTTTCTTAAGACCAACAAAAGCGATGGGCCGAAATTTTTTTTTAATTGAGTGTTCGTGAAGCTAATGCGCGCTTAATAGGCTTAAAAATTTTCTAAATTAAAATGTATTTCAAAATTTCAATGGGAAATTTTCGGTCAAATATACGGTAACAGTAACCCCACTGCCCAACAATACACACACACACACATCACAGGTCAATCAAATGACACCGCAAATGGTCAGCGCGGGCAAAATCCGCTTGCACAACGACACGGAAAACGCGACGGCGCACTTTGAGAATTTGCGCAAGGAATACGCGGACGCGCTGAACCGCCTGCGCGCGTACGTGGACGACGCGATCGATGCGGGCGAATTTGTGCGCGCCAGCGAAGGGGTGAGTGGTGAAATTTGTGGACAAAAAAAAAACTGGTGAGGAGGGTAGGGGATTTTGGAAAAAAAAAATTGGGTTAGGGGAAGGGGGAGAAAATACGAAAACCCAATTTGGGGGAAGGGGGTAGGAAAATGTCAAAGGTCAGGTGGAGGATGGGTGGGCTGGAAACTTGTAATATTTTAATAGACTTAGTAAAAGCAGAAAACCTGGTAAAGAGAGGGTTGAAAAAATGTTGGATTATGATTGAGCAGTGGGATAGGCTTAAAAATTTGGGTGCACCTCGTTTTCCCCCCGCCGTCCCCCCCCCCTTTTATTAAAAAAAAAATCTAATTCTTAAAAATTTTTCAATAATAAATTACTAGGAAGTTTTTTCAGGCAGGAAATTTCAAGAAAAACTTAAAACTTTCGCTTTTTTGGAATTTTTCAAAATTTTTTTTTAATTTTTCGAAAATTTTAAGTTTTTCTTGAAATTTCCTGCCTTAAAAAACTTCCTAGTAATTTATTAGAGAAAAGTTGAGAGGTGGGGGCTTAAAATTTTAGAGAAAATTGTGTTCACATATAATTGAAAAATAACTCGGGTTAGTTGACTGAAATTTTGAGAATTTTAAGAACAATTCGAGGCCAGTGACCCGGAAATTCGGAGACCTTCGAAAATGAAAGAATTTTTGAAAATTTTCGCCATTTTTCAGGCAATGCGCCGCTATACCAACAGATGTGAAGAGGCCATTGTGGAGAATTATCCACAAAAGATGGTTGACAATACAAGTGAGTAAAACAAATATTGTTAAAAGATGGTGCCATTCAAGGAAATTTAAACTTTACCCTGATAGCATTTTGCCAAATAAAGAAATTTAAAAAAAAATAAATAAAAAAATTTTCTGTCGGCAAAAATTGGCCAAAACTTTTTCATTTGACTCTCAGGCCAAATTGCCCGTCTTGGCAACAGAGTGGTGATGACGGCACGCAATGAGGCGGAAAACTCGGAGGAGCCGACCTTCAAGCAGCGCGTGGAGAGTGCCGCCACACGGCTCCATTCGGGTAAAAAAATAAATTAAAAAACAGAATTTTACAGATGCCTCTTATACCGGGAAAATGTATCTATAATTCTACCGTAACCTTTGAAATATTTCACGAATTACCGTAATCGTTTGAAAAGTTTCCCCTGCACCTTAACTGTCTCGAACAAAAAACTGTGAGCATGTCGGCTTTTTCCATACCATACGGTAATTTGTTCACAATTCTTCATGAAATTTTTTTACAATATATTCCTTTCAAAATTATGAAAGACTTACCGTAATCCTTCCTACGGAACCGGTCATTTTGCGTGGCCACTTTGGCGTGGCTGGACAAAACTTTTCTCAGGCAACCAAACTAAACATTCTTAGTATCATTCGATAGCCCTAAGTGTTCTCTATTATCCTGCAAAATTTCAAAAAAATTGGTTCAGCTAATAAAAAGTTACGTTCAAAAAAGTTCGAAAATTTTCAAAGTTTAGAATTTTCTCAAAGTTTTGAACTTTTTTGAACATAAATTTTATTAGCGTGACTAAATTTTTTGAAATTTTGCAAGCTAATAGAGAACACTTAGGGCTATCAAATGATATCATAAATAAAAAATTTGGTAGCTTTAGAGCAAAGTTATAGCCAACGACTTCCAAAATGGCCACGCCAAAACGGCCACGCCAAAATGGCCGCGCCAAAATGACCCAGATTGTCCTTCCTAAGATCACAACCATGTTCATTAAAACAATTTACAAAATTCTACCGTAACCGTTAAAATCATAACAATTGCACACAACAGCAATTCCGCCAATGGTCAGCCAGGCCAAGCAGGTGGCGATGAGCCCGCGCGACCAGGCGAACAGCACGCGTTGGCGTGACGCCAACGACCACCTGTTGGACTCGGTGCGCGCGGTGGGCGACGCGATCACCGGCATGCCGTCCGCACGCGGCACGCCCCAACCGACGCGCTACCAAACGATGCAGCCGCCGTCGTCCGCAACCGCCATGGCGACGCCCGTCCCGGTGGAGCAGTACAACCACGCGTATCGACCACCGCCCCAGCCGCAGCAGCAGCAGCCGCAACAGCATTCGCCGTTCGACTCCAGCTACAATGTGCAGCAGCAGCGCCAACGCTCGCCTCAGTTGCCGCCCAGCACGCACTCGGCAAGTGCTTTTTTTTGTTTTGTTTACAAGGCCTTTGGGTACTGTAGCGAATGGGGGTTACGGTACTGAAAGTTAAAGGAATGTGTTACTGTACTGTCGAAAAGACGGTTCCCGCAATTAGAAGTAGCGCGAGTTGTTTACAATGGCGAATTCGGTTACGGTAGCCAGTGTAGCATTTTAATTACGGTAGCGAATGTTGGATTGTACTGTACATACACTAACACACATTGCCCCGCCACGGTGATTAGCAACAACCCTTTTTCAGGTGATGGAGCAGGCGATGCGCGCCCCGGGCGAGCCGGTGGTGCACAATCGGCTGGTCGTGCGCGAGGAGATGCCGGCCCCGCGTCGTCCGACGCCGCCCGTCGAAATTTCGCCCGCCCCGCGACCGCCGCCGCCGCCCGAGTTGGACGAGGAGGAGGAGACGCGCGCCTTCTGGGAGCGCTACCCGTTGCCAAACGCCCAATACCAGCCCATCCTGAGCGCGGCACACAACCTGCACCAGGTGGGCGCCGCGGGGGGGGGGGGAAATTTATGAAAATCGATTTTTTTTTTTTTGAGGGAATCGTAATTCAGGGGTGGTTATTAAGGGTTTTTTGACAGCCGGTTTTAAGCCGTTCCCACCGGTTTTTTGGTTTAGACCCGTTTTTTTAGTCTCTGGTTTCCGGTTTCGGGGGTTTTCACCCAAAAAGCCGCTGGTTTTCGGTTTGGTTCTGTCAACCGACTGCCAACAATCCTAATGGCTATTTTATTCATGAGCCTCGATGTGCGAATGGCATTGGCACTAGACGCAATGGCATTACCATTTTTGGCACTCGCACTTTGAATTTTTCGACTTTTTGCCGACTCTTTCCTTGCAATGGCATTTTATGTGCCCTCATTTTTTTTTTGTGTGTTTGCCACAGGAATTGCGCCAGTGGAGCTCCAACGAGAATGAAATTGTGGCAGCAGCCAAACGAATGGCCATTCTGATGGCACGACTGTCCCAACTCGTCCGGGGCGAGGGCGGCAACAAGAAAGACCTGATCGACTGTGCCAAGGTGGGGGGCGGGGCGGGGGGAGGCCAATGAGAGAGAGAGGGAGGGAGGGGGACAAATGGTCGACACTGTAATTAGAGCGGCGACAAATGGTCGACACTGTAATTAGAGCGGCGACAAATGGTCGACACTGTAATTAGATCAGGGACAAATGGTCGACACTGTAATTAGAGCGGGGACAAATGGTCGACACTGTAATTAGAGCGGGGCGACAAATGGTCGACACTGTAATTAGAGCGGGGACAAATGGTCGACACTGTAATTAGAGCGGGGACAAATGGTCGACACTGTAATTAGAGCGGGGACAAATGGTGGACACTGTAATTAGAGCGGGGAAAAATGGTCGACACTGTAATTAGATCAGGGACAAATGGTCGACACTGTAATTAGAGCGGGGACAAATGGTCGACACTGTAATTAGAGCGGGGCGACAAATGGTCGACACTGTAATTAGAGCGGGGACAAATGGTCGACACTGTAATTAGAGCGGGGACAAATGGTCGACACTGTAATTAGAGCGGGGACAAATGGTGGACACTGTAATTAGAGCGGGGAAAAATGGTCGACACTGTAATTAGGGCAGGGACAAATGGTCGACACTGTAATTAGAGCGGGGACAAATGGTGGACACTGTAATTAGAGCGGGGAAAAATGGTCGACACTGTAATTAGGGCAGGGACAAATGGTCGACACTGTAATTAGAGCGGGGACAAATGGTCGACACTGTAATTAGAGCGGGGACAAATGGTCGACACTGTAATTAGAGCGGGGACAAATGGTCGACACTGTAATTAGAGCGGGGACAAATGGTGGACACTGTAATTAGAGCGGGGAAAAATGGTCGACACTGTAATTAGGGCAGGGACAAATGGTCGACACTGTAATTAGAGCGGGGACAAATGGTCGACACTGTAATTAGAGCGGGGACAAATGGTCGACAAGAGCGGGGACAAAAAGATGACAAATATAATTAGCGGGGCAACAAATGGGCGACAAGAGGAACAAGTGGACGACAAAAGAAAACCCAAATCACTGTCATTAGGACAATTGGGCGACACAATAATTGGGACAAATTGAGAGAAAAAAATATATAAATATATATTTTATGTATCATTAGTCAAATCAAACTAAATTTGTCACAAAATTGACGACAAATAACTCTATGACAAATTGACGACACCTTTTTTTGGGCAATGATTTTTTTTTTCATTATTGGCAAAAAAATTCATTAATTACTATGCACAAATTTTCACAGGCAATTGCCGATTCCAGTGAGGAAGTGACCCGGTTGGCAGTGCAATTGGCGCGTCTGTGCACAGACATCAAAATGAGAATGGTCAGAGATTTTGGCACTTTTTTTTTTATTTTGGCATTTTTTAAATTTTTGGCGTTTTAATGCCTTAAAAATTTACATGGTTGCTTTTTTTTAATTCAGTTTTTTTTTTTTGGAATTTGTTTTTTCTTTTTGCACTATTTTTACGATAATATTCAATTTCAAATTTTCTCTTTATTTATAAAAATTTTGGCCCATTTTTAAATTGGCACTTTTTTTTCAAAAATTGTTGACTTTTCCATCTCCTCTTTTCTTTTAACAGACTCTTCTTCAAATTGCGGAACGCATTCCGACCATTGCCACACAGCTGAAAATTTTGTCCACCGTCAAGGCGACAATGTTGGGCTCGCAAAGTTAGTCATTTTATTTTTGAAAATAATTTAAAAAAAACATTTTGCCAAAATTTACCAAATAATTCAGTGACTATTGGCCCGTACGGCGAGCCAATGGATGGTAAAAAGGGGGAAAAGCAATTATTATTGACTTTTGTGAAGTGCAGCAATTTTGTTTTTGTGTGTTGGGGGAAAATAAAAATTTAAATTTTTTTTAATAATTTTATTTTTTGGCGCACTGACAAAATGCCAACGCAGACAAAATATCGACTCGACAAAATTTTAATAAATTTTCTAAGATTTTAATTTTTTCCGATCAAATTTTAGTGGGATTTATAGGTTGGATTCTGTTTAGATTTAAGTCGAAGTTCTTTGTTTTATTTGGTTGATTTGATATTTTGTCGGGATTTTGGCTAAGTCGACAATTTGTCCTGTTGACATTTTGTCGTCACATATATTTTTAATACATTTAATTTGAATGAACTCACTCACATTTTGCACTGTTTGAAATTGGGTTTAATTTGTTTTTTCCTTTTGTTTTTGGGCTTTTTTAATAATTTTATTTTGCCTAAATAGGAAATTAAAACAAAATCAAACTTAAATCGACATTAACGAAAATAGTAAATTTAATACAATAATTTATTTTTAACATAATTAAATAATTTATTAAATAAATATTTAAAACATAAATAATTTAATAAAATATATAAAATTAAAAAGTACACACTTCAATGCGACTAACTTTTCTTTGGTTTTCATTTTTTTTTAATAATGGGTAAAATGCAGTGCCAATTTTATTTTTAATTATTTAAAATTACCCCCCCCCCCCCCAGGGACGGAGGAGGACGAGGAGGCCATGGAACAGTTGGTGCTGAACGCGCAGAATCTGATGCAGTCGGTCAAGGACACTGTGCGGGCGGCGGAGGCCGCGTCCATCAAAATTCGCACGAACAGTGGGCAAAATAAGGGGAAATTTTTGAAGAAAAAAAAAATTCAAATTTAAGAGTTAATTTTATGAAAAAAACCAATGTTTAAGACTATGGGTTTTTAATTTTTGAAAAAAATTAAAAAAAATGCTAGAAGTCCACAAAAGTACGGATTTAAATTTTTTAAAATTTCAATTTCCAAGGTGGCCTTCGTCTGCGATGGATTCGCAAGCCAATGTGGTCCAACTACTGAACAAAATGGCGGCGGAAAAGGACGAAAACAAAAATAATAAAATCCGCAATATATGTTAACATATTTTTGCACCAAGAAAAACGGGGCGAGGGGGTGGAAAATTTTGGAAATTGAAAACAAAAACCACTTAAAAGGGTATCTCATTAGGGGGTTTTGTGAATTATTTTAGCACGGAAACGTATCCACCTCCTTAGCCGCCTCCCCTCTCCCCTAAGTGCCTGCTGCTGCATTTTCCTCCAGAATTTTCGCACCCTCTCAAAAATTTTAATAAATACCCAAATAGTTTTGAAAATTTAAATTTTAGGACGCGTAATTTTATTTCATAGAAAATATCCCACACACAAACAGATTGCATGATGTGTTCTTGGCTTTTGTGCCTGCCTCTTTCTTCTCCTCTCCCCCTCAAATGCTAGTCTTTTTTGTGTCCTCTTTGCTGTGCCTCGATTGGAGGGGGTTATTTTTGAAATATTTTTTTAGAAAATTTTGACCCCTTCCTTTTCTGATTTTTTTTTCACCATTTTACAACCAGCATATACATTTTGCTCTGAATCAAATGACAAATGCTCTTTATTCCCCCTCCTTTCTCTCCTCTCTCTCTCTTTGAACCCATTGTGTAATTTACGCATTTATAATTCTTTTTCCATTTTGTTATAAAATTTTAAAAAATTTCATTTTTTGCTTTCAAAGGCATACAAATTAAAGAGAAATACTGGTGATCGGATAATAAAACTGATCATTTTGGGACGGCATGGGAGGGGGGGGGGGGGACTCATACAATGGGTAGCAATTTTGTGTCATATGACATCTCTACATTTTAAAAATCACCGTTTAAGCAATTTGATAATTCAAAAAAATTGAATAAATTTGAACTGACTGACCCGTGTGGTCACAAAGCCGGAAAAGGTCTAATTAATCCAACCACTTAGTTCTTAAAATGAAATTGTTTTCAAATTTTCTGACCATGGTAATACAAAAGTTCAGTTTTTGTTTAACCTTTTACTCACCAAGTCAATAAGTACAACCTTTATATATATTTAAATTTTCATGGTAAGCAATTGCCTTTATGGCTCCGTTTGGTTGTGTGTTTGCTTCGGCGAATTGTCTCTGCGTTGGTTTGGTTCCGCTTCGCGTTGGTGGTCACTAAGTTAGCCCTGCTGGCGTCGTTGACGTCCGGTAGGTGGCGTGTTCGGGTTCAATAAAACGTCCCCTGTGACCACCCCGCGGAGGGGGGCGAGCTGACAAGGAGCAATCCCGAGGTGACCACGACCCGTGGCAGTGGTTGCCGTTTGCAAGGTGGCGTGGCCGGGCTCGCAACATGGTGGTGAGGTTAAGCAGCGAGCGTGATGGACGGCTTTGGGAAGCTCGCCAGCAATTGGCGTAGTGGGCGCCCTCCAGTTGACATTGTCCTGGACAGGATTGACCACTGAAGTACGGGCGTTGTAAACAGTCGGAGACGCAAGTGGCACCGTATCGGTGGCTCGTTTACCACCGAACGCCTCCTGGTGTCGCTGTTTCCCCCCGTACGCTTCCGCACCGTTCGGATCGTTACCACCCAAACTTTTTGTTTTGTTTCAAAGTACAGTTACAAATTCAAAACAACCATTTTAATGTTCCAAGTTATAATAAATGTAAGTAAATAAAATGAAATCTGGTGTAAAATCCGGAACCAGCCAGTTCCAATGAAACAGCAACGGGTTGGCCGGTGAACGGAACACATCGCCATGCACTTGTTTCCAGCCATAGTCATCGGGCAGGTCAAGCTCATCCGCTTCCGGGTCCATTTGCACTTCTTAAATGGGAGGGAATTCAAGCTAAATGAGTGAAAGAAATGAAAACAATTAATCCGCTATAATGTGGCCCGTTTCAATATGCGTCAAAAACTGTTTTAAAATTATGGGCCAATCAGTGGACAATGTTCTCAAATAGATCATCCAAACTAAGCCGACAAGGAAAATCAGCATCTTTTAAAAGAAAAAATGGTAAAAAATATGCAATTCTCTCTCACCATAAATGAATTGGATGGAAAACCAGTGAATACGATGTTGGAAAAAAAATGAATTCTGATCAATAGCAAACAATTTTCGGCAATTGATTAGACCCCCTCTTTTCACCAAAAAGCATTCTCTGTTTGTTTACTTACGGGGGGGGGCACACCTGGAAAATTCGGCTACCCCGCCGCCTTTCGTGCCACGTTTCGGATGCCGTCGGGTAATCATGGGCGGACGAACACGACGCTTCTCGTCGGGAGCTGATCCATGAGGAAAGGCTGGAGGACATCCATTTGCTGGCCAACAGAAACAGACAGAATGGGCAATGGCCATCATTTTCTGTTTTAATTCAAAATAATTTTTTGCGTTCTTTGTTCAGCTTGCAGCACTGTTTTGATGGTTTGTCAGCACCGAATGGAAGCTAAAGGAAGGTGACCAAAGCGGCCACCAAAGTGGACAAATGGAAAATCAATGGCCAATTCTTAGAGAGAGAAAAAAAAATGGAAATTTCAAAAAATAAACCGAATTTTTTTTTAGCAAACCCAGTCACTGCTTGACCGCCCTCGCCCCGGACGAGTTGGGACAGTCGTGCCATCAGAATGGCCATTCGTGGTTCTATTGCACTTTATGAGTCCAATCCATATTTTATGAGTTCCATCAGAGTTTGAGTCCAATCAAACTTTTAAGAACCCACTCGGGGTTTATGGATCCATTCACTATATATATTCATATATTTTTTTCAATTTATTTCAGTGTCGCTAAAATGACAAATATTTACAAGCACATTTTGGGTATTGATATCTAATTTCTTAAGAATATTTTGAAAAATTTCCGAATTTCCATGAAAGCGACGGAACATATATTGGTAAAGATAAGTTGGTAACATGTCAGAGTTAGTACCGTGCAAGTGTCGCAGACTAGTTTTAAGTGCACGCCAAGTTGCCTCTATTCCTTGTGTGCGTGTGTACCCTAGGGTCATTCGGATCCACAAAAAAAAAAAATAAATTTGACGTATTTATAAGTGATCGGGATTGGACTCATAAAATATTGATTGGACTCATAAACTCTGATTGGACTCATAGAATATTGATTGGACTCATAAAATATTGATTGGACTCATAATTTCTGATTGGACTCATAAACTCTGATTGGACTCATAAAGTGCGATTGGACTCATAAAAGTCGATTGGACCATAAAGTGCAATAGAGAACCCCATTCGTTTGGCTGTTGCCACAATTTCATTCTCGTTGGAGCTCCACTGGCGCAACTTCTCCTTTCTCTCCTCTCTCTCTCTTTGAACCCATTGTGTAATTTACGCATTTATAATTCTTTTTCCATTTTGTTAAAAAAATGTTTTTTTCATTTTGCTTTCAAAGGCATACAAATTTATCCGATTTCCAACTAAACAACACATGATCACGCAAATTCTCCATGTTGGCCATTCAAAAAAAAAATAAAAGGAGAGAGTACACAATATGTAGCATAAAAGGTCAAATGATAGATATAAATTGGGATGCGCAAGAAGACAAATTAAGAGAAATGCTGGTGATCGGATAATAAAACTGATCATTTTGGGACGACATGGGAGGGGAGGGGGGGAACTCGTACAATGGAAGAACAAAAAATAATAAATGCAACGACGCGGATGAGAGGCGAAGCGGAAGAGATGGGATCTTGTGTTTTTTCTGTTCAAAATTAACGAAAATAGCCAAAAACGCAAAATGAAAAGCCGACCAACCGACTGACAAAACAAAATCCCATTTCATCTCAACGCAAAAACATTTTTATGTGTAACTCTAACGGTCTAGGACAAAATGACGACGATGACAAAGGGACAAAAAAGTGACAAAACGACGACAAATTTTCATAGTATTGCGCCCAATGAAACGACTAAATTTGGTGGCGGGGGGGGGGGAGAGAAACGAAAAATAGTAATTAATGTGTGCGCAAGAAAAGTAAAATATGCATGAAGAGTAGTGTATTGTGTATTGTTGTTGCTGGATGTTCATCATTATCATAATCATCATTTGTATGTGTAAAAAATATATTAATTGGCCGGGGAGGGGGGGGGGGAGAAAGTTTATCGTCTGTCCATGTCATCATCATTCTTTTCCGTTGGGTGCTGCTGTGGCTGATGATTTTGTGGTGGAGACAAAAGAAATCCACCAAAGCTAGCGACGACACACAACAGCACCAGGACCACAACAGTGAAGGCGATGGCCAGCAACATTTTGATGGAAGACGAACAAAAATGATGACAATGGGAGGAGGGAGAGGAGGGGAAAGAGGAGGACAACGCCATTTTGCATGGTGGGGATGATGAAGAGGGAGGAGCAGGAGGAGAAGAAGGAGGGGCATGATCCGTGGATGAATGATGGTGGTGGTCAATAGGGGTCAACAGATCGGTGGCAGCAACAGCAGCAGCCGGCACCGCCACTGTCGTTGATGGTGATTTCAGGTGGTGCCCTTGGCCGCCGGCATCTTCGACTTCTCCGCCTTTTTGGCCTCTTTGGCATGAATCTGTGGCAAAATAGTCGGCATATTTAAAATTCTATTTTGGCTTTAGACCAGTCTTGGTAAAAAAAAAATCGATTCGTACTGATTGAAGTTTTTATTTTTCGAAAAATCACAACTTTTCGTAGGTGCAACTAACTAAACCAATCTTGGTATCATTCGGTAGCCCTGGATCTTGTACAGTATAATTTAGGACTAATATCGAATGATACTAAAACCATTAGATTAAATTGCTTCAAGAAACGTAATAACTGTTTGAAAATAGTAGTACGACTCGATGATAGCCTGCGCCATTCTCGTTGCATTATTAAAAACACCGCTCATCACTCACCTTCTCCCATTTTGCCGCCATTTTTGACGCATGATCCGCTGCCACCTGTTTTCAGATTTGTTACCATAATTGCCCCCTCTTGGGCGGCACCTCCCTAATGGCCTTTTGCCCACCTGGATTTCCTCCTTTTCGCCACTTTGCGCTGCCGCTGCGGCCATCTCCTCCTCGTAGTCCAGGCGCGCCCGTTGCCTTTCCTCTGGAAAAATTTCAGCGAAATAAAAAAAAAATTCTTTTGCCCCTCCCCGCCGATCCGCGCACCCTTCAACTGCTCGAACTCCTCCTCCAACTGGCGCCGCTTGTCCTCGCTCACTTCCACCGAGTCCAAATTGGATTGCTCGAACTGGAAGACACGAACGAAAATTAAATAGAAAAAAAAAAAAATTTTTTTTTGAGTTTTCAAGGCCCCCCCTCTTCTGTTCAGCTATGACCTTCTTGGTCAGATTTTTCGCCTCCACCCGTAACGCCTCCAACTCGTCCAATTTGCTGGCACGCTCCTTGGGCGTCAGGTCGATGTTGAGGAATTTGTTCATCAGATTCTTCACGTCGAATTCCGCCTCCTCCGCCTCGCCGGCATCTATGAGGAAAAGAAACGTGACAAAATAAAACCAAGAAAAATAAAGTATTCATCTGGGGTCGTCGGCGTTCGTTTCCGCCATTTTTTTGTTTTTTTTGCATTACATTTAAAAGCAACTGCCCTTCTAACATAATGATGGAATGGGGGTGGTCGAATATGAAGCGCAATTAAAATGAAATGAGGCGAAACAGCGAAAAATTGGGTCAAAAGAAAAGTCCGGCAACTTTTCGAGTCGGAGGTCTCAAGCAGTCATTTTTTCGAATTTCCCTAAAAAAAAACTTTCAGTCTAAAGAGTGACTTTTTTTTTTAATTTATTGTTTGTTGTTGTTGTTTGTGTTTCAAAACTGTGTTTAGGCGGGGGTTGGACACAAAACGTAAAGCACAAAGTGTAGAAGGAAAGAAAAAAGTGTGAAAAAAATACAAAGCCTCATCAAAAAAAGAAATGAAAAATTTAATTTAAAAAAAAAAATTGAGGGGTGCCATCACCATCAATTTCACTACCACCACCACCACCATCACTACACAACCTTCGACGGTGCCGACGAGGTGTTGTTGTGGCAGCGATGCGACGCGGTCGACCGCTCTCAGCAATGCCCTGCTGCTTGTGTTCCAGAAACAATAACTGCTGTTGCATCAAAATCTCGTGTGGGTCTTTTGTAGTACTGCTCGGACTTGTGGTACGATCAGTGGCGGTGGTTCCCTTTGTTGCTGTCATTGGTAGATGAACAGGAACAGCAGCAACGTCATGCCGAAGCTGCTGTTGTTGACCGGACACGGTAAAATCACGATCATCTTCATCATGTTCAAGACGTGCAAGCCTGGCGGCGGTTGGCGACTGCAACTGATGATACAGGTGACTGGAGTTGTCCTCGGCCTCCAGCAGCTGTTGACTGCAAGAAGCCAAAGCAGCGGCGGTACGACGACGGAACTCTGTGTCCGCCGACAGCATGGATAAAAGGATTTGTTCTGCAGAAGTGACGGCACCGTCATCGACGACAAGTTCTGCTGCTGTTGCTTCTGACGACGACGACGACGATGAAGAAATGGAACATTTACACAGATTTGTTGGCATGGAATGAGTGTGGCAGTAGTGGAGGTGTTAAAAAGCAGAGAAACCAAACAAAAAATGGGAGAAGGAAAATAGGAAGGAAGTGACAGCAGAACAACAACAACAACACAAAACAGCTTTAACAAATCAGCAGGACAATAAACGGCAGCAGTAGCATCATCATCAGAAGAATTCGACGACGGTGTGCCATCATAGCGCACTATTGGCACATACGCTTGGCATAATGTCAATGCCAAAACAAAAGTAACAAACACAAACAAATTCAAACAGGAAAGGGGGGGGGGGGGGGGGGCAATTGTATGCATTGGACATAGGCGGGATGGGATAACCACGGCTTAAGGCCATGCAATACTACTGTGTGTGTGGAATAATACTGTAGTGTATTGAATAATACTGTAGTGTGTAGTCTGTTGTACGCTGTGCTAACAATTACAAGAGAGCCGAACAATGAATGTACCGTACCGTACTGTACGGTAAGGGAGAGAAGCTACAAAAGAGCGGGGCACAACAGCACCACAAAAGAACAAAAAAAAAAAAAAAAAGGATTTAGAGAGAGAAACTATTGATAAGATTATTTGTTTAGGCGGAAGTCAGTGGTGTCATTTATTCATTCATTCCTTCGTAGCCGAGCAACAAAAAGTCAAACAACGCACACACAAACACTCGTCGAACATACAAAAAGGGAGCAAATAACACAAACAACAACAACAAAAAGTCGTTTTTTTGTTTTGTTTATTTTGCTCAACGAAAATAAATTAAATTTGCAAAAAAGGTACGGTAAGTCGAACAAAAAAGTGGGGAAAAGACCCTGTGTTACTGTACTTGCTAAGATAGTACCCCACTCTTTCACTGTTTTTGAATTTTGCACTCTCAAATAGCTCATCCCTCCTCAATTTGAGGGGGGTGAAAAAGCATAAACACCCCCTCGGTGGAAAAATACTATCCGAGCAAAAAATATACGGTATAATCCAAAAAATTGGCCACCTTGGGCACCAGCAGAAGCCGCATCGTCACCACCGCCTTCTTCCTGAATTAGGGGAGAAACAACAGTTACAACCACTCAAAAAATTTTAGTTATTTTTTTATGTGTGTTGAGGTGGATGAACCGCCCCTCCTACCAAAATTTCTGTCGAATTTCTGACAAAATATGGGTTCGAAAACCAACAAAAGTTCGAAGTATTTTAAAGACCAAAGTTGTCATAAAAAGAACAATGATAAATTCTATCATGGATCGGAACTGTTTTGTCCACCACTTAGCTACACTATTTTTTTACTCAGAAATATGGCAAAAAGCCCTCTCATTTAATATGCCTTCAGCTGAGCCCCGACCGACCGACCTGTTGTTGCTTGGCGCGCAATTTCCGTGCCTTAAACAAAGAAAAAAATAATAATAGTAATAATTTTAAAACAAATTAATCAATCGAATATTGATGGTTACTAATTATACTGTATGTTTACCAGCTTGTATCGCGCAAATTCGGCCTCAATCTCCGCCTTCTTCTTCTCCGCTCGCTCCTCCGGGCTCATCTCACTCTCCGGCTTAATGGGCAAAAAATGTCGTCTCAGAATTTGGTCAGTGGTTGTTGTTGTTGTATTGGACAACATATTTTTTTGTCAAACAATTTATTGTATAGTAATTGTATGTACAGAGAAGACCTTACAGTTTTGGTCCCAATGGAATTAGAAAAAATTTTTTGGTTACATATTTGGAGGGGGGGGGGGGGGGCATATGCTTTGAGAAATTCGGAAGATGTTTAAGTAAGTATGTATCAAGGATGGCGCCGATCGCTGATTTCAAAAATCGGAATTCCGATGCTCAGATTAAAAATGGCAGTTGGCCAACTGTTCTGTTACAAAATTATGAAAGAGAGAGTAATATTGTTTTTTTCTCTCCTTGTCAGTCAGTCAGTTGCCTTTGAGAAGTGATTTTTTTTGCAATAATTTTTGCGTTAAGTGTCGCTCTCGTCTCTGTTCTCTCCTCTCTCTCTCTTCCTTTCTTTGACTCTCCCCCTCCCCTTTCTCTGTCTAAATCTTTCCTCTCTCTTCCTCCCTCTCATCGTCTCAATTATCTCCCTCTCTCTGTTCTGTACTTCTCAACAAGCGATCGGCGCAAAAAAGTTACGCACAAAAAAAAAGAATAAATTGTATAGTCACAATGCTCTGCTGTCATCATTTTAAACGGAAACAAAAGCCACAAAAAAAAAAAAAAAATTCCGTTACGGGACTGAAATGACCGATTAGAGAGAGAGAGAGTGAGAGAATTGACTTTCCAAAAAAAAAAAAAAAGCCCCAACATAACAGCAGTTCCCGTTTTTGTTGGTTCGAAAATCATGTCTTGATTCATATTTGAAAACACTATTCCATGGACACAAATTTTTCATTGCGGGGCTTTTGTTAAGATTTTTGGTCATCCATCATCCCCCGTCCAAGAGACGAGGCACAAAAAAAACTCGTAAAAAACCCACAAAACTATTGAAATATTTGCCATAAAAAACGTGCACTCAAACCATACCTTTTCAAACGTTTTCCTGAGCTCGTTCAACTGCAAGTCCAGCTCCACCTTGGCCCGCTCAATGTCCTCCGCGTCGGTCAGTCCCTTCTCAAATTTGTCTTTGTACGCGTTCAATGCGGTGAATTTCAGCTCGCTAAGTTCCCCCGCGGCAGCGCTTGACACCTCACGGCCGGCAAACGCGGAGCCCTCCAGGAATGATTTGCGGGCATCGGCTGCGCCTGCGAGGATTGGGGGGGGGGATTTTTGTTTCCAAAAAAAGTTATGTTGCCATATAAAAATTAAAACCTTTTTGCTAGACACTTTTTCAATAAAAAAAAAACTAAATAGTTACCTAAGCAAATTTTTAATAAATGCGCATTTCCTGATTTTTTACCACCCACCGGAAGTGTTCAACTCGGAACGGTCGTAGGACTTCTGAATATCGCCGTGACCATTGGGCTGGAAACGCTCCTTCACATTCACCTGGAGAGAGTAATTTTTCGTATTTTTTCCCATTTTTAAATCGGACAGACCCCCTTCAGCGCCTCCAATTCGTCCCGCGTTGCGCTGTCCTCCGAAATGTCGGCACCCTCCAAGTCGCCGGTCCGCCATTTCTGCTTCACCTCGCTGACCTGACTTTTGATCTCCTCCAACTCGTCCTTGGTAGCACCGGCTGAAATTTTATTGTCAAAAAATAAATTTAAAAAAATTAAAAAAAAAAGGTGGCCCCTCCTAAAAAAACCTACAGTAAAGGAAAGCTGCCGGAGTTGCCGTAAGCATTTTTTTTAGGAAATTTTCTATGGGATAATTAAGCCAGATATATGAAGCAAAAATTAAATTAGTTTTTTGCTAATGTCATATTTAAAAAAAAATAATAAAAAAATAAAAAATAAATTTTCTACTGCCCGGTGGCATATTTTAGTTGAGATTGAGATAAAATGTGACAATGTGCCAAAATTAAGATGAATAAGGAATGGCATGATGAAATTTTGATGAGTTTATCTTACGCCGAAAAAGGCCATTTGTTGGACCAACTAATCCCTAGCATTCACAACACATGACAACAGCAACACCACAACCACCACCACAACTTCAACAACAATAACAAATGGTTGATAAAGTACAGAGACCTAAAAAAAAAGAAGTTGGTCGGGCTTTGCGAAAAAAAATAAAAACCCTTACTGGGATTTTTCGGTTAAAATCGGAAAGAAAATCCAACCGTGCCGGTCTCTAGAGAGTAAATTGGACGTTTCAACAGACAGACAGACAGACGGATGGGCGTTAAAGGAAACCACAGCTGTGCCCAGTTGTCCATCCCATTATTATTACATCATTCAAATGAATGAAATGGACCACAAATGAGATGGACACCAACGGAATGAGGGAAAATTGGAGGAAGAAAACGGAATTTGAATTTAAATAATGAATGAGTAAATGATCAAATAATTTTTTTTTTTTTTTTGAAATACCATTTTATAAACGAAAAAAAAAATTCTTAAACTTTTTTTTTTATTTGCACAACATTTTATGGGCTGGAGCAACAAAAAAAAAGCTATTCATATTTGAATATTATTTATGTGTCAGCAGTGAAAGTGTAGTTTTTTTTGTTGGCCTAAATGCTTTATTCAGAGAGAGAGGGAGAGAGTTAAGAGTCAGCATTAATATGTTTTTTTTTGGATTATTTCCTTTAAAAAATGCCAATGTGGCCTCGTAAAAGATGAACAAAAAACAAACAATTTTATAAAATAAAAATATGGTCGAAAAAATATTGTTAAATGCAAATACCCCAATTATAAGGGAAGTGCCAGTTTTTTTAATAGTAATGCCTGAGAATTATATTTTTTGGCATTTTTCCTAAGTATTCCCTTATGTGACGGTGGGTGTATGTTGTTCCATTCGTATTTTGTACCCCCCCCCCCCGCTCGCCCTGTCTCCGTTTTTATTTTTAATATACTTGAATAACACAAAAAATATTTGAATTCAAAATGCCCAACTATTCTACTAGACAATATGATTGAAAATAAGTGACGGAGAAAATACAAAAGGGGTGAGGATGGATTGCGATGGGGCGAAGGAATGGAAAATGGTGGCAGCGGCACACTTTGCTAAGACAGGGGGGTTGGCGAGAGACAGCGTTTCTTCTCTCCTCCCCCCTTTTGTGATCAAAAATTGCCGGCGGGGAAGGGGGGGGGGGGAAGGGAGAGGCAGCAGCAATTCACTGATGACTGAATGTAATGTGGGTGGATGGGCATGCCAATTTAGGCGGATTTATGTGCAACGGAAATGAGGAGAAGGAGAGAAAGAGAGAGAGACATAAAATCTATGCCGATCAGAGGCAAAATCTTAGGGCAAGTTAATGGGCGAAATTCAAGGCGATATGCGGAATAGTGGACCAAAAAAGGGACGAAGACATTTTGGAGACAAAAGGTCGACAAAAGATGATGAAGTGGTAAAAATATCGATTAATTGTTAGGTGAGACAACACTGTCTCTAACCCTCTCACTGTCTCTGGATAATCACGTAAAATAAAAGACAAAACAAAAATGAATTGTGTGTCTGAGAAAGAATCGGTGTTTGTCTAATTAAATTAGAAACAAATTAATTGGTGGACAAATGACTGACATTTGAAGACAAATGGTCGACAGTTATTGAGGGGTAAAAAAAATTGTACATAATCAGTGATCACATTGAATTGAATCCAAAGATGGTAGAGGAGAACAGAAAATTGGTGGACAAATGGACGACAATTTGAAGACAAAAGGTCGACAACATATGATGAAGTGGTAAACAATTGGTGGAGACAAATGGGCGACATTTGAAGGGAGGCAAAGGTAGAGGAAATGGAATACTCCTTTTTTTGTAGCAATTAATTTGCTAAGCGGTTATTTGATGAAATATTTTTTGTTTTGTTTTTTGCGCAAAATTCTTGCTAATCCAGCAAATATCACTGCTGCTGCTGCTGCCACTACCAATTGTTGTTACTGCTGGTTGTGCTGATTGCAATCACAATGATCAGAGACAATCATCAACGACAGATCGCCAACCAATTAAATTGGTCAAGCGCCAACCATTCACTTCAAAACACTTTCATTGCATTTGTCTCGTATTGTTGTTGGCGAAATGTTTATGCGCAAATGCAAATGGAGGCGAAGCAACACGAACCATCTATCCTATCCATCTATCTTCACATTTTGTTGATGGTTTTGGGAATCGGAATTTTGATGTCGGTGGTGTTGTTCGTTTTGCGCATAAGTGTGTATGAATGAATATATGAACATATTCGGGGGAGGGCAGGAGGGGAGGGGGGGGGGGTCACAAAATGAACAAAATTTGACCCAATTAATTAAAGAAAGAATGGAGGCATATAGGAACAATGGGACGGACGGAAGGATTAATTCATTTAATAATGATAATGCATTTTGAGATGCAAAATCTCATCAAAAAAGTGAGAGAGAGAGAGAGAGAGGCACATACTGATGAAATAAAAGCGGATGAATGAATTATAAATTTGACTCTTGTTGAATGAAAATGTGTGTGACACATGGCAATGATATTTTCACAGGCAGAGCAAATGCATAAACGTGCCAAGAAAAAGTGCGACAAATTGTAAAAAAAAAAAAAAAAATTCTGTCCGGGCTGGACAAAAATGCTGAATTTAGTCGAGGATGGTGGACCAACAAATGCCAAGGTTCAGTCCAGCAGAACAAGCAATAAAAAGTCCAGGATGACAATAATTCTGTCTGGGTTAGACAAAAAATAACTAAATTTGGTCAAAACCAGGACCAAAAGTTCTAGAGATTTAGTCCAAGAATGGACCAAAAAGCGACAAAAAACACACACACACACATACACAATGTCCCAGCAAGACAAACTGTCACAGCCCAACTGTCAGAACAGATGGGAAACAGAAGAAGAAGACAACCAATTAAAAGAGGCATATTCCCCGTCATTCACGACGAATTGAGAAAGCGTTTTGAAGAGAGAAAGAAAATTAAATAATTTAACACTTTTCGGGGACACCAAAAAGAAACAAAAATTGGAATCGTCGGATAGAGGGGGGGGGGGGGGGGGGGGGGAAGGGGGGACGGCGGACCCCGAAGAGGAGGACCCGTTTCTCCTCTATCGATGAAAAGATGGTCACACAACAACAACACAACAACAAAGAGGCGCCAGCCACGGAGGGAAGAGAACTAACGATAATGATGATGACAGACGACGACATATTTTGGATCATTCCAATCCCCCCCCCCCCCCCATTTAAGCCGTTATGTTTTGGGGGTCCTCCGAAAGATCAGTCATTTCCCCCCTCCCCGAAAAAACTATGGTGGGTAAAATGGATGAGCCAACCCGCCCACCCACCTTGCATTTTTTCCGCCATGTTCTGCTGCAATGTGTCGGACAAGTTTTCGAACTAAAAAAAATTTTTTTTTTTTTTTTTTTGAAAATAGGGTTTGTCGTATCCGTGAAATTTTTTCCTATATTTCCATCTCTCGCCGGCTTTGAGTTTGCCAATGAGCAGCAATTTACAATCTTTTCTGTAAAAGGCTTCCCCAAATTCAAATTGAATTCGAATTTGCACTCTGATCCCTACGTAATTTTGTTGGAATATATTGAAATTTGTGAATTTTGAAAAAAAAAATTTCACAAATTTTGTCATGCCTTGTCCTTGAACTGGCCAAGCGTGGAACGATCCAACCCATGCACTTCCTCTTTGGCCGTTTGAGTGCCTTCCGCGGTGGATACTTTGCCTTCCTGTAAAAAAAATCACCATTTTTCGTAACTTGCCATAATTAGACTAAATTCCTGAAAAATTTTCCCATGCCTCAAAATCACGTTTGACGGCCGCCGCCTTCGCCTTTCGCAGTCCCTCAATTTCCTCCAACGTTCGTTCGTCCTTCACCGTTTTGTGTTCGTCCTGAGCCAACGATTCCTTCTAAAAAAAAAATTTTAAAAAAATTTAAAAATGGTAATTTTTTTTTTTGAAAAACCTCCTTTATTTCACTCACATATCTTCGCACATAAGGTGACAAAGAAACAGAAATAGTAAACAAAGTCATCGAAATTAAGAAATTTGTGAAGAAAGTGCAAAAAAAAAATCTAAATTACTGGTAAGGCGCCAAATTTTTTTCCCAAACATTGCTTTGTCGAAGCCTTCCTTCGTGGCCCAAAACAGGAGGTTCTAATATAGCCCAATTTTTGGACAAAATTTATTGCCCTTATTAATTACAATAAAAGACTAGTTTGGTGTGTGTGGCTGAAATGTGACTCTCCATATAATAATAACAAATAATAATTCATTCACTCCGATTCGTCCATTTCGTCGAAAAGCCCCTACAAAAACATAAAGCCCACCCCCGTTAGATTAAGCATTTTCAGATAGGTTAGGGGGAGGGTTAATTTTCAAAAAACAAAAAACAAATAAACCCTTAAAAATTTCCATTCTTTTTTAAAAGAAAGGGAAGATATGACTAATAAGTACATATGTAAATGTGAATGAAGAATTTGAGGGAGGAGAGATTGGGTTCGACGAAACTGAGAAGGAATTGAAAATGAATGCGAAAACAGAAAAAAAAATTTTGTCGCTCTCAGTCAATGGATGGATGAGTGAGTGAATGAGTGAGTGAGTGAGTGAGGGATGGAGTGGTGCAAAGACGGACATTTCTGCAGAGGTCAAAAACTCAAAAAAAAAAAAAACCGGCTCAAAACTCATGCAGAGAAAGAGCCCGCGCCACACCCCAAAAAGGGTGGAAGAGAAAGGTGATTGTTTTGGAGAAAAGCGCACTCATTTTGATTAGATTACTTTTTGTCGGGTAAAGGACAAAAACAAAAGTGCGGAGAGCACCAACTGCGGCGGACGGACCAGCAGACTCTGTTTAGCCCCTATTCGAATGAAAAATATTATTTAAAAAAAAATTTAGGACAGTTTCAAACCATTCATTTTCTAGAAAAATTTCGGCTATACCTTTTCTAATAATCATGGTATAGTGTATGATATAGAATTAGAAACTAGAAAAAGATCAGAGCTTTCAAATAGTTATACACAAAGTAATGGTGGCCTATTGTAAATTGACTACTTGGGTCCGCAGTTGTGTGCCGTTCCTTTTTGTTTTCATTAACAACAAATCGCCAAATAATTCATCGCTAATTCAAATCAAAATGACGCCCAATTTTAGCTGAAGGGCTGAAGCAACCCCCTTGCTACTACTGTCTGCAGGGTAACAAAAATTTGACATCTTTTTAGAAGATTTGGCACCAAAATTAATTTGGCGGAACTTGGACACTAATACAGTAAAATGGAATGACCAAAACGATACCAAGACAAAAGACCAAGAACCACAAATAATAATAATAATAATCATAATAATGAATTGCTTAACTAATTAACATTTGGCTGATAAAGCATAATAAATTATCACAAAATGATAAGGCACTTAAGCGAGGAGGGGGACTGGAGACCGTGGACATGTGACACTAACAATTTTTTTTTTTGTTGGTGGGCGTAAAGTGAAAAAAAAAGAAAATGGACCAAACAAGAAGACATTTACACTATGTACACATGTACAAAGCACTCACCCGCATGGTTATCAGCTGGAGCACCATGTTTTCTTTTTTGTAAAAAAATTTTCAAATTTAATTTTTAGCAAATTTTATGCCGATATTTTTGTTCTTGCGTTGTCGTTGTTGCTCTTGTTGTTCAGTTTTGGAAATAATATGTTTCTTTCGCTTCTCTTCTGTGTTGGACAACCAAATTTTTAACTGATTTGAATAAAGTGTCCGGAAAAATAGACAATCCGTCAGAGGAAAGACAATCCGTCAATGTCAATCCGTCAGTGAAGAACACTTTCTCCTCTGACGGATTGTCCGCGAGCGTTTTATAAAACGAAATGGGTGGAGGTGTCAGTTCGATTGGCGCACCTACGTTTTGTCGACTCAGCCAAAAATGCACGTTTTGTCGACTGCATGTTTTGTTGACTTGGCCAAAAAAGAAATTCTTTCGAATAATTTTGTGTTCGCTGTTCGAAATAAATGTCTAATTGGGTCTGACGAACAGAAAAAAGTGGAAATCGTTTTTTGAAAGTTAGAATTTTGGCCGATTCGACAAAACGTGCAGTCGACAAAACGTGGGGAGGCGGTTCGATTCCCTTCTGCCGAGGCCTAACATTTTGCCCAATATCAATCACAACCTCGAAAGTTGGGGGATCAAATCAATACTTTCGGAAAACGAATATCAGGAATGATGGTTTTGGGCATTGGAATTATGAATTCAGATTTAAAAAAAAATTTGAAACCCCGGCTTCGTAAATCGCAATTTCGCCACTTTCCCTTTAATCGAACCCCAAGTAAAAAAATCTTTTTTTTTCTCAAAAAAAGGTTCGCCTTCATCAGCAACAGCAGCAGTTAGACCTAGTCAAGCTTAAGCCTATGCCAAAGTTTAGACCTAAACTAAGCCTTAATTATAGAGTAGTGTCTGTTTAAAAAAAGCATTCGGAACTCGGCTTTTTCGGCACTCGGACATTATTTACACTATTCGGTACTCGAAATTTCGGCACTCGGAGCGGAAGCGGCTGGCCTGCTGTTGCTGTTTTTGTGGTGTAAAATGGACGCAAAAAAAGAAAGAAAAAAAAAAGGAATGGGGAGAGGGAAAAGGACGACGACGACGGAAAGATTGTGGTTATATAAGGAGGAAGAGGATGAAGAGGAGGAGGAAGAAAGAAGGACAACCAACCTCACCCACCCACCCACCCACCACTCGTTCTCATCAATGTCCGCCGTTGTTGAAGAGGACCCCGGCGGGGAAACGGGGGGGGGGCGGGATGAGAATGGACTGACTGATGACTGTGGGGGATGGACGAAAAATGAACGGATGGAGGTGGCGGGTGGGCGACGACGGACAAATGAGCTGGATGATGGGTCAATTCTGACCCACCAACTCCGTCCTAGTCAGATTTGCAACTTTCCGATTCCGAAATGTTTTGGGCCGGAATTCCGATTTCGATTTTTGAAATCAGAGATCGGCGGCATTCCTGGGTGTAGGTAGATACACGACTTGGGCACAATGGCATATTTTGCCCAAAGATGATTAGGCGCGGGTCCTACAACGATTAGGGACCGGAATTTTGAAAAACCCAGGAATGGGAACGGGGACCAACGATGAACCAGGAAATTGGGGCGAAAGTCCCAGTATTTTCGGTGTCCCCATTATTACGGTATTCCCATCAAAACCAGGGAACGGGAACGGGGCCCCCGGGGAATCCTCGCCCGGTCCCTAACAACGATTAACACATAAGGCCCTATTGGACTGAGTTGGCAGGACTGAGTTGGCGGATGAACGGCGGATGAATGGGGCGGGGGACGGATTGAATGGACATTTTTGAACAACAGCAGCAGCAGATGGAAGATGGATTACCTACTATGTGAAGTGCTCTGTTGTGAGACAAAAATTTTTTTTTTTTGATTGCCCTCTTTGTAAAATTTAGTCCAAAAATTTATTTTTGAAAAAAATTTTTATTTGATGGGGGGAAAGATTTTCGAGTAAAAAACAGAGTGGTGAAAGGGATTAGGGGGCGGGGGCGAAAATCCTCAAATATTTAGCCCTTTGTTATTGAGTGAAAATCCCGACCCTTCGGGGACGAATTTATCGGGGACCAGAATTTTTTTTTTTAATTTTTTCCTTGGAATTTCATGAGGCCTAACCCGAATAAAAACAAATAGTCATGCCGACATTTCTGGGACTTATTTCCGTCCAAGCAGAGATTGAATCTCGCGGATGGGGATGACTCATCCTTTCCCGAGAGCAATTGATGTGTCGAGAATGGAGCGAGAAGACGAAAAGGGCACACGAATGAATGAATGGGCGGATGACACACAAGCATAAATAGGGGGGAGGGGCCAAAATTGAGGAAAGGAGGCTTTTTGGGGATGGACAGACAAAAGAAATTTGGGGGGGGGGAGGAGGCGAAGGGCATAGTGCCGAAATTGGTTGCAATTGGCAGCAATAAACAAACAAACACCCCTCAGCAAATGCAATATGCAAATTGTATGTGCTGTGCTGGGAGGGGAGATAAGGGTCGGTTTGAAACCGAACCGAAAAACCGAAAAAAAAGTTCAGTTTTTCGGTTATCGGTTTTTAGTTCGGTTCGGTTTCAAAGAAATTCCAAAAACCGACAACCTTACTGGAAGGGCTAAATTTCACTGAGCCGGAGGCTTGAGGGGGCCGCCTATGTGGCCTCGATTCGGTGAAAAGCGTGGGACGAGAAAAAACCTAATTGTTAGGAGTACCGGAAAAATTTTCTGCTCGGCATTTATTGTCTCGAGTTCTAACCCTAAAATGTCGGCATTGACTCGAGAGTTTTTTCTCTCGAAAAGCCTCTCTTGGCAAAGGCCCTCAAGAATGTTTTGCTTTGTTCACAATTCAAACAGCGTGGAATTGGACAGTGATTGAATGTTAAATTTGGATCGGAATTTTAGGGAAGGAATTGAGCAGAGAATGATGAATGTCTCGAGTTTAAAGTCTGATGAATGGATGAAATTTTACAATGCAAAATATTTAAATAGCCGACGGGAATTGATCACTCTGATCGGTGATGCTGATCTGATCAGCGATCAGAGAGCGGGTTGATTGGCACTGCTGACCATTGCCACCCATCGCCACCTTCCAATCAAAATCGCATCGGCGGCGGCGGCGGGACGGGCGGACGTGATCGGACGGAATGTGTCAATCATTCCGCCGTCAACCGCCGGCGGCAGATGGATCCGATCCGTGATGGTTACAACGGCGGGATCAATTACCATAATGGATCAATTAACGCCCTAATTGGTCATTACACAACATGAAGTTGCATTTTTATGTTAATGAAAAGGGTACAAAAATTGCCACCGTTTCACACAAATTTCCATTTTTGTGATCAAATGCAAATAAAAAAAATCTGCTTCACTGTGTTTATAATTTATTTGTTTTTGATTATGACCATAGCCCAAGGCCCTATTTCGGTGGGGGGGGGGAGGCTAAACAAAATTTTTAGTTTTTTTGGGGGGTCCGGCGTTAGGGATATGGACAACCGTTAGAAAACATAAAAATTTATTATAATTTTTAAAAAATTTCCAAATTTTCACAAAAGTTTTTAAAAAAATCGAAGAGGCCCCATGCCCTGGCGCCTGGCTATGACTTTTGATGTTGCAATACGACCACAAATTCTCACTGTACATTTTGCCATTTTCCCAACATTTTGTCCATTGCCATGGTATCCCATTTGATCCATGGAACTCACAATTTGGCCAATGTTCGCTTCGCTTTCGATGGCAATTTTTGGCGGTGGGCCCTTTTCGTCGTCCGAGTCGGAGCTGACAGCGTACGGATCCTCGTCCTCTGACATTTCTGCTGCTGTTGCTATTGCTCCAAAATGCGCTTTGCGCTGATCAACAACAAACCCTGAACGCAAAAAAAAAAAAAGTGATCAGAACCGGAGCATTATTATTATATACTGACTGAATTAATGGCATGATAATGGAGGGGTGCCGAAAAGGTTATATAAATTTTTGTCATTATGTTATACAAGCAAACGTTTTGGTCCGGGACGGGTCTGCCGAAAAAAAAGTTAGAAGTCGGGTTTCGGAGAGTTTTGGTCCGGGACGGATCTGCCGAAAAAAAGTTAGAAGTCGGGTTTCGGAGAGTTTTGGTCCGGGACGGATCTGCCGAAAAAAAAGTTAGGGGTCGGGTTTCGGAGAATTTTGGTCCGGGACGGGTGTGCCGAAAAAAAGTTAGGGGTCGGGTTTCGGAGAGTTTTGGTCCGGGACGGGTGTGCCGAAAAAAAAAGTTAGGGGTCGGGTTTCGGAGAGTTTTGGTCCGGGATGGGTGTGCCGAAAAAAAGTTAGGGGTCGGGTTTCGGAGAGTTTTGGTCCGGGACGGGTGTGCCGAAAAAAAGTTAGGGGTCGGGTTTCGGAGAGTTTTGGTCCGGGACGGGTCTGCCGAAAAAAAAGTTAGGGGTCGGGTTTCGGAGAGTTTTGGTCCGGGACGGGTCTGCCGAAAAAAAAGTTAGGGGTCGGGTTTCGGATCGGTCTCATTTAAAAAAATTGTTGACAAGGTGGGCAAAAAGACCGTGCTGGATAGTGTCGGCCGGCTTTTGGGGCGCCGAAAAGAGGCCCAATTTTGTGGAGTGCGCGAAAACCCTAAATAAAGGATCACTGACAAGACAAAATGGTTAGTAAATGTGTATCGAAAATTTGACCATCTCTTTTGAACTAGCTTAGGACACACCCAAATTAGAAAATTTTTGATTTTTTGGTGTCAGATTTTCCCTCATCAAAGTCCCCTGAAAAAATGTTTCTTTTATTGTACTAAGACCATAGATAAAACAAATAACTTGTGGGGCCTTTGGGTTCACCGTTAAACGTCGCGCCCAATGAATTTGGCGCGACAAACTGTCCACGACGAACAGGGCGATTCCCAGCAGTAAAACAAAAAAAGGGGGGGGGGGGGGCGGGGGAAGGAAGCCTTCTTTCGAAATTGAGCCCAACAGTAGGAGAAAACCATTTTGCCCTGTGATTCGGGATCGGGCTGCTCGAGAGTCTCGTGGTTCTCGAGTCGAGAATTTTCCCGGTTTTTTGGGGTTTCAATTTTCTCGGTTCTCGAGTCGCGGGGGAAATTTCGGGTTTTGAGCAGCTCTAATTGGGAGGGGATGGGGGGAAGTGAGAAAAGGAAGCGAAACGGAGGAGGAGAAGGAAGAGGCAAAAGAAGAACAAATGTGTGGGGGGGGGGGAAGGAGGGGAATGAGTGAGTGAGTGACTGAACCAACGGACGGACCGGCGGCGGTGGCGGTGGACATTATCATGCGTCAGCCGCAGCTGCTGCTTCTTCGGGCTTCAAGAGATCGGGCGGCGAGCGGAAGATTGGATCAACAACGGTGTCGGGGCGGCCGAAGAGTGAAGACGGAAGGGGAGGGACAGAATGGAGCCCTTTGGACGGACGAAAAGCGGCGGCGATGGCGGCAGGCAAAGGCACAAAAGCTGTCAAGAGGGGGAGGCAGGGATGGGGGAAGGAAAGGGATGTAAAGCATTGGCCAAATGTTTCTTAGGGTGTCACGGAAGAGCGGACGGCCGGAGGGGGGGGGGGGCGGAGGGGGTGGGCCAAGCATCAAAAACAAAAGAAGAAGTTAAACGGGATTGTAGGGATTGTCCCTTGCCCGCCCGCCCCCTCCTCCCTCCCTGCCTAGCCGCCGGGGTGAGATGGATGGGCTAACGGGCTAACAATGTGTGGGGGATCAATGGGAGACGTAAAAAGGCCGGCGGGGAGGGGAGGGGGACGGCTTCTCCCAGCAGCAGGTGTTCCATGACCAGGGAGGCGGTGGCTGTATTGATCAGCGTCCGCAGTTCGCAATGAGTAAGCCAAGCCCACTGCGTGCTGATAGAGGATCAATGGGCCGGTTGGTGACCAAATTTTTTTGGGGCACCCCATAAAGCATGGATAATGAGAAAGTAATGAAGGTATAATCATTGGTGAGGAGTGATCGAGCGAGAAGCAAGCGACAGGCAACCATTGATCAGAGAAGCAGACAAGTATAAACCACTCTGATCAGCACTGATCAAAACTGATCAGAATCAGTCAGTCAGCCGCTCTGATCATTGCCAGGCAGCGAGCCGCTTTCCGCCACTGTTCAGATCAGCAGTGAGATCAGAGAAGCGATCAGCCTGACACCGAGTCAGGCACTGTCTTCTTTGCTTGATCACTCTGTTGGCCCAGAAGCACATGTGGCATGCCATGCCCATTGTCAAACAATAGTGATCACAAATGGGAGAGGGCATAGAAAAGAGTGTATGTGCCGTGCCGTCCATGGCCCAGCTAATGTGGCGAGAAATGAAATGGCAGGTAAGAGACGGCGGTTGGTTCATCATCCTTCTCCGTCCGTCCTTTTCTTGTCGTAAAGTGAGTAGTATTGGAGAGAGAAGATAAGAGACTGGGCCAACCGATCTGTTGTCCCCTCTCCCCCCTCCATCTCTGCCGCCCTCCTCCCCCTCCCCTTTCCTCTCGGTGGCTTCCCACCGGTCCCGCCCGATCGATCCTTGCTCCGGTCTGTCTGGCCCCTTCCGCCCATCCCGTTTATCCTTCCTACCCTTCACCCGTCCCGTTCGAGGCTTTCATCCATCCATCCATTCATCCTGCTCCTCCTCCTCCCTTATCCCTCCTTCAACATATCGTTCCCCCCCCCCCTCCCCCTCCCCGCCCTCTCTTTGTCCTATTGTCTCTTCCGGGCTCAGCGATATTAGCTGATCGCGGCGTTGTTAGAGCATATGGATTCTGATCTCTCTTCCTGTGCTGGCTGATCCGGGGCATTAGTGGGACAAACCGTGGAGGAACGGACGACTGAGTGTTTGTGTGTGTATGCCGGGATTTGGCCAAGCTTTTGAGGCCAAGGTTTGGCCGCCGCACACATTCTGAACAGCCCCCTCCCCCGCCGGAAGAGAAAAGAGGGGAAACAAAACGAAGGGAGTAGGGGGAGGAAGGAGGGGGAGAACAGCCGCCAAATCACCTTCTCATATTTCAAGTGTTCACCCCCACCCCCGCCCTGCCCACAAAGCATTAGTCGGAAGAAAAACAGCAGATAAAGATGATGATGAAATAGTGTTCGAGGGAAAGTTGAGATCAATGAAGTCATGATCGGAGCACATTGATTTTTTGCCCGTTTTTAAGTGCAAAGGTTCAAAAATGAAAGGAAATTTTTAAAAACTTTGGAGCGGGAATGCGTAGGCAAGGCGGTTTTTGCTATATTTTGGGTCCCCATATGATTTTGAAGAAGCCCCCAAAATTTTTTTCTTTTTCTATTGACTATCCTTTTGTATTTTGTAACAGAAATGCAATTAAAACGAAAAATGCTACCTAGAAATGAAAAAACCGGGAATTTCCTTCCTTCAACAAAAGATTCACGTCCAAAACGGGATGAAAAATCACTGAATTCCCGACAAAATCAAGGACTTTTTAGTTTTAAGGCGGCCAAAAATTAATTAAACGGATACTATCAGAGTTCTAAATGTTTTCGGGATGAGTAAAATATTCACGATTTCAAGGTATCAAGTACATAAAACCGAACATTTAAAAAGACAGTTAATTGTTTATCATCAGCTTTGATCAGACAATACGGCACAATATACATATACACAAATAGTGATCAGACAATGGTTTTACAAGGACAAGTGATCAGACAATATAACACAATTACATCCAAAAAGCAATACATATCATCATTTAACATCTTTCTTGATCACTAGCGTTGAGCATCATTGAAATAGGTGTAGAAGCGCCTCGTTCATGTGTCATCTGATTGGTTGGTCAGGCAGCTCATTTCTGCGATGTAGTTCCTCCGGCTGCCGACTTCTGTGACGTGGTCCCGGCGGCGGATGTCGTTCCTCCGGCTGCCGACTTCTGTGACGTGGTCCCGGCGGCGGATGTCGTTCCTCCGGCTGCCGACTTCTGTGACGTGGTCCCGGCGGCGGATGTCGTTCCTCCGGCTGCCGACTTCTGTGACGTGGTCCCGGCGGCGGACGTCGCTCCTCCGGCTGCCGACTTCTGTGACATGGTCCCGGCGGCGGATGTCGTTCCTCCGGCTGCCGACTTCTGTGACATGGTCCCGGCGACGGATGTCGTTCCTCCGGCTGCCGACTTCTGTGACATGGTCCCGGCGACGGATGTCGTTCCTCCGGCTGCCGACTTCTGTGACGCGGCGGCCATGGCTGATGATGTTCCAGCTGCCGACTTCGTTGCCATGGTCGTTGTCCCTCCTGGCATTGCATAGGCGGAAGGCACTGCTAAATGAAGGGAAAATGATTTTACGATTTCATCATTAGAAGTCCCCTCGCCACTCCTCTCACATCCTGCGATCGAGCCCGCCGGAGCCACAGATTTTTTGGAGGCGTCATTCGGTTGTCCTGCAGCGGAAGTCCCACCAGGTGCTGCACTTGCGCTCGGTCCCTGTTCCGGCGCGCCTTCGGGTGGTGTCATTGGCTGCGGCTCTTCTGTGTTCTGAAAAGGGGAAGGGGAAATTCATCATTTGGTTCCAAATGACGAAACAACACGAAGCCGTCTTACCTTTTTGCCGCCGCCGCAGCATTGCGCGATGGCCACCAGGCAGACAGCGACGACGATGAGCATCAGTTGAAGAGGGATCAGTGCAATGAGCACCATTGCTTCGGAGTTGTTTGTTGACAGGAGCAGAAGACAAAGCAAATGTGAATAGTGGTGGAATGTGATAAAAGTGGAAAAATCCACTACTTATATACCCGTGAAAATGGACAATTTGACAAAATTAGGTAGTAAGTTGTTCATAAATTTTGTATATAAAAGGGGACAATTTGCATTGGTATCACACACTTTTCTTCTCACACATTCTTCATCAACAACAGCAACTACACAACAGCGCCATCACCACCACCTCCGTTCTTCTCAGCACCCAACCAAAATGGCACGTCGACGCAGAAAGAAGGAGCCGCGAAAGCAGTCGTACAAGGTACAGTTTTGTACAACACACACACACACACATTTACCATGATATTTTGTCATCATTGTTCCAATTTTTCCCCTCTTCTTTTTCAGCTGTACGTTCGTCGAGTGCTGAAGGAAGTTCATCCGGGCAAAGAAATATCAATGCGCGCATTGAACATCATGAATTCGTGAGTTTGCTGCAAACGGGGGGACTCATTCAAGATGTACTAGTTCCACAGTGTAAAAACAATTGTTTAGCCATCCAAAAGCAATGGGCTTCCAAATTTGTCGTTTATGAAAAATTTTGAAGAATTTTTCGGACCACTGAGACTTAATAGCGTTTTGGGAGATGGAATTTTTCGAATGATGACGACATTTTGTGATTTTCGAAAAACGAAGAAATTTTCCAGATTTTAAGGACCCATTTCATAGCTAAATGAGTCGATCGTTGCATTAATTGGTGTCTTTTTTGGCGTGCCAATTTACATTTTCCCCTTCATTCCCTTCAGATTCATCATCGACACATTGGACCGTGTTTCAACGGAGGCGACTCGCATGGCCCACTACGACCGACGCAAGACTGTCACGCTTCGCGACATGGAGTTCACCGTGCGACTGTGCCTGCCCGACAACATGGCAAAGCATGCGAACCAGATGGCGCAGAAAGTGGTGTCGAAGTACTACGCTGCAAGAGTGCGAGACCGCATGAGAAGGACGGAGGCACGCCGTGGAGAGTTTGCAATGATGCAAATGGGCGCAATGTGAACAGATGAACGCGCACCACAACTTGGACGATCTTCTGACATATTGTACTGATCTGTTCCCCATTGGTTATGATGTATATGTATAATTGACATTCCCCTTTTGCTGTACGATGTGTATGTGTTGTAATCATTTGGCATATCCCATTGTCATTTTGTCTGTTGTTATGTGTGTGTATTGTCCAATGTATTATTCGTCTTGTATATGTATACTGGAATGCATAAAACTTGTCAATAAATACTCCATTTGATTATTTAGGAGTTTTTCGAACCCTGAAACTTGGACAGGACCCCTCTTCCCCCACTAAGAGGCTTGCTTTGAACTATTTGGCCGGATAATCAAAAAATGTAGGGACAAACTCGAAATTTCTTTTCTTAGCCATTGTCCGTTAATCGTGTTTTAGGTTTTTGCGCATCCCATTAAACATTTTTGTATTTATTAGATTGTGAATTTGTGCGCTTTTTTTGCGGGCCCAATTCTATTAATGGAGTTCCAAATTATCATGTTTAGAAATTGCTGGAATTGCCTTTATTCATTCGTAAACGAGTACAGGAACATAACATATAGAATATAGATACACACATATGAACAATCATGTACATCGGGAAAAAACAACTGTCTTCAGCAGGAAATAGTCCAACATTAAAGAATGCATCGTCAGCGCAACAACAACACTTCGGTGACGTCAGCAGGGGCCTCCACGGCTCATCATTCTTCCACCTTCGGCTTCAGCGTAATGAAGTGCATGTGTTTCAAATCCGAAGACATCTGTGAACAAAAAAAAAAGGGATTGAAAATTGCATACAAAACAATGGCAAAACAAAAGCACCCGCAAGACAGATCCGCAGTCCGTTTCTTCCTCGTAGCGAACCGAACTGAACACAGTGCAAATTGTGCGCGCCTCGTTGACTCCATGGCCTTGCGGGTAACTTTCATGCGCTCGGAGAATGCCGCGAATCTTTGGGAAGCGATTGAAAAACTCCTCCGCAAAAAGGTCGTTGAACTGAATTGAAGTTCCGCGATCCTGAAAATAAAATGCAAATATTGTCATAAGTTTTTTTTTTTTTGTCCGCGGCTACCTCATTATAGCGATAATTGCCATACTCCCCGAGAAACCCTTTGTCCGGCTCATGATCCTTGCTAAGACGAAGCTCTTGCGAATTGTTAGTGGGGTCGGCCCAAAGCAAATCACAGAATGTGTGGTTCGTATCGATCTCTTCGTCATCCGTTGGTTTCTGAAATTTACAAATTCCTTTAAAATGTAAAGATCAATGGATGGGTAACTCACCCGAAAATCGTCACCCATCAGAAAGTCCCATCCTTCCGGCCGAGGCAAACCGCCATGCATGCACAAGTAAGTCTTGGAGATGACAGCACACAACGGCAATTTGGTGAAGAGTTTGTTGCACTTCTGAAATTGAAAGGGGAAATCCATTATTTATTTATTTTTTGGTGGCCAAATTTGATTGCTCCGAAACGGGCGGCACATACTTTGTAGATGTCGCCACCGCCGCTCTTGCCCCTTTTCTCCTTCACTTCCTTTTTAAAAGTGTAGCTGAAAAAGGAGAAGGGAAATGTCAAAGGTCCGTCCCCCCTTTTTCGCACTCACCCAATGTTTATTTCCATGATCTCGTGGTTGCCACGCAACAGAGTGACTTTGTCGCGGAAGAGCAATTTCAGCGCAACGAGCAAAGCAATCACTTCCAGACTGAACTTGCCACGGTCCACATAGTCGCCCAGGAAGAGCAAATTGTACTGCGGTGCGTGAAGTTTGAGAAGCTGCGGCTCGACATTGGCGTCCGAGAAGAACCTAACAAAAAATTGAGTTGTCAAAAGCAGTCGTCCCACACAGCAGGTCTCTTCAAAGAAAAATCCACTTGAGAAAGTAGCGCAAATTGCCATGAATGTCGCCGAAAACGTAGCACGGTGCTCGCACAGAAATACGCGCCGGTTCCTGTAAAATGGGGCACCAATGAATGAAAAATCTCTCCAATCACAAGGTGCTCTTGTTGTTCCACCAAACCCACCTCTTCGAGCAGTTTGATGCCCATGTCCATCAGCTGCATTATCTCCTCATCCGGAATGGAAGTCAGGCTCTTCTCGGCAATGATCGTTGAAGCGATTTTGTGTGCCAATGATTTTGCGGTTTGCAATTTGGGAGTTGACACTTTGGGCGTTGACACTTTTGCAGTGGACGACGTTGTCTCGCGCGGAGGTTTGGTACTGATGCTGTTGCCACTGATTGGTTTGACGAAAAGGACCCGTTGGAACAGAGCAAGTGACGCTGAAATTTGAAAAAGATTTAAGAAGCAACGACATTTAAAACCGTACTTACTTCCGAGCACCAACACAGCAACACCGACGTATTGCATGGGCACAGACATTGGACGAGCGGATGGGTGAAGAAGTGTTGGGATTGAATGCGTAAGACGTCACGGAAGAGAAATTGTGTGTAGAGAGAGAGAAGTCGCAGATGCGAAGAATGATTTGTTTTTTTTTGAATTTTCATCTTTTTATACTAAAATCAGAGCAAACTTTGAAGTAAAATTACCAATGAATTTGTTTTTGTTCCTTGGTACCATTTTAACTTTTTGCGTATTTAAACATTAAGTCAAAGTTATACTTCTAATTCATTTGTCATTATTTCCCATTACCAAAATTTCAATTTTTTCCCAATTTTTTTTTCAAAGGAAATTAAATAATTTCTGTTCAAATTTCGTCAACAACTGTTCAATGTCTCAGCTCTATGGCTTCATCAACAATCTATCACGGCGGATATCGCGTGGACGTGGAAAACCAGCCCAGCAACAAGGAATGTCATCATTAAATACGGAGACTGGCGTTTCTGGTGGGTCGAGAAATTTAAGCGTACGCCGAATATCTAATTTACTATCCTTAAAACTGTTCAGATGTTGGCGCCACAGAGCTGTCGAACCGAAAGCGTCGCAAGAAGAGCGGTGGAAATTGTGTGTGCATCACAGTGTGCGTCATTGTTGTGGTCATTTTGCTCGCTGCACTCTTTTTGGCCATGGTCCTCATGACGAAAACCTTCAAGGATACGCCTGTGCTGAGCAGCATTGCGGGATCGTTGCTGCCGAAAGAAGAAGCTCCCACCGATCCTTCCACCTGAGCAACTTTCTTGTCCTACATATATGTGCATTGCATTGTCTAAAAATCTATTCGAGTTTTTTTGTGATCAGTGATCGCTAATTGTCCGTTGTTGTTGTCTCAACTTTACTCATTTGTCTTTTGTTGTATTTATCTATTGCTATCGTTTATATAAAAAGGATTTTGCTCCGTTACTCTTTTTGTTTTGGTCGATATCATTAAGCCATTTCCAAGCAGTTGGACAAACACAAAAAAGTTCGGTAATACTTTGCTTCGTGCCCCATCCCCCCCCCCCCCCCCATATTGGGTTTTTTTTTCATGTAAAATTCAAAAATTCTTTAACAGAAATGCAATAAAAACGAAAAATTATACCTAAAAACGAAAAAACAGGGAATTTCCTTCCTTAAAACAAAAGATTCACGTCCAAAACTCAATGTGCCAAATTATGCACGAAAAATGGGTAATAAAACTTTTCTTTATGAATGCTATGGTGTTTTTCTTTGCTGATGTTACAAACAATAATAACAAATTAATTTCCATATTATTTATGCTTATAAACAACATGTGTGCAGATTAATATAAAGATCTTTTAGGCCAAACCAAAATTTTATTTAGTAATTTATTTTGTATATTTTCATTCCATTTACAATCGTGTCCAATTTTCTAGTGTCCAATTTTCCAATGGTGTCCAATTTACTGGGAGCCCCCCATTATTGGATTTCGTACGAAGTCATTTCATTTCCATTTTAATCTTTGGCAACAACATAACGGTAATACAAGGCACAATACGGTTGATCACAATAATATTACAATACACTACATGTTCACATCACATTACAATGCACAGACAGTTATATACATGTAGATAATCTCATCCTTTCCTGTGATGATCGGTGTCCAGCAGCAGTTCAGCGGCAGCTTTAGCCCGATAGTTCAACGAACGCCACCGCATCGATTTTGACGCGTGCATTCTTCGGCAAGCCGGCTACTTGGAAGAGGGTGCGGGCCGGGAAAATGTCGCCAGGGAAGAATCCTTTGTACGACTCATCGACCGCCGAAATGTCGGTTATGTCCGTCAACATGATCGTAAGATTGACAACTGTAAAAAAAAAAGGAAATGGGAACTGTGACGATTTATTTTAGCGAAACGGGTCACTTTGCGTGGCCGTTTAACGTGCGATAAGCGTCGTTGGTAATACATAACTTTGTCGAAAAGAAAAATTCTTCCCAGCAACTCACCGTTTTTGAATGATGTTCCGGCAGCCTTCAGAATCTCGCCCAGGTTTGTCATCGCCTGCTTCGTCTCGGCCCGCACTCCGCCCGGCACCAGTTCCGTCCTGCCCGACAGCATTCCAATTTGTCCGCTCACGTACAGCATTGCGTTGTTGACGAGAACAGCCTGGCTGTAAAAAAGAAAGAGACATTCTTTAAGCTTTTTTTGAGGATGCTTCCCCATTGTTCCCACCTGGCTTCGTTGTGTTGTGGCGCTTCTGACGTGACGACATATTGTAAAATTGGGGGGCGTGGATGGGCCGACGGTGGGGCGAGTTTGCTTGTCACAATAGCCCTGGGCGTAGCCATTCGGAAAATAGGAATAGTAGGATCGTGTTTCTTTTGCTGAAAAAACGGAAAATGGTCCATTTAATTTAGGAAAGATTAGGGAAACAATAAAATAGTATGCGGATAAAACGAATTGGGTGTTTTTGGATAACTTCTAAAAACTATTCGAAAGAAAAACGGTGACGCGAACTTTACAATTTCGGAAAACAATACAAAACAAAAAGATATTAAAGAAAAGGGTACTTTCCTGTTATGCGACTACAAGTCAAAAGTCAAATAAAATCAACAAAAGGGCGTGTAGAATTGCAAATGTATGCACCAAAATTATTTAGAAGGCATAAATGCCACAATTTGAGCAAAGAAGTGTAAGGATTGGCCGGGAAACTCCCGTGATTAGTGAAGAATTAAAAAAAAATGATGCTAACTATTTAGCTTTTATACTCTTTTCGCTAAGCGGTAAGCTATTCGTACAAAGACGAGCTGAACATACCTATTCAGGTCAAAGGCCCGTTGGGCGAAGAAGCTTAACGCGAGGCCTTTTTGAGGCCGAAAAACAAAGAGGATCGCAGCTCTGATGTTCAGAGAAGTCTCCAAAAATAAACGCCTACATTATGGTGGGTCTTTGTTGTAAGGACCATTTTGTTGGCCCCTTTGGTCGTCGCCGGGGGATTCCCCGGGACTACCCCTCCCTTCTTGGGCAAGGACCAACCGACTGTGCGGATCAGCGGCTGAGGGGACCGTCCTTCCCCCTCTCATCTCGGTGTCAAGAGGGAAAGTCTCGGGGGCGGTTTGGTGGTGAATCCCCCCGCCCCCTAACTCCGCTAAGTAGAGGAAGGGAGGCACAGCCCAACCGACAGAAGCAAGGGAATTTGCCACAGTACTCATCTTTATTCACTGTATATATGTGCATACATCGTATCACAAACGGCAGTTCAAATAACAATGATGATTATATACAATCATAAAACAATATTAAGTCAGCATCATATTCTTTATATCTCTTCTATATCTATATATATCTTCAATAGCTTCGCTTCTTTTCATTATCATCTTTGACCGATCACCAATCAAACGACGTAACTCTGATGGACGGATTTGACTGATGATTTGATGCCCGTCACATTGGGAGAAGATGTTGCCGCTTTTGCTTTTGGCGATGACGTTGGTGCCTGCTGCGGCTGCTGAAAGAATTTCAAAATGTAACTCCACACCATAAATACCCGGCATTTACTCTCGACTCAAAACTCACTTTATTGGTGACAAAATAGGACAACAAGTCGATCGGGAACGGGAAGATAATTGTCGAGTTGCGCTCAGCGCTGAAAAAGTCACCAAAATTGATGATGTACACAATTTTTTTTTATTGTTCCCCTACGAAATTGTGTTCAGCGTCTGCAAGTAGCGAAGTTGAAGTGCCGCCGGTGTCGAAGCGATTGTCTCTGCCGCATCGCGCAACGCAAGTGCCGCCTTCTTCTCGCCTTCGGCTGCGACCACCTGTGTGAGCGTGTTGTTCAGAAATGCATTTTACGTACGCAACGCAGATCGTTCTTCGTTGTGTCAAATTTTGTCTTGCCTTGGCCCTCGCTTCGCGCCCGGCTTCCGCCTCTGCGGCCATTGACCGTTGCATCTCTTTGGGCAGTCGCACATCCTTCAAATCCACGCGTTCAACTCGCACGCCCCACTCGTCGGTGAGTTTGTCCATCATTTGCTGAATTGAAAGCGAGACGATTTGGTGAAAATTCTCAATGCTCTCTCTCTCGTCCACTGTCCGTCCCGTCCGTCCACACCTGTGTCTCGAGGATGATCTGTTCTCGCTTGCTGAGCATTTCGCCCAAAGTTTTGGTGCCCAAAATGTTGCGTAGCGTCGTCTGTGCCAACAGTTGGGTTGACATGGTCGCATCGCCAATGTTCACGACCGCTTTGTTGGCATCGAACACACGGAAATAGACAACCTAAAATGGGGAAGAAAAAAAAAAAAAAGGTTAAAAACTGAATAAAAAAAGTATGGAAATTTGAGACTGACGGCGTCCACAGTGACAGTGACAGAGTCTTTGGACAGAACCGATTGAGGAGGAACATCGAAAGAGATGGTGCGCATGTCAATGCAACGGTAACTGAACAAAACAACAACACAAAGGCAAATGTACAACAATATTATTCCAATCGATGGCAAATTTTACTCGTCAATGCATGGCAAAATGAAGATCAGCCCTGAAACAAAAGTACATAAAGGCGGCACAAATTAGTGACAATTATGGGGCTCCATGCACTTTGGGCGTCTAATCAATCGCTCAATCGATGGCATAACTTTTTTGTTTTTGTTTTCTTCGCATTAAACTTGAGGCATTCTGTGAAACAGTGACTTTATTTGGACTACCCCCCTTAGATAGTTTCTTAATAGTTTATCAGGGCTTCTACAAAGCTGAGCTTTCAAATGTGCTCGTTTTTGTTTGATTTGCTAATTGATTGGACGCCAAAGAAATGCATTCGAAGCGCACACTTTTACGTACCAGGCCCAGCCGCTTCACGCATCACTTTGCCAAGACGGAAAACCACCTGAAAATGGAAAACAAATGTCATCATATTTGTAAGTCAGAAAAGCAATTTGTGAACAGTCAGACCGACCGCTCGTTCGTACTGTTGGATAATCTGCAAAAGAGAGGGAGGGAATTGGATTGATGAGAGATATTATGCAGAAAGGAGAACAGTTGCAACAAATTTGTTTGCCTTGATGGAGCAAAAGACGGTGACAGGAAAAGTGAGGACAGCCAAAATGTAGGAGAAGCAGATCAAGCAAGACGCACACAATCTGAGAGGGAAACAAAACGCTTTTCATTGGCCATAAAATGCCTTCCCAATTTGTGTTATTACCCCCGCATTTCCGTGTCGACCGATGGTCGGGCAGTTTTTGAAGCCGACAGAGCCGGAGGAGAAGACATTTTGAATGGAAGAAGCAAAAGGATGTTCAGAGGTGGTTAAAGCAAAAAAAAAAAAATGGAATTTTAATCATTCAGTAAAAAAGGAAGAGAATGGGTTCGAAAATTTAGAAAATTGGGCATGTTTGATGGCCAAAGACCAAAAGAAGTAAATAAATAAATGAAAGTCATTGTACAAATTGGAAACCTTTATATACTTAATTTAAAAAAGAAACAAAAAAATCTTAATTTTGTAACGACAGTGAGAAATGAATTTTTGAAAAAATCTCCTATAAAAGAGATTAAAATTATAGAATTTAATCATTTTGATACACTTGTTCTTTTTTTTTTTGCTTTGTCAATTATTTGTTAGCTTAAGTTATAACAAGTGTACAAGTCTTCCCAGAACTACCTAACCTAGCTTAACTCCTTTTTAATGCCAAATGACTTATTTGTTAGTGCAATAATAAATTCCAAATTTACATAATTTACAAAAGTATTTTTAGTTCTACCTTTAATTTACTACAAACCAAAGTCAAGCGGAATGGATTCAACGCAATTCCGAGAATATGGGCGCCAAATGGTGGACTATATTGCTGATTATCTGGATACGATCGAGAAGCGAAGGGTGAGCGTGACATCATTATCAGAGCGTTGTGTCTTAAATCAGTTCTTTTTTGTTCCTTTCAGGTTCTACCGAACATCGAACCTGGCTATTTGCGCGAAAGGCTCCCATCGCAAGCACCTACTCAGCCGGAGAAGTTCGCCCAAATTTTGAAGGACGTTGACGAGTTCATCATGCCCGGAGTTTGTTGATGCTGCCATTCTGACCAATGAATGATCAATCTGTTAATTTTTCAGGTGACGCACTGGCAACATCCCCAGTTCCACGCATATTTTCCCGCTGGAAATTCATACCCCTCAATCCTGGCTGACATGCTGTCGGACGGACTCGGGTGCATGGGTTTTTCATGGGTATGCAATGACCAATCACTGATTTCTTATCACTGAATATCTGACAATGTCTCTACCTGTTCTTTTTTGTTTAGGCTGCCTGTCCTGCTATGACTGAACTGGAGACGCATGTGCTTCAATGGTACGGCCAAATGATTGGACTTCCGGACGACTTTCTGCCCTACACTGACAACACCATGGGTGGGGGTGTCATCCAGGTGCAGAGAGAGGGTGCTTCGGGTTTCCTACATCGTCGTGTTAAATCTGAATACACATTTCAAGGGTTCTGCGTCTGAAAGCATTTTGGTTGCAATGATGGCAGCTCGCTTCGACACAATCAAACAGTTGCGCCTCCGTTCTCCCGCCATGGAAGAGGGCCATCTGTTGACCAAACTGGTCGCTTACTGCTCCAAGGAGGTGTGTGTTCTTATGATGTTGTGTTGTTATTTCAAAGAGACAAATGTATTGTTGTTTTTAAGGCACACTCGTCAGTTCAGAAGGCGGCAATGATATCGATGGTGAAGCTGCGCATTTTGGACACTGACGCCAACTTTCGCTTTCGGGGCGACACTTTGCAAGCCGCAATCAGCGTACGATGGATTAATGAATATTATTTATTAACACAGTAAAGCATTTATGTTTTTCATCCACAGGAAGACGCTAACATGGGCTTCGTTCCGTTCTTCGTGTCCACCACACTTGGCACTACTTCTTGCTGCTCTTTTGATGCGCTCAGCGAAATTGGACCTGTCTGCACAGCGGCTAACATTTGGCTTCATGTTGATGCGGCATACGGTAGGTAGTAGTGTGTGCAAATTCATTGAATGTACAAAATCAACATAAAATTTAAGCCGGTTCGGCCATGGTGTGCCCTGAATATCGGTAGCGCTTTTTTCCTTTGCCTTATGATGATTGTTCTCCATGAATAAAACCCCTTTCATTTTTTTAGCCATTTGATGGACGGCATTGAACATGCGATGTCTTTCAACACAAACCCGAACAAGTGGGACACCATCATTATTTTTTTTAAACGGACAAAAATGGCATTTATTTTTTTCAGATGGATGCTTGTCAGCTTCGATTGTTCTGCAATGTGGTCAGTGGATGGCTTGAAATCAAAAACATGTCCAAACTTTCCCTTCCATTTCGTTAGGATTAAGAACCGTTTCAAACTCATGGAATCATTATTGGTCGACCCGTTTTATTTGCAACACGCGTGGACGGGTGAGTTACTTACGGTCTATCGATGGACGGATTGATTAATTGTGTTATTCATTCATTTAAGACAAAGCCAACGATTACCGCCACTGGGGCATTCCGTTGAGTCGTCGTTTTCGTTCCCTCAAACTTTGGTTCGTCATTCGAATGTACGGTGTTGAGGTGAGGAAAGGGTGATTGATGAATAATGGTATATGAAAATCAAATTTTTGCTATTTCCAGGGCATCCAGAAGTACATCCATGAGCATATTCGATTGGCCAAGTTCTTTGAGGTGTTGATGTTGGCGGACGACCATTTCGAAATTGTTGGCGAGGTGACCATGGGACTGGTGTGCTTCCGGATGAAGGTGAGAGGCGTTGTACTATTTTGGATAATAATATGGTTTGATCAAAATCTCTTTTCACAGGGTACGGACGAGAAGAACATTTTGTTGTTGAAAAAATTGAATGACAGTGGACGCATTCATATGGTCGCTGCATCGCTCAACAATCGTCATACCATCCGTTTCTGTGTGTGCCGTGAGGAGGCCACCGAAAATGACATGCGAATCGCCTATAAACTGATCAGGGAGACAGCCCTCAGTGTAAGGGTTGAACGAATAAGAATTATACAAAAAAAGACAACATTATTCAATTTTCCCATTCAGATTGCCTAGTCCGGTCAAGTGGTGCAAAAGGACAAGCCGACGACGCTGTATAATGAACACGAACTACCTAACTTATAAAATCGTCTGTAAATAAGGATATTGTTGTTGTATATATTGTATATTATCATGTGTTGTGAGACTATTTTCGTCATTGATTCTGTTGTTTTATTTGCTCACGGATAAATATCTGTTGCTTATGTTTTTAGTGAACGAATTTTAATTTGTCCCATTCCCCCCCCCCCCCCCCTTTTTCCATCCATCGACCCCGAAAACCCCTAAAAAAGTGTTTTTTATACTTTTTTTTTGAGGGCCCAATGAGCTTCACAATTGCCTGCATTTTGTAACTAGTAAATAGAAATAAGCTAAAGAATATATAATCAGCGCCGAATGCGGAAAAATTAAGACTATTGCAGTTAAACTGGACTCAAATTACATTAATCCAAGAAAATTCGTATTTGCGTTAAAAGAAACTCAATTACAAATGTTTAGATTACTAATTGGTTTTTGAAGCTTTTACAAGGCTTAAAGTTTTTGAATACTACTAAAAACACAAGAACTGACGATCAAGTAGAAAGTTACAATGCGAAAACCTGCAAAAATCAGATTGAAACCCAAATAGCTTCAGAGTTTTCAAGGTTATATTCTTTTTTCGAATTTAAATTACATGAACGAAAACGATTGGAAAAAAACAATCTGCGAGCCAACTTTTTTTTTTATTTTGTAGACGAGTGAGTTAAAGGTAAGAGAATGCGACAGAAAATAAAAGAAAACAAGACAAACATCTGTCAAAATAAACGGGAACATCAAAAAAAGGGGGAAATGTGAAATTATCATGACAATGTGTGCGTTGTCAGAGATCCGTCCGCGCCCGAAAAGTCACGCGCAACACACAGCAGTTACGGAGACTTGCTCATCGATTCATCATGGTCTGTGCCTGAAAAGTCGCATTTGCTGAGACTTAAATATGTGGCCAAAAAAACCATTTGGTAATTCTTTCTTTGTTTTTGTTCGGGTTCCGACCGAATTTAGGATTCATGGGTTTTAACCAGAAATTTGGCTTAAGCAAATAGCCGTCCGAACTTATACGACTAATCATAAGAAAACCGGCAATCCTTAAGAATTTGTGCACCGGGCAACGCCATGTTTTCACTGAAGAGTATGACTTGATGAAAAATCATATACTTGATCAAATCTTAGATTAAATGGTGTCATATGAAAAATTTAAGGACAGATTCGTGCTCAACACCCTTGAAAACCGCCAAATACAAATTTTGGCCCAAAATAACAATAAATTTTGAAAAGTTAAATTAGGGACACCCATTCTTATGGATTGCCACAAAACCTATGGTTTTTCCGATGTTTTTGAAAGTACAAAACTTAAAAGCGTACCTTCGTTGTGCTCATCCGTATCGCTCTCTTTAGCCTTGGCCTTCTTTGGAGGGCGACCGCGTTTGCCCGTGCCTCCGGCCGATGCCTTCGTCGTTTTCTTTGGTGCAGCCGATGTACCGGTGCCTTTTGGACGCCCGCGGCCGCGCCCAGTTGCCGAAATCGTTGTCTTCGCCGCCGGTTTTGTTTTGGTAACAGGCGAACTCTTTGCCTAAACAAAATTTCAAAATTTGCTACATTTTATTTTGGAGAATCCGCACTAAATGCCAAACCGGCTGCTTTGGTGAGCCGGGTGGAGATTTCGCTGGTGATTTGGTCGGTGACTTTGCAGTTTTTTTAGTCGCTGGCTTCTTGCTGATTATCTTCGCTACGCCGGTCGTCTTCGCTGGCCGACCACGCTTCTTCGCTGGAGCGGTCGGATCCATTCAATACGACACGCTTTTATTGCTCAATTATTGGTTCTAAAAGCAAATACATATTATACAAAAAGTGGAATTTTTTGGTCAAATTAAAAAAACAGAGAAAAACGAAGAATGTGTCAGTCAACAAACATAAACATGGGAAATGCTAAAAGTCAAATCTGAATCTTTATCAGTTTTTTTATTTTTTTTCTATTCATTATTATGATTAAAAAAATTACTTTCTAAAATATACATGCATTCTTGTATTATATCTCTCTTTTTTTATTAAATTCTATTTAATGTAATAGTAATCAAAAGAAAGAAAATTCATTTGTGAATTGAAGTCACTTATTAAGAAAAATTGGGGCATAAAATGTGATTGCCGACAACAAAACCAAATGAAAACATTACAGTGACGCTTGTGTGTGTTAATTATGCCAAGATTTTCAAATGCTCTTTTAGCGCAATTTTTAGCGCTAGTTTAAGTTTATGACAATTTCCTCGAGGAACTAACCCAAAAACCAGGGAGTGCAAAGTCCACTCTTCCAATTGATCATTGATGAACAGTGAACACCCAACCCACACACACACACACACCTCTCACAGACAGACAGACCCCCGGTCCATAACTTATTCCCCATGTTATCTTTAATCTCAATTTACGGATGTTTTTTTTAAATATATAAATTTTTAATAAATAAATTTTTTTTTAGGTATATAATTTTTTTTTCTCCATTTTACCTATCAAGCATTTTTTTTTCAAGTGTACATCATTTTAGGGAGTATCGTATTAATAACACTTTTTTGTTTTCTGTTATAAATGAGTGAGACGAATGTGGTGACCAATTTTGTCGCTGGTGGCATTGGCGGCTCGTGTGCCGTCATCACCGGGCACCCGTTTGACACGGTCAAAGTTCGACTGCAAACAATGCCAAGGCCGGCGCCTGGTCAACCACCATTGTTCACCGGTGCGATGGACTGTGTCCGACAAACCATGGCACGGGAGGGATTTTTTGTGAGAATTTTTCAAATTTTGTTTAAAAACCATTTGTAGGGGATTGGAAAAACTCGAAGTAAAGGTTCGAAACTAACCGGAACTCGGGCTATGCATTGGAATTCATCCTAAACTCCCTATAGACACGGCTCGGAAACGTGTCGATTTTGCGGGCCGCTCAAATTCCGTAAATTCACTGGGTTCAGGTCACCCATAAATGGCGATTTTCGTACCCCGGTCTAAGACAAACCCCAGGCCGAACCTTCCAAAATATACTCCTTTTTTTTTGGCTCTTCTGCATTTTATGAGTCAAATCGACTTTTATGAGTCCACTAAAATGTTTCTGAGAAATTTTTATTTTGCAGTTTTTCTACAGTAAGTCTCGATTGGACTCATAAAATGAAGTAGAACCCCTTTTTAATTTTTCGATATACTTCCCCCCCCCCCTATGGTTTTTCGATATACCCTCCCCCCTTTTTTTAATTTTCCGATATATACCACCCCCCCCCCCACATTTTCAGGCTCTTTACAAGGGCATGGCAGCCCCACTCGTTGGTGTTTCCCCACTGTTTGCTGTTTTTTTTGGTGGCACTGCGGTGGGCAAATGGATGCTGCAAAAGGAGCCAGGGCAAAAATTGGACTTCATGCAAAACTTCACTGCCGGCGCAATTGCTGGCATATTCACCACTGCTGTGATGGTGCCAGGTCAAACTTTTTTTTTTTTTTTTCAAATTTTGTCCTCTTGGCCGGAAGAAAGACATACTTTTCGCGAAAATAAAATTACACTAACCGTTTTACGGTGTAAATTCGTAATTCGACAAAAGAACCGGAGCACCATGCTTTATAAATTTCGTTTTGTAAACAAAATGCCGGAAATTTTTTATACCGAACGGTATATACCGAAAAATACCGATACCGAAATTTCCAAAAAGCTTCGGTAGACATACCGAACGGTATATACCGAAAAATACCGATACCGAAAAATACCGAAATTTCCAAAAAAGCTTCGGTAGACATACCGAACGGTATATACCGAAAAAATACCGAACGGTATACTGAAAAATACCGCGGTATACCGATACCGTGCCGCACACTAGTTAAAATCAAATTAATCAATTTTTTGACTCGGTGTTTCAAATGTATTCCCAGCCCAACGTGTTGAGCATTAAATCACCCTACTAGAGTGGTATGCAGTCTTTAAATACAAAAAAAAAAAAAGCAAAATTCCGATGCCCAAAATTTTTTTTTTTTAGAAAATTGAATTAGGTTGCCAAAAAAAAAACTTTCTGAAATCGGGGAGGGGCACTCAATTTGTTGTCATTTTGGTGCCTTTTTTTATAGGAGAGCGCATCAAATGCATTCTCCAAGTGCAGTCCATGGACGGCGGCAACGGCACGCCGCCCAAATACAACGGACCAGTGGACGTGGTGCGCAAGCTGTACAGGGAGGGCGGCATTCGCAGCATTTATCGGGGCACTGCCGCCACACTTCTCAGAGGTCATCTCAACTGTTTTGTTTTGCCACCATATAAGAGCCTATTTTTCATAAGGAAAATTTTGCGCTTAGGCGAAGGGTAAATTCAGGAAAAATCTTTGAAAGAGAATTTTATAAAAAATGTCAAAATTTCTGGCAAAAATTGTTTCATGAACTTTTTAAGACAAATTTTAAGGGCTTTAAATGTATGATTTTTTCGGAATTTTATACGAAAAAATGAGGACTTTTCCTAAAAAAAAAAACATTTCGAGGGCAAGAGGGTGAGAGCAACCTATTCAGCGGTAGAAGACTGAGGCGAGAACAAGTCCCTTCAAAATACCTTTAAATTTAGCCCCCCCAAAAGTTGACGATTATAAATTAACTCTTGCTTAGCAATGGCTGCATTGTTTTACATTTTAATTTTCCGGCTCTTTTTTTGCCCTTATCCCTCTCCCCCCCCCATTTTTAGACATTCCGGCAAGCGGCGCTTACATTTCCGTCTATGAAATGCTCAAAGACAAATTTTCGGGCGGTGAACGGCAACAGCTAACGCCGATGGCAACGTGAGTTCAGACAGAGTCCAATAAATGAGTGGAGAGCACAAAAAAAGGGGGAAAGAAGCCAATGAAAAGCAAACCCATTGGAAAAATTAGGGAAAAAGAGGGTTCTCCTGCATTTTTATGAGTCCAATTAGAGAGTTTTTTCCTAACTCTCAAGAAAGTTATGTTAGTCAATTTAACATTTTTTCCCATTTACCATGTTACCATTTGTAATCGGAAAAAGGGAAAATTCCCAAGGAAAGGGGGGGGGGGGCCCGGGGCGCGGAACTTGGTCAACATGGGGAAGAGGTAGCAGAGAACATTTGGTCTCCATTTGCGGCGCGTCACTCACAAAAATTTTTAGAATGAATTATACTAATTATTCTTGGTGTCATTAAAAACCCTAAATATGCTCTATATTATACCAAAAACCCAAAAGAATTGGTTAAGTTTTGGTAAAATTATGACTTCTGTGAAGGTTGGAAATTTGGGGACGTCTGTTTTTGCCTATTTTTATCATAGTTTCCAAAATTGAACCAATATTATTTTTTTTTTTTTTTGATATTATATAGAGCATATTTAGGGGATTTTAATGATACCAAGAATAATTAATTTAGTTCACAATGGGAAAAGGGTAAGGCAATCAAAAGAAATAAAGCAATATAGAGAGAAAATTGGGTGGGCCTCCTTTTTTAAGTACTCGCTCAGCAGGAGGGCCAGGAAATGGGCGGACAATGGGCCAGGGGTCCACCCCAAAATCTCGCCGCCGAAATTTCAAAAAATTTTTCAACACAACAAATACAATTGTTCGAAGCTTGGGGTTTTTTTTTTTTGAAAATTTTATAAGAATTTACAAAAAAATTCCAAAAAACGTGAAGGATCGCCCCCCCCCCCTTGGAAAATCAATCCACTTCGGTTTTCTTTGTTCAAATCCCACCCAATTTTTCAGTTTGATGGCTGGCGGCTTTGCAGGCATTGCTAACTGGTCCGTGTGCATTCCGGCCGATGTGATGAAGTCCCGGTTGCAGACCGCGCCCGAAGGCAAATATCCAAGCGAGTTTTTTTTTTTTTTTTTTTGTAAATTATTGGCATTTTGTTGGTTTTTTGGACCATCCTCTGACCGTTGGCTCTTTTTCAACTCGGGAAGAAGGGTTGGGTTGCATTGATAAAACAAAGAATTAACTGTTCTTTCTGGTTAGTCCTGAATTTTTGGCGCCTAAATGGCGACCCTCGGTTGGGACAGGGAAGCTGGCAATTCGCATCTTCTTTTTTTTTTTTTTTTGAATTTCCTCCTTTGTCCCCCAACAGATGGCATTCGTGATGTGTTCCGTGAAATTTTGCGTGAAGAGGGCCCCCGGGCGCTGTTCCGCGGCTTTGTGCCCGTCATGCTGCGCGCTTTCCCCGCCAACGCGGCCTGCTTTTCCGGGCTTGAGTTGGCGCTGTGGGCATTTCGCCAAGCGGGCGTTTAAAAACTGAACAGAGGGAGAGAGAGAGAGCGCGAAAAAAAACAAAGATATTATTTTAAATCCTTATTCTTTGAGAGCCAGTTTTATTTATATATATTTTTGTGGTTGATCATTTGGCCTGAATCCGAGGTGAATTGCCGACGCCACCGTTTGAGCATAGTTGGCAAAATGTTTTCCCCAACAAAATAGCTTCTTTTATGTTTGGCTTTCAAATCTCTTAACGGCATTTGGTCGTGTGTTTTTTTTTTATTCGAATTTGGCGTTCATTAACGCCAAATTACAAGACTCGGCTCGGCGCTCGGACCCTTGCGATTTGGTCGGAATAGTTATTGTACTATTTTTTTGTACTGTAATTTGCCTCTTTACTGTAATGTATTGTTATGCTGCCTAATGTCCGCTCCCGCCCCACCACCTTTCCCTCAATTTTTTGACACCACGATTGTGCCTATTTGAATTGGTATGCTAATGGTTTGGCCCATTTGTATAAAAATCTCAACAAAATGCTTCACATATTCAAGTTGGGTTCAACGTTGTCGCGAGCTGAGAAAAAAAAACAAAAAAAAAAAAAACACCTGGTTTCTGTGGTGGGCCCAGATTTCGGCTTGAAATTTTTTCCGGTGTTCTTTTTTCCAAACTGAAAAATAAAATTTTAATGGTTGTCTAAAAAATAAATATAAAATTCCATTATTGGATCAGAACTCGTCAAATTAAGAAAAAAAAAAATTAATAATTAAAATCCTAAATTTTAACCTAAAAATACTCCGAACAAATTACATATGTTCATTTCTTTTTTTTCTAACCCAAAATGTTAGGGTCGAGGGAAAATAAAAAAACAAAACACCGGCGGTAGCAATTTGTTTTTAATGGCAATGGTGTAGAATAAATTATTAACCGTATAATCTGCTCCTTAAATATTCCTATACCGTTTTTTTGTCGGTACCGTATCACGTTCTCATATTTTGAACATCGATTTTCAACAATCCCCTCCTTCTCCTCCTGTGCTGTTCCTTGTGGTGGTGGGAATTTCCTTGTGCTGCTTACGGGGAGGGTTTGACCCAATTTTGTTTGTTTTCTTTTGCTTGGAGCAATGCTTTTTTTGTTTTGTTTTTATTGAAATGGTTTTGCCCTACTAAATTGGGCTGCTTACTGCGTCTCTCTTCACCACACAATTTGAATGGGCGGGCCCTTTTGCGGCGCTTATTAGCGCTAATTGGTTTTGCTTTTTGTCGGAATATTAAGTGCCAAAACAGTAGGGTTCGAAACCGGACCAATTGTTCCCAATTTAATCGAATAGAATTACGGCATTTTTAAAACTCATGAGTTCGATTTTTTCCGGTAATTCGCAAATCAGTCTGAAAACTAGAGTTAGGCGGGTACGGGATTGCCGCGGGAAAGGACGGGAATCTCGTTCCCGTTTCCCGCCTTTTTTTGCCCAAACGGTATTTTTACGGGAATGGGAAAAAGGCGGGATTTCCGTTCGAGATCCCGTCCCGATTTTTCTTGAATTCCCATTCTCGTAAAAAAAAAAATTTTTTTTACCCAACTCTACTGAAAACATCAAAAGACACTTTTAAAATAGATTCCGGTTAAATGGCAGTAAAACTGTGCCTTCGGGCAATTGCGACCGGCATTAGGTGGTCCGCCGATCCCACTGCTCCCCTCGGCTAATTGATCACCGTTCTTTGCACTCTGATCGCACTCAGAGTACGGCAGTGGGGGCGGGGGGGGGCGACATGAAAAGCGCCACCCCGCAGTGCCGCCGCCGCCCAAATTGCCTCTGGCTCCCCTTCCCCTTCTTCAGCGGCTGCGGCGGGCGTCAGTTGGTGTGCCCTCGGGCGGCGTACCCCTCCCTCTCTCGCCTCCTTAGGCTCCTCATTTGACAGGATGAAACCGGTTCTCGCCCCGCGGCGCTCGCCCGCCCCCCCCCCCCCCCCGGGGGCGCGACGGCGCTCATTTGGCGTCTCCTGTCCCCCGCCAAATAATGCAAAATTCCCACTCATTCTCCTCCACGCGCTGATCATTATTATACACACACATTTTGCTTTTTGCTCCCCATGCCTTGCTGCGTGCCTCCGTTTAGGTAAAGCCCAAGGAACATTTTTTTTTTTCGTCTTTAAAGACACATCGGACAAATGATCAGTCATGGACAAACGATCTGATCTGGACAACTGGTTTTCATCCGAACCTACAATCAGATTGGGGCAAATGATCTGATCTGGACAACACGTCTAATCCCTGTCAAATTATCTAACCCTGAAAAATGATTACCTTAGCTCAGTTTCAAGGAATTTTTATCGAATTTGGACAAATTGGACCACAAGAGCATGTCATTTGGCATTATCTCCTTGACCCCAAAATTTTTGATCACATTCATGATCAGAGCTGATCAATTCAGCTTATCTTATCTGGTGATTAGCTAAAATTTTTAAACCCAAGACTAGAGACCGGGATTTTGAAAAACCCGGGAACGGGAACGGGGACCGACAATGACCCGGGAACGGGGAAACCGGGGCAAAAATCCCCGTTTTTCCAGGGCCCCCGTTCCCGGTCCAAAATTTCGACCGGGGCCCCGGCCGGGAACGGGGATTTTTCAAAATTTCACAATTTATCTAAATATTTTGCATTTTTCGCCAAAATTTAAATTTTTTCTGAGAATTTTCTTTTTTCCGGAAAGCATTTTCCGTATCTCGACTTATGTGATTCCGAAATGAAGTTTAAAACCCTCGATATTTTAATGAATAGTTTTCATCAACTTCAAAATTTTCGAAAATTCTAAGGGTAGAGGTCCGGCGAGGGGTTCGGCGGTGCCGTTCGGCGCCGGTTGAAAATTTTGGTGAGATTTGTTAAGAGACCTTAACTATAAAATAATAAATTTTGAAGAATTTCTTGCAAAACGAATATTTAGGACAGAATCATTTTAAATTTAGTCGCCAAAATTCCGAAAATAAAATGTCATTTAAAGGGGTATGGCCGGCAGTGCCGATAGGCGCCGCCGGTGAGAATTTTGAAATTTGAGTGTTTTTTGGTAAAAAATTAGACACAAAAAATTATTTTTTAGAGGATTTTCTCAAAAATCAGGGCGCATCAATGGGAAAATTTAACCCCGTTCTCCCAGCCGTTTTCCCCGGTCCAATTGACCGGGGCCGGGAACGGGAACGGGGACCGACGATGACCCGGGAACGGGGAAACCGGGGCAAAAATCCCCGTTTTGCCGCGGCCCCCGTTCCCGGGTATTTTCCATGAAAGCCCGGGAACGGGGCCCCCGGGAAATCCCCGCCGGGGCCCCGTTCCCGTCCGGTCTCTACCCAAGACTATGGAATGAAAGCAAAGAAGTTAATTGTTTAAAAAAAGATTTTTTATCAGTGAACATTTTGAACTTGATCAGGACCAAATCATTGCGACTATGGCACTTTGTTAATGTCTTTTTCTAATTGAGCCCCGAGGCTATGAATTTCAAGGTTAATGAGGTTAGGCTCTTAATTCGAAGAATCAATATTTTTCACGTCACTAATTATTTGGAAAATCGGACAAGGAAGATCACTGCTCATTTTTTTTTAATGCACACTCATGCAAAACCCTAATCAGTGCACATTGTTTCCACTTTTTGGTTGGGGTCCATAAAAATGTACACGTTGCGCAACGTCATAAAATTGCGGTAAATAAATTATTATCCAATTTATCATTTTCTTCGGCCCAAAAGGGTGCGACGGACAGCCGAACATAAGACACCATTTTCGTCTTTCTCTCTTTCTCTGCCTTTGCCAACCGATCAATTGATCGAAAACTATTTGACAATGTTGATCAGAAACTGATTAAGGATCAATCATTGCTTATCAGTTGGACTGATCACAACACATTGGGTCTGTAAATTCATCCCTTTGGCTGATTAAATTACCTTCATTAGTGTCCGGCAAAAAAACACGGAATTAAATTGTTTGTTTTATATTTTCTGATCACTTCTCTGATCATTTTTACTGATCACTGCGAAATTTTGGTCATTCCCTTACAAAAATGTTTTCTTTGTCAGCCCAACAAATAAAAAATTTGTTTTCTAAAATTTCAAATTCTGCACGGTTTTTTTTCTTTCTTTTTTTTTACTCCCAGTCGGCGAATGGTATTTCTGAACATAAAATAACAAATTTTCCTGGAATTATTGCTTATTCATAAATTTTTATGAATAATCAATCAATTCAACGGACCATTTTTTTCATTATTTTTTGTGTGGAAATTTGTTCAGTGACAAAAACAACCATTCGCCCTAAAATTGCTGCTAATGACGACGAAAAAAAGAGGGCGGAAGGGGGGCGGGTGAAGCCGATTAGAATTTTTAACGATGGGAAAGATTCCGCAAAATTTTTGGGTTACGAATTCCGGGTTCCGAGCCCTGGAAATCTTTGGGACCTCAAAATTTCATCCCTGTTACGGCTAAGAAGGCGGCTTAAATTGTCAAATTTTTTGAGAATTCCTAAATTAAAGACAAGGTTATCTGCTTGGTTCCAAGATCATCCGATACCGTTAGGCTCGAAGCTCGAGACAGCGATCACCTAAATATCCCCCTTGAGAATGTTTGTGAGACTTCCTAATTCATCTGTTTTAAGCAGAGAAAAAAAAAACAAAACGCCAATTGCCTGAGGCACAGGCACTAATTCAAAAATAATAAAATGCACTTTTCCATTGTCAACTGCCGTTCCTTTTTGCTTCTGCGCCTTCTTCCGCCTCTGCTCCTGCTGGTGCTGATGAACCATGAGCACAGCGCGGTTGCCGACGTGTTCACCGCAATGGTGGACTTGGAGAATTTGTTGGCCTCCGAATCGGCGGCCACTTCCGACATCATCGAGCAGTACATCCAAGCGGAACGAGCACGGCTCGACAAGCTCAGCGAGTAGGCAAAAAACCAATTGGGCCGGTTCGGGCACCAAACCGGGATTATGGAGACGGGGTTTAGTTCGAGAGGCTGAGTCGGGACTAGTGTTCGGCACGGTATTGGTATACCGTTGTTTTCGGTGGTGTACAGTACGGTACTTTTTTGGTTTATTCCGTTCGGTATACCGACCGAAATAAGTTGAAGATTTTGGTATATTTTTGGCTAACGGTATATACCGAAATACCGATACCGATGTTTGACGTAAACACCAGTCGGGACGGAGACTGTCGGGATTAGGGAGAGTGACTATGTCGGCAAATTAAGGGTTTCAGAATCTGACGATTTGAAACCGGTCCTTGAAGACCATGTCCTACACTGGGTTCGGTTCGACATGGATGGAATTTTCCAACATCTCTTCGTATATATTTTCTTGGCCAATTCAGATTTGCCGAACAGTATGCCAAATCGTTGACGGAGTCAAGGCACAACACCAGCGGGCAACAGCGCAGCACGGAGCTCGAGCCGGGCGAAGTTGACGTATGGTTTGAGGCCGAGTTTTTTTTTACCGTACACTGGAAGATTCTAAATGCGCCCCTGGCTACCCGTTCTCGTACTAATTAGCCTAATTTCCTGACCCTAAATCAATATTCACTCAGCGTAGGTCTCGACTCTCGTATCAGAAATGTGTCACACTACTCGAACCAAATATATTACCCGGAATCCGGGTCTTTTTGCACCGATTCGACATCCATTATCTGGGTCACATCAGTGTTGCCGCCCGAAACCCGATACCCGAAACACCAAGGGTTTTCTCGGCCCGAACCCGAAAATTCCGAGTGCCCGACCCGGAACCCGAATTTTTCCCGACCCGCGGCAACACTGGTTCACATGGGTGGGCCCAACCATCCTTCAACTTAACATTCACAGGAGGAGTCGGTGATGAACCCGGTGAACGCGTATTTGCTGATCAAACGGCTGACGCGCGACTGGAAGAGCATCAGACAGTTGATGAACGCCAACCCGGGCGACAAGTTCATCAAAAACATCACCGGCGTCAGAGAGGCCAATGAGGTGGGACAAAAAAAAATTACGAAAAAAAACCTTAAAGCTTTTGCCAGGTCAAATACCCGGACGATGAGGACTTGGACGGTGCGGCACAGGGCCTGCTCCGATTACAGGCACACATTTCACTCTCTGCTACTCCTAACCTTATATCCTTAATCCCAGACTTGTTTTCGGCATTTTCCCAAGCCCGATTCCTAGTGATCCTTCCCTGATCATTATGGCCCGGGAACAGACCCCCGAAAATTTGAAGGACACCTTGGGTTCGACCTAGGGTTCAGCCCCGACCTTTTTCGGGGAATTATGAGAGTCGTCAATTGCACTTCAAATAAGATGGAAGTGTCTTTAAATGAGTTTTTAAGACTTTTTTGTTCTGGAAGTTTTTCTTTTATCCTTTTTTCGGCTTTTTATGAAAATTTTGTCCCCGACAGAGGAGTCTGTCCCCGACATTTTTTAAATTTGTCCAGCCATCCCCGACAAATTTGGTCGGGGAATTTTGTCCCCGTTCCCCGACATTCTGTCCCGAAGGGTCGGGGCTGAACCCTAGTTCGACCTTAAGGCCCTGATCGGGGCCTTATAACAAACATATTTTCGCTAATCGAAGCACGGTGTTTCTATTTTTCAATCAGTCTTAAAGGTGTTGGTTCTATTAGAGGGTGTGCTTTTATTAGAGGAAATACGGTATAATGGGTGGTCTCTATTTCGGAATTGATCGGTAGATTAATTTCATAATCAGTCCAACTGATCAGTGATGGAGACGGATAGTTGGATCGGCACTGTTAATCAAACTACCATCATTTGGCAGGACACGTACAAGTTGAAGACCACTGAGTTGGCCAATGGCTTTGTTGACGGCGAAAATGTGGCAAAAGCGCTAAGTGCCCACGACTGTTTTGAGATTGGACGAGCTGCGTACAACCAAAAGGTGCAAGGACGGGGAAAATATGATGCTCAGGAAACTCTTGGACAAATAAGGACAGGATAAGGACAAGATTCCAGAACAGCCACGAAATCACAGAATCCTTGAGAGGCTCGAGTTTTTGGAAACAAGAGTACTGTTTTTGATCAGTCCGGCAAGAACAAGATTCGAGAGTATCAGTGAAAAAAGGCTTCGAGTACTCCATCAATGAGAAGACGCGTGAAGTTTCGAGCATTTGAAACAATGAAAAGATTCTCAAGAGCATACATGAACAAGGGGGGGGGGGGGGGTCAAAACCCTCTTTTTTTTTGCGGCGAGTTTTTTCAAAAAAAAAAAAAAAAAAACGGGGATTGCGGGGGTCCGGGAAAATTTTGTAATTCTTAATGCGATTTTTTAACAGATTTTGTCCAAAAAATGATCAAGTTTACAGCTTTTGGCTAATTTTTTTAAGAAAAAGTAGGAGTTTTTGGGGGCCAGCGGTGCCGATCGGCGCCGCCGAAGGAAAATTTTAAGTATTTTAATGAAATTTGATAAGAAATTTGTTCAATTTTAAAATTTTTCCCCTTCGCTACGACCCCCCGAGCCTCCCCCCCCTTCGCCGGCGACCCCCCCCCCCCTTTTTTTTATGTATGCTCAAGAGAATCGAGCATTGGAAAAAGGTAGGGGTTCTTCGAGAATTCCATCGTGAGTGTGTCGAGCATTGTAACGAAACGATTTTCGAGCAGTTCCGCAAGGACATAAGGTTGAGTTTTGAAACTAAGACGTAATCCTGGAACCGTATAAAAAAGAGACCAATGTCAGCCAAACATCGAGTTGTCTCGAGCCCAAAACGGTATCCAATTCATGTTCAGGACTACTACTACACGTTGGTATGGATGCAAGAGGCGTTGGACCGGAACCCTACCGCTTGGCTCGAGGCGGAGATTCTCGAGTACTTGGCGTACGCACTCTATCAGCAGGGCAACCATAAGTGGGCATTGGCCACCACCAAGCGGCTGATCAAATTGGCACCTGACCATCCGCGTGCCGCTGGTATGCCAGGGCATAACCCTTGATCCCGGCATTTGTCAGATTTTTGGTCGGAAAATGCCGAATTTATGTTCCTTTTCCCGCACAGGCAATGTCAAATGGTATGAGGAGAATCTGACGGCAGAGGAGTTGGCCAGCATGGATGAGTTGCCAGAAATTCAAAATGTGCACAAACGGCACAACGATATTCCCGAACGGGACGCTTTTGAACGGTAGGGCTATACGGTAGAAGTACTGTTCCAAACATTGGCATTTCCCTTTTTCAGTTTGTGCCGTGGCGAGTTCGAATTTCCGCCCGAAAATACCTCCAAGCTTCATTGTTACTTCAAGCGGGACAAGGTGGGACAATAATAGAGTATGGGAAGGGCATAAAGCATTAAATTTATACAACCCGACCAAAAATAATTATCGTGTAGGATTCTGACAAAACCCGGATCAGTGCCGAATCAGTACAATCGGTGGTCTCGAATGGTCCCGATCGGGCGATTTTCGGAGCACTACCGATGGTTAAACGAGACACTCATTAGTTTCTACCTGAGCCAAACAGTCGAGATTCCCATCAATTCTGATTGGGTCTCATAATCGACGGGTTTTGGTCAATATCTGTGGCATAAATTTTGGTTAATTTCTTTTAATCAAATGGCAATAATTCTGATCAATAGGGTGAGGATTTTTAGTGGCAAAAAACTCCAAAATAATTAACTAAATAGTGAGAAAAAAACGGCAAAATAGTGACAAAAATAGTGGCGAAAAAGTTCCAAATTTAGCGATGTAATTTTTTAAATAACTGTTTTTTAATTTGAAAAATAATTTAAAATAAAGCAAACAATTTTTATTCACTGGTTGCAGTTACAAATAAGATACATTTCAAAATTTGTGGGGGTAAAAGACATACGATTATCAGCTTCTTAGGGGTATATTTTTCTGAAATTTTTTTTGGTCGATTCTTAGGGGTGTATTTTTTGTTTTTATTGCAGTTTTGTTAATAAATTTTGGAAAAATCGCGAAATAATGGCAAAAATAATGACGAAACGCCAAAATAGTGGCAAAAAATTATTTTAGTGGCCAACTTCCAAAATAATTTTTTTTAGTGGCTAAGCTCCAAAATAGTAGTGTGCGGCACGGTATCGGTATACCGCGGTATTTTTCGGTATACCGTTCGGTATTTTTTCGGTATATACCGTTCGGGATACCGACCGAAATATTTTGGGGATTTCGGTATTTTTTCGGTAGGTATCGGTATTTTTCGGTATATACCGTTCGGGATACCGACCGAAAACAAATTTGAAAAATCGCGAAATAGTGGCAAAAATAATGACGAAACGCCAAAATAGTGACAAAAAATTATTTTAGTGGCCAACTTCCAAAATAATTTTTTTTATTGGCTAAGCTCCAAAATAGTGATTCCTAGTGATGAATAGTGGCGTTAAAACGAAGAATTTCCGAGCTAAAAATGTGTTTTTCGTGCATTTCTCGTCAAAATAAAGCCGCAGAAAAAATAGTTAAAAAACTAAGAATCCTCACCCTACTGATCAATGCCTTAAGGACCGGGATTTTTCCATAAGTATAAAATTATATATACAAATTTGCACCTTTTTCAGCCGTATTTGAAGTTGGCACCGCACAAAGTTGAAATTGTTCACTACGAACCGCTGGTGGTTGTGTTCCGCAAAGTGATCAGTGACCAGGAAATTGCCATTGTCAAACAACTTGCCACCCCGAGGGTAACATGGGCCAATTATCAGCAGAAAAAGAGAAATCCCTAACAAAATGTCGAACCTTTCATGCCTCAAAGATTTAGGGACACAACAAGACTGATCGGGACCAAATCCTGAGAGGCATTCCAACACACTTTTTGTCTAATCAAAAAAACTCTAAATTTTTCGCCCAAATTAATGTCAAATTGTTTTGAGGATTCTATTGAAAGGATTAACATAGCTCCTTAGAGTTAAAGTATTATGAATCTTTTTTCTACAAATTCGAACAAAAATTGGTAAAGACCCAATAGGACCAAAAAAGAAAGCCATATTAAAAGTCAGAGAATTGGCATCCCAATTTTCGTGGGTAAATCACAGTGCTTCTGAAGTCTCGGCTCGGTCTAGAGCTTTCTCAGGATCAAATCTCGGTCCCGGGAGATTTTCAGTCTCGAGCTACACTAGTAAATTTGTCTTTTTGTCTTTTCCTACAGAATAAGTTATGTTGTAAAGCTGATTTTAGGATTTTTTTGGGCCGTAGTTTTCAATGGATTCCGACAAATTCGAACCAATTTTTCAGCTCCGTCGCGCGACGGTGCAAAACGCGCGCACCGGCGCATTGGAATTCGCATCATACCGCATCAGCAAATCCGCATGGCTGAAGGGCGAAGAGCACGCGGCAATTGCGCGCATTAACCGACGAATTCACGTGGGGGCAAAATGCCAAACAAAAAATAAATTCAAAAAAATAATTAGACACTAAATTCAATTAATTGCTGCACCATGTGTAGGAAATGACCAATTTGGACATGGAGTCGGCGGAAGAGCTCCAAGTGGCCAATTACGGCATTGGTGGACACTACGACCCACACTTCGATTTTGCGAGGGTCGGAAAAGTGTAAAATTAATAAATGTTTTTTCCAATTTTAGCGTGGCGAATCGAATCCTTACAAAGGGAAGGGCAATCGCATTGCCACCGTGTTGTTCTATGTACGTTTTTACAAAAGATTGGTTGGTCAAGCTTGGGTAGAGCTGTACTCGAATTTGGGTACACATCACTTCAGTGTCGCACGTTTCAGTGCCAGCCGAACTTTTTGTTCATAACTTTTTTTATACCTTGATGCAACTCTATAAATCAAAAATGCCGAATCAATTAGGCTCTGATTCAGAGTCTGGAAAGTTTTATGAAAATTTTTCCTAATTAATTTTTCAGATGTCACAGCCGAAGAAGGGCGGTCTGACGGTGTACACGGACTTGGAGACGGGCGTGCCGCCGACTATTCATGACGCACTGTTCTGGTACAACTTGGAGCGCGACGGCGAGGGCGACATGCGCACGAGACATGTAATTTTGTTCGAGCTTGGGACCATGAGATTTCCAATACTCGAGACCGAACCCGCGATTGACCTCTGTAATAGGTGACCAAGCCGAGACAAAAAAAAACACCCTAAGAATTTTATCAGCCCGGTAATTATACCAGGGCCATGCACGGCATTTTTTTTGCCATTTGGTCCATTCGGCTTGTCTGGATTCGAACTGTCGGAAACCCTGAAGGGCACATTCCTTTGCTTTTGATGTTGCCGCTTTGGCCCTGTTTTTAGGCCGCTTGTCCGGTGCTGTCAGGCGTCAAATGGGTGTCCAACAAATGGATCCACGAAAAGGGCCAAGAGTTCATCAGGCCATGTGCGCTGAAGCAGGGCGTCAACGAACAATTTGTGGGCGACACGCGGCCTCTCTGAAGGACAACGGTTAAGCTGTGGTGAGAAATTGGGGACAATGTCGCACGGATGGACAAATGGTCAACCGAGAAAAGTGATGTGTCACAATGTCCTTGGGACAAATGGTCAAAATGTTTTTCCTGCGGACAAATAGTTAAATAGTGAAGGTGGCGCCTGTCCTTTCGTTGTTTGAAAACTCGAGAATTTATTATGATACCAAAGGGGTAAAATTTCTTAATAAGTCATCCAGTACTGAATCTCGAACTCGAGGATTATGAAAGGATTTTTTATTTGGCATACCCGTTCTATTTTTGTTAGAAAAATGGGAGGGCTTAGGGCAGCTAGCTTCAAAAATACCGACAAATTTGTTTTGTTTTTTTTTTGTGGCAAATTGTATTCGAAAGGACAGAATGTTTATCAGGGAGCCGATTTCTGATTTGAAAAATCAGTATTCCGATGCCCAAATTTTTTTTCTGAGATTGGAAAACCGGAAATTGGCTCAATCCCTGGGCGTCTATTGCGTCAAAAATGCGTCACTTTTTTGTTAAATTATATAAAAAAGATAATTACATACATTCGTCTCAATATACCAGAGTTCCCATTTGTTTTTATTTTTAAGAAATGTTCTTATTTCAGCCTTCTGTTCTTATTTTGTTCTTATTTGTTTAGAAAATAAGAAAATATTACCTATTTTTTGCAATTTATTGTAGCGATTTCTTTATTATTTTCAAAATTTTCCCGGCGGCGCCTGTCGGCACCGCCATATACTCAAGCCTTTTGAAACTTTTCAAAATAAGACTCAAAATTGACCATTTTTGGGGAAAATCTGTTAGCGAATTCAATCAAAATTTTTCCCGGTGGCGCCTATCGGCACCACCGACTCTCCTTTTTCGAAATAAAAATGAAGTCTTATTTCAAAGCCTAACAGCTAAAAAAAAAATACTGCCATAGAGAACAAATATGCTGCAAACAGTTATTTTGTTGAATAAAAATGATTTTAAGCTTTGGAATGGCGTTTAAAAAAATGTTCTTATTTTTGACCTTTGGAGTTCTTATTTCGGAAAATTTTCGATGGGAACTCTGCAATATACCCCCATTTGATGTGACCAAAAATTCCATATTTTCGGGTTTCCTCATTCATATTTCTGCATGTTTCTATTTAATAGTCTGAATAGTTTTTTGTTTGTTTTCTTTCACCATTTTGTCATTTGTTTGTTTGTTTAATAATATGAAATTATAAAATTTATTTGGCGGCACTACCGTAATCGATCAGTGAGAAAATTGATCAATGATCAAATTGGTCAATGAGCAAATTGATCAGTGAGAATCATTTCGTAGGCATCGTGAAGATTTATATTAGCCATTAGAATTTTGAAAAATTCCGGATCAGAAATCGGCACTCGCACCCGGACAATCTTTCTGTCGGTCGTCTGATCCCGAAGCTTTTTTCAAAAATCCTTCCAAAAAACCCAGGTCAGGGTCCCGAAAAGTCGGACAAGGTCTGGTGTTTTCGTAGTGATAATTATTAGAGGTGCGCCGTGACTGATAAAACCCGTGAAGCGTGAACCGTGACCGTGAATTGACCCCGTGAACCGTGACCGTGACCGTGAACTGACCCCGTGAACCGTGACCGTGACCGTGATAGAAAAAACCCGTGAAATTCACGGTAACCGTGACCGTGAACCGTGAATTTTTTTTAAATTCTGATTTTTAAATTTTTTTTTTTGATTTTTTTTTTAATTTAAATTCTGGCTTTTTAATAATTTTTTTATTAATTTTTTAGGGGTAAATTGAATAGGTGGGGGGATTACTGGGCCCAACCAATTTAGAAAAAAATTCTTTGACTTTTGACACTGGTTGTAGGGGTACAAAAAATTGGGGACAAGTTTTTTAGATGGTCGGAAATTTTTTTTTTTTCTCCCAAAAAAAGTGTTTATGCCTGAAGATAAGTCATGACTTCATTAACAAATTTATTTATTTGAGAATCAGCAATTCGACTGAATTTTAATAGCAAATTTGCACAAAAAACAAATTTTGATATAGATTTTCGGAATTTCAGAAACCTTGATGAGGGAATGGAAGCCGGCGGTGCCATAGGCGCCGCCGGGCAAAAATTAGAAAATCTGGGTGTGATTTATTAACAGATTTCACCAAAAACTGGTTAATTTTGGAGGTTTTTCGAGGTAAATTGCGAAAAATTTAAGTTAAAAGCAGAGACTCCCATCGAAAATTTTCCGAAATAAGGACATGGCTTGTTAAAAATAAGGATTTGGGGTCAAAAATAAGGATATTTTTTTAAATGCGATTCCAAATTTCTTTAAAATAGCATTCTATTTAAAAAATCAACTGTTTTCAGCCATTTTAGTTCCCTATGACAGTATTTTTAGCTTTTTGAAATGACTTTTTCATTTTAAATTATGAATATGGAAGGGTCGGTCGGTGGTGCCGCTAGGCGCCACCGGGAAAATTTTTAAAACTTATGGTCCATTTGTTAACAGATTTTCTCAAAAATGGTAAATTTTGTGTCCCTATTTTCAAAAGGATTGATTGTTCGGCGGTGTCGCTAGGCGCCGCCGGAAAAATTTTTAAAAAATGAAATTTACAAAGAGAAATTGTCAAAAAAAATTGCAATATTAATTATAATAATGATTGGATCTCTTTATTTTCAAAATTTCGTTTAAACAAAATGATTTTTGGAAAAAGCAATTTAAAAACTAAAATTTCCTGCCATGAGCGGGGGCGGACTTAACACAAAATTTTCAATTTTGTCTCCTGCATTCCCTTTTTCCTAATTTCTTTCAGCAATTATTCTTGGAAAATAAAATCCCGCAAATTTTCCGATTTTATCCAGTGTAAAATTTTCACGGTAAAACCGTGAATAGAGCCCGTGAACCGTGACCGTGACCGTGACAGAAAAAACCCGTGAAATTCACGGTAACCGTGACCGTGACCGTGAATCACGACGCACCTCTAATAATTATGAGAAACGGTCTGGCCTTTTGGTAGTGATCATGAGGTATTGCTTTTACGAACTTATTTCGGGTTAATAATAGTAGTCAGCCTGTTCTGCTTGGTTAACCGGTCCGCTGTTTTGTTTGGTAACTGATCCACATTTTCGGTTTGGTTGATTAACCGGTCGTCCTGTTTTGTTTAGTTCGGTTAAACGGCCTGCCTGTTTGTTCGGTTGGTTGGTTAACCGGTCGGCTAGTTTTGTTTGGTTGGTTAACCGTCGCCTGTTTTGTTTGGTTTGGTTCAGTTAACCGTCGCCTGTTTTGTTTAGGTTTGGTTCAGTTAACCGTCGCCTGTTTTGTTTAGGTTTGGTTCGGTTAACCGTCGCCTGTTTTGTTTAGGTTTGGTTCAGTTAACCGTCGCCCGTTTTGTTTAGGTTTGGTTCAGTTAACCGTCGCCTGTTTTGTTTGGTTTGGTTCAGTTAACCGTCGCCTGTTTTGTTTGGTTTGGTTCGGTTAACCGTCGCCTGTTTGTTTGGTTCGGTTAACCGGTTCACCTGTTTGTTCGGTTAGTTGGTTAACCGGTCGGCTGGTTTTGTTTGGTTTGGTTCGGTAACCGTCGCCTGTTTTGCTTGGGTTGATTAACCGTCGCCTGTTTTGCTTGGTTTGGGTAACTGATCCACATGTTTGGTTTGGTTAACCGGCTCGCGTTTGTTTGTTTGGTTAACCGTCCGGCCTGTTTATTCGGTTGGTTGGTTAACCGGTCGGCCTATTTTGTTTCGGTTTGCTAGTTTTTGATTGGGCTCGAAGCCCTCGCCAAGCTCTTCCTCAAACAAAAAAAACATAGTGTGGACATATTTATCGAATCAAAACTCTGAAAAACATTATTGAAAGGTGGATTATAAATCCCAAAAAAGGACTGCCCTCCCCATTCAGACAAATATATGAAATAGACAATAAAAATGAACGAAAAAAGAAAAATTCTGAAATTGGCGCAATCAAAGGGTTACCAAACGTATGAATAGGACAACACACACAATGTTAGGCAAAAAAAGATCAGTAAAAATTGATCAGTCAGTCAGTCAGTCGTCCTCAAAGTTATGTTTGCCGCCCAATTTCTTCGATCGCCCTTTGGATCGGCTGATGTTCCGCTGCTTCTGTTGCTCACCAAATTGACTTTGCTTAACCAATGAATAAGATTTTTTGGCACATTAATTTTATAGGACATGGAAATGGCACCATCACCCCACTCTGACAGTATCGAACATACACTCAATTAGGCCCACTCCAAAATGAAAAAACAATAATTTTAAGAGAAATTGGGCAAATAAATTGAAACCCATTTTTTACTGCTTTTCTGGTTTATTTTCAGCTGCGCTTTCCTTAAAGTAACAAATTTTATGGCAAAGACCAACAAAAGGGGTTTCGCTTCGATTTTTTTTTTGTTTATCAGCTTGAATTGATCCGATTTAACCCGCCATCTTCAACCAGACAACATGATCATTTCTCAAAAGGGAATGGCGTTTCCTATCTTGGTTAGTCGAATAATGGTAATGGTGGACTGACCCGTTCCGACTTCTGTGCCTTGGTCAACTTCTGTGGCTGTTCATCAACATTCAGAACGGGACCCAGGTCGAACAGTTCACGCACAACCTCATTGCTGGTCAAATGCCGGTTAAGATCACTCTGTGCAAAAAAAAAACGTTACAAGTACATGAAAAGATATGAATTCCAAGAGATTTACGATTTAAATAAGGAAAAGACAAACAAAACTTGAAACTTTGATATAATAAAGAACTTTAGTTGAGCTCTTCTAATGAGAGCTTACCGCCCGACCATGGCTGGGTAAAATTTCGTTCCGCGTTCTAAGATTTCGGCTTTTTGCGGTTCGAAAAAGTTTTAATTTGTTAGGGTTCTTCGTTGAGTTTCGCCCAGCCCAGTGCCAAATGCATCCCAAAAGGTCGCCGAGACATAAGGTAACCGAAAAATAAAATGCCGAAAATCTTATTTTTTCAAAAAACTAAATATTTTCATCCAAAAAAAAAAACTTTTTGTAAGCTTGTTAGACTGTTTTTTCGGTGACATTTTGTCACGTCGACCGTTTCGTCCTGCTGCGGCGCAATCCGGCCGCCTGTCTGTCAATCTGTCAAACGAACTCACTCGCAACAGTTGGCACAACGCGTCGTACAACAGTTTGGCATGGCATCCGTCCACCGCGAGTGTCTCACGCTGACGGTTGAAGCGGACGAGCGTCTGCTGTTGTACAACACCAGCAGCAGCGTCGTCGCCGCCATTGGTCAGCACGTCGTTCAGCTGGCGGAAGGTCATCCGTTGCAATTTTTTGTCACGCTTGGCGCGCTGTTTTGACGAGTCGAGTGCCAAGTCGGCAAGCAGTCCGGCAATGTGGGCATGGTTTCTAACAAATCATAATGCATTTCAATAAAAACTTGGTATGTTTTTTCATTAATTACTAGTAAATCACCTTATATATTATTTGAGAAAATCAAAAAGAGGTCTGTAAAAATGTTATTTTTTAAGAGGGTCTGTAAAAATGATGTTTTAAAAAAAGAGGGGTCACAATTTATGGGACAATTACTATTCGTATTATGGTCTTCGTCCCACATTTGTAAATAATAAAAAAAATTTTTTTTTTTTGCCTGAATCGAAAATCGTCGCCCAAATCTCTCAACGCGAATTTCGAACAGTGCGCACAGCGCTTCGCCCGTGGAAATGCGCGCCTCAACAGTGGTGGAGGCGAGGAAAGCGCACAGTTTTGGTTGCACCTCATCAATGGTGGATGAGATGAAGGCGGGTTCAAACTGAAGGCAATTAATTAGTCAAATAATTAGGCAATTAATTGCAAATTAAATCATGTTTGAGGGGGGGGGGGGGGAGAGGGGAATTATTAAACTGTTTGAAAATCAGACCCTCTCCAAAAGTAGTGCCCACGAGGCAATTGCCGACGAAAACAGTGAAGTGCCATCGGTGCCGCTCGGTCGCATGCCCACCCACACATTTCTCAATGTTTGTAATGCCGAAAAACGATGGCCTCGACTCTGTGAAAAAAATTTTTCGATTTAAAAAAAAATTCTATTAGTCTACCTCAACACTCAAATACACGCAAATGCCAATTGCTTGGGCGCAAGCGGCACGCACCGATTCACCGGCAGTACCATCCGCGCACAGTTGGCACATTGCCTCAACAATGGTACAAATTTCGCCTTCAATGTCAACACCTGTTGGAAGATAATTAAAAAAAAAAAAATTTTTTTCGGGCGAAAAAATATAGGGTTTTTATCAGGTCTTAATTTTTCAGTTTTTTGTTAAAACTATTACAAAAAATAATCAATTTACAAAAGAACAAATAGTGACAAATGTTGCCAACTTTCCTTGGCTAAAAACCAAAAAATTAGAAAACTTTTTCTTTTTTTTTGAATATGTTCATTTTTGGGCATTTTAAATGGGATTTGTTGGCATTTTGCATGACCTACCCAACTGAACGCTGATTAGTGCGGCCAATGAACAGGCGCGTATCGCCTCCTCAGGTGTCCGTTTTAAATTTTTCTCCATAATTTCAGCGATGGCACAACGGCATTTGTCACTAGACAAATTTTTATGCAAATTTTAGAGATTATTTACCCAACTCATCGACAAACTTACACATTGTCAGGAATCCAATGTTTGTGCAGCGTCATCAAAATGTTGTCCAAAGCCTTTGATCGGGTGGTCACTCTGATGTTGAAAAAATGTAAAAACAATGCCAAAAAATCGGGTTTTTTCGACTTTTCGAGTTCGAATCAAGGGTCAAGGATTTATAGAATTTATAAGAGTTCAATTTTCATAAAAAAATAACAACCGTTTGTCCTGCGCATTCTCCACTTGGTCACCAAATGTGTTGACCATGCCCAATTCAATGTTTTCATCATCTGCCGGGTTTGAGGAATTAAAAAAAGGAACTATTGTTGAGACCTAGCACAAAAAAAAATTAAAAAAATCACTGAATTTTTGTTTTCGGGAATTACTTTTAACCGAATTTGATTTTTCCGCGTTATTTAATCAAAGCTTCAATGACTATTTGTTAATGGTACCGGAATCACCGCCAATGTCAGCGCCACCCGTCATCGACGAGTGCAAACTTTCAAGCTCGTCCAATTCACTGCCCACTTCCAATCGTTCACCACGGCCACACACCGAACCACCGCTTCCTAAACGAATTTTTAGGGAAATTTAGCTCGAAATCAGGGACCTAAATTGATGGAGTACCGTTGATTTTGTACCATTTTTTAATTTTTCAGAGCCCTCCTGTTTTTTTTGCCAAAAATTGATTTTTTCAAATAATTGAAAGAAACCTTTTGCATTAGCAGCGGACAAAGCAGATGCGGTCGGCAATGCCAACGACACTTTGTTGGTGTTCCTTTTCTTTCCCATTTTTTGCACTCCTTTTTGGAATAAATTCGTCACTGTTATGTTGTCGAGTTTGTTAAGCAATTCCTCCTTCGATAGACAACAACACTACTTTATATCAAAAGTTGTCGTTAAATAGGGATTGTTGTTATTGTTTCTTGCACGATGGTGGCGTTTTTTTCGTGAAAAATCAATCAAATTTTTTATTTTTTTATCACAAAAGCGACGGGTAGGCAATAAATGAGTTGTCAATTTGATGGCGGAAGAAGATTTCTTCAGCAATTCGTTGTTGTCGGAGCACATAAATTTTTATTGAAAAATTTTGCTTTTTGTTGAAGAAGAGAATGGCACTCTTCTCAATGGAATACGGCTTAATTTATTTATTTATTTTTTCAAATTTTGATATTTTCAACTGCACGATACAAATGTCCAATTTATGCAATCTCTGGGGCTATTATGAAATATATACAAACATTTGACTGGCGAAAAATTGGCCAGAAATTACATAATTAGCAACTGGTCCCATCGGAAGGAAACAAATGGTATATTAATTTCGAAAGATCTTTTAAATTTGCAAAAAATTATTTCGAAACTTCCATGGCGTAATGACAAAGAAATCATTTTTGCAAAAACCAAATTTGTTTTTGCCTACAGGCTATTTCTCTTTTCTCCTTCCATTCCCATTTCCCTGAAAATTTTCTCTCCTTTATCCAATTTGTAAAACGAATTTCCAGCCAATTTTGCCCATTATTAGATAAGAAATTTCCCACCAAAACAATCATTGTGCCACCCAGTAATTACCTAATTAATGTTCACTTGGATGGCAGCAAAGCGTTGGCTGTTGCGTCGGCTCACCTTAATTTTGGATCTGTCTCGACAATTTTTGTAACAAAAATCTTTTAGATTTTTAAAATAATGGAAATTTTTTCTAGGCCTCGCCAAGGCTCCCGGCGGTTGGCCTTCGTCGGCTGTGCCTGCTTTGTGCTGTTTTTCTATACGATGCTGTTCGGGTGGCCCGGCCTCAACATGTACAGCAAACAACCGGCCAGTGAACATTGTGTGGCCGACTATATGATCAGGTCCTCTCGCCATGTCATTTGTCCGTTTCTTAGGAAATTGTAACAATTTAAGTTTTTGATTATGATATTTCTGGGGGAATTATTTGCAGGCTCTGCTTCTACTTTTCTTAAGTTTCGATCCTACATTTTTTTTGTTAGAATCCAGTCACGGGGTTCGATATTTGTCAAAAGGAATGCCATAATTATAACACGTATAACTCCTAGATAATTGAGTTTTGCACAACCGATTTTTTGAAAAGTTATAATTTTTAAGGAAAGGCATATCCCATCCGTTGGTAAATGGCGCAGCGGAGGACGGTGGTTATTGGCGAGGTGGGTTGAGCAAAACGACGGTCATGAATGGACATTTTGATAAATCCATTTTTTTGTAATCAGAAAATCGTGTCGCTTTTGCTGGCAATGGCTTTCTGGGCATTGACATGGCATCCGACCGGCGGTTGGTGCTGTTGGCCAACGAAAGTGGCCGTTCCCATTTGCACACCGGATTTTACCCATTGGCATGTCATTTAAATCGAAATTTTTTAATGGGAAAATAACAAATTTTTACTTTTTATGGGGGGGAGGGAGGAGGAAGAGAAGGGCAATGGCACAAAACGTTTATCAATTTTTGGAGTGTAATAAATAATTTTAGAGGTTTTTTTCGTTTGAAAAAATGGGCATGGAATGACACTGACAAACAAACATTTAAAAAGTGCCAAAAATATTATAAAAAGCAAAAGAAATTTCAAAAAAGTTTGGTAGAGATATTAACTTTTTCATCTTTTAATGTTTTTATGGGACTGTTCAGGTGGACGTCCAAATGCCGTTGGCTACCCAACAAGACTCTGTGGTGTTTGCCGACCCGGTGGACGGTGTTGCACGGTCGGTGTACTGCTCCAAAGTGGTGGGTTTATTAAATTTTGGTAAAATTAAAAAAAAATAACCAAAAACCATTATTAGGCCGACAAATGCGTGTGCATCAGTCAAACAGTGTACGCGCATCGGACACGGCCCGAATTGATGGTCCAAGACGTGCACATCATCAACCCATCGGTTGGTCAGTTGTGCCTTGAAAACCGCTACTTTTAACAATTAATTTTTATCTAAAATTTTTTTTTTTTGCGGTTTATCTAAAAAATATTGAAATTTCCGAATAAATTAATTAAATGACTGATTTTTATTGTTTTTTCAAGGCCAGTTCCTTTTCCGTAACATTTGCTCGTCGTCGACCTGATTGGCAGGAACAGAAAAAGAGGTAAAACTTGAGACGGGGGACGGAAAATAATGATTTTTTTTTTTAAATTTTAGCTCTGCTCAGTCCCCTGTGTTCACCAAACTGTTCAACATGGGCACCAAAAGTATGCTGGTGGCCATTCAATGCTCTGCAATACCAACAAAAACTGTTGCCATTCGGCCGAAAGTGTATAGTTTTTTTTTTAATATATATTTGAGTTCTGTTGGATTTTTTTTTTTTGTTACTCTGAAATGGTTAATTGTAAGACCAATAATTTAGTATGACCACGGTTATAGGGACACTGCTCTGCTGAATTAGGCGTGCAGAAATTCATTCCCAGAAAAGTTGATTTTTTTTTCATAAATTGTTTTGGATTTTTTTTAGGATTTTGGAAAAATTTCTTGCTAAATTTTTTTGTAAAAAGTAATAAGAACTTGCAAAATTTTATATTAAAAAATCAGAGGCGAAGGGACAGAAATTATGTGTATTACATCTGCTCAGGCTTGCTTATGAGTAAAAACTGCTATTTTTAAGGGGATGTGGGGGGGGGGGGGCGGCGGCGTACATACTCCTCGTCTCGTGAACCGTCCGTCCTTGAGATACTGTGTGTAGTTGCATTGCTGTGTTTGTCCCACCCATTCACGCGCCATTCCATTTTGCAGCGAGGAGTCTTTCCGCTTCATTTGTGCCGTGGACACGAACAGCGCCACTCCGGCCGTAGCAGCAGCAGTTGATGCAGCGGCGGCGCCACGTGGTGGTGGTGCCGCACCGGCGCCAACAGCGATTGAAACGGTGCAGGTGGTGGTGAAGCGATTGTCCGCAACATTTGCCCGTCTGTACGCACAGAGTTCGGACCTTTTGGACCAGGAGCATGCGTTGGCATGGAAAGAGGTGGGCCTCGAGCGGAGCCGGGATTTGGTGGCTGATGATTGGCTTTAAATGGTCATTAAACAAGAAAAAAATGAAGATTTGCTAGCTTCCTAATTGGATTTTTTCAAATGGGACCCGGGAAACCCGAATCAAATCCCTACACGGGGAATCCCGGTCGTCCCATCTCGTGTGGACAAGGGATAGGGTTAATACCGGCCATTATTTCAAAATTAGAAAAAAAAAATCAAAGCCGCGATGAACCTTCTTACCAACATTAATTCTTCCCTTTTAAGCCATGATTGAAATGGGCAAAAAATGGTATTGTAAAACTGTTAAAAAGAAGCCAATCATTTCTAAATCTCCTTCTGTTTTTTCAAATATTACTGGAATCGTCGTATAACCAATATTTTACCATCTTTTGCAATTTAATTTTTTTTTTTTTAATAATTTGGCTATGTTTTTCAGCTCAATTCGGCCACTTTTCACATTTCTCATTCGAAGGCACCGAATGCGTTGAATCAGGCAAAACTTAAAATAAAATGATTCATAAAAATTCAAATTATCCCTCCCTCGCTCCCGTCCGCCTAATTTCGGCATTTTCAGGCACAAATTGACACGGTTCGGCACGCTTTGCTTAGCACAGTGAGGGCGACACTGTTGGAGAATGGCACAGGGACCACTAAAACAACAGCGGCGCAACCAGCCGAAGACCAGCAAAAGGTTTGCTAAAAACTGTTTAGTGTTGTGTCCCCGGGTTTGAGGCTTTAAGCCATTTTGAATTACCGGTTATTAGGAGAGGAATTGATTAAAGGTGTCGTGGATGGGATGGTAGGGGAAATCCTAACTTAGGATTAGCTTAGGAAATTGGTTGACCACGAATTAAGTTTGACCAAAAGCTTTTATTTCCAAAGGCGAAGTTGAGATAAGGCGAACTTTATTGGAAATTAGCAGCAAATAGGAAGAAGTGAAACGGAGCGAGGCGATCAAAAGGCAGTAGAAAACGAAGAAAAAGAAGAAGTGATTTTTGGAAAGAAGGGGGGGGGGGAGTCGGGGAACCGCGAAAGAGAGGTGGCGGTAACACCTGCCATTGGGGCCAATTCAAAGGCAAAATGGGCGGGGATTGACAATAAGAACGGCGAGGTGATTCACTCGGGTCCGAAAATGACCGTTCATTTTTCGGAACGCGACACTCCGGCCGGACGACGGGAATGAGGGTAATTTGGCGAATTGAAGGGAGGAGGGGCACATGGGATATAGGCAAAGGAACTCAGTGGGAAAAGCGGACGGATTGGAGGCCCATAGGGGAAAGAGATAGAATTTAAAGGAATTGGTTGTCTAATCGAAATTTGTTTATCCGCCATTTTCCTCTTTCTCTGAATTGGGCCTTTTCTTTCGTTGCCGTGTTGACGATCTCGGTTCCAATGCGGCACGAATTTGATCAATGCCGCCGGAACGGGGCGTGGCACGTGCAGGCGACGTGCAAGCGGCATGTAAATTTTGCGATGGACCCGAGGAGCAGAGGGGTTAACAGGAGGAAATGAACGCTTCAATATTTTGACCTGAGCGGTAGGGGAGGGCATTTCTGATGGTGGACAAGACTGAGGCCGGACTGACGGTGCCTGAGAGAAGTGAACACGGGGGTGCTGCTTCCCTTCCGGGGTGGAAGAGCGGATGGTGAGGGGGGAAGAGAGGGATTTATTTTTGATCGGGATGGGGTCGTTCGTTTCGGGTTCGATTGGTTGGGCAACGGAATCGGAAATTGGCACATTGTCGGGAAAAGAAGATTCGGTCGTCGCCAAAATTTGGGAAGGGACGATAGCATTTTGATCAGTTTTCGATGTATTTGACGATTCCATTGAAGTGGCAATTTGGAGATGGGAAAGAACTTGGTTAAGGGATTGTTTGGGTAATTTAGGACTCTGACGGTGGTTCATTCTGTAATTAAATAGTTCAATTGATAGCGGAGAAGGGTGTGGGAGCAAAAGAGGCAGGCGTTCACGCGGTTATGCGACGCGGAGGGTCAGATCTTTTAAGTAATTCTGAAACGGTCGATCGTATTTCGCTCAATTCGATCGGAGGTTGTGGGTCAGTGGTTTGATGCGGATGGATGGTGGGTGACGAAGCGCAGGGAAATGAACGGCATATTGAAATGATCAATTTGAGAAAGACGAGAAAAAGGATCAGGGCAAGGCACCCGGTTAAGTAGAGAAATGGGTTCGTTTCCGCTTCACCATTTTTGAACCATTCCGCCAAGGCGTCGAAACCAAGGTAAAGGGCCATCGAGGATAAAACGGGAAAGCCATGGGTAATGACCGGTTTCCCAAAGCGGCGAAGAGGGCCAGCACCAGCTTTGCCGTTTTTGAAGGAACCCTTAGGGCGACATTCCATTGGACTGAGAAGAAGGAAGAGGCATAGTAAGGTGATCACTGATGGCGGCGGGATCCAATTTGTCTTTTTCTTGGGGCGGTTAAGGAGGCACTTGGTAACCAACCAAGCGATTAGTGCCATAATGGGGAATGCTAAGATAACGGGGCCATAAGGAAATGATGGGTAGCTTTGGGTGATTGGGAGGGTTAATTCAATAGAAAATAATTCCAATGAAACAATGCTTCCCATTGAAATACTTATCTGGAAATTTGATCAGAATTTTAAGGGTTTGATTAGGCACATTGCTACCAAGGAAAAGAGGGAATGAATGAGAATTTTACGAGAGAGCTTTTATAAGGGATAAAGTGAGATGAATGGGGATGAGTGGGTGGAGTCGTCCAATGGTTTGCAACTAGCGCCCTCCACCGCGCCTTTGTAATATGTGGCAGAAGAAACGAAGGGGGGGGGGTAAATGGCTTTTATGTTACGGGTTGAAAGAGCTTTTCAATTCTGTTGCGTCGGTGGGTGTTTTGCCCAGCGGCGGTTAGGTGGGAAAGGTGCCCATCGTCGCACGGTGTCCTTTTGTTGAGTTGGCCATCGAATGGACTGGGCAAAAGATGGGACAACAGGTGCGGTGGGATGAATAGGATTTGAGTCTGAGATTTTGTCAGAATCATTTGAAGGTGCATTTTGTGCAGGGGGGTTGGTACGGTACCGTACTTCCTCGGTTGTTTCAAGGGGAAATAAGTGATGGACAGAACGCACTGTTGTATTCCCGGAAAAGGTCTTGATTTTTGCTGTGTTTGGGGAGCCATTTTCATTGGTGTATACCTCCAGTATAATGGCGAGGGGCCACATGGAACGGGCAATGTTTTCATTATGAATTAAGACTAATTCACCAATTTGGGGCCATCTTTGGGATTTGTCCGTTAATTTTTTGTGTCTTTCTCTTAAAGATGGAAGGTAATCTTGGGTCCATTTTTCCCAAAAGGACTTAGTCATTTTGGTCATGCTTTGCCATAAATCATTAAGAACGTGTGGGGTGCTTTCTGCCATGATTTCGGGGTAATTAAGCGTTAAAGGGATTTGGTAGCGGTGGCCAAGAGGGTGGAGGAAGTCTATTGGCCGTAAAGGGCGAGGATCTGCCGGGTTGGATGAGTCAAATGTGATGGGGCGGGAATTAATTACTGTCTCAATCTCGGAAATTATTGTGTACATTTGTTCCCGTGTAAGTGCGCGGGGACGAGGACCGGAAAGAACTCTCCGGAGGTGGTATTTAATAAGAGCGACCAACCTTTCGTAGTGTCCTCCCTTCCAGGCGGCGGCTGGGGTTCGAAATAGCCATTTAACGGGAAAAAGGGGTTGGGAGAATTTTGAAAATGAGTGAAAGGTAGGCGCATTATCGCAGTATACACTGGACGGGGTGCCAAACTTGGCAACGAATTTTCTGAAACTCAATGTGAATGTTGCCGCTGACTGATCGGGCACTATTTCCAGTGAGACTGCCCGGGTTGTTAAGCAGACCCAAAGCAGGATCCACCATTTTGCTGAAGGAAAAATTCCCTTTTTTGAGGGGGCCGAGGAAGGGTCGGCAATATGTAGGGGTCCGCAAAAATCGAGACCGGTTGCTGAGAAGGGCGGGGATGGGTGGACTCGGTCCTTTGGAAACGGGGGAAACTGTGGGAGGTCGAAGGGCAACACTTTGAACCGACGGCAGGGGATACATGTTTTCATTAGAATGGTTTCGACAGTTCGGCGCCCCCGGGGGATCCAAAATTGGCGGCGTACTATGGATAGCGTACTAAGTGGGCTGGCATGTTGGTGGCAGAGATGTGTTTCGTGCACGATTAGACGTGTGAGAAGGGATTTGGGCGGCAAATATATAGGTTCAGTTGAGCAAAGGGGTAAAATGCTGTGGCCAAGTCTTCCTCGTGACCGCAGAATTTTATGGGGATCGAGGAAGAGGCCCAATGCTTCATTATCCTTGTCGGCTGGTGGGAACAAGTTTTGTTCTTGTTTTATGAGTATGGTAACGGAATTTCGTATTTCCGAAATTGATACCGGGAGAAAGGGGATGTTCGGCCGAACATTGGTTCGGGGGTCTGTTTGGGCAATAAATCGGTTAACGTAGGATAGAATACGGAGTAAAGGGGGGAGACGGCTGAATTTCGAAAGATCCAAAACGGGGAAATAGGGTTTGGGTTGCTCTGTATGTAAAGTCATTAGTGGAGTGATTTGGGTGTCTTGGGCTTTCCAATCATCCGTTGAAAACGGTTTTAATTCCGGGTTACACGTCCATTGGGATGGGGGAAGGACAAGCCAGGGAGGTCCGGCCCACCATAACGGAGTTAATTTTAATGACTGAATGGACGGCAAACCACGGGTACCTAAATCAGCCGGATTTTCCGCGCCGGGTATATGTCGAACAAAAAGATGAGGAAGGGATCGGATCACGTTTAAACGGTTTTGAACGAATATTTCCTTGGTGGGTGTTTTTTGGTGCAGCCAGGAAAGGACGATCGCAGAATCTGTCCACAAATTAAGTGAAGGCGAGAGTGAATTTAAGGCCAAATGGGACTGGGAAAATTTTAGGGCTTTAACTCCCATTTCCACAGCAATTAATTCAAGGCGTGGGATGGTTAATTTGTCGCCTTTATGGGTGGGTTTCACTTTCGATTTGGCAAAAAGAAGGAATGACGAGGAAACGGAAGGGGGGGATGACACCCTGAGGTATACCGCGGCACACATTGCCATGCCGGACGCATCGGTAAAACAGTGAAGCTGATAGGATAAGTTGGTCAAGCCAGCTCTATTAAAAGAGCGAGGAATTTCAATGGCTTCGTTGGGTGACCAATTTTGGGTTAGTTTTGTCACCCTTTCCTGAAATTCCACAGGAAAAGGCTGGTCCCAAGTTAATTCTGTATGCCAAAGGGATTGGAGGAAAATTTTGAGAGGAAGCAAAATTGGAACAATCAGGCCATATGGGTCAAAATGGGAGGCCAAACATGAAAGGAGGGATCTTTTTGTGAGAATGGGAGTAGGTGGAGAGACAGTGACAGTAATTACGTCGTTTTTGGTACTCCAATTTAGGCCAAGAAATTTTAGCTCCGTACCGGGGAGTTTGAGCTCGGAGGGTAAATGGGCGAGAATTTCCGGAACATTGCTGGCAAATTCTTGTAGGGGCATGTTTGCCTTTTTAAGCAGGGAAATGGCTTCGTTGCACTTTTGCATGGCCATATTGGGGGTTTCTGCCGAAATTAAAATGTTGTCGACATAAGTATTTAGAGCGAGTTCGTTGGACAAAGGAGAAGGGTGCTGAGAAAAGTGATGTTGGAGGGTAGCTGCCAGTAGGAAAGGCGAGCATGTGAGTCCGAATGCCACACGGGCAAAACGGTAAATTTGCAAATTTTGCGGGGAGAGGGGTAGTGACGGGTTACGGAGCCATAGAAATCGGGTACAGTCTCGATGAGACGGATGGAGACTCACTTGTAAGAACGCTTTTTGGATGTCACAAACAATGACGCATTTGGGAATTCGGAACCGGAAAAGGAGACCTACCATTTCTGGTATAATGATAGGGCCAGGAAATAAGCATTCATTGAGAGAGAGTTGCTTCCCGAGTTTAGCTGAGCCGTCATAAACAATTCTCATTTTGTTTTTCGGCAAACTGATTACGGGATGATGGGCCAAGTAATGCAGAGGCGGGGAAAAAGGCTTTGAGTAGGCGACAGGTTCAATTACCCCTAGGGCATTTTGTTCGGCGATAATGGAGTGGTATTTTTGTAAAAGGGATGGAGTTTTGTTGAGGGATGAAAAAACAGAACGAAGCCGCCCCCAGCATAATCCGAAATTGGAAGTAAGGGGGAGTGTTTTGGGGTCGGACTTAAAGGGCAACCTCACTTGGTAACGGCCATTGACATGCTCAATTTCGGTTTTGAATTTTTGTAGGACCATGGCATCGTCTGGCTCCTGCAGTGGGTGATCCCTTATTCCTATCCCTTCGAGGGTAAAGAAATCGGAAGGTGGGCAGATGACTTTGTCCTGTTGTGAACAAAAGTGTGTCACTTGCAAGTAATCGGATTTGCGAAAAGTGAAGGAACGGCCGGCGATTAGGGGTCCGACTAATGTTTGTATCAGATGATAGCCGGAGGGGAGACGTTGGATTGGGGTGGGTTCGAGTTCGTAATAATAATCTCCACCCAATAAAATAGTAGGTTGGACCAATGATGGTGAGCTGACTAAGCCTGAATAGCTCAATAGTTCCTTAGAGAAAGGTACTGTTAGGAAGGGGCTGGGTGAGGTCGTTTACGGCTTGTGCGGTGACGATGAGGGAACGACCGTTTACGAGCTTTAATCCGAAACTGGTAGAATAACTTTGAATTGTTTTTGGGTGAGGACTGTTGAACACATTGAGGCGAGCAGTTATGGGTTTTAATGGGAGACGCAACCCACGTGCCAATTGAATGTTTACGTAAGAATTAGTGCTCGCATCGTCGAGCAAAAGAATGCCGGCACATTCTCGGGATGGGTCATTGGGGTGAAAAATGGTGACGTGTGCACATTTTAGGAGGACAGGATTTCCCGAATTCACACAATTAGTGGAGGAATTTGCATGGGAAACATTCATTTCCCCGATTGCATTATGGTCCAAAAATGGTGGCGAATTAGGAGTTGGTTCCGGTTGAGCAAAAGGAGATGAAGGAGTTGGGTTTTGTTCAGTGGCATATTGCTGAGAACGGTACTGTTGTCGGCGTGGGGCAAAAGGGGGTACGGTGGTTGGCGGTTGAGAATGAGGAGGGTCTACGATGGTTGACGGTTGAAAATGGGAGGTAAAGGGAGGGGGGGAGACGGGGTTGAATTGGGTAAAATGAGTATCGGTTCTTGGGGGGTTACGATTTGGGGTCGGGCACAATGGTCGGGGATGACCGTCCCTACACTTTGAACATACGGCGGGAGAAGGACATTGCCTTGCCGGGTGCCCGGGCTTAAGGCATTTGAAGCAACGGTTGAGAATACGTAAACGTTGTAAGCGATTTTCAGGTGTGTCGTAATTGTCGCAGTTACTGGAAAAATGGTTGGGGGAATCGCAGAACAGACAAGGCAATTTAGGCCGTATTTTGGACCGGGGGGATTGCTGGGGTTGAGTAGGAGATTGGGAGTGGAACGTAAGAGTTGGTTGGGGATTGTAAGAAGGACTGAAAGCGGGGGTTCGGGGATGTGGCTTGGGGCGGTTCCCATGGTCGGGTTTAGGCAAAAGAACGTCGATTTGCTCCTTACGCTTGAGAATAGAGCGAAGCTTATCTCGGAGTTGGTCAGTTGACCACTGTCCTGCCGATTCCCTGGCCAAGTAAATTTCGTCCAAAATATACCGGGGCAGCCGCTGTTCGACTTCCATTTGAATGTTAATGGTGTTGTGGGGCTGTTGTTGTTGGCCCATCTGAACACAAATTGCCTCCAATTGTTCAATCAGAGAACGAAGGTCTGGGCAAAAACTTTCTCCAGGGCGAACACGAGGCAATTTTTTGAGAGAGTTCTGAAGGGCCCGGGCTATTTCTTCCGGATCGTCATAATGGTCGGACAAAAGGTCGACTGCTGATGCATAAGACTCATCGGATACGGGCAGAGCATTCACCAAATTTAAAGGGGGACCGGAAAGGCATTGTTTAAGGTAAACGAACTTCAGGGAGTCAGGAATGGATTGGTCATGAACCGCGGAAGAAAAGGAATTCCAAAAAGATTTGTAAGCGGTACAGTCGCCAGAAAATGTCGGAAGAGTTGTCTTGGGGAGGTGTACCAAGGATGGGAATGACTTGGTAGGGCCAGAATTAGCGGTAATGCTGTTTTCAATTTTTGTTTTTTGGGACCGAAGGGAACGGATGTATCTGCGGAGATTTGTGATAGTGCCAAGGAATGGGACGGTTAGCACGAATTCATCGTATAATGGGGTGTCTTGGGTTCGTTCATTTCCGGTCATGTTTGCGCGGAGATTCATCCATCTTTCATATGGGTCGTTTAACTCTTTGAGGATTTCTTCGGCGTTCTTTAACTCTGAGTCCAATTCGGAAAGAATGGAACGCAATTGGTTGTGGTAAAGGGTGACTGTATGTTCGGGTTGGCGTACGGGGAAGGGAAAATCCTTTAGGTCTCCCAAAACGTCCTGTGCCTCTTCATAGGCCAGTCGAATTTGTTCCCGGAAAGGAGCGCTCATTTTATGGGATAGTGAGTGTCAGTTCAATGGGAAATGGGAAACGGAAATGTGGGGATTCGAGCCGTTTCCCGGCCGTTGTGTCGTGGATGGGATGGTAGGGGAAATCCTAACTTAGGATTAGCTTAGGAAATTGGTTGACCACGAATTAAGTTTGACCAAAAGCTTTTATTTCCAAAGGCGAAGTTGAGATAAGGCGAACTTTATTGGAAATTAGCAGCAAATAGGAAGAAGTGAAACGGAGCGAGGCGATCAAAAGGCAGTAGAAAACGAAGAAAAAGAAGAAGTGATTTTTGGAAAGAAGGGGGGGGGGAGTCGGGGAACCGCGAAAGAGAGGTGGCGGTAACACCTGCCATTGGGGCCAATTCAAAGGCAAAATGGGCGGGGATTGACAATAAGAACGGCGAGGTGATTCACTCGGGTCCGAAAATGACCGTTCATTTTTCGGAACGCGACAAAGGAAAAGCATTAACAATAAAGCACAGACCCGGAATAAGATTGGGTCAAACATTGTCAGAGCAATTTGGGTGGGTCAATGCAACATTGGGGAAAGGATTGCCAATGGCATAAAAAACAACACAGAGCAGAATGACCCAATGCAGACATAACGCAGCCCCCCGAAGGGGAATTTGGGTGGACTTATATAGTGACACAATTGGGCAGGACAGACTTTGGGTAGGATGAGGAGAATGACGGCAACCCAAAGGAATGATGGGGAAGAACATCTTAGGCAACAGAAGGGAATGGGAAAGGATATGGCACGATAACATTTTGGGATGAACAAAAGGATTGGCTTGGGATTGGACAAGACAAGTTTATGGGGAAATGGCACTGATTGTGAGAAAACAGGTCAATTTACATATGAAAAAAGATATGAAAAATAATGCAAAACACGAATTTTTAAAAATACCCTCACCCTCCTAAATGAAATTTCTAAAAAAAAAGAGAAAACAAAAGCAATTTTAGACCCCTTTGGAAGGTCTGACGCTATAATATTGGAAAATCAATTTTTTTGTTTTTAATCCATTATTATTTTTATTTTTAAGCAAATTGCTCAGCGATGGGCGTCCGTTGTGCGCAACTCGGCCCAATGCTATGCGGGCCATTCCACGCTGTTGACACCGTCAAAATTGTGGCAACGCTGGGACGACTTGCGGACGGCGCTGAAAACGCTCGACATTTGGAGGTGAGATTGTTTGTTGACACCCAATTTTTAAGGCATATTAAAATTTCTTTTAAAATTAACAGGCACTTTTCAAACCGGAAATTTCATGACGAAAATTTTCGAAAATTTAATTTGTAATTTCTATTTGAACAAATTTTAATATTTATTTTTTTATTATTGGAGGGAAGGGGACGAGCTGCTCGGCCCTTCTCCACCCCTTAAAAAATGTTTTTCAAAAGCGCCAACAAAAAGTTAATAAACAAAAAAAAAATCGAGAAACAATGGGGTGGTAACAGGAGAGGAAATTAATTGCTTAATATTTGTGCCCTTAAAGAATGACTCTCGAGCATCGAGGCTGCTCCCGTCTGATGCGCGGCTCCACCGGTGCCCATGGCGTTGTGCAAGCATTTTTGCTCAGTCTGAGTGCCGCCACCTTCACCACTTCATCACCGTCGGTGGCAGGTCTAACAATAAGACAATAAAAATACACTTGCCAACAAATACATTACGCCAAAAAATTAAATATAAAAACTTACGCCAACCAATTTTAAGGACACGCTCAGCAACAACCGCTGCCGCATAACGCCGCACAACAACAAAAGGCCAACAACAATGGCATCGGCGGCGCTGTCACACGGCTTGAAATTGGGCTGGACCCGGAGAGTGAACTGCACAGGCACATCCAGGCAAGTGCACCCAAAACTCACAATCAACCTCTAGACATAACTACGCTGAAAAAAAACAATTGCCAAAAATATTGGTATTTTTCAGGAAAATTCAAAAATTTTTTTTCGAAAAAACAAATTAACAAAAAAAACGCTTGATTTTTTTTTTGATATTTTTCTTTTTCACTTAACAGATTGATGGGCTCTTGGTCAGTGCGTCGGGTGCTGTTCGTTTGTCCATGGACTTCCAATTGGATTTGTCGTTGAAGCCGTTTGTGTCGTTGCGCACTCAACACAGCACATCAACAACAGCATCAGCAGGATCACAACTATTATCTCATACAGTAGCACCATCGCCGGTGCTGTACGCATGCACTGCCGGTGGGTGAATGAATCGGTTAAAACTAATCAAAGATTGGTGGTTTGACTTTTTCTCGGAATAAAACTCCCTGAAGGTAAACAGACAATCTAAGGAGAATCCGTTGTTTTACTGCATTTATGAGTCCAACCGACTTTTATGAGTCCACAACTAACTGACTGCTATCCTTGGTTTTATGGACAAAACTTCTTTATTAAACCAATAAGGTTTTGAAATCTTTAGAAGCTTAATAAATAAAATTTAGAATATTTAAAAGAACAACAAAATAAAATAGATTAAAAAAAATAATTAATTTTCGTTTTTCTCTTAACCTTTTTAATACAAGTATTCGAAATTCAAAAAACCAACGATGGTTAGTTGGTTGGACTCATAAAATGCAGCAGAAGCGAATCCTTCAATTTGAATCCCGACCAAAAACAGAAATGCGACCTCAATCTGTCTCACCCCCTCACCCTCCCCTCTGGCGTTTTAAGGTTGCCAAGAGTCGCCCTTCCAAATTGGTGAAAAGCAAATTTCGTTGGCCATCAAAGTGACGCGCCCGCGCACGCCGATCATCTTCATCTCTGAGCATGCCGACCAGTTGGAGCTGGTCAGGAAGACGCTGCATGTGATTGAGGTGAGTGCTTAATTGATCGATCACTTTCGGCTTTGCTCTGCGGTGCCATTTACTCTTTTTCCTATACTCTTTCTCTGTTCAACTATTCCCCCCCCCAACCCCATTAGTGTTTCTTTTCTCCCTTTATGCCATGCTCTTTCTCATTCGTTCTCTGTCTATCGGTGTCTGTCTCTCTCTCTCTCTCTCTTCTTTCTCTATCTTTCTTCACTTTTTTGTCACATTTGAAGGTTTTTTGAATTTTCGCATATTTGGCGTTATGATGTCAGTCAATTTAACACACACACTCAGGTTGTTGATGCTCCGGCGCATGAGCAGCACACTGTTGACTTGCATAAGCATGGCGGGCCCGGCGGTGGCGGTCTGCCCACCCTTTTCTGGGTTGTGTTGGTCATTGTGCTGATTGCGTTCCATCTGTTTTTGCTCAAGTCTGTTATTGTTTTTTTTTTGGTATTTGTATTATATTGTTTTTTCCATTCTTCTAACAATGATTTTTCTTAGAAAAATCCCAAAAACTTATATAAGGAAATATTCAAAAAATTCCTAAAAAATTAAGTTTTTGTAAATTAAAAAAAAAAAGTATTTTTCTGAAAAATCAAGGTTTGAAATGCTTTTTTGTTGAACGATTATTTCTGAAATTTCGACGGCGAACTTTTGGGGTGCCCCCGTTGTATTTCCCTTGCCCCTCAGGCTTTTGTACACGGAGTGGCAAAACGCTGCGGGCGGTCCCGGCGTGCCCTACTCCAAATACTCGAAGCGTGTGCTGTTCCGACGCGAGTGAGCCGAAGAAGCGGCAGAAGGAGAAAAAGAAGAAGAAGCCGCTCTCTTTGAAGAGAGGTGCCAATGCCCTCCCTTTCTTCCCCTAATTTGGCTTTTCTTTGTTTAAACTTTGAGTGCTTTTCATTCATTTTTTTGTTCTTTAATTGGCCCTTTTCGCTTTCGCTCGCCAATTACGATGATTGCCCTTTTTTGGTGTTTTTTGTTTTGTTTTTATGACCACTTAATTGCATCCATTCCATTTGCTGATCATTATTTTTGGTGGCCTTAACCCTCCTTTTTTTTGTTCCCTCTCCCACTCCAAATTATGTTATGTTTTTCACATACATTAATTTAACATTTTTCTTTGGTCACAATGGGTTAATGAATTGGCAAAAGGAGAGAAAATGCCATTCATTGTTGTTATTATTGAAAATTATGAGTGACCAATATTTAAGAATTTTTGTTAATTTAAGCTACTGTGACAATTAATGATTTTGCGATTAATTTTATGTGATTTTACGGGTCATTATCATTTTGTGTCGTTTGTCGTCAGCACTTTTTTATTTTTGTTTATAAATGCATAAATTTGTGAATGATTTTTGCCCAAAATCCAATAATAAAAAAGCAGTAAAAAGAAAAAAAGTTTGCCAAACTCCAATCACTTTTTTGTTATTGTGGAAGTAGTAGCAATGGATGTTACCAGATAGAATATTTATTCATAGTTTATCGGAAAAATGGAAGTAAAAAACGGAGAAAAAAATTAAAAATACATATAAAAACAGACAAAAACATTTTTATAAATTATTTTTATAGATTCAAAATTTCCTCAGTGGCGCCTATCAGCATCCACCGCTTTAAATGTTTGAAAAAATATAAAAAAAATTGAAAAAATTAATTTACAAAAGCCTAAAAATCGTAGAGTAAACAAATAAATAAACATGATTATTTATACTATTTTTTTTTGTCTTGGAATTAAAATGCCAAAATGGCTCGAATTTGGTGTTTAATTTTTGATTCAAATTTTCCTCTGACATTGGTGAAAACCATGAAGTGATCAGAGATAAATAAAATTATGAAACAAACAATTCACATAGATCGATGAAAGAGAGTAAAAACAAAAAAGGCAATCGTGCAGAATGGGGGTCCCTAATTTAACTTTGTAAAATTTAATTTTGTTATTTTTGGCTAAAAATAGGTATTTGGGGAGTTTCAAGGGTGCTGAGCAAGAATCTGACCTTAAATTTTTTGTATGACACCGTCTAGTCTAAGATTTGGTCAAAATATGATTTTTTTATCAAGTACATACTCGTTTTCAATAAAAAAAATGGCGTTGACCGGTGCACAAAAATTGACCAAATATTAGATTAGATGATGTCATACAACAAATCCAAGGTCAGATTCGTGATCAGCGCCATGGAAAACCCTGATATATATGTTTTTAGCTCAAAATAACAAAGTTAAATTAGGGACCCCCATTCTGCACGATTGCCACAAAAACAAAAAGAATGACTGCTCTCAGCTGCTGGTGGGTGGTGATTGTGATTCGCATCAGCAACACTTGACCTTCTGATGCCATTCCGATGCAGTGCCATTGAAAATTTGGCGACGGTGCACATGGAAAAGGCGAGTGACGCCGGCGGACCATCGCGGATGGGCACGGTTTATGTGGGACAAGAAGGAGGGATCTGTGTGATGGAAAGTTAATAATTTTTTAGTAAATTAAAAAAAACTCCTGAATTTCTTACTGTAGATTACGGTAATTTGTAGTCAATTTTATACTTTGACGCGATTGTCAGTGACAAGGCGATAGACAAGAAAATGTATTTGTGGTACGGTATTCTTAGAGAAAAAGATTCCGTAATATAGTAGTAGCTAATTTCAATTAATGGTCAAATGCACCTACAGTAAGCCCTTCGTTATACAGAATCCTCTTTTCTCATACCGTACCATTGGCACATTTTTTGTCAGCCAAATTTGTTGCCATCTCTCTAACCATGCTGCTGCTAATATTGAACAATAGGGCTGCTTGAGAGAGTCTCGAGTCAAGAATTGTCTCGGTTTTGTGGGGTCTCGGTCTCGAGTCTCGGTGTCAAGTCTCGGGAAGTTTATTGGTCTCGAGAGCAGCCCCACTGAACCAAGCGCACCTTCAATTTGTTGCTGATAGTCCATGTTGTAGCGGAGAATGCCGAACAGACTTTGGTCCTGCCGATGGCACGTCAAATTAGGCCAAATTGGAGATGTTGTAATGCATCTTTCCTTTGTCTCCCCAATGGGCACAATACAATTCGGCTCCGCGGCACAAAGCAATGCCATGAAAAATTGGGGGAACATTTTTAGGATTACATTATTGGAGAAAAATCACAGGAAAAAACAGTAGCCCAAATTGAGTACTGTGGAATTTGGGTACCAATAACAAAATTAAACTGGGAAAAATGCTATTTATTAGTGATGTTCGAGACCGAAAATTTCCCGAGACTCGAGACCGAGCATTGACCCCGAGACTCGGGCCCGAGACCGAGACCAGGAAAAACCCGAGACTTTTCTCGAGTCGGGAATCGAGACCGAGACTCTCGAACATCACTAGTATTTATTATAACGTTAAAAACTGTTTTTTGGTGCTGAATGAAGGGGTGCCAAAAAAACTTGCCATTTCATCAGTTGCCGTGTTTGCTCTGTTTTGTGAAAGATGATAAAATTTGCTTCAAACTGTGTTGGATCAGCAACAGCACCATTCCCCGACTCAAAATTGGTGTACATTGGCAAGTATTCGTACATCCCTGCACATATTGTTCATTATTTTATATTGGAATTATGAGGAACCCAAAAAAAGTGACATAAATCGCCTATTACAAAAATGAATGACATCATTTTCATTTATACTTTTTTGTTTTATGTCTATTAAATCTGTTTTCGAAATACATAATTGACTTTATTTTAAATAATTTTTATTAGCATAGATTACCCGGGTGAGTTGCAATGTTCGAGCCATGCCCACTAACTAGAAGTTTAAAATGATCATAGGGCATGCATTAACAGCGGATAATACGCCAATCATTACGATATGTCAAATATTAAAAAACGAAATCGTAAATAGGCACTTGATTGCGGCGGCACAATCAAAGGACGCCCCTTTTAAGGATGTGGAAATTGCGGTAAAAAACAGGTAAAATTGCTTGAGGCGGCAAGTTAAAAGGCTCTTTAAATAATTGAAATTTGCGGTAAAAACTAGGGTTCAGCCCCCACCCGACGTCCCCGTTTCCCGACAATTTGACCGTCCCGGACCCGATCCCCGACATCCCATCCCCGGCTCTTCCCGTTCCCCGACATTCCATCTCCGGCTCTCCCCGTTGCCCGATATTCCATCCCCGGCTCTCCCCGTTCCCCGACATTCCATCCCCGGCTCTCCCCGTTCCCCGACATTCCATCCCCGGCTCTCCCCGTTGCCCGACATTCCATCCCCGGCTCTCCCCGTTCCCCGACATTCCATCCCCGGCTCTCCCCGTTCCCCGACATTCCATCCCCGGCTCTCCCCGTTGCCCGATATTCCATCCCCGGCTCTCCCCGTTCCCCGACAGTCCATCCCCGGCTCTCCCCGTTGCCCGACATTCCATCCCCGGCTCTCCCCGTTCCCCGACATTCCATCCCCGGCTCTCCCCGTTCCCCAGCATTCTTGTCCTTGTCCCCGAAGGGTCGGGGCTGAACCCTAAAAACCCAAATAGCTTTGAGCTTTGGACGGCAACATCAAAAGAAAATGGCCTCCTATAGGTTAGCACTTTGAAGAATGGATATCCGCAACTTACAACCATGAAATTACATACTTTTAAGAATATTTAAATATTTTTACAAATTAAAATAAGAATGCTCTCACTGCTCGGCTGTTCCACTGAGCCAATTTTGCCCGTTTGAATTGGCGCCAAAATTGGCGCTAAATTTGTGCGTTGAAAATTGAGTGATGTGTCCACCCAAATGACAGTGTCATGTTCCGTCAAAACATCCTTTAAGTTTTTTTTAAATACTTTCATTTTTTTAAATACAAACCTACTGCAATTGAAAAAACTTTCCACGCGTAACTTTTCAGCCGGCGCACGCGACCAGTGACCATTTGGGAAAAGTTGAAAATACGCAATTCCAAATGGCACACCGAGTTCAGTTCCGACTTCTGGCAGAAGGTTAATACAAGTATGGCCACCAATTATATATAAATTATATAAATATAAATTATATATATGATAAAATATAATAATAATACGTATAAGATATATAAAATATACAATTATTCACCCATTCTCTGTTTGTTGACACATTGCCCAAATCGTACACAATCATTTTTTGGGTGCAACCAAATCGTTCTTTGATGTTCGCGATTAGCATCCGTAAATTGGGCATATAATTGTCATTTATGGCTGTCATAAACACAAATTTTCGGTGTCCAGGATATTTGACCTGAACAAATGATATTGGGTAAAACAATTGTTTATAAAAGCGGTAAATCAGGGAGGTCCCCCGGGTTGAGAACATGTCGGACCGGGTTAGGGCTGGATTAGTTGAAAAAAGAAAAAAAAACGACATGGTTTCGAATAAATTGGATTTTCCTGGTCCCAGGCCATTGGTGCCAATTAGTGTTCCGGCAAATCCAATTTTTGGTATCGGTATTTCAGTATATAGCAGAGATGCCGCCGATTTCCGATGATTTTTGGACCGGAATTGTGATTTTCCGATTTCCGAAAAAAATTGTGGTCATCGGAATTCCGGTTTTTCAAATCAGAGATCGTCGCCGCCATCCCTGGTATACACCGATACCGGAAATATACTGAAATCTCCAAAATATACTTTATTTCGGTCGGTATACCGACGGTATATACCGAAAAATACCGTGGTATCCCAAAATGCCGTGCCGAACAGTCGTGCCAATAAACAAATTATTCAAATAATAATGAACACCTCAATCTTTTCTTTGATTGCGTATTTATCAGAAAGTTTATATCGTTCCAAAAGCCAGCCAAATGAACAGTTGAACTTTTTGCCCAACAATGTGCGCGAATCATTCATTTGCAAATGATAGGCCATCTGAAAAATTGAAAATATTATGCATATATTCCATAACAGCGCCCCCGGGTTCAGGAATACTGTAATACTTCATGTTCTATTAAAGCGAGAGCGGGCGGTATGATTAACCAATACGGCATAAACTTTTTATACCGGTTTTCCTATTTTTCATACTATAGGAGTGCCAGGCAGCAGCAGGGGTTTTGTTTGAAGGAATACAGTATAATGTCATACTATAGGAGTGCCAGGCAGCAGCAGGGGTTTTGTTTGAAGGAATACAGTATATTGTCATACTATAGGAGTGCCAGGCAGCAGCAGGGGTTTTGTTTGAAGGAATACAGTATATTGTCATACTATAGGAGTGTCAGGCAGCAGCAGGGGTTTTGTTTGAAGGAATACAGTATAATGTCATACTATAGGAGTGCCAGGCAGCAGCAGGGGTTTTGTTTGAAGGAATACAGTATATTGTCATACTATAGGAGTGCCAGGCAGCAGCAGGGGTTTTGTTTGAAGGAATACAGTATATTGTCATACTATAGGAGTGCCAGGCAGCAGCAGGGGTTTTGTTTGAAGGAATACAGTATAATGTCATACTATAGGAGTGCCAGGCAGCAGCAGGGGTTTTGTTTGAAGGAATACAGTATATTGTCATACTATAGGAGTGCCAGGCAGCAGCAGGGGTTTTGTTTGAAGGAATACAGTATATTGTCATACTATAGGAGTGCCAGGCAGCAGCAGGGGTTTTGTTTGAAGGAATACAGTATAATGTCATACTATAGGAGTGCCAGGCAGCAGCAGGGGTTTTGTTTGAAGGAATACAGTATATTGTCATACTATAGGAGTGCCAGGCAGCAGCAGGGGTTTTGTTTGAAGGAATACAGTATATTGTCATACTATAGGAGTGTCAGGCAGCAGCAGGGGTTTTGTTTGAAGGAATACAGTATAATGTCATACTATAGGAGTGCCAGGCAGCAGCAGGGGTTTTGTTTGAAGGAATACAGTATATTGTCATACTATAGGAGTGCCAGGCAGCAGCAGGGGTTTTGTTTGAAGGAATACAGTATATTGTCATACTATAGGAGTGCCAGGCGCAGCAGGGGTTTTGTTTGAAGGAATACAGTATAATGTCATACTATAGGAGTTGCCAGGCAGCAGCAGGGGTTTTGTTTGAAGGAATACAGTATATTGTCATACTATAGGAGTGCCAGGCAGCAGCAGGGGTTTTGTTGAAGGAAAACAGTATATGTCATACTATAGGAGTGCCAGGCAGCAGCATGGGGTTTGTTTGAAGGAATACAGTATATTGTCATACTATAGGAGTGTCAGGCAGCAGCAGGGGTTTTGTTTGAAGGAATACAGTATATGTCATACTATAGGAGTGCCAGGCAGCAGCAGGGGTTTTGTTTTGAAGGAATACAGTATATTGTCATACTATAGGAGTGCCAGGCAGCAGCAGGGGTTTTGTTTGAAGGAATACAGTATAATGTCATACTATAGGAGTGCCAGGCAGCAGCAGGGGTTTTGTTTGAAGGAATACAGTATATTGTCATACTATAGGAGTGCCAGGCAGCAGCAGGGGTTTTTGTTTGAAGGAATACAGTATATTGTCATACTATAGGAGTGCCAGGCAGCAGCAGGGGTTTTGTTTGAAGGAATACAGTATAATGTCATACTATAGGAGTGCCAGGCAGCAGCAGGGGTTTTGTTTGAAGGAATACAGTATATTGTCATACTATAGGAGTGCCAGGCAGCAGCAGGGGTTTTGTTTGAAGAAAACAGTATATTGTCATACTATAGGAGTGCCAGGCAGCAGCTGGGGTTTTGTTTGAAGGAATACAGTATATTGTCATACTATAGGAGTGTCAGGCAGCAGCAGGGGTTTTGTTTGAAGGAATACAGTATATTGTCATACTATAGGAGTGCCAGGCAGCAGCAGGGGTTTTGTTTGAAGGAATACAGTATATTGTCATACTATAGGAGTGCCAGGCAGCAGCAGGGGTTTTGTTTGAAGGAATACAGTATAATGTCATACTATAGGAGTGCCAGGCAGCAGCAGGGGTTTTGTTTGAAGGAATACAGTATATTGTCATACTATAGGAGTGCCAGGCAGCAGCAGGGGTTTTGTTTGAAGGAATACAGTATATTGTCATACTATAGGAGTGCCAGGCAGCAGCAGGGGTTTTGTTTGAAGGAATACAGTATATTGTCATACTATAGGAGTGTCAGGCAGCAGCAGGGGTTTTGTTTGAAGGAATACAGTATATTGTCATACTATAGGAGTGCCAGGCAGCAGCAGGGGTTTTGTTTGAAGGAATACAGTATATTGTCATACTATAGGAGTGCCAGGCAGCAGCAGGGGTTTTGTTTGAAGGAATACAGTATAATGTCATACTATAGGAGTGCCAGGCAGCAGCAGGGGTTTTGTTTGAAGGAATACAGTATATTGTCATACTATAGGAGTGCCAGGCAGCAGCAGGGGTTTTGTTTGAAGGAATACAGTATATTGTCATACTATAGGAGTGCCAGGCAGCAGCAGGGGTTTTGTTTGAAGGAATACAGTATATTGTCATACTATAGGAGTGTCAGGCAGCAGCAGGGGTTTGTTTGAAGGAATACAGTATATTGTCATACTATAGGAGTGTCAGGCAGCAGCAGGGGTTTTGTTTGAAGGAATACAGTATATTGTCATACTATAGGAGTGCCAGGCAGCAGCAGGGGTTTTGTTTGAAGGAATACAGTATATTGTCATACTATAGGAGTGCCAGGCAGCAGCAGGGGTTTTGTTTGAAGGAATACAGTATATTGTCATACTATAGGAGTGCCAGGCAGCAGCAGGGGTTTTGTTTGAAGGAATACAGTATATTTTTTACCTTTTCACCATGGCATTCATTGGACACGGTATTTACAATTCCCGAAAAAAAGTTTGTTGAACTGTTCTGTTTTTTAAAATTGGAAGGGAAAAATGAGTTATTTATGCACAAACAAATGGTAATTATGGCAAAAATGCTCTTTTCTGCTAAGGCGTTAATTGAAAAGCACAATTTGACAGTTTTTGGCCAAATCCAGGGTCGGGAATCCGCTTGAAATTAGGAGGCGCAATTTTGGGCCAAAGATACCCTATCCGATTTTCGCGCAACCATTGACTTTCTTTTTTTCGGTGGCAAACCCCTCGGTTTTCTGGCGACAAATTTCACAAAGCGCATCGTTGTCTTGTTAGGCTAAAATCAAAATCAAATGGAACAAATTTAAAATTTGCAAGATGGAAAATCATAGACGGGAGAACACCTATGTAATTTACCTGCTCCCTCTTCTCCCTCCCATAGACTCGAAATTTTAAAATTTTTAATACTCTGAGGCGAGTGTACTGTATCTGTAGTTGAATTTTCTATATACCGTATTGACACGGTACTCAATCGTATTTTAAATGTTTTTGAATTTCTTGGACTCGGAACGTTTCCAAGTGGGCGGCACAGTATTGACCTCAAAAGGCGAAGGCGAGTGTTACGGTACAAAATCCGAACGAAGAGTTTTTAATTACCCTAAGGGCATCAAAAATTCAAATGGTCCCAAAATTTGTGCCTGGTCAAGCGGGTCGTTGTCCAGTTCAGGGCACTTGGCGATGCACTCGCACACCGGACGCCCCTTCTTGTCCACCACACATTCTTTGCCCCATCCGCACACGTGCTGATCGCACGGGTTCGGCTCCGAGGCTAAATAAAAAAACGAAAATTTAATTGTTTTTTTTAAATTGGGCCCTAAGGCTGAAAAAATTAAATTTTGTCCGGAGGCCGAAAACTCATTCCTAGTTTGAGAAATTATAGACAATTTTATTGAAAAATTTAGTCATAATTTGGCATCACGGTTAAAAAAAAGTAAATTGCAAATAAGCCCAGAGGCCAAAATTTAAAAGTATTCTTAATTTGAAAAATTTATCGAAAAATTCGGCTCATTTCGAAAATTTCGAAGGGGTTACGCAGTTTTCCTGTTTGTTTTTTTGTTGCTTTTCCCATAGGCTAAATAATAAATGACCATTTTTGAAAAATTTAGTCATAAAATTTAATTGTTTTTTTTTTAAATTGGGCCCTAAGGCTGAAAAAATTGAATTTTGTCCGGAGGCCAAAAACTCAGAGTATTCCAAGTTTAAGAAATTTATGGAAAATTTTAAAGGAGTTTACGCAGTTTTCCTGATGTTTTTAATTTAAAAAACCGAATTCTTTTTCGACCCAAAGTGTTTTTTTACTAAATTTTTCATTTTGTTTTTTTCCATAGGCTAATTTTAAATGACCATTTTTAAAAATTTAATCATAAAATTTCGTTTTTTTTTAAATTTTACCCCTCAACTGCCCCAGCTGTTGTTCACGTTCCTGGCGCTGTTCAGCACCACCATCACCAACTCGGCTTTCGTCCAACTCATCCAAAATGCTTTCAAGCTCCTCAACATCGTTCTAGGGAATATTTACAAGGGAAAAAAAATTTGGCAATTTTTTCAAAAAAACCTTTTTTGCCAAGGCCAAACCGATGAAAAACACCAAAAGCAATGGGAAAAATGGACGCATTTTGTGGCCAATTTATTTAATAAAAAATAAATATTTGTTAAAATTTAAACAATTATTGATCAATTAATTGGTTGATCCAGGTTTTCGATCTCTAGTATTTACTAGTGTGCGGCACGGTAAAAATCGGTAAATTTACCGCGTAAATTTTTACAATTTACCGATTTCCAATTTTTCGATGAACTCGGTAAAAAATGGTAATCGGTAATTACCGATTTTTACCGTTACCCGTTAACGAAGATTCGCATTTGCCGTAGGGGTCAACCAGGATTGAAATTTTCCAAAAAACAGCCCCTAACTAACTAACCATTCGGAAATAAGCAAGACAGATATATATGTACCAGGGATGCCGCCGATCTCAGATTTGAAAAATCGGAAAACCGGAATTCCGATGCCCAAAATTTTCTCGGAAATCGGAAAATCGGAATTCCGGTCCAAAAATCATCGGAAATCGTAAAATCGGAAATTTTTTTTCTACAAAATTACTAATTTTTTTTTATAAATTTTTTTTTGACCAAAAACTTCTCATTTTTCGAAAATTTTTATTTATTTTTGAGAAAATATTAATTCCGATTTTTTTCCGATTTTTCCCCAAAAATATCGGAAATCGGAATTCCTATGCCCCAAATTTTTCTCGGAAATCGGAAAATCGGAATTCCGACCCCAAAAACATCGGAAATCGGAAATCGGCGGCATCTCTGATATATACCAGGGATGGGCCAATTTCGGAGTTTATTTTTTGGGTTGGCCCATCCCTGATATGTACCAACATGAGAAATGGCTGAAAACATGTGCTGCCCAAAAGCCTTGGAATATGAATTGAAGAATCACTTTTAGAGAACAAAAAAAAAAACATTAAAAAAAAAAAAAATGGTTTTGCAACATTTTCGGCGGACGATTGATGCATTGGACACAGAAGAACAAAACGGCGGCTAAGATGGAAAGAGAGGGCCCCATATCTTTTCGAGAGGAGTCGTCTGTCTGTGTGCCCCGCCAGCGATCGGGGGGACCAATCGCCGATATTCATTCACTAATGAGTTTTATGTAACATAATAATACTCCTTTTTTAAAAATGATGGTGGGGAGGGTGGGGAATGAATTTGGTCCTCCTTTAATGGCTGGTTATTTTGGGGGGCTCTACCAAATAATGTTTTTTTTTTTTTTTTTTTTTTTTGTGAAATCGGTACACCAAAATCAATGATTTTTTAATGTTTTTATTTAGCTCTGATCACTGTTTTTGCATCAATATTTTTTTGATCAGAAAAGTAATAAAATTGAAACAAAAATCAAACACCAAATTCGAGCAGTTTTGGCACAACATCCAGCTTATCCGCGGCAATTGCCTTCCGGCATTCTTGGACCAGATTTGCCGAGGGGGTGCCCACTGGAAAATTCGAAAAATTTCAAATAAAATTTTTTGTTTAAGACTCACTCCACCACCCCACCTCTAAGCCGTGCAAATTGTTCAATGGAAACATTCAGAAATTTGACTGCGTCCAGCAACTCCTTTTTTGCAGCCATCCAAACTGTCTAAAATTAAATTAACACATTATTTTAATAAAAAATAATATTGAAAAATAAATATTTAAAATGTTTTTTGAAAATAATAAAATATAAATGAATAAACTAAAATAAAATTTGATGACAAATGCACATAAAGTAATTAATAAATTTAATATTATTTTAATATTAAATAATAATTTTCGATTAATATAATATTTTAATCAAATAAGGACAACATTTGTAAATATTTTTATTTGTGTTGTGATTTGGTCCATGCCTGTTGCACAACAAGTTCACGGTTGAGCATTGCCACGCGAGTGTAAAGTCGTCGCGATTCGGCACTAATTTCAAAATTTGATGAATTTGCAAATTTTTGGGGATTTTGAATATGAAAACTTAAAAAATTCTTACAAAAAAAAAAAAAATTAACAAAAATTTTATTTTTCTCAAATATTTTATATAATAATTAATTATAATTTCATTATTTTTTGGCCCACAAATTTCGTATGGCCAATGCATCTTCGGCCCGTATCACACATTCACGGACAACATTTAATCGTTCGGCAAAATCACTGGCTAATAGAAACAACATTTAAAAATGCCTAATTAAAAATATAGACCCGAAGGGGCCTGGACCCCGCCGGGGGTTTTACGAAATCCCAGCCAATGTCGTTTTTCAAAAAATTTTCTTGGGCCTGGTTCGTTCTCGGTTAAAGACGGATCTTTTTTTATCCCGAAATCCGGTACCGTATCCTCCAAGTTTTTTCAAATTCCAATTCCATTCAAATTATTAAACTCCATTTTTAAATATTTTAACTTTCCCACCCAATCGTTCGTTGACTTCATATCGGCTGTCCATCTGTTCAATTAAATAATAATATATTTGAATTTTAAATTATTAAAATTTTTATTATTTTATATTAAATATTTAAATGAATAATCAAAATTTGTTTTTACATTTTCCACGACATTTTGGACAGCGCTCAAAATTTGTGGGAAATGCGCGCGACTTGACAGCTCACGAACGCCCAAAAAAGCACAGAGTGACTGAAAAGAAGCATTTGAAATTAATTAAATTTATCATTTAAATTGAAATTAAAATATTTGAAAAATAATTTTAAAATGACCTGAAGAATGTCCGCCCCATTTTGAATGTCATTATGGCGCAATTCACTGACAAATTCAAAAATTAAATATATAACAAAGACGAATTTCAATAAAAATAAAAAGCAATTAAAACTTAAAAAAAAAAAAAATTTTTCCTAGTTTTTTCATTATTCTTTTTGAAATTTTAAAATTTTTTAAAAATTTTCTTTACTTTTTACAGACAAAATTTCAAAATTTTGTATAATTTTATCATAATATTTTTAATAGCCTTTCTATTCAAGGGGCATGTTAACACTCTTTGCTAATTTATTTATTCAATAATTATTAATTGATTTTTATAAAAAATTCATCTATTTTTTTCATTTTTTTTCTGTCATTAGAGCATTCATTTAAATAATTTTAATTAATTATTTTATTATTTTTATTTCCCCTTTTTTACACATTCGCTGCGGCCCCCGCGGCACTGTCCCCCTCCAATGTGAGCAGTTGTTGGTTGCGAGTGCACATGAATTTCAACATGAACTTTCTGCCCCCACTGCTTTGGTTGTGTTGCTGGTCCGTCTTCGCCCCGCCGGCGTTTTCCTCCCCCAATTTTTCGTCCTCAATAAACACAAAATTTTCGGCCATCCTAAAAAAAATAAGAGAAAAATTTGAAATCAAAAATTAACAATTTTTCTTCTTTTTTTTCTCAAATACCATAATCGCAATTGGTCTAAGCGACAGTGTAAACGAAATGCCACAAATGCATCAGGTGCTTCTGCAAATTTAAATATTTTTGTTTTTAGAATAAATAAAATTAAAAAAAAAAATCCATCCCAAAATATTAAAAATTGTGGCAAAACCCAAAAATAGTTTTTTTTTTTTTTGAAAAAATAAAACTGAAAAAATAAAAAAACCTCTAGAAAAATTTTAATGAAATTTGACCTCCAAAGGTCGGGTCAACTTGGACAAAGGTCACAAAACGTGGCAACACCTGGTTGACTTCGAAAACGCGCAGTTGGCGTCTGTCGCAATTTATTATTTTTTAAATTAAATTAATGTAAAAACATTTAAATTTATTTGAAATTTTCAATTCAAATATTTTTACTCAATGGAAAAGCCGGCAAACACTTTGATGAATAGTTCGGCCAACACATTTTTGGCCGGATTGAATTGGACCACCATTTCGGCACTTTCCTTCCCGTTCGGATGACTTTCAAATGGAATTTTAATAAAAGGAATTTTTTGTTAATTATTTCAAAATAATTAACAAAAGCATTTAAAAATCTCTCTTTTTTTTTAATTTTATGAAAATAATTTTATAATTAATCAGTCATAAGTAGAGACCGGACAAAAGGGTCGGGGTCGGTTTCGGTTAAAACTAAAAAAAAACCGAAACCGAAAAAAACCGAAAAAGCTAAAATTTTCTCGGTCGGTCGGTTTCGGTTAAAACCGAAAAGAAACCGAAACCGAAAAAAAACCGAAAAAGCTAAAATTTTCTCGGTCGGTCGGTTTCGGTTAAAAACCGAAACCGAAAAAAACCGAAAAAAAAAAACCGACCGATCCGATCTCTAGTCATAAGTAGGGCACGGACTTTTAGTCATAAAAAACTTAAAATGTCAACTAAAAAAGTCATAAAAATCGACAAAAAGTCACGAAAAATGGCAAAAAAAGGCAGGTAAATTTGGTACTTTTGGAGCAATTTTTAGTCAAATCACATTGACAAAATAATTTCCTTATCACAGAAAACAAGCGAAATAATTGAAAAATTTGGAAAATTAATTTTTTTTTTTTTTTTGAAAATGATAATTTTAGGCAAAAAAACTAAATTTTAGGAGAAATTTTTTAGAAAATTTTCCATTCTTTGTCGTATCATTTTTTAAAATTTTTAAATTTTAAAAAATATAATTTTAAATAATTTTAAATTTATATATATATTTTAAATAATTTCAAATTACTTTTTTAAATATTATTAAAAAAGTCACATTGCAAAGCATTCAGATTCAAAAATGCCCTCCGCAAAAATTAGCACCGTTCTTACAATGAAAAATTCTTGAAAAAGAGGTAGAGATTTTAATGCACAACCGTATTGGCACGTCGTTGCTGAGCGCGAGGCGCACGCACAACGAGTCACCAGCAATTGGAGCGCGTCGCGCCGAGTGCTGCGGCTGCGCGCTACTCGATGCGGCACGGCTACTGATCACCAGAATGTCATCCGATACGGACAATGCTGCATTGGAAGTCATTGCCGCCTGCTGTTGTTCCGCAGCGGTGAACAGGTCAAGCGTGCAGCCTGCACACGCATGCAATTGACGTGTTATTTTACGTGCAGGCTTTACGCCACGCCACGCACGCAATCCACTCACTGAGCATTGTGCCGGGTGGAATCAGTGACCGCTCCGCGCCTGCAGCGCCTGCCTCGAGAACACTTGCGGTGCTGCTGCGTCTCTCGTACGTCTTCAACTCCTCCTTAAAGAATAGACATTTTGTCGACAAGAACAAATAAAAACAAAAAAGAAACAATAGCGAATTGGGACAAAAACAGCGAATCGTAATTGTTTCTTACAAAAATGTATGCTCATTTAGGAACAGAAAAGGGGGACAATTGGTCAATTGGACAAATGGGCACAAGACAATGTGTACAAATGGCCAATGATTTAGGGAAATTACATTTGGACATTTCAGGGTAAAACAAGCGGTGGATAATGAGCATTTGTGGACAATTGCCCTCCCTAGGATCATTAGGCAACTGGACAATAGAACACCAATTAGTGGACAATTGGCCAATGAACGCCAATTTACTGGAAAATTGGCCAGCCAATGAAGACCAATTAGTGACAATTGGCCAATGAACGCCAATTTACTGGAAAATTGGCCAGCCAATGAAGACCAATTAGTGGACAATTGGCCACCAATTTAGTGGACAATTGGCCATTTAGTGGACAATTGGCCATTTAATAGACAATAAGCCAATGAAGACCAATTAGTGGACAATTGGCCATTTAATAGACAATAAGCCAATGAAGACCAATTAGTGGACAATTGGCCATTTAATAGACAATAAGCCAATGAAGACCAATTAGTGGACAATTGGCCATTTAATAGACAATAAGCCAATGAAGACCAATTAGTGGACAATTGGCCATTTAATAGACAATAAGCCAATGAGACCAATTAGTGGACAATTGGCCATTTAATAGACAATAAGCCAATGAAGACCAATTAGTGGACAATTGGCCATTTAATAGACAATAAGCCAATGAAGACCAATTAGTGGACAATTGGCCATTTAATAGACAATAAGCCAATGAAGACCAATTAGTGGACAATTGGCCATTTAATAGACAATAAGCCAATGAAGACCAATTAGTGGACAATTGGCCATTTAATAGACAATAAGCCAATGAAGACCAATTAGTGGACAATTGGCCATTTATAGACAATAAGCCATGAAGACCAATTAGTGGACAATTGGCCAATGAACGCCAATTTACTGGAAAATTGGCCAGCCAATGAAGACCATTAGTGGACAATTGGCCACCAATTTAGTGGACAATTGGCCATTTAGTGGACAATTGGCCATTTAATAGACAATAAGCCAATGAAGACCAATTAGTGGACAATTGGCCATTTAATAGACAATAAGCCAATGAAGACCAATTAGTGGACAATTGGCCATTTAATAGACATTAAGCCAATGAAGACCAATTAGTGGACAATTGGCCACCAATTTAGTGGACAATTGGCCATTTAGTGGACAATTGGCCATTTAATAGACAATAAGCCAATGAAGACCAATTAGTGGACAATTGGCCATTTAATAGACAATAAGCCAATGAGACCAATTAGTGGACAATTGGCCATTTAATAGACAATAAGCCAATGAAGACCAATTAGTGGACAATTGGCCATTTAGTGGACAATTGGCCATTTAATAGACAATAAGCCAATGAAGACCAATTAGTGGACAATTGGCCATTTAGTGGACAATTGGCCATTTAATAGACAATAAGCCAATGAAGACCAATTAGTGGACAATTGGCCATTTAATAGACAATAAGCCAATGAAGACCAATTAGTGGACAATTGGCCATTTAATAGACATTAAGCCAATGAAGACCAATTAGTGGACAATTGGCCACCAATTTAGTGGACAATTGGCCATTTAGTGGACAATTGGCCATTTAATAGACAATAAGCCAATGAAGACCAATTAGTGGACAATTGGCCATTTAATAGACAATAAGCCAATGAAGACCAATTAGTGGACAATTGGCCATTTAATAGACAATAAGCCAATGAAGACCAATTAGTGGACAATTGGCCAATGAACGCCAATTTACTGGAAAATTGGCCAGCCAATGAAGACCAATTAGTGGACAATTGGCCACCAATTTAGTGGACAATTGGCCATTTAGTGGACAATTGGCCATTTAATAGACAATAAGCCAATGAAGACCAATTAGTGGACAATTGGCCATTTAATAGACAATAAGCCAATGAAGACCAATTAGTGGACAATTGGCCATTTAGTGGACAATTGGCCATTTAATAGACAATAAGCCAATGAAGACCAATTAGTGGACAATTGGCCATTTAATAGACAATAAGCCAATGAAGACCAATTAGTGGACAATTGGCCATTTAATAGACAATAAGCCAATGAAGACCAATTAGTGGACAATTGGCCATTTAATAGACAATAAGCCAATGAAGACCAATTAGTGGACAATTGGCCATTTAATAGACATAAGCCAATGAAGACCAATTAGTGGACAATTGGCCATTTAATAGACAATAAGCCAATGAAGACCAATTAGTGGACAATTGGCCACCAATTTAGTGGACAATTGGCCATTTAGTGGACAATTGGCCATTTAATAGACAATAAGCCAATGAAGACCAATTAGTGGACAATTGGCCATTTAATAGACAATAAGCCAATGAAGACCAATTAGTGGACAATTGGCCATTTAATAGACAATAAGCCAATGAAGACCAATTAGTGGACAATTGGCCAATGAACGCCAATTTACTGGAAAATTGGCCAGCCAATGAAGACCAATTAGTGGACAATTGGCCACCAATTTAGTGGACAATTGGCCATTTAATAGACAATAAGCCAATGAAGACCAATTAGTGGACAATTGGCCATTTAATAGACAATAAGCCAATGAAGACCAATTAGTGGACAATTGGCCATTTAATAGACAATAAGCCAATGAAGACCAATTAGTGGACAATTGGCCAATGAACGCCAATTTACTGGAAATTGGCCAGCCAATGAAGACCAATTAGTAGACAATTGGCCACCAATTTAGTGGACAATTGGCCATTTAGTGGACAATTGGCCATTTAATAGACAATAAGCCAATGAAGACCAATTAGTGGACAATTGGCCATTTAATAGACAATAAGCCAATGAAGACCAATTAGTGGACAATTGGCCATTTAATAGACATTAAGCCAATGAAGACCAATTAGTGGACAATTGGCCACCAATTTAGTGGACAATTGGCCATTTAGTGGACAATTGGCCATTTAATAGACAATAAGCCAATGAAGACCAATTAGTGGACAATTGGCCATTTAATAGACAATAAGCCAATGAAGACCAATTAGTGGACAATTGGCCATTTAATAGACAATAAGCCAATGAAGACCAATTAGTGGACAATTGGCCATTTAGTGGACAATTGGCCATTTAATAGACAATAAGCCAATGAAGACCAATTAGTGGACAATTGGCCATTTAATAGACAATAAGCCAATGAAGACCAATTAGTGGACAATTGGCCATTTAATAGACAATAAGCCAATGAAGACCAATTAGTGGACAATTGGCCATTTAATAGACAATAAGCCAATGAAGACCAATTAGTGGACAATTGGCCACCAATTTAGTGGACAATTGGCCATTTAGTGGACAATTGGCCATTTAATAGACAATAAGCCAATGAAGACCAATTAGTGGACAATTGGCCATTTAATAGACAATAAGCCAATGAAGACCAATTAGTGGACAATTGGCCATTTAATAGACAATAAGCCAATGAAGACCAATTAGTGGACAATTGGCCAATGAACGCCAATTTACTGGAAAATTGGCCAGCCAATGAAGACCAATTAGTGGACAATTGGCCACCAATTTAGTGGACAATTGGCCATTTAGTGGACAATTGGCCATTTAATAGACAATAAGCCAATGAAGACCAATTAGTGGACAATTGGCCATTAATAGACAATAAGCCAATGAAGACCAATTAGTGGACAATTGGCCATTTAATAGACAATAAGCCAATGATACCAATTAGTGGACAATTGGCCATTTAATAGACAATAAGCCAATGAAGACCAATTAGTGGACAATTGGCCATTTAATAGACAATAAGCCAATGAAGACCAATTAGTGGACAATTGGCCACCAATTTAGTGGACAATTGGCCATTTAGTGGACAATTGGCCATTTAATAGACAATAAGCCAATGAAGACCAATTAGTGGACAATTGGCCATTTAATAGACAATAAGCCAATGAAGACCAATTAGTGGACAATTGGCCATTTAGTGGACAATTGGCCATTTAGTGGACAATTGGCCATTTAGTGGACAATTGGCTATTTAATAGACGATAAACCAATGAAGACCAATTAGTGGACAATTGGCCAACATGTATTGGGTACTAATGCAATGTGGACAATTGGCCACCCGATGGACTAAAAATAATCCCAATTTTTCACCAGCAATGCGTGCCGTCGTTGGCTGATTTCGCGCAGCAGTTGACCCTCCTCATTTACCACCTCATTGCGAAACTCAAAGGCTTGCACTTTAATACAGAAAAAAAAAACATTTGAATTTTAATAAGTTTCTTAGCCCCCCTTAACCTTGGCCATTACAGAAAACCAGGGTCAGCTGATGTTGCGGCTCACCGCTGTCCAAAGGGCCTGAGCCTAAAAAAGGAAGGTGTATCTTCCCAGTCTAATTGGAAAAAAAAGTTCGTCATTATGATGGTTAGCGGGGGCTAGAAAAAAAAAATTTTTTTTTTCCACTATTTTAGGGGTGGTCACGGACCCGAATTTTCATATCCGTGCCCGGCCCGTCGAGTTCATATCCGTGTCCGTCCGTGTCCGTCCGAAGTCCCAAAAATCGTTGTCTGTATCCGGGCAATCCTCGGATATCCGCGGATTGTCCGTGCACGGAACACCAATTTTCATATCCGTGTCCGTCCGAGTTCTCAAAAATCGTTATCCGTATCCGGACAATCCGCGGATATCCGCGTATTGTCCGTGCACGGAACACCAATTTTCATATCCGTGTCCGTCCGAATTCTCGAAAATCTTTATCCGTGTCCGGACAATCCGCGGATTGTCCGTGTCCGTGACCACCCCTGCTTTATTCCTTGTTTTCCGCACTTTTTGTTTCGTTTTTCTTTTCATCGTCCTCACTTTTTAGTTTCGAACCATTTTAATATGATGGTCTTTTTTAGTTTTGCTTTTTTTTCCAAATTCTCAAAATTTGTCGCATTTGTTTTTGTCTCGACGGGGGGGAAGGGGCTTTTGGGACAAAACGACACACAGCAGGGATGTTCCAGGTCAACGGAAGTCCGAACCCCGAAGCCCCCAAACCCCGACCTTTTTTTCGCAGCCCTAACCCTGGGTTGAACTTTTTTGGCCGCCCCGACCCGAAATTTTTCTCAACCCGAAACCCGGGCCACGACCTTTCTCGCCGCGAAGCCCGAACCCCGGGCCGAACTTTTTCGGCCGACCCGAAACCCGAACCGATATTTTTCCGTACTGGAATATTCCTGATACATAGGGGTGGACCGGGATGACAAAAAACGAGGGATGAAACCTTAGAACAGGAATTCTCTTTTCTTCTTAATGTTTTCGAATTTGATCACCTGCCAAGTCGGCCAGGAATGCCGCACTGAGTTGGCCACCCTCAACCTGTTCCTTGGCACAAATTTCACCCGTTGTTGCCGAACGAATGTCAATCGTAAATGAATGTCAGGCTTTTAAATTTAAAAATATTATCCCCGGTTTTTGGCATTACTTTGGCATTTTGCCACACGCACGCGACACGCGCGTTGCCCGGGAATTGGAGCAGTGCAACAATGGGCGACTTGGTCTTGACGCGCCACAGGCGCTCGCCGTTCGCGTACACGCCCACCACGCCGGAGACGAGGCCGAACGCGAAGCGGGCAGGCCTTTATGAGAATTTTGTTTTTCTGGGTTTTTGTATATGTGATTTTAAAATTTGTTGCAAATCCGAAAAAAATTCAGTAAGCCTATTATTGGGTCTCCATATTTTCTTGGGAATTTTCAATTCCGAAACGCCTTTCAAAAACATGGTTCGGCTCCAGGGCTGGACGTAAACAATTTCAATTACGGAAATCCGTAATCCGTCATTACGGCGATTTTCAATTTTTTGGAGGGTTGATAGAGCTTCTAAGGAGCTTTCGAAAGACACTAAGTTTAAAGAATTTGATTGCCTAGGAAAAAAGTTATGGCGTCCGAAAGTAGGCTGGCGGCGAACCGTCCGCGGCGAACCGTCCGCGGCGAACCGTCCACGGCGAACCGGGCGGTTCCCGTTTATAGAAATTTTGTTCTTTATAAAAAAATAATCTTACAAGAAATCGTCTCGAAAAATAATCCAAAAGTCAAATTCGGATCAAAATTACGGAAAAATCCCAAAAATCCGTAACCCGTAATCCGTAACTCCAAAAAGGCCATAATTTCCGTAATCCATAATTACGTCCAGCCCTGCTCGGCTCAGACTGAGTTGGTGAAATGGGGGAATAGTGAGTTTTTTTTAATTCTATAAAAAATTAATTTAATTTTTCCCTAGGCAAAATGCCAATTTCCTAGCTTTTCAAATTTTTAGGGATAAAATTCTTGTACAATTTTTTAGGGGATATAATGCCATTTTACAAATTTTTTGAGGGTAAAATGTCATTGTACAATTTTTGAGGGCTTAAAATGTTACCCCAAGGCACAAAGTGCCAATGTCGGGTCGGCCTCGTCAAATTCGACGAAAAATGACGCATTTTTGAGCACCTAAAATATATTTTTTAAAATAACTTTTTTCAAAGCTTTTGTACTTTGATGTCTGTTCCACTTGTGCCAACAATCAACTTCAAGTATTTGTGAGAGAGTTTATGGATGAAAAAGGGAAAAATTCATTTGGCGTTTTAATTTAATTTTAATTATTGATAATTTAAAATGATTATTTTTTATTATTTGAAAAAATATTTATTAAATTTTAATTATTGAAAATTTAAAATGATTATTTTTTATTATTTGAAAAAATATTTATTAAATTTTAATTATTGAGAATTTAAAATGATTATTTTTTATTATTTGAAAAAATATTTAATGTCCAATTTATCCTTTAAGAATTTTTCATCTATTTGTGTTATTTTTCATTTTTTTTTTGTAATTAATATTTAAATTGGTTTTTTACACAATTTATAGATTTTTAAAAATTAATTTTTTCTTTTTGGATTTTTTAATTTTAATTTTAATAAAAATATATTTCTAATTTTATTTTCCATTTTATTTTTGCATAATGTCTTTGTGCCTCTTTTTGCCCGTCCCCGTCCATGTCGCACAATTCGATCGCATTCACTTCGTATCCCAACGCTGTCCAAAACACATCTGTGCCATCCAAACGGAAGCCTAAAAATGGCGCAATTAAACACAAATATAAATGAAATAAATAAAACTAATTTTAAATATTTATTTGCCATTTTTTTTTTGTCAATTTGTCATATTTTTGGCAAATTGTCACTGACAAATTGTCTCATTAATTTTCTCCATATTTAATTGACCCCATATTGTGGTGCCGCAACCGCACACAATCACTTGCGCGTCGCGGTGCGCGTCCACGTGCCCGACGCGTAAACAGTTGACGCCCTCGGGCATTTGGCGATGGAAAAGCCTTTTTTTTAATTTTTAAGAATTTTTTATGGATGAATTTTTCACGTGCGATTGTTGTACACATCCAATGCCAACAGACTGCCCTAAAAGGTAATTAATTAATTCATTAATTAATTATTTTAATTGATTTTTTTAATTGAGACACTGCCAAAATCGAAAAAAAATCGGAAACCCGTAATTCCGGTGCCCAAAATTTTTTTCGAAAACGGAATTCGGGTCAAAAAACATCGGAAATTGGAAAACCGGAATTCCGATGCCCAAAAATTTTTCGGAAATCGGAATTCCGGTCCAAAAAACATCGGAAATCGGAAAATCGAAAATCGGCTGCATCCCTGATACATATATATTTTAGATAAACTTTTTAAATTACTTTTTTTTTCATTTAATTTGAGATGATTATTAAAAAATTGTGGCATTGTGTTACCGTATTTTTCGTTAACCCCACCCCCCACACTACCGTAGTGCCGATCAGTGCCACGTCGTAATGGTCGGCGGTGTCCGTTTGGAGGCGTGGGTAAATGGCCAAACATGTGATCTGCTCATTCACATTGAACACAGACTCTAAATGAAGCAACTTGAATTGTCCCCTTTCAATTAAAAATTTGAATTAATTGCCCGGCCATCAAACAGTTACCGGCTTTTTTTTTTTTTAAAACCGATTTTTTTTTTTTTTTTAATTTTTGATGAAATTTTTTATTTAAAAAAAAAATAAAAATTGCAAAAAGAAAAATAAAAACTAAACGCGTCCAGACATTTGCGGACGGATTGCTGACGGACATTTGCGGACGCGCGAAAATTTTTTTAAAAGCAAAAAAAAAAACAAGAAAAAATTATTTAAGGCAAACCGTGGCCTAATGAGTACTGCCCAGGCATGTGCACGGACACGAATTTTCATATCCTTGTCCATCCGTGTCCGTCGGGTTTATATCCGTGTCCGTCCGAAGCCCCAAAAACCGTTGTCCGTATTCGGACAATCCGCGGATTGTCCGTGCACGGAACACCAATTTTCATATCCGTGTCCGTCCGAATTCTCAAAAATCGTTATCCGTATCGTCCGTATCCGGACAATCCGCGGATTGTCCATGCACGGAACACCAATTTTCATATCCGTGTCCGTCCGAATTCTCAAAAATCGTTATCCGTATCGTCCGTATCCGGACAATCCGCGGATTGTCCGTGTCCGTGCACATGCCTGGTACTGTCTATAAAATGTGTGTCTCGGCCCAACCGTGTAGACACCGTGTTGCGACTTTTGCGCCGCGACACTTGCACCGCTCAGCAAAACCGACACTTGCGCCGTGAAATTTGCGCCGCGGACATTTGCGCCGCGGACATTTGCGCCTCGACACTTGCGCCGCACAGCAAAATTCGACATTTGCGCCGCTTATTCAAAAATATATTTTTAATAATTTCTCAACAAATTTATTTAAACTAGTGTGCAACAAAAAAGGCTAATTAAACGAAATGCAACAACTAATCACAAAGATAGACATCTAATTTTTTGTCTTTTGTCAATGCGTACATCAGCAACAAAGATAAATTTTTCTCTTCTTTGTGGCGGTGTGGACGATGCAAAAATTTAAAATTTGGTCTTGGTGTGAACGGTGCGGTGCGACTGGGTTTTGTAGGGCGGCGCAAGTGTCGCGGCGCAAATGTCTATTTTACTGGGCGGCGCAAGTGTCGAGGCGCAAATGTCGCGGCGCAAAAGTCGGTACACCGTAGACACAAAGTTAAAAAAAAAGTTCTGGTGAACAAAACAACAAAAATAGTACTGAGCTGATGAGGCCATGCCTAGTTGCCATAATTTTTTTTCTTGGTTTTTTTGCTTTTAAAAATTTTTTCGCGTTTTGTCCGCATATGTCCGTCCGCAAATGTCTGGTAGCCAAAAAAAAAAAAAAAACTATGTCCATCAAATATTCCATTGGAGCAAGCTGTAAAGCGGTTAAGAAAATTTCAAAAATTTTTTGCAATTTTTTTCTTAAAATTTAATATTGCCCGGCAAATTTATGTCCAATTTTCTTCTTTAAAATATAAATGTTTTTTTCACCTCCCCTTACGGGGTTGTTTGCTTGGCTTAAGCTGTAAGGCAGTTAATAAACTTTTCAAAAAATATTTTTAAATATATTTTAAGGCAATTAATAAAATTTCAAAATTTTTTTTAGTATTTTTTAAAATTAAGCATTTAATTAATTGCCCTTCGGTGCCAACAATCATTGTCGGCAATTCATGTCTAACCTCTTTAAAAAATTAATGGATTTCCACCCCCCCCCCCTACGGCATGGTTTCCTGGCCTAAGCTATAAGGCAAAATTTCCCAAAAATTTTTATCTATTTGGAATTTTTTTTTTTTGTTTTTCTTCCTTTCAGCCTCCGTTTTAAGTCATTGGGGGCCCTTCGTTGCTGACCTAAGCCTTGGAGGCATATTTTGCCGGTCTCCGTGCCGACCACCAACTGTTCCCGTCCGCTTGCGTCAAAGACGCCGGCAGCCGCGCCATATCTGCGCACAATGCGATGCGCAAAACCGAAGCTGAACGCGGCACGCAACTGTTGCTGTTGGCCTCCTCCGCCGATGGCACTCATATTTATGGCAAAAAAAAAAAAAAGTGAAAAATTAATTAGGGCTAAAAAGACAAGGCCAATCAGGGGACCCAAAAAACGGGGAATTTTGGGGAAAAAAAAACCATCGCACCCTAAAATGGGCCCGGTCAATGTCGGGAATTCTCCTGTCCCTGTATTATAGCCAATAGAGACCGGAATTTTGAAAAACCCGGGAACGGGAACGGGGACCGACGATGACCCGGGAACGGGGAAACCGGGGCAAAAATCTTTGCCGGGGCCCCCGTTCCCGGTAATTTTCCATAAAACCCCGGGAACGGGGGCCCCGGGAAATCCCCGCCGGGGCCCCGTTCCCGTCCGGTCTCTATTAGCCAATTAACAAAAAAAAAATAAAACAAGGACAAATGGAAATGCTGACGAGGAAGGCACTGTTTTGTCAATTTTGGTTATTTCCATGGCAACGTGCGATTTTGAAGAAAGAAAATAACAAATTACGGTTTTAAATTTTTTAGATATTTCAACTACCCTAAAAACAAAATCTCGGCCAAATCCAATCTAACCCGGACCAGGGCCTTGTGAAAATCAAAAAAAAAAATTATTGTATGCGAAAATGAAACAAAAACGAAAAAATAAATTTTCAAAATGAAACCAAAAAAATTTGACGGACGAAAACAAAACAAACACGAAAACAAGTTTTTGTCCAGCCCTGACCCGGACCCGGGGATCGTCGGGGTCCCACCAGCAGCCCATGATTTGGTCTCTCAAAAAAGTAAGGCCTTCGGGATCGGGCCCTCGCCATAATGCAACTCGCTTCCTCCGTACAGAAACCCGGAGGGCCTGATCCCGGGCTTAATCCTAGCCCTCCCTGAAAGAAACAAATTTTCAAATAGTTTTACACATATTTTTGAAGGTTATACGACTTTTGCGGCCAAGACATTTGCGCCTATGGACTTTGGGATTAATTCAACATAAATTTGAAACTAGTTTTGGGCATAGCCGCAAAAGTCCGGCCGCAAATGTCTTGGCCGCAAAAGTCCAGCCGCAAATGCCTGGGCCGCAAATGTCTTGGCCGCAAAAGTCCGGCCGCAAATGTCTTGGCCGCAAAAGTCCAGCCGCAAATGCCTGGGCCGCAAATGTCTCGGCCGCAAAAGTCCGGCCGCAAATGTCTTGGCCGCAAAAGTCCAGCCGCAAATGCCTGGGCCGCAAATGTCTTGGCCGCAAAAGTCCGGCCGCAAATGTATTGGCCGCAAATGTCTTGGCCGCAAAAGTCCGGCCGCAAAAGTCCGGCCGCAAATGTCTTGGCCGCAAAAATCCGGCCGCAAATGTCTGGGCCGCAAAAGTCCAGCCGCAAATGCCTGGGCCGCAAATGTCTTGGCCGCAAAAGTCCGGCCGCAAATGTATTGGCCGCAAATGTCTTAGCCGCAAAAGTCCGGCCGCAAATGCCTGGGCCGCAAATGTCTTGGCCGTAAAAGTCCGGCCGCAAACGCCTGGGCCGCAAATGTCTTGGCCGCAAAAGTCCGGCCGCAAATGCCTGGGCCGCAAATGTCTTGGCCGTAAAAGTCCGGCCGCAAGTGTATTGGCCGCAAAAGTCCGGCCGCAAATGCCTGGGCCGCAAATGTCTTGGCCGCAAAAGTCCAGCCGCAAATGTATTGGCCGCAAATGTATTGGCCGCAAATGTCTTGGCCGCAAAAGTCCGGCCGCAAATGTATTGGCCGCAAATGCCTGGGCCGCAAATGTCTTGGCCGCAAAAGTCCGGCCGCAAGTGTATTGGCCGCAAATGTCTTGGCCGCAAAAGTCCAGCCGCAAATGCCTGGGCCGCAAATGTCTTGGCCGCAAAAGTCCAGCCGCAAATGCCTGGGCCGCAAATGTCTTGGCCGCAAAAGTCCGGCCGCAAATGTATTGGCCGCAAAAGTCCGGCCACAAATGTCTGGGCCGCAAAAGTCGCAACACCTTTTTGAAATATTAAATTTTTCTATTTTCACCAAAATAATATCTCTTCCCATTTTGTTTCACCCAATGCTTCTGCTTTTCTTTTCTCCCATTTGCTTTCTGTCCATGCCAACTGCTGCTGCTTCTCTGCTTGCTTCTCCTCCCAAAATTTGTGTAAAGTATTGGGGGAGGAGGGCCAAAGAATTATTTTGGTCGGTCAGTGGTCACACAAATGGCAATTCTCCCCCCCCCCCTCGCCGCCGTGGGCATTTGGCCCCTCTCAATTTCAAATTTGGCCCAACATTTTAAAACAAACACTTTGCCAATTTGTCATTTGCCCTTCCTTCCCTTGGGCGTGACGGGGAAATTTGGCCAAATATTTTGACTGTCAACTTATCTTATCCATCAATTCTCGTCCATTGTCACTTGAGACAAGGTGAAATGCAACTGAATAAAGTGGCTTCACACAAAATTTTTGATTTAATTGGCACAAATTTTCGTTTTTATTTTTGCCAAAATTTGGGTCCAAAACGCCCCAAATTTCCTACAAAAGTTTCAGGGTCGGGGTCGTTTCGGCCCCCACGTTTCGGCCCCAGCAACATTTAAAGTATCATAACTTTTTTCATTGCCAACCAAATGCAACAAATTTATTATCATTCGAAAGCTCTTCATGAGCTCTATTAGACTTCTAAAAGTCTTAAAGAATAGTCGATTTACAGAAAATTTATGAACCAAAAAATACCAAAATTCTGACTTTTTAGTGTTTTTCATGTTGTAACTTTTTTTTAAGTTGGTCAACCGATTAGCAATAGCTTATTCATACCTTCTAAACACTTAAAGCTTTAGAATGATACCAAATTTGTGAAATTTGGTTGACTTTGAAAAAAGTTACAAAGTCCTAAACGAGTCTGGGGCCGAAACGTGGGGGCCGAAACGTGCCTGGCCGAAAGTTTCAATACCAAAAAACCAATGTGTCACCCTTTTGGAGATATACTGTATACCTCGCCTTGATGCAATATTTTGAAATTTCTGATTTGCGGTAAACTCCAAGATTTTTGTCGGAAGGAATTTTTGCCGTAAAAAAAGTTTAGCATTGATACAGAACTGATAAAACGGCACTGATTTGTCCTGATGATACAAAATGCCAAACAATTTTCCTGCTCTTATGTCAGTCCATGTCACCAAATTTGTACAAAAATGCATTCATTGGTTGCTCTGTGCATTTACACTGAGTCAGCAGCGAAGAAAAGCTTCTAGGAACTGAGCAAAAAGTTATTAATTGATCAGAAAGTTAGCTTAAAAGACTGATTTGACGGCGCCCAAAATGGCCCGCCCACGTAAGTGATCAAAAGTTATTGATTGATCAGAGTTATTGATTGATCAGACACAGTCAGCTGAAGACTGATTTGGCGGTGCCCAAAATGGCCCGCCCGCGTAAGTGATCAAAAGTCTTATTCATCGATCAGACACAGTCAGCTGAAGACACTGATTTAGCGGTGCCCAAATTGCCCCGCCCCCTCAAAACAATTTTTTCTGATCAAAAATGATTAGAGAGGGCTTATTAGCCCAAATTTTTGCCAACTTTGTGTTGTGATTGAAACTCGACAGAGCACAAAGATCACCCATTGAAGGAGGATCAAATCATCTCCTTTCTCCACCACCACTTTTTGACATCAATTTAAAAAAAGAGCAGTTTTATGTTACATAATAAATCTCGGCGATTTGTCCCCCGCCGATCGCCGGCGGGGCACACAGACAGACGACTCGACGACTGACGACCGACGATGATGACGATACGATGGCCCATCCCCCCTAAAGCATTTGGCTTATTTGTGTGCCCACCAATCCATCAATCAATCATCCATCGGCCCAAAATGTTGCAAAATAATTTGTTGAGAATGTTTTTTTCTAAAAGCGATTCTTCAAATCACATTCCAAAGCTTTAGACACTAATTTTGAGCATATTTCTGTGTTCCCCCCTACCCTTTCCTCATTTACAATTTCGAATTGTTAGGGGTGTGTCAAGGAAATTTAATCCCCCCTACTAGTGATGCTCGAGAGTCTCAGTCTCGACTCGATTTTTTCTGGTCTCGGTCTCGGTATCGAGTCTCGAGGTCAAGTCTCGGTCTCGGGATCGAGTCTCGGGGCCAAGTCTCGGTCTCGCGTCTCGAGCCTCGGGAAATTTTGGTCTCGAGCATCACTACCCCCTACCCTTGCGGCAAAAATTTCGATGTACCCAAAATAAAGGGGGGCTCACCCTTTGAAATTTGTCGCATTTTCTAATGAAAATTCCCGGGGGAGTATTCTTTTTTTAGCCCACTTTCAAAAGGAAGCTATATTTTTGTAGGTAGTCTTATTTAAGGGGAATACGGTAGATTTATTTGAATTACCGAATTTGGCGCCAAGATTTGGCACCTTTTCTGTCCAATCTTAATTTCATTTTCCTATTATTGTTTTGGCAGAAAAAATGTATAACCCTCCATAAATGTATCAATTAAAATTTTTACTCGAAAAAAACTTGGCGCCAAAATTTGGCGCATTTTTTTTGTTGAATAAAATGGACAGGTGAGACTGTCCAAAAATATGCTTATTGAATGGCGGGATTTGGAGGTGTTAGGATGAAACACATATCATATTCCCCGGAGCAAAAAATGGCAACAGTTGGCCCCATAGCCAAATTTTGTGGAGGCAAAAGCAATGGGCAAGGGGGGGGGCGGGGGAAGCAGGATCACGAACCCCTTCCCCGCCCCCCAAAAAATCAATGTTTTTTTTGCGAGATTTTTCACCAAATTCAGGGAGAGTAAAAAAATCTTTGGCCTAACCCTAGGCCTAGGGAATATTATAGACTTCTCTTTATGCCGATTGCTAGAGCACTACAACTTAACAACCCTCCCCCCGTCCCCCCCCCCCCCCCTCCGGGCGCCCCGAAAAAATCTGTCACCGACTTTTTGCGGGATTTTCGAGCGAATTGAGGGAGACAGAGCAAAAGCCTTTGGCCTAGCCCAAGGCCCAGGGTAAAAAAAAAATGTGGGAACCTTCTCCATTTGCCGCCGTCCATCATTATGGTGACAGCTGTTTTATTTGCTGACGGCAAAGTTCCGACTAAAAATGCTGCTTTCCCCCTCAGGCGACGGGAGCGATTGGGGGGGGGGGGGGTGATCCAGAAGGTCCCCCGGGGGCGGGAGGGAGTGATCCATCCATCACCACCGGGCAAAAGCAGCGATTGTTTTGTTGGTTTGGATGGGCCCCAAAAAGCCTGGCCAAAAGTCTCACCATCACAGCCAACCTACAAACAAACACACACAACACCACACAATGAATGGCTTCCTTTCCTCTCCAATGCTTTAACATCAATTTGCTCTTGGCTTTATCCCCCCCCCCGCCCCTTTCATCCCGCACCGCTCCATTGCTAATTTGCCCAATTAGCAATGATAATTTGGTGGACAAATTTGTCTTATCTCGCCCCCCCCCCCCCCTCAAAAATGTGACTTTTTTTTAAATTGGCCTCTGATCAGATACATGCAGCGGATACTTTTCTTTGGTGATTAAGCAAGGACTGATCAATAAATAGAGAGAGAGAGAGAGAGTTTGTTGGGTTACGGGTAGTGCTGTTCAAGACCAAAAATTTCCCGAGACTAGAGCTGCTCGAGAGTCTCGGTCTCGAGTCTCGGTGTCAAGTCTCGGTCTCGGTTCTCGAGTCTCGGGAAATTTTGGGTCTCGAGCAGCTCTAGTAGAGACCGAGACACTCGAACAGCACTGTTACGGTCCATGATCATCATTGCTGTACTTGAAAACTGCTCATCAGAAAACTGATCACTGATTTCACTCAGCTAGTGATCACTGATCAGCACCAATCCCTTAGGCAAGCTCTTTTCAGAACAGGTCAGAGACGATCAAGTGATCGATGATGATCACATGATCAGTCATCAATTATCGATTGAATCGAAACTGAATGCTTGGATGAACCGGTTTATGAAGTTTACTTTGATCTAATTAGGTTTCTTTAATTTTTAAAAATATCCTGCCACTGAAAATTTAGATTTGAACAAAATATTTATTTTTTATTAAATAAATTGGCCACAAAATGCGTCCATTTTTCCCATTGCTTTTGGTGTTTTTCATCGGTTTGGCCTTGGCAAAAAAGGTTTTTTTGAAAAAATTGCCAAATTTTTTTTCCCTTGTAAATATTCCCTAGAACGATGTTGAGGAGCTTGAAAGCATTTTGGATGAGTTGGACGAAAGCCGAGCTGGTGATGGTGGTGCTGAACAGCGCCAGGAACGTGAACAACAGCTGGGGCAGTTGAGGGGTAAAATTTAAAAAAAAAACGAAATTTTATGATTAAATTTTTAAAAATGGTCATTTAAAATTAGCCTATGGAAAAAAACAAAATGAAAAATTTAGTAAAAAAACACTTTGGGTCGAAAAAGAATTCGGTTTTTTAAATTAAAAACATCAGGAAAACTGCGTAAACTCCTTTAAAATTTTCCATAAATTTCTTAAACTTGGAATAATCCGAGTTTTTGGCCTCCGGACAAAATTCAATTTTTTAGCCTCAGGGCCAAATTAAAAAAAAAACAATTAAATTTTATGACTAAATTTTTCAAAAATGGTCATTTATAATTTAGCCTATGGGAAAAGCAACAAAAAAACAAACAGGAAAACTGCGTAACCCCTTCGAAATTTTCGAAATGAGCCGAATTTTTCGATAAATTTTTCAAATTAAGAATACTTTTAAATTTTGGCCTCTGGGCTTATTTGCAATTTACTTTTTTTAACCGTGATGCCAAATTTGAAAAAAAAAAAAACAACTAAATTTTATGACTAAATTTTTCAATAAAATTGTCCATAATTTCTCAAACTAGGAATGAGTTTTCGGCCTCCGGACAAAATTTAATTTTTTCAGCCTTAGGGCCAAATTTAAAAAAAAAACAATTAAATTTTCGTTTTTTTATTTAGCCTCGGAGCCGAACCCGTGCGATCAGCACGTGTGCGGATGGGGCAAAGAATGTGTGGTGGACAAGAAGGGGCGTCCGGTGTGCGAGTGCATCGCCAAGTGCCCTGAACTGGACAACGACCCGCTTGACCAGGCACAAATTTTGGGACCATTTGAATTTTTGATGCCCTTCGGTAGGTTACGGTTTTGGGTACCGTAACAATTACTGTGTAACTCAAATCGAACGAAATCTTTTGAGTAAAAATGCATAACTTTTTAAACACGGTTTCAACAGCGTATAATTTATTTTACCGCTTTTTTGACCAAATTTATTTTAACTTTTCTCAACTGTGACCAAATCAAACAATCTTGGTATTATCCGATAGCACTTGATTAGGCCGTGACCGGACAATCCGACAGAAAATAAAATTTTAAAAAAAGGAAAATGATAAAAAAATGACCGATCAAGAATGTCTTAATAACTTTTTAAAAAGTTATGATAATTAAAATGAGTTTATTTCAGGGGTGCCCTTTGTACTTATTTGAGCTCAATGTACTTATTTTGTACTTATTTTTGGGGCTCAAAGAAAATTTCCGATTTTTATAGCAATATTTAAAAGAAATTTATTTTTTGAAGCGAATTTTTTAAACAAAATCTTAACAAGATTCCCTAAATATCCAAAATTTCGGCAGTTTTTAAAAATTTTTCCGGCGGCGCCTATCGACACCACCGAACCCCCACTTGCGTAGATTTTCTCAAAATTTATTTTAAAAATTCTCAAAAATTGGTCATTTTTTAACAAGATTTATTACCAAAAAAACTCAAATTTTCAAAATTTTTCCCGGCGGTGCCTATAGGCACCGCCAAGGCTACCGGACATTTCGACAATGACCGTTTCGCCAATGACCTTTTCGACAATGCGCGTTTCGACAACCCGTTTCGACAATGACCCTCGACAATATTTTTGAAAATATATCATTTTATAACAATGCCAATTAAAATAAAAAATAAAAATCCTATCTTTCTTTGAGTTTATTCGTTAAACTAAAGAAGTTCCGGGTTTTCAGCCTTCGCATTGGCTCAACTGTTAGAACTTATGCATTCGCCATCCTCCGAATATGAAAAATGTTTCTATTTTTAAAAATGTGTTAATATTTATCACCAGATTCTATTCCTACTATTGAGTGTTAATGTGAACAATTTTGCGAATGGACAACATTTTTGACAATTATTTATTTGAATAAAATTAATAATTATATTTATTTATAATTAGTTTAAATTTATTCTGTACTATTCAGCCAGAAAATGCTCAAGAAAATAAGAAATTATTTTTTATATTTTAATTGGCATTGTTATAAAATGATATATTTTGAAAAATATTGTCGAAACGGTCATTGTCGAAACGGGTTGTCGAAAAGGGCATTGTCGAAACGGTCATTGTCGAAACGTCCGGCCACCACCGCCAATTCTTTCTTTTTCAAAAAATTTCAATTCTCATTTCAAAGCCGGAATTGCTCAAAAAAATTGTTGGATGAGAAAATATGCCCCGGTTACTGATTTTGATGAATAAAAAGCAAGATAAAGCTTCAAAACAACGGTTTCAAAAATGTACTTACTTTTGACCCCTAAAGCTTATTTTTGACCATCGATGTACTTATTTCGGAAAATTTTCAAGGGCACCCCTCGTTTATTTGCAGTTTTTTGGCTACAATTTTCTTAAGCCTTAATCCTTGCACGCCTATTTACGAGCCATCGCTTACCGAATGCCGAAACAAAGCATTTAAAAATTGGCTTTCTAAGCCCGATTAAGCATCCAATTACTTGTTTCAAAGTAATCAGTCATTTTCCTTAGCATTTTCCTTTATTTACTGTCCAATTGTCCGGGAGCCGATTAGGCTCTATTAATCATCCAAGTTTCAAAAAATTTATGTCTTTTTCAAACATATGGCCAAGTCGGAAAAACGAAAAAAAATCGAGAAAATTTTTGTTTAAATACCTTTTTTTGCTAAATGACATTGGTCAAAAAAAATTTTAAAATTTTCAATTTTTTTTTCAGGTCTGTGCCTCAAGCAATCAGACATTTGCCTCGCTGTGTCACCTTTACCGGCAGCGTTGTGTGTGCAAAAAGCGCAGCGACTTTGAAAATGAGTTAGGCTAACAAAAAAAAAAAATTTTTTTTTGAGAATTTCCGATTTAGCTAAAAATTTCTAACCCTGACACAATGAAAATTTTTTTTTGCAAAAAATTCAGCTGTGAAAATCCGTCAAATGCCAAAATCCACTTGGAATATCTTGGCCAATGCAAACAGTTGGACGAGTGCACCACCGAGCTGATGTCCCAGTTCCCGGGCCGTATGGCCGATTGGCTTTTTCAGGTGCCAAGAAAATTTGCCAAAATTTCAAAGAAATTTTGGCAAAATTTCAAATTTTTCATAATTTTTTTTTTCTTCAGGTCATGAAAGAGTTGAAAAAACGCCGTGAACTGCACAACTTGGAGTGGGAACAGTTGATCAACGAGGCGGAGCAGGACGACGAGAAGCGCCACGTGTACCCGGTGATTTGGAAATTCTGTGACTTGGACATTAAGGTTGGCGAAAAATTTGGGTGAAAAATTTTGGGGAAAATTTTTTAAAAATTTCCCCGTAAATTTCAGCCTCATGACAAGCACGTGTCGCACCATGAACTGATCCCGATCACTGGTAAAGTGCAATTTTGGCATTACCAGTAAATAAAAATAAAAATTTTGTTTACATGAAAACTCTTTTTAAATTTTCTTGTCAAGAAAATTTATGGCTAAATTTTTGACAAAAAAAAAAAAAATTTTTTTATGTAAATCTTTTTACTGTAAATTTGCCAAAAATTTTAATTAATGAAAAAATTAAAATAAATATTTGCTTTTACCCTTATAATTAAGTCTCGAATAGTGTATTACTCCTTATATGTCCTATCTTGAATTTTCTGGTGCCCAAACTTCCCCCTGCGCTTAAAATTAGGGCCCAACTTTTTTAGCATTTCATAATTGTATTTTTTTGCTATTTGGACCTCTTTGGCCCAATAATTGGTAATTAGCTTACATGAATTTTTTAAATTTTCTTGCCGGTGACCAACCGTATGCCGCGAGCCGTCAATTCTTTGGGTGCTTAATTTGCCATTTTATGCTTTTTAAATTTTTCATCCCATGCCATGCCAAGAATTGTTGGCAGTCGAATTAAAATCGTGCCATGAAAATTTTGCCTATTTTAGCCCCAGTGATCCCGATGGAGTCATGCATTAAGCCATTCCTGGAGTCGTGCGACACCAACAAGGACGGCGCCATCACCATCAAAGAATGGGGCATATGCTTGGGCCTTAAGGAGGGTATGCCAAATTAAAAAAAAAAAAAATACGCCAAATTCAAATTTGAATTTCAAGGCGAAATCCAAGAACGCTGCTAATGATGATGGAATGATTGATTGATGGAACAAACACACAAAAAAAAGAAAGATGTTCATAATAAACTTCCATGGACCCTTGAAATTGCTTTTTTAACTGAGCTGAATGTCAATTTGATTAAAATCATTGTTTATGAATTTTTTAATATTTTTATCCTTTTAAGTAGGGTTCAAAACCCGCTACCCGTACGGTACGGGTTTTGCGGGTTTTTTTTTATGAAAAAAATCAGAAAAAAGGGGAAAAAACCCGCAATCAATTTTTTGCTTGACCCGTACGGGTTTTACGAGTTTACCCGCTCAAATTAAAAAAAAACCCGTTACCCGCATTGGCACTACCCGCATGCGGGTTTTGAACCCTACTTTTAAGGCATTCTTTTTGAAAATCATGGCGTAAAGTAGTTGAAATTTTTGGATTTGAATTTTTTTCTAACCAAATAATTGAATAGTCTTGTGGAATAAGATGCTCGAGACCGAAATTTCTCAAGACAGTAGTGACTTGGCCCCGAGACTAAGACTGGCCCAAAAAAACCCAAGACGTACCCAAAAACAATTTTTTTGTTTGCCGTCCATTGACTGCGTGCGGTCGCGTTTTATAAAAACCGCCATTTTTACTGATTTTTCGTATAAATCATGTCATAACTTTTGATAGAACCAGCCAAATTAAACAATCTTGGTATTATAAGATAGCTCTTGGATTACTCTATTAGCTGGTTAAAATTCAAAAATTTCGCTAACTTTAAAAAAATTGGAGCTAAAAAAGCAGAAAAAATTACCATAACTCTTGAAAAAGTTAACGAAATTTTTTGAATTTTAACCAGCTAATAGAGTAATCCAAGAGCTATCTTATAATACCAAGATTGTTTAATTTGGCTGCTTCTGTCAAATGTTATGACATGATTTATACGAAAAATCAGTAAAAATGGCGGATTTATAAAACGCGCAAGCACCCATTGACTGCCACTTTCTCGCTTTTTTTCCTTTTTTCCATTCTTTTTGACGCCGATGAGTGGGCACAGCCCACAAATTGGATTACTAACAACTCATTTATAAAAAAACGATTTTATTTTAAGAAATTTTTATTTGAAAATTTACGATTTTAAATTTTTTTCCTGCGATTTTCAGGGGTGGGGCGGGCGGAATTGGAAAATAATTGGTTAGACTTTCCTACCGTATCAGAGCATCAAAAGTGCTCTCCTTCTACCGTACTCCGTACATTCCTCCTACCGTACACCACCCAAATTATTACTTCTGCATTGGCACTTTTTGTCTCTTTTCTTTTCCTTTTTTCTACCCTTTTGGCGCCCACAAAAAACACCCAAATTGGAACCGCACGTTACTTTTGTGGGGCCGTCTCAAAAATTAGATTTGCCGGCCCTCTTTTCGCCCTAATCTTCTCCTCATCATCGGCAAACCGGGGTGGCGATCACAGAACATCGAAAAGGGGGCAAAAAGGCGGCATTAAAAAAATGCGTATAAACCAGGGAGATGGCGACGATTTCAAATTTGAAAAATCGGAAAACCGGAATTCCGATGCCCACAATTTTTTCGGAAATCGTAATTCCGGTCCCAAAAACATCGGAAATCGTCGCCATCCCTGGTATAAACGGTTGTGCTGGGACGTTTCTTAAAAACCGCCACTGTGGGCGTTTCTTAAATCCGCCATTTTTACTGAATTTTCGACTAAATCAAGTCATAACTTTTCTCAGACCCAACCAAAGGTGAACAAATTGTTCAAATGGCTTTATTCTGCATATTTATCGCCAGTTTTCATTCAAATCTTCATCAGAAAAAAAAGAGTTTGTAAGCCTGGATACAATCAAAATCAAAATTAAAATAGTTCGTATAATTATCGAATCCTCATAAAATTTTGAAAAATTCAAAAAGGAGGCAAAACTCAAAAAGACGGCAAAAAGGCGGCAAATGCCTCCCAAAGGAGTTTTATCGCCACCCTGTCGGCAAAACAAAAAGAAGACGGCGAAGAAGATTTTTTTCGGCATTTCATTTCCTTCCTGTGCTGTTGAACTTTTCTTCTCCTTTTTTGTGTCAAATAAATTGGCGTAATGACAATGTGGCGTTTAAAAAAAAAAAAAAAATTTATGAAAATTTGCCACCAATTTATGTCGGCATTTTAATTAAGAAACCAAAATTGACACATTAACACTTTTTTTGTTTTTTGCTTGCGAAAAAGGACGCCATTTTATCTATTACTTAATTTCCTGTCAATTGATATGATCATCGGTTGAATATGTGTACACTCTTTCCTCCCTTCAATCACAAATATTTGTTTTCTTCTTTTTGAAACGAAATATTATACAAAAAGTTTTATTTATCGGTCTACGTCAATTGGGCGCCAGTACAATTGGGCGCCCACGATTGGGCGCCAAGCCAAAAATATGAAAAATCCTCTAGGGTTTTTTTGAAAACCCAACCCCCTAGTTTTTTTTGAAAACCCAACCCCCTAGTTTTTTTTAAAAACCCAACCCCCTAGTTTTTTTGAAAACCCAACCCCCTAGTTTTTTTTGAAAACCCAACCCCCTAGTTTTTTTTGAAAACCCAACCCCCTAGCTTTTTTGAAAACCTAACCCCCTAGTTTTTTTAACCCCCTAGTCTTTTTTGAAAACCCATCCCCTAGTTTTAAAAAAAAAATAAAAATTTTTAAATCTAGGGTGTTACATTTGCAAAAAATCTAGGGGTTTGAGTTTTAGAAATAATCTAGGGAAGAGGGTTTTCAAAAAAACTAGGGGGTTGGGTTTTCAAAAAAAACTAGGGGGTTGGGTTTTCAAAAAAATTCTAAAGGATTTTTCATATTTTTGGCTTGGCGCCCAATCGTGAGCGCCCAATTGACGGGTTCCGTTATTTATTTATAGGAAAAAATTGAAGTTTGGAGTCGTATGTTTAAATGAGCAAATTATCAGCAGATAATTTCATTTGAAAAAAATGGCTTTAAATAGGACAGATTGAATGGTGAGGGGGCAAAAAGGGAGTGAGTGATCTGATCAGTCCCGGCTGGTGGATCGGCGGGAATGGCTCTCCCGTCAGTTCCCGATCACTTCATTTGTCCAAATTGGCCCTTCCATGGGTGGTGTCAAGGCAGTGATGAGGTCGGGTGAGATCACCCGCCAAACCCTTCCATCCCTCATTTCGACTCTCGTCGCCACCAAGTTGGCGAAATTGGATATTATTTTTGCTTAAAAATACAAAAAATTATAATTCGTCAAATCGAAAATTGTCCTCCTTATATTCCATCCAACTAATTGCTCTTACTTTACCATTACGCACTAGTGCTGTGCGGGATTCCCGGTTCCCGACTCAGGAAATTTCCCGGGTTTTTCTTATTCCCGTCCCGGTTCCCGGGTTTTTCGTATCCCGGTCTCCTTGTCCCGATTCCCGGGTGCATTTCCCGTCCCGGTTCCCGATTCCCGGTAAAAATCGTATTTGAACAAATATTTAAAAAATATATATTAATCCAATTGAGTGTGACGTACATATATGCTTTTAACTTCTCTCATAATCCATCAAATTAAAGAAGTTTTATCGAATGATCGCCTCAATTTATTATTTTTTTTAATCTGTGAAAAGTTATGGAGCATTAAATTGCCCCATACTCAATTGGTCCCCACTCAACCCTCTCAGACTGTGTAAAATCGCAAATTATTCATTAAGTATGTGCCTAAAAATATTCAATTTTGACAGGAAGCTTTTTGGCCAATTGTTGCGAAACATTTTGTCAATTTGACTCTGAGCCAAATGCCAGTGCAAATCAAAAACTCGTCTAACAACAGCACCGAAATGGCAATCAGAGATGTACTCAATCTGCGTGGGCCATACCGGTAGAAAATCTGGTTTCGTTGCCGGTTTTTCGAATTTAAAATAAATGTCTAAAAGTACCGGGCCCCACCATAAAGACCCAATCCAGTCCGGTGCATACAAATTAGTGCAAAATAAAATCCCTGATTTGCCTTTTCAAAAAAATAAAGAATTTAATATTTCCCGAATTTTAAACCACTTTTATTCTGAATTATTTCAGCTGTTTTTATAATGTGCTTGTCAGTGAGCCCTGTCAACCATTGCGATGGATGTTCACCAAATTTGACAAATACAATGGCTTTACGTTTCTCAATCAAAGGGGTGTGAACCTCTACATCTTCCGTTGCAGCGACTACGATTTTGGACGTGCACTAAAGGCCAAACAATGGTTCATTGACCAAAGAAAAGAAATGGCTAAATTGATAGAGTGCGTTTTATTAAGAAAGTGCTAAATTAAACGTGAATAGCCCCTTGTTTGTATATTAATTTCATTAAGAAATACGGGGTTTTTTAGTCCATTCCAAAAAACTTTCGCATATAATTTTTGGCCCCATATTTCTCCTCTATCTGAATTAAATTAATTTACATATTAAATGTCAAGTTAAAACGTACCTTTTTGAGGCAATTTTATGAGAGTGGCTGTGGAAATTTGGAAATTCTTTACGACCAAATGGTGGAGCAATTTCCGCAAATCGAATTGCCGAATCAATTTTGGCTTTTCGGGGCAATGGTACCACAATTTGGAAATTTTGACTTTGATATCACTTTTTTTCTGAATCCAGGCATTTTTTACCCGACCGTGAAATATCAAATGTTCTTTTTCCTTTAATTCTATGCTTTTTATTCTCGGAACCCATTTGACATTGGAATAAATGCTTTTTTATATTCTTGATTTGATAAAAACAAATATATATAAACCAAATTTTGAAAACAAACTGGTAAAACGGAAAGTGAAACCGATTTTTCGTAAAGATTAAAAAAAGCAAGTCCAGGATTCCAACTTGGCCTAAATGGATATCGTTTTCATGATCAGCGACCCCGAAAATACCGAAATGATGTTCTACACGGCTTAGAAATTTTCTAGTTTTTCAGCTTAATTGATTAATGCACTTAATTGATCAGTTTTTATTTCGCTTTGCATTAATGGCACCAAAATAAGGGATTTTATAAATATCATCTCAACAGATTCAATTCAATCAGTTTTTTCGTGATAAATTTTTCATCAGTTTTTTATGGTAAACGAATTAGTCATCCCATCCATCCATCATCAGCAGAAAGCGGACTGTCCAAATAATTGATTCCATCCATAAACAGCACAAACAAATCGCCAATTTAAGCCAAGCGATTGGCCCCATCAAATTTATTGCCCAAAGCCATTGATTGAATTATAATTATTAAAAATGATTGATTTGATCAAATTGATCACTGTTTCTGTTGCCTTAAAGGCATTTGCCATTGTCGACGGATTTTGGTGGGCTCTGCCGGAGGGAAGTGCGCCGTTGGACTGTGCTCGTCTGTTCGCCAACGACACCAAATACATTGGGCAAATGGTCAAACAGCGCATCAGACGCCCCGAGGATGAGCCGGCGGAACACGCATTGGACATGTCCTGCGGGGCAATTCGAAGGCGAAACCGATTTTGGCACAATGCCAAAGATGGCCAAAGGGAGGGGGAGGAGGAGGGGGAAAAGCATGCCAAATACCCATTGGCACAAATTCGGATGCTTTATACGGTAAGGGCAGCAAAATGCGTTTTAGGGGCGAAAAGCGTCAGTGATACTGTATTTTGAAATTGGTGACTCTGAAATTTGAGGGTTTAAAATAAATGACGAGAAATTTCAGATCAGCAGGTCCTCTGTGTATTATTATAGTAAGTCTAAAGAGTTTGGCACTGTTAGACCAATCAGGGTTAGTCTCTGAGTTAAGAGTCAAACTAATGGGTCTTACAAATTAGTGGTCAAGTTGGGGCTCTACTGCAGTTTACGTGTCCAATTAAAATAAACCGCTTGAAAAGGTGAACCCACGCCAGGTTTTTGAAAACCGAATTCCCTAGTTTTTAATATAAAATTTTTAAAAATTCGGGTTAGGATTTTTAAAACAGTTGGGGTAGTTTTCAGAAAAACTTGTGGGTTAGATTTTCAACAAAAAAACTGGGGGGGGGGGGTACTAAAAAAAAAAAAAAAACTGGTGGGTTAGATTTTTAAAAAAAAGAAGCAATCGTTTCAAGCGGTTTTATTTTGATTGGACGCGCGTAAACTGCAGTAGAGCCCATGTTGGTTTATGATTTAGTGTTTCGAGTCGAGTCAATACCCAAGTCTCATGGGATTCAGTGTTAAACTTCACATGATTTGATTCCCTGCTGTTGTTCTTTCTGCCCACAGGACTATGTGTTGGTTGAGCTGGAGTTGGCCGCCACCTTTTCCCCGCTGAATTGGTTCTGTTACGTCTTCGACTCCGCGTCCACCGCACTGTTCAAACGCCGCGTCCGCGCGTTGGCCCAATGTTTTCCGAATGTTATCGTGGCCAATGAACGCCCAATGGACAGCGGTGGGAAGGGCATGATGGAGGCGGTGTTGGACTGTTTTGGCCACTTGGCCACGGCAGAGCGCAAATGGGAATATGTGACAGTGTTGCAGGTGAGTGGGATTCTATCACCACCATGGTTTCCTTATTTGAGTACGGTATGAGTCCGAGATAGTACGGTAGATGTGCCCCTGTAAGTGAGATGGTATAGCACCGTGCTTTAATGGTGTACGGTATTTGGGATGCTCGAGACTGAAAATTTCACAAGACTGCGAGACCGAGACTGGACCCCGAGAATCGAGACCAGAAACCCCCCGAGACTTTTCTCGAGTCAAGACAGAGACTCTCGAGCATCACTATACAGTATTGTCCTAATCCCGAACGTTTCGTTTTTTGGACCTTTCTATATTCACAGAACCATGACACGGCAATCAAAACGCGTGTTCAAATGGCACAAATGTTCGCTTGGATGGACGGGGCCAACGATGTGACAGAAGAACAAGCACCGGGAGGGCGTCATGCCAATATCGAGGGCATGGATTGGAGCTTTACGGCATTGAATTTGTTCAAAAATGGTGTTAAACATTTAAAAAAAAACTACGAATTCTTTGAAATGAAAATCGAAATTAATAAAAAGAAATTTTATATAAAGAAAAACATAATTCATTAATTTTAAATATTACTACTTAATTTTCTGAAAGCCTAACCCTAATTTTTTTCTGAAAACCTAACCCGATTTTTTCCCTTATTTTTTTAAATAAAATAAATAGAAAAAAAAATCGGAAACAACTAAGGTGTTGGTTTTAAAAAAACTAGGGTTAGGTTTTCAGAAAAAAATAGGGTTTTCAAAAACAAATTTGAAATTTGTTAGGCTCCATTTTTTCTCTACTATGAATATATTTTTAATTTTCATTCACTGCCCAAATGATTGACCACTTTTTTTTTCCTATTTTCCATATAATTTTTTATTAAAATAAATTGGGGCCATTTTTCTAAGCCTCCCGTAATTTGGCCGCATCGTCTGCTGCTGCTTCGCATGGTTTCCCGGCACTTTTGAAGCTTTCAAAAGGCTGGTTTCAAACCAGTCTGACACGTGCCATGGTCGAGTTCATCCAACGGGAGTTGAATCTGACCGAATTTGTCCGACGGATCAATTTGGTGGAATATGGGCGGGACGAAACCATGCTGATCACTCTGCACACCGCTGATCAGCTAAATGCGCCGGGCGGATTCACGCAGACATGTCGAAGCCCGAAAAATGCCGGGCCAACTAATTACCTGACCAGGTGGTATTGATCGGTCTCTAAATTAGGGCAACGCGGTCGGTTAGCCGAACCGGCTTTCCGAAAACCGGCCTAAGTGAAAACCGTGGCCCCCGGTTTAAAACCGGTTGTTCCTATCCTACTCTAAATGATTGATGCCAAAATAAAAAATAATAATTTAAAAAATGTTCATAACTCCCTCCTCCTCCTCCTCCGTGGACAGGAAGTCCATTTGGTCGGGGGAAGGAAAGGCGCATTGTGCCACCGGCAAATGGCGCCACTTCAATTGCATTTTTGGCATCGAAGATTTGCCCCGCGTTGGCACTTTTCCCCAAATGTTTCTCAACAAATTTTGGCCCTCCTTCGATTTTGGTGCTGCTCTTTGTGTGTACGAGAGAATGTTCAACATGACGCATTTGCACAGTGTCAGGGAACAGTTGGACCAAATGGCACCCGTGGTCAACAAAACGGTGGTCCAACAATTGGCCAATGTCAGTGGAAGGGTGGGGGGGGCCATGGGGAGGAGAGACATTTTGGGCATTTGTTGACATTTTGGGATACATTTTGGCACCCTCGGGGACTATGGCATTTTGAGATACATTTTGTCACCCCCGGGTTGTATGGCATTTTGGGATACATTTTGGTACCCCCGGGGACTATGGCATTTTGGGATACATTTTGGCACCCCCGGGGACTATGGCATTTTGGGATACATTTTGGTACCCCCGGGGAATATGGCATTTTGAGATACATTTTGGCACCCCCGGGGACTATGGCATTTTGGGATACATTTTGGTACCCCCGGGGAATATGGCATTTTGGGATACATTTTGGCACCCCCGGGGACTATGGCATTTTGGGATACATTATTAGTCTGATTTGAAAATGGGACCAGGCACCGCAATGCATCCACACTCCTATTTTTTCTGAATTGTGCATACATTATCGGACTGATTTTTTAGGGTGGGAGGTTCCCAAAGCGTCTTTGGTTTCTGCGTTTGGAAATGGTCCCAAATGTCTTTAAGCACCGCCGGGAATCCACCAACAGTGCTATAATTTCCCCTTGGGGGCGTGCCGGCTTTGAACCGGCGTCTCTGTCTTTCCGGACCAGTGTTCTACCAGCTAAACTACCGACCCTAAATACATTATTATTTAGGTGCGTTTCCAACGGTTCAAAAGGCAAATGCAACAAAAGCGGCCAATCGGTGATCAAATATTGACATTTGATGAAGTGATGCAATTTGAATGCAACTCGAATGACCACGATGATGCTGATATCCATCTGAAAACGGGCTACAGTAGCAGCAGCAGTAGTACATCATACAGTAGGACAAAGGCATCGCCCAACTGAGCGCGGACCCAACTCAGCACCGTGCATTGAACTTTCCTTAGAAGCAACAAATTATCCATTGCTAAAACATCCGAAATCTATAAATGTTTCCTAAAACTGCTTTTTGGCATTTTGCCTTTGTGAGAAAATTTTTTTCTGAAATTTAATAGGCTAAAAAGTTAGCTCATCAAGAAGCTATGAAAAACACTAATTTCCAAAACCGGGATAACTTGGTAGAAAGTCTTATCACACTGTGCCCAAGCTGTGCCCTACAATACTATACCTTACCAATAGGTCCGGACGGTGTTTTCGCCATCATGGCATATCTTTGGATGTGAGTTTTTTTTTTACATATTAAAATATATTTGATCAATCTATTTTTGAACTTTTTGCCATTTGTAGCTTTGCCAATTTTTTTTGAAGGTTTAACATTTTTCACACTTTGGCACAATATGCAATAATGGTTCATGCATGAGGCGCTTTTGGCTGTGTGTTAATGAGTGAATGGAAAATTGGTACTTTTCAACATATCATGCACAAATTTTTAATGAACACAATGCCATAGGCATTAATTTAAAAAATAAAATGTATTATTATTTCTCCCAGGTGATTTCTTTTTCTCCGAATAATACGACTTTTTCTTCAACTATTCATTTATTTTTTTGGCAAAAATTGTTCAATTCCTTCCGTTCTGCTCTCGTGTGTTTTACATATATATAGCAGGTCATTTGGACCGTAGTTGGACATTTGGACAGTAAATGAAATCCTAATAAGAAAAGCTCAAAGAGAAATAATTTCCTGAGGTCGAATATTTGGCAAATTCGTACTCATCTGTCATGGGAACACGTTTCTGTCGAAGTGTTTCGCCAACAAAAAATACTTTACATGGCGCACCCACGAAATGTCGACTAAGCCAAAAACCGAATACTTTCGAATAATTTAAACGCCGCGAGGTTCGATGTTCGAAATAGATGTCTAATTGAGTTCGAAAAAAATGGGAATGACTTTTTGAACATAAGTTTTGGGTGAGTCGACAAAAAGTCGAGTCGACATTTCGTGGAATTTTGACTGAGTCGACATTTCGTGGGGAGACGCTTTACATCTCCGGGGTTGTAACAGCATTTAGGGCATGGAAATTCGAGTGGGTTCATAAATTTCCCCTTCTTCTGAGGAGGAGGAAGAAAGCATTTTCGGCAAATGGAAAAGTCTACCAAATATTCGACCTCAGGAAATTATTTCTCTTTGAGCTTTTCTTATTAGAGGTTCATTCACTGTCCAAATGTCCAACTGCTGTCCAAATGAGTTAACTGTCCAGATGACCACTGTCCAAATGTCCGGGCGCCTAGCAGGGATGGGCCAATTTTGGATTTCGGATCTTTGGCTTTTTTTGGACTTTACGGATTTCGGATTTTATTTTTTGATTTGGTCCATCCCTGATATATATAGTTCATCCCTCTTTGATACATTTGCTGTCACATGGCAACAATTTCTTCAAATATTCAAAAATTCTTCACTGTTTCTTGCCCATCCTTCGCGTCCCATAACACAAAAGCTGTCGGATGACAGTCGTTGGTGCAAATGTACGCGCAATGGGCGCAATTGCATTCATTTTCAGTGTTCAGGCACGGGCATTGGGACCGCTCTTGGGCCGAACATGTGCCAATTTTGTCAATTTGCTTAAATTAAAACAATTTATAGGACACTTTTATTTTTTATCCCCATGGTCCAATTTTTAGCAGATAAAGTGTGAAGAAACGGTCAAAAAAGAATTGAAGGTCGTCAAGAGGGGATTTTTTTTATGAACTAAAAATTATACCGGGATAAATTCTGAAAAAAAAACCCTTGGGGGTTGGACAAAAAATTATATCATTTTATTATGACCCAACCGAATTTTCCCTCCTTTTTTTTTTGTTTTGCCAATTTGTATTAATATTTTTTTTTTTGAAATTACCGCACTATGCTTTCGGATGAAATGTTCTTTTTGGTTTGACACCACCGCACCCGCCAATTTGGCCAATCCAAAAAGAAGCCGACAACTTTTTCGCTTTGTGCCATTATAGCTTTGACTGTGGCAGCTGTGCACATATAAAAAGCGCCGAAGAAAAAGGGTGGAAATTTGTCATCGGCAAACATTTCACGAGTGACGTACCTCAAAATATGAGCAAAACATTAAATTGGGACATGTCGCAATCAGAGAACACAACAATGACTAGGGTTGCCAAAAATATGGATATAAAATCGCGAAATATGGCCATAAAATATTGATCAAAAATCGCAAAATATGGACATAAATATGGAAAAAAGCCAAAATATGGACTAAAATATGGGCATAAAATTTTATCCAAATAGTGCAATTTTTTCAAAAAAAAATTTAGCGTTGTTTATAATTGCAAATGAAATATATTTCCAAATTTTGGGGTGAAAAACGCCTTCGATATCAATTTTTTTGATCAGAAATATAGAAAAAAATTTTAGAAAAAACTAGAATTTTCTTTATTTTTGAGGGCATTTTTTGATAATTTTCAAAAAAATTTATAGAGAGGTATTTTTCGTTTTTATTGCATTTTTCTCATGAAATTTTCCCAAAATGCCAAAATATGGACATAAAATATGGGCAAAATGCCAAAATATGGACAAATATGGAAATATGGACATAAATCGCGAAATATGGAAAAATATTGAAAATATGGATTTAAAAAACCGTCCTAGAAGCTTCAAACCAAGCTAAAAACATGTTTTGCATGCGTTTTAGGCCGTTCCGAGTTCAGGAAAAAAATATGGATTTCCATATAATTGGCAGCCCTAACAATGACAGTCTAATTAATCGTGTCAGTGCGGTTCGTCACTGACACTTTTTTTTTTGTCTCAAAAACATGTTTTAAGGGGATTTCAGGGTTGTTGATCACGAATCTAACATCCATTCCGACTAATTCCGACCCCCGGGCCCGGATTCGAACAAAAAATCAAAATCGAAAAATTTTTAATTTCTATTTTTTGATTTATAATAATGACTTTACCAGCAAATAATCGACATTACAATTATGAATGCATATATTTTATACCCCTTAAAACATGTTTTTAAGACAAAAAAAAAAGTGTCAGTGACGAACGCACAATGACGAACTGCTATGTAACCTAATTAATTGAGCTTTTAAAAAAATTTCTTTTTAAAAATGAGTTAGAGTTTATTTCGTGGTTTCTGTAAATTCATAGGGACAAGATCGAACGTTAGAAAATATTATTAAATTATTCGCTTGAAACCTTTAATTTTTTGCCGAAAAAAGGCTACTACATGCCAAAAGTAGTGAAAAAAAAATTTGCTCATTTTGTCGCCATCATCGAGAGACAATTTCGAAATGAGAAGTGCCCATCGAAGGACATGGATAAAGGAGGCGGTGATTTCAAAAAAATATTTTCATTATTTTTATCTTTATTTTTGGATAACCGGGCAAGAGATACGTTTTCTGATCGCCGATCGGGTGAGGGGAGAACCGAATGATGTGCAAGAGAAATTGGAGGACGAGCAAGACAAAAACGGCGATTTGGTGATGGTGCATGGATTTGTCGACTCACCAAAGCAATTGCATTTGAAAGTAATTGACTAGGTCATATTTCATGATAATTTTATCAGCGACATTTTGGCAGTAAAAAAAAATACAAAAAAAAAAAAAAAAAATTAACGAGTGACATTTTGACAGAAATAAATTAATTAATAGAATTATTTGAAAACATTTTTGATCAAATTGAGTAAAATTTTTGCAATCATAAAAAATTTTCCCCTTAATTATAGAAATACATATTTGCCATTTTCGTGTCAATAAAAAATTTTTCAGTGGTACGGTGGAATCGTATATCAACAACAATATTGTGCTGACGCCACGTGGGTGATGAAGGCGGAAGATGATGTCGTCGTCCATCTCCCTCGGCTAGCTTATTGGATGGATTCGTCCCTTCTTATCAAATATCCAACATTTCTCCCCTTTTTTATGCCTGTTTATTACGGCTATTTGTGCAACCAAAATCCCGTACGGACCCCAGGCAGTGCATGGTCAGTGAAAGTATCAAATTGAAAGAACAAAATGCAATTTAATTGGATTTTGATTGCCGCAACGATTTCCTTTTAAAAATCTTAGATATGTTGTTTTATTTCTCGTCTCATATTTTGAAAATTTCGGTCCCAAGCAAAAAGGTGATGGGTCGGGTCCCCTTTTGTCCTGTGGGTCATTGGTCTGTCCTCTGGTTAGGGTTTAAACGCACGGACCGGTACAACTGGGCGCCAACTTAACTGGGTTTTAGTTGTTAGTGTCGGTCGAAAAAAGTTTGTTTGAGCTTTTTATTAGGTTGACGCCCAAATGGTGGCGCCTAGTTGGTAGCCCAGTTAAGCCCCACCCTAAACGCACTGTCCCTCCCAGCTGTAGCAAAACAAAAAAAAAATTGCTTATTTGTCAGGTACGTTTCCAAGGAAATGTATCCCGAGGACAAATACCCGCGTTATGTGTGCGGTGATAATTATTTGACGACCTCAGCCACCATAAGTGCCATAATGGAACATACGCCGGAAGTGCCAGCCTTTTGGATTACGGGCGTATTGTACTCGGGCATTTTGGGCGAAAAGATCAATGCCTTTATGGTTGATTCAAAACAGCATTTTGATTCATCACTGGTAATATATGGCAATATTAAAATAAACACTTAAAAAGAGTAATATTATACCTTGTTTTTAGAGTGAATGTGTGGGCGGCATGCCAACAGCATTCACTGTTTGGCATGCAGCAGACGCGAAGGGAATTGAGGAAAATTATGAGTATTTGAAGAAAAAATCATGTTAGGTCGGAGAATAGGAAATAAAAAATCCTGCTGAGAATGTTGTAGTTGGAGAACAGTTCACTGTCTATAGTAAGAATACTGTGTATATGTCAAAGAGATTTCATTAAATTGTTTAAACGCTAAATTAGAAGTTTAATTATTTTATTTTTAAAAATTAATCTCTATGGCATTTTGTTCATTTAAAAAAAATTTCGGCGCACCCACGAAATGTCGATTCCACGAAATGTCGACTAAGCCAAAAATCCACGAAATGTCGACTCAGCCAAAAATCCACGAAATGTCGACTCCACGAAATGTCGACTCCATAAAATGTCGACTCGGCCAAAAACCGAATACTTTCGATTAATTTAATCCCCGCAAGGTTCGATGTTCGAAATAGATGTCTAATTGAGTTCGAAAAAAATGGGAGTGACTTTTTGAACATAAGTTTTGGGTGAGTCGACAAAAAGTCGAGTCGACATTTCTTGGAATTTTGACTGAGTCGACATTTCGTGGGGAGGCGAAAATTTCTGCATGATATGTTGAAAAGTACCAAAATGACTTCCTTCATTCACTCTTATCATCACACCAAACCGCGCAGCATCATGCAACCATTTTAGTGCCAAAGTGTGAAAAATGCTAAACATCCGAAAATGCCAAAGCAAACAATTGGTAAAACGCTCAAATTGGATAGAATATCTTTTAATATATAAAAAAAAACTCACACCATAAGACACGCCATGCTGGTGGCTACGTCACTACCCATAATACCTTCTGGTAAGAAATACTTTTGTAGGATAAAGCTCAGCGCGGCACAACTGGGTGCATTATGACAATAATTATAACCAAATAGCAGCGAAAAAGTGCCAAAATGCATTTGTATTATGTACTCTATTAGCATAAGAAACTATTATAGATGATTGAGTGATTCCGCTGGCAATGGATAATTTGTTGTTTCTAAGTAGGGTAGCACGGGACCGGGGCTTTTGGCAAAAACCGGGACCGGGACTTTTCAGGTTGAAAAAACCGGGGCTTTTTGGCTGGGAAAACCGGGAAAAACCGGGGCGGGACCGGGACCCGGTCAAAACCGGGGCACTGGTACTCATTTGTACGTTTTTTTTCAGTACCAGTCCCGGTCCCGTGCTACCCTATTTCTAAGGAAAGTTCAATGCACGGTGCTGAGTTGGGTCCGCGCTGAGTTGGGCGATGCCTTTGTCCTACTGTATGATGTGCTACTGCTGCTGCTACTGTAGCCCGTTTTCAGATGGACATCAGCACCATCTTGGTCATTCGAGTTGCATTCAAATTGCATCACTTCATCAAATGTCAACATTTGATCACCGATTGGCCGCTTTTGTTGTAAAAGCATTTGCCTTTTGAACCGTTGGAAACGCACCTAAATAATAATGTTTTTTAAACACTTGCGAAGGTACCCTTTCGAATTTGTCAATTCGATGGTGCTACACCTGATCAGGCTTGTACCAGAAAAAAATTCGAACAGGAAATCTTAAAAATGTTATATGCACAATCCCTCGAAAATGGGAACAAATGCTCAAAATGCCGTAGTCCCCGGGGTGCCAAAATGTATCCCAAAATGCCATAGTTCCACGTGGTGCCAAAATGTATCCCAAAATGCCATAGTCCCCGGGGGTGCCAAAATGTATCCCAAAATGTCAACAAATGCCCAAAATGTCTCTCCTCCCCATGGCCCCCCCCCCCCGCCCTTCCACTGACATTGGCCAATTGTTGGCTGTGCCAAAATGTATCCCAAAATGCCATAGTTCCACGTGGTGCCAAAATGTATCCCAAAATGCCATAGTTCCACGTGGTGCCAAAATGTATCCCAAAATGCCATATTCCCCGGGGGTGCCAAAATGTATCCCAAAATGCCATAGTTCCACGTGGTGCCAAAATGTATCCCAAAATGTCAACAAATGCCCAAAATGTCTCTCCTCCCCATGGCCCCCCCCACCCCTTCCACTGACATTGGCCAATTGTTGGACCACCGTTTTGTTGACCACGGGTGCCATTTGGTCCAACTGTTCCCTGACACTGTGCAAATGCGTCATGTTGAACATTCTCTCGTACACACAAAGAGCAGCACCAAAATCGAAGGAGCGCCAAAATTTGTTGAGAAACATTTGGGGAAAAGTGCCAACGCGGGGCAAATCTTCGATGCCAAAAATGCAATTGAAGTGGCGCCATTTGCCGGTGGCACAATGCGCCTTTCCTTCTCCCGACCAAATGGACTTCCTGTCCACGGAGGAGGAGGAGGAGGAGGGAGTTATGAACATTTTTTTGAAAATATATTTTAGTTGTTATAAAAAATGTGAAAAGTTTAGTCGTTATTTAATAAATGTCTGTGGATTTTATTGCCTGGAGGAATGAATCCCTGTCAAATTCTTGCCATGATCCCGGAAGAGACCGGGCCATTTTCGACCCGGCCGACCACTAGAAAAGGCGTCCTTCCTTAGAGGCTACAAATTGGCGCTTGGACACAATACGCACACAATATAATTCCAATTAATTTATTTGGATTTTTGTTATTAGGGCAATTATCGTCGTTTATGCAATTCGTGGGTACGAAATTGATAGTTAATTATTAGTGCTGTTCGAGAGTCTGGTCTCGAGTCTCGACTCGACAAAAGTTTCGGGGTTTTCTAGTCTCGGTCTCGAGTCCCAAGCCTCGGGGTTAAGTTTCGGTCTCGAACCGGAACAGCACAAATAACTAGGGTATGCTCCAACCAACCAGCAGGACCTTGTCAAGTAGAAGTCCATTGGTTTGCCATTCGTCTGATCAATGCATTTCTGCGTGAATCCGCCTGGTGCATTTAGCTGATCAGCGGAGTGCAGCGTGGACAGCATAATTTCATCGCGGCCATATCCGGTCAGATTGATCCGTCGGACAAATTCGGTCAGATTCAACTCGCGCTGGATGAACTCGACCATGGCACGCGTCAGACTGACTTGGAATCCGCCTTTTGAAAGCGACAAAAGTGTCGGGAAACCATGAGAAGCAGCAACAGCCGAAATGCGGGTGGCTTTTTAAAAATTTAATAATTTTTTAGGGATATAAAAGAAGAAAAAAATGTTGGGCCTCGGGTGGGAATCGAACCCACGCTTACACCCACCTTTTTTGCCTACCATTTTTGAACAAGTTTAATGCGGTAAAACTCCAATCCATGGAAGCAATGGGACTAATTCTTTCCTTGGGCGGTTGAAGCACTTTAACATCGTTGGCCCCGTCCATCCAAGCGAACATTTGTGCCATTTGAACACGCGTTTTGATTGCCGTGTCATGGTTCTGTGAACATAGACCGGTTCGAGAAATGCAAAATTCAGGGTTAGGAAAATACTGTATAGTGATGCTCGAGAGTCTCTGTCTCGACTCGAGAAAAGTCTCGGGTTTTTTCTGGTCCCGATTCTCGGGGTCCAGTCTCGGTCTCATGTCTTGTGAAATTTTCAGTCTCAACCATCCCAAATACCGTACACCAAAAAGCACGGTGCTATACCATCTCATTTATAGGGGCACATCTACCGTACTATCTCGGACTCATACCGTACTCAAATAAGGAAACCATGGTGATAATACCCACTCACCTGCAACACTGTCACATATTCCCATTTGCGCTCTGCCGTGGCCAAATGGCCAAAACAGTCCAACACCGCCTCCATCATGCCCTTCCCACCGCTGTCCATTGGGCGTTCATTGGCCACGATAACATTCGGAAAACATTGGGCCAACGCGCGGACGCGGCGTTTGAACAGTGCGGTGGACGCGGAGTCGAAGACGTAACAGAACCAATTCAGCGGGGAAAAGGTGGCGGCCAACTCCAGCTCAACCAACACATAGTCCTGTGGGCAGAAAGAACAACAGCAGGGAATCAAATCATGTGAAGTTTAACACTGAATCCCATGAGACTTGGGTATTGACTCGACTCGAAACACTAAATCATAAACCAACATGGGCTCTACTGCAGTTTACGCGCGTCCAATCAAAATAAAACCGCTTGAAACGATTGCTTCTTTTTTTTAAAAATCTAACCCACCAGTTTTTTTGTTTGAAAACCCACCCTCTAGTTTTTTTTTTGAATACCCCCCCCCTAGTTTTTTGAAAACCTATCTCCTAGTTTTTTTTGTTGTTGAAAATCTAACCCACCAGTTTTTTTTTTGAAAACCCACCCCCTAGTTTTTTTTTAGTACCCCCCCCCCAGTTTTTTTGTTGAAAATCTAACCCACAAGTTTTTCTGAAAACTACCCCAACTGTTTTAAAAATCCTAACCCGAATTTTTAAAAATTTTATACTAAAAACTAGGGAATTCGGTTTTCAAAAACCTGGCGTGGGTTCACCTTTTCAAGCGGTTTATTTTAATTGGACACGTAAACTGCAGTAGAGCCCCAACTTGACCACTAATTTGTAAGACCCATTAGTTTGACTCTTAACTCAGAGACTAACCCTGATTGGTCTAACAGTGCCAAACTCTTTAGACTTACTATAATAATACACAGAGGACCTGCTGATCTGAAATTTCTCGTCATTTATTTTAAACCCTCAAATTTCAGAGTCACCAATTTCAAAATACAGTAGCACTGACGCTTTTCGCCCCTAAAACGCATTTTGCTGCCCTTACCGTATAAAGCATCCGAATTTGTGCCAATGGGTATTTGGCATGCTTTTCCCCCTCCTCCTCCCCCTCCCTTTGGCCATCTTTGGCATTGTGCCAAAATCGGTTTCGCCTTCGAATTGCCCCGCAGGACATGTCCAATGCGTGTTCCGCCGGCTCATCCTCGGGGCGTCTGATGCGCTGTTTGACCATTTGCCCAATGTATTTGGTGTCGTTGGCGAACAGACGAGCACAGTCCAACGGCGCACTTCCCTCCGGCAGAGCCCACCAAAATCCGTCGACAATGGCAAATGCCTTTAAGGCAACCGAAACAGTGATCAATTTGATCAAATCAATCATTTTTAATAATTATAATTCAATCAATGACTTTGGGCAATAAATTTGATGGGGCCAATCGCTTGGCTTAAATTGGCGATTTGTTTGTGCTGTTTATGGATGGAATCAATTATTTGGACAGTCCGCTTTCTGCTGATGATGGATGGATGGGATGACTAATTCGTTTACCATAAAAACTTATAAAATTTATCACGAAAAAACTGATTGAATTGAATATCGGAGACAGTGTTTATACAAAAAATGGCAATCGTCGGAATGCATTCCCTCCTTTATTTTTTTGTGCCATTAAAGCAAAACAAAATAAAAACTGATTAATTAAGTGCATTAATCAATTAAGCTGATTAATTAATTGTATTAATTAATTTTTTTCAACAATATTTAAAGCATATTTCTAAATTGTTCAACTCAGTTTTAGAGATGCCATTAAATATTTTCCATTTTTAATTTTTATATTTATTTTTTTTGGCGATTTGTTTGTGCTGTTTATGGGTGGAATCAATGATTGAATTGAATCTGCTGACAAGTGAACATCTCGAACTGTAAGTGTCCAAATCACTGTAAAACAACTTTTATTCGTGTTGAGCATAGTCGATTTACAATTGTAAAATTTTAGCCCTGGCGCCAAACTGATCAGAAAAAAGTGATTAAAGTTTTCGAAAAATCGATAAAATCAAGGGGCTTAGCTCGAGAATTCTCGAAATTCTTTTGACGTATAAAACACCATTAGATAGCGCTTGAAATGCTCTACAAAAATGCTCAAAGAAAATTTTTTGCTCCGGGCAAGGCAACCCCTGGCAAGTTATGGCCCCGGGTCCCCTTTTTTGTGCCATTAACGCAAAGCAATAAAAACTGATTAATGAACGCATTAATCAATTAAGCTGGCTAATTAATTGCATTAATTAGCGCCCGCCATTTTAATTTTATGATAAATTTCTTCTTTATTATTGATGGTATTTCCATTTTTTTGTTTTGTTTTTTCCCAATAATTTTCATTTTTTTTTTTTAATTCTTTCCCTCCGTCCCATATTTTCATTCATTTTCTGCTAATTTATTACTTTTCACTAGGGTAGCACGGGACCGGGGCTTTTTGCAAAAACCGGGACCGGGACTTTTCAGGTTGAAAAAACCGGGGCTTTTTGGCTGGGAAAACCGGGAAAAAACCGGGCGGGACCGGGACCCGGTCAAAACCGGGGCACTGGTACTCATTTGTACGTTTTTTTTCAGTACCAGTCCCGGTCCCGTGCTACCCTACTTTTCACTTTAGAACATTGGGGTTGCTGCTGAGCACGATTCCGCGATAAGTGATCAGCCGCAGCGGTTTTTTTCTTCTTTTTTTTTTTGGTTCCAATTAAAATGTTAAGGAAACAAACAAATGGTTTTTTTTATTTAAAATACGTGAAAAAATGATAAAAATATAACAAAAAAAAAAAAAAAATTGAATGTTGTTTTATTTTAAGAATGAGCCTGAGAAACAATTTGACGAGCATTTGGGGGGATGGGGCAATGAAAGTGATGGGAGGTGATGAAGAAGAATTGGTGGTAATCAATAGAGCCCGTTCCGGATCCTGATCCGGATCAGGATTCGGGAATTCGACCGGACAAGATTCCGGGATTAAAAATCCTGTTTTTTCCGGACTCCGGGTCAATTTTTCTAAAAATACCCGGATCCGGATCAGGATCCCGGGAAAATCCGGTCGGGATCTGGTCCTGTTCCGGGCTCTAGTAATCAAAAACAAAACGAAACAATTGGAGCACGGACAGATGATACGGAGTTATATTGTATGTTCAATTTTAATTGCTATAAGGGGCTTTTGTCACAAAAGTGGGCACCGTAATGGAAACAGCCCAAAAATGTACGGTATCGGGATTTGGACAATCTCAAAAAGGGCTGCACACTGATCAGCAGCAGATCCAGTGCGGCAGTTGCACCACGAAGTGATCAGAAAGCAAAAGGTGTTCCAGCAGCAGACCCATGTGCTCACCCAACAAATCACTATCGGTTGCGAAAAGTGATCAGACTCACCGCATAAACTGTCAAATAAAGTGAGCAGAATGACCACCATGTTTGTCAAAAAAAAAAATGATCAACATTACGGTACTCAAAAATGGGCAATCCTGCAGAATGGGGGTCCCTAATCTAACTATAAAATTTAATTTAGTTATTTTTGGCTGAAATAGGTATTTGGGGATTTTCAAGGGTGCTGAGCATGAATCTGGCCTTAAATTATCGAATGACATCATATCTAAGATTTCATCAGATCTATGATTTTTCATCAAGTACACACTCGTTTTCACTGAAAACATGGCGCTGCCCAGTGCACAAAAATCGACCAAATCATAGGTTAGATGATGCCTTACGATAAATTTAAGTTCCGATTCGTGCTCAGCGCTCCTAAAAACCCCTAAATAGAAATCATATGACAAATCTGAGGTCATATTCGTGATCAGCACCCCGAAAAACCTCCATGTACCAACTTTTAGCTCAAAATAAAAAAGTTAACTTAGGGACCCCCATTCTGCAGGATTGTCCAAAAATGGAGGCCCCAATTCAAAAAACAGTTTCCATCCGTCCGTTCTCCAAAAAAAAAAGAAGAAAAAAAAGAACATAACAATAAACATCACAAGCGTATATGTACAATAAGAGACTTTCCCAGCCAGGTTACGGTACGACGCTGTTGCGCAGTACCGTAACCAGCGAGCGCGGCTGCGGCAGGGTAACGTCGTACGGCGGGTCACATTACTGTACACATTTTGGAGCGCCGCGTCCGTCGCTCCTTTTGCTGCGCCTGCTGTTGGGGTTGAGCGCTGGCGGCGGCGACTGCGACAGCGGCGGAAGACGCGGGCGCCGTCGCCGCGGCGGGACAATTTGTCGCCTGCGAATTTTACAAGAAAAAATTTGTGTAAATTTGATTTGTTTTTCTTGGCCAAATGCCTGCTGTTCCTCTCTCCGTTTCTGTTCCTCCTCCACAGCCTCGCGCAATCTGTTCGCGTGCGCTTCGACTTCGGATGCCTGAAAATTTTGTGGGCTATTCGGGTCTATGTCGACTCGGCGCTGAAACAATTCGGCGCCATGCGATGTAACTTATTTTTATGTTAGTCTAATTTTATAATCAAGGTATCATTGGATAGCTCTATGCTTTATCTATTAATATGCAAAATTTCAAAAAATTTGGTTAAGTTACAAAAAAGTTATGAACTTTGCAGTGCCAAAATCCAGTTTTTACCAAATTTTTCCTAACTTTTTCGCTCATAACTTTTTATTATTTGGATCAAATCAAGTGAATTTTCGAGACGAAAATATGCGAAAGACCCAAAATATGGCGTTTCAGAGACAAAAATTATGAATTTTCAGGGATAAAAAAAAAAGTATTAAGTGGCTTCTTCTCTGGGATAAAAACTGAATTTTAAGGATTAAGGACCGACAATTCACTTTGTCGAAATGATTGTCAATAATATTGTGACCAACAAACAGAGAAATAAGTTGCCAAAACAATCAATTATCATTTTTTAAACCAAAAACAGAAAAAAATCACTTTTCAAAATATAAAAAAAAATGAAAATTTTCGATTTGAAACTATTTTTAAAGAATTTAGGCCTACCCGACTTGTCACCGGCTCTTTGTCAGCAGAAGTCGGAATGTTGTCGCCCAAAGGTTCGGGCCCATCGTCGCCTTTGAATGCACTTTTTAAAATTCTAATCGCTCCAACATTTCACTCAAATTTCATGCTGAGAGCATTTCTGATTAATCAATAATTCTTCTTGGTCACCCTCAATTTTTGAATTTTCCAAAAAGATACTACGGTACTGTAATAATGTCCTCATCACCGGATCTTCTCCCCGATCACTGATCACCCGTAATTATATTCCGATCACTGATCAGTGATCACCCTCAATTTTTTGAATTTTCCAAAAATATATAATTCCGATTACTGTAATAATTTCCTGATCACTGTAATATGCTCTCCGATCACTGATCAGTGATCACCCTCAATTTTTTAATTTTCCAAAAATATATAATTCCGATTACTGTAATAATTCCCTGATCACTGTAATATGCTCTCCGATCACTGATCAGTGATCACCCTCAATTTTTTAATTTTCCAAAAATATGTTCCGGTTACTGTAATAATTATCACTGTAATATGCTCTCCGATCACTGACCAGTGAGCACCCTCAATTTTTGAATTTTCCAAAAATATATAATTCCGATTACTGTAATAATTCCCTGATCACTGTAATATGCTCTCCGATCACTGACCAGTGAGCACCCTCAATTTTTGAATTTTCCAAAAATATATAATTCCGATTACTGTCCGATTACTGTAATAATTCCCTGATCACTGTAATATGCTCTCCGATCACTGATTGATCAGTGATCACCCTCAATTTTTTAATTTCCCAAAAATATGTTCCGGTTACTGTAATAATTATCACTGTAATATGCTCTCCGTTTTCCAAAAATATGTTCCGGTTACTGTAATAATTCCCTGATCACTGTAATATGCTCTCCGATCACTGACCAGTGAGCACCCTCAATTTTTGAATTTTCCAAAAATATATAATTCCGATTACTGTAATAATTCCCTGATCACTGTAATATGCTCTCCGATCACTGATCAGTGAGCACCCTCAATTTTTTAATTTTCCAAAAATATGTTCCGGTTACTGTAATAATTATCACTGTAATATGCTCTCCGATCACTGACCAGTGAGCACCCTCAATTTTTGAATTTTCCAAAAATATGTTCCGGTTACTGTAATAATTCCCTGATCACTGTAATATGCTCTCCGATCACTGACCAGTGAGCACCCTCAATTTTTGAATTTTCCAAAAATATATAATTCCGATTACTGTAATAATTCCCTGATCACTGTAATATGCTCTCCGATCACTGACCAGTGAGCACCCTCAATTTTTGAATTTTCCAAAAATATATAATTCCGATTACTGTAATAATTCCCTGATCACTGTAATATGCTCTCCGATCACTGATCAGTGATCACCCTCAATTTTTTGAATTTTCCAAAAATATATAATTCCGATTACTGTCCGATTACTGTAATAATTCCCTGATCACTGTAATATGCTCTCCGATCACTGATTGATCAGTGATCACCCTCAATTTTTTAATTTTCCAAAAATATGTTCCGGTTACTGTAATAATTATCACTGTAATATGCTCTCCGATCACTGACCAGTGAGCACCCTCAATTTTTGAATTTTCCAAAAATATATAATTCCGATTACTGTAATAATTCCCTGATCACTGTAATATGCTCTCCGATCACTGATCAGTGATCACCCTCAATTTTTTAATTTTCCAAAAATATGTTCCGGTTACTGTAATAATTCCCTGATCACTGTAATATGCTCTCCGATCACTGATCAGTGATCACCCTCAATTTTTTGAATTTTCCAAAAATATATAATTCCGATTACTGTAATAATTCCCTGATCACTGTAATATGCTCTCCGATCACTGATCAGTGATCACCCTCAATTTTTTAATTTTCCAAAAATATATAATTCCGATTACTGTAATAATTCCCTGATCACTGTAATATGCTCTCCGATCACTGATCAGTGATCACCCTCAATTTTTTAATTTTCCAAAAATATGTTCCGGTTACTGTAATAATTATCACTGTAATATGCTCTCCGATCACTGACCAGTGAGCACCCTCAATTTTTGAATTTTCCAAAAATATATAATTCCGATTACTGTAATAATTCCCTGATCACTGTAATATGCTCTCCGATCACTGACCAGTGAGCACCCTCAATTTTTGAATTTTCCAAAAATATATAATTCCGATTACTGTAATAATTCCCTGATCACTGTAATATGCTCTCCGATCACTGATCAGTGATCACCCTCAATTTTTTGAATTTTCCAAAAATATATAATTCCGATTACTGTAATAATTCCCTGATCACTGTAATATGCTCTCCGATCACTGATCAGTGATCACCCTCAATTTTTTAATTTTCCAAAAATATGTTCCGGTTACTGTAATAATTCCCTGATCACTGTAATATGCTCTCCGATCACTGATCAGTGATCACCCTCAATTTTTTGAATTTTCCAAAAATATATAATTCCGATTACTGTAATAATTCCCTGATCACTGTAATATGCTCTCCGATCAACACTTAATTCTATGCCCGGCTCCCCTCCACTCACTTACTTGCTGCTGATGCTGCCGCCATTGGTGTGGCATTCAGTTCCAATGCCAATGACCCGCGGGCACCGCTCGCCGCCCCTGCCGTTTGTGCCGTCTGTTTTTTGGGCGACGGCACCGGCATGGCACGCTCATAGCGGCTGGCCGAAGTGGAGTGCAGGTTGGCAGGTGTATTGTGAAGGCAAATCTTTACATTGGAAATGGGAAAAAGTTGATAAAAAAAAAGTCCAAAAGAATAAAAAAGAGTGCCAAAAATGGTATAATAAAAAGTGCCAAGAATTTTTTAAAAGAATGCTAAAATAATACTAATAAAAAGTGCCAAAAAATAAAAAATAAAAGTGCCAAAAATGGTATAATAAAAAGTGACAAAAATGATATTATAAAAAGTGCCAAAAAAAAAAAGTTTGTGAAAAAAAAACTGAAAAGCAAAAAGTATACGAAAAATGCCCAAATAAAACTAATAAAAAGTGCCAAAAATGATATTATAAAAAGTGCCAAAAAAAAAAAAGTTTGTGAAAAAAAAACTGAAAAGCAAAAAGTATACGAAAAATGCCAAAATAAAAAGAATTTTTTTTACTAAAAATGCCGAAAAGGTTATAGAATCACCAGGAAATGTTTGCCAAAATGATGAAATGGTATATTCAATAATAGAACAAAAAAATGTAAAGATCAAGTGCAAAAACTCAAAAATAAGTGTTCAAAATGCGTACAATTGGAAGTTGTGCGGTGCCGGCCAATTTTGCCTTAAATTAATTAATTAATTTAAATTATTATTTTTGGCACATTTTTGCCCCACCAAAATGCGGTCGCCGTCAGCGCCCATGATCAGCTGATCAACCTGCAAAAAATACCAAATCACTTAAATAAAATGAAAGCTCAGCATGGTGGAATTTATTTGTCAGAATTAATCAAAACCGAATTCCAGACTACGGTATTTAAAAAACAGTACCGGGAAAACAATTCGGAAAAAAAATGATGTAGTCAAGTTAATGCCAGAAAACCGGAGTTCGATCGCAGTTATGGTTTTTAAAAATCAAATTCCCGACAATTTTTTTCAAAATCCTATCGGAAACCCCAAAAATGGAATAATTCAAATCTTGCTTCACGATCCCGAATATTCCAAAGTCCAAGAAAAATGCATGAATGTTGTTTCATGGTCGTGTGGTCAGTCCATTTCCGGTTTTTAAATCAATGCTACAGTATCTCCACTTTCCATTTCGTACCGTAATGGCACCGTATAATTTTGGTTTTTTTTTTCTCCTTCTTCCCATTGTGACCACCTGTCTGTGTGTGTTGAAGGCACTCAACAGTCGGCCTGTGCTGCAATGCCATGCCTCAACCCAACCATCTTCGCCACCTAAAAGGGTTCGGCAAATGCTTTTTCGGCATCGTAAAAAGTGAAAAATCGAAAAATTTTAGGGACCCTTGGCCAATTTTCGGCTAAAATAAAATGTAATTAGAGTTAATTAGCGCGGTAAATTTTTGCAATTTGGGCCCGTCTCCGACAAATCCGGCAATAAGTACATTATAGTGATGCTCAAGACCGAAAATTTCCCGGGATTCGAGACCGACACCGTGACTTGACGCCGAGACTGAGACCAGATAAAGCCGAGACTTTTGTCGAGTCGAGACAGAGACTGTCGACCATCGTTAGTAAATTGAGCCGTAAATTTATAGGTTTTCCAAGAAACCTTGGTAATTAATTACCCTATTCTGTCTTGTTTTCCCAAATTGATTGGCAAACAAAGACTCGATTTTCCAAAAATTGATCGGTAATCAAAAATGATCAGAGGAAAATTTATGAAATAAAAAAAATTCCCGAAAAAATTAGTAATCTGAAAATTACAACGGTAAATTAGCAATTTTTCCCGCTTTATAATTTTTATGTTGCCTAAACTCAAGTAGTAAAAATCCAAATAAAAATTCACAAAAAATTTTTTTTGAAAACCCCCTACTTGAGCACACCACACTGCTGTCCAGGCTGATCTCGAGGAAGCACAGCACTGCAGGCCTCCGCAGCGTGTACAGTGCAGCGCCCGTCTGCACGTCCCACACGATGAGCAGGCGATCGCGCGCGCCGCTGCACGCGGTGAGCGCGTCTTCGCTGACGCAACAGCAGGTGGGCACCTTCTCATGACCGACCAGCACCTGAATTCCGTCGGGGTTGACTGTTGATGTAAGTGCACCCAAAAAAACACCGTCTACCGAAATACTGTCGAGACAAATTAAAAAAAAAAACACCTTATATTAAAATTTTTTTTGAATTTTTAGAAATTTTCGCAGGTAGGAAATTCCAAGAGAAAACTTGAAATTTTCGAAAAATTAATAAAAAAAAATCCTAGAAAAACATGGGCAAAACCCTGACAAATTTTCTGATACTTTTTTTTAAATTTTGCGAAAATTTCAAGTGTTTCGCTTGAAATTTTCTGCCCGGAAAAATTTTTAGGAATTTTTTAAAAAAAACTTTAATATCGAAATTTTTTTTAATTTGTCTCGGCGCTGTTTTGGGCGGCCCTGTTTTGTCCTGATGTTGATGATGAACATATGGTAAATATCGAATTTATCCAGGGCAAAATTCCGATACCGATTCAATACAGAAAATTCCATTTCAGTATCAGTTAGACAAATTCAATTTTTCATTTCGACTTCGGTTCCAAGGATTTGTCGAACTGTTTCGAACACGGGTTCGAACCCCACACTTTTGTTAGGCTACCTGAATAAGCAAACCGCCGCTGTCCATTTGCCACACCTTCAGGGACAGATCTTCTGAACCGGTGCACAGCACAGTGCCGCATCGATTCACCCCATAACAGAGGATGGCCTCGTTGTGATGCACCTGAGGGGAAAAAAATTCAGGAAAATTTTTGAAAACCCGAAAATGCAAAAAAAAAAAAAAATCGAACATTTTAAGGCTCCAAAAAATGATAAAATAACAAAAAAGATGACATCATCATAATAAATTAGTGCCAAATTTGCGAACCTTTGACCGTGTGAACAGCCGATCACCGGACACAGACCAAACATTCATTCTGAGAATTACAAATTATAATTCAAATATTTGAATAATTTTTTTTTGTATCGTAACGAACTCCCGTGGGTTGGCCCCGTGCTGTGCGATGAGTACGGTATCGGACAGTCGCACGTACATTGGTGGATGCATGTACGCAATGGAGGCGATCAGCTGAGAGGCGGGCGAAAAAAAAGAAATTTGAATTCTTTCCTTCTTTTATCGCTTAATTGTGGTACGGTAGACCAAACGGTATATACCGAAAAACACCTAACGGTATACCGAAAAATACCGAACGGTATACCGAAAAACATCGCGGTATACGCATATATACCGATACCGAAAGCATACTCAAATCTCCAAAATATCTTGGTACGGTAAACCAAACGGTATATACCGAAAAAAAAACCCCCATACCGTGTCTAACACAAGCAAAAACTTTTTTACGGTTTTTTATTCCATTTTTTCTTATATTCTATTCAGTTTTTCTTTTAAAATTTTTTATTATTTAATTGAAACAAATATTTTAGTTGTTTTTTGCGAGTTTTTTCAATTTTTCTACCCACTTCCATCCGTTTTCCGGCACAACTTTCGTCCAGTGATGCCAAGCTCCACAAGTAGGCATTGTCAGCCGAATCGCAGCTCAACACGCGAACCCTAAAAAATTACAAAAAAATCAAAAATTTTTTTTTAAATTTTTCGACCCGTCTGCAAAGGTGCACAACGCCAAAACCGCTTCGGCATGCAATTGCACTTGCTTCAGCAACTGTCCGTTGTTGGTCTCCCACAATGAGACGGCACCTTCAAAATGTCGGCTGATCAATGGTGATCAAATTATATTCAAAGTGATCAGGCAAAGAAATGCCTTTGTGAAAATGTCGGCTGATCAATGGTGATCAAACTATACTCGAAGTGATCAGGCAAAGAAAAGCCTTTGTGAAAATGTCGGCTGATCAATGGTGATCAAATTATATTCAAAGTGATCAGGCAAAGAAAAGCCTTTGTGAAAATGTCGGCTGATCAATGGTGATCAAATTATATTCAAAGTGATCAGGCAAAGAAAAGCCTTTGTGAAAATGTCGGCTGATCAATGGTGATCAAATTATATTCAAAGTGATCAGGCAAAGAAAAGCCTTTGTGAAAATGTCGGCTGATCAATGGTGATCAAACTATACTCGAAGTGATCAGGCAAAGAAAAGCCTTTGTGAAAATGTCGGCTGATCAATGGTGATCAAATTATATTCAAAGTGATCAGGCAAAGAAAAGCCTTTGTGAAAATGTCGGCTGATCAATGGTGATCAAATTATATTCAAAGTGATCAGGCAAAGAAAAGCCTTTGTGAAAATGTCGGCTGATCAATGGTGATCAAACTATACTCGAAGTGATCAGGCAAAGAAAAGCCTTTGTGAAAATGTCGGCTGATCAATGGTGATCAAATTATATTCAAAGTGATCAGGCAAAGAAAAGCCTTTGTGAAAATGTCGGCTGATCAATGGTGATCAAATTATATTCAAAGTGATCAGGCAAAGAAAAGCCTTTGTGAAAATGTCGGCTGATCAATGGTGATCAAACTATACTCGAAGTGATCAGGCAAAGAAAAGCCTTTGTGAAAATGTCGGCTGATCAATGGTGATCAAACTATACTCGAAGTGATCAGCAGATCAATCAAGAGACTCTCTTTCTCTCTGATCATTAAACACCTATCATTTCCCTGATCAACAGTCCGATGTTAAATTAAGTTGATCAAACGAGCAGGACAGCATTTAAGCAACATTTAATTGTGGCAGTTCGGAATCCGGTTTCGATTATCGGCTTCGGTTCGGTTAACCGAAACGGCCGGATTCGGTTTGGTCGGTTCGGTTTCAAAAAATTTCCAGAAACCGCCAACCCTATTAATTAGGTGTTGATCATACTCAAGAAAGCGACGACCCAGTCTCAGAAAATCTGATCAGCTCATTTTAAATTATTGATGATACACTGATAAGTCACAGGATGGCACTTTCTGATCAGAATCGATTGGTCCAACAATGACCGATCAGTGCCACTGATCAGTCGTGTCAAGGTTCGGCCGTTGATCACTCACCATGTTCGCTGCCGCTGAGCAACAGAAATGAGTCGGAGCTGAAGCACAGCGCACTGACGGCACCGTTGCGTTGCGCTGTGCTGGTCCACATGCATTGGCACACATCCAAGTCCCAAAAAGCGACAATGCCATCCGCCGTTCCACAGCCGGCACTCTAAAAGCGATTGATTGATGAAAACTGATCAAAAGCACTGTTGGACAAAATGAGAGCAAATTTTCAGTTAAGAGACAACTGATGAAATTAGAAACTGTCACATTGAGATCAATTATCAGTATTGATCGATCAGAAAAACAATCATACCAGTTCAAATGCCGGAGTATAGACAAAAATTAGATGTGATCAGCTGAAGATTAATCAAAAATCAATAGATCTGAATAAAATTGATCAGAAACGTAAGCTGATCAAATACGTAAACTGATCAGAGATGGAACTGATCAGAGACTGATAGAAATGTAAGCTGATCAGAGACTGAGCAGAAATGTAAGCTGATCAGAGACTGATCAGAAATGTAAGCTGATCAGAGACTGATCAGAAATGTAAGCTGATCAGAGACTGACCAGAGATTTAAGCTGATCAAAGACTGAGCAGAAATGTAAGCTGATCAGAGACTGATCAGAAATGTAAGCTGATCAGAGACTGATCAGAAATGTAAGCTGATCAGAGACTGATCAGAGATTTAAGCTGATCAGAGACTGATCAGAAATGTAAGCTGATCAGAGACTGAGCAGAAATGTAAGCTGATCAGAGACTGACCAGAGATTTAAGCTGATCAGAGACTGAGCAGAAATGTAAGCTGATCAGAGATGTAAGCTGATCGGAGACTGAGCAGAAATGTAAGCTGATCAGAGACTGATCAGAAATGTAAGCTGATCAGAGACTGATCAGAAATGTAAGCTGATCAGAGACTGACCAGAGATTTAAGCTGATCAAAGACTGAGCAGAAATGTAAGCTGATCAGAGACTGATCAGAAATGTAAGCTGATCAGAGACTGATCAGAAATGTAAGCTGATCAGAGACTGACCAGAGATTTAAGCTGATCAAAGACTGAGCAGAAATGTAAGCTGATCAGAGACTGATCAGAAATGTAAGCTGATCAGAGACTGATCAGAAATGTAAGCTGATCAGAGACTGATCAGAAATGTAAGCTGATCAGAGACTGATCAGAGACTGATCAGAAATGTAAGCTGATCAGAGACTGAGCAGAAATGTAAGCTGATCAGAGACTGACCAGAGATTTAAGCTGATCAGAGACTGAGCAGAAATGTAAGCTGATCAGAGATGTAAGCTGATCGGAGACTGAGCAGAAATGTAAGCTGATCAGAGACTGATCAGAAATGTAAGCTGATCAGAGACTGATCAGAAATGTAAGCTGATCAGAGACTGACCAGAGATTTAAGCTGATCAAAGACTGAGCAGAAATGTAGCTGTACGAGGACTGAGCAGAAATGTAAGCTGATCAGAGACTGACCAGAGATTTAAGCTGACTCAGAGACTGAGCAGAAATGTAAGCTGATCAGAGACTGTAAGCTGATCGGAGACTGAGCAGAAATGTAAGCTGATCAGAGACTGAGCAGAAATGTAAGCTGATCAGATGACTGATCAGAGACTGATCAGAAATGTAAGCTGATCAGAGACTGAGCAGAAATGTAAGCTGATCAGAGACTGATCAGAGATTTAAGCTGATCAGAGACTGAGCAGAAATGTAAGCTGATCAGAGATGTAAGCTGATCGGAGACTGAGCAGAAATGTAAGCTGATCAGAGACTGATCAGAGATGTAACGTAAACTGGTCAGAGATGGAATTGATGAGATCATTCTTGGTAAATAATGCTGCCATGTATTTATCGCCTTGACCTTTTCGTCCGGTGCAATTTGCACGCATGACACGCTCGTCAGCCCTGTGCCAGCGCTTGTCGTACGCGACAGCGCTGGCGCCGCCGGCGGTGCCGCAGACGACGGTGACGACGCGTCAAGCGGCGGCGGCGGCATTGAAGCGGCCGCCATTTTGTGCTGTTGCACCGCCGCCACATCACGCTCAATGCTATCCAATGCCCACATGTGACTGAACACATAAATTGATTCTTTTATAATTTTTATTTTTATTTTTTATATTTAAAATAAAAAGTCATAAATAATTTTATTTTTAAGAATTAAAGTTTATTCGTATCAATGAAAGAAATTTAAATTTGTAATAATTAAAAACCAATTCTTATTAAAAAATAATTATTTAATAAACATTGAAAATTTTTAAAATAAAATTAATAAAAACACGTTAATTTAATGAAAATACAAATTAATTTTATTAAATAATTTAAATTTTTTGAAATAATAATAATTTTAATTTTTTAATAATATTTTTTAATTTCGTTTTTACATGCGATCGCCGCATGCGACCAACACAAAGGAATCGTCGTCACTGATTCGCACCGATGAGACCTCAAAAAAATGATAGATCCTTGTTTTTTTTAGTTTTGCGCATGCATTACACGCACCGGTTGGCGTTCCAACGCGCACTGCAACACCTCAAGCATTTGTCCGTTGTGTATGTCGTAGACAATGACGCGCCCGCGCGTGGCCGCGAACAGCTTGCAGTCGTCGGCGGATGCGACGAGCGCGTTGATGCGCGACCTAGGCGTGCATATGCATGCATGTGCGTGTGATAAAAGTTGAGCAAAAATGGAACGCCAAAAACATGATGAATGCCAATGTGGCGCCAAATTTTAAATCCTTCCTTAAATATGCCCATTCAACAGTGCGTACTCGTGCCCGGTCAGCTCGTGCAGCTCTTGCGCGGAAACAAGGGAGAACACGCGCAGTGTCTCGTCCTCACAGGCGACTGCCAAAAAGGCGTCGTTGCTAAACAATTTTTTTTTTTTTTGAAAAATTTTGCAAAAATATTGGAAAATTCAGTTTTAAGGGCGAGCTTTCATAGAATTTCCTGAAAGCGATAACCCTAAATTTCAAAAAAATTTAACAACACCTCGTCAATGCCAAACAGGTGACCGGTGCCATAAGACCTTAAAAAGATGAGAAAATGAATTTTTTTTTTTAACCGTATTTTCTACAATAGAAGCACCCTTCTATTTGAACCACCCCCTCTAATTGAAGCACCCCCATTGAGAGTGAACTATTAGAGAAAAGATGCGGTAATTCCTAAGCCAACCTTGGAGTCGGACAACAATTTCGCCCTTTTCAATGTTCCAAACCTTTTAAAAAAAATGAAAAAAAATTTAGAAAATTTATAAAATTTATAAAATTTCCTGTCTTTTACCATCACAACAAATTCGCCAGAACCGGTGACGAGAAGGGTGTTATCCGAGGACAGTTGAAGACCGACCACTGGGCCTATGTTTAAAAAAACAAACAATGCAATAATTATAAATTACGAGGGATAAGGGGGGGCTCAAATTCTCGGAAATTATATGACGGGTAGACAAATGTTGGAGTTTTTTTCTAGCTCAAAAAAAAAAATGTTTAAAAAACATGACAAATCAATCAATAAATCGATATCAAAAAACTTTTTTTTTCTTGGGTAATTCGTGCTGAATGTGGCAAAAATGAGCAGAATTTGGCCATAAAATATTGTCAAAAAATTGCAAAATATGTACATAAAAGAGGGACACAAATTTTCCAAATTGGGAGAAAATTTCAAAAATTTCTTCAGATTTATTCAAGCTTGGTTAGAAATGTTGGGTTTTTAAGAAAAAAAATTCTAATTAAAAAAAAATAACATTTAAACAAAAAACCAAGTAAATTTTTGAAGTTTTTTTTTTGGTTTTCAAAAATTTTCAAAATTTCTGAGATGCTTTTTTGACCCGCCCCCCCCCCCTCGCCTGCACCTGTGTGCTCTTTGAACGTGCGCGTCACTTGTCCGCTGTCCAACAGCAGCACGCGTGCACACGAGTCCGCACTGCCGACCGCAATCCATTGGTCATCACTGCTGAGCACGGAGCAAAGAATGCGTGTGCTGCAGGCGCGCAGCGTTTTCAAACATTGCTCCTGCAGCGGTGATAAACAAAAATAATAAATTTACATAAATTTTATTTAATTTTTGAAAATTGTTAAATTTTTACATTTTTTTTTACCTGTGTAAAACTCCACACACGCACTGCTCCGTCCACTGATGTGCTGACAAAGAAATGATGTTGGTTGTGTTGCTGTTGTTGCTGAACCGTGTCGCCACCCGTGTCGCGCCATTTTGAAGCGCACAGTGAAGTGACCTTGGGGAATTGGAAAATCTTTGTTGAAAATAAAATTTAAAATAAATATTTTTAATAATTAAAAGCGAAACTTTAAATTTAAAAACACCAATTATTTTTTAAATTAAAATTGTAGAAATAAATATTTTTAATTCTAAAAATATAAATTAACAAATATATTTATTTTATTTCAAATAATAAATTATTTATTTTAAATTTATATATTTATTTTATTTCAAAACAATTATTTATTAAATTAAACAAATAATTAAATTATTTATTTTAAATTTATATATTTATTTTATTTCAAAACAATTATTTATTAAATTAAAAATATATTTATTTTATTTCAAATAATTAAATTATTTATTTTAAATTTAAAGAAATATTTAAATAAATTTAAAAATTCTTTTTTTACCTGTTTCTGATCAGAAGAAGAGAATGTGCGGACAAGCAATTGGGAAGCAATGTGAAACATATAAATCTGAAAATGCGTTAAAATAGAAAAATAAAATATTTTAAAATGATTTTTCGATTATTTTTTAAATGAATTTTTAAAAAAAACTTTATGGCCTCACACAGTCCGATGCCAACTCATTGCCGGCAACCAGCAGATGTTGGTGATTATGCGTTGGCTGCAGAATGGTCGACTTGGAGATTTTCCACTGAGACAGAGTAAAGGAGAGCACCTGAAAACAAAAATTAAAAAATTACGGTAAAAAATACTGTATCATTTTTTTTTTCTTCAAAAAAAATACAGTAAACACCGGCCATCATTTTTCAGTCTATTAAAAATATAATGAGAAATGTTCAACCTGTTTCATTTTTGGCGGTGGAATCCAACAAGTCAATGGCACTAACAGTGATGAGTCCGAATAATTGTCGGTCCAAGTCATGGCCTGAAAATTTTGTTTTTAAAATTGCTAAATATTTGGCATTTGAATTATGAAAATTTTAAATTTTAAAATTATGGCGTCTTGTTTTTGCTTTGTTTTTTTTTGTTTGCCTGTTCCACGAGCATGTTCAAATGGACGCTGTTCTTGGACCGGGTGTACCGAAGTCGGTTCAAAAATTCGGACACAAATTGACGCGGCTCACGGATCAAAGTTGGGATGCCGGGCAAAAGCACCTTAAATATTGGAGGGGGAAAATTGAAAATATTTTTAAAAGACAAAAAACCAAGGCAAAAACGATTAAATTGTTAGACCATTTTTTAAATAAAGATTATTTTAGAAAAACAAAAAATTTAAATCAAAAAACGAGAAATTATTTCAAAATTTTTTACCAAGGCACTTAAAAATTCAGATTTTTAAGAAATAAAATTTTAATATGTCGTTTAGCAATTTATAATTATTTCTTTTTTAACATTTATTAATCTTATTATTTTTATTTTAATTTATGAATTTCATTTGAATATTTCATATTTAATTTTTTAAACATTTTTTTGAGAAACATAAAAAAAACAAAAAATTAGTATTTTTTTTATTTTGATCCCTATTCTAACAATTAAATTTCAACAATTTTAAACACATTTATCATCAAAAATGCCATGGCATGGGACGGACCTGTTCGAAGATGACCAACAAATCGTGGTCCAATATTTGTTGAAGGCACTCCTCAAAAATGGACAAAAGCCGTGCCAAGCCACAGGCGCGGAACGCGGCCTCCAAATAAGCGAAAAAGCACAGTGTTTCACTTTTCAAAGCTTCAACATTGCCTTTTTGCAAAATAATAAATCAAATTTATGGAGGAAAAAATTTAAATAAAAAAATATTAAAAATAATAAATAATAATTAATTAATTAACAATGCAATAAATAATGAATATTAGGAAAAATTAAGTAATATAAATAATTGAGGATTTTAAAAAGTTTTTTGCATTTTTTAAGTATATATTCATTAAACAAAAAAAAACCTTTTTAATGTGATTAAGGAAGACAAATTTAAGAAATTAAATTTAAATTAGATTGTTATAATTTGAATTCAAAAAAAAAATATTTTATATAATATTATTAATTTGCCTTTTTTAAATAATTTTTATTTATTTATTTTTTATATTTTCAATAAATAAAATTTGTACCAGTGTAAAGCAGGTAGTACCAGTGAAAGCGAACCTAAATGCTCTTAATGAATTCAGAAAAGTATTTAGTGCGAATTTTCAAAAATTTTTACCCTACAACTTCTTTTATTTTATTTTTTTGTTAATTTTTTATCAATTTTTGGCCAATTTCGCAAAAATTTCGATGTCCAACAAACGCACGCACTCTGCGAATGTCGACGCCGGCACCGCCTTCCTTGGCGATTGGCCTCGGGAAGAGCAGCACCGCAGCGGCAACAGCCGCCCGCTCGGCCGCGCTTCCGCTTGCGCCCACCGCGTCCTCCGCCGCCGTTTCCGCGTCGTCCACATCGCGGAACAGTGACGCAATGGTTTCATTGGCCAATTTGATTTCGCCGGCCGATGCTGTGCCAAAATTGAGTGGGGATAAATGGCACATGCATTTACCCTTTATTTCCTCCATTAGAACCACCCCCTCCAATAGAAGTACGCCCTCTAATTGAAGTGCCCCCTTAAGGATAACAGAGCACCGGTATTGAATACGGTATTATTTTTTGGCCATTTTATTATTTTCAATTTTTGCCCACTCAAATAGCGCTGTTTGGCCGCTTGCGCGACGGAATGGTGGCGGAAAAACAGCACACGACGCCCATCCATCAACAGGGAGTCGAGCAGCGGTGCCAAATGCCTGCAACATTAGGGATAATACCCAATTTCCCGGTCCGACCCGACGACAATTTTGGGCCCTTTATCCCCCCGACCCGATTCTCGACATCCCATCCATCCCCAACGCTCCGCCCCCCCCGCCCCCGGACATGCCATTCCCGAAAGGTCGAGGCTTAACCCTACTGCAAATTTATTGCCTTTGTCAGGAGTCTAAAATCCCATGTGCGGTTCCCGATTATCGTCCCCGGTTTTAATACATGTCCCTATTTTTGATCACCTTTTATCTCTTTGATTTTGATAAAGTTGGACGACCAAGAATTGAGGCTTAAATTTTGTGACTGACCCCGTTGGCCCTTGGGAAAAGCAATCTATCTTTATTTTGACTATCAGAATTTTTTATTTTCAAATTTTGAAAATACTAAAATGTCGGAACAAATGCCGGGCCTCAATTGTCAGGCCTTGAAATGTCGGGTCTCAAATGCCGGCATAAATGTCAGGTCCTGAAATGTTAATGTCGGCCTCATTGTTAGGTCCTGAAATGTTAATGTCGCGGCCTCAATTGTCAGGCCTTAAAATGTCGGGCCTTAAATGTCGGCCTCAATTGTCAGGCCTTTAAATGTCGGCGCCTCAAATGTCGGGTAATTCAATGTACGATGTTTTTCGATCAATCGATCAACAACTTTTTCGTCGCTCGCGCCATCGTTGGGGCGGCGCAACGCACCTGAGCACGTGCAGCGGTGCCGCATTCAGCACATCCTGCGGTTCAAAGGTGAAGCCGGCAGTGAAGTTGCGCAGGCGAACAGCGTCCAACAGTTCGGCACGCGTCAGACCGCACGGCGCGCAGCACAGAAACTCGCACACCAAACGGACCGCGTCCGCACTGCCGCAGCGCTGTTCCGCACGGGCGAGTCTCGCATCAATGGATGCACTCACTTGCTGAACAGACAGAAATGAAAAACAATTCATTGTTGAACTGCTCATTGTGTTTGGTATTTTTCGATAAAATTCTGATCAGATTAAAGAAAAAAAATTTCGATTCTGATCAGTCATTTTTCGGGAACAAATTAGTGCCTGATCACATTGATCATACTGGGACCAAGCCACCCTGATCATATATAAATAATGACCCCGATCATGATTTTATTTTTAGACAAATTGACCACATCCAGATCAGATGATGATCATGAATAGACCGGTATTAGATCAAAAAACTGAATGATTCAACATAGGAAAAATATTGGTCCTGATCAGTGATGGGGACTCATTGATCGATGCATGATCAAAATCCATGCTGAGTGGTTCTCAAGAGTTATGACAATTTTTTCACAAAAATGGCGGAATTTTAAGAAACGATCTTAACTATCAAAATCACAGGACAGTATAATCTGATCATTTGGATTTGGAATAAACTAATAAACTGATCAAAATCTCATTGCTGATCGGAGGGTTAAAAACTGATTTTTTTTTTTTTTTTGCCACCTCCAAATTGTCGCCCATCAGTTCGTCCCGTTGGATCGCGCCCAGCACCAAATCGATGCCATCACCACTGGGCCGGCTGAACTGTGCACGGAGAGCGCTCACCTGATCAGAGGACAACGGCATTTGCGGATTGGACAGAATGACAATGGCCTGAAAATGGACATTTTTAAATGCATTGCGATGGCATAACGTTTTTTTGAAATTCGTTTTCAAATTTAAAATAAATGATTTTTGATAAGTTTGAAAAATAATTTTTAAAATATTTAAATGAAATACTATTTTCATTGATATAATTCATATGGCTTAATTTTTATTTGAAATTTTTTCCATTTATTGTTTCAAACTATTATTTTTTGTATTTTCCATATAATTATTATTTTTTTTTTTTTTGGAACATTTTTATAAAAGTTTTAATTTTTTACAAAACATTTATTTCCATTTCAAACAAAATATTATCGTGTAAAATTAATTTTTTTAACATGCCTGCTCAGCAGTGGGTCCAGCAATTTCGACCAGTTCAACGGTTCGGGGAAAGCCGAGCATCGGTTGGGATGAGGTCGACGTGCACACAATGTGCAAGCGGGGGAATAACTGTGATTTAAAACGAAAAAAATAATAATAATAAAAAGTCAAAAATTTGGTTAATGCCAAAACAAAATGCCAAGAAATAAATGCCAAAAAAAAATTGCAAAATGCCAACATTTGAAATTTGCACCTTTCGCAATGCATTGTTGTCCATGCGACCAAGTGCACGACCAAAGCGCAGCAAATGCACGTCATCGAGCAGTAACAGCACCTGCAGCAGTAGCAGCAGGGGGATTGTGATAGAGGACCAATAAAATTATGCCAAACTTTGAGCATTCAAAAAATAAAAGTTTGATCAAAATTTGGCAAAAAATAAGCAAATCAAAAAAATATTTTTTTAAAAATATTTCAATGCCAAAAAATTTGAATGCCAATTTTGGCGCCTTTTCCACTCGCCTGCAGTGTCGGCGTCTGTTCCAGCAATGCCTTGGCCTGGGCCAACACTTCTGCAAGTTGGAAAGCGCCAAGGAATGCGTCAATCACTTCGGCACTTGGCATAACCATTTTGCAGGCCTTGAAAATGGAAAATTTCAAAACAAAAAAAAAACCCCCCCAGAGGGATACGGTAAGACCTCAGCCAAATAAACATACTGTCAAAAAGGCGTTCCTCAGAATCTCGTTGGCAAACACAGCCCCGTCAGTGAGATGCGCAAACCGTGCCAATGCCACCACTTCGCCGGCACCGGCGCCGGAGGGTTGGCCCTTGGCCATTTGGTCACGGACCGAAAAATGAGGGAATTTTTTTTTTGTTTGTAAATTTTTTAAGTAGATTTTTTTACCAGTTGATAAAGTCGGCATAATACGGCAGTTTTGCCGGTGCCCGAATGGCCATGAAATTGGACAAACAATCCGGCACTTTTCAGTTGAGTCTCGTCCCTAAAAGGATTATGAAAATTTTATGTAAAATCAACTTTAAAAAAAGGGCGGATAGAAATAGACTTTATAATAAAAAATAATATATAATTCTAAATTTTAAAAATATAAAAATAATAAATTAAATTGTTAATTTTAGATGAAAAAGGTGCAGCGACATTTGCGCCCCGGGACAAAGCATAAGTCTCAGAACCAACTAAACTTAGATTTTTTTTAATATCTTTGAATAGTTCTCGATGTACTCTATTGGTATACCAAAAATCAAAAAAATTGGTTTATTTTTGAAAAAGTTATGATAAAAAGAATACAAAAATCTCGATTTTGCAGATTTTCGTGTTTTTCAGGTCATAATTTTTTTGTAACTTTACTAAATTTTTTTTTATTTTTGGTATACTAATTGAACCCATTAAGGGCATTCGAATGATACTAAAAATGTTAAGTTTAGTTGGTTCTGAGATTTCCTCTGGCCATTGGGGCGCAAATGTCGGTTAACCATGAAAAATTAAATAAAAAATATTAACAAAAATAAAGGCAATTTATTATTATTACTATTAAAACAATATAAAAATGATTAATAGAGCTGCTAATGAATCGTGTGTGTGTGTGATTTATGAATTAATATTAATTGATTGGTCAATAAATGCAAACATAACTATTAAATGTTATTGAAATATATATAAATAATTAATTAATAATATTAATGGGTTGGTCAATTACTTAATTGATTAATTTACAGTAATTAGGTTGATTGAATGGAAAACAAATTATTAATTAATATTGGCACTTGTCAAATATGCGTTTGACAATGGCATCCAATCGGTTGTCAATGGCATTCCCCCGGGGCACCCAACGACGGGAGGGCATTCGGGACTCCAAATGGGCCAAATGGATGGCATGTTCAGCCTGAAGGACAAATGTTGCAATGACAGCTCAAATGATTAAAAAAGACGGAAATTAATTAAAAAAATATTTAATAAAAAAAATAATTTTTATTAATGAAAGAAAAAATATTTATTTAAAAATTGAAATCAAAAAAAGACAAACATTAAAAGTTACACATTTAAATATACATAAACCAGTAAAATCATGTGAATATAATAAATTCTGTCGTTAAAAATATTTTCAAGCAAATGGAGAAAAATGTAAAATTCATAAAATTGTATAAAATATTTCCTGACATTTTTTAGATAAATTATTTATTTTAAGTTAAAAAAAACATATTTAAATATACCGAAAAGAGGAAAAATCATGTGAATATATTAAATTTTGTCATTAAAAGTATTTTCAAGCAAATGGAGAAAAATCTAAGATTCATAAATCTGTAAAACATTTTTCCATATAAATTAAATTTTTAAAAAAATCATTTAATTTTTTTTTTACAATTTTTCCCAACTTGCACTGACCTGCACAATTGCCATGGCGGCGGTGCGCGGCTCGTGCAGCGGCGGATGCCGTGGCTGCTCAATGTTTGGATGGGCTGCCAAAATCAGCGTTTTGAGCCGATCCGTCAGTTTGGTGGCCAATTCCAATTCGTAAGAGGCCGACTCCTTCAGGGGAAGGGCAAAAGTTTGGGAATTTAAATTTGGCAATTTAAATTGCCAAAAAATCTACCTTGGAGCATTTTTTCCACCAGCTGGACGGGTCAATTTCGATTTTTTGCTGAAATTTATTGATTTATTTTTTGTAATCAATGGGACAGTGCCCTTGGGCCACTCTGATCAGCAAGCAGATGGTCACACATTTTTCGCCCCCCCCCCGCCCTCAGATCAGTGACTGCAAATTTCCGACCTCTATCAAAATTTTCTGGACCACCTTCCGGGCATTGATTATGCCATTTCATCAATTGATGATCAGAGAAATACTCGACACTAAAGAAATGCTCGAGACTGATTTTTGATCACTGACGAAAGGATGCCTCACTGACTGATCTCCGAATTGTGGGGCCACCCTTTCGATAGTCCCGATGATCTTTTAGTCTACGATCAGTGAATAATTTCGATTCTGATCACTGATAAGTCGGCCTGTGACCGACCAACAAATACTTTGATCACTGATCAGTCTCCAAGCTATTCCTTGGTCATTAAAGTGATCAGAAACACAATTTTGACCAGTCAGCAGAGTGATGACCTGCAACCGCAGGTCCAAAAGGAAGGACAACAGTCGTTGCTGCGGGTCGTTGAGCAGCCGCGTGCTGAGCGCGTTTTTCAACGCATTCACACGTTCGGCGCGTTCACCGCCCGCAGCGTCCATCCATCGCTCCATGCCGCTTCCTCCATGAACGCCTAAGGGGAAAAAACGCGCGTGAAAATTTGTTGAAGAATTTTTGTTTCTTTTACCGTGAAATCGCCGCGTCACCAGCAGCGAGCGCTCGTTGCGTTCTGCCGCGTCAGCACACCATTCAATGAACGATTTGAACAGTTGCGCGTGCCGTTGCGCTGCGTCCAGTTGCAGTGCCAACGCGCCGTCTCCGGTGAACACACGCTTCGCCACACGCTGCAAGCCTTTCCGTAGGCTTTGCGCACCGGCCGGGTCACGGCTTGCCCTAGAGGCAAAAAGATGGCTTAATTTATAAATTTATTTAATTTAAAATTTATTTTTAATTTTTTGTTAAATGAACTGCCTTAGTTGATATTCCGCTGGTCGTTCTGTTGCACCTCCACCTCCTGGAAGAAAAATAATAATAATTTATCATTTAAAATATATATTTTAAATTTAATTTTAAATAAATTTTTATTTTTAAAACTTACGATCCAATACATAAAATTGGTCCAACAAAACTGCAACATCATCCTTAAGATATATTATTTTAAGTTCCATTTTTTATAAAAAATATTTTTATTAAAATTATATATTAATGATAATTTATTCATGAAATAATTAAAATTCCTATTTAAATTCAATAAATACAAAAGAATATTAATAAAAAATGGATAATGATTTATTAAAATAAATTATTTTTATTTAGTTAAAAGTTAAATTAAATCCTTTTTTATTTACGGAACAATAAATATATATTAAAATTAATTAAAAATAAATATTATACAGAATACAAATTTAAATAAATAAACAAATTAATAACGCTCGAGTTTTACCCCCGCCTCAAGTGCCGCCTCGCGCAGCGCGTCAAACTCCTCCGGGCGCAGCTCAAGCGGCAGCAGCGCCTCGCCGTACCGGTCGCCAATGAACACCAGCGCAGTGGTGTCACGCTGTGCAAGCAGTTCACCCAACAGCACGCACTCGTCCACGTTTTGCAGCACGTCCTCCACTGAAAAGTGCGCATGCATTTCGCGTTGCGGCCACGTACGTGAAAAGCCAACTTTCAAAAAGTGTGCAGCATTCCAAGTCCAGGTCCAGCTCGGCAAAGTGCTGCTGCAGGTCGACCAGCACGTTGCGCAGCACGTCGCGCTCGTGCACAAACTCTTGCAACGAGGGCAGCACAATTGCCAACATGTGCGAGCGCGGTGGCACGTCGCCGTCGTCAACGACGGGAGCTGCAATGAGGTCGCCTGCAGTGCTCGCCTTAGGCGAACCCGCTACGGTCCCCATGGAACTGCCTGAGGCGTTTTTAAAACATTTTCACGGGAGTTGTCTTAAAAAATTTCTGGAATTTTCGAGTTTTTCAAGGGCCAGAAAATTTTGTGAGCATTTTCTGTTTTCAGTAAAAGCGTAGCCCTCAAAATTTGAGTTTTTTTTTTTTTTTTGTTATTAAGGACCAAAAATTTCTGAATTTGCAAATTTTTGAAGGGGGGTTAGCTCTAAAAAAACATTGGCATTAAACAAACTTTTGAAAGAATTGGTTGGCTAAATTTTTTAAAAATTTTTACCGGAGACCCTTAGGCGTGCTGTGCCAGCAGAGCCTTTGACCGGCGATGGGAGGCGTTCCGCGCTTGGCGACGAGTTCAGAGAAGCTGACAAAAAAAAAAAAAAACGACGGTAGTTAGGGGGGTAGAAAATTTTTGAAATTTTGAAAATTTTGTGCCACACCATTCCGATTGGCGACCGCGGAACGGAGATGGGCCGGCCGTTTGACCACAAAAGCGCCGCCCGTACTTCCGGTGGAGGAGGGCTCCGGAAAGGGGGGAGGGGGGAAATGGTAATAAAAAATGAAAATTGAGTTCAATCTTTAAAAATTTAGTGCTAAGTTTAAAAACTAAAGCAAAAAATAATAATATTAATTATTTTTAGTAATATTTTCCATTCAATTAAAAAAATAATTCAATTATATTCATTAAAAACTAATAAAATAAAGTAATTATAAATGGAAATGGTGGCCGAATAAAAAATATACTTTTTATAAAGTAAATTTATTTAAAAAAATGAATTAATTCATCCATTAAAAAAAAATAAATATTTTAAGATAATTATTTAGAAAGAAAAAAAAAGAGAATGTTATTAATAATAACTTATTATATTTATTAATTTTTAGATAAACTTATTTATGCCAATTTTTTTTTCCGTTTTTACCTTTTGCAATTTGTCCTTCTTCGATTGCCGCTGTTTGTCACTTCGGAACATTGCAGCCAAAAAATTACAAAAAAAAAAACTAATAAAATTAAATTAAAAAAATGAAAAATTATATTAAAAGGATTTTAAATGCAAAGAAATATTGGTATGAAAGAATAAAATAACTAAAATAATTATCATGCGAATAATGTAAATTTTGTGATTTAAATTTAATTAAACCATTTAAGTTTTAAAGATTATAAATCAAAAATTGAAATTAATGAATAATATTTATTAATTTTAATTAAATAAAATATATAATATAATCATTTTATAATTGCGTAATTCAATTGAATTTGAGAATGAACTGGTACTAAATAATGCAAAAAGTTTAAAATAAATGCATCTTTTAAAATAAATTTTACATAAAACAACAAAAATATATTATTTAAAAAATATTTATATTTTTTGAATTTAAATGATTTGGCAATGTATGGATTTTTGGCAAAATAAATAAACGAAAAATTTCTTCCGCCCTCTCCCCCCCCCCCTCACTCTCTGCTGTGTTTGGCATTCCGTTCCATTTGTCTCTGTTTAATTAACTTGGCCAAATGTATGACGATGGCACATCGCCCAGCGCCGCCAGGGCATTTCATTCATTCATTTGTCAGTGTTTGCCCCCGCGGCGCTTAACAGCCACAAAAAGTGGCGGTGCCCCCCCCCCCGTCTCAGCGCCGAGAAAACAATGGCACCAAAATGGAGGGGGGGGGGGGAGGAAAGAGTAATGGCAATTAACGGGGAGGGGGGGGGGAAGGCGAGAAAATCTTGGCACAGAATATAAAAATATGTTTGGCATTCCGTGAAGGCAAAAAAAAAAAAAAGAATGGGGCAAAATTTGGGTGGGCATTAATGAGCACTTTTAATGCACCATTCATTCATTCATCGATTGAGCAAAAGAAAATGGAGGAAAATTGATTATTTAATTAAATAATTATTTTTTTATATATAATTTAAAATAGGTAAATTCTATATTTAGGAAAATATATTAAATATATAATGAAAACAATGAAAATTGTGTTAAAATTATTTTTCATTATTTCAAAAATGGAATTTCAAATTAATTTATTCCGTTTAACTATTTTCAATTAAAACACAAAAGCAGGAATTTGCAACTGAATAAGGTGTTTTTAATGGGCAGTCCTTTTTGGGCAATAAAAATGAGAAAAAAAGCATCGTTAATCTTTTAAAAGTGTGTGATTTTTGGCATTTTAAAAATGATTTACCATTTTAGCCTTTAAAAAAGGGAGTCATTTTGGGCGTTATAATTCCCACTTTGGCATTAAAAAATCGGAAAATGAGCCCCCAAAAGAAAGGGGGAGAGGGGGTGAATAAAATGAATTTGAAAGAGTGGTTTTTGGAAGGCCATATCCAAAATTGGGAGGCCAGGAATTGAATAGAGAAAATTGATGAAAATGGTGGGAGGAGAAACACAGAAAAAAAAAATATGGAAAAATGGAAATTAAACAACCCTAAAAAAACGAAGGGCCAAATAAAAATTTAAAAAAATGGAAAATTAAATAAAACCTAAAAAATGGAAAACAAAATATAAAAATTTTAGATTTAATTTTTTAAAATAAACCACAAATGATGCAAAAAATGATTATAAAAAACATTATGGAGCCAAAAATTTTTTTAAATAATTAATTTTAAAAATAAACAAAAAAACAACGCTGACGAAACACATAAGACCTTTTGTTGTCATTATAAAAGCGGGGTTGGCTGGCGAAGTGTCGGTTAACAAATTTTGTGGTTTGGCAAACACATCATTTTTTGAGAGAAAAAAAAGCGAAAAAAAAAATTTCGGGGCCAAGGAAAGCATTACTTTTTGAAGTGGCAGGGCAAAAAGCACATAAATCAAATTGAAAATGAGAACAAAAAAAGTTTAATCCTTTAAATAAAATATTGGGAATATTTTGGGTGGAAAATTAATGAAAGCCCCTATTTTTTCTGGAGGCCTACCGAAACGGACAATTTTTTTTTGTTGTAAAACGTGCTGGGTCGTTTCATAAAAACCGCCACTTTGGGCGTTTCATAAATTCCGCCATTTCGCAGATTTTTCGTAAAAAACTGGTCATAACTTTGCTCAAACACAACCAAATAAAATAATCTTGGTAAGGTTCAATAGCTATTTGTTAGCTCTATTAGCCTACCAAATTTCAAAAATTTTGATTAAGTTTTTAGAAAAAATATTGAGTTTTTTGCACTTTTCTAGCTACAACTTTATTAAATTTCGATCAAAATTTTTGAAATTTGGTAGGCTAATAGAGCTAACCAATAGCTATCGGGCCATACCAAGTATGTACAATTTGGTTGAGTTTACGCAAAGATATGACAAGTTTTTGACAATGCGAAATGGCGGTTTTTATGAAACGACCTAGCACCGTTGTAAAAATAGGCAAAAATGCTCCTTGACGAAGAAATTTTTACAAATTCATTCCCGTCCAATTTATGGCAATATTTCGTTCAATTTTGTACCCATATTTTCGCAATGTTCGGGAATATTTTATTATATTTTTTGACATTTTCGGAAAAATATCAAAAATTTTCATTTTTACAAAAAAAAAATTCAAAATATTCCCAGAAAAAATAACGCCACGCGGTTAGTTTTTTTGTACAGACATTCCGACACTCGTAGCCGGTAAATTCTGACAAAATGCCGAAAGTATAGACAATATTTTTTTCATAAATTTTTTTTTTGTTTTTTTTAAACCGCCACTTTTGTCAGTACGCCAATTTATTTGGCACAGAAAAAAAGGAGAAGAAAAGTTGAACAGCACAGGAAGGAAATGAAATGCGGAAAAAAATCTTCTCCTTCTTTTTGTTTAGCCGATGATGAGGAGAAAATTAGGCCAAAGGGAGAGGGGGGGGGGGGGGGGGGGAGGGCCAAATTTAATTTTGGAGACGCGGGGCCCACCAAAGTACGTGCGGTTAGGTTTTGTCTAAATAAATAAATACATAGCGAACAAGCAGTCCATGCCCATGCTGCTGCTGTCTGTGGTGCCCCCCGTGCCGTCGCCCGAGTGTTTTTCTGATGGCACAGGAAAGTAATCCAATTTTGGGGGTGTCATTTGTGTGTGCCCACTCATCGGCGCCAAAAGGGTGGAAAAAAGGAAGAAAGAAAGAAAGAAAGAGAAAGTGCCAATCAATGGACGGCAAAAAAATTTTTGTTTGGAAAATTTGTATGCAGATGGCACGGCACGCTCACCACTTCCATGTTCAGTTCTTGGACAGAATAACAGGGTATCTATTAGTGTGCTGTTCGAGAGTCTCGGTCTCGACTCGAGAAAAGTCTCGCCTTTTTCTGGTCCAGTTTTGGTCTCGAGTGTCGGGGTCAATTCTCGGTTTCGAATTTCGGGAAATTTTTAGTTCTCATACAGCACTAGTAGATCGATGAGCCGTGCAGGGTGGTGTACGGTAGGAGGGAAGCACATTGATGCGGATACGGTAAATGGACCATTGCAGTGTTGGGAAGAATTGGACAAGCAGATCTTTTTGGGAATGAACAGAAGGGGTGGACTACGCAGTAAAGAATAATGAGTTATGTACGGTGTACGGTAGAAGAGAACCGCAATGAATGCTGGCTGATACGGTAGGAAAATAAACAATTATTGGAAACAGAAAAAATATTAAAAAAAATTGGGGAACAAAAAACGGTATTTCTGGGGCTTTTCCCAATTTAAAGTGAAGGGTCACTAACCAATTATTTTTTGAGACTTACCCCCCTCCCCCCGACTCTATGAAAATCCGACACTAAATTTAAATTAAAAAAAAAATTGTTTTTGAGAATTTTGAATATTATTTAAACATAAACATTTATTTATACTGAAACAAAAAATTCTTATATAGATTATATTTTATAAAAAAGCATGACTTTGTAATTTTATCAATTAAATTTGTAATTCAGAATTAAAAAAAAAAATTTTAAATTTAGTGTCGGATTTTCCGGCCCCTCCCCCCCCCCCGAAGTACGTCCGAAAAAAACTTAAAATACTGAAAATTTAAAGGGAATTTTTTCGAATATAAAAATAGCCATATTTTTTTATAGATGTTCTTTGATATAATGTCCTATTGAGCCACTACTGATGATGAGTGAGGGCAAAGGGCACCAACAAAAATTAGGGGGGAGGGGGGGGGGGGGAGCGATGAAACAGACACCCCCCGGGGGCATGGCGGAGTAGGGATGGCACACGAAGCACAAAAAATGCCGCACAAAGGGGGGCGGCACAAAAGCAGACGGAAGAGGGGGGAGGCAGGGGGGGGGGGGGAAGCGGACGGAAAAAAAGGCACGGCCCCCGGGGGAGGGGTGGGGAAGGGGGGTCGGACCGGGTCGTTTGAGTCGGAGACGTTTTTAAAACGGCGTAACTTTTTTCTTAGAAGCGGACGGAAAAAAGGCACGGCCCCCGGGGGAGGGGTGGGGAGGGGGGTCGGACCGGGTCGTTTGAGTCGGAGACGTTTTTAAAACGGCGTAACTTTTTTCTTAGCCAACCAAATTAAGCGAACTTAATGTCATTCGAAAGGTCTCTACAAATTCTATAAATGAGCAAAAAATCAAAAAAAAATTCACTGATTACAAAAGAGTTATGAATAAAAATTTACAAAAATTTTGACTTTTTTGCAGTTATCAAGATGTAACTCGTTTAACAATAACTTGTTACTATCCTCTAAACATATGGAGCTTTCGAATGCTACCAAATTTAAGAAATTTATTAACTAATAAAAAAATTCTGACGTCTTAAACACGTCTCCGACTCAAACGACCCCCACCCACCCGGGGGGGGGGGGGGGGGGGTGTAAGGGCAAGCAGAAAGAGCAAATGGAGCAAAAAACACAACGGCGGACGAGCAAAAAATGGTTGGCGACATTAAAACAAAAGCAAGCAGCAGAGAATCCAACATAATCTGGTCCTCGCAAACAAAAACAAAAAAAAACTTATTAGGGAAATAGATTAGCAAATAAAAAAACAATGAGTTTGAGGGCAAATTTTTGTTGGCCAAGAGAGTGGCAGGCTCCTCCGGGAAAAGGTCGGACAAAGTCAGGGGTTCGAGAAGGCGATGCTCCGTGGTTAAATATGCGTTAAATTGATATCATTCGAATGCTCTACATGTTTAGAAGCGATTATTAAGCAGAAGCTAAGCGATTAAGCATCTTACAAAAAAGTTACGGTTCGGGTTTCGGGCCGGGAAAAGACTCGGCTTTCGGGTAACCCGCGGCAACCCCCGCTGGTTCCAGCAAATGGTCACAAAAGAAATGGCACACCCAAAAAAACAATTAATTTCTCTTTCCTCCTCTTATGCCAATTCCGCCGCCGTCGCGCCGGTCGCTGCCGGCGCGGGGGGGGGGGGGCAGCAATAAGGAAAAGTTGGGCACATCGCTCAGGGCACCGTGCCAGCAGCAGAAGGGAGGGGGGGGGGGGGGGTGGGTCGGTGGCAAAATGAGCAAACAATTCCCTTCCTTCCTCTTCTCTCTCTCTTTACCTCTTATTTGCCGCCCCCCCCCCTCCCCCGCGGGTGGCGAAAGGAAAGGGTTGGCCGCGTGGCGGCGGCGGCACTATCATCACTCATCAACCCAACCCGTCCGTCCGTCCGTTCGTCGCTCTCCCCGGAGGGCCAATTAATAAGGGGGAGGAAGTGGGGGGGGGGGGGGGGCACTCCCCAAAAGCAATGCCAATGGCATTCTCTGTCCATTCATCGCCGCCCCCGCGCCGCTACTCATTTTCGTTGTGTGCGATGCCTGCCGCGACGAGGACGACGACGCCGATGGGTACGCGCGCTGTGCTCAATTTTTTTTTTGTGGGTTGAGTGTGGTACCCACTTGGCCCACTCATTCATCACCAGCAATTGGCCACCCTTGCCCACCCCCTGAGGCAATCAATGCCACCAATTCACCCTCCCGCCGGCGGGGGGGGAGAAATACGGCACGGCAAAAAAAAAGTAATTTGCCGAGCCTTTTCCACTGAGAAAAATTTGGCGGATGTTTCTGCAGAGAGTATATAAGCATGCGTCATTATGGAAATTAATGAGAAAAAAATTCACGACCCCCACCCATTCCCTTACATTGATTGCAAAACCAATGAAACCGGGACAAGGGGTGGGGAACAGAGATGTGCCGAACCGGAGTCGTAATCGGATTTCCGGCCATAATCGGAATCGGATTTTGTCCGGCTCGGCACATCCCTGGGGCCGTAGTAAAAGAAGAAGGTTATTTGACCAGGTCATTTAACCATGATTATTTGACCTGGTCAAATGACCACCAACCATGAGAAAAACGGTAGTAAACGAAGATGGTAAATTTTCTGCTGGAGCAACCAGCAACCATCGTCATTTAACCACCAACTACCTTCTTTTACTACCAAAGGTGACCATCTACCTTCTTCTTTTTCTCTGTGTTCACGAACCATCTACCATTATGGTCAAATAACCTTGTTAAATGACCATGAACCCGTGGTTGCTCATTTACTACGGGTTTACCATCATGGTTGGGGTTAGTTAACCATAACCATCTTCTTTTACTACGGCCCCTGGTGGGGAGAGAGTGGGGTAATTTATTTAAGATCGGTAAATGCTGTCGAAAAATAGGACCAATTTTAATCCCAAATCACCCCCGCCCACCCAATTTTCTCGCCGATCAAAGAAACAATAAAGTTATGTATCATCGCAAAAACAAAAGAAAAAAATATATAATTTATTGTTTGTTTGTTTTGTTTTTTTGCTGTTACAGTAACTGGATGTATGCATGCATGTTGTGTGTGTGTTGTGTGTGTGTGTGTTCAAATATTCAAAAAACAGAAAGAAAAAAAGAACAAGTTGTGACGATAATGGGATAATGAATTGGCGGGGGGATAAATCAATGGGCTGACCAAAACAACGAATAAAAAAAAAAAACAGAGCAAAAAGAGGAGAAAGAAAGAAGAGTGGAGGAGGGAGAGGCCAAATTCACTTCGTTGGGTTACCGTCATTGGCACTGTCCACCGCCACCGTCGGCGTCGTTGACGAAGTCAGTTTGGCAAGCTCAGTGGACAACATATGACGAAATCTGCAAACGGCGCGGGGAAGATTATGGGAGAAAATGTTCAGCGGAAGGAAATAGCCAACCATGCATAATACGAATTTTTTTTTTTTTTTTTTGAAAAAATATAGAGAGAGGGAGGGGCTTGGGGTTTTTTAAAATGCATTAAACACCAAAATTGGGATTTTTCTCAATGAATTAGCCCTGCCCCGCCCACTTTCGTCAGCCGAGACCAAAATCCTGGTACCGTCACTAGCTCGCAACTATTTCACAAGTGGCAAATTGTGATCGCATTTGGGGGACAGACAACCCGGAGCAGCTCGTTTCCCCTCCCCCCACGCATTAATACCGTTTTTTTTAAAACCTAACCACCTCTTAGTTTTTTTTCTGAAAAACCCTAATCCCCCTATTTTTTTGAAGTCCTTAAGCCTAAATTTCTTACTCAAAAATCAAAAGGACCAAAGTGAACAACGAGCGTCCCAGCAAACAAATAAAAAATCAGATTCTATTTCTTAGATTAATTCTTAATGGCCTGGGTTCCGAACCCATTTTGAAACAATGGAATTCCGGATTTCGATTTTTCAACCCGGAAGGGCCAGTTGCATCCATGGAAAAAAAAATTTGTACAATATTTTGCCACCCATTCTCTCTTTCCAACCAACTCACCCGTCCATCAGCTCCCGCTTAAGTCGCTCCAAGTCGCCAAAAGTGACCGGTCGCAGCGAGATGCCCACATCCTGGTAAGGCGGCGGCGACAACGGCGACGACGACGCTGCAACAATCGCTGCTGGAGCAGTCGCGACGGCGTCAGCGGCGCTTCGCTTGATTTCCGTCGTCAGCATCGACGACACAGCGACAACGGCAGCAGCAGGCGACACATTGGACGACGGCGGCGGCGGCGTCGTCGACGACAACAACGACGACTGCGACACTGGTGAAGACGCGGCGGACGACGCCACCGTAGCGGACGCGACGACGGCAGTGGTGCCGCCGCTGGTTTTGTTGTTGGCGTTGTTGTTGTTGCGCTTGTTGTCCTCCTCTATCGACGCTTCCTCCTTGTGATGTTGGGCTGTGCCGCCGCCGCCGCTGATTTTGTTGTTGCTCTTGTTGTCCGCCTCTATCAGCGCTTCTTCCTTGTGATGTTGTTGGTGTTGTTGTCGCTGCTGCTGCTGTTGCTTGTCCTCCTCTTGTTTGTCGCCTCGTGCCGGCACCGGCGCCTTTGTCTTCGCCATGTGCTGCTGTTGGTGCTGCTGCTGGTGGTGTTGGTTGTCGCCGCAACTGACAAAGGTGGGGTACTGCTTGAACTCGTTGCTGCTGCTGATGGACTGGCTCTGCTGCTGTTGTTGCGACGGTTGTTTGGTGGAGGCGACAAGTGCAGCACCATACCCAGCTGCTCCTCCTCCACCTGCACCACCGGTGCTGCTGCTGATGTTGTTATTGTTGACAGCGGTGGTGGTGGTGGTGTTGCTGGTCTTCTTCAATGTGATGCACAAACGTACCAACGTGTCAAAAACCTGAGTGAATAGAGCAAAATTGGATGCTTTTTGGTGCTAGTCCAGTGTATGCGTCCAACGAACTTTTATGTGTCCAATGAATTTTTATGCGTCCAATCAAATGACCATGCTTGGTTTCATGAGCGATAATTTTCGAAATTTTCATGTACTAGATACATTCTCGAGACTTTAAGTCTTTCAAATGATACCAAGAATGTAGCAATTGGTTAATCAAGAAGAACACAAAAATCCATTGGACCCATAAAAGTGCATTGAACGCATAAACTGGACTAGAGCCTGCTTTTTTATAATTTCTACTTTCTTTCCTTTTTTTAGGTGGGGGGGGGGGGGGGGGGGGGGGAGGGGTCTAAATCCAAATTTCATGACCAAAGGTGTGCCCTTTTAGCTTTCATATTTCAGGACATAAGGTGAGAGCACTTTAGTTTTTCGCATCAAAATGTAAGACCTAGGGGGGAGGGGATTTGATTTCCACCCTTCTCCCATCAAAATCAAAGTAACACTGACTTCATCCAAAATAAAAAGTTAAACCCCGGCCCAGTTGCACTACTGGTCCGAGAACAGGGCGGGATTTGCCCAAACTTCAGGTCCGGGTTTTCGAACAAAAATACCGGGAATGTGTTGGAACTTTAGTCACATGCTGTAGCCGAAAATTGAAGGGTTCAGCTTTTTTTTGTCATAAATGACAAAATTAAAAAAAAAAATCGATGAACCAACACCACCACGTCCTCCTTTACCATCAAAGAAAAACCCACCCGTTTGCAGTCGTCTTCGCCGTACATCCATACGCCACGAATACAGCCTGAAAAATGTTCTAAAAAATCATCATATGATCATAGAAAAAAACGAACTTATTAAAAAATAATAACAAATTTTTGAAAAAATAGAACCGGAATACTACGGATCAGAAAAAAAAAATAAAAAAACGGCCAACTAAACACGGAAAATGGAATTCCGGTGCGCATTCAAAATGTAAAAAAAAAAAAAAAAATTCCACCACTCTACTTTTCTTTGTCAGAGGTGCCCCCCCCCCCCCCCGCTGTGCCCTTACCGTCCTCACGATGGATGAAAATGTAGGGGGACTCGTAGCGCAATTGCAACCCTTCCGTGATCGGTTCAACAAAATTTTTGGGCGACTGTCGGTTGACGACAATCAGCGAATACAGCGGCTGGTCAAGCCGTTCGTAGATGAACAACGGACCGTCCACCTCCGTCTTCAGCCATTTGTTCTGCTCAACACTGAAAATGGGCGGGCGAAATTAACTAATTTTTTGCACGGAAATCGCATTCTGTTCGACCCCTCCCCTCCAAAAAAATGAGGGGTAAATTTTGGAGTTCAAAGATTTGGCCGACTGCCCAACGATGATTGGCTTACTAAACAAAAACAACGGTTGGACTATTCGACAAGAATTTTATATGAAATTTCCTTGGTTTTTATTTGACGAGTCGCGCAAATCATCCTAGCCCATTCGACGACACCCCCGCCCCCCCCGCCCTCTCTGTCGCGCAAAAATCATGCGCAATTCTTGGCAATTAATGTGCATTTTTGGAGGGTTTTGAATTTCGGATTCGTTCGAAATTTGTCACTAAACAAGCGAACATGGGTTAGAGTTAGAACAGAAGAAACGTCGAAAAATCAAGTGTATTCAAGATATTCCAACATTTGGTCATACGTAATCTTTGGCGGAATCAATCGTAACTTTATAGAGGAAACATGACGAAAAAAAGTAAGCAATTCCAAATTTTGGTTTATATTCTTCCGCCATTCAAGTTTTTCGACCATTCTTCAAGATAAATAAATTGCTACAACGAAGAAGCAAAATACAAAATAACTTTTTGGATATTTTAATTTGCCCGTTACTCTACGAAAAAAACTACGAGAATATAAACCTGAAATTGAACAGTGCCGCGTGGGTGCAATGTTCGATCACTTTGCTGGCAAATTGGTCAATGCGTCGAATGTTCTCGAGATTTTTGTCGAAATTTGACATTTTTATTGGATAGAAAAACGGTGTTTTAAATGGAGGAAATTACGCTTAAAATGAAAGCTAAACAAAGAATTGTAAAATGAAAACGAATAAAAACACTTGGAATTGCCAGTAATTTTAGTTAGAGTAATTTGGGAAATTTATAAAAAACGTGGGACCAGGAAAACCACAAACTTTCTTGGTCAAAAATGGAAGGCTTCAAGTATGTTTATATCTTAGAAAACGCGATTAATTTCATTTTTTACGATTGGAAATATCAGTTCAAACATTTCACGTCGAAATTGTCATAAATTCCCCATACTGACGAATGAAAGACGGTTTTGCTTCTCGCACGGCTTCCAAGCAATAAAAAAATAAATAAATTACTATAACAGAAAGCCAAGAAAAGTTCAAATTCAAAAAGTTCTCCACCATTTGAAATACAAGAGAAGTGAGCTGATTAATCACTCCCAACCTAAAGGTCGAACGGTCTAAAAGTCGAATAGTCAAAAAATGTTGGCCTCTGAACTTAGGCCTAGGCATGGTCTGACTTAAGCCTAGTTTATTGTTACCAATTGTTAAAACATAAGGCAATGCAATTCGGCGTTTTTTGTGCCAATTCAATTTATGACGTTTTTCGTATAATTTGAGAATTGGATGGTTCGACCTTCAGGCCGATCGGCCTCTATTTTTAAATTTTATCGCCCGGGGGGGGGGGAGAGTAATAAACAAATCAATCATTCCGTGTGTTAATTTTTGTGGCGCGTAACGAACCCTTAAAGGAAGCGGCGAAAGAAAATTTCAAAATTAAAAATATAAATTAATTGCCTACAAACAAATATGTAATAATACAGTCAGAGAGAGGTTAGTTACATGACAAATGTCATAATCCGTATTGATTTCCAATCGTCGTCATTCACATTCAATGGACAGAGGGGGAGAGGGGGGGGGGGGGGGAAGAGAAGGCGTGGAAAACGATGCCGACTCCTCAACTTAAATGTGAAGAATATTGTGTTGTAGTAGTGTGGCACAAAGTGAAGGGGCAAAGAATTGCATCAGCACTCGCCCGACCCCGGCGGACTAAAGCAATTCCGAAAAATGTGACTACCGCCACCCTCCATCGCTTAAAATGATGATAATAATGATGAATTTTGTGTTGTTGTGCCATTTTTCAATGCCCTAATTGATGCAAGAGACCGGCGGGCGTGTTATTTTAATAATACAAAATCAGAGTTCAGCGCCATGGCAAAATGAGGGCATTTTGGCAATAAAAACCGGCAAAACATTTGCCCTCTGAAATTCTGTAACAATTTTACGGTACGTTATTGGGTGGGCCCCTCTTTAAAATGAATCAAAATTTGGAATAAAAAGTTGGTTTTGTTCGAGTTTGGGCACGCGAGTTCCTACCTCAAAATAAGCTTAAATGAAAATTTTCAATGACGATTTTGTCATATTCATCCGTTCGCCGAATGTTCCACAGAATTTCTGGGACGCTTGCCTATCCAACCAACCTCCTATTTTCAGGCTTTTTCACAATTTTCTTAACCCTAACCCTAACCCTAATCGCCGCACTAATTGTTTTGTCCCCCGGGCCCGTGATAAAAAATGATACAGGCCAACAACGCCGTCGTCGCCCCACAACAACAACGCAAGCGCGTCACTGGCGCCAAATACGCCACGATGCCGTCCAAAGTGGCGGGTGGTGGCAGTGAACGCACGGCACAGCAACAAAAACAACAGCCGCAAACTGCAACCGGGCGACGGAGTAATGGAAAAAAAATTTTTTTTTAGGGTTTTGAGAGGCCTACCTAATAGGCTTTGAGAATGCACAATTTTCTGAAATTTTAATTTTGGGTGACCGTAATTTTAGCGCGCGACCGTAATCCGACCAGTCAGCCGCCTTTGCTGCCACCGCTCACCTCCGTCTACGATTTTAAAGTGCGCAATTATAAAAATAATTGAGTACGATTAAAGAATGTGCCAAATCGGATGGAATATTTTGGGCGGCGTGAATGAAAAGTTTTACAATTTTGGTATCATTAAAGCTCTTTTAGGGACTCTATTAAGAAATGAAAATCAAGAAAAATCACGAATTTAAAAAAAAGTTTATGAATAAAATTTACAAATATTTTGACTTTTTTTTTTGTGTTTTAATCTTATAACTTTTTTGCTTAATCGCTTAACAATAGCTTATTACTATCTTAAAAAGATAGAGAGCTTTCGAATGATAGCAAATTTGTGAAATTTAGTTTGCTAAGAAACAAGTTATGACGCTTAAATACGCTCGCACGATAACTAACGCCCGTTCCGATCATTTTTAAATTTATAACATTTCGCCAAATTTTAAAATATTTTTTACAAATTTTTAACGCCTCCCCACGAAATGTCGACTCCACGAAATGTCGACTCCACGAAATGTCGACTCCACGAAATGTCGATTCCACGAAATGTCGACTAAGCCAGAAAGCCACGAAATGTCGACTAAGCTAAAAATCCACGAAATGTCGACTCAGTCAAAATTCCACGAAATGTCGACTCGACTTTTTGTCGACTCACCCAAAACTTATGTTCAAAAAGTCATTCCCATTTTTTTCGAACTCAATTAGACATCTATTTCGAACATCGAACCTCGCGGCGATTAAATTATTCGAAAGTATTCGGTTTTTGGCCGAGTCGACATTTTATGGAGTCGACATTTCGTGGAGTCGACATTTCGTGGATTTTTGGCTGAGTCGACATTTCATGGATTTTTGGCTTAGTCGACATTTCGTGGAATCGACATTTCGTGGGTGCGCCATTTTTAAGGATGTCGTTGGCATTGGCTCCGGAGCATTTGCCAATGTTTAGTTCGGCCTTTCTAGCCCTACCCAGTTTTTAGTAAGTTTTTCCGAAAAATTTTCGTTAAAAAATTGCTAAAGCTCCAAATCAAGTTTACGGCCGAAAATAAGTCTGATTATCCCAGTCTTAATTTTTTCGAACCAGTGGAGGTTACGAAATGTCATAAATTACGACGACAAAATTTTACGAGTTTTTTTTCAAAAGGGTGGGTGCGGGGGGGGGTCCATCGCTACCGCATTTTTATTTATTTCCCACACAATTTCCATTCCCTTTTATTTCACGCTAAAATTGGCCTGACAGCAGTCCATTCTTTATAATTCTATTGTTTTACGTAATTGTCAATAAATTTACAAAAAATAGATGGGATTCTCTCGGCTTTTTTTCTTCTTCGAATTACGTTATGTTTTCAGCTGTCTGCCATTGAAACGGAGAACCCTTTGATGTTCCAATCGGTGCTCAACGAGGTCGACATTTTCAAATCGCTCAACCATCCGAACATTGTCAAATGCCATTACTCATTCACGGAAGTTTCACCGCATTCGGTGGGGCATAAAAATTAAAAAAAAAAACTTTTGTTTTTAATTTAGCGTGTCAAATACTTGGTTCTCGTGTTGGAATATGTCAGCGGTGGTGACTTGGAGACGTGGCTGCAGGTCTCTTCAGTCACCAAATACATAAAACAAAAAATAATTGTTTTGGGGAATGTAAAATTGAATCCCCCCCCTCTTAACCCATAAAAAAATTTTCAGCGAAAAACAAACGATTGCCGTGCACTTTTGCCCGAGTCTGACATTTGGCGTGTGTTCAGTCAAATTGCGGACGCTGTGCGTTACATTCACGCGCACAAGGTTTGTTGGTGCTATTTGTGCAATGACACTGCCAAAAGTTGGCTCTTTTTTTTTTCCAAACTCCCAAAAAGTTTTTTGAATTTTTTTATTTTTAATGATAAATTTTCTCTTTTTAAATAAAACTAATTTAAATTTGAGACCTATTTGTTAAGTATCCCACTTCCAAAAAAAAAAAATGGAAAAATTATATTAAAATTTTAGCCAATTTGGCCCCGTTTTTTGGGTCTATTTTTTTGCATTGAACCGAGCGGGGCTCATTTACCGAAAAAAAATCATCTTTGTGGGGTCAAGACTTAGATATTTTGTGCTCAACACTTAGATGACTTCTAAAATTCCTAAAATTGCAGCCACAGATCATCCATCGCGACCTGAAGCCACCCAATGTGCTGATGACGCGGAAGGGCAGCGTCAAATTGACAGACTTTGGCCTCAGTCGACAACAGCAGGACGGAGGCAGTCGGGCGAATACCGTAAGAAAACAAAAAACATTTGTTTGAATTTAAATTTCCGAAAATTTCTGCCTCGCCCCCCAAAAAAAAAAGGTCTGTGGCACGCCGTATTACATGTCGCCGGAGCGCATCAACGAGTTGGCGTATACAGCAAAGTCCGATGTTTGGTCACTTGGCTGCATCCTTTATGAGGTTGAGTGAAGTGGGACGGACGTATCCCCAGGATTTGAAATTTCGAGGGGAAATTTTTTCTTTGGCCAAATTTACGTTTTTTTACATTTAAGAAATTTTTCGTCTTCCGTGAAGGGTATGTGCCCAGTGAATACCCCCGCCTCCTTGGATACGTTTCTGGCGCCGACCCCTCGAAATAAATGCGACCCCCCCCCCCCCTCCCCCATTTGATAAAAGAAAATTTGGCATGGGACCGGTGTTCTTGGGACAACCGCTGAGCCGGTATCGGTATTTCGTTTTTTTTGAACGTGGGCGGGAAACCTTGGAACGTTAACCCTGTTAAAATGACAATGTTTCGCCCACGGAAAAATGCCTGTCCAAGCCTTTTCCCGAATCCTGGTTCAAGGGTTTTTCGTAATATTCAAAAAAGAAATTTTTTTTTTTTTTTGCCATACTCAGATGGCCACACTGCGTTCGCCCTTCTTCGGCGAAAAGACTAATATCAAGTCGTTGACGCAGAAGATCAACGACGCGGAATTCCCACCGTTGGCCGAGGACTGTTACAGCGAACCGCTTAACGTACTCATCCGCTTCTGTCTGCGGCCGAACTCCGACGAGCGTCCAAGCGCCGAAGAAGTGCATCGGATGGCGTTGGCGATGGTCCAACGATGGGGCCTCAAAACGGCATAATTTTATTTTCGATCAACCCTTTTTTATTTACCAATTTCGTCTAATTTTTGTTGTTTTTTAATTTTTTTTCACCCCTAACGCATTTATTTGTTTATGTTTTTATTGTACAACAATTTATTCTTTCACTTTTTTTTCTTTTTTTCCCCCCATAATCTCACTTCGCATATAACCAAACCAATCCCCCCAAAGTTTATGTGCTTTTTCTTGAATAAATACATTTGATCCTTTCTTAATCATTGTTTCTTTTGGTGCTTGTCATTTTACCCAAGGCAAGATTAAATACAAAAAACCAGAGAGTTAGTTCTTAACACAAAATTCGTTTGTCTTGGGAGATTTTTCGGTAATAGTAAGGTTTGTCCGCCCCCCCCCCCGTTTTTGAAAAATAAAAGCGAAGATTTTCATGTCACAAATTTAAAAAGACAATTTTTTGGGCTTCCATCATTAATGTGCATTTTTTCATTGGTATTTCTGTCCCGCTTCGCCGTCCTCGTCATCGTCCCCGAACTGCTCCATCTCGTGCTGCTGCAGTGCCATGCTGCCCTTGCCGCCACCGCCGAGGATTGCCGCCCGCTGTGCCGCAACCGCGTCGGCGCTCGGCATCAGCAACGCTTGGTTGGGCGGCGTAACTGCACTAGTGGCATCACGCGTTGTCACCGCTCCGGTCGCATGATGGCACGGTGCTGCTGTCGCAGCTACTGAACCATCACAGGCGGCGCCAAATGGCGTCCGGTCCAACTCGTCCGCGGGCACCGCTTCATCCGGTACGCCTCGGGCGCGTGCCAATGCGCGGCGCTCGCGCCTCAAACACTGCTCCTTGCGCAGCGTCAACGCGGCACCCAACTCACGCAGCATGGCACCATGTGCCAGCACAACGCCACCACTGTTGGCACCGTCGTCGAACAACTGGAAGAAAAATTGAAAAAGCAATATTAATCATTTAAAGATAATAAAATATATTAAAATTAAGATTAAAAGAAATGGACTTGAAAAATTTACTTTTATAAATATATTTTAATAAATGTTATTATACTGAAACTATTTAATTTATTGTTTTAAATTGGTGAAATTGAATTTAATTAAATCTTATTTGAGATTTAAAATAATTTGAAAACCAAAATAAAATTAAATAATAATATTAAATTTAATAAAAATTAATGTTTTTCTAATTATTGCTTCCCACTTCGTCTTCCTCGTCGTCTTCAGTAGCGAGTCGTCTTTTGCCCGTTCTGGTGGTGTCATTGTCGACCAGTGATTGGCCAATATCCAGCTCGAAAATCTGCTTTTTAAGACAATTAATTACAAAAAATGGGTGCGTCATAATACGCCGCAAAAACGGGCCAATTCCGTTCCTGCCAACGCACTATGGAGCCAATTTTAGGCCATAATCCATCAAATTCTTCCCATTTTTACCCATCCACCGAATGATGGTTAGGGTTGGACCAATTCAGAAAAATCTACTGGCGAAAATATGTCGAGTCGAGTTTCGGTTAGGCCTGGAAGAATTCGAGTGATCAAATCCCTAGAAACCCTGACGCTTCAGTCCCTCAAAAACTGATAAACTCTCTCAGGTTCGAATCCCATCGGCAGCATTTGGTTTTTTTTTAGTTTGGCCACCTGATAATCTTCGTCGTCCTCCTCCTCCGTTCGCATCATCTGCTGTTGTTGGTGCTCCGCCGCTTGGCACTGTTTGGCCAATGATGCGTTGCCATTTTCCGCTTGAAGCGCAGCGGGAGAAACGTCGCTGTGCTCAGGCAACGTTTGCGACTGCTGCTGTTGTTGTTGGCATTCTGATTGAAAAGAGTGCCGAGAATTGAAAATAAAGCCGAAAAAAAAATTAATGTGCCAAAATCTAGTCAAGTCTTTAACGGTACACCCCAAAACTCAGCCAAGACCTGACTCAGCGGGAAAAATTGTTATAAAAAAAAAAACTCTGTTGTTTAGAGAAAATCCTGTTTTATTTGTAAAATTACTGAAAACTCAAAAAATTTCTAATAAAACAAAATTTATCAAAGTTTTTTTTTTGTTTTTGCAAATTTCAGGAATTATCAAAATGAACAACCATCCCAAAAGATGTATTAGACTTTGTCAAATAAATCAATCAATCCACAATCAACAAAACACCGGTCAATGCGTGCCGAAGCGTGACGGCAACTTGCTCCACACATCGGATAACATCGAGTGGGGGTGGCCATGCCGAGTCATCACAACCGCCATCCGACGACGAAGCCATTTGAAGCCTTCAAGTGGCGAAATTACAAAAAATTTCGGCCCAAAAAACAACGCCATCAGTCGTAGGGGCCTATTCAAATTAGATCAGATCTGTGATGCGATTATATGACAAATCATATGCGCGTTCAAATTAAAGTACGGTTATCAGATCAGTGATATGGTCGTCAGATCACATGCAGCTAATCATATGATTATTTACGTACACGCCAGATGAAGGCATCATATGATTTGGAATCTGTTCAAATTAGTTTTTGCTGATGTGACGCCAATTTCGTCATATGATTCATAAATAAATCATATCCATGTTCAATATACAGTCATATGATGCAAAATATTTACATAAATATGGCTTAAATGTGTTTTAAAAATTTTATGAAAAAATTATAACTTGAAAAATAGGATTCTTATATTTTTTCTGAGTTTTAGGAGGCCAAAAATGCCTATGTTAAAATATGAAATTAATTGAAATTTCTTTAACAAAATTTTTTTCATATGTGTTTTATACACTTCAGGGTCTCAGGAAACCACTAAAAATATTTTTAAAAATTTTAAAATTGATCCTAAATAGTTATAACTATAAAGTGCTTGCTAATACGTGGTCCGGAGGTATGATTTTCTCCTCAACGTGCCTGTCATCATATGACGAGCATCATATGATTTGAAAGGAATAATTTGAACACGCAAATGATAAATAGTATGATTTATCAGACGCCGCGTCTGATATCGTCCGATCTGACGATCACATCCCTGATGTGATGGTATGATTAATTTGAACACGGTTATGACAATATGATATGATAAATCACATGCGGCAAGTGATTTATCATATGATTTAATTTGAACAGATCCCTACGTCTGATAAATCATATTGTCATATAATCGCATCACAGATCTGATCTAATTTGAATAGGCCCGGTCGTAGGCCTCACCTCTCCAGTGCCCATTCCAGTTGAGCGCGGCAGATTGAGGCCCGAGACATGGCCAAATGTCTGTCAGCACTTTTTGTTCTCATTGCCGTTGTTGTTTTGCTGCTGCCGCTGTACCCAGTGTAGACGGGCAATGAAGCCATAGTCATTCGTACGGTGTTCAAAACGAGCGCCAAATTGTGACAGAATGCCAAACATTTGCGCTGGCCAAAATCGTGACGGAGTGCAAGCAGTGCACAACGGATGAACTCACTGCGCACAAGGAAGTGGTATTGCCAAAGGCTCTGAACGGAGGGCAAAATAAATCTGGCAGCATTTTCTTTTGATCGGATTCAATCGGAAAATTGGTCAAAGCTATTGTAACATTTTTAACAGAAAAGAATGGCATTTTGGGCACCAATTCAAAAGGATAACTGTTTGCTGTTGATTTTGGCATTATGATCAATTTTGGCTGAGTGATCAGAATTTAACGAAACTTTGAGAATTAGGCATTTGATCTGAAAAGTGATCAGGAGTTGACTAACATGCCTTTAGGCTGTTGATCTGCAAATCGTTATCATCCACCAACACGGTTTCGGTTTCCGATCGGTCATCACTGTCGCCGCCGCCGCAAAGTGTTCGCATTTCATTGCCCACAAAATTGAACAGCAAATTGTCCCGTTCATTGCTGAACCACCAATCAAAATGAGACATAAACAATGATCGAAATGAATGTAAACACCTTTGAACATTGGGGGGAGGGAGATTTGTTCAAGAATTCCTACTTTTAGGGCCAAATGGTAAAGAGGTGCCGAAAATTTTAGGGATTTTCTACAGCCCCACATTAATTTGCCTAAAACTCTTTGGGTCTCCGACATCGCAACCAAATATTCATTCATTCATTTCAGGAACTCGAGTTACCAGAGCAGTCAGTGTAGGAAAGGGATTATTACATTTGTCAGCTTCTAGGGTCAAATCCCTCTGAAAAAAATTAAATGTTTCCGAATTTCTGAGAAAAACGAGTGTAAAATTCAAAATTTCGAGCGCAGTGATGGAGTTCTTTTTGGTTTGTTTCCACTCCTCTCCACGGGAGCAGGACGAAACGTCGCCGGCCGAAACGTCGCCGAAAAAAATTGCTAAAAAACTTGAATTTTTTTTTTAGAAATTCTTGAAGGAAATTTCTGGAAATATCAAGAATTTCTGAAATTTTCAAAAAAAAAACCATGAATTTTTATTTTTTAAGAATTTTTTGATGTTTTCAGAAAAGTCCTTCAAGAAAAAACTTATAGGAACTTTTCTAAAAAAAATTCAAGTTTTTAGCAATTTTTTTTTTCGGTGACGTTTTGTCCCGGCGACGTTTCGGCTGCGACGTTTTGGAGTGTACCCCCTCTCCACATGCTGTTAGGACCTGGTCAAGACAAGGCGTGCCGATGCCGAATTGAATGCGCGCACAAAATGGCACAGTTGGCGAAGGCATTGCACGCGTTGTGCCCGAAACGGCAAATGGTGTTGGGAGGACGGCGGGGAGAAATGCCGAAGACTGACAAAAAAAAAAGGGAGGGGAAGAAATTTATATAAAATACTTGAGAAATATTGAAAATTTAACTTGAAAATACGGTTACTAAATTGAAAACTTATTACTGTGTATTGTGCCATAATAAAATTTATAACAATAAAAATAAAATTGCTAAATAAAATGTGGACTTATTTTGAACATGAACAACACCAGTCTCACTCACCCAAACAGTGCGAGTTCACGTTGTCGCAACGCGAGCACAAAGTGCCGAAAACGGTCGTCCACTTGCCGAGTCCAAAGCCAACAGAAGAGACGAGGCAGCAACAGAAGGAGGAGGAAGAGAAAGGCAACAATGAGGAGGGAAACGAAGAGAGCAGCAGAGACAAACCGTAGCAGAAAAACTGACAGATATATGGCAGGGATACATACAGTGATTAGAGTCAGTGATTAGTGTTTGAAAAATGCTTTTCTGATCAAGAGTGATCGGAGTCGGCCAAAATGGAAAAATGACTGGGGGGGTTCACTGATAAAATGATTAATTATCAATGATAATCGAAAGATTGTAGGTGTACTATTTGGTCAATTAAAAGTTGATCGGTTTGTCTTTGCTGGTCAACAGTGCTCAGAAGAGAGTCGCTCGATAATTAATAAACTTTTGATGAGAGGCCACGCAAAATCAAGCTCGGATTGTCAATAAATTATGACTTTCGACATTCAATTAGCCACCAGAAAGGATCGAACAACGGCACATCCATCCTGTTGTGGCAATCACAGCGAGGACAATGGCGACGGAAGGCAGCAAAAGATGATGTTGCTGAACTGCTCGGTGTTGACGCGCATGGTCTCCGTCCTCTGACTGATCTCCGCTGTGGTCATCCTCATTTTCAAGCAGTTCAATGTCCTGCTCGTCCAACAGACCACACTCCATCGCGCAATGCCAACATTGATGGAATCCATTCAATAGACAATTTGCCATTAATCTTCAAGGAAAGTTTTGAATATGTTTAATTCTCATTTTTCCGCCCCCATTTGTAGAAGGTCTTAGAACATTAAACCCGTTATAAACAAAAAATTAGCCAAAATTTCAAAGCTGACTCAAATTTCATGTGCAAATAAAAGCAAAACCACGACGAGTTCAATAGACTTCAGCGAGCTTCAATTAAAGCATGAATACACCCATCCTACGCAAAAAGGCAATTAAAATAAAAACATATAACTAACGGCAAAAAAGCAAATGCCGAAAATGAATGGCATATGACAACAAAAAAAAAATGTTGTGATGCACCTTTATATTCCTTTATTCGTTCGTTCACAGGATAAATCTATGTGTTATGTCCATAAAAATGTGTGTGAGTCCGTGTCACAATCAGAGTCAATCATAACAATTAAAGAAGACATTTATGGGTTTACTGCTGCAGTTGCTGTTCCTCCTCCGCTGTTTCTTCTTTTCCGTCTTCCTGCAGTTGGTGTTGTTCCTCCGCCTCTGTTTCTTCTTTTCCGTCTTCTTGTTGTTGTTTCGGCTTCCCATGTTCCGTCGTTTTTTCGCGACGACGATAGAACCTGTGCAAAAAAAAGGGGGGGGGGAGAAGGATAAGAGTAAAGAGTCATTTGAGTTGGGCCGTTTGAATCGGAGACTTTTTTTAGGAAGTGATAACTATTAAGCGAAGTTAATGCCAACTTTTGGGTTTCAGGTGACCCGTTGACCGGGCGGCAGTGGAGTGGTGGGGGTATGAATTCAATTCCTAAATCAGGGCACCCTCCCTGACCGGTGAAATAGGAATGGGGTGGTTTATCGTAATGCCACTTGCCATGGCCCGCAGTCTTTTTTTTTAGGGAGAAATATTATATCAACAAAAATAAAGTGGTTGTGTACAATGTTTCCCAGCCCCTCCCTCCATTTTTTCGGGCTGCAGTAAGTTAAAAGGCAAAACGTACAGCATGTAAGCCTCGCGCGAGATAAAGGTATTCGGCACCACCTCACGGAGCATCCGGCAGGCGGACGAGTCGTTGAACTCACACCAATCCGTCCCATTCAAGGCACAGGCAGTGTAATGGCCCGAGCCCAGGCCTACAAAACGTAAAAGACAGTATAAGAAAGAGAAAAACAATTTGTGTGTCAATACGAGACTAAAAAAACAAACCAAAAAAAAAAAAAAAAAATCGGTTATAATGGTAAAGAAGTTATTCGAAAAGAATCTCGAGTTTTGATGAATTAGGGAAAACTTGAATTTTTTTATGTCGCTAACTCCGTAATCAGAAAATGGAAGAAAAAACATTAAACCGTACCAAGATAAAACAAAAATTATTATAAATTATTTATTGTGGAGCGCTGACGTGCTCAAACTTTTATCCCATGCCAAGGTCTACCAAATAAACCAAAAAGTAAGGGTGATAAACAAAAATAAAGACATACCACCCGAATGGTTTGAGATGCCAATCAGGTCGTACTTGTCCTGGCTGTGCGCCGGGTTCAACACTTTGTCACCGAGGTCCAATTCGCGAATGGGAATTTCCAAATCGGTCTCAATTTTGTCACGGTTGTAGCGGGAGTAGATGAAGCGCTTCAGGTGAATGATCAGAATTTGGGGCAGTGCCCACAGGTCCAACTTTTTGAAAGCACGTCGATGCGTTTTGCAGTTGGGGCAATACCTGAAAATAGCATAAAAGGCTTAGTTTTTATTCATTCCGCGTAGTCTTTGGTGATTTTCGGAAGCCCTGATCATGAATATATAAGACTTGTCGATGGTTTTTTATGTCTACGATTTTCATATTTTGGTATTCTAATGGAATAACATTTGTTTAAGTTTAAGTAAACAAATAGCGATGAAATAAAATTTAATAACGGTTATAGCCTATCCAAATTACTCAACTTTATGTTGTCAATGCCTGATTTGTTATGCTTATTTTCATGCCATTTTGGATGAGCGTTAAAATAGTAAAGAAAAAAAACTTGACGAAAAGTCATAGTAAAAATTCTATTTCTAATTATAAGGGGTGAAGTGCGCGAATAAAAAAAAAATAAGTAACCAAAACTGGATGCCTTTCTTATCTTTGCTTTCTCCCCCCCCCCCGCCCTCCCCCCCCCCACTTTTTTTCCACTGCTCCCTCCTCTCTTCCTTGCCCCCACCCCATTCTCACCACGAGTCTTCTTCGTTCAACTGCTCCTGCTGGGTGTACATGTCAATGCACTCCTTCAACGTGTAGCACTTCTTCAGTGTGTTGGTCATGTTCACCTCACGCTCGACCAGTTGCTGAAAAAATGTGGTTACAATTGGCAATGCCATCAAAAAAAAAAAATTTTTTTTTTAAATAGACAAAAGTATTTTGTCCTCTTATCCTTTTTCTTCCTTCAAGTTTGGTGATTACCAAATTTGCTTTTTAAAATAATGGCATAATACATTTATTTCAATGCCGTCGAATCGGGTTCGCAGCAACGAGCTCCAGTATAGCTTCACGATGACCGGCGACATAGGTCCCTCATCAGTGTCAGCATCCCCTTCCGTAACATTATCGGGCAAAAGTTGCATCACCTTATGAAGGGAATCATTCACAGATATTTGCCAAGACATATTTTCTGCGCGTGGTAAAGGATTACCATGGAAGGGGGGGGGGGATTTTTTTTAAAGAAAAATGCAATAAAATAAAATGGAGGACGTGTTTTACCGTCAACAAATACCGGTTTCTAGTCTCAAATTTTGGGCACTTCTTAGGACTATGCATCAATTTCGGTTTTGCCTTATTCAATATCTAATGGGCCCCGTGTTACGTAATTTTGTAGTTTCGATATTCCCCTATTTCAATTGGCGTATGTGAAAAAAAACAAAAAAAATTTTGTCAGGGTCCCTTACCCACCCCCCCCCCCGCGTTGTGCCAGAAAATTAGGCCTATGCCCCTGAGCCACAGCCCAAATCGTGAACGTGCCTAAATAAATCACAATCACCACACACACCTCCTCGTCCATGTCCTCCGGGAACTGCATCTTATGGCACGTTTCCTTGACCAACAGTTCGATGCCGGTCGGCGTCGGCAACATAATGGGCGCAGAAAGTTGTTGTTGCTGGTCATTGTTGTCCATGGTGTCCGTGTCCATTGGCTCAAACTCATCATCGTGGTGTTGATCTTGCTGATGAGCAGTGTCATCCTTAAGCAAATATTTTCTGTCCATATAATTCTTATGGAAATTAAAAAAAAAAATTTAAACGCCGATTACTGGAGGCAATGTACTAAAATCGGAGTAATTTACGCACAAATTTTGTTGCAAGCAATAATTACGAATAATATTGCACACATTACCGTTACAATCAGGATTGTAGTATTCTTTCAAAAAATTAATCCAAAATTTACAGAAAACGGATAAACTAAAAAAGATAGGCGCCCACGGAGAAATATATTTTTTTTTCTTGAAAAAAAAAAAAATAACATACCGCCTGGTTCACTGGCAGCGATCGAGGCCGGTGTATGCGGCGAAGCGACGAAATGGTCTAACGCATCACCTCCGTTTGTCGAGGTGACAACAATATGCCCGCCACCCACCGGCGACGACTGTGACGACGAAGGCAGCTCCGCTGGGCCAGCCGCAGTCACCGCAGTTCCACCCTGGGACGGACTGTTTCCACCGCCACCACTATCACCGCCGCCACTTAAGCGATTGCCGCCAAAGGCACCGTCGTCGTTCGTCGCCATCACGCCCGTGGACAATGTTGGTTTTGTTGGTGATGCTGTTGTTGTTGTTGTGACGAGCGATGGCGGCGGAGACAGCGTGGACGAGCAGGAGGAGACAGTGGGCGGAGGCATTGCCGCTGCAATGGTGGACGACGACGACGAAGACATGGACAGAGAAGTGGAGGGCGACAAAGAGGTACACGGCAATGCAACAACCAATGCGGACGATGACGATGTTGAAGAGGAGCAGGGAGCAGCACCAGCAGCTGAACAACCAGCGGTGAAGGACGAAGAGGCGACCGGCGACACGGACGACGACGACGACAGGCACAGCTCGCGCACCCGTGGCACCAATTCTTCAAGCACCGCGCGACGCGTCAGCTTGACAGGCCGTGGCAAAAACAGCGGGGGACTTGCAGAGCCAGTAAAATAGTTGTCCACCTGTGGGTGAAATATGTTGTTTAGTTTTAAGCATACATGTGCAAGGAGTGTCTCGACACACTCCCCCCCCCCCCTCGTCGTAAGAGACCTCGGACCGGCGAAGGGCAAAAGAGGGAAAAATTTTAACTTTGTTCAGACATTTGCGGCGCGAGTACTAGCCGCAACGGAACGTCAAATTTTCCTTTTCAATTAAATTAAGACAGTTGATTAATTCAATTTTTCTCAACAATTTATTTTTGTACAAATGAATCCAGCAATTAAAGTTCAGTTTGTGGAGAAAAATAAAAGTCAGTAAAATTGAATTGCCGAATTTATTTGTACAAAATAATTATTGAAAAGAATTGAATTAATGAACTGTTTTAATTTAATTAAATTTAAAACTTTGGCGTTCCGTTGGCGGCTAATATTCGCGCCGCAAATGTACGGACCGCAAATGTCATACAACCGTATGGGGTTGGGCCTGGCGCACCCCTTAGTTAAAAAATAAAAATTCGGATTATTTAGTGGGGCAAGGCAATTTTTGACCATTTTTTTTTTGCGAATATATAGACTGCGTAATTTGGTTTAATTGTTATTAAAATTTGCAATGCCAAATAAATAAGCTGCTATCGTTGGTTAGGTAAAAAATTTGGTGTAATGAACAAAATAAAAATAAAAACTTGGCAAATTTCTTTTTTTTTCATTTTAAATGCTTATAACCAAGTGGAAACACATATATAACATAAATTTAACTTTTGAGGCATTTGTTCCATTGACACTTACCATGATGAGAGCGCCCGGCTCAACAGCATAGGCATAGAGTTTTGAGCTGAAGCTGTAGGTTTGAGAGGTTGCCAAAGGGCTATCATCCGTCAACAGGCGCCCGCTACCGGACGAATAAATGACCATCTGTCAGATAGAATGGGAAATAATATTTCAACACTGTGTAAACTGAATTCAAGCTAATATGCACTAACATACACAGGGCTAGCGAAACCCAGATTTATACCATAGAAGTTAGGTTCATTTTAGAAAAAAAGAGAGGCAAATCTGCGCCAAGCCGGACATACATGTGCAAGGGATGCGCCGGAACACCCGCCCCCCTCCCTCGTTCGTCGTAAACGGGGGGGGGGGGAGGGAGGGTCGCCGGGGCGAAGGGCAAAAGAGGGAACAATTTTCTTATCAAAATTCATTAAAATTTCCCCTCAGCGGCGCCTATTGGCACCGCCGGACCACCTCAATTCCCAACTTTTTTTTTTGGGAAAAAGCGCCGCAAAAAGGGAGCTTTCAGATAGCAAAAAAAAAAAAAAAAAACAAAAAAAAAGGTCGTCGGAGAAAAAAGTTTGGACCTTCGTAATGATAAATCGGTCCCGTGACGACACACCCCCTGTCTCAATCGTCCGTCGTATGGCCTGAGACACCCCTTGCACATGTATAAAGCCGGACGGGCAATCCCCTCCCATCCAGGGATGGACGAAACTCGACCAAGGACCCGAAACGAAATTCAAAACGAAACAAAATTTGTTCGAAACGCAAAACTCGAAACGCTAAAAACCCGAAATTTTCTTAACGCGAAACAAAATTTCGTCCATCCATGATCTCATCACCTGTGTGTTGGACGGCAATTGGAGCTGTTCACGAAGCATGTGCTTCAGTTGACTAGCCGTTGTCTTAACGGTGTGTGCAATGCAAAACTGAAAAAAGGGGAAAAACAATAAAAAATAGGAAAAAGGAAATTGAGAAACAAAAAACGAAAAAAATAAGAAACCCTCAAGAACTAATGACGCAAAAATCAGGCCAGTAACCGGGAGGGGGGGGGGGGGAGGCCATTAAGTTATTTTTTCGGTTTTCTGGGTCTTCAAAGACAGGGGGTGGCAATTTTTCTGGGAAGGGGCAAACCTTGTGCGTGGATGGGGGAAGGGGGGGAGGGTGCGGCGGTGCCCAAAGGCGCCGCCGTGGAAATTTTTTGAAAATTAGTGCCTGTTTTGTTAACGAAATTTAGCCTAAAAACTGCTATTTTTAGGATTTTTAATATTTTCGACCATAGGGCGCCGCCGGAAAATTCAGGGAAATGAATGATTTCTTTGAGATAAATTTTATTTATACATTTTTTTCACCACCCAACCCACCCCAATACCTCCCCTCGTCCCCCACCCCCCCCCCCCCAACTTCTTCTTATGATCGACTGAGACCCCCCCCCGTGCCCAGGTACGGTTCCCGCTCAAAAAAAAACGGTGCCTACGGGGGTAAAACAAAAGTGTCTTCAGTAGACCCCCCCCTAAAAAAAAACCTGTCACAACTCTTATGTCTGTCGGTCGGTCACCAACCTTGGCCCATTTCTCGACCCGCATGAAAATGACCATCGTGTGCAACTTGCGATCTATGGTTGGCACCGGAACAGACAAAAAACAGAAGGGCTCGAATTTGATGCTGATTTTGCTGCATACTGAAGAAAAACACAAAAATTTAGGGTGGAAAAAATTTGGAAAAAAAACAATCATTGCAAAAAATGTTGTTACCATTGCATGTAAGCGTCGATTTGTGCTGACAGACCGATTCAAATAGGTTTAATATGTTGAAAAGATTTTTTTTAGTAACAAAAATATTCCACCTGCCCATGGAGCAGATCAACAATGATGCTGTCGTTGCGCTTCCGATAGTCTTTCCATGCTTGCTTGGCTGCCTAAACATGGAATAGATAGATTCGACCAAGTTCGAATCGATTCCGACCCTGCAATGAAGAAAGGCTATTTTTGTTTTTTTTTTTCTATGTTATGTGACTCAATTTTCATTACATAAGCTACCAAGCTATATATTATTTAAACGAGTCAGTTATTAATGTGCAAAAAAAAATTGTTTGATTTTGTTAAAATTTCGTTTTCCATGGACTAAAAGTATAGGCATGATCCCATTTACCTATACTTTTTTTTCTACAGATTTTGTTTGTTTTTTTTTTTTGCAAAAAATCGCTTTATTTTGCTGACCTCTGCCTCGTCCTGGCCGCTCTGCTCCTTCTCCTCAATGTACGGCTTTTGCTTGATCCGGTTCAGGTCTTCGTGCAACCCGTCGAGCAGAAAGGCAGTCAACTCCTGCGAGTCATGCTGCGCATGGCCGGTGAAGCGAGGCGCAAAACGGCCAATGGTTTGCTGAGTGACAAGTATTTAATGTTTCGGAAATTTCATTTTTACCCTATAAAATTGATTATTATTTTCCCCTTGGGCACCAACGGGGGGTCCTTTTCATTTTTTTGAATATTTACGCATTTAGTGGACACCTTACAGTCTCGAATTCCAATTTCATTCGAATCAGAAAATACAATTGGCTCGTTCACCTTCAGCCCATAGGGCCGGACGGAAGTGAATTGTCCTGACCACATTTCCTTGAGCAATTCCGCATAGTCCTTCACCAAATGGCCACCGGTGCCCAGCGGGTTGTTGGCATTAATTTCATCGGCATATTTGTTCTCCAAAAAGTAGGTGGTCAACTCGGGCACATTGCTAAGACATTGGATGGCACTGTAAGGGGAAAAAAAATTTTTTTTGTTTTTAATAATTAAAACAAATAATTTAATTTTTCTTTACGAGTTCATAAAGCATGTGTTGCCTAAATTTTGTAGACCACACAGCCCGCGCAACAAATCAGCGTGAGAAGAATTGCTAAAATTTGACGACAGATAAAAATACACCGGATTTAGAAGAGTCAAAATGGGCGTCAGGAGTTGTATGGTCCCTCCCCTTTTTCAAATGGAACTTAAGAAAACCAAGAAAATTTTGGTAAAGAATCAAATTTTTGAAGAAATTAAATTAAGTATTTTCCATTTGTTAAGGATTTTTTTCCCGGTGAAATTTCGGGTTGCACCAGGTCCCCCGCCCCATCACAGTTGTCAAAAAGAAAACAAAGATTGAACAAAAAAAAAATGTCATAGCCATCCATGTCCCAGTAGAGAATGGTGGAGGCACAACACCAAGTTGGATGAGGCAACAACTCACAGCGTGGAAAAGCGAGTGGAGTATGGCACTACGCTGTTGTTGTTGTTGGCCCGAAGGTTTTCATTATTGATATCATTATCCGATGTCATTTTGCTAAAACAACTTTAAAATATTCATTAAACAACAATTTTAGGGGATTAAGAAAATAAAATTTTTCTTACTTTTTAAAAAAAAAAGTACCATAATGCCCGCCAATTTTTATTTCACTTTATTTAAAGTCAGAGACGCAGAAACGCAACTTTATTTATTTATTTAATATTTTTTTTGCTCATCCTTATTTGAGTGGCTACCGGTCTGAGTGCCGAATAGAACAACAACAAAAAAATTACGAGTCCCGAATGGCACAAAAAAAAGCCAAAGCCTAGAACTAAGCTAGCGTAAGCCTATGCCAAAGTTTAGACTTAATTATAGAGTAGTGTCTATTTAAAAAATCATTCGGAACTCGGCCTTTTCGGCACTCGGACATTATTTCCACTATTCGACATTCGGAGCGGAAGCGATTTGAGTAACACAAATTTTGATGAAAATTTTGAAGAAAAAAAATATTATGCCAAGCATAAATTAAAAAACGGGGCAGCTCACTGCCGAACGTTTCAGTGCCAGCCGATGTTTTTGGGCTCTTTTTTTGTTGATAACCAAATCCCAAAATTTCATGGTATTCGAAAGCTTTATGTATTTAGAACCTATGAATAAACATAAGCTAAGCGATGAAACAATTCTCGAAAAAGTTACAATTTAATTTTGCAAAAAAACGGGGCTTTTAAAACTTTTTTTCGAGTCTAACATTCTCCCATTTTGGCGCACTGTCTATTCTTTTATTCGGAGAAAAAGCATATTTACTTCGGATACGGATAACTTTTGTTCAATACGCAACTTCAGCATTAAACTTTCACCATCGAAAGAAAAAAAAATTCTGCATCGATTGATATATATATATATATATTATATATATGCTTTTTGAGTTGTTAGAGAGAGTTTAAAATTTCAAGAAGTCATAACTTTTTTCATGTGAATCTGTTTGCTTAACAGTTGCTTAGAGAAAGCTCTTCTCTAAAAGAGCTTTCGAATGATACTAAGCCAGGGTTCCCATCTGCCGAGATCTATTTCAAAGTACAGCCAACGCGATTTCAAAGTACATAAAGGGGAAAATTTGTGAATTCAAACCCAAAATTTATCATTTGCACTAAAAACTCGTTAATTTTATTGATTTTTTCACCAAGCGGGGGGGGGGGGGGCGGAGGCGGTGCCGATAGGCGCCGCCGGGAAAATTTTTGAAAATTCGGGTGTGTTTTTGTAACAGATTTTGCACAAAAAATAGTTTGAATTTGAGAAAATCTAAGATAAAAGGGGTCCGGTGGTGCCGATAGGCGCCGCCGGGAAAATTTTTGAAAATTTGGGTCTGATCTGCAAATGGATTTTGGCGTAAAAAAGAACATTTTTTACATTTTTGGGCAAAAAGCCGTTTTCAAAGTACATCTTTGGAATAAAGTACGCCTTCAAATTTTCAAAGCATGAAAGCCGAAAATAAAGTACGTACTTTGAAATAAAGTACGAATGGGAACCCTGTACTAAGCTTATATGATTTGGTCAGCAAATAAGTTCTAAAATACTTATTGAAAATCGGGGTTGCGTTGGGTGGGTGGGAGAAGAGAGAGAAGGGAAATGTGAGAGAGTCAAAGAAGAGAGAGGAAAAAGAAATAGTGAAGCAAATTCGGCTGGCACTACGGCACTCAAATGAATGTGTACCGAGCTACCGGTCTGAGTGCCGAATAGAACAAAAAAAAAATTCCGAGTTCCGAATGGCACAAAAAAAATCAAAAATTGCTTTTGTTAAAAAAATGAAAGCATAAAAGCCTAAACTAAGCTAGCGTAAGCCTATGCCAAAGTTTAGACCTAAACTAAAACTGTAGTCTATTTAAAAAATCATTCGAAACTCGGCCTTTTCGGCACTCGGACATTATTTCCACTATTCGACATTCGGAATTTCGACACTCGGAGCGGAAGCGGAGTACACCGGTTAAAAAAACACGGCGAGAAAGTGACCAACGGCGTTTCGACACAACATGGAAAACTTAGAAGCCTAATCCACGAACAAAATATCAACTTTTATTTCCTTTTTACCAGTGCAAAAAGGGACATATAAGTGCCAGCCCCATACAACAAAAAAATTGTTTCGACAATGATTAAATAAATCACTTTGAAACAAAATTCATTTTATTGCGATTTTAATAGCGAATTTACGCCGTTACCATCGCCTAAGACATCCGATGCACTTCGATCACTGTAATAGTCCTCGGACAACGGTCGTTGGCGTTTTTTTTAAATCAACCCTCACCCTTCATAAATTAGGACGTACATTCACTAGTTAAAAAGGTTTTGTTTTTTGTATAACTTAGAAGGAAGCCACATAAAAAATGAAGTGCTATAATATTCAATTTCTATTTGTTATATATTTTTTATGTAATGAATATGAATTTTATGCAATTAGCCCGAGTTTTTCTTAAGACAATCATCAATCATTTTCTGGCCATCTTATGGACAATTAGTGCGGCTGGCTTAACAACGAAAATTTTGAGAGATTATGAATGAGGAAGGAGCGAAAAAAGGAAAATAGGAATACAAAAAATAGAAATGGCGCCGATTACGAATTTATAATATAGCATATAATTCATGCCAAAAAACAAAGGGCCAAAAATACAGAAAACTATAAATGAGAAGTGGCCACATCCCACTGATACAAATCAAAAACATTGTGCAAGAGCAGGGGCTACTGGGATTACTAAAAAAAGCACATCAAAAATGAATGAGGAAAGCGGGAAATGAGGGTTTTTTTTTAAAAGGAAAATTGGCACATGCCATAGGAGAAGAAGGGCATTTGTTATGCGAAAACAATTGGCGAGGTGATTAGCAGCACAGCAAGCAATTGTTTTAAAAAAGGCAAACATGAAAAATGGACAAAAACAAATTTGCAAATTTTCGGTCTATGCATTTTCTGTGTTCGGTTGCGTCTTTTGGTCATCGCCGCCACCGACGCCAGTTGCACTTCCAATCGTTGTGCCGCTCAATTTTCCAAGCAAATCGTCAATAGCATTGATCTGATGTTGGCGCTGCTGTTTCAGCTGATCAGTAGTTGTTGACTTTGGTTTGCCTATGGTTTTTTTTTGTTTGTCAATCAAAAAACAAAACAATTAATGCCGTCGTATTTACCAAAGTGATTGGGTTGTGCCCTTTTCATGCCCCTTCTTTGAATAGGAGGAGATTTTAAGAGCCACCATTTTTTTAAAAAGGACCTAATTTTTACAAATTTCATACCACTTTCATAATTTTACATGTTTAAAGAATTATACCGAAGTAACAAGAATGCATTAAAAAATGCAGATAAAAATGCACAAAATAAATTTTCAATTTTTTTCCTTCAACTTAAACTCGAATTATTATGGGCCCCATTAAATTCAAATTAAGAATATATGTTATTTATCAATAGGATCGGTACAAATATTTACGAAAAATCCCAAAATATTAAATAAATATTTACGAAAAAAGCTAAAATTTAATGTTACGCAGAAATGCTTCTTTTGAGTCCCTTTCTTAAAGCAAAAAATATAAGCAAAAAATATATTTGTACCGGCCCTATTTATCAACAAAAAAAAATTCCCAAAACTTTTCCAGTACATGGTGACGAGGATGACGGTTCAGCAGTCGAAGTCGAAGACGGCGGCAGTTTGTCCAATGCCGCTGCTACAGAAGGCCGATGATGATGATGATAATGTAGAAGCTGAGCGTGAGCTGACGGCATAACACTGACACCAGTGGCCGCAATTGCGGCGGTGGACGAACTGCCACTGAACATGCTGCTGTTGACGTTGTCATGGAAAGAATTTCTTCGACGCGTTGGCGAGGGATCTGTCGGAGAGGGGAGGCGTAAAATTAATGCCCAAAAAAAATGTCTAACAAATTGAGGCGGGCGTTTTTGTTGCTGACGACGACGACGGGCTGACCATTCTTGACACTCTCTGGACGCCAACTTGTTGCGGCGGCGCATGCGGTGGTTGTGCCGCTGTTGGTCCTCCTCCTCCACTCGTCGTCTTCGTTGGTGCTGTTGCTGTTGAAGCCAACAACATTCGCGTGCCGTACAAAGCGTTGTACGGCGGTGGACTGATGCCCTGTGGCTGTTGCTGCAGTTGCCGTTGTTTTTGCTGTTGTTGTTGTCCTTCTCCTACTCCAGCAACGGCTTGAACTTGTTGATGAGGCGCATTGTTGTTGTTGTTGTTGGTGCCCAACCGAACAACGACAGGGGGCGGCGACCTGTGCAAATTTTGTTGTTGTTGTGCATTGTGTTGAACTTTTGTTGCTGTTGTTGTTCCTGCTTGTGATGGCAGTTGCCGCTGCTGTAACTGTTGTTGTTGTTGTTGTGTTGCAGAAACATGTGCTGCTGTTGTTGTTGTTGTTGATGCCATCAATGGGCTGGTGGTCACTTGTCCGCCACCACCACCATCACCCAATTGCCGATGCTGTTGATGAGGGTCACCTCTGACAAACAAGAAACATGGGGCTATTAATTTGTTGTATGACAGGGGATTGAGAGCCGATGTCCAAAAAATGTTCCTTCAGAATTCCATGGCTTTAAAAATTTGGTCAAAAAGTCGGAATCCCATCCCATCCCTGTCAGAGAGAGCACAACCCCACTTGTGAATTGATGCATACATTGCCGACGACAAATTGTCCATTGCACCGCTTCTGTCCATCTGTTGTTGTTGTTGTACGACTAGCCGAGGACTGATGACCACCGCCGCTAAATGTGCCAAAAAAAAAAGTTTAAATAAAAAAAAATATATATATAATATCGCTGAAATACATTATGAACATTTTTGACAAATACCACAATCAAATTCAACAGGACAACAACACAACACCCCCCCCCCCCCCTCCCTCCCTCGCCGGATTGCCGCTACAAACAAATGTTATTGTGTAATCCCAAATGAAAAAATCCCTTAAAAGTTGAATGCCTTATTTTATTTTACCCACCACCAATTCCATTTGGTGCCGTCGCTGTTGGATCAGCAATGCCACTCTCTGACGAGGAATAGCAATAATTGTTGTTGCCATTGTTGGATGATGCCAAAAACTTGGGTTGATGATGTTTTTGATGCTGATGGCGGTGGTGTTGGTGAATACCTCCTTAATTCATTGTTGAAATAACAAAATACATAAATAAATTACTGTTAATCCCATGGGAGCAGGACGAAACGTCGCCGCCGAAACGTCGCCGGCCGAAACGTCGCCGGGACGAAACGTCGCCGAAAAAAAAATTGCTAAAAATCCTAGAATTTTTTATTAGAAAAATTCTTTCAAATTTTTTCTTGAAGAAATTTCTGAAAACACCAAAAAATTCTTAAAAACCAAAAATTTCAAAAAAATTTTTTTTTGAAACAAGAAATTTTACAAAAATTTTTGGTTTTTAAGAATTTTTTGATATTTTCAGAAATTTTCTTCAAGAAAAAACTTGAAAGAATTTTTCTAATAAAAAATTCTAGGGTTTTGCAATTTTTTTTTGGCGACGTTTCGGCCGGCGACGTTTTGGCCGGCGACGACGTTTCAGCGGCGACGTTTTGGCGGCGACGTTTTGGGGTGTATCCTAATCCCATACCTCCATCCGCTGCTGAACTGCTTGCTGTTGTTGCGGTTGTGTCACCGCCTCCTCCACTGCACATTGACCACTCCATCCATTGTGCCATTGTGGTAGTGGCCACTGCTGCATTGATGCAGCTATTAGTAGTGCCCTTGAAGGAACAGAAAATTTGTGTTTCGTTTTAGGGACACGTTTCATTAGAGGCGGAATAAAGAATTGAAGAAAAAATCCCTCCACAAATAAAGTTTTTTACAATTGCCTTTTGGCCAATTGCAATTGCCAACAGAAATGCCGACGACCTGGCCACTCACAGAAGTTTAAAAATACACAAATTTTTATTTGAAAATTTGAAAAAAAAAAATTGAGTAAGAAATGGATGGCAATGACATGAAAAAAATGAAATGCACACCCACCCTCCTCCTCCTCCCCCCAACATGACTAACCCCTTGTTGGTGTTGCGGATTATTGTTATCCTTTCCGTGTTGCTGCTGTTGGTGGTAGTGATGGTTGTTGGCCACGAATGGGGGGAGCCTTTGTTGCTGTTGTTGCTGTGGTGACGAAGCGGACGACGAGGACAATGGCAACATTGACGACGCGGAGGAGGAGGACGGCTGCTGAAGTTGGGCATGGAACCGATGGAATTGCGGAGACGGAGGCGGAAACGGCAAATCGGCACTGCTCAAACGCTTGCGCTGGTGTTGCAATTGCTGTTGTTGTTGCTGTTTGGAGTGATGGTTGTTGCGCTGGAGGGTTGACGACGATGATGGCCAATTGCTGAAGGAACAAATAAATTAAAAAAAATAATAATAATAGATTAATGAAAGAAAAAAAAACAGTTAACATTTTGACATAAAAAAATAAATAAACAAAAAGCAGGACTATAAATCTTAATTAAATGTAAATACAATTCCAAAAATAAATAAAATTAACGAGAACAAAAAACATTATTTCCGCCGCCATTTTCAGTCTTAATTTTCGTCAAACTCTCGAGCTCTAGGCAACATATTTTTGCTTGATTCCTTGACTATGTCTCGAATCTTGGGCCAAAGTCTAAATTTCACGCCTGCGTTGAGGCTGAATCTCGAGCCCCGAGTGTTTTCGTCTCTGAAGCAACCCGGTATCAACAATACTCACTCCATTGGCGTTAATTGAGTGTTTGCATTTGGGTGTGTTGGTGGTGCTGCTGCTGCTGCTGCTGCAGCTGAGCTGGACACTTCGTCGTCAACGTACAGCTCCAACTCGGCGCTGATGTCGCCCGCGGGTGTGCCGTCACCGCCGTCCGTCGACTCAATGGCCGCGTATTTCTCGTAACGGGGGCCCGGCACACGGGCAGTGAACACGCCATCCGAGTGGACAATCAAATTCTTGACCACCTCATTCACCGAGTTTTGATAATGGACCTGCAGTGGGGTGGAGAACAAAAAATGAATTATTGAGAGCAAATTTCCAACTAAATTTTGGTGAAACCCAAAATTTGATAAACCAAAAAAAAAAAAAATGGCAAAAAAAAACACCTAAAAAAAGTAATAAAAATATTAAGGAAAATATCAATTAAAGTTAAGAGTTTATGGCAGAATATGGTATTTTTTTCGGACCACAAATTGATGGAAAACTGTGATGTGTGGTGCCATGAGTTCCACCTGATCTTTGCCCTCCGGGATGGGCAACAGGGTCGGCCCAAAGCAAATGGCCAAATTGTACGGGTCCATCATGTTCTCATCGCACAGCTCACTGAGATGGTTGAGAAAGGCGAACAGGTAGCGAAGCAGCAAATACGTGGCACGTGGCAATTTGTTAAGCAATGGGCAAACCTTGGGACAAAAATGGTGGTAAGGCATTGGCCAAAAAAAGGGAAAGAGAGGAATTCAAATGAAGAAATTGGGCCAAAATGGATATATGAAAAATGTTGCTCTAAATGCAATAAAATATAAGTTTTGTCCTAATGTCTTAGTAGTCCAAGAGCAGACGAATCCCCCTTACCTTGGCGATGAAATCGTCCGTCGATGCACATTTGGCACAGTCGGTCAACAAGTCGAACAAATAGAAGGGGAACAGCGGCTCACGCAACTCGCGCAGGTACAGCTTCAACAGGCCGGCGATCGAGTTGGCGTCATTCGCGTCATGCACGTCGCGCAACGGATCATCGCCTGAGTAAAATAAAAATTTTTTTTTTCTAAATAAAAAAAAAAAACGTTTTTTTACCCGACTCAAACGCCTCGCGCATGTGATTGATCTCCGACTGTGAACCACTGATGCGGAAAAGGCCCTGATGATGCAGTGCATGTTGTGACCTATATATAATGGGCGTTTTCTCTTTGGCAAAAAAAAACAAAAAAACCGTTTTTGGAACTAAAAATGTCAGAGTCTATAAAACTCGAAGAAAAAAAAAACTCACAAAATTCTTATGCAGCTGACCACCACAAGCGGAATTGGTTCGCCAGTTAATTCTATAGAAGAAAAAAAAAACGTTTTCCTTCAAAAATTCGCGCCCGCCACCCGACCAGTGTACTCCTCCAAGCCGCCCCCGAACAGTCGCGGTCGTCGCCACAAATGCGCATTTGCGGCTGCGGCACCAGTGCCCCCAGCACCACCGCTGATGCTGCTGCTGGCACCACCACCAAAGGCATTTGCTGATGACGCGTGGACAAGCTCGGTTGAGGCCTGGCAAAAAATTTTTTAAGGGTAAGAAATTTAAAAAAATATATTCAAAAAGTCATATATGTTTAAAAGTAAGTTTTATGGTTCCATGAAACGGTGCACCCCAAGTGTTCGCCGTCGAAACACCGCCAAAACACATGTGAAAAAATTACTAGCGTTTAAAAAATCTCAAAAAATTTTAATCAAAAGGGTATATATCGAAACAGGGTGTCCTCTTCTCCCCATCCACCTGTGAGCCAATGCGCTTTTTGCGGCACCGCTGCGCCCATTCCAACGAGTCAGAGCGCTCGGACAGATCGGCAACCATTGGATCACTTTTGTGAATGGACGATGTCACACTCATGGGGCCTACCGTGCCATTTTTGGTGGACGATTCTTAATCGAAAAATTGTTTTAAAAAATATAATATTTCACGGCAAATACCCGAAAATTGGCCAACAGTCGCCGAACAAATTGATGTGCCGCAAACGGTGAGCCGTGACGGGGACGACTGCTGTGGCCGATCCGTTTCCACCACAGAGGAGGAAGGCGGTGGCACGGTGCACAACGCGTTGCCAATGCCATCGGCCCGTGCCTCCAGGCGCATGATCAAATTGGCGGTGTATAAATAGTAGGAGAAGGTCTGCAAAGATGAAAAAGAAAAAGATGTTGGTAGAAAGGTCCGTCCAAAAAAGGTGATTAACGGGTAAAACGGGTCAGTGGGCGCGCAAGAATCTTTTATCGCCGTCCCCACTTTATTGCAATTTTATTTTATTTGTGAACCTAACTAATATTATACATTGTTGGCTGGTTCAAGCTGAGTTTTGCAGAAACAATCGCTTTCAACAATTTATTGGAAAATACAAAATTCATGGCTTATAAAAAATGGTAAAAATGCCATAAAAAATATGTCATCATGCGCAAAAAAAAACATGGTACCAAAACATGTATATATTACCTGCATGTACGCGTCGTAGGCCTTGACCAGTTCAGCTTCAGCATTTTCGCAACACAGGCGTCGGTCGTCATCCGCCGCAATGCCAAACTCGGACACCTGCACAATTGTGGACGTGCCCAGCAAATCTGTTTGTGATGGAAAATGGTGGGAAAACAGGAAAAAAAATTAAAATATTTCTTGGCAAGAAATGTCAATAGCACTTGAAACTCTCGCAAACTTAAAAGAATTTCCAGAAAACAGGTAAACAGAATTTAGAATTTTTCGAGTTTTTTTTTTTTTAATTTTGCGAATTTCAGTTTTTTTTTTCTTGCCTAGAAAAATTTGAAGAAATTTTATGCGAAGTTTTTTTCAAATGTGTCTCGGCGGTGTTTCGGGCGGCGGTGTTTTGGGGTGCACCGCCCCCTTCCCAGAATTTACCATGATAGCGCCCCTCCCTCCTCGCCCGAGCCCACTGCACCTCGAATTTGTCGTTCGGTGCCCTCCATGTTTTGCCAGCTCATCTCCGACTCGGCCCTCAGCGTGGCGAGCCGCTTACGAATTTGGTGGTGCCGCTGCCGAAACTCGTCCGCCAACGAACCCTCGGCCACCGAAATTTGTTCAACATGCTCCGCCTCGTCACATCTTTAAAAGCAAAAGGGGAGGGGTAAAAAAAATGTTAACCCACAATTTTTTTTTTTTGTAATTATTCACTTAAAATCGAAACGCTTCGGCAACATGAACGCCTGATGATTGCTTTCAAAAAAGCGCTGTTTGTCCGCAGCGGACTGCAGCGACTCCTTGAAAGTGCCCAAATTGGCGAGCGCTAAAAAATGGGACAAATTGTTTAAAAATGGCAAGTGTTTAAAAAGACCCAAACCTTTCTGGCCATGATATAAATTAAAAAAAAATAATTTTTTACCAAAAATTGTATAAAAAAAGTACGAATTTTTTTATTTTCAACCTTTATAAATTTTTTTATTTAGGGAAAACGTTTCCTAAATTAATGGAATTGTTCTTTGGTTTTTCGTCGAACGACTTTAGGAACGGACCGTTCATTTCCACTTGGCATGCCGACTTGCGTGCCGTGATCATGTTGTGCAGTACCAAACTCAGCCACCAGTCCATGCCAAGGTCTGTGCACTGAAAAAAACAGGAAATTTTTTTATCCCCTCTGTCGCCCCCCCCCCCTTCTCCTTACATCGATTAAGTCGGAAATGTCGTCCGCAAAAAATTTGTGCAACGACGCATTTGCAGCATCAATGCACAACAAATATTCGTTGCGTGCACGTGTGCATTTGAGCCGTGCCGACGAGTATTTCTCACTTTTCTGTGGGGACAAAAAAAAAATTAGGTACACAAAAAGTGACGCATAACCTCAATTTTTGGAATAATTTTTAATTACTTTCATATGTGTCAATTTTTTAGATATTGTTTGTTTTAATTTATAATTTTAGTTTTTTTTTCAATTTCTCTAATATTTTCTAGGCACGAAATTCAAAAAACCACCTTAAATTTTAGCAAAATATAAACAAATTGTAGAAAAACTTTTGATCATTTAGAATTTTCCCTAATTTTTTAATATTCTGCGAAAATTCCAAGTGCTTTTCTTGAAATTCCTGCCTAGAATTGTGAATTTTTTTGAGAAAAAAATTTAATATTTAAAAAAGTTGTACATTAAGAAGGGGGGGGGGGGGGGGGGGAGCAAAACAATTTTACCAAATATACAAGAATGGAATTTTTGATAAAAAAAAACATTTTTATGATTAAAATATGTTTATTTTATTTTCACTTTACTAATTTCAACAAATTGCCAAGTCATCACCACCCCTCCCCCCCCGTCACCCATCCGTCTCACTTTGTCGAATGTTTTTTGCACTGATCGCTGCTTCCGTGTCGAGCTGTTTGGCCCCACTTTGTTCCGTTGCGCCTCCGCCTGCTGCAACTGTCCGCTGAGCGCATTAAATTGGCAAAAACAATGCTAAAAAAGAAAAGGCCTATCATTTTGTGTTTTGTGTAAGAATTCATTATTGTAAAACATAATATAGTAATGCATAAAAATGTAGAAAAACAAATTTCCTGTAAAAAATGGCAGATTTATTTAATTTTCCAATCCTATTGACCGCAAAGCCATGGGTTGGACAAAAAAAAATGCTTAATTTTTTCTGAATAAGGGCCAATCTCGGTCCTTATACCTTTTCAAAAAAAAAAAATCATGAAAACTTAAAGAAATTCTTGTCTCCGACTTTGTCAACATTTCCGACTTTGTCAACCGAACCTCCCCACCCACCTGATAGGTTTTCATTGCTGTGTGCAGTTCATGCAGCACTCGGACCACCTCACTTTGTGCAAGCACTCCAATTTCACGACACTGAAAAAGCCCAAAAAATTATTAAAAAATGAAAAATAAATTCCGAAAACGGAAACCATTCCCTAAGCAAAACGATGTGAAAAAAATTCGATTTTTTAAATTTTTTCGGAGTGAACCCACCAGCAAAAAAAAAAAAAAAAATTTATCTCAATGAAAGGCTCGAACCCAAAATAATTCCCGCCCATTAAAAATGTGACATCATTTTTCAATGCCCTCTCTCTCCTCCCATCTTTTGGATTTGTCATTGCCAAATTTTTATTTACTTTTTTGGCAATTTTTTGTAATGCCATTGTCCGCTGCGCAACTGCCGGGCACACATAATTGGCACAAACGTCAGCGGCAATGCTCCGTTGGCGCGCCTCCTCCTTGGCATCGTCGACCAACTGCTGCCACAGTTGGCACGTGGAATGGAGTGCCCAATTGGCACGCCTTAAACAAAGAAAAAAGGAATTAAAAAAAGGAAAATTTGCCATGAAAAAATTAAGACGAGAACTCTTCCCAGTTTTGTGGAATTTTAACAAAAAAAAAAAAATAATAAAAAAAGGGATAAAAAATGTTGATGCGAAGACCTAACGATTTTTTTTTTAAATGGCTCTTTTGTTGTTCCTCAAAATTTCTTACGTTTTTTTTGGCATCTGATAGACTGGGGAAATCCAGCTCCACAGGCAAATTTATCCGGTATTACCCGTCCAGCTTTTGTTGAAACAAAATCTCGTGCCCGGTATTGGAAATTTGGTAGGATACAGCGGATCCCGGATTAAAAAAATAAAATAAAAAACCGAAATTCCGTATGGCCAGTTTTTTCGTAAATCAGAGTCCGTTACAAAATAACGAAAATCAAAAACGGAATTTGGTTCCAAAATTTCGTTGATAATAACGGAATTGCGGTGCCTTTCGAAAGCCTTCCCCAAATACTTACTTCATTTTCTCGTTTTTGTGCTTCATCATCACCGACTTGACCAGCTTGTCCACTTGCTTGGAGTAGTCCAAGTCCAATTCCGCCTTCTTCCGCACAAAATCGTTGATTTCGCCAAGAATTGCCACTTGCACATCCGTCCGTTGCTCCAAACATTTGACTTGGTCAACAAGCTGGGCACGGATTTCTGTGGGGAAAAAATTTTATTTTATTTTTTCCGATTGGACTACCTCAGCCGTCCCCTCCCCCCCCCCCAAAAAAAAAAAAAATCAGATAATTAAAAAAAAAAAATTTTTTTTTGGATAGCCAAGGTCTGTAACATGTTTAAATTAAATTTTCACTGAAATTTGGATTATTTGGAGAGGACATGACTAGGCAACTAACCTTTGATTTGATGTTGGAACTCCTGTTGGGATGCTTTTCGGAATGATGACGCCATTAAAAATTTATTTTGAATTTGTTATTCGACACAAAAATGCGGTGGTCGGCACATTGCCACCATCATTATGATGATCATCAGCAGATTTGTTGTTGCACATCAACAGCAATTATGCGATTTGGGGCGGCGATTTTGTTGTCAAAGCGGATGGAGGAGGTGCGCAATTGGCGAATAAAAATGAATTGGTCATTAAATAAACGATGATGACCAAAAAGACACAAACAAACAAAAAAGCGGAGATAAACCCCCAACAAAATTTGGCGGCGGGGCATAGACAAAAAATTCAAAAAAAAAAAATCAGGTTTTTATGTGCCGTTGTTTCTGCCAAAATTCAAAAAGTGTTCAGTGGGAGAGAGGAGAAAAAGTGACGGATGTGCTGCTGCTGATGCTGCGCTGTCTATTTTTTTCATAAATCAACAGCAGCAGATGCAAAAATGGGAGATAAAAAGGGAGGGGAACTGACTGACCCAAATTGTTTAAAAAGAGGCGAACCAATGAACTAATGAATGTCTGTTCAAAAAGTGACCAAATTAAACAAAACCGGGTGGCAAACAACTCAGGATAAAATTCAGAAAATTTGGCACTTTTTTAGAACGAATTCAATTTGAGTTCCGATTTATGGTCTTTAGAAATGGTAATTCAAATGGACTATATAAGAGGAATAACAACCAGCAGACAGCGCTGAATAATAAAAGGAGCAATTTCCATAAAAATAAAATGAAATCGATCAAAAAAGGAAGATTGGTGATGGATTAAATTAATGGGCAATGGAATTTGTTAAAGAGAGCGATGGGAACGGCTTAACTTCTGTATCGTGATTTTGATAAGATTTCCGACCCCCATTTTTTAAAATTCTCGTCTGTAAAATTTTTTTATGAACCCAGCAGCTATGAAAAAGCACTCTAATGCGTTCCATGCCTAAGCCTTTATTTACACAAAAAATACACAAACAAACAAAAAGAAACCTAATCAAAAAAGCAAATAAATGACGTGGTAAATGGCGATGCGAGTGCCAACAAATCAATCCCCAAGAGGGATATGGATAGGAACGGAAGGGGGGGGGGGGACACCAAAGTTGCAGCCAGAAGAAGGAAACGGCGCAGCAGCGCGCATATATATCGACCGACCGACCCTTCGCCTTCGCATTTCCTTAATGGCCAAATGAGCGACAAAATATTCCATTTGCATTTAGTTGGGGGCGGGGGGGGGGGGAGTATTTTCCGCCTACCCTAAAGGACGACGACGACGACTAAATGTTGTTCATTTCAGCGTACGTTTGTTTGTTATGCTCTGGTTAGTTGGTTGGTCTATGTGCTGCTCCCCCATCTCTGCTGGTTGGGTGGTCCTTCTCTGTTTTGTGTATGTATATTCTCTCCTCCTCCATCCATTCATTCATTCATTTATTCATTCAGCACACACATGTTTATGGCTTTTACACACATATTTGGTACTACTAAATGCTGCTGTGCTGATGGGGATGGTCTAAGTGGGGTTAGGGGGCCGGGGGGGCAAAGGTTGAAGGATTGGATTTGGATGGAATAAGAAAAGAAATGAAAGAGAGAGAGAGACAGAGAGAGAGGAAGAGATGACACACACACTCCAAATAGTAGCAGAACAGAAATCCAAAGCTTAGCACCCCAACTATGTAGTACCATCAGCAGCAGAGCGGAGCATAAGCAGCACACCTTGCGCAGCAAACCACCGTCTCCCCTTCCATCCTTCCTTCCTCCCCGGCAGGAAAAGAGCACTCATCGTCATCATCATAATAGTGACTGCAGCGCTGGTGATGATGTGAGGGACGACAAGAATGAGGGAGGGAGGGAGGTAAAAGGGGGGAGTAGGCACAGGGAAGGGGAAGGTTATGAATGATGAATAATGCTTGACCTCACCTCCACTCATCATCCATGCCCCCCCCCAATCCCTTACATTAGAACCCAAACAACAGAAGCAGGGCAGCAGCGAGTGAGCCTAGCCTAGCAACCCAATTTTCCACCATCGTCGTCCATCATTCATAAGTAAAAGCCGACATGGCGAGGGGCGGGGGGGGGCGGATGAGGGGATCGCCGCCAGGGGCCGAGCAAAGGGATGGTTGAGTGAGCTCTAGCTCTGTGAGCATCCCCCCCCCGTCCATCCAAGCGAATGAAAATGCAACCCAAACCGTGCAAAAATAGGGACGAGAAATGAATGAGAAAGCGAGGGACGACGAGATGGATGATGTGATGATGAAGATGAGGAGGAAAGGGTAAGGGAGACACGGCAGAAAACGGGGGCCAAACCGCTGGCCGCTTGGCCAACGAGGGCCCGGGGGGGGGGGCGGAAGAAAGCCACTTAATATTTCATTTTTCAATACTTCCTCCAATCGAAGGCGGGTGGCGTGGGCGAGGGAATAAGAGGCTGGCCAAAGAGCAAAATCTCCGCTGGCGGGGGGCAGACAAGATAAAAAAGATATATTTTTGTTTATTGTATCAACAAAGGTAATGCAAAACATTGATCATAGGCGAACAAAACAAAATTTTCTATGAAAAATTGATGAAATAAATTTATAAATAAATTACAAAAATTCAATTTTTTTGAGGTTTTTTGGCCATAATTTCTTTGTATTTTTAAATTTTTTTCGAAATTTAGCACATTGATAGATCTAGTCAAGTGCTTTCGAATGGTACCTAATTTGTTTAATTCGAACGAAAATTAAAAAAGTTATTGCTAGTCGCGCCGAACTGTGCTGCGCCGAACTGGGTGGTTCCGCAAGCTATAGTTTTTTACATTAATGTGATCGAATATTTAATTCAGTCCATAGGAATTTTTTAAAATTATAAAATTTGTCTGATTTTCATCCAATTTTGGTTGTAATTTAAGTTCGAAGAAAGAATGTAACCTTGAAAACTCAGAAGCTATTTGGGTTTCAAATCTGATTTTTGCAGGTTTTCGGACTGTAACTTTCTACTTGATCGTCAGTTCTTGTGTTTTTAGTAGTATTCATGGATATGTACAAACAAGCATAATGAGAGCAAATGTACAGAATATGACAAACAAATGAATGATATACATGGTAAAGGTGATCGAATATCTTCCGAATAATAAGTCTAATCACATCCTTCCGACAATAATATGTACATGGTAAAAGTGATCGAATATCTTCCGAATAATAAGTCTAATCACATCCTTCCGACAATAATATGTACATGGTAAAAGTGATCGAATATCTTCCGAATAATAAGTCTAATCACATCCGTCCGACTGCGTTTGAACCGCCGTTTCTTCTCAGTGCCGTCATCACATTTGTTGCTCGTTCTGTTGCTGTTCGGCTGCGGTGCGAAAAATGTCCACCATTTCGGCAAGTCCACCTTCTTCGGCCAAATCAATCGCCCGTCTGCCTGAAATGGTCATAAAAACCGCGCAAAATTGTCAGACTCTCTTTTCCCCTCACCATCAATGCCCATTTGGTCAGTACTCGCGCCGACCGACAGCAAATGTTGCGCCACCTCCGTCTTTCCCTCCTTCACTGCATGCATCAATGAGTTGTACCCATCCACGTCGGTGTGGTCACAGTCTGCGCCATGTTCGACCAGAAACCGTACTGAAAAGGGAGAAAAAAAAATGATTATTTTGTTTTTTTGTTGTTGCCAAATTGTTGCTCTTGACCAATGTCCAAGTGTCCCAAGGCGCTCGCGCAAACCAAAGCCGTAATGCCGTTCATTGATTGCTGGTTTATGTCCGCTTCCGCTTCCTCCACCAGCACACGACACAACTCCAAATGGCCTTTTGCGGCAGCGATTCGAAGTGCAAAATGTTCACCAGCGAAGTCCATATGCTCAACATTTGCTCCTTGTGAGAGTAAGAAGCGCGCAACATCAATCTGTGGACAAGAAAAAAAAAAAGGCAATTATGATGCTGTCAAATAATTTCATTCTTTTCCAACCGTACCGAGTATAGAGTTTGGCCCGCAAGAATCATTAATGGCGTGAATCCATCGCTATCCGCATGATTGACATCGGCTCCATTTTCGACTAGAAATGCCACTGAAACAAAACAAAAAAAAAACAGGGAGAATTATTGGCTCGACCAAAAATGATGTTGAAAAAATGATTGACTCGCCAAGGTCCAAACTGCGAGCGACGACGCATGCATTCGCCAGTGGTGGATCACCAGTATCAGTTCCCAAATTTGCATTGGCACCATGAGCGATCAGCAAACGGCACATCTCCAAATTGGCCATGTTAGCAGCAATCCAAAGCGGTGTCACGGCTAAAAAAACAAACAAACAAATTAATGCAGCCAACAAAATGAAGTTGTGCTTTTACCCAATCGCAGATGGTTGAGTTGACCCGTTATAGTCAGGTGCGGATCAGCGCCATGCTGCAACTAAAAAAAAATTGGAAAACATCAGAAAAAAAAAGCAAATTTTGGTCTTCTACCAAAAGTTCAACAATTTGAGTGTGTCTTTGAACAATAGCCAATGTAAGAGCAGTTCGTTGATGGTTTTCGAGGTCGCGCATCTGCAGCAAATTTCTCAGTTCATCGGCTTCAAGTGAATCGACGAGCACACGCAGTTGGTCGATGTTGCCCTCTCGAATGGACCCAAAAAATTGACGCTTCCGTTGTTGCTCCAAGTCTTCGTCTTCATGATCCTTAAATTTTTAGGGAAAATCAAAAATAGAAAAACAAATTTTTCTAAGAAAAGCTTTACCATGGAGGAAAAGAGAAGGCCCGTTGTAGCAGTTGGACGAATAATATTAACCAGCACACTGACACTGGTGGGAAGGAATGAAGGAAATATAATGTCGGCAGAATAAAAGTTGGAAAGAAAAAGTAACCGCTTATATACCCAAAACAAATCTCACAAGCCAAAAAATTCGGATACATTTTGTGGTTTAAAAACGTATAAAAGGAAGAACATTGGATTGGACATTTTTAGTCTTTTCCTAAAACAAATTTTCTATTCATTATTGTCCAATTGCTGCTCAGATTGCCCGTTTACGGCAATGGTAAAACACCATTTTTATTGTGGATTCCGAATGATTTTTTTAAACAGACCCTACTCTATAATTAAGTCTTAGTTTAGGTCTAAACTTTGGGATAGGCTTAAGCTAGCTTACTTCTAGGCTTCTATGTTTTCATTTTTTTTTATCAAAAGCCATTTAGGCATTTTTTGTGCTATTCGGAACTCAGAATTTTTTTTTTGTTCTATTCGGCACTCGGACCGGTAGCCATACGAAAGACATTTATTTTTGACAATGCCAAATTCCGAAATAAAACTCGAATAATAATAAAAGTGAAAAAAACACAAATTAAAACTCAAGTATGGTCTTACTAATTTTAAAATCACTAAAAATAACAGGTAACAATTCTGACCACCCGGATTCGAACATAGTTGAAAAATAAAATTTTTAAAAGCTATATGCATAAAAATACATAGTAGTCTCGGACAACCATTCCTGCCGCAGATAGGTGGAATTTGCCTCAAAAGTCCACGGTTGCGCAGTACGCAAAAGTATGTTCTTTAGTTGCAAATTGCTCGCAGAAATCAAAAATATCCATGAGAAAAACTAAGCTAGATATTTTAAAACTACAATCTGGGTATCGGGGCCAGTTGGGCAGCTAGCTAATGATAAAAAGTTATGTTCAAAAAAGTTCGGAAAAATCGAATTCCCCTAAATTTAAGAACTTTTTTGAACATAACTTTTTATAAACTGTATCAATTTTTTTTTAATTTAACATGCTTATATAACCTGACTAGAGCTATCGAATAATACTAAGAATGCATAGTTTGGTTGACTCTGAGAAAAGCTATATCAAACCGCGCCAAAACGGCCCACGCCAAACTGACCCCGACCGGCCGGAAAGTGTTTTTGGTAAAAATCTTTGCACTAAAAATGACTAAATTTGGGGATCTTTAAGATAAATTTTGAAAAAAAAACCTACGCGAATGGGAGTTATTTGGAATACAAAAGTTCGAGTAAATAATTTTTCCCAGATAAACCCAATTGCTTAGAAATTCAAAAATTATTAAAATTGGAATTGAATCGCTTTCTGGTGGTATCAAACCGAATCAAATTTTTGTTTTTCGGCACAGGAATCAACCAACTAAAGAACTAAACCACGAATAAACTATAAACAATTCAAAAATTAGTTTGTTTTATTGCAATTTCGCACTAAAATTCTGGCTCTAGTGCATTAGGCGTCCAATCGACTAGCCTCATCTCCGTTAATTGTGCCTTTATATCCGCTACAGATTCATGGTCAGCCTTATTGAAAACCCTCAGTTAACGATTTTTAGCTCAAAATTACAATTTTAAATTAGAGACCCACATTCTCATGATTACCAGGACTTTAATAGCCAACATTTAATTTGAAACTTTTTATACTATAGTTTAACTGATAAGGTCCATGAGAGATGCATTTTGAGAGACATAATCACCCGCACGGTTCATTTTTTAATCATTTGCTTGATCTCATCAAACTGTGCCTTCATGTCCGCCTTCATGTCTGCCTTCGTTTCGGTGATGTTCTGCTTCATTTGGCCAATGTCCTGGAAGGTTGCCCAAGAAATCGCAACATAAGCGATAACGAAGGAAACAACAATAGCTGAGACCCCCAGCATAACGGTTACGAAAGTGACAGTCCACTTTTCAAGAAGTTGTGAGAATTTGTCAGTAACTTCGGCTCGGAGGAATTCCTAAATTATTTGAATTGCAATAATTAAAAATGTTCGATATTGTCCAAAACGCACTTTTTCCGGGTAAGTCGAAAACAATTTCGAAACTCCGCGACACTGACCAGGAACGGCAAAAGCTTTCACCCAACTGGCCTTAATATAAATACCGAATAAGCCATAACAAAAAAAGAAAATACTAAAACCACTTCACAGACAGACTCGAAAATGAAAAATTCGCTATAATCAAATTTCAAACAAAATCAAGTGTGCCATGTCCTGGCAGTCTACCTTGGAAACGAACTCAGCTCCGACACAGTCGATGGGACGGAAATTGTTGGACGTCACATATGGCAATCGACTCCCAATAGCGCCCAAACGTGCCACCTTTTAATTTCAGTCAATTTCTTTGATGTTGATTCAACTAACCTTGGAGAGAATGGAAAAACGCATTTGTCGCTTAAGAGTAGCTAATTAGGAAAATTACCTTAAGACAATTAACAATATAAAAACATAGCATCGTTTATAAAAACAAGTAAAAATTTTGGCCCTTGTATAGCGCAGAGTGCCCGCTTAGAAAACCATAGGAGGGACCCTTTTGGTTTTAGGTCACAGCTTTTTGAGGTCACTAAATAACGAACATAGCATTTATTTTGGCGAAAATTCTAAAAAGTCGAAAGGGCCCCCCCCCCCCCACTTGGTTTTCAAAGCGGGCAACCTATGCTATACATACAAGGACGAAAAATTTGGCTCTACTGCATTTTATGAGTCCAATAGTTTTTTGAGTCTAATCGACTTTTCTGTGTCCAATAAAATGTTTATGAGTCGAGTCAAAAGTTTATAGGTATAACATAATTCAAAATTCTAATAAAGCCATTTCTTTATTAGGGTGTGCAAACAAAAATACTGGTAATATAGTACTAAGGTTTTTTAATTGGATCTTAACATTTGATTGGTTGAACTGATTTATGTATTAATCAAATAGTAGGTTAGATGGGGAAAAAAAAATAAAGGTAATGTTCACGTTATGAACATTTTTAATAAGAAGCCAAAAGAGCTAGGTAGTGGAAGTAAATTGCTTCACTATTTATTTTTTCTATCTTTTCTTTTGACTCTCTCACAATTCACTTCTCTTTCCTCACACCCACGCAATGCAGCCCCGATTTTCACGGTAGGGGACGATTCATTGCTTCATTGCCAGCCGTTTCATTGCCAGCCGTTTCATTGCCAGTAGGTTTCAGTACCAAATTGCATTTCGGTTAGTATTTAGCTCTAAATTTTCTAAAAAAACATGCTAAGTTCCAAATAACTAGGGTTAGGTTTTCGAAAAACTGGGGTTTGCATGTTAGGGAAATGGTTTTTTCGGTATTGGTATCGATAATTCGGTACATACCAGTGTTGCCGCGGGTCGGGAAAAATTCGGGTTCGGGTTTCGGATCGGGCACTCGGAAATTTTCGGGTTCGGGTTTCGGGTCGCGAAAACCCTCGGGTTTCGGGTATTTGGTTTCGGGCGGCAACACTGGTACATACTGATACCTATACCGATACCTTCGGTGTATGTACCGAATGTGTACCGAAGTCTCAAAATACTTCGGTAGGTATACCGGACGGTATATGCCGAAAATATCGAACGGTATACGAAAAATACGACGGTATACCGATACCGTGCCGAACCCTTGTTAGAAACCTACTGGCAATGAAACGGCTGGCAATGAAACAGCGGCAATGAAACGGCGGCAATGAATAGTCCCGTTCCGCGATTTTCACGGTCGGGGTCAGTTTGGCATGGGCCGTTTTGGCGTGGGCAATTTTGGCGCGGTTAGATATAACTTTTCTTAGAAGCAACTAAAATAAATATTCTTAGTATTATTTGATAGCTCTAGTCAGGTTCTATAAGCATGCAAAATTTCAAAAAAATTGGTCTTGTTAATAAAAAGATGTTCAGAAAAATCGAAAAGTAATATCAAACCGCGCCAAAATCGTTCACTATTTTAAAGTGATATAAACCAGGGATGCCGCCGATTTCCGATGTTTTTGGGGTCGGAATTCCGATTTCCGATATTTTTGGGGAAAAATCGGAAAAAAATCGGAATTAATTTTCTCAAAAATAAATAAAAATTTTCGAAAAATAATAAGTTTTTGGTCAAAAAAAAAAATTTAAAAAAAAAATAGTAATTTTTTAGAAAAAAAATTTCCGATTTCCGATGATTTTTGGACCGCGATTTTCCGATTTCCGAGAAAATTTTGGACATCGGAATTCCGGTTTTCCGATTTCCGAGAAAATTTTGGGCATCGGAATTCCGGTTTTCCGATTTTTCAAATCTGAGATCGGCGGCATCCCTGATATAAACCGTCTGTTAAATAACTATTTTCCTGAATTTGCAATGAAAAAAATTATTATATTTAAGGGATCTTTGCTTATATTTTAAGGAATTAACGTATGATAATTTGTCTATTTTTAATATAAAGAAATACATTTATCTTCAATTTTTGATTTTTTACCTAGATTTTTGATTTTAGATGTTAGTATTCAACAAAATTTCCCTTCTTTGATTTTGCTATGGGTGAAAATTAGGGTAGTTCACGGTCGGTTAACCGAACCGAAACCGAAAACCGGGTTTTTTGGGCCAAAAACCGAAACCGAAAACCGGGGGTCCCAAAACCGGCATAACCGAAAACCGGGGGTACCGGTTTGTCGGTTTTAAAAATACACCCCTAAGAATGGGATTTTTATGGTGATGTTTGAGTAAAATTGTAGAGGAAAATTGCATCAAATATCTTAAGTTTCTTAATTAAAAATCGCTTAAATAAATTTAATTCTGCCACAAAAGAGCAGGGTGAAAAATGTTTGACATCACACAATTTTTTGTGTACATTCGTTGGTAAAAAATAATTTATTCGAATTTTTTCAACGCTTCCATTCTCTCCGGAATTGGCGGATGCGAATGGTTACACCACGAGTAGAGCACATCGTCGATGGGCAACGAAAGATTGTCTTTTCCCTGCAAAAAAATCAGAAAATTATGAAACGGAGATTTGCCCAAAAATGGTTACTCAACCAATATTATCTAATGTAGTAAAATGACTAAATCGAACACCCGCTTAGTTGTGTTCGACAACGACAACAAAAACGGAACCACGGGCCGAAAATCATAGGAAAACGGTGTATCGGTAGGGACTCTATCACTGTGTAAGCACAGTATTGTGTTAAACGGTCTACAATTTATTGAGTACGGTAAGGGCAGATTTGTTTTACGGACCATTTTCTTCAGTCCGCTGCGCAGTTGCGGTGCATGGCCAAGCTGGGCGGAGAAATGGTCGGCCGAAAATTCACATTTCCTGCTGACCACGTTCATCAGGACGGACAAAAGTTCGGTGTAAGGTGCTGAAATTGAAAAAGTTTTTTTTTTGTTATTTTTTGCTTTCCTAACCCATGACAAATCGGCCGATGATCAGCAGTCCGATCAGAATGGGCTGTTGTTGGGCGGGCGGGAAGCCAAACGCGGCAAAAAGGCTCTCCTGTTTGTGGAACAATGAGAAGATGAACAGCATGAGGAGCAGATTGACCTGCAAATATGTGCTTTTTTATAATGCCCTCCCTCATTTGTTATGGATAGGCATATAATTTCCGATTTTTTTTTTTTTTTTTTTTTTTGTTATTAGACCCTTTTTGTAACAAGACGGTCGACAGAAAATGAAATAGAAAAATTTAATATGTCTTCACTCTGCATGTGAATTGAATAAAACCTCTTACAAAAGCAGAAATATCTGAAAAAAGTGTCCTTACTGCTCTCATCAAAAAACATATCCAAAGAAACAGATTCGAATAGTTAACAAGAAATGGAATTACAGAGCGTTTTCCTAAAGGGCGTGTTTTTTTTAAACTTACCCCTGTTAAGAAGCAGCGGTTAATTTTCAAAAAAAAATATCTAGGCTGTCTTTAAAAAACCGAAAAAAAAAATTTTTTTTTTTCTTGACGACATTATGTTATGACTGTGAACAACTGGCGCATAGTGTCAACTTTCAACGACCCCCACTCCCGCTCACACACACCAGTACGCGACATTTTTCCGCCGTTTCTTTCCCGGAACACTTCTTTCCCAAAATTCTTTTTAAAAAACCTAACCACCCCCTGGTTTTTCTGAAAAACCTAACCCCCTAAAAAGGCTAACCACACCCTAGTTTTTTCGGAAAAATTACTCTTATTTTACTAGAAACCTAAACCAAAATTTTTTTCTGAAAACTTAAACCTAAGTTTGTTTGAAGACTACCTCTAGTTCTTTTTTCCAAACCCAAGCCTAGTTTTTTGAAAACCTAAAGAATTGTCTTTTTCTTTCACCAAAAACCTTGGTGGCTATGTTTTCATGAAAAAATGAGGGTATAGGTTAGATTTTCAAAAAAATAGGTTTAAGTTATCAAAAAAAACAAGGGGGGGTTAGGTTTTTAAAAAAAATAATTTTGGGAAAGAAATGTCACGGGAAAGAAATGGCGGGAAAGAAACGGCGGGAAGGAAGTGTCCTGCTCCGCACACACACACACACACCTACCTCACTACATGTCAACAGCATCAACTGATGGCCCAACTTCCAATGGCCGAGCTCATGGCCCAACACAGCCACCACTTCGTCGTCGTCCATGCCAATTTGGCGGCGCGCCGTTCGCTTCTCTTCCGACTTTCCAATGCCTTTGTCCTCCTCCTCCTTCTCGTGTTGTTGCTCAATGAAATCCTTCTCCTCCTTTTGCTGCTGTTGTTGTCCATTCGTTGGTTCTTCCTCCTCCTCCTCCCCGTCAGCATTTGGTGTTGGCACTTCTTCCGCTGTCGGTTCAGCCCCATTTTCTGCCTAAATTTGTTTATTTTTTAACCTATAAATAATAGTCCAAATAATTGAAAAATTGAAGCAAAAATTTTTTTTAATTAGGTGGCCGGAGTCAAAAGCCGTCTTGTCTTGTCCATTACTGGGGAAAAAAAAACTCACATTTTGTTCCTCGCCATCATCCTTCCTTTCAATTGTGGTTGTTTGTTGGTTTTCTTTGGATGTTCGCTCTTCCTCCTCTGTCTTCTTTAACAGTTCGTTCATTTGTTTGCTCAACAAAGTGTCGAAACTGAACAAAAAGTTTATTGAAAAATTGATTTTTTGACGACAAAAAAATATTTAGAATAAAAAAAAATGGAATTTTTTTATTTGAAGGACAACTCCAAATAAATATTGGAAAAAGTGAACTCACAGAACAATACGTTTGTTCTTCCACAAGCCGTACATGTACGCGTTACTGTGCGAGGAGCGCTTGGAATCTTAGAAAAATAAAAATTAAAAAAAATTTCCAGACGATTCAAACTGTGAACGACGTAAAGTTTGGTCAGCGGGAAGCCCACTCGGTCCGCCAATGCCTCAATTTTGCGCTTCAATTCACTGTCCGGTAACGACGAATATTTGTCAAAAAGAGGCGCAATGAATTCGGGATAGACAAACATCAGCACCTAATCAAAATGCATAAAATTTTGGAAAGTCTATATTTTCAAATCTTTATGTCCCGTCTCAACCCTTTAATTTTCTACAAGAAAAATTTTCATAAATATTCACAAAAACGAAATTTGAAAAAAAAATAACCCACAAAAATGATCAGTGAGATGGCAAGCCATGCATATATATGAAAATTTGGGCCTCCATTTCGGATGATCCATATCAAAATTGCCACAACGAGTGAACTGAGTGCGAGACTGACACCCAGTTTCAGGGCACGGTCCTTGAAGAAAAATGGCACTGTCTAAAATTTGGAAAAATATTTTTATGATTGCGATGTGTTTGAACTTCGTTGTTAAATCCGTGCTTTTGTTCGATGAAAAATGTGTTGTAATATGAGAAAGGCAACGAAATGACCGTCTCCATGACGGAACACACCCAAATGAAAACGATGGAGTGCCAAATCTGGGAAAATTCAGACATTTTAAAAGCAAATCTTTGAAAAATAAACAAACTTCCGCGCCATTTGGCCACAGCCATGAGGCGATTTTAACGCATGAGTACCACATCCATGGGTAGAGAGTGCACAAAAGTATAATCTAAATACAAGTACTGTCAAAAAAAATGTAATTAAAGCCGTAAAAAACAACCAAATTTAGATATGTTAGAAATTGGTTGAAGTCTTTTTCAAACAATTGACATCCCTTTGCCTTTTGTACGACTTGCCACTGACCGCGCCTTCCAAATTTTCCAAGTGCGAAAAAGTCACAAAATTGGACTGTGACCCCACAAATTCGCATTTTCATTTTTAAACGGAAATGAGAAGGAAGAACGGCACCAAACCACAACAAATAATATCTGCTTTGATTAGAAAAACTAACCGAATAAAGGACAAAACCAAATGCATCATCAACAAATGCAAATTGCATTTTGTCCAACTGGTAGGCCCGTGCCTTGGCAAAATCCGCCTCCGTAATAATTTCCGCAACAGAATCGGGCCGTGCAGTGGTACGACGGTAAAGCGCATATTGTCGATAGGCTAAATAGGCATCCCAAATAGAAGAGGCGCAATAAAATGCGTATAATGAGCAGAAAATTGTTGCGGGGTCCATCGAAAAATAAAAAATTAGAAAAACACGGTTAATTGTTTATACATTTTACATGAAATTTTTTGTTTTGAAAGAAGGAAATTGTAGATCAATACACTTGTTTACCCTAAATATGAGGTCTCTACTTATCAAACGATCCTTAAAACGTTCTTTCTGGAAAGGCCCAAATAAAGTGGCTCACAAATCAGTCCCTATAATTAAAAAACCTATTTGGCGTAATGCTTAAAAATAAAAATTAAGCTGATGTGTCGTCCTTCTTTCACCACTGAACACCAACAAACGCCATAAATCTTGCAGATGCAGATATTTTGACAAAATACTTCGGCTTTAAGATATTCGCATTAGTTTTCTACGCTCCTATCATTTGTTGAAATGCATTTCAATTTTGATAAATTGACAAAAATCCTTCGGCTAAGAAATTCGCTTTTTTTTGACGCTCCATCATTTGTTCTCCATCATTTGTTAAAATGCATTTGAATTTAGATAAGAAAAAATGTTCAATCCGAAACAGCAGCAAGCGGGGTTTCTTCCTGTGCCCAGTGGACAATATCAGCAATCTGCGCCTTTTCCACCTGTTCCTGTCGGACAACAACAACAACAGCAGCCCAATTTTCCTCCTCCTCAGCAACAACAGCAAGCGGGGTTTCCTCCTGTGCCCAGTGGACAATATCAGCAATCTGCGCCTTTCCCATCTGTTCCTGGCGGACAACAACAACAACAGCAGCCCAATTTTCCTCCTCCTCAGCAACAAGCAGCAAGCGGGGTTTCCTCCTGTGCCCAGTGGACAATATCAGCAATATGCGCCTTTTCCACCTGTTCCTGTCGGACAACAACAACAACAGCAGCCCAATTTTCCTCCTCCTCAGCAACAGCAGCAAGCGGGGTTTCCTCCTGTGCCCAGTGGACAATATCAGCAATCTGCGCCTTTCCCATCTGTTCCTGGCGGACAACAACAACAACAACAGCAGCCCAATTTTCCTCCCGTCCCGGGTGGACTTTCTCAACAGCAGGCGTCTTTTCCTTCGATTCAAGGCGGAGTTCCGGTCTGTGTGTTGTGTGCGGACGGATATGCAAATTTTTTCGTTTTATAAATTGCCTGATTTTTGGGCCCTATTGTAGTTTACGAGTCCAATCAACTAACCTTCCTCGGTTTCTTGGGCCATAACCTTCTTCTTGGTTTCTCTACATTATTAGTATCATTCGAAAGCTTAAAGTCTTCGACCATTCTGTTCAGAAAATTAGAACTCCAAGCAAGAAAATAGTTAAAAAAAACCATTACTTTCGTTTTTCTGATTTGTAACTGTTTTGACGCGTGTTTTTTGTGACATTAATACATTCTTGTGATCTTAAGCTTTCGCATATACCACAATGCAGGGATTGGTATTTGGATGGGTAAACTTGAGTCAATTTTTGTTAGGAAACATGGAAATGATTTTCGTTTTTCCCCAAAATCAGGGCAGCGGTTTTCCACCTGGACAGTTACCACAACCACAGCGGCAGCGTCTTGACCCGGACATGATGCCAAGCCTGGTATTTGGCTGTCTAAGTTTTTCCACAAAAAAAAAAACTCAGATAATTTAGGTGCAAGTTGCTGAGGATGACCAAAACACGCGTTCCGGCTTGTTCCCTACAGGGTTTCCACAAGCGGAAAACCCACCTTTGGTCAGCACAGAAATCGTCGCGCAAGACCAAGGTTTTTTTTTTGAGGGAATCGCTGGATAGGTTATCAGAAAACTTGGTACCATGACAAAATCTGAGTCAGGGTGTGTTTTGTAACTCGAATTGTTGAAATCAAGCTAAGACACTTTTGCGCAAAATTTACTTTTTTGAGGGTTCGTAATTTATTCTCCTGGTCTGAAATGGTACAAGAAACCCGGAATTCCTGAGTGTCTAACGTGTTTTAGAATTTACGATTCATTTTTATACATTTGTCATCCATCCACCCATTGCACAGGCAATGCCAACCCGAAATTCATGCGCTCAACGCTTTATGCAGTGCCCCAAAGTCAGGACATGATCAAGGCCACCCAACTGCCGCTGTCATTGTCAATTTGTCCGTTCGCCAAACTACACCAATCCGAGGTCTCAAATTAGACTTTTTTTTTTTTTTTTTTTGGGTTTTATCTCATATTCTACTAGCATTCAGACATGTGACCCAACCTAATTTATTTTTCTCCAGTATCCGCCTCCTGTGATTGATTTGGGCGACATTGGACCGATCCGATGCCAACGCTGCAAAGCGTACATGTGCCCGTTCATGGAATTCATTGATGGTGGACGCAAATTTCGGTGCCCGTTTTGCCGAGCCAACACGCCAGGTTTGTTTTTCCTTATTGAATTTGATTAGGCCTGGTCAGGGGTTGCAAATTTGAATGGTATTGGGTTTTGTCCGGTACTGAATTGGACCTTGTGCTCGACATTTTGCGTGGTACTGAATTCGAACCGTATTTTGTCGTTAGCATGGTATTGAAGGTAAAAGTTCAACTCGTTTTTGTATCGACTCGTTTTTTACGTGTTATAAGTATAAGGACTGTCTAACCTACCACTGTCTGCGCTCCAACGCAAAATAGGTTTAAAAAACGAGTCGATACAAAAACGAGTTGGCGAAAAACGAGTTGAATACCGTCCGTATTGAATTAGGACCTATTCCGAGTCACCATATTGTATAGTATATTTTACAGTGGAGGACGGTTATTTTGCACATTTGGACCACACCGGACGCCGAACAGACATTCAACATCGGCCTGAGCTGTACCTTGGCTCTTACGAATTTGTGGCCACCAAACAGTATTGCAAAGTGAGGAAGAGGGGGGGGGGAATAGAAGGCCAGGGGGGGGGAAGAGGAAGTTCAAAAAAAATCACATAGCAGTTTGTTCATAATCCCTTCCTCCTGAATCAGTTCTCCCCGAAAATTTTGAAAAACTAAACCTTATTTTTTCTTAAAATTTTTAAGAATCCCAGAAACATTTAATGATGTATCGAAAATCGCCCAAAAAAGGAAGAAAAGTTATTATTATTATTATTGATATGGTCTTTTTAGAATAATTTGCCTCCCAAACAACCAGCATTCATCTTCATGTTGGACGTGTCTTACAATGCGGTGCGGACCGGCCTGGTCGAGCTGTTCTGTCGCAACATCCAAAACATGCTCAAAGCATTGCCAAGGTATGGTTGTGTTGTGCGCTATGAGTGACTGGAATTTTGGGGTGGAAAAATGTCCAATTTTCCCCAAAAAATTTAAGGGAAAATTTCCGTTCTGGCCCCTCTTCAATGCGCATCGGATTGGCCACCTATGACCAGACGGTGCACTTCTACAACCTGAGCCAACCGGACCGGGCCGAAATGCTGGTGGTTAGCGACATTGCGGACGTTTTTGTCCCTTTCGTGGACGGCTTTCTGGTCGAGTTTGAGCAGGCGCAGAATGCGCTGACCGTGTGAGTGTGTTACCATTGCCAAGACTGTATGGTCGGGAGCAGGGCGAAACGTCGCCGGCCAAAACGTCGCCGGCCGAAACGTCGCCGAAAAAAATTGCTAAAAATCGTAGAATTTTTTTATTAGAAAAATTCTTTCAAGTTTTTTCTTGAAGAAATTTCTGAAAACATCAAAAAATTCTTAAAAACCAAAAATTTTTGTAAAATTTCTTAAGTTTCAAAAAAAAATTTTTTGAAATTTTTACTTTTAAGCATTTTTTGATATTTTCAGAAATTTTCTTCAAGAAAAAACTTGAAAGAATTTTTCTAATAAAAAATTCTAGGATTTTTAGCAATTTTTTTTCGGCGACGTTTCGGCCGGCGACGTTTTGGCCGGCGACGTTTTAGCGGCGACGTTTCGGCGGCGACGTTTTGGGGTGTACCCGTATGGTCTTGGTGTTATATCGTAAAAACATAATTATTCGCGGCTATTTTTAGATACTTTTTCCCATAGTTCTTTGTCTCTACCCTATGTTTTTTCCTTTAATTCCAAGGTTTTTGAAAAAGTTTTACTACTAATTCTACAGGAAAAAAACGTCTTGCGCGGCAATTGAAGAAATATATACCAACCCAATCTTTGTCCAAATTTACTCGTTTTTTTTTTTTGCAGTTGCCTGCGTGAGATTGTGAACAATTTTGCGAACACACGTATCACCGAAACTGCGCTGGGCCCGACCATCCAGGCGGGGCTGGACGCGTTGCGCAGCGCGGACAGGGCCGGCAAGCTGTTCATCTTCCACACATCGTTGCCCGTGTTGGAAGGTGCGCCGGGCCAACTGAAGAACCGGGAGGAGCGCAAACTGTTGGGCACCGACAAGGAGAAGGTGTGAAACAAAAAATATAGTCCCCAATGAGAATAATTGTTGTCAAAGTTTCCAACAATTAAAATGACATCCGTTCTCAGAATCACTTGTTGATGGTATGAAAAGGGATTTTCAACAACAAATCTATATTTTTTTAATTTTATATTAAAGGGCTTAAGTCCCCGGAAGACGGCGGGTTTGCCAATTATTTCACCCGGTTTATTGTTCAAGACGTCCCATGTTTTCTTTCATCACCATTGTTACCACAGACCATGTTGTCACCGTCCATCGATTTCTACACCAAGCTGGGCGAGGAGTGCGTAAAGTGGGGCTGTGCCGTGGATTTGTTCCTGTTTCCCAACGCTTTCGTGGACGTGGCCACTATTGCGCCAGCTGTGTGCACTACCGGTGGCATCATATACAAATACCAATACTTTGATGTGCGTAATACGATTGTATGCGGTTCAAAGGACAAATTTTTACAACCGTTAAATCCATGGGACAAATAGGAAGACTTGGTGTAAAAAACCTGCCTCGAAGCCATGTGATTAGATATTGAAAAGTAGCCAAGAAAAGGCTTTACCCTCCTTCCCATCTTTCCCTAAAAAAGTCGGAGACTGGAAATTTGTCTGAGAACCATTTAGGCAAACGAATTTTGCATGCCCAGTAAACACGACATAATTACAACAAAAAAAAAAAAAATTTTTTTAAAGGCTGAACGAGATGGTGAACGCTTTCTGGCTGACCTGCGGCACGACATTAGCCGTGAGGTGGTGTTTGACGTGATGATGCGATTGCGAACATCCACCGGTATAATGGACACTTCTTGGGGACGGGGGGAATGTCAAAAAAATAATAATATATTTAAATTTTGTGAAAGGTATTCGTCCCACCGGCTTCCACGGCGCTTTCTTCATGCAAAACACGACGGACATTGAGATGGCTGCACTGGACGCGGACAAAGCTGTACAAATTGAGATCAAATATGATGACAAACTGGACGAGAAGGAGTCGGCATATTTCCAAGTGATTGCATTTTTTAAATTGGCATTTTGTTCATTACCGACTGCATTTTTTTTTATTTGTAAATTCCCTTTAATTTATTTTTTATTTTTCTAATATTACCCTGTTTTTTTTTGCCAAAAAATTTCGGTTTAAGTTTACTATTTTCCTATTGACCTAACTCCGTATATAGTACACCCAACTAACTGTATTGTAGATGGCCGTGTTGTTCACCAGTTGTGGAGGCCAACGCCGGCTACGTGTTCACAATGTATAAAAAACATAATGAAATTTCTAAAAAAATGAAATTTCTCAACAGCTGTCACTTCCGATCAGTTCGGACTATGCACAACTGTATCGGCTGATTGACGAGGACTGTTTGTCCACCCATCTGTTCAAACAAGGTATGAAAAAAATTTCGATTTTATTTTTTCTTTCCCTGTTTAAGCCGAACAAACGCTGCGCGAAAAATCGCCCAAAGAGATGCGTGACGAGTTGACGCTTCGTTGTGCCCAAATGTTGGCCGCCTACCGTGACAAGTGCAGCGAGTCGGCACCGCTTGGCCAATTGATTTTGCCCGAATGTGCCAAGCTGTTACCGCTGCATGTCAACTGCATTGAGCGCCATGACGCACTCAACGGGGGTCAGTTCGTGGATTGATTGTACAAATTACATTTAGCATATGGACGCGATTAAACACGTGGGTCAGGAATTCGGAGAAATCCTGACAGAATCTGGTTTTTAGCAATTATCCGACAGTAAATTCTTTTGGTCAAGATTTGGATTTTCTGTCAAATTAAATTGAGCTTTTGTCTCCTGAAAGATTATGTCAGCAGATACATTTGAGAAATTATGTATGGCATGTTGATTGTAACCTGTTCAGGGATCAGAGTTTCTTGTTTTCATACAATTTAATTTGGGATCCCGATACTGAGTCTAAAACTCGGGTCCGTCTCCACATCTATTCGCAGTTCAACAAAATTTTGAAGGTGCCGAACTCACGGTGGACGACCGTGCCTGGATGATGTCGTTAGTGCCGTCATTGACCGTGTTGGCCACCGCCCATTTGCTGTACCCACGCGTTTACCCACTGACAGCATTTGGCTGTTCACCCCAACAACTCCAACAACGATTACAGCAGGCGGACCGATGATCACAATCAGCAGGCAAACGGTGGTACCGCTTCGATGTCAAGCGGCACAAAGGTCAGAGAATTGCCAATGCTGCCTCATTTTTTAGCAGACCAATTTGGTTGTTGAAAATGGAGATTGATAATTCTTGTAATTTCTTTAAAAAATAAATAAAAGATTTTTTTTTTTTTTTGAAAATGTCATTGTTGTTTCGAATTCTTTTAGGCGACGTTTTGTAAATTTTCTCAAAAGGTCAGGGTTTTTTGACAATTTTTCAGGCGATGTTTTTCCGCTTTGGTGCATTTAACCTTTTTCAAATTAAAAAAAAACAAAAATATTTTCTTTCGGGGCGGGTGTGCAAGTTACACCGTTAATCAGTTTATTTGGACAGAATCAAAAAAAAAAGGTTAGTTTTTCTTTTTATTTTACTATTATTGTTTGTCTGTTTATTTTTGTCTTATTGTCAGCCAACCACTTTGTACACGTTGGCCTCCAATGATGGTGATGCTGATGATGAACAGCAACAGCTTGAGGACGAACTCGCCTCGCTAGGAATAGACGCAGTCAGAGGCGGCGGCGGCGGCACTGACAATCAGCAGCTACACATAATGGAAGTGCCTGCACAAATCCGCGCTTCCTTTGACTATTTCCAACCACAAGAGGCCTATCTGATCGAAAATGGACTGGTCGCTTTCGTCTTTGTTGGCCGAGAGGTGTGTGTTTGTGTAAAAAAAAATCAGAGGACTGAAATCGAATATTTTTTTGTTCTTCACCCTCAAAATTCTATTCATAATATTTTGTCTATTTGGTAAGTTATTAGCTTTTTAAAAAAACAAAATTTTCAAAGATTTTCCCATTGGTTACTTGCCAGGGTATGTGGTGGAAGTTTTTTTTCATATATAATCTTTGTCATCTTAATTTTTGGCACATTCTCGTTTTGTATATATTTTTCTCTAACATCAGGCATTTTATTTCCTATTTAACAAATCGCAATCATTACAGGTTCCCAGCGAGTGGTTAAGCAACGTGTTCGGTGTCAACTCCATTGCGCATTTGGACACGGAAAAAGTGGGTATTTTTGTATATTGACATTTTGTCTCGGCATTCCATTTTTCAAATATCATTTTGCCTGAGAATATATCATTAAAAGAATTAATTTGTAATAATAAAAGGTTATTCCATATTTTTTATTTAAGAATCAATCGTAATATTCAATACTTTTGGAATAAAAGCTTTTTTGTATTCATTTCAGCATGAACTGCCCAAACGGCCCAATGCACATTCGGTGGCACTACGCAAACTTTGGCACTGGGCCAACATGGGTCGGGAGCGTCGGCTGAAGCTGTTCATTGTCAGTCACTCTTTTTGTTTTTGGCATTGGTAGACAATTTTCTTCCAAATCTCTCGGATTTTGGCCACCAAAAAAATATCCTCTTTTTGGGAGGGGATGTCGTGTACAGCTTTCTGTTCTCTGGGTGTAGTAATATCCCTGGTTGTTGGTTAACGTTCATCTCACCCAAGCCGTACAATTTTTTGTTTTTGTTTTAGGTCAAAGAGGGGGACGCTTTGGAGGCGTGGATGAAGAAGTTTTTGGTGGAGGATCGGTACGCACAGACAGCCAATTCCTATGTGGACTTTTTGTGCACTGTGCATCGCGAGATACGCTCCATTTTGTCGTAATATGTGATACTTTCCGATAATGAGGGAAGGGGGGGGGTGCTTGTTATTTTGCTGATGGGACATTAAATTATATGTATTGTTTTTTGATCGTAATTGTATTTGTTGTTGGGTGACCGCCAGCAGCAGACCATGTTTTCTGTTATTTGTGTGCTTTTACGACATATGATCATACGTCATTTTTAATTTATACACAATACAAATAGTATTTTTATTTTGACTCTGTCATCTTTGTAATGTAACCATAACTCCGTTTTTTCTTTTAAATTCTGGCCATGGTTGTGGCATTCACTTTATTATTATTATTTGCATGTGAATTAGGCGCGGGTAAGTTCCGCTGGGTTCTTGTTTATATGGGGGCCCACTCAGCGTTATGCCAAGGTCACCTTATAGTAGAGGGACACCTATCTCCTTTCTTTCCTACACCCATTTGTCTCTCATGACGAGGTGTCGGATTGTTTGATAATTTACGATAATATGCATGCATGAAAATTAATCGCACAATTGTTGTTGTTATTTTGTTGTTCAAAATGTGAGAAATCATTGTCATTCATGAACATCTTAAAAGGGGATGTCTGTGTGGAGTCTTATACAAATCGAATGAGAGGAAATGACAAATTCGAAAAGCCCTTTTTTAAACAAGATTTGTTTTGTAGACAGATGTTCTTTTTGTGGTGCTTAAAATTGATTTTTCCATTGTTTCCGCATCAATATGCCTTCATTCCACAGTGTCCCATTCTCGGTTGTCACTCAGACTTCACTAAATTTTTTAATTTAGAATCACTTAACTAACTAAAAGCCGTTTCTTTTTTCTTACGGGTGTAAAAAATAGAACTTAAAATAGGATTTAACTAAAAAACAAACCTTTTGTCCTGCCCCGAAGTCGAAGGACCAGCAGGCGCTGACGTGGAATCTTCTTCCGCTACTGCTGCTGGAGTTGCGGATGATGAAGATGCCATTTCTTGTTGCCTTGAACTACTTCTGTCCTCCTCGTCCTTGCCGCCCTGACCACCGATTGCCTCTGCAATCCGACGCCATACGATGTTCAACAGTTTCGAGTCCTCGTGAATTTCTGATCCGTCCATGTTGAAACGCTGTAAAGGGAAATTGTGACCCATAGGGTTTATTTAAAAACAGTAAACTAATCGAGGACTCTAAATCAAATTTTAAGATGAAAATCTGAAGATTAGGCACGATTTGGTTTTGACCAAAGCCTCAGTTTTGGCCCAATTAACTCTTTTTCAGTTAGTCTATATCAGAATGCGTAGTGAGAAGTCACAGATTTTTGCCAAAATATTTGTTTGTTCGCTTTTCGACATGAATCCCGCCCTCTCCTTCCCTCAAGAAAATTAATTACCATCCATCCAATCTCACCTGGGCATTGTCGCACAACAAATCGACATCCGCACTCATTTGGGCCAATGACATGTATTTGTCCTCCTCAATTTTCTTCCGAATTCGTTGCAGGTCCATCGGACGCTCAATTTGCTCATAATAGTCGGGGTATTCACGTCGCGAGGGCAGCTGCACAAACGGGCCGGCCAACTTCTTACCGTTACTAAAAATTTGGGATTATAATAATAATTATTATAAATTATTAAGCCTTATTGAAGAGTTAATCTGAGGTGCTACCTTTCCCAGTTAACCCTTATACTAGTAGTGCGTTTTGTGTGAGATTAAAATTTCAAAAAGTTCCAAATTTAGTCACTACCAGATTGAGACTTCAAACAGCAAAAAATCTTTTCATTTAGCTGTTTGTTGGCCCTGGCAATTTTGCGTTGCTTCCCCCCCCCCCTCCCCCCTTCCCTCCCACAGTCCTTGCCTGGTCTTGTAGTTGAGCAGTGTGCTCAAGCATGCGTTCAGCTTGGCGTACAGCTTTGGGTTGGCCGGCGATTTGGTGATGCGTTGGCGCTTCGGTCCGGCGCCGACGGCACCACGACGCCCCTTCGGCGCCGCCTCGTCGTTGTCCGAGTCGACCTGACTTTGCTGTTAAGGGGAGTATTTTTTTAATTATTTTATTTAAATTCCGATTTGTTAATCTGTCATATATTCTTCAAATTCTTTTCTCTCTCATCATTAAGCAATTTCCCGTCACAATTTTGTTAGGCTTCCAATGTTTTGTCGGTCTTTTTTTTTCTCTGTGTTGCGGGATTTACCAGTGGACTTTTTCTTCTTCTCATTCCTTCTCTTTTCTTCTGCTCCTTAAATTAGTGTGATGATGTATTGTAAAAAATTAATTTTGATTACTATAAGTAGGAGGTACAGTAATAGAAGGTCTTTCTCTATACCGTATATTTAGCGTAACTTCCCCTCAGCGCAAAAGGTCGCTATATTTAATAGAGGTGCGCCGTGACTGATAAAACCCGTGAAACGTGAAACCCCGCGTGAATCACGGCGCACCTCTAATATTTAAACCGTAATTAGGAGGGAGATACTTAATCCTGAAAATTTCTTGCTAAATATATCCCCTCTACCTAAAGACAATTAAACATGAAAAACAATATATCATCTGTGACCAAACAAACCCGGTGGACGAAAAACCTACAGAAATAGCCAACTTGATCATTAGTCAATATTACTTTATCGTGATATAAACAAAAAATTCACCTCCTCCTCCGGGGGCAGTGCCTTCTTGCGCTTTCGGCCCCGCTGTTTTGGCACATTTGCTTCAGCGCCGGGGGCGGTGGATGCCGACGTGCCCGGCTCAGTCCCTCCTCCTCCACCGCCACCACCACCATCCACGGCAACACTGCCCTTGCGGCCGCCGGCAACGGGGCCCCGCTTCTTCTTCAGCTGAGCTGGCATTGGTTCATCATCGTCCAGCGGGTCGATGCCGCCGTCATCGTCCCAGTCAATCTGGCGTAGCCAGTCCCGGTCAGACAACAAGTCCTTTATAATGAATTAACGAACTAACTAAAACAAACACAGCCTGAAACACCGCCACTCGAAATTCACCGCTGAGACATATTTAAAAAAATTGTTTCTTGTGTTAGTTTTTCTCGGGAATTCAAGAAATTTTTCTTGGCAAAAAATTTCAGAAAAAAATATTTTTTCACATTTCTTGAAATTCCTTGCCTAGAAAAATTTCTTGGGGTTTTTTAAGAAAAACTTTACCCTATAAATTTTTTAAAGTGTGTCTCGGCGTTTGTTTTAGGGTGCACTGTTATATTGAGCCCATTCATAATACCATCCATGAATCATTGGGACAAACATGGACTTGTGTGTGACGGCACCTGTGAGTAGTTGACGTCTTTGCGCCTTCGCCTGCCGCTCTCTGTAAATCCGGCAGCAGCAGGCGGCTGGTTATTGTTGCTGTTTGCCTGTTGACTGGCTGCAGCAGCAGCAGCAGCCTGTAATTTTTTTAGGTTTAAGGGGGGGGGGAAGGTTATTGTCCCAAAAACAAATATTTTTTTTTGTGCGAAATGAATTTTGTACGAAAAAGAACATTTAGTTTCACATTTTTCATTTTGAAAACCCCAAATCTCGCGTAAGCCCACCACCTCTTCGTCCTCGGTGAAGCGACGACTCTGTTCCGCAATGGATCTTGGAATTTCGTCCTCCTCAATCAGGCGCGGCTTTCGCCGACATTCCATTGCCTCCGCTCGACGACGGTCAATGTCCATTTTCTGGCAAAAAATAATTATTATTTTCCTCAAAAAAACTATTAATGACCTGGAAAATCTCAAATTCCTCTTCCGATCTGGCGACCATTTGATTGATCACTTCGTCGTCCGGCACCTCGTCCTCATCATTGTCATCATTTTCGGCCTGAAAACAATAATACCATGGATTTGGAATCTAGTTTTTTTGTTGGAGTTTTTAAACATTTACCTGAATGATCTGCTCCAGCATCATCCGTCGCTCCGCTCCGGTGGAACGTTGGTCAAATTTGCCCGCTTGAATAACCTGTGGAAAGTAAAACCAATTCAATAATGCATCTAAAAAAAATAGTTAAGGGAAAACTCGGTTTTTTATCTGCAAAAAGCCCATGTTTTTTTTACAATGACAAGTCCAACAGATGGGGGGGAGAGGTGAAACCCAAGAGTTTTGACTCAAGTTTTATTGGCTAGCGTATTTGCTCACTTTTTCATCGACGTTGAGTTTGAAGCGGGCAGCAGCCAAAATTTTCTCCTCAACACTGTTGGCGGTGATCAGACGGAGCACGCGCACCTCCCGCGTTTGGCCAATACGATGGGCACGATCTTGGGCTTGCATGTCCTTAAAAGTCGTGAAATAATTTTGTCCGTTTCCTTTCTTTTTTTTTGTAAAACAATTTCGTCCCTAAATTTTTGTGTATTGGTTTTACTTGGTGCGGATTCCAGTCCGAGTCGAATATAATCACCGTGTCTGCACTTTGCAAGTTCAGACCAAGACCGCCCGCCCGGGTGGACAGCATGAACAGGAAATAGCTGACAAAAGAAAAGAGTATGTAACAATAAAATTCCTATCATTTGCAACAAGCCCCTCCGCCCTTCCTCTCACATTTGCCATGGTTCACTCACTCAGAGTCGGGCGCGTTGAAATCCTTCAACATTTGGCCACGGTCCTCGTGTTTAGTGCTCCCGTCCAAACGCAAGTATTTCCAAACTTAACTTTTTACGCATTTAATTGCAAAGGGAAACCAAATCGATTTAAAACCCAAGAAATCGAAATTACATTGCCAGAATTTTTTGGTACGAAAATAGAATAAGGAATTTTGGCGCAAAAAGTCATACAAAAACTGTTAAATCCATCCTTGGTCTAGGAATCTCGCTAATCTGGGTAGCCCTTTTCAAAATAAAACACAACCCGAACCATTGAGTAGTCCGGGTCAAACCCAACCATTTGTGGAACACTCACTGACCCCGATACTTGAAATAGTCCTCCATGATGTTCATCAGTTGGGTCATTTGACAAAAGATCAGCACCCTGTGGTTGGTCTGTTTCAGCTTCGGCAAAATGCGGTCCAGCAGCTCAAATTTTCCCGCCACTCTGTACAGGTCCTTGCTGAAAATGATGGGTAAAAAAAAATTTTTTTTTTTAATTCCATGTCTTTTTTCGTCAAAGCAACTTGGTTGGGGATCCCAAATTTCTCGTCAAAATTCATTCCCGAACACATTATTACCCGCTGACTTCCTTGACATGCCAGTGTGTTTGGCACTCGTCCTCCACATTAGGGAACAGAAATGGATGGTTGCACAGCTTACGCAGATGGACCACCGTGTTCATCAAAGCACGACCACCTTGCTAAAAAATGGGGAGACAAATATTAGTAACAAACACCATGTCGTATAATTATATATGTTGTATAATAAGCCCAAGAAAATGGTCAATATCATCCACTATTGTACTTGTACAACATACATGTTTGCTGTCAATGAGCAGTCCCTTCTGCAAATGTTTGTAGAGCACCCGTTGCAATGCGCTCATGTCACACTTGATCACGTACTCCGTCTTCTCCGGCAACTGCGACTCCACCTGAACACGACAATATTGTTGATGCCATTGTTTTTTTTATGAAAAGCGAAACTTTCAAGTATAAGGTTTCTGTACACGCAAAAAAATGCCTGAATCCAAACGTATTTTTACTTAAAAATAAATGAAGAAAGTTACGAACAATGTCAAAAAATTAAACGTGTTGACATATAAATTAAGACATGAAAAAAATAATTACTTCTTTTTTAAGTCGACGTAAAAGGAAAGGACGTAACACTTTGTGCAGACGACGAATGATCAGCATCGTCTCTTCCTGGTTCAGCTCCAACTTCTCGCCCGTGGCGGCGAACGGCGCGTTGAACCTGAACGCCAGCAGGTAAAGAATGAAGAGATGGCGAAAAGCAAACCAAACCCAATTCCTGGGGGAAAAATTTGGATTCCCAAAACCCAGGTTTTAAAATTCGAGATTCGATAAAATGGGTGGAATTACTTAGTCTTTTGGACGACTCTTCCACCACCCCACCAAAAACTGCTTGGCCAACCAACCATTGTTCAAAAGTGCCGCATGAGCTGAAGATGGAGGGGAGCAGGAAGTTGAGCAGTGCCCACAGCTCGGGCAATTTGTTCTGCAACGGTGTGCCGGTGAGCAGCAGACGATGCTGCGCCGTGAAATAGGCGTTCAGTGTCAGTGTCAATTTGCAATTGTGGTTCTTCATGCGATGCCCTTCGTCAATGATCATGTACTTCCAGCGGATCTGCTATTTCACTTATATAGTAATGTATTTAATGTATGAGTATCACATATTTGTATGAATATATAGGTGTATAATTTTTATGACTGCCTCAAAAATGGATATAAATTAGCAAAATATGGCCATTAATATGGATTTAAAAACGCCAATATGGACATAAATATGGGAAAAAAGTTACAAATTTAGTTGAAAGAACAACCAACCTTTCCCAGCAGTGATCGCTCCTTCAGCACATAGTCATAGGTTGTCAATAGCACATTAAAAGCTCCTTTACGGACTAAACTAAAATTTAGAAAAAAAAACAAAATTATCTTTTTGTATAACAAAAAACTGTCTTACGGCTCCAGCCGTTTGCGTTGGTCCTTGTCTCCTTTGTAGATGATCTTGACCACATGCGGTGACCATTTGTCCAACTCAATTTTCCAATTTGATATGGTCGACAATGGTACAATGATCAGATATGGCCCATTCACTTTCTTCACCTCCATCAGATAAGTGATTAGGGCAACCTAAAGAAGTATTAATCTTTAATAAATGAGACACATGCGCAATGTAAGACAATGTAAAAAAAAAGAATAATTACTGTTTGTATGGTCTTTCCAAGACCCATTTCATCGGCCAAAATTCCGTTCAAATTGTTGTTGTACAATGACACCATCCATTGAAGACCTTTTAACTAAAAAACAAAAAATGAACTGACGAAGTCGTCAATTTTGCCAAACATTTCTTAGCAAAAAAAAAAAAAAAAAACTAAAAAAAAATTAAGTGAAAATGATTTTAATTGCCCAAAATGAGCCCATCCAATAACCGAATCTTTTTTACCTGGTACGGTTTCAATTGCAATGACGAGTCACCACCCCCAAGTGTGGTGTGCTGCTTGACGACCTTTAGAATAAAAAAAAAATAAGAAAACAAAAATGCTTTTTTTGTTGCCTTTTCTTTGACACGATGTGCCGTCGCGTAGTACGACTCCATTTGTGCTCGTGCATTTTTGTTGTCATATTCGTCCTCCTCGTTGCGCGCCTTCTCAATGATGCGCCGATTTCGTTGTTCCTCGTCCAACTCTGTGTTAAAAAAACAATTTCGTGAACAGCAATTTGGCAACAGTCTTGAATTTTGAAAAGACCAAAAATTATGATTATTTTTTTATAATTTTTTTCGCACCCCCAAAATTTCTTAAACCGAAAAAACTCGCCTTCCAACTCTTCTTCCTCCTCCTCCTTTGACTGGTCCATGCCCGGTATTCTGCAGTCTCCCGGCTCCTCCTCTTCCTCCGTGTGTTCATCTTCTTCCTCCTCCTCCTCCGAGTCGGTGGCGCCAGAGTCGCGGGACACCAACTCATAGCCCGGGTGCTGCTCCAACCATTCGTCCAACTCCTCCGCCTTGGGCGCCTCGTCACCTGTTAAGGGGGCCATCATCCAAATAAAAAAATTCATAAAAAAACGGTTTTATTGGGGGGACCAAAAAAGAAAATTCGCAAATTCTTATTTTGTATACGGGAGACACCCCATTTCGCCGCAATACGAAATGAATGCCATATAATATTGTTTACGTTCCAAAAAACTAAAATTATTTTTTTTTAGTGTTAAAAACGCTTATCACGGCATTCTCCATACCCTTCAGCGTTTCGCCAGTGGCACTGTTCCGGACAATGATGTGCAATGAATCATCGACGCCACCGCCTCCGATGCCATCGGCGCCGGCACCGTTACCAGCAGCGTCATATTGTTGTTGCAGTTGTTGCCTGAGCACAGCCAACTTGGCCTCTTTGCGCTCGTCCCTTTTTCGCTTCTTCTCTGTCTGTTGATGCTGACGCACAAGGCCCGTCAAACTCTCCACATACTCGTCCGTCTGTTGAAGTGTCAAAAAGGTTAAAGGCACAAAAAGAGGATGTGTTTAACCATTTTTTTTTTTGTTGTAATTAATGGAAAAAGTGCTATTAAATTCGAACACTTAACGGGGTTCGGAGAAATAAATCACGACCGGTAACCTATCCACAAGAGAAATGGCAATATTTTCTTTTAACAAAAAAACGGCGACACCTAGCCCATTCATAAGAAAAAATTTTTTATTAACAAAAACCCCTCGGCGCACCTAGCTGTACAACCAGGCTTTTCACTTATGTCATAAAAAACATGCCTAAAAATAAAATTTCCTGTCTAAGCCTGCTAGTCGAAAACCTACGGTTAGACAATTAGTTTTTTAAAAATTTCTGTTGCCATTTTAGTTTCACTTTTTTTCCTTTTGTCATTGACCTGCTTGAGCAGGTACACCAGCCGCTTGTCCTTCTTCTCGTCCAACAGTTGGCGGTAGCCGACATCGTCCTCCTCCATCAGTTTCATCATGCGGATTTTCTCATTCCGCAACTCCTCCTTTTTGCGGTCCTTCTCGTGGTTGGCATGGTATGTTTGCACTGCTTTGCGCAACTTTTGCACTCGTGCCTGGGCATTCCGGTGGAACTCCTTGAACTCTTTGCTGGCCTGCACAATGGCCTGAAAAAAAAAAAAATTGAAACATGAATTAGAAAAACATTTTTTAATGAAAAGAGAGAAGGGAAAAGGGCTCTCAAAAAAAAAACACAAGATGAGAAATAACAAAACTCTAGTAGTACAAGCAATTTACCGTCCAATATTCGGGCCAAAAATTATTAATTTAGAAAAAAATACTTTGCCAGGTTTGTGTTTTTTTTAATTCTTGAAAACTGAATTTCGAAATTTCTGAAAGTTTTGGAGGGAATATAAAAATGAATGTCAAAAGGATATTTATCCCATTTAAACCAAAAAGTTTTTAAATAATGGCACAAAATTTGGTCAAGGCCAAACCTGCAACAATTCTTGGTGTTTTTGGCGTCGCCGTCTCTCCTGTTCCTGCTTTTGTTGCTTTTCCAATTTTTCGGTCACGCGAGCCTCGCGTAGTGTGTGCCGTTTGACGCGTTTGTATGCGTACGGGTTCAGCGCTGTTTCCAGCGTGGTGTCCCGCTTTAGACAACTCATCACCTCGGCACGTACCTGTGGAAAAACAAAAAATTTATTTTACAATAAAAAATATATAAGGCGAATTCCATTTTTTATAAATTCCCAAAACCCATATTCGGTCCCCATTTCATTACCAACCTGAGTCTGCAGGTTCAACAAACGCAGTGCACGCAGCTCAATTTCGGCATGGATACGCAAATGGGGTGACATATCCATGGGCAAGCACTGCAATTCTTGGATGCGCAAGCCGATGCGATTTTGAATTCTGTAAATGAGTTGTAAAAAACCAACTAAGAAACAAAATAAGAGGCTAAAAATTCTAATAAACCAAGGACAATTGCTGGTGAATTACTAGAATAAGGCTATAGCACCAGTGCGAACCCGGACGTATATGTTTTAATCACTTTTGAGCAATAAAGTACAAATAAGTAATTGCAATAGATTTAAATTTGTTCAAATTCAGGACATGGGGTTGGATCTGGGTCATTTTGAAATCGGCGCCCCGAAAAAAGCACCCGAGAACATGTTTTACGACTTTTAAACCGTAATTTTTACCTAAAGAAGAAATATAGAAAGCAATAAAAAATGCCGAATGGCAAAGTGAAGTTTTTTGATTATAAACCTGTTTTCCCGCTCGCGTAATATCACTTCCGGGTCAATGCCGGGCGGTGTCGGAATGTCTGTTGTCCGTGAGTTTGTCCTCTGCTGATGGATCAGCAAAATCTTGGACAAATCATATGGCAGTTTGTGCCCATCCGGCAACTCGTACGGATACTCGTAAGGCAACGGCAATGCGTCGTCTCGTTTCCGATCGCTCACCTGTACATGGACAAACAAAATTGGGAAAATATGGTTCATAGGGCCCAGACTCCAAATCGAACAAATTATATACCAATCGACTCCTCTCGGTCTGTAAAGTAAGAATCCGCAAAAAAAAATTGGCGGAAACCATTCCCTGAAGAGTTACAGACCCGGTACTGAAATGGCAAAATGGCTTGGGACTCAACCGTCCAACTTGTAAAAATGCAAGGATATGAAAAATTATTTACATTATTAGACGTCTCGTTGTCTCTAATTCACGGACCCGGAAGAATTTTTAGACGGAAAGCCCGTGGGACAGAGTTATGGTCCCGGGACTGAAATGGCGAATAAGAGCAATTGGTGTTTTGTGGCCAAGACGCCGCACACTCGACTACGGCGGCCAGTAGGTGGGGCGCCGCTCGCTCGCTCCGGGTTGCTCGCGCCTGAGGTCGGGCCTTCGGCCCGACCTTAACCAGGCGCTCGCAACCCTCCGCTCGCTCGGGCGCCCCACTACTTGCTCCGTCTCCGCATGCTCGCCATTGGCGGGCCGCTCCGCGGCCTTAAAGTGCTTTTCAATTTGTCGATTTCAGTCCCGTAGCTATAACTCTGCCCAATGTGTTTTTCGCCTTAAAATACTTTCGAGTCCGTGCATTACAGACAATAAGACGTCAAATAATGTAAATAATTTTTCATATCCTTGTATTTTTACAAGTTGGACGGTTGAGTCCCAAGCCATTTTCCCATTTCAGTACCGGGTCTGTAACTCTTCAGGGAATGGTTTCCGCCAATTTTTTTTTGCGGATTCTTACTTTACAGACCGAGAGGAGTCGATTGGTATATAATTTGTTCGATTTGGAGTCTGGGCCCTATGAACCATATTTACCCAAAATTGTCGTTTTTATTGTTATCATGATAAATCACTTTGTTACGTCCCAAGAGAATTCCTAAGCATAAGTCCACTCCTGAGATGTCAAATCAGTGTGTTACTAGTATATTAAAAAAAAATCATGGCAGCCAATTTGGGTCAAATCCATTCGTATGAATTCACAGATTGTACCTTTTTCCGAGTGGTTAACCGCTTTTTAAAAATCACTTCAATAAACTTCTATTTCATGATTCAAAAATTGGTGCCAAAAGAATGAATGGACCTCTCTGAGCAATGCACGCGGGACCGGCTCATTGCGTGCCAACATTCTGTAGGCAGCAATCTGAGCGCTCAACACACGCAATTGGTCCGGTCCAATTTTGTCCGCAGCCGGCTCACCACCACTGCCACCATTTTGCTGCTGGTGCTGCTGCGATTGTTGGAGTGGAGACGATTCGTCGGCAGACGAAAATTGGCCATGTTGTTGCTGGGTGTGTAATGCAATTGAATCGTTTTCCATATAAAAGGTAAATAAATTGAAGTTACATATTAGCGAACCATTTTTAGGAATGAAAAAATTAATTTATGGGATTCTTTGCGGTTCCGGGTCACGGAATCCGGGTTTTTTGAGCAGCAGCCGATTTTTTCCGGATATTCCTGATCCGGAAAATGAAGACTTTCAAGCACCTTATAAGACTTAAAATTGACTACTTTTTGAGTAAACCTGTTAACAAATTTGCAAAAAATTTTCAAATTGGCGATCTAACCAAAATACTTTTAAATAATGAAAATTTTTCTCGGCGGCGTCTGGCGGCACCACCACCCTTCCTTATTAAATTAACTTTTTCAATGAAAACATGTGGCTGCCCGGTGAACAAAAATTGATTAAATCAAGGTTAGATGAAATCTTATGATAAATTAAAAAATTTTGTCGTTTGTCGTCCAAAATTAGGCGTTTATCGTTTGTCGTTAGTAATTGTGATTAAATTCAAGACAAACGCCAAATTTCAGATGACAAACGACAAATATTTGAGGGGTGCCCAACACCGCCCCTCAAATTTGTCGTTTGAAAATTTTTACCTTAAAAAGCATTTATTTTGGAGCATATCTTAAAAGTAAAGCAGTACCTTTAACGAAAATTACCTTGGTATTTATCAAGAAGTGTTTAGATCATTAATTTGTGAATTAATTTTGGAAAACTGAATTTTCGAAATGTCGAATTTGGGTCTGGGGTTCGGAATTGGGCTACATGGATATCAGAATCGTGATCAGCGACCCCGAAACCCCCCGGAAAACTATACAAAATTTTTAAATTTTTTTTTTTCAAAAAATGCGGGGGACAAAGCATAGTATTACCATTATTTTTGCCTGTCAAACGATAATTTAATGTGGATTTTTCAATTTTGATCGAACGAAAATTTGCACGACAGAGATAACGACAAACACCAAATCAACTTATCCGATTACAAACGACTTAATTTTACAACAAATTTAAAGACAAACACCAAATGTGTAGTTTGTCGTGAGTAATTGTGATTGGCCCCATCACCATCGAAGGCGCTGGGAAAGGAGAAGCCAGAGCTGGAGGTTAACGGGAACCGCCCTGTTCGGCGTGGCCAGTTCGGCGTGGCCGGTTCGGCGTGGTTTTTTCGGCGTGAGGTTTTTTCGGCGTGGGTTTTTTCGGCGTAGGATCTTTCGGCGTGGCCGGTTCGGCGTACGTTATAAAATGGACTTTTCGGCGTGATAGTGTAAAAAAATAAAAAATTTTACTTTATTGTGCAAAGGAAAATAAAATTGTTGGTCATTCGCATTTCAATCTTTATAAAGATACGGAAATAATAAAAATGAAAAATCAATTAAGGGTCCATAACACAATTTTGCGATATTCCTCTGAGAAATTCAATAATATTTTGGACATCGAAAATGGTCGGATAACGGCAGCTGAAAATTGTCTGAAGCCGACGATGTGCTGCTTCTGCTATGTTATTCGTGCGTTCGTCTTCATTGAGAGTCCGTCGTAAACATTCCAAAAATCAACTGGAAAACGTGGACGGGTACGCGTTCCATTCGACAAAGGAACGCCCGTGTAGTTGATCAGAAACCTATTTATGCGTAAGGGTAATAAAAAAAGAAAACGAAATATTACCAGCCAAGAATTTGGTCCAGTGCTTGTGGCACAACATCGTTAATGCAGTAACTGCCGCAGTCAAATGTTGAACGGGCACAAACGCAAGGGCGGTGATCATTCGGGATGTTTCTGCGAAAACGGGGTCACTTCTATAGCGCTAAAAGAAAATAATTTTATTAAAAAAGAAAATTAAAAACCAACGGCTTGCATTTCGAAGTCCTTCCGAGGCAAGATGATTATGCAAATTATGCACTAGATGGAAAAGGCATCCGCGCAGTTGCGCGTTCGGAAACACAGCGCTTGCTCCTTCCATTGCGGCTTGCTCAAAATCCAACATTATGGACGCTGGCGCAAACGCAGGCCATGCTTCGACGATCATTCGAAACATCCTTTCATAAATCGATCGCGACTTTCCAGTGAGAAGACATGTCGCAACCGGAAAAGTCCACTTGCCCTTCCTTAATAAGGCTTTTAAAATGAAAAAAACAAAACAAAAACTTTGCCAGCAGAACGTAGACTTGAAAAAATGGGTGAGGGGCAATTGAAAAAGTTCCATCAGCGAACACTTCCGTCATGGCGTGAGCCCAGTTCGAGTATGAGCCCTTTCCGAAGATAATGATTCTGAATTAAAAATGATTTTTTTGGTTCCTTGTAACAAAATTTTTACCGATGCTGCGATTGGTCGCCATTGAATGAAAACACGCCGGAATTCGAAAGAAGGTATTGCTCCTCTTCCACTCTATCGCCCCGTTGGTACACTTGGTAGGCCTGACCAATTTGAAGGTCATGGATGAATTTGGAGCAGGCGGTGGTGCTCCAATTTCGTGTCGGGCGCATTTAACAATCCAAATTAGAAGAAAAGATAAAAAAATTCAATGCTTGCTAAAATTTTTGATTCCATTTGAAGTTGGCAACTGAGCAAGCACAGGCGTTGAAGGCCATTTTTAATCTACCTGAACGTCATATGATAGAATAAACAATTTTTATTACTCAATACATACAAAGAAATTTTACAATAAAATGAAAAAGTAAAATTTTTTATTTTTTTACACTATCACGCCGAAAAGTCCATTTTATAACGTACGCCGAACCGGCCACGCCGAAAGATCCTACGCCGAAAAAACCCACGCCGAAAAAACCTCACGCCGAAAAAACCACGCCGAACCGGCCACGCCGAACTGGCCACGCCGAACTGACCCGGACCCAGGTTAACCGTACTGTTGAAGATGGAAAATTACTTTTTTCTTCAGACCTTACTCAATCTCCACATGACGTGGTTAAAGGCTGTAAGTCTGAGGACGTTCGGCCTGACCGTCGGGGAGTTCGTTCCAATGACCTACCAAGAAGTGCCACGCGCAATGCTACACTACGATATCGCGTGGGTTATGGAATCTAGACTTGATTTAGACATATGAGAAAAAAAGATTAAAATTGGTATTATTAAATTACCCAGATATACAAAATATAAATTCCAGCAAGCCAAAAAATAAATCCTTTGTCTAATTACAAACTAATTTTCAGTTATAAATCCATCCCTTCTTGGACGGCAATGGCAGAACATCCCGACTGTTGATGAACATCATCCTTACGCGTCATAGGGCCCAAAACCCCTATTATAGACAACTTTTATTTGGCATTGCCCTTCTACATCGTCCTACTGAGTATTTTTCTACGATGTCGTCTGTCGCATTGTGAATCTGCATCACGCTGTCATCATACTGTGTGTGGGGCGTGTTTTTTTCTCAGGCGTTGTAAGTTTTTCCCTTCACCTTTTCACACATTTCCTTTCCTTTTTTTAGTTGTTTTGGTTTCGCCTTTTGGCCCAATCATGCGCAGCAACACAGCGACAAACATTCCTGAGCCGAAGAAGCCGATGGAAGAACCGAAGACGAAGAGCAAGGACGACAACAGCGGAAACAAGAAACAAAAGAAGGGTCAAGGATCCAACGCGCTCAAGTGATTGTGACCCCCTATGTTTCCCTGATTGTTTGCCTATTTTGGCAATCCTTATGAATGGGTAGAATGAGTGTCCCTGACTTAGCATTGTTATTTGGAGCTAAAAATTGGTCTGGTAGTTGCAAGGGTACTGAGCCGGTGCACCACAAAATACTGCCGCCGAAACATGCCGGCCGAAACTCTGGGAAAAAATTGTCAAAAACCCTTGGAATTATAAAGTATGCTGGTTTCCGTTTAATTCATGGGTGCTAGATGAAAATTTTCAAAATCGAACATGCAGTCTAAAAAATCAGATTTTGGGGTCAAAAATCAGAACATTATTGTAAAATGATTGCGCAAAATTATGCATCAATTTATCATTTTGAGCAATTTGGGACTGGAATTTTAGCTGTTGGGCTTTGAAAAGAGACATAAAATCTTTAATTTTGAATGGTGCTGATAGGCACCGCCAGGGAAAATTTTGAAATTAGGGTATTTTGTGGTAACAAATTTTGGTTAGCCGACATTTGCGCCGCGGACTTTTGCGCCGCCCAGCAAAATCGACATTTGCGCCGCCCAGCAAAATCGACATTTGCGCCGCAGACACTTGCGCCGCCCAAGAAATCTTTATTTTTTGTTTTAAACAAATTAAATTTACGTTTCCAATCAAAATAAACCAATTGAAAAGGTGAAACCAACCCTAAGTTTTTTGAAAACCTAACCCCTTAATTTTTAAGAAATATTTTTAAAAATTAAGGTTGGGTTTTTAAAAAAAAAGTAGGGGGTTGGATTTTAAAAAAAAAGCTAGGGGATGGGTTTTCAAAAAAAAAAAAACCACCTTTTAAAACGGGTTACCTATTTGATTGGGCGCGTAAACTTTTGATTGAACGCTCTAACTTTTGATAGAACGCGTAAACACGGTGGTTCGATTTTGGCTCTCAGTTGCAATAAATCAAAACGCCAAAGAAAATAAAAAAGCATAAATTTCAAAAAAAAATCTGATAATTTCCCTTGTAAAAAAACAAGAGCCGATCTCGAGTTAAAAACTTACAATTGTTAAAATAAACTTGGATTTGATAGAAGGGTCAAAAAATGGGGCTATGCAAAATTTCAAGAAAATCGGCCAATAGGCAAAAATTTTTTCCAAGGTAGAAAATTCTTTAATTTTCATTCAATTTTTTTAGCAAAAATGGAATTTCAAGATAAAAAGTATGAAAAATTTATGCAGTTAAGCCTTTCTGGTAATGAAACAAAGCGAAAGCGGTCAGAAAGGCGTCAGGAGCGTGCTCGGAAAGGCGGTTCGACGCCAAAAAGTGATGAAATTTACCATTTAAATTTTAATTTTTGTATTCTCTTTTTTTCAGCACCAAAGCAAATTGGAGGAAGTCAAACGACGGATGTAGAAGCAACATCAACTGAAGCAGCCTTAACTGGACCATCTTCATCGGTTTTTGACCTTCGTAGTATGTACAGTATGCCCCCTCTGTTTAATTTGACAGGTTTCTCGGAGGCGATGTCAGTTTCATTTGGTCGCTGATCGGTCATTGCGGTTCCGCCGTCACAACATATCCATCACCAATTTGCACCTGCAAATCCGATCAGATGGTTCAGGAGGCTGAATACTGCGAACTTCGTACAATTGATCAGACCATACAGTTAGCGGAACAGTTCAGGACAATATTGGCGAATGGCGAGAAGGCGACTGCCGCGGTTCGGTTGAAGACAATGGGCATCACAAAACCACCACTGCTCCGAACAATTGAATTTGATCGGATAATCCCGGCCCCTTTCCATGTCTTTCAGGGCCTTGGAAATGCCATGATCCGTGAACTCGAACAGCAGGACGGATGTTTGCCGGTTGCCCAGCAGTTTTTTAGGCGGATTGGAGCGCGAAGAGAGCAATTTCGCAAAAAGGACATGACAGGGAATTCAATACGAAAAATACTGGTCAACGCCTCTGAAATGGAACAACTCTTTACGCCGGACTGGCCCAAAATAATTTGTAAAACTCTTGCGCACCTTGGCAAAATCCAACAATTTTCGAAAGTTTTTTTTCTATTTTAAAAAAAAATTCGAATCAATTTAAGGCAAACCCGTTGTCACCCAATGAATTGGATGAGTTCGAAGGATGCATCAACGAATTTTTTGATTTAGTTTTTTTTTCATATTTTTTCTTCACGAAAACAACAATATAAGCCTTAAAAAAATTCCGGATTTTCCAAATATTTTATTTGTCATTTTTCTCATGTATATTTATTTAAAAAACATTAAATATATAAGTAACATGCATTGGGTTCGAACCCGAGACTATTTATTTGGTGACTAAACCACAGACCACTGAGACAAAAGTCCAAATATTTATTGCAACTGAGAGCCAAAATCGAACCGCCGTGTAAACTGATTGGACGCGCAAAAGTCGTTTGGACGCGTAAACTGTGATTGGACACGTAAATTTAATATTTGTTGAAATAAAAATAAAAATGTATTGGTCGGCGCAAGTGTCTGCGGCGCAAAGTCCATTTAGCTGGGCGGCGCAAATGTCGCGGCGCAAATGTCCATCACCCTGCTTCCATATTAAACAATACACACATACTTATTCTTTGTTTATCACAACACGCAATATTTTATCATTGATCAATCGTTCGTTTCGTTTCGTTATTCGTCGTATTGTGATCAACAAAGATCAAAAATGCTATTTATGGCAGTGGCAGCAGCAGAGTGTTTGGGAAACAATAATTACTTACCTAATTCGTTTTCTTTATAACGCTACTTCTCCTTCCCTCCCCCCCCCCCCCCCCCCCCCCCCCAATTACGTAACTCATTTGCACTAAAGATCTCGGCTAAGCCAAAACGAACAAAGTCTTGGATTGGCTAAACACATCAAATTTCTCGGAAGAAACAACTTATGTAAACAAAAAAATTCAAACAACAAATTTTAATACAAAAAACTTAAAATTCGGCAATTGATTGGTTCCGTGTTTTAAAATACATATATATAAAAACAAATTTTTTATTATTTGTTCGAATCTGGGTATGTGGTTTGGAATTGGCCGGAATGGATGTCAATCTTTAAATGCTTAAGTGCCTAATATTTGACATTCCATTTATTTATTTATTTTAATCTACATTTGCTTCAGTTTACGTATGTTAAGCATAAGAAAAATAATTATACAAAATTTTAACCGAATCTTTTCAGCTTTATTGTGTGTGTGATAATATCTGATCCTTGTGCTGTTCATTTCTATACCCAGAAAATTCAACAACAAAAAAATACAAATATTCTAAGTACGAAAAGATGTTCCGATTTGTTGCCAAACGTTCATTGTCCACCACGCGCCAATGGCTTCAACAGACGACGACCCGTTCTTCCGCACTCACCGCGGAACCGTTTTTGAACGGCACGTCCGGCGTATATATTGAACAGATGTACGAGAGTTGGTTGCAGGATCGCGGGTCTGTCCATCGCAGTTGGGACGCATTTTTCACCAATGTGCATGCGGGCGCAGCACCGGGCCAGGCTTACCAGGTTTCAATGTTTTGTTTCAAATTTTGCATAATCGAAAAAATAGTAAATGGTAAAGTATCGTTTCTAAATTTTTGAGTCTGTAAATCCCTTTTTCACTACGGATGTGTCTGGAACTGCGAACTAACTTTTTTTTTCTAAATCAGCCTCATTTAAAGAGGCCATGCGTTTAAATTTTTTTGATTTTTTCAACTAATTTTGTTCCTAATTTCCAGCCTCCACCGTCCGGTTTTGGCATTCCGTCACTCAGCACCGTTCCGCATGCCACTGTTGTGCCGCGTGACATGCGCGAGGTGCAGCCCCAGACGGCCGGCCAAGTGATCCCGGCAGACGAATTGACGCGCGCCATCAATGACCATCTGAAGATACAAGTGCTGATTAGGAGTTTTCAGGTATGTGTACAAGTTCATAAGTCATATGTCAAAAGTTTGGGTTGACGAAGGACTGAGAATAGAATTTTTATCTTGAGTTTTCTCCCTAAATGGTAAAAGACTGATATAATCTAGGTTAATTTATGCATTTTTGGGCTCTAAATTCTGGTTCGAACAATCGGTCGAAACTGTTTTGACTTCTTTATTCGGGTCTTAATCCAAATTGTCTAAAATTGATGTCGAGACCAAGTTTTCAGGCTTTGCAACTTCAAAAAGGTATTATAAGTTTTTATTCAAAAATGCCTATTCGTAGTAAATTTGTACTTCCCTTTTGTACTCGTCCAGATTTATCTGCCTTTGTTTTTTTAGGGGGTTCATTACTCATTTTCAGACCCGTGGCCACAACATTGCCGACCTTGACCCGTTGGGCATCAACAGTGCCGACTTGGACGATACAATACCGCGAGAGTTGGATTTGGGATTTTACGGGTTCACTGAGCAGGACATGGATCGCGAGTTTCTGTTACCGCCCACCACATTCATTGGTGGAGACCGTGCCACACTGTCGTTACGCGAAATTTACACCCGACTTAAGGTGGGAGGCCGGTATTAAGACTAGTGACTGGCAAAACCAGGATTAAAATTCGAAAAAACGGCTTAATTATTTTTAAACGAGTTTTTCAAGAAAAAGGTGACAACATATAAACAAAATAATCTTACGTTTTTTCTTCATTTTATAGTTTTTTTTATGAAAAAAATTATAAATTAACGAAACATGAAAAAGCAATTTGATTTAACGGATATCCCCTTGTTTCTTTATCGGAGCTTTTTTTCAGAAAATTTATTGCCATCACACGGGCGTGGAATACATGCATTTGACCAACTATGATCAGCAGGATTGGATTCGTAAACATTTTGAGGCGCCCAAAGTCACCGAGTTACCACCGGATCAGAAGAAAGTGAGTGGCAAAAAAAAAAGTATACCAAAAAAACAATTTTTTTTTTTTTTTAGGTTCTGTTCAAACGTTTGCTTCGTTCCACCAAATTTGAAGACTTTTTGGCCAAGAAATGGCCCAGCGAAAAGCGTTTTGGACTCGAAGGTTGCGAGGTGTTGGTACCCGCTATCAAACAGGTCATTGATCGTTCATCTGTGCTTGGCGTTGACTCCATTGTGTGAGTGACAAAAAAAATATATTATTTAAGGTCTAATTATATTTCAAAAATTCAAATAACAAAATTTTCTGTTCCATGGGACGGAAACAAAATTTATCGGTTTTCTTGATGCCATGACAAAATATAAAGCAAATTGATTCTTTTCAGGCTTGGAATGCCGCATCGTGGTCGTCTGAATGTGTTGTCCAATGTGTGCCGGCAACCGTTGAGTACCATTTTGGCCCAGTTCAGCACGTTGGAGCCAAAGGACGAGGGGTCGGGCGATGTTAAATACCATTTGGGTGTGTGCATTGAACGGCTGAACCGCCAATCTCAGCGGATGATCAAAATTGCAGTGGTTGCAAATCCATCCCATTTGGAGGGTTTGTCATATTCAAAAAATTCAAAAAAAAAAAATTCATGGGTTAAGCCGTTGATCCGGTTGTACAAGGCAAGGTTCGTGCCGAGGCCTTTTATAGCAACGACTTGCATTGTGACCGTCACATGGTGAGACCTAAAGAATACAAATATTTGTTTTTTATGAGACTTGAAGAATACTTTTTAAAAAAATAGTGTAAACTTAAAAGTCTTGAAAAATGGTCAAATCCTCGTTTTTTTAATATTTATAACAAAATATTAATGAAAACTAATTTAATTCAATCTCCCAATTCGAAAACTTTATCCCATTTTCTTTTTTTCTTTAAAAACTGACTTTAAAAATCCAAAATAATATGAAATGGCATCTCTAATTAGGTTTATTTTGGATTCGTTCATCTGCGCGTGCTCCTTCCTACTATAAATTTGAATAATTCGGAATTAATTTTTGTGCCCTTTCAAAGAAAGAGACTTTAGTTTCGATAACCCCTTCTCTCCCCTTCGCAAAAAAGGCTCTTGTGCTTCACGGCGACGCCTCTTTCTCCGGCCAAGGCGTGGTGATGGAGACGTTCAACTTGAACGACTTGCCCAACTACTCCATCTTCGGTGCTATTCACATTGTGGTGAACAACCAAATTGGCTTCACCACGGACCCGCGCTCTTCCCGCTCGTCGCCCTACTGCACTGATGTTGGCCGTGTTATGGGCATTCCCATTTTCCATGTGAACGCCGATGACCCGGAGGCGGTGATGCATGTAAAAAACTTATTTGTTTTTTTTTTCTCGGTATTTGAATTCAAATTTTACGTTGGGTGGGTGTACTATTGTTTTAAGAGGCCTCTCATTTCATAAATTTTTTTTTTCAAAATTTCTCGAATTTATTCAATTTTTAAGCGATCTTTTTATGTTTGAAGCCTCAAAAAAACATTTATTAAATCCGTATACCACATTTGCATAGGTGTGTGATGTTGCAGCACAGTGGCGCAAGGAGTTCAAGAAGGACGCCATCATTGACCTGGTGTGCTACCGTCGCTATGGGCACAACGAGCTGGACGAGCCGATGTTCACGCAGCCGTTGATGTACCAGCGCATTCGTCAGACAAAGCCATTGTTGGAGCAGTACCAAAAGAAAATCCTCGCGGAAGGCATCGCCGATCAGGCACATATTATCTCCCACCCCCTAAAAAAGATTTTTTTGGGCTCTATATTATGGTTTACGCCCCAAAAATTTTTTTTTCTACATTTTTATATTAAAAATGTCACTTTCTAGATTTTCAGAGTCGCTGATCACGAATCCGGCATCCATTTCGCCCAATTCCGAACCCTTGACCCTTATTCAAACAAAAAGTCAAAATAAAAGTGATATTTTTTGTATGGAAATGTAAAAAAAATTGTGGGGCGTAAACCATAATAGAGCATTTTTTTGTTCGGGGGTTGACATTTTTCCAAAAAAAATTCTAAAAAAATTGTCTAATTTTTGTAGCAATACGTGGATGACGAGCTGAAGAAATACGGTGCCATTCTGGAGAATGCGCACGAAAATGCCAAACAAGTGACCGAGTTGCGCAATCGAGATTGGCTCGATTCGCCGTGGGACGACTTTTTCCGGGGCAAAAATCCGTCTCAACTGTTGCCCACTGGCATTGAGGGCGGCACGCTTGAACACATTGTGAACAAAATTTCTCAAGTGCCGGACGGGTTCAACCTTCACCGAGGACTGCATCGACTGCTCAAAGGTGGGGTGGGACGACGGACTTGGTAAAAAACGGCACAGAAAACCCGAAAATATAGGGCAACCCAGAGGATGGCGGGAGGAAAATGCATTCATGTATAAATATCGCCTTTTTTGTAGGCCGAAAAGACATGCTGGCTGAAAACCATTTGGACTGGTCCATTGGCGAATCGTTGGCGTACGGCTCGCTTTTGATGGAAGGTGCCTGTTTTCATGTATAAAAAATGACTGAATAAAGACACAAATTTTGCCAGGAATTCATGTGCGTCTGTCGGGTGAAGATGTGGAGCGTGGCACTTTCTCCCATCGTCACCATGTGCTCCATGATCAGAAAATTGATCAGAAAGTGTACAACCCACTCAACGACCTTTCTGAGGTGAGTAAGAGACAATAATAAGATTCGAATTTTTTGGTATCAAACCATGGTTCCGTTTCGGGATTGTGGTATTAATATTTCATTGTTCGTTTTTTAAATTATTTTTTAAATTGTCAGACCCAAGCGGAATATACGGTGTGCAATTCGTCGTTGAGTGAATACGCTGTGCTGGGCTTTGAGCTGGGCTACTCTGTGGTCAACCCCAACTCATTGGTTGGTGTTTTTAAAAACTACACACCCTTCCCTCTCCAATATTTTGGCTATTTTTTAAGGTCATTTGGGAGGCTCAATTCGGCGACTTTTCCAACACTGCACAATGCATCATTGACCAGTTCATCTCCAGCGGACAGGCAAAATGGATTCGGCAGACAAATTTGACAATGTTGTTGCCGCACGGTTACGAAGGCATGGGACCAGAGCACAGCAGTGCACGGCCAGGTGAGTACCATAGTAGTGTACCTCACATTTAGACAAAATTCAAAAAACAAAAAAGTTTTTTTTTTTCTTTTATTTATTGAGGGCTTAGTTCAATTTTTTAAGTTGAATTTCTCTTTAATCCCTAGAATATGGTTTTAAATGTCATAAAAAAAAAAATTCAGAGCGTTTTCTGCAAATGTGTAACGAGGATGATGGCATCGATTTGAAGGTGAAAACATGAAAATTCATAAGTGAAATTTTATCATGGTACAGTTAAAATTCTTAATTTACAGAAAGTTACTTTTGACGAGGCATTTGTGGCACGACAGCTGAACGAAACCAACTGGATTGTGGCCAACTGCACAACACCGGCAAACTTTTTCCACTTGTTGCGCCGTCAAATTTATTTGCCATTCCGCAAACCGCTGATTGTGTTCACGCCGAAGGTTCGAAAAAAAACAGATTAAAATCATACAAAAAAAATATTACTGTAAAATTATACAAAAAAAAATATTACTATCTTCTTGTTTACTGTAAATCGTTCATTTAAATGTTTCAGTTTTTGCTTCGTCATCCGTTGGCCAAATCACCGATGGAAGACTTTTTGCCCGGCACATCGTTTCGTCGTGCCATCCCGGAGGAGGGCAGTGCCAGCAACAATGCGTCAGACGTGGAGCGACTCGTTTTCTGTTCAGGTACACCTAAGCGTCACTGATCATCATTAGTTGGGCATTAAAATGCCATTTTCCCTTTTGTTTTCAGGCAAACTTTACTACGAAATTTTGGCAGAACGCAGAAACCAAAGTTTGGATGACAAGGTAAACAAACAGACGTATAGGGAAGGATGAGTTGATATTTTTGTAAAATTAGAAAGAAAAACTAAAAGTTAAAAAGTTTGGTGTCTTTTTTACAAAGTGCTTCATTGATTCTCAAACAAAAATATAATTGAAAACCCGAATGCCAATAGAATTTTTGAATCGAAAAAAGTGTGAATTTTGGTCGTTGCGCCAATCTTTAGGGGTGTATTTTTACTTTCGACCTAATTGTTTTAACGAAATTCCTTCTGTCATTTTTTTAACGGATTTTACATCTGTTGCAGATCGCTGTTGTTCGCCTTGAACAGTTGAGCCCGTTTCCCTACGATGTGTTGGTGTCCGAGTGTAACAAGTACAGCAATGCAAAAGTGATTTGGGCACAGGAGGAGCATAAGGTGGGCAATAAAAAAAAACAAGCTTGTGAGACTTTAATGAATTGAAATATACTTGACCGGAACGGGACGGATTATGCCGCAACTTTTTCGATAAAAAAAAATAAAATCTGATTTTGGAAAGCAATCGGGGGTATCATGTTAGCAAAGGTCACCGGAAGTCCTACTGTATCCCGTTTTCATATGGTGGATGGTTTATTTTATTATTATGTTACAAGAAAAGAAAAATATTTTTTAATTTTAAAGATCAGCACCTCCAATAAAAGTAATTAAAAAAAGACAAATAAGCGTCTCTGCTGGTTTATTCGTAATATATATACCATCAATCTCATTTTGTATGGTTTTCACCCTTTGCTTCTCTGCTGATGACTGACTCATCTCACTCTCTTTTCTCTCACAGAATATGGGTGCCTGGGCGTTTGTGCAGCCGCGCTTCCTCTCATTTCTGAAGCGTCAAAATCGGGGCATCACTTACGCGGGCCGTGCGCCCAGCGCGTCGCCAGCGACCGGCAACAAATACACGCACGGACGAGAAACGATTGAAGTGATGGACGCCATACTGAAGAAGCCGATCCTCGAGGAAGACTGAAAACCAATGGTGTCTGTCCTAACAAATGCATAGGAATTTACGTTTTTGTTTATTCATTACTTTTTGAAGGTATAGTATAGTATACAAATAATACAGTAATCACGGTGTTTCTCTCTATCTCTGTTTTCTCTGTATGCATTCATTATCACATCAATCATTGATTGAGCTCAAAAGCATATGCAAAAAACAACAACAACAACACCCAGTTAAATGCACAGTATATTTTACCGTATTCTATTGTCTGTGTTAAAGCATTGCTGTTACTCTCTTTTTAAATTTTTTTTTTTTTTTTTGTTTCATTTGTATGTGCTGTGTTCGTATAGTTCGATGTTTAAAAACTCAATGGATCGGTCCAATGAAAAAAAGTAAATTTTCATTCCTTTTTATTAGCAAAATTTTTGAAAAAATCAAAAAAATGATTATTCTGATCATTGTGATTAGCTAATTCACGATCCCTTTGAGAAGTCAGACTCAGTAAGAAACCACACATCTTGACATTATCATTTTCTCATCTCAATACCAAATAATTCATCATCATCTCCATCTATCGCATTATCCTCCTATTCCGGTTTTGGTGTTGTTCCGGTGTTAGTCCGGCCCGGTCAATCAGTCAGTAAGTACTTCATATGCAGTCTCTCTCAGCAGATCAGTCAAACAGATATCCCCCCCCCCCACACATAGCTTTACCGTATCTCCTCTTCCTTTATCGTTCACTCTCTCTCTCCCTGTGTCCACTCCCATCGAACAGTCTCTCTTCTCCCATATCGTACAGTATACCCTCCCCTCCCCATTCTCATCATGTGTAATAAAATGCAATATATTATTTTGATCACTTTATCACATACATTTGTTATCACATTATTCATCACTCTCGACCTCCTTCAGTCATCGATTGTGTTTGGCCGTACACATACTGTATTAATAACTAATTACTTTTTCAGAGACTTCTGCTGCAGTTTTCTTCCTTTATTTTTTGTCCCTTTACCGTATCCTCTTTCTGTAATCCATTTGTACTACACCGTACATGCAACTGATCCATTTCCTTTTTGCTTTATAAATTGGTTAACTCCATTTATCGCAAGAGCGACAATGAATGTGTTTGAAAGCTTTCACAAAAATTAAAAATTGTTTATCCATTCTAAAAAAAATTAAGGGGCGCAGGTTTCATCCAGGGCTGCTTCAGTATGAGTAGGGCCACTTACTCGTTCTTTTCCGAGCCATGCCCCCTCCAATCTTGTTGGTGTCAGTGTCGAGTCAAGGGCTCGAAAAGTGCTCTGTTGTCTTGTTAAATTGCGGTAAAATTATCTGATCCATGGAAAATTTGATGAGATAAGAAAGGAAAAGTTATTGCCACTAATTCCATTAAACTGCTGTAATGGATGACCGATGAATCGGGGCAGTACGAATCCGCCCAGTAAGAAAAAGGTTTTTACCCCTTGGAACGATACTTAGTTTGAAAACTGAAAAAAATTCAAAGCGACCAGAATGCCTGGCGTCTAAACCAGGGATGCCGCCGATCTCTGATTTCGGAATTCCGATGCCCAAAATTTTTTTCGGAAATCGGAATTCCGGTCCAAAAAACATCGGAAAATCGGCGGCATCCTTGGTCTAAACGTAAGCACCGAAATACCCCACCCTCCCCCCTCCCGAAAAAAAATAACAATCCCCAAGTAGGCATTGCCAAAATTTGGGTTCTTGGTTGGCGGGGTCTGAATAAGTTAAAGTGACGCGGTTGAGCGAATCGGTGAGGAAATGTGTTGTCGCGTAATTTAGTTTAAGTTTTGTGAAGGTTTGACACTATTTTATTGGCGTTTTGTCATAATTCTCGGGGAAATTTGTACACACGACGATGGAATGTTTGGATGCGTTTTTGCCGTCAAACACCTGCTATGGAACCAGCGAAGCCACGGCATTTTGCGCGCGCATTCGGCACCGTGGCACACAACCTTTTGGTTGCCCACGGGCGGACCGACCCCGACGGCACGGCACACCGGCGCCGGCGGGTCAGGCGCTTTTCAACAAGCCGTGAATTCATTTGGTGCCATTGGAGGCGAATGTCGGCGCCAGCAAAAAAGTATAATACACTCACTAATAACCGCCCTTACTGTAATATTGGCACCGTAAATAGGGGAAAATTTTCGGCAATGGGGAATAAATATGTTGAAGCTGTGGCATAGTGTAATTTTGAACTGATCAAGCACAGATGCTGCTTATGAATGAATGAATTGGTGGGCCAATGTGGCGACAATTAAATAGCGCATAATAACACAATAAATCGTTGTAATAAAAATAATTTTTCTAATTTCCGTGCCGTCGGTACATTACTGTAAAAAACGACTGTCGTCGTCGTCGTCGTCGTTGTCGCAGTTGAACATAACACAAAAAATACCTGGCGCTGTTTCTTTATGATAAAAATAATATAAAAATACAAATGATGATGATGCTAATGGTGGTGATCCATGATGATTGGTGCTGTTATTTCGCAGCCATTGTTGTCGGAGGCAATAAAAAATAATTGTAAGGCAATAAATCAGACAAAAGTAAGGGAAGGCAATTTTCGCGGATCAAATAACTTAATAATGTGATGATGATGATATTCGGTGTGTATCGGAGTTGGTAGCCAATGTCCAACAAACAAAAAACAAATTCGGAATTCCGCCCCAAAAATATTGGAAATCGGAATTCTTGTCACCTAAAAATTGTAGGAAATCAGAACCATTCCATTGGACCGAGGCTGATCTGTATCTATCGAAGGTGGGAATGGGACAACATGTAGTCCCGTAATCAGCACTTTGGTAAGGAATCTTGGAAGAATCAGCGTTTTGTTCGGGGTCGAGGAAGGTCCTTTTAAGGCCCGTGGGAGGGAGTTCCGTTTTTTGGGATTGGGACCTAGAGTTTTGCAATTTTTATCTTGGACCAGCAGTATTAAAAAGCGTTTTTTGAAAGAATTCCTGTCTCATTATGATAAAATACCGACATCTGGATTAGCTGTCTCTTGGGTGAAATTTTTAGACAAAACTGCAATTGGAACAGATGGCTTTCCCGATCGGAAACTCGGGACGGCCCGGGTGACTGTCATGGTCAGGGGACCATGGATTTCGGGGCGAAATCTTAAAAAAAATATGAAAACTTAGAAAATTCAAAGTTTTTTAAGGGCTTAAAAAATTCAAAATTTTTTAAAGCCAAAAAATAACCTGCTTTACATATTTTTTCTTAGAAGGATCCTTCCAAAGTAAAGACCAATCATGAAACATAAGGACAATTGATACCCTGCGGGTGCTAATTGTTTTAATTAAAGAAACAAATTTTTCGGCAAAATATGTGAAGCAGCGCACTGAAAAGAGCAAATTTTTGCCTCATGGCATATTTTTGGCATAACAAATTTTGAATAATAACACGCAAAACAGAGCCATGGGGGGAGGGGAGAAGGAAATTTTGAAAGAATAGAGCGGATAATGAGCTTTATGAAAAGAGATTAGGATGCCCTGTGAGCTTTTCTCTGGTCGTGTAATTCTATTTTTGGCAAAAACATTTCATAGGCTGATGCGTGGAAAACTCCAAAATGAATTGGTTTTTTCGCGATAGACAAAAATGTAATATTATAAAAAATCAAAAATTCAAAAAAAAAAAAAAAATTTTTTGACAACTAATTTTGTTTTGTCCCCACGGGGGATGGACTTTTTTGGGTTTGCCATAGGACGGGCACTCATAAGATAGGGAGAACCATCTGCTGCTGTCGCTGGGAGCTACACGCCAGTGGAAAGGCAAAGCCCAATTTTTAAAGAATATTTACTTAAAAAATCGATTTTAAGAAATCCAGGGCCAAAAGCTAAGTTATTTTAACCTGAAAAAAGGGAAAACCCCGCAAAAAATTATTTTTATTAAATTTATTTTGTCATAAAATTATGATTAGGAAAGTCGAGGAAATTCTATAAAATTTGTCATTTTTAAACGGGCCAACCCCACCGGCGTGGGAAAGGGGGGGGGGGGAAGGGCGAGGTCGAAACATTTCGACACAAAGGCAAAGCCGCCAAATTTTGGAAAAAAAAAATTGTTTTTTTTTCTGGGAATACTTTTTTTTGTTGGTTTCCCATGACATAAGAGAAGGAAGGCCCAGTAGGGTGAATGAGTGCAGTGCAAAAGCAATGAGAGAGAATGCGTTTTGTCTGTCTCCCACCCGTTTCTCCCCCTCTCTCCCCCCCCCCCCCTCTCTCTCTCTTTTTTGTGTGTCGTGTCTTTGGTGGCGGTGAGGACCCCTCCCTAATCCAATCCCTCCCCCCTCCCCGCCCAGCGTTTGCCAACCAAACATGGGAAGGCTCAGCTCAGCCATCCCCCCTCGTCCCTTCCCCCCTCCCCGCGGTCCCTTTCGTCCCGTCTCGTCCGTCCCCGCCGCAAGGGAAAAAGTGGGTGTGATGAGAGGCGAATGCGCTTCCCTTCCGCGCCCTCCCCCCGCCCCCAACGCTTTTGCACACCTTGCGCTTTTTGTATGTTTCTGTTTGTTTAGCCCTCTGCCAATGGTGCACTCTCTCAGCTTTGTTTTGCTGCCTAAACCTCCATTTGTTGCCAAAACATAAACCACTCTCTCTCTCTCACTTTTCTGGCTATCTCTCTCTATCTCTCTCTCTCTCTCTTTATCTGCCTGTCCATGTAGCGCTCTCACTCTAGCACACTCTGTCTGCTTTGTTTTTCTCTATAAGCCTTCACCAATCCGTCTCTTCGCTGTTATACTTCTTCGTCTGTTCTCTCTCTCTCTCTCTCTCTACTGCTGTAAAAGTTTGGCCATAAAAGGGCAGAACAGGCAAAATTTTGTTGCACTCTCTGCCCCATACTTTGCTCGTCTGGCAGCCCTCTCTATTACGCCTGCTATTCCTTCCACGTCATCCATAATCCCGGCCGCTTAAATCCCCGCCCCACTCTTTTTGAATTGGGCACTACCAAAACAACGACACAACACAGAAGCAGCAGCCCGCAATTGTGGTGTTGTTTTTGGGAATGGAGAAGAAACTTTCACTTGTTGAGGGCCAAAAAAAACGTTCGATTTTATTAGGATACGGTAGCCGAGAGGGATCGATCATTCGAGGAAGGTACGGTAGGGCACAATTTAAGGACATTTTTAATGTGGAATTTAGGGGCAAATTAAAACCATTCAGAGTTGCCGCAGGTTAGAAAATATTTAAAAAATCCGGGTCGAAGGGATAGCCAGGAGTTCGGACTGAGGAAAAATTGTGGGGGCCTCTGTTCTCGGTTTATTGTCTTTTAAGTAATCACCCTCACCCTCCTCCCCCCCCCCCACCCATGGGCCGAGGTATACCTGCCAGGGTTGTGATGAATTTGATTTTTTTTTTTTGGTTATCCCTGGGGATTGTCCGTACCCCTTCCTCTTTTATATATTTTTATTCGACTAAAATTTGAAAAAAAATGGTCGGTTAATCGACCGAGCCGAACTCTAACGAACAAAAATTGGGTCAATTAAAAAAAATGAAATTTTTATTTTAAAAAAGGCGCATAAGAAAAAATTCTTAGGCCCATTTTCAAACAGAATCTGTTGCCAACAAAACAATTAACCCAACCACAATTCGGTGGACGACTCTTCTGTGATTGGCCCGGGGGGAGGGGGTTCATCCGCCAAAAGGGACAGACAGCAAGCAGCAGCAGATGTTGCCACCAAACCACCAAATTTGGCCAGCACATCAGCCACAGCTCCACAAACATGGGCAGAAGCAGCCCATATGCCATTTGCTTATGGCCATAGGGGTGGGCGAGGGGGGAGGGATAGCGCCGCGGGGGGGGGCAAGGGGGGAGGGATCGCGCGCCGGGGGGGGGGCGAGGGGGAGGCGTGCCGATGATTATTCAGTGGCTCATTGGCACGGCACACAGACGAGCGGCACGTCACAGAAGAACGGCACGGCACACAGACGAGCGGCACGGCACTGAATAGACACGCGCGGCACGTCACAGAAGAACGGCACGGAACACAGACGAGCGGCACGGCATTTGCTCGCGGCTTCTTTGATTACCGTACGGCACCTGCACCACACATCCACCCACTATCAATCAGCACACAAAGCATCATCATTCAGCCGCGATCCTCCCTAATGATGATGGATGATGCGTGGCTAACAGAGGCGCGCCCGCCCCCGGCGCGACGGACGACAGGACGGAAGACAGACATCACACAAACAGACAGAAGACAGACAATGCTTGAGATGATGGATGGATCCATCGTTTGCACATCTGCCTTCTCTGTCTGTCTGCCTGCTTCCGCAGAAAGCTTCAAAAAATTTGGTGGAATATTTGGGAGTGCTCAAATGACTCGGTGCTCAAGTGTCTGAACCTAGTTGGCCCTCAAATGACTTAGCCCCCTCAAAGCTGTCCGCTGCCGTACGATTCGTCCGGACGACGATTCGTCCAGACGACGATTGGTCCGGCAACGATTCGTCCTCCCAGCCAAAAACGTACGATTCGTCCGCCTAGCCAAAAAACTACGATTCGTCCGCCCAGCTAAAAAGTGCCAAAAACATAAAACTAATTTTAATTTTTTAACAAATGGACATAACTAAAATGATAACTAATAAAAGTGCCAAATGAAAAACCACAAAAATTTAAAATAATTTTATATTTTTAGCACTTTTTTGGATGGGCGGACGAATCGTTGCCGGACGAATCGTCGTCCGGACGAATCGTCATGTTGCCAAGCTGTCGCTTCTCACACATGAACAGAGAGAGACATAGACAGACAGACAATGATGGACGGATGCTCCATTGTTTGCAGCAGCACATCTGCTGCTACTACTACTGCTTGATGCCTGACTCGTGACTGTCTTGGAGTCGTATTATGGTTGCGCGGCTGGGAATGGGACCGGGTTCCTGGAATACCAACACCTTTTTGGGTGGTGAAACCCGTACTTGTTGACCAAAAGTCCGGATTTTTCCAAATTTTATTGGCATAATTGGACTTTTAGTATACCATTTTAAGAAAAGTAGATAATTTTTATTATTTGCGCCATTGGAAAATTTTAAAAAAAAATCAAGGATTCCGGCAGGGTCCGGAAATCTGATTTTTAAGCAGGCCGGGATTCCGGAATTTTTTTTCCGGGAATTCAGTCCAGCCCTGGGTGTGCGGTATGTCTCTCCAAGTTGGGTTTTAACAATCCTCAGGTATCTGGGTCCTATAATTGCTCAAATGACTGGACCTAAATAATCAAAAAAAGGGAGAGAAAAGGGATCATTCGACTCAATCATCGTCCAAAGTCAAAAACCCAAAAACTTAATACTTTGCCATACACAAACAACTCTTCTGTTACTACCGTATGGCGTACATTTCGAACCAATACAGTAAGAAATGACGGAAGAAGGGATGACAGACAGGAGGAGGCCGACCAAGACGACGACGACGACGACGACGACAATCCCTTGTGTGTCTGTCCGTCAGTCGGTGGTCCCGCCGGCATTTGCTGAGGGTTTGATTGGAAGGAGGATGGGTCCCGTGTGTCCCCCCCCCCATGCCCTGTGGGGTCTGCCGCAGCCTCTCGGGGGCAAAATTGTTTCCTCCCCATCCAGCAGCAGAAAAGATAAAGGAGGATTGGAAGATGGGAGTGAGGAAATGCCACCCAACCTATTGGGCACCGCGATATGACGCTTCCTCCCCCCCCCCCCCCCCCCGCGGGTGAATTGGAAATGAATGAGGTAGAAAAGGAAGGAAAGAAGGGATTTGTGGTGAAAGGGGAGAGGGGCCGGGAGGGGGGGGGGCGGGAGGCGGCTACAGGGGATGGCTTAAGGGATTATTTGGGGCGCGGTTGGTTGTTGTGTGTTGGTGGTATACGTGGACGGACGGACGGAGGGGCGACGGAAGAGCCGCATTATGCGATGGATGATGATGCTGAGGATGTGATGATGATGACAGCAGAAGAGGGGGACTAGAGAGAGTCCATGACAACCCTTCCCCCCCCCCGGCGCCCCCTCCCCTCATAATAATTCGTCGTCGTCCCCTCCGGGGATCTGTTGGGCAGCGGGGGGAGGGGCGGATGGGATGAATGAGGACAATAATATATATATATATGTGTGTGTGTGTGTGTGTGTGTAATACTTTGCCCCCGCGGCGGCGTCCGTCCCCCCAATCCCACCACACCACACACACACACACACACACAAAGCGACCAATTCAAAATTGAGTCCCGCCGCCGCGCCCACCATTGGTCCGTCCCCCTCCGTCCGTCCCCGGAGGGGCGGACGGACGTGGGACGCCGGGGCGGTCGCCGCCGCGCAAAATTGCGCGCCGATGCCATCCGCCAACCCGACCAGACCCAAAATAAAATATATGTACACATGTAATGATGATGAGGCTGAGGGTGGGCGGTGGTTTTTCCGAGGGTTGGCGGCTCTGCTATTGCTGCTGCTTTTGTTTTGCCTCGGGTAGCTCCGCTGCCGGGGCGCTTTTCCGGCATTTAATTTGACGACAGTATGGGCACGCGTTGGTTTTATTTATATTTTATGGCATGGATTATTAAAATAAGCCAGCCCCACCCATGATGGCGGTTGGTGGTCGTTGAGGTTGCGCCCGGAAGGGGGGGGGGGGATTTTCTATTTTGCGTGGAAAGGGCGGAAAATTTTTCGCGTTTTGGGAATTGTGCCGGGATTTTGTCAGATTTTTAAAAATCTTTTCTGGTTTTGTCGGGAGGAGGAATTAGGTGACGGAAGCCATGGAAGGGTTGAGTCAATTTTCCTTTCTTATTTTTTTGGGGTTTAAAAAATGAAAATTCTTTTGCTCTTTTCCGCGAGGGGTTAGCCAAAAGGCCGATGGATAAAAAACGGCGAGAAACAGGGGATTTATGCGAAAGAAAGTGGGACATGGCTAATCTTAATCTCTCTTGGTGATCGTTGTGTTATGTATTTATGCTTTAATGTGATTGCTTTTCAGGGCCAATCGAATTTAAGAAGATTTTTAAGGGAAAGGCGCTTACAAAAGCTTAAGGGTCAAAGGGATTTACGAAAGGATTTTGAAAGAAATTTTGCATAAAATAAATTAAACCCGAGATGCAATGGCTTGCCAACTAAGTTTAAAGCAAATCGAAGGAAGGAAGGAAGCACAAAGGATGAAAGATAATTTTTTTTTTTTTTGTAAAACAGCCTAAGGGTCAAAAAATTCAAGGAAATCCCGTTGGGCTTTGTCGGAAATTTTTGTTAAGTGTCGACAAATTTTAGAGGGGGAGGGGGGATAAATTTTTGTGAGTTTTAAGATACTTAGTGATCAATGCGTTGAAAAAAAGCATTAAATAATGTTTATGAAACATTAAAAAAACCAAACCCCCAATGAGTGTGGGAGGGGGGGGGGGGGGGCGGGGGCTTTTTTCGGAAAAGTTTTTTTGGAAAAAAAAAATGAAAATGTCGACGAATGGCCCCCCGTGCGTTTGGTGGGCGGTGAAAATGGGCGACGCCGACGGCGGTGGCGAAGAGCAAAAGCAAACAAAGAAAGTGAAGGGAGGGAGAACAACAAAAAGCAGCCTCCTCCCTATCTGTGCTGGTGACTCTGTGCTGACTGTTCTAATGGGTGAAAAGAGGAGAAAAAAAAAAATTTTTTTTTTTTTTGTATTGAGGGAATGTTTTGAGTGGGAATTCCGATTTCAAAAAAAAAAATCACAGTAAGGGAACGGAATATTGGGCAAACTGGGACAGAGGAAGTGGGAAAACCTCTGCGGAGAGGGTGCCCATAGCTCAGTTGGTTAGAGCATTGCACGCGGTATGGACGGGTCGTGAGTTCAAGTCTCACCGGGTGCTAACCTTTTATCTTCTACAGTTGGATTAAGGTGGGCGGCCAGAAAACCAATTTAAAATTGGAACATGAATAGGAAGCAAAAGTATGTAAGGTTATAATAGATCTACATCAAGCTTCAGGAGCAGATCGGACTCTGGTCAATCTTGGTCAAGCTTAGATCGGTAAGATTGCGGATTGATCATGGATCAGTCCAGCAGTTCGGATCACAAACATTCCCTTGGGACAGAAATTAACAAAAATCTTTTTTTTTTCAAAAAATTATTTTTTAGATGATAAATTGAGTGTGAGAAAGTTTTTTTTTGATTTCTTAAGTAAGGAGGGAGGAGTGGGGAAGGATGGGAAAGAGTGTGAACTTTGACGACGCCCCCCGCCCCCCCCCCCCCGGCGCCCACTGATTTTGATTGATTTGGACGCTGGTGAGAGCCCCCGGGGGGAGGGAGGGATGGGCACAGAGCGGGACCTTTTGTTGTTCGCGGGTCGGGCGTTATGAATGGGTGACAGACCGCGACAACATCCGCCGCTGTCACCCACCGGCGACGCCCCCCTTTCCCCTTTGTCGGTCTGTCCGACCGTCCGCCGGCAGGGACGACGACACGCCAATTCTTCTCGAAACTCTCGAGGAGGGCGGCGGGGGCATTCAATCACCGCGCGCGCACTCTCATCACATCCATCACCATCCCTCTTCAGAGGAAGAGGAGGAAGAGGAAGAAGATATGTGATGGGCGGGAATGAAAGAAGAACATTGATAGATGTGGGCGCGAAGAGATGTTTCCGATTGAGTTTTGGCTATTTTTAGAAAAATGTTTTGAAAAAAAAACCGAGGTTTATGGGGGGGGGGGGGTGGGAATTTTTTTTATGAAAAATGAAAACGCCGGGGAATGGTTTAACTTTTTTTTCCGAATTAAGGCGGGAAGTTGAAAATGAAATAGTTTTTTTTTTGCGAGAAAGGAAAATAAAAGCCCTTGAGTTTTGAAAGCCCTTTTGCTCTTGACTAGGCTAAAAATTATTTAAAAAAAAGATTCCTATAAGAAAATAGGGAGCCAAATGCCTTGGCTGCTTTGGAGTGGAATTGAAAGTCGAAAACCCGGCCAAAAAGCGACAAATTTCTCGACACCTACCCAACACTCGAGACCCTCAAGCGTCAAACTAACAATTTAAATAATTTTTGAATTTAAAAACTAACAAAATATAGTCAACCCAACAAAAAAAAAACACCGCGAGTTGAGAGGGTCGACAATTGCTGCTGATCTCTGCTCCCTCTCTTTTCTGTCTGTGACACATGCAATTCAACAAAAAAAAAGGGGGGGGGGGAGAATAAATAAATGAATGAATGAATGAATGGTGTTGGCTGTGTCCCTCCCTTTAAGGGTTTTAATGGGTGTCAAAAAATTTTAAAGAAAATTTTTGCGAAATTTTGCAAGAGCCATTCTTTGATGAGGAAGAAAGAAGAAAGTGTGTTGTTTGTTTATTTATGTGTGCCCCCGCCACCCGCCGAGGGGACGGCGGGACAGAACAAAACCAAACAACAAATTCATTTTGAGCAGGAGAATTTTGGTGGATTTTGGGTGCTGCGCAAATGGACGGACAGAGAGAGAGACAAAAAGAAGGGGGGACGGAAGAGGGACGAAGTGATGGCGGTGGTTTTGGATGTGATGGCGACGACAGTGATGGAAGGTCACAGGAAGAAGGGGGAGGAAAAGGAGGAGGAAATAAGGGGAACAATGGGAAGGAGGGGAAAGGTTGGGAAATGTCGAGGCTCGGCGGCTCAACAGCGTCGTCGCGGTCGTTGTCGGAGAGGCGGAAAATTGTGTTGAAGTGGGGGGGGGGGGGGGGGGGGTTTGATGGGGGCACCGGGAGGGGGCAAAGGGTTGACCAAGGTTGTATTGTGTGTGTGTGTATGAATGGAAATGGAAATTTTGCGAGAAAAGTGGAGGAGGAAGAGAGAGAGAGAGAATTGCGATGAATTATTGTGGTGGAAGTGGTGGTGGTGGTGGTCGGAGCACCCACCACCACCACAGGACGAGAGGCAGTGGGAAGGGGCAGGAGGGGAGCGGGGACGGATGACAATGAATGGGGACAGATTTTAGTCGAAATTTTAAATGGGCAAAGGGATGGCTGGCGGGTTGGGAGATTGTGGAAGATTGCAAAGTTTTATAGGCAACGGGATGTCGGACGTGGAAAATTGCAAAGTTTGAATCGACGATTCCGTTAAACACAAATCCGAGATAATCGAAAAAAAATCCCAATGAATTTTTCACAACAAAATTTCAAAATCTTTGTCCAGCAGATAGTAAAAGAAGGTCGTAAATTTAAACGCAAAAAATGGACCTTGACAACTGAGGAAAAGCGATGAGCGGGGAGACAAAGTCGTCGTAAATCTTGAAATTTAAACATTAAAGCGCCCGACAAAATAAATATTTTAGTCAAAGAAACGCGGGAAGGTGTTTTTTTTTTATTCTTTTTCAGGAACTTAGTGACAAAATCTCACAAGCCAAAAACGACAAAATCTGCATAATCTCAGCTCGATAAAATTGGCGTATGACACTGTTTTGGGGGTCCGGCGGGTCAATTTTTTTTTGTCGCCGCCCACATTAAGTAAGGTGTTATAACTTTTTTCTAAATCAACCAATTTAAGCATAACTGTTATCATTTGAAAGCTCTTTGTGTCTCTGTATGGGTCGTTCCACTAATTGGGGATAATGAAATCAATGGAAAGTCAGGATGCAACGGTATTGAAACCCATTTGGAGGTAGGAATCGGACACTACCTTTAATTAGAAATACTCTTGGTTTCGAGTGGTAGTGGTAACATTTGTGGCAAAACCTATGATAAAAACCTCGTTTGAATGTAATACCTCTACCGTACTTCCTCCGATTATACCCCCCTTTATGAGGAGGGTTGAACTATAAAGCCCCCCGGTGGCTCTATTCGAGTAAATACGGTATTTACACTTTCTATGTTCCACTTTTCAATTTTTATCGTACGATGGCTCTGTTTTAACTGATAAAATGAGTAAAACAACTAATCTCAGTGAACCATTTTCATTTGTTACGCCTGCTGAAAATGTTGAAAACAAAACGGAAGAGGCAATGAATGAGTGAGTGGGAAAAAACAAAGGCCGAAGTTTAAACATTTTGTGTAATGTACCTAAAATTTTTTGTAAACCACCGTTAGAATGTCATACATTTTTTTGTATAAAAAGGAGAAAATTTGCATTTTTATCGTCACTTTTTCTCACACATTCTTCATCAACAACCAACAGCAACTACACAACAGCGCCATCACCACCTCACCACCGTTCTTCACAGCACCAAACCAAAATGGTACCTCGACCCAGAAAGAGGGAACCGCGAAATGAGTCGTACAAAGTACAGTTTTGTACAACACACATTTACCATTGAAAATGTGTCATTCATTGTTCCCATGTTTGTTTCCCCCTTTTTTTTCAGCTGTACATTCGACGAGTGCTGAAGGAAGTGCAGCCGGGCAAAGCAATCTCAATGCGTGCACTGAACATCGTGAATTCGTGAGTTTGCTACAAACGGGAGACTAATTCAAGATGTAGTAGTTACACAGTGTAAAACAATTGTTTAGCCATCCAAAAGCAATGTGGTTCCAAATTGATCGTTTATGAAAAATATTGAGTTTTCGACCAATGAGACCTAATAGCTCTTGGAGAAAATTTTTTTTTCGAATAATGACGACATTTAGTAGTTTTCGAAAAGCATACAAATTTAATGATTTATAATTAGTGCAATTGAGTCAAATGCATTAATTGTTGTTTTGGCGTGCCAATTTACATTTCCCTTCATTCCCTTCAGATTCATCACCGACACATTGGACCGTATTTCATTGGAGGCGACACGCATGGCCCTCCATGATCGACGCAAGACCGCAACGATTCGCGACATGGAGTCTGCCGTCCGACTGTGCTTGCCCGACGACATGGCAAAACATGCGAATCAGATGGCGCAGAAAGTGGTGACGGAGTTCAACAGGGCAACAAAGGGACGCTGGCGCTTGGGATGTTCCACCTGTTGACCGTGGCGACTTATATTTATGTATTGTCCAATGTATTATGCGCCTTGTACATATAAGCAATTTGTGTAAACATAAAACTGCAATAAAGTGTATTCGTTGGAGAGAAAACTTTTCTCAAAAATTTGCGAATGCATAATATTGTAAATGGGTTTGAAAAAAAGAGTTTAAAACGACTTAGTATTTGACCCTTACTGACAAAAAAAAATTTCGAACTAATATAACCTCGAATGAAAAATTTCCCCATCCATTTTTATAAGTCCAATCAACTTTTTTTATGGGTCTAACCAACATATTTTACTCGTATATGCTTCTAATCATTCACCAAATTTGCTTGTTGGCTATCTTTGGACAAGTCACCCAACTAGCACTCTTGAAACCGTTAAGTGTGTGAGACTAACTAGAATTTCTTAGAAAGTATGACCTCAAACTCCGTCGTTAAACGCCTGCTTCTTTCTGCTGTGTGAAACTTATTTATCTCCCAGTCCACCAAATTTAAATGTATCTATTTGTAATAGGTCTAATAAATGTCGAATTTAAAACCGGGCCGAGCAGTTTTAGATTTTTATTGTTACACTAAAGTCAATTTTATCTGCGGTAAATCAATTGAAAGAACAAATTAAGTCATGAGAAATCAAGGAAAAAATCATAAAATCCAGACAAAAATGGTGAAACATTGCGTTTTTTTTGCGGGCCCAATTCTATTAATGGAGTCTCAAATTATAATGTTGAGAAATTGATGAGAAAGCTTTCTATGTAATTGTTTTTTAGTGATTTTAAACTTAAAACCATAATTAATAACGCTACTTTGTCTTTTTTTTTTATTAAAAAAACTGTTATTGAAATCTTAGCGCTCACATAGAAAGAAGGTAGTGCCAGTGAGACATTTCAAAGGCACAGTCATTTCTACCGCACATAAAAATTAATTAAACGGATAATATCAGAGTACTAAATGTTTCGGGATGCGTAAAATATTCACGATTTTCAAGCAGTGCTGCCACTTATTTTTCTGCTGCTCTCCTATGCTTTCAATACAGTGACTGTACTATTTCTCGGTGCTACGTCGTTACAAAAAAGTGCAATTATGGTCATTAAAAAAAAGTGCAATAATTAAAAATACAGTACTTCGCGTAGAAAGATTAATTATTTAAAACGGACAACCATTTTTAATTGTTGGCTAAATCATTTAGAACACTTTTATTTAATTATCAGCTTTGTACGCGAAGTACTGTATTTAATTATTGCACTTTTTTTTGTTTTGACCATTATTGCATCTTTTTTGTAACGACTCGTCACGCTATTTCTCTAGTTAAAGAAATCAGAATCCTACATAGTACAGAATCCTTTGCGTGTCTCGTGTACAAAGAAGAGAAACGAAAAATAAGGACATTCAATGAATGTCCTTATTTTTCGCTTCTCTGTTTTTGTATCAGCTTTGATCAGACAATACGGCACAATATACATATACACAAATAGTGATCAGACGATGGTTACAAGACAAATGATCGGGAAACAATATCAATCACATACGCACTGAGTCTTGTCCTTCTGTCATCGGTATTGGTCCGTATAAAAGTGTCATTTAGGCACACCGAAGTTTATAAATTTTGGCTAAACCCATATATGGAAATAATTACAAAACTCCTGTTTGTTTTGATGATGAAAAATAAACAAATACTGGTTTTAGAAAAATATGTATCAAATACATTTAATAGTCATTTTTTTCGTTTAATCCAAACGAGCGGCCAGGCACCGCTACGCGGTGCCCAACCGCTCTTTAATATTTATAAATTTCATTGAAATATTTCTGGGTTTTAGCTTGGTCGATACTTTTTCAATTTTAATTGGTCCAATTCTTAATTGCTTGTGTTTTTTGAATTGAAAAAGAGGAATTTGCGATACAATTACTGTTCGAACTTTCTATTTTCTGTGTTTAAAATCCACACTCTGCCTTATCCCTGTTTCCTTCTCTCCCTTTATATATTTGGGTTATCAGAAAAAAAAAGTTTTACAGGTTCCAACTTTTTGCACTATAATTTCTTTACTTAGCATAATATTTCTTTTAATTTATTTTTTCATTTTTTGTTAGAAAAGTCAATTAAAAAACAATTGTGGTTGTGAGCGGGACCCGAACCTGCAACCATTTTCGGGTCCTACCGCTAGAAAAAAATAAACTAACAAAGAGGGAGAAGAGGAAAATCGGCTAGGAATCCCCAGCTAAGGATAGGTAGCTGAGGATTGAATTATCCGTACCCGTCTTCACAGTTGAGAATACGGATTTTAAGCTGTAGCTTTTTCAATCTGCAGATACCCTAGCTACAGCTAGAGAGATGCGGATATTAATCCCTAGCATTGTGAATATGAGCATCTATCTTTTTAACCTTTCTCATTTACCTTCTTTCTCTCTTGCTGGTATTCACAATGCTAGGGATATTTATCCGCAGCTACGGATATGCGGATAGGGTAGCTGCAGATAAAAAAATCTGTAGATAAAATCCGTATTCACAATGATAAGGATATTTATCCGCAGCTAGCGATTTTTTTATCTGTAGGATGTAAAAACAATGAAAAATTGACGGTTTATATAAATTTTAAAACAATTTTTTAATAAAAAATTAAATAAAAAGCAATTATTTTTTTGCAAATATCCTCATCTCGATGAGGCTAGAGATTTTAATCCGCAGCTAGGTAGTCGCTACCCTATCCCTAGCATTGTGCATACGAAGCCTAGCTGCAGCTGATGCTAGGGATTTTTTTGTGAAGAAATTGTCATTGTGCATGCGGATTTTAATCCTTAGCATTGTGAATACGGATTTATCTGCAGCTAGCGATAAAGCTGCGGATAGTTAGCATTGTGAATACCAGCATCTTTGACTCTCTTAACCACTGTGTTTCTCTCTTTCTTCCTTCCTTTATTTTTCCCCATCTCTCTCTATCCCTGTCTTATTCACTTGTTATCTCTTTCTGTCTTATCTCCCTCTTTCACTCTCGCCCTTCTCTCTCTCTCACTTTTTTCTTTATCTCGCTATTTTATTTATCTCCTCTTTCTTTTCTTTAGTTCTTGTTCTACCTTTTTCCTGTCTCATTCCGCCCCCTCACTGTCTGTTTCTTCCTCTCTCTCTCTCTCTCTTTCTTTCTAAGTCACTATTTCTTTCATTTTCTCTATTTCTCTTTCCCCATGTCTCTTGCTCTCTCTCTTTCTCGCACTCCCTTTCTCTATATTCTCTTTCTCGATGCTTTCCCCCCCCCCCCCTTTCACCGTCTTTTCCTCTATCTTTCACTCTCCCTGTCCCCACTTTTCACCTTTCAGTTTCGTTCTCTCACTCTATTTTTGTCTCTCTTACAAATTTGCACTCTCATCTCTCTCTCTCTCACTGTACCTTTCTCCACTCTACCTTTTCTCTTTCTCAATCTATCCTTCTCTTTCCTTTTTTTCCTCTCTCTACCTCGTTCTCTCTCTCTCTATATATATTTGTCTTTCCCTCTCCCTTTTCTCTCTTTTCCCTTATCTCGGTATCTTATTTTCTCTCTGTTATTTTCTCTCTTTCGCTCTACCTCTCTCTCGGTCTCTGTCCTTTTTCTCTCTCTCACTCAACTAAAAACAATAATAAAAGCATATTTTGTTTGGTATTGATGAGGTGGTTTGAAAATTATTTTACAGAATTTTTTTTTTTTTTTGTTGATGCACCATTAACAGGAATGATTTTGGGGAAAGAACTTTAATTATGGTGAAGATTCAAAAGAATTAAATTGAAGAAAATAATGGGAAAACCACAACAGCTTTCGTAATAAATTTTCTAAAGATATATATAAATATGTAAAGACAAAACAGTCAATTACAAACAACAAAAATAAAGCAACTTTCTAAAACCGAAATTAATTTAATATTTTACATTAAAAAAATGATAGTCATTTCCTTTTTGGAGTAGTTTCAAAACAAATAATCTGAATTTTCTTTCGTATTTGTTTTTTTAATGAATTAGCAATCAACGAACAAAATATAATGTATGAATTTGAATTTAATAAAAAATTAACAAAAAAAAAGAATTAAACTGAAAAATCAGTCGGATAAATTAATTAATATAAAAAAAATTAAATAAAAAAGGGCATGACTGAGAAACAAAGTTTGTTTTTGTTTGTATTAACAAACAATCTATTTTCCGTTTCATTAACCTTTCATATTTCTTTTGCCTTACTCTTTTTTTTCACTGCTTCTTTTTACGATCTTTATAAATAAACAACGCACTATCTAATGTTTTCTCTTTCTTTTTTTCCATAGGAACAAAACACCAAAAAAAGCGCTAATTTAAAAAAGCAAAAAGGGCGGGGCTATTACTCGCTTAATATATAGTAAGGGATATCTAAATTTATATAGTAATGATTTCAAATTTGGCCAGGTGAATTAATTATATACGATTAAAATGGTCGTATTGACTGTTGAAGACTGCCACTTATTGTTTTTTTGTTTTTGTGGTACATTACGAATCGGGAATCTTAGTACGAATCGGGGTACCAGGACCGGACGCAGTCAACTGGGCGCTCACGATTGGGCGCCCACGATTGGGCGCTCGCGATTGGGCGCCACACGATTGGGCGCCAGTACAATTGGGCGCCCACGATTGGGCGCCAAGCCAAAAATAGGAAAACTCAACATACTGAAATTTTAAAACTTAATTCATGTAGACACAAAAAGGTAAAATAACAACAACAAAAATAGAATCACGGGTTCATTTGATAATTGCGGGAAATCCCTTTTAAATACTCAATGATGGTTTGATGTGGATTATGATGGTAAATGTGATCGGTATTGTTCAAATCAAATGGGTTGTAGTTCTGCACTTTCTCCAATATTCGAGCATCGGCGACACGGTAATTTTTCCTTTTCAGTGGCGGTTCGATGCCTCGAATAAACTGTGCAAAATCTGCATCCGTGGCCTGGTGAAAAGTTTGAAGTTAATGCCAAAAATTCATAGTTATAAACCAAAGACTACCTTTTGAACACGTCGAAGCACGTCAATAAAAGACCAAATGGTTGGATGTTTACAATTGAAATGCATTTGAAGTCTGCGGTGGGCGGCTTCAGCATAGTTGTTTGTCCTATCGTCATTGTTGAGCGGTCTCTCATAGACATTCCACGCCTGAACGTCAAAACGTGGTTGTGTACGTGATCCATCCACTCGCGGGCGACCGGTGTAGTTGTTCATCAACCTTATTTTTTTTCTACTAATTCAAACAAAAAACCAATCAAGCATTGGTTGCATTTCGGGAATATTTTGAAATTCCAAGTCCAAAGCATTGACAGCCGCAGTAAGATCACACACCGGCACGAAGGAAATAGTAGTCAACATTTTTGCTGACTCACGAAATATTTCATCTTCATTAAATCGCTTAAAAGGGAATGAATTATCTTATTTAAAAAACAGAAAACTTGGAGAAGGTGCAGTTCCCCCAATTTCTTCTTCATATTACGGACAAAATGAAAAAGACAAAATCTAATGGAGCAGAAGCCTCCAAAGACATTTTGGATGGCATTGTGTACGGCAGATTCAAAATCAATTGAAAAAGTAGTTGGATTGAAGAGAGGCCATGCGTTGCGCAACATGTTGAACATGCGCACGTATGTGGCTTGCGTTTTGCAACTCAGAAGTGCGTGACACACTGGAAAAACCCAACGTCCACGCCTAAATTATAAAACTTAATTAAAACTAAATAATGGCAAAACCTGGCCAGGATAACATATATTTGGTAGAACAGCGGTGGGCTAAGACTAAAAGTTCCATCGCCATAACAGTACTCCATCAATCCAGACCAATTACGGGTGGATTCACATGAAAAAAGCAAAATCCTAAAAAAAGCGATAACGAAGCAATTGCTAATGAAAACTACCTTTGCTGATTTTCATTTCCTGTTTCGTGATAAACTCCCGAATCCGCCATCAAAAATTGTTCTTCAACACCATCAGATTTTTGATAAATCTGATAATTTGGTGGGATCACAAGCTGTTCAAGAGTTGTTGGCACCGGCGGTGGTGCATTCACTCCATGGCGTGCACGTTGAATCATCTTAAAGATTTCTTTAACTATTTTAAAAATATACACAAAAATCACACCAAATTAGTAGCATTTTTTGATGGCACTTCTGCCAGCGCAGGCGAACTGATGTTTTGAAGTGCGTGTGAACGGATCACTGATGGAGCCTCCATTGTGTTGGCTGCCCTTCGCTTGATTTGCGTCAGGACTTTCAGCGCAACGATACGACTGGGACTCTGCTCACAGCTGTGCTGTGTCGCCAATCGGATGAACTCGTCCTGCAACGAGGTCCAAATCCGTCCTTTGCACTTGTCAACGCCACCATTTTTGAATTGACAGCGCCAAAACTTCGTCATACCGTCAACACTTGTCTTGTCAAAAGTATAAAGAAATCCTTCGTGTTGCAATTTCGGTTTGCCCCTTTCCGTATCAATTTCTTCTCGTGGCATATTTACGTGTGCAATATAAATGTGTGTATATTTTTTTCTGAATAAGAATTTAATTTAGGTGTGTTAACATTTCTAAAGTTCATTATAATTTATAAATAATAAATAGGGATGGGAAAATTTGTTTCTCGGAACCGGATTTTCATTTTTAAAAGTTTTCCTATTTTTGGCTTGGCGCCCAATCGTGGGCGCCCAATTGTACTGGCGCCCAATCGTGTGGCGCCCAATCGCGAGCGCCCAATCGTGGGCGCCCAATCGTGAGCGCCCAATTGACGTAGACCGACCAGGACGGGTCCACTACTATTCAGTGTTGCCGATTCAGTGTCGCCGATTCAGTGTGGGTTCAATTCAGTGTTGGTTCAATTCAGTGTCAAGGAATTTTTATAATTTTAAATTTGAAAAAATTACTAAGAAAAAACTGTTTTTTTCTCATGCCCTTAAGCGGTGCACTACAACTCGGCGCTCTCGACTCAGCGCTCCCAATTCGGCGCCAAGAGAATTTTTTTTTGAAAACCTACCCCCCTACTTTTTAAAAAAAAGAAGTGAAATAAAAAAAAATAAAGAGGTTTTCAACAAAGAAATTATATTGGCGCCGAATCATGAGCGCTGCGTCGAGAGGCCGAGTTGGTGGAAAATCTTTCTCAAAAAATCGACATAAATGAGCAGGATAAAGTTAATTTAAATTTTACGAATTACTTTCATTTATTTTGGTGATAGAAGACGAAATGTAAATGAACATGAAAATTCTTCATAAAATTTGATGATTTTGAAGAAAATTAAAAGACCTGGTTTAGATCCTGCCCCGATTTTTTGCAAAAGCACCGACCCGTACTACCATGCATACCAATAAGCGAGCAACAGAGGAAAATTTTTGAGAAATTTTTTCTTTTTTACAAAAATCGGTATAATATTTCGAACAATTTTCTGACACTGAATTGAACCCACACTGAATCGGCGACACTGAATTGAACCCACACTGAATCGGCGACACTGAATCGGCAACACTGAATCGGCGACACTGAATCGAGCGGGCCCCACCAGGACGAATAGGGTTTTACCGAAAAAAGGAGGCTGTGAAAAAATTCAAAGTTGATTTTTTTCGGCGCGCTGATTTAAATATCAGTTCGATAAAATATCGAACAGGCCAAAATCAGATAAAATCATTCTTCTAAACAAAATCCTTCTTAAAATATTCAACTTTAAATTTAATAGAGATTTTATTTTGCCGAGTATTTTTGGCAAATATGGATTCAATTTATATATCAATCGACTCCTCGGTCTGTCAAGTAAGAATCCGTAAGAAAAAGTTTGCGGAAGCCACTCCCTGAAGAGTTACAGACCCAGTACTGAAATGGGAAAATGGCTCGGGACTCACCGTCCAATTAAACGACTTAAGCATTCTAAATCGATTTATTACATGTACTTAACCAATTTTCAGTGAAAACTTCCACTGATTTTCTTAAAAATTTCGCTCTGATGTTGCAAAAATCAGAAGGCCGCGGAGCGATTTTTACAAGTTGGATGGTTGAATCCCAAGCCGTTTTCCCATTTCAGTACCGGGTCTACAACTCTTCAGGGAGTGGTTTCCGCAAACCTTTTTTTACGGATTCTTACTTTACAGACCGTATATAAATTGTTCGATTTTGCGTCTAAGCCCTCAAAGCGGGACAACCGGTTCGGCGCGCTCGGTTCGGCGCGATCCATAACATTGAATTTTTGACAATATTAACAAAATAAACAAAACAAAGTGATCAAGGATTCATGACACACTTTTGCGAAATGCCTTGAATAAATCCGACGATGTTTTCGGGATCAAAAATGAAGCGCCAAATGGTGGGGTACCGACAGCTAAAAATTGTTTGGAGTCGACGATGTGCTGCTTCTGTGTAGTTGTTCGTGCGTTCTTCTTCGTTGATAGTTCTTTCATGTACAATCCAAAATTCCACTGGAAATCTGGGCTGTGTTCGGGTTCCATTGTGCGCCGAACCGAGCGCGCCGAAAAACTGCGCCGAAAAAGTCCGCGCCGAAAAAACTCTGCGCCGAAAAACTCGCGCCGAACCGGGACCGACCGCCCTCAAAGCCATATTTGCCGTATTTTTTTTTGTTAATTCGTTATTGAAATAAGACGCTTAATCTATTGCAATTTACCTTTATTTTTATGCCATATTTAGGTTAGTACATTTGAATGGCTCTGAAAGTGGCGGGAAATGTCTTCCTCGCGGCGTGTGTTGCACAAGTTTTCAGCAAAAGGTTTGGGGCATTCATTCGATGCCACGGCAAGTTGAAATGGAAAATTTACAAATTTGCCTTTTTTGAATTTAAGGTGATTCCATGTCACCGACCTTCCAAAATGGTGATTTTCTGTGGGCTCGAGTTTGGAACCCAAATGACGGATTGCGACCGGGCGACGTCGTCTGCTTAGTGGACCCGATAGATGCGAAACAGTCAGTGTATAAGGAAATCTAATACTTATGTAGGTGTCTGAAAAAACCCGTATCGGAGACCGGAAAAAACTTGTTTGAATTTTTTTTTTTCATGGACCAACGCCTTATTATTAACAAAGTTCTGGCCTTGAACCTTCTGTGAAGATTTCGCTAATTTTTTTATTCTTACAAAACTAAATTTTCGCTTCTTCCACACAGGTACGTGCTGAAACGAGTGACTGCTGTCTACGACGACGTTCGTCCCTCCTCCCCGTTGACCGGGCGTATCGAAGTGGGCGGTGACAACGCGACAAATTCGGTGGACTCGCGCTACTATGGACCCGTGCCGTCCGGGCTTGTCTGCTACCGCGTGTCCGCACGAATTTTCCCATGGAATCATCGGCGACCTGTCGCAGAAATATTGTCCCAATGAAAGCATGCCTTAATTTTTTTTTAAATTTATTTGTCTCCGTTTTATTTTACTTTTGTCTTTTTTTCATATTTCCTTGTAAGTACAATAAATCTTGATTCTATTTGCCGACATATTCTGCTAATTACAAATAGCATTTTTTTTCATTTACATATTTCGCTTTTCTTGAATTTTCTTTAATCATTTTTTCACTTTTTGCTATGACATTCCCCCAGTTTACAAAACTTCACAAGTACATAATCACAACTGGCGTAGCAGTGACATTGCCAAGTGTTTTGAAAGCTAATGTTGGCCGATTTACCATATGCAATAAAGGTCCGGGAATGCTTTTAATATTCAGTAATTTTTTGTGAATTACAAGTCTAATTGGCTGTCAGATTTAGATTTTTTAAGAGTAAAATCATGGAATTAAGGGTACCGAAAACTTAATATTTTTTTAGACAATTTGGACGCCGATTTGAAAAAGTGGGACATTTTATGGTTCTGGCGATGGAATGCGCATAATAGTGATATGTTGAGAACGGGAGAATTGGTGTACAGCCAGCGTCCAAGAGCGGAAAAGAATTCAAACAACAAATTCGCGTTTGTTTATAATTCATATTCAATGGCATGGAATTTTCCAATTTTAAATTGCCTATTATGTTTCTAACCCTTAATTTCGAGAAATGACGTACCTTGAAAATATCCCTAACTAATTCAATTCCTTATTTAATTATTTCATAATATCTTTTTGGGATTATTCAACAAGTAATTCTTCCATAATTTTTTATTCCAGTGGAAGATTTTTCGGCTTCTATATTGGCGTGGTTAACTCAGTGCGTACAAATGTGTGCATTTGTTGCAACAATGAAATGGCCTGCAAAATTTTGTTGAATTGGGCACAGGATGACGAAGCGGAAGGTGGGACGAATGAAGTCAAAATGAATTAAGTGCTAGTTGTTTTTTTTCAACCTAACCCTCGTTTACTTAACTATAGGATTTTCTTCAGAAAATAGGTGATGATTCAAACAAAAATATGGTTAAGTTCAAAGAAGTAACAGGTACTCAAACGAGTCACTCAGGAAACAGGCCTGTAACCAGGAAAATTTTTCAGGGAGGGAAGAATCTGAATACTTTTTTGTTTGCCTTTACCCCCAACCATTAATTTTGTGAAAATGGTGAGTTTTCCCATTAAAAAAAATTAATTCCCATTTGGTTACGAACCTGGTAGGGTTGATTAGTGGTGATGATCAAAAACCCGAACAGACTCAGGGTCGTAATTTTCTTTTTGCAACAAAAGAACACAATCAATGTCTTTGGACAAAAAAAGCTAAACTACCTATTTCGAAAATATTTTTTTCAATGTTTCATTTTATCGTTCATAAAAAAAAATTGGTGAATTGTTCGGTTTTCTGTCAGAGTCCGGGTCTGAGTTTTATCTTTGAACTCTTCAACACTTCCTTCATGCTGGAGGAGTATACAATAATAAATTTAAAAAATTCATAGAAGAGAAGAGCACATGGGTGAATGCTGGCATGGTAAAGTATCGTTCACCTTACCGAGTTTGGCCTTTTCGTCGGATTGGCCATGTTGGTACCACTACAAAAGATGTACAAGTAGACCACGATGATCAACAGAAGATACAAAATGGTACAGACGAAAACACGAATTGGGTTCAACAATAAGTGGTCGCGCATAGAATGATTTGTTTTCCGTTGTATTTACTTTTTTTGTTTGATTTTTGAAGAAAATAAAATAAATCTTCACATTACTACTTTCAGATTTGTTATTAAAAGTATGAAGTAGTTGTCGACGCGCTTTTTCTAATTTAGCTTTCAAAATTTGCATTGTTTTTTTTATTTTATTATCATTGGCACGCCGTTTAACGATAAATGGCGTGCTCTCGCTTTTTCGCGCCGAATCCTAAATTTTAGTCTCTCTCCTCTTCATTGACCACAGATTATGGTCAGATTCAGTAGTTATTAGATCAAAAACAAAATAAAAAAAAAGCTTTGTTCAGCAGTGTCCTCTACTATTCATAAAAGGGTTTTTTTCATTTATTGTCCTATTTTTATTTGAAAGAACATGGCCAAATTTATGAATTTGGGAAATTTTCTTGACTAATTGGCCCATTTTCTTTTTCAGCACATCAATTATTTAAAAGGCATGTAGATATAATTCGTAATTTAAGTTTGCACAGCTTTTCATTTTTCTCTAAGAAGGAATGCATTTATGTTTTATACCTTTTTCTTAAGTAATTGACTTTTTTAAAGTTTTATCGCCTTTTGCCAACCAAGTATTTATTGGGCGTGTTATTTAAATTGCTTACCTATTTTTGGTTTTGTTAATATCCGTCTCGCCGTCGTCCAATTGTTTATTTTTCTATTGTTGTAATATTGTCATGGACACTGCTCAACAGATTGGGCGCTATATGCGCTCTGATCAACAAAATGTTGACCTCTTCCACAAGCTCAAGTTAGATGATCCGTACATTGGCAAGGGTTAGTCAATTTAAATATATGAAAGAGCGGTACCGGCACTTTAGGAAAATACTTTACTTTTTCAAAAATGGGAGCCGGTACCTGAAACCCCGGCAATAACCGCCGGTACCAGTAACGGTACCGCTCTACTCGAATTTAAAAGTTTATAATTGTTAATTCTAATTTAAAATTGAATGGGTTTATTTCTAAAATTTTATTTCAGTGTTCGGGTCTGATAAGAAATGTTAAGCTTTTTTGGCTTTCTCACTGACAATTTTTTATGGAAAAACACTTAAAATTTTTTTTGTTTTTATCAAATATGCTCTTCATTCGTTTTCAATACATTTGTTTGTTTTCCTCAGGAAAAACGGCCTTCTCTGGTCTTTCCGATGCGGACTATGCGCGCCACGAGCCGTTTGGCGTACCGTTGTTCTACCAAAGTTGGCACCACTCATTTCCACAGGAACTGCTCGACCAATTCAAACGTAGTCATTTTAGAGTTTGTTTGTCTTTGGCGTTACCCTTTAGTTTTTTTTTAATCCGTTTTTGCATTACCATTACAGCACCATCTTTTTTTAACACACAGTTTTTGTGGATAATTTTCTGCCCATTATGTGTCCTCCTATGACTTCGCATTTTCAGATATGCAAAGCAATTTTGCCACCGGTTTGTTACCATCTATAATGCGTGCCTGGATGTCCATCGACTCGGACTTGTACCTCTGGAATTTTGAGACAAAGTTTGTTGTTGCGTTACAATTACTCGCAAAAAAATTGTACAAAAATGAAATTTAAAAATTAAAAGCGCTATCTTTTTTTCAGTCGTGATCTTGCCTATTATGATGCCATCAACAACACAATTTTGCATGTTGACATTGCTTCGCCCAAGCCAGACTTCACATACGTATGGCAATTTTTTTAATACTTAAAATTAGAGGGAATTAATGGGTCGGCGTAGTTTACGGTCCGGTATTTTTTGGTAAAAAACCGGTTTTCTTGTTCGCCTCGGGTTCAGTGCCGGCCTGATAGGGTCGCTTTGTTAAGAAAAAAACCGATTATTTGGACATCTATTCATAAAAAAAGTCGGAAGATGATTCGATCCTTTCCTAACAAATCCCTCCATTTTAAACATTCCTATTTTCAGCCCTCTCTGCACTCAATTTTGGTGGTTGCCACAACGGTGGACATTCTGCTGTTGGCACTCAGTTTCCAGGACAGCGGTGGGCACGCGTTGGCACCGGAAGCGACAATGGCCGAGCTGCGATCCGCCACCCTGTTGATGGTGGGCGGTGCACCGCTTTACCGGGTAAGAGAGCTTCCGCAAAAAGAAAATGTGAAATTCTGTCATGGATTTTCTAGAATAATTTTAATAGATAAAAATTTATTTAGAACGAAACCGGAAAACTTTTTTCAACATTTTACCTATTATCATTTTAGATCATTATTGGTATTAAAAACTGGACTATTCAGGTTGCGTAATAATCTACCAAAAAGCAGCCCAATTTCTGATGTTTTTTTTTTTCAAATTTTGCCTATTAATTTCCGTTTTTTGGACATGTTGAGTATAAATCTTAAATAATTAAAAAAAATAAGCACAATTTGTTATTTGGCCTTTTGAATTTTAAGTTACCACTTGACGGATTGATTGTCAGCGATCTCTGCACAACAACGAATGGACGAATTTTTTTCGGTGCCGATGACTCCCTTTTTGAGTTGGAATATTACGTGAGAAAATTGTAGCAATTGAGGGTCTAGGATTGTGACCGTCGTAGCTGAAATTTCCCTTTTTTTTAATAAGTACTCAAAATTTTGGGCGAGAATCTAAGGCACATCACCGAATTCTTTGGCCATAGTTTCAATTTATAAGGGGTTTTTTGTATAATTTTTCATCGCAGGGCAAAGGCTGGTTCGGCACGGGTGGCAGCTGCCGTAAGACCAACCATTCCAAGCGATTGCTGAACTATCTGGTGCCGGTGCTGCAGATTTTCTACGCCAAGGACACCGTTTTCCAATTGGCTATCGACGACAGTCGCCACTTGCTCTACGTGTTGATGAAGAGTGGTTGTATTCAGGTGGGAGTCAGACAATATTTATATAATACATTTATATTTTCTAAAATAGAACGCTTGTTTTCATTATTTCATAATCCCATTTTTAGTAAGATTTTTTTTTGTTCATTTGAGTTTCATGCAAATTAGAAATTTATTTTGGGCATCCCCATAAAATCGGACTGATAATGCATGAGTTGTGAATGCACGCACACGGTAAAATGGTGGCAATTTCTCGAAAAAAATATTTATAAAAAAATTTGCATAAAATAATAAAATAGAAATTTTTTTTTCTTTCTTCAAGTTGTTTGATTTGGGCGTGGACGGGCGCAGCATTCAGAAGTTTGGTGCGCTGTACCGTGAACACATAGAGCACATGGCGCGCGAGTCGTGCAACGTGCAGCCTGAACTGTTCCACGAGCTGGTCGCACTGACGCCGGTGCCGCTTGGCCAATCTGTCAATGTGAACCTGGTTAGTGCGCTTGATTCACCATTTTCAATTCTCGAAAAAATAAATTCAGCTTCGATTTGTATTAAAATATTGTTTCAGGGAAAATGAAATCTTTGGAGATCTCCCCTCTCTCTCTAAAATTAATAAACTCTTAAAAACAGTTGTTTCGTGATAATTTATCTTAAATAATTCATTTTTTGGAAAATTCTAAAAATTGATAAATTAAAAAATCAGATGAAATGGAGGGAATGGAAGAGGACGGGCCGGAACTGTTCCAACTTTGACAAAGTTATATGGCATACAAAATCATTTCACTCAATTTTCTCTAGCATTTGACATTTTTGTTTTTACTCGCTTCTTGCAGATCGTCACCACATCCAAGGGCGTCCGGGTGTTCATCTCCTGTTTGGCGTCGCCTTTGCTCGGCGTTGAACCGTCGTCACTCGTCAACCAACAACAGCTGTTGCGCGCCTCCGCCTTGCGCGTGCTGCACATTCGTTTTCCGCCCGAAACGCCGGCCACTTTGCCGCATTTGCTCAACATTTATGCCATTCATCGGACACATGGTGTGCCAATGTTTTACCATTAAAATGACTGGACTATAAAAAGGATTAATAGGGTAATATTCTCTTTTAAACTTTCATAAGAATTTTTTAGAATAAAATTTTATTCATTTCGGACGGGGGAGAGGGTTTATGCTCAATTTTTAGGCTTTCGATCATGGTAGTTTAACTGAAACTGTTTGTTTGGAATGTGATAAACGAGCCAGCTTGAGTCAGCTACGCATCCCTAGCTATATTTCGTTTTCAAATTTTGAAATTTCCGCACAGATTGCATGCTGATGGCCGCACCAGGGCCCGCTGAACAGGACACGTGCCAACTGTTGGCCCATTCGTCCGCCTGTTTTGCGGTTGGCCATCGCTTCGTCGAACACTGTGTCCAACTTCGAATACGGGGCAATGTGTGGAAAATTGTTCATTCTCGTCCGGTGAGTGATATAATTTAAAAGGTCCACAAAAAAAACAAAAACAAAAAAACAATTTTATAGCAAAGGAGAACACCGAAAGAGCACCGAGCCACCGCCAGCAGCAGCAGAGAAGAGGCAACGTCAGGACCGCCAAATGATGACTATCCGTTGGCCATTGAACAGCTTCAACATCCCTTGGAGAAGTTCCATGTGATCACTTCCAAGGTATATGGTGGTGGCGCAAGGCGAGGGAAAGTTCAATTCAAAAATTGATTTGGAGGAAGGGAACAGCTCGGAAACAAATTTTTTGAATCTCATTTTATCTTAAAAACAAAATTTATGGCATTCAGTCTGTTTATTTGCCCCATGTTGTGAACTTTTTTTCCCACTAAAACTAGGAAATTGAAAGAGCCTGAACTCTAAAAAAAAAAGAAGATATTTTTCCCCTAAATCTAAAAATAACAAATTATTCATTAAAGGGTATTTACGTGTTCGAGCACTGTTCCCCGCTGGAGCTGTTCCGCCGATGTTTGGCCCAGCACGGCATCGACTCCAAGCAGTTCCAGGCCTTGGCCACCACCATGTCACCGGTTGAGCTGTGCGTCATGGCATTGTGCGTGCTGTGCAGTGACCAAGCATCCGATCAGGCAATCAAAGTCAGTCAGTCCCACAAATTGGTGTCTAGTTTGCTCGGCATTTGGTCGAGAAATTGGGATTTGTTTGTTTTTTTAGGTTCATTAAATGCCAGTTTTCCTTTTCTTAATAATAATTATTAAAATTCCTAAAAATGGAAATAATTTTTACATTAAGTGTTATATTTACAATAGGATTTGGCACTGCGCGTGTTCTTCCACTTTGGTGGCGAGCCACAGTTGTATTACGGAACGCATGATCATCAACAGCATCTTCATCACCATCCATCAGTGATGATGCCGGATGGTGTTGCTGGCCCGGCACGAATGTCAATGGGCGGCGGTAGTGGCGACGGTTACATGAACGGCACACTGTCCAACCCCAGCACGTTCATGCCGAGAAGTGAGTGCCATTCTCCGTCTGTAAAACTATGGGGGCCTTTGAAAAAACAAACATAACATCGGCTGATTGATAAGGAAGTCACACCTGACTGGTTCCCAAAAAACCTTTAGACTGATTGTGTTTAAACAATTTTTTTACATTTATCCTGCTGTAAAAGGACACCAAATTACGCTAAATCTTTGATTGATCTCTGAAATAGATTTACAAAAGCGCCAGAATTTAAACATTTGAGTGCCAAGATTGCTTCTTATTTTTTCTTAGTCGCACAAGTTATTCCCCATTAGAATCGAAACAGGGAAAATTGAAATGGGACATATCACTGGCAATTCGCCTGATTCAATTCCGGGCAATATATTGTTCAAATAGCACCTCTTCGAACGTCAACACCACAACAAAATGGTACGTTGATTGGTGGTGGAGCAGCAGCAGGAGGAGGAGCAGTGCACATGAACGGACACACGCCTTTGCATTACCAACAGCAGCAGCAACAACAACAGCAATATTTGACACCGGGCGGCGCATTTGACGGAGACCAATCCATCGTGGCCGGTGCACAGGTAAAGAGAAAGGAGACATGGACGCCAAAATGTCGCCAGAAAAAGAAAGTAGCCAAAAAAAAACGTGTCGCGACATTTGCGGACAACGACATTTGCGGACAACGACATTTGCGGACCGACATTTGCGGATTTTTAAACCCGACATTTGCGGACAATGACTTTTACGGATGGAAACCTATTTTTTGTTTTCAGATATATTAAACAACAAAACTTAACAAATGTTTTTATTTAATTACCCTAATATCGGTTAACAAATCATGAATTGTTTAACAAACATTTAATTAAACGGCGACGCTTCTAACAAAAGTTACAGCTCAAGAAACATGGTAATGAAATGGCCTTGTTTTAATTAGGATTTGTTTTTGGGGGCGCGGAGCGCCCGCCTTAACGAGCATGCGAAGACGGAGCAAGTAGTGGGGCGCCCGAGCGAGCGGAGGGTTGCGAGCGCCTGGTTAATGTCGGGCCGAAGGCCCGACATCAGGCGCGAGCAACCCGGAGCGAGTGAGCGGCGCCCCACCTACTGGCCGCCGTAGTCGAGTGTGCGGTGTTATGGCAAAAAATTTAATCGTCAATTCATTTACATTTGCCATTTCAGTACCAAAGTTTTTTTGGGTTATAATTTTTGTTAGAGACGTAGCCGGGTGGGTAATTCATTGGGATGATTAAATTCGAAAAAGTTATCCGCAAATGTCGGTCCGCAAAAGTCGGTTATCCGCAAATGTCGGTCCGCAAATGTCGTTGTCCGCAAATGTCGGGTAACCAAAAAAAAAACCCTTGGGTTTTTTAAAGTTTGGGAAGTTTTCAAAGAAATATTGGATTTTTTTTTTAATATTCCTGAAGGCGACATTTTGTCCTGTTCCGAATGGAGGGATAGTAAATGGATGGAACAAACGAGCCAGAAAACCTTTGCTGATTCTACTCGAGATTATCTCGAGCACGACTTCCCATGACATTTTCCGAGACTCAAAAAAGAAAAAAAATGCTTTTCCCCTTTCTCTCTTACTCCAGTTTGAATCTCCATTATAAATTAATGTTCTTTTTTTAAAAATTTCTCTGCATTTTCACTTTGAAACATTGCAGTTGATGCCATCACCACGCCATGAGGCAATGCACACACTTTTTGCTCGAATTGTAAAGGATGTATGGCGGCGGAATTTGTGCACGGCCCAGTCGAGCAACAATGTAAGCACCACGCAGAGCCGTGATAACTTTTTTAGAATCTGACTAAATTTAACAAATGTGGTGTCGTCTGAAAGCTCTACCTGTTTAGAACAGTGTTCGATAACATAAAAAGTTATCGCGATAAAAACCCTAAAAAGTAGTCACTGTTAATATTTTTGGGTTCAGGTCTATTCAGCACTTGGACCATCCGAAGTGAGTCGGGCCGGCAACCAATTGGGCGCATTGCGACGTGCCATGGACGAATATCAGTTGACGGCAGGAAGTGGTGGTGGCACTGGGACATCGCCACAACACCATGCACCATTCTTCCATCTTGCTCCGGCGCAACTGAAGCGACAAAGCGGTGGCGTGGGAGAGTCCAATTGTGAGTGGTTATGAACGGTGCCAGTATTCATCAGTCAGTAAAACAACCCTTGAGGGCATTGCCAATTACCCTTTGGCACCGTCGGTTTTATTTTCAAAATTTGCATAACGAAAAACTGTGTGCTAATAGGTCTGAAAATTAAAATAATTTTTCGCAAAAATACTTGCCAAATTTTTAAAATTTTGCCACATATGAAGCAGCTTTATTCAAACAGTACTTTTAACCCCTAATGCAATCCATTTAATATTTTAACCTAGTCTTAATTTTTTTGAGTTATCTTACAATAAATTAGAAAAGAAAGTTAAATTTTCTATGCATAAATAAGCATTTTATGTCGTAATTGCTTTTCAGTGGTGGAACAGGAACGACAATCGTTGACCAAGCTGCGCTCGTTGGTCGGCACGGCGTGCGAAGTGTTGGCACTGTGGGGTGTGCTGTTGGAGCATGAACTGCAGGTGATTTTCATCATGTTGCCACCCGATGTGCAGAAGCGGTTGCTATGCTGGAATTTGGAAGAGCTGATCCGTGGTTCACAAGAGGTAAGGATAAGGAAGGAATGGATGCCTGTTTTTTGTCAAAAAATAGATTTAAAAAAAAATTTGAATGGGGAAATGACACGAACCATCCCTGGTAAGCCCGTTTTTTTGGGGGGGGGGGAGGGTGGCCATTGGGGCAATAGCCCCCTCCTCCGGGAATTAAAATTAACCTTAAATTATTGTAATTTATGAACGATGCCATATATTCAACACTTTTCTGTACAATTCAAGGACTTTATTTATTTTTGATCATTGTTTTCTCAACAACAGGTGTGTTCCGATCTGATCACCGCCTTGATCCGCTTTTACATCGGCGACGATGCGTCCACGTCGGCGGTCAGCGATCGGTTGCGTCTGTTGTGCCCGAGTTTGTTTACCGTTGACGACGCGACTGTTGTGCGTGCCATGGAGACCATTTGTCGAGCAAAAGTGAGCACTGTCAGCGGAGAACAACGGGCAGAAATTGTACGAACGGCGGTTGTGCAACTGCGACAGTCCATCCAACGGTTGAACCTGGTGCAGACATGTGACCTTCTTGTGCAAGGCAAGTTTCGGCGCTAATTGAAAAGCGGAGTCACCATTTTTGAAAACCACGGGGGGCACTTTTATTTTTTTTACACATTTTTTTTTTACTTTTTAACTTTTAAAAGTTGTCTTCAAAAGTTTTTTGAGGTTGCTGATCACGAAAAACTGCATATGGGGGCCTAAAATTATGTCACGGAGAAGGAATTAAACCCACGGTATTTTTTGCGGCGTGATTTTGTCCAGGCGTGATTTTTTCTGTTTCCCTTGGAAGTCCATTCCACCAAGGGAGGAGCTACTTTCCTAATTGTTTAGTATCGGATTTTACAATTTAATTTGTTACTTGTTCCTTTTCTCTTTCCAGTGCTCTTTTTCGAAGGCATTGTCGATTTGGCATTGACTCGGGCACAGCGTGATGACCCCAACGAATTGGCATTGGTGGCATACAAAGTAACGGCACGAAAAAAACGACAAAGGGGACTCTAAAATGATGATTTCCAGAAACACATCAGTGGCACTGCTGAATTGGTTGGTGTTGGGCCAAGCGGTAGTAGCGCCAATGTTGTTGGTCTTGGCACTGCCTCCATGACGGCACCAACTGCAAGCAGTTCAACAGCGGTGGCGGATGCGTGGCGCAAGCGTCAGGAGGCGTACAATTGTATTCTGGAGACGTTGCGCTTGCTGCACACGCTGGCCATCTCGCGTGGTGGTGGCGGCAGTGGCAGCACCAGCAATCGTGCTGCCGAACTTGCTCAACTACAACTGGGCCAATGCGTGTTCCCGTCGGCGGACGCCTGCCGAAGTCAGATGTCGCCGGCACAAGCGGAGTCGGAGCGGGATAAGGTGCTGTTGATAAGTGTGGATATTCATGAATAAGGTTATGATCGTTTTTTCTCGAGCAAATCTTAGACAAGATTTGAGCTTCCGCGTTGTCTCTCCCAGATTTGTTTGTTGTTTTAAATATTTTTTTTTCTAAAACAAATCTTTAGTCTTTGAAGGAATTCGAGAAAAAAAAATCAAAATTCTGGCAAACTAATATTTTTTGATGGGCGAAGATGAAGTGCGCTGTGCATTTTGTACGTCATTCAAGTAATAACTTTTTGTTCAAATTAGGTGCTTCGGATGGTGTTGGATTCGGACGATGAACTTGCATGTGTGGCGGTCTTCCAATGGATGCTCGCCAATGGCATGTCTGAGCAGCTTATTGAGGTGTGTAGGCTTGCATATATAGTATAGCAAATTGCTTTTCCAAATATTTCGAGTCCAAATAAGAAATTTCCCGTTTAGCAAAAGCCAAGGCATTTGGAGACCTTCCTGTTCCACGAGATTGAGGCGGGCAAGGGCGCGGTGTACACGGACATGTTGTGGAAGTACCACGAACGAAGCGGCAACTATTTGGACGCGGCACGCGTGTTGGCCGAGATGGCCTCAAAGCGGACCAAGTGAGGAAACAAGGAAAATTTGGCAGGGAAACGCAGATGAGAGGCGGGAAGTGGTCCCCAAATGCGGAGCAGGACGAAACATCGCCGCCATAACTTAGCCGAAAAAAAACTAAAAGATTTTAATGTTAGAAGTTTTTGCGGCGACGTTTTGGGGTGCACTACCCCTAACTTAACTTTTATACAAATTTATTTTGTCTATTAGTCGGTTGAACATCGACAAACGAATTCATCATCTTTCCCATGCGCTGATGTGTGTCCAATCGGCACCCGAAACACGGGCTAACACCGAGTTGCGCCAGTCTGTCCAGGATAAACTTGACGTTGCACAGATACAACTGAGAACCAAGTGAGAGGGCCTGGGGTTTTGCTTTTTTTTTTAATGAACCTTAGTTAGTCTTATTTTAAAAATTAATGGAGTTTTAGAAAAAAAAATTGTTTTCTTTCAAGGGAAACCTAAATGTGCTTTTTATGTTTCAATAAAAATTAGCTATCGCACTCCTTTCATAATTTCATTTTTTATTTTGCCTTCGTCAGGGCACTGCTCGAATCGGACGCCGGCACTGATGTGGAGATGACACCGCGGGGTCGTGAAGTATTGGACATGTTGGGCTTCCAACTGTGCTCGCTGACTGATCTGTACCGAGTGGCAAACGCATACGGGCTGGAGGAGGTGAAGCTGCGTGTACTGCACTGTGCCGGACGTTACGATGCCGAAGTAGTGGAGGGCGTGTGGCGTGACTTCTTGCAGAAAGGTGATGCGTTTTTTACTGTATTTATACACAGGGGATTTGATATTGAAGGGGCCACCTCGTTTCCACCATGCCTCGTTTCTACCATCAGGCTAAAATGCCTCCTTTCCACCTTTTTGAGTTAAAATTTATAAAAATTTTAAAAACACACAATTGCTAAACTTAGGCCTAAGCTGAGTGTCATAGGCCTCAGCCTAGCCTTTTTGGAGGGTCATGTTGTTTCCGTCGTGCGTTGATGGTGGAAACGAGGTGTAGCCGATGTTGGATGTATCCTGAAACAAAGAAATTTAACAAAATTTATTGGGTTTTTAATCAAAATAATAAGGCATCATTAAAGCGAATATTATCACTCAAATTTCAAGATAATTGAATTTTTTTAACATTTTACCTCAAAATTTGAAGTTTATGGATTCAAAAAAGGAAAAACAAATATATTGGCTAATAATTTATGTGTTTTTGCATTGTTCTCGTGCATTTTTGCATAGTTCTCGGAATTCATTTTTGGGTTGTCGTCAAAAAGGGTAGTAGTTTCCCTTTTGTTAAATAAAATTTTCTTTTATGTGCAGAACTTCAACACTTTGTGCTGAACCGTAACGCAATGGACTGTACCCAGAAGGCTATTTCTTCACAACTGCTTCGGCTCAGCAAACAATTCAAATCATCACCACAATTTGTGCCATTAGGTCATTAAATAAAACCAAGTAAATTGGATTTTTTTTTTTCGAATTCAGACTTCATTCTGCGCGAGTTGTTGATGTTCTGTCTGAAGAATGCGGCCCCATCGCAATGGCTGTTGGATTTGTGTCGTGAGGCGGAGATTAAACCGGTCAAATTGGTGGGAGTTGCGTCTGAACAGTACAGGTGTGGTTGGGCACAGTTTCTTGAAAATTTTCGGAAGGTTTAAGAAAAAAACTACTCAAGAATTTCCTCTAATCGATCTACATAAATAGAAGCTGAATTAAACAAAAGAAACATGACCAAGTTAATCCAATTAAAGTAATTAAGTATTTTAATGCAAATTTTTTTTTTTGTTTTTGTTTTTTTACTATAAATAAAGAGCTTCCAAAATAAGGACAGCTTAATTAGAAGAGCAATCGAAAAGTCATTTCCATAATGCGCTCAAATGAATATTGAAACAGAGATAAGCAAAAGAAGACAACTTGGAAATTTTCCTGTTGTGAGTACTAAAGTGCGCACTGAATCGGGCCGCATTCTCTCCATCTCTCTCACTTTTCTTCATTTCTTTCCTTGTCGCTCTCTCTTTCTCTCCCTTTTATTCTTCATCTCCCTTCTTTTTCTCTCCTTTTTATTTCTGTTTTCATCCCTCTTCGCTTATAAAGTCTTATTTATTCTTTCTTTTGTTCCTTCCCTCTTTTCCATTCTTTGGCATTTATTTTCTAATGTATTTTAGGGTTGACCAGTTTTGGCGTGTAAATGCGAGCGCTCACAAGTTCATGCTGGAGTTGGCACTGACTGTGAGCGAACGATTTTGCCGGGACGATCAGTCATCACAGCAGCAACGAACATCGGAAAGGTGAATAAAACGCCCGATTTAAAAAAAATTAAATTAGAAAGAAATCGCTTAAATTCGCAGGAAAATGCTGAAACACTCACTGCTCGAGTTCCTTGCCGCACTGCAGCTGAACATGCAACAACAGCAAAGGGCACACACAATGACCGGCACTGGTGGCACCGCACAACAGCAACGAATGGAACTGTTGCAGGCGCAACTGGAGCGAATGTAATGATGACGGATGATGGACAATAAATGAATGAATAATGATGGGCATGAAAAAATATTGATGATATATGAATGACATGACATGACCGACAACCAATCACAAATAAACAAACAAACTGGTAATCTTTTGGCAAAATTGGCACAAAAAAATGGAGTTCAACCATCACTACTGTAAGACTGAAATTTTGACACAAAACCGTATACCCTTTCGAAATTAAAAAATGAACTCCATCTCTTTTTGCACCTTTTTTTGCCCTCTTATTTTTCATTTCGTTTACCAATTTCATTCCGATGATTAATTACAATATTTACAACAAAATATTGATCTTCTCTTGTTGTTGTTGTTTTCTGTTTCCATTTTTTTATTATTATAAGCTATTTATACATGTTCACCACTCGCACACAGTTTTTAATCTCATCACATCCACATAATCCGGCGGATCATCAACATTCATTCATCTTCATCAAACACACAATACCTACATACTCTGCTCTCCGTTTTATGTTGTTGTTTTTATTTTATTTTCTGTTTTGCCCACGCTCTTGCGTTTATTTCGTTTTCTTATCTTTGTTATACAAAAAGTTAAACATGGTAATTGGTAAGACAACAAAAATTGCTTATTTTCTGGGAAAAAAATTTTATTTAAAAATTTGGATTGGTGGTTGGTTAATTTGCATTGTTTTCCTTCTTAGATAGAGAAGGGAGATAGTGAATGGACGGCTATGGTCCGAAACGTGAACAAAAATTTCCGAGTCGAAGGGCTGCTTACGTTTTTAACAATAGGAAAAGCCTTGGCCAAAGCAATAATCAAAAAGTTCGATAACTATTATGTCTCTTATTCATTCGACCTTCTATGATTAGTGCAAGCACAATATTCAAAATTAAAAGTTTGAAAAATTGCTCTTTTTTGACGTTTTGTTTACTTTCTCACAAAATAACGGAAATATATTTTTTTGAGAGAAAATATTTTGGTTCTATAAGCTATAACATCTGCTGGCGTCCAATTGAGCGAATCGAAACAATTATTCTTTTGTTATCTTCTAACTACATATTAAATAAATTTGCTATCATTTGAGAGCATTAAGATTATATTCAAAATATAAATAATAGAACAGGCTTACTCGGTTAAAGGTTTATACAAAGGTTTCCACAAATTCAACTTTTCGTATTCTGAAACTAACTTTTAGGAAATGCTCTACCGTTAATACTATAATAGCTTATTAGGAGGGGAGCTTCTACAAACAGAATCTTCAAATGTTATTTTATTTATCTCGTTGCTTGGTTCAAAAAGTGCAGTAATACCAGTATTTAACAAATTAAATAAATAAAGTCATCTGTACAAATATTTCACAAAATATTGCTGATATTATAGTTTCGCGCAAATTCTGTTTAGTGTCGGGCCTTTAACTCAGTGGTAGAGTGCTCGCTTTGCATGCGAGAAGGCGTGGGTTCAATCCCCACAAGGTCCAACTAATTTTTTTTCGTTTGGTTAGTGCACCCATATTTTTTTATATAAAATTAAAAGTTAATTTTCCAGTGCTATGATCAGAATCTGATAACAATTAACCTTTACCGATGTATAGAACTAAAACTCGAACAAAAAAAGAAAATTGTCGAATTAGGGATTTACCAATAATTTTTCGGATTCCGTTGTCAAGAAGCTGAAGACCTCAAGGAATAATGGTTCTGTTCGATTTTGGCTAAATTACCGAAAAATAAAAATATGTTACCAAAACATGATTTTTTTTATTGCAAAACAAAAGTAAAATAAAAAAAGGAGAAAGATTTGAGTTTCTCCATCAATCAACTTCGTCGGCGCCAACCAAAAAATTCGGAATGCCTTCTTTGATGTTGAAAATTCGGTGGCTCTCCGGACACTCCAACTCGCCCTCCACAATTTCGTAGCTGACCAGCAGAGAGTGGACCTGAAAACAGAGGTACAGTGATGAGAAATTTATTGCAAAATGGGACTTGTTACCCCTTTTAAACCACTAATAACCAAAAATAGTCTTATCGTACAAAAGTATCTCTTTGAAAATCAAAGTTCAGGTCAGATAATAACAAAAAGTATCAAGAACTTTTAATTAGAAAAAGTGAGAAAAGGGCCTTATTACAGTTTAAGGCGTGCAGAATTTTGATGGTCGTGTGAAAATATAGACCAACATATGGAGTTTCGTTGCTAAAACCAAACAAATCTGTCGACCGGGGCACTAGGGCATTATAATATAGTAATATTCCCAAATGGGCGTCCATAACTGGTCAATAGAGGAAAGCGTTAAACGATTTTCAGAAAATAAAAATTCAACCCTCCGCCCCCCAAAAAAAATTAGAAACCTTTCTGAGAAAGTTTTCATCATTTTCCCATTCAGTTTCCAATTCTTTTGGCAACTCTTTTGCCGCATTTTCGTCAACAGATTTTGCCGCCTGAAGGAGCGCTTGGTAGTCAAGTCGGGGCATCATTTTTTTGACAAAATCACCATTGAATTCCGTCTCAATCCGCTAAAAAAGTAGAAAATAGAGATACTTTAGCAAATAATTTATGATAAAAGAAAAACGGATTAAAAGATTTGTTTCTAGTCAAAAAAAAATCGAAAATTTTATATTTTGACAAAGGAGGTTCTGGGCTCTTAATTAATTTTGAAGTTGAACTATGTACTAATCAAATGGGCTTTTCCCTGTTTACCTCAATTTTGGTTGCACGCAGCAAAAGTGGGTAACCAGTGTTAACACCCTTCAAAAAATGAGACGAAAAGAAATTGTGAAGCAACAATTTCATGGTGCAAATTTACGTGTAAAATTCTCTTCAAAAGCCAGAGTATAAAGTTACAAAAAAAAAATTTCTACTTTAAATAAATAAGGCTACTAAAATTTTGAAATTTCTAACAAAACGCCAAATTATGAAAATTATTATGCCAATGCCTAACTTTTCTTGTTGACAGCGATTGTCATCTTCTGGGATTAGACCTTATTTGTTAGACTGGAAACAAAGTCTCATTCTCATTTTTTGCCTTGATCACTGATTTTTGATTCGTATTTGTTAGTTAAAGTCAAATTAATCATTTGTTTCCCTGCTAATTTCCACTCCGATTTTTGGTTTGCCAAACCGATCTTGGACGATTTTTCAAAATTTTAACCCTCTCAATTGATTTCTTTGTTGTCCTATACCATTTGCCATTAAATTTAGCCGTTAGATTTTTTAAAAGAAATATTTGATTCCCGCCCTTTTCACATTGCCACTCTTATTGTTTATCGACCACCTAAAATGGGGACAACAAATGATGAAAATGATATGCAACTGTTGTTGGAACAGTTCGTCGACGAGGGGGCTGTCCAATTGGGCGAGTTCACATTGAAGAGTGGCCAATTATCGCCAATTTATGTGGACCTGCGTGTGCTTGTCTCTGTGCCCAAAATTATGGCATGGAATTTACATTTTTAAAATCTAAAATTTTATTCTGTCATAGAAAGAGGCCGCTCGCTGTCTGCAATCGGCCATTGAACGGGCCCAACTTGAGTTTGACTTCGTCGTTGGCGTACCGTTTGGGGCTATTATGTTGGCCACCGTAAGTTTGGGAGGCCTTTTTTCATATCCATTTTAGCTTCGTTTTTTTAATTACCAAGATTTTCAGTTGATCTCAGCATCGATGGACAAGCCAATGTTGCTGAAGCGCAAAGAGACCAAGGCGTACGGCAAACGACAGCTCATCGAAGGCCGTTTCAAGGCGGGCCAAAGGTGATTTTGCAAAAAAAAAGGGGGGGGGGGCTAAATGGCTATCAAAGATAATGTTATTTTGAATTTTTTCCGAAATATAGTTTACGTATAATGCTGTATTTTATATATAAAGGAAGACATACTAAAGTTTGCCCATATTATCCAGGAAAGTTTTTTACCAAAATTTATTTATAACTTTTGTTTCTTTGAGTTTTCTGGTATTCATCCTGATGGCTCTTGAACCCGTACAAAAAATGGAAAACTAAAGGGTGGGGGGGGCAAAGGCTGGGCTTTCGACTTTTTGCTCGGGCTTCTAAATCATTCAGATGCATGTCGGGTTTGCGACCCCGAAAATAAATTAATTTTAACCATGTTTTGGGACATTATTGTTACTTTTTTTGATCGGGGAGAGGGGACCACAAATGTTGCACTTGACCAAGTATATATAATGAAATTCCTCAATTTTCAGCGCTTTGATCATCGAGGATGTGGTCACCTCGGGCGCCAGTGTGGAGGAGACGGCGACCGAGTTGCGCGCGGTTGGCCTCCGCTGTACGCACGTGTTCTGCGTGTTGGACCGGGAGCAGGGCGGACAGCAGCACTTGCAGCGGGAGGGCATTGTTATGCACAAGTAGGCGAAGGGGGGGGGAGTGGAGCAACCAACGGCCGGAGCAGAAACCAAACGTCGTCAGAAAACAAAATTGTTATAAACGAACTCGAGAAAAATTTTTTTTTTGAAAAATATTAAAAAATGAAAATTTACCAAAGGGAGGGAGGCGAGGCCGCAAACTCAACTATTACGTTTATTTTCTGGATTTTTTTTTTTTTGATGTTTTTTAACGCCTTGACAATTTCTAAAAAAAATAGCAAAACCCCACCAAAATAATAAATTAAAATCAAAAAATGTTTATTTTTCAAAAAAAAAAACATTTTTACAGACATGGGTACGCTTGGTCCTTTTGATTTTCATCAAAAATTCTCAGATTGATTCGCATGGGTTCGTTGTTGAACTTTTTGGAGCAGCGGGGCACCATTGACGGGGACAAAAAAGCGCAAATAGTTGACCAACTCCAAAACCCAACAACCATTGACAGCAGCAACGATTTTCAAGGGCAAAATAACGAAGAGAACAACGATGGTAGATTTTGTCGGTTTATAAATTTCGTTTTATTTTATTTTAAATTAATTTCTGAAATAAGAAGTTTAGTCCAAAACTTTTTGGAATATCAGTGCTGTGAAGGATGAGTTCTTTCGTCGGGCCTTTAACTCAGTGGTAGAGTGCTCGCTTTGCATGCGAGAAGGCGTGGGTTCAATCCCCACAAGGTCCAACTAATTTTTTTTAAATTTTTTTTTTGACCAACAATGTCTAAATCTTTTTTTTCTTCAAAAAATTCCTCTTTTTTTAGCGCCAATACAAAACGTCCTTTGAAAAATTGCTAACCATGATTTTTTTTTTAAATTGAAAAAGTTTTCACTTAAAATTATAAAAAAATTATATTTAAAAAAACATACCCGAATGTCTTTAGGTTCTCACTCGTCATCATCCTCCGCCCTCCCGAAAACTTCCGTCGGTTGGTCTGAACAATTTTCAGTGGGAACATTGAACCGACGGCTGGCCCAAATAATGGTGACCAAACGGACCAACGTTTGTGTTGCGGTTGATTGCACAAAAAATGACCAAATATTGGAGGTTATTAATAAAAAAAAATCTTTGAAAATTTCATTGTAAATTTTTTAATTCTTTAAGAATGCGTGACTTTTCGGGTTTAGGATAAAAGCTGTTTTGAAAATAAAATTTATAAGTTTATTTATTGCCTTCGCTTTTTTCAGATTGTTTCCGCCGTCAAAGAGCACGTCTGTGCAGTGAAATTGCACTATGACATTGTTGTTGATTTTGACGCTGAATTTGTGGCCAAATTGCACCAATTGGCGGTTGATCATCAGTTTTTGATTGTGGAAGACCGGTAGGTTTGTTTTAGCGAAAAATTCCTAAAAAAGAATAAAAAAATTTTTGTTTTTTTGAAAACTCCTTGGCTTTTGTATTTATTAAAAAAAAAATTTTAGGAAATTTGCTGACACCGGCAAAACGATGGAGATGCAGTTGACTGGTGGTCCATTGCCGGTTGCCAATTGGGCTGACCTCGTCACGGCACACGCACTGCCCGGCATGGAGTCAATTTCGGCACTCAAAACGGTACAAAAGAAAAAATTATATAAATTTCAAGAAAGACTTGATTTTTTTGCAAGAGCAAGAAACCTCGAAAATTCTAACTTGGAAATTTTTTGCCTTGAAAATCTTCAAGGGTTTTTTTGAGAAGAACTTTTTATATTCGATTTTTTTTTATTTTTTTAATTCAATCATATGCGCGTCCACCTCCTGTCGCTTGACAGATTGTCGCCTGTCCGTCCCGTCGTTTGTCCGGCCTTTTGTTGATCGCCCAACTCAGTACGGATGGGGCACTGACCGACCGCGCTTATGCAGCCAACTGTGCGCAGATTGGGCACGACTGTGGAGACCAATTGGTGGCCGGCTTTATCTGCCAACAACGGTGTGAATGCATGGTGGCAAATGACGAGACGGAGCAGCAACAAAAAGGACAACAACAACGATTTATGCACTGGACACCGGGTGAGTCGAAGTGCAAGGATTTGAGAAAAAAAACCGGGGGCAAGGGAGTCATAGGTTAGGATCTCATATTATTTTTTGGGGGGCGGGGAGGCTAGAGGCCTAGGGAGGAACGGGTTTGTTGACGAAATTACGCCGGGACAAAAATTCGTCATCAAAAAAAAAATAGTCAAATTTCTTCTAACTTATAACATTTCTAAAAAACCAAGGTTCAAACACACAGAATTTTTATTGAACTATTTTATTCTTAAAATTTCGGCGGCAAAGTTTTGGGCTGATGGGGTGGATTTTTTTTGAATCGGCAAAGCACTTATACGGAAATATCTTATTAATTTTTTATCTTTATAGGCTGGCCCTTACAATAACATCAAAATTATTTTTAGTAAAAGGCTTCAGTACCAAATTAAAAAATAATATTAAAATAACTTCATTTTTGGAGCAGTTTTTTTGAGTCCTTGAAAAATGATGTCATTTATGCATTTTCTTTCACCTATTCTGGCAAATCATCGTTCACTTTTCCATTCATAATTGATTGGAATTTTCCCTTCAAGGCGTCAATCTTGGCGCGTCCTGCGATGGGCTTGGCCAGTGCTGGCGTACGCCTGCCGAAGCGATTGTGCGTGACGCGTGTGACATTGTGGTGGTGGGCCGTGGCATCACTGGTGCAGCCGACGTTGGCGCGGAGGCGTGCCGCTACGCGCATGCCGCGTGGGATGCGTTGCGTGCAGCGCGTGCGTGGACTGATTGATGACGTAAACATTCAATCGATAATAAGCCAATATCAAACGATCAATTTTTTGTTATGTCATTATTGATTATTTATTTTTAAGACTTGTTGTATGACATTATTATTTTATTATATGTCGTTGTCATTGTTCGCGCGGTCTTCCTTAATTTACCTATAAAATTGTTGTTGTTTTTTTGACAACCAAACTGTTCATTGCGGCAGCATTTGTTTACTTTTTGTTTATTGCTTTACCCATTTTTTGACGCGTCTTTATTTGTCTTTCAAGCTGTCATCTGTGAGAGCCATTATCTTCATTTTCTGGGTGCTTTGTTTTGCTGATCAGGGCCTTTGCTGCTGCTCTACTTTGTTTCGGTGGGTGGTCTTGGTCAGACATTCAATAAACATCAGTTGGCTCGTCGCGTTTTGAACAATATTCGGGGGCCCAAATCCTCTGAACATAAAAAAACGCCGCCGCCCGAAACCGCCGAGACATTTTTTTAAAAAAAAGAAATTCCAGAAATTTTTCTACACAAGAAATTGCAAGGAAAAACAAATTAAAAGATTGCTAGAAAACCTTCACGATCTCATAATTAGGAATTTTTCGAGATTTTTTTTTTTAATTTGCGAAAATTAGATTTTCTTGGCATTAATTTTTGTTTACGCTTCAAATGCTTTTCATTTTGTTCCAAATGTTTTTTTCCGGCAACTTACTCCTTATGTAAATGCAAATTGAGCGTGTGTGCCAACTCAAACAATGCACAAATGCTCTTCTTTCCCTCCCACCTCTTTCATTCCTTTTGTTGCCCGAAGGGACGGACGACAACGAATATTAAAATATTTTTTGTTTTGTTCCAATGAATGCTGAGGGGGAGGGAGGGGCGATAGACGCCGGGCACACGGCTCGGCCGGGACGGGCAGAAAGTAAATACATCTCAAACGGGGCGGAGTGGGAACCAAAAATGGGACTAACAAATAGAGCGAGAGGGGCAAATGAGAGGCATGGATTTGCTGGGCCCTGCCAAGGAGAGAGTCCACTTTTTGGCTTGCATTAATTGATTGCGCTTCGTCCCCTGGGGCAAGGGCACTTTCATCGGACTTTTCCTAATTGGTTTATGACATTGCTCCAAAGGCGGTTGGTTATTGCTCGGATTTTATACCAAAAATTTTAAAACATTTTCTAAATAAATTTTTTTCTCCAAAACATTTTTTACTCAAATAAATAAATAAATACAAATTGATTTGTAGAGTCACAAAAGTGCCACCGCCAAAATTACACCACCGTCTGTGTCCGACGAACCCCACCCGATGGACCCTGACGATTCGTTCGACTATCTGTTCAAGGTGGTTTTGCTGGAAAAAATTAAAAAAAAACATTTTTTTATAGGTGGTGCTTATCGGTGATATGGGCGTCGGCAAAACATGGTAAAAAAGGATTCATTCCAACTACAATACAACAAAATTTTTCTGAAAAAAAGACATTGGCCCACAATTAAGCCAAGGGGTTGCAAAAAAAGAGGAAAACTAATTAAGATAAATTTAAGGGCTCAAAATTTTTGTAAATTCATTGAGTCATTGTTGGTTTTTTTCGTAAAATTTTCAGTGTCGTCCAACGCTTCAAGAACGGCACTTACATTGACAAACAGGGCACCACAATTGGGGTCGATTTCACCATGAAAACGCTGGTGGTGGAGGGCAAACGCATCAAGTTGCAAATATGGTCAGTCTCTGTCAGTACACCGAAAGGGAAAGGGCACTAAGAAATGTCGGCAAAAATATGTTTTTAATTCAAATTCAGCTGTTTATTGTTGTTTGTTTTTTTAATCGAGGGTTAACGGGAATTGGTATTGTTTTCTTGACACTTAAAAAAGCATCAAAAAATTAGATAATATCCAAGAGCCCCCTTCCCTCTGTTATTACTTATTTTTCACCGACTTTTTTCTGGACGGAATAGTTTGTCAAATAATTGGTTTTCAACATTTAAATTAAGGGACACCGGAGGCCAGGAACGGTTCCGCACCATCACTCAGTCTTACTACCGATCCGCCAATGGCATCATTCTGTGCTATGTAAGCCTCTGAGGGGGGCGTGGGGAGGGGGTTGGGCCGGTAGGTTAATTTTGAAAGGATTTGGGTGGGAGTTAGCTTGGAAATTTCCGGAAAATGGTTTATTTTAATTTATTTATCGGAATACAAATATTTTTTTAAATCAAAGGACCTCACATGTCCCGAGTCGTTTATGTCACTGCAGCGGTGGATTGATGACGTGTCCAAATTTGCTGTGCCAAATGTTGCCAAGGTCCTTGTCGGTTAGTTTTAAACAACGGTACAATTTTTTCCCCTCACTTTCCGCGTATTTTTACGAATTGTTGGGATTTTTTATTTTTTTGGCAGAACTTTTATGCCAAAAAAAAATTCCCTAATTTTCCCAAATATTTCATTGAATTTGGCAAAAAGGCAATGATTTAGCATTTTTACCATTGCGTTTCCACCATTTCATTTGCAGGAACCAAGGCTGACCTTGTTGAGCATGACGATGATGACGGGCGGGACAACAACAGCAGCACAACCAATGACAACTGTGGTGATGGTGGTACTTCTTCAGCAAGCGCATGTTCTGGTGGTGGTGGTGGTGTTGCTGTTACTGCTCGCCAAGTGGACGAGCTTGAAGCGGAGCAGCTGTGCCGTGCGCATGCCATGCTGGCCCATCTGGAGGTGTCCTCCAAGACGAACATGAACATTGACACAAGTAAATTTAAAAATAAGGGGCAAACAACCGACCGCAGTGGCGCCCACTACCTTGTTGAAATTTGTTTTTGAATTTTTGGGTTTTTAAGTCCTTAATTGACTTAAAAATACTTTTTTCCGTTTGTAATCACCACTTTCATTCTGATCATTTTTCAAATTAGCGAACGGGCAAATTAGTCATCTGCCCTAATCCATAATGGACGGTCGCTCGTTTTTTCATCTAAGCCAATTTATTTTATTTTCTCTAATTAGGCTTAATTAATCCCTCCTCCCCGTCTCTGTTAACAGTTTTCCACGAATTGGCCCACCACTTGAAGCGGCAATACGACGAGTTGGGCCATTTGGACGCGTCCACTGGCGGTGCCAAGTCGGCAGATGGCGCGGCATTTCGCCTCGGCTATCCGAACACCACGAATTTGTCCGCCCGGTGGCGCCGCTGTTGCAACTATTACGCATAATGATGATGAATGATGGACACACGCTAATTGAGGATAATAATAATGGTGCCACAACAAAAAAGTTTTTTCGAATGTCATTTTAATTGCAAAAGCATTTTGAAATTTTTCTATGCCATTGCCTGCCTTTTTTTCTTAACATTTTTATTGTTCTGAAATTTTGTAGATTTTTTACTCAACATAAGTGTTTGTTTTCTCCTCCTCCCCCCAAAAAAACCGATTGACTTTTTTATATTGAAAAATTTGCATCCCGATTTGAATTTTATGATGATTTATACTTAATTATCTTATAACGCATAAATAATCTCAAAGTATACAAATGTTCAATTTTTCCAATGCCAAATTTTGTCCATTTTCAAAATGTTTATTATTTCATTTCAATTTTTTTTTACATTATTTACCAACTTATTTATTATTTGCCAAATTAAGCCTTAAAAAAATGCTCCCACCGGGCGAATGGCGCATGACCGATCTGTTGCTGGACCCGGCCATTCGCACTTGGGTGTTTGTGCCCATTGTGGTCAGTTTTCCAATTGGTCAGCTTTTGTTTGTTTGGGGCTTAAATTGTCTCGGATCAGTGCACTTTTATGATTCCCAGACAAATTTTTTGATCACTTACTATTTCTTTGCCCAAAAAAAGTATATTTCTAAAGTCGCAAAGATCTCTTGTCAATCCTCTTTCTTCCAACACTTTTTTTCGATAACTTTATTTAACCAATTTTCCTTCCAATTCAGTTGATCACTTTTTTGGTCGGCATTGTGCGCCACTACGTGTTCCTGTTGTTGGTCAACAAAAAATCTGCTGACCTGCAGTCGGTTCGGGACAGGTGGGCAACAACAAAAATTCAGTGCCCAAAATTATTATATTATTAATGATTAGAGACCGGACAAAACAATTAATTGATCAAAAAAATCAATTAATTGGAGCAATAAATTCATCAATTAATTGATCAATTAACTGATTGATGAAAATTGTCAATAATCAAAAAATGGAAATTTCAATAAAAGGATCAATTAATTGATTGACCCGAGCTCTAATCAATATGAGTGCAATTCAATACAAAACAATTAATTGATCAATAAAAATCAATTAATTGGACCAATACAATAGTCAATTTATTGATCAATTAATTGATTGATGAAAATTGTCAATAATCAAAAAAGGGGAATTTCAATAAAATGAGCAATTAATTGGTTGATCCAGGTTTCCGATCTCTATTAATGATATAGTTATTTATTTTAAAGTCATGCCATATCCATTTAAATATAATTTTTTCTTAAAAATTCTATGTTTTCTTAAAGGAAAATAATAATTTGTTTATTTTTTTAAGCCATTGGCTGCTCAAGGCGCGTCTGTTGCGTGAGAATGGCCGCTTTTTGCCCGCCGATTCGTTTGCCCAACGGCGCTGGCTGCTGTGCGACGAACAACATGGACAGTTGGTCAAACGGCAGGACAAACAGAACACACAGCCGAACCCGGTAGGGCACGGAACCGTATTAGCTTCCGTTTTTAGATTAATTTTTCTAAATGAGTTTCAATTCTTTCAACACAGATGCTCGACCCGTCCGCGATGACGGAGATGGTCAAGGGCAACATGCTGAACATGGTGCCCATGTTGGTCATCGGCGGTTGGATTAATTGGACCTTTTCCGGCTTTGTGACCACACGGGTCAGTCAGTTCAAATTTAATCAATTTTTTTGAATTATCAAATTGCTTAAACGGTGATTTTTAAAATGTAGAGATGTCATGACACAAAATTGTTACAATTATTTTTGTTAGCTGTTAAATAAAACTGCTTTTTGCAAGAAATATACCTAATTTTACCTAAAAAAATCTTTCATTTTGAGGTAGGGGGGGGGGGAAAGAGGGGAGTAATTTAACACTAATTCTCGACCGCAATTTTTCTTTAGCAATTTGATAGCATATATTTGACAATTTTTGGCTGTCCTATACCCCACCCAATATATGAGTATAAAGTGTTGCACTTTTTCAGGTCCCTTTTCCATTGACACTTCGCTTCAAGCCAATGCTTCAACGTGGTGTCGATTTGCAGTCTTTGGATGCTTCGTGGGTTTCGTCGGCTTCATGGTGAGTGCCTTTTTTAGTGAAAAACCATCTCCAAGGGCAGCAGCAACAGAGGGGTCAACGGAGATTAAACGGGGTTTCGAGTGGAACGTGTCGATATTGTAAAAATTCGTTTCTTAGGAGCAGCCAAATTTAATAGCGTTTAATAGTTCATGATCAACTATTTTTGTTGCCTATCGTCAGGTTAAGGTTCTGACCAATGTTAAGGTTTTTTGTGTCATGACTTATTTTAAAAAAGTTGGCGAATATTTTGTTAGCGATTTGTTAAAGTTATGGCATATTTTATTTCCAAAAAAGACAGTACGAATCGTTGGGTAGTATGAAACCGGGTCTCCGTTTCCATTTTTTTCGAATTCTTCAAAAAAAAAAACAATTTCTTTTCTTTTGTAAATCTCAGGTATTTCCTTAACGTGTTCGGCCTCCGCTCGGTGTACGCGTTGGTGTTGGGCGGTGAGAATGCCGCCGAAATGATGGACGAACAGGCAATGCTCGGCATGGCACAGCCGCAAATGGTCGCGCCGGGCCAAGACCCGAAGGGGGCATTCAAAGTCAGTCGATACGACAAATGAATTTGGGAACCCCTTTTTAAGATTTATTTTCTGATTATTTTCTTAGGCCGAATGGGAGGCGCTGCAACTGTACACGCACACGTTTAACCCAAGATGAATGAATGAGAATGACACAGAAAAGAAAACAAAATGGCGGAAGCAAAGCTTTTTTTTACATGTATTTTGATTTGTGATAAACTTATGAGAGATGCGAGCGAACTATTTGGTTGGAAGTTTTATTCTTTAGGAAAGTGAGGAGGGAATACTCAGTATAGCAAAATTATGGATTTTTATTTTGTTTTCTAAAAACAAGTCTATATTAAAGCAACCGAAAAACACATATGAGGGACAGGAATATTGACTATTTTGATCACTCCTGGACTCCTTCCGATCGCTTTTGTTTTCGTAACTGATCGGGACCGTTTTCGTTATTTCTTCCAGCCTGATTATCTGTCCTCTCCTTTTTTCATTGATTTGCCTTATTGTTTTAATTTGTTTTCGTATTATTTAGTTACACTTTTTTTATTATAACAGAAATAAAATGGTTGTTTTGAAATTGTAACTCACTTTAAATGTCACAACAGAATAAAGAAACATGTCTGTTATCCGTTACTTTTGTTGAAAAAAAACAAAAAGTTTGGGTGGTAACGATCCGAACGGTGCGGAAGCGTCCGAGGGGAAACAGCGACACCAGGAGGCGTTCAGTGGTAAACTAGCCACCGATACGGACCACTTGCGTCTCCGACTGATTACAACCCCCGTCCTTCAGTGGTCAATCCAGTCCAGGATAATGTCAACTGGAGGGCGCCCACTACGCCAATTGCTGGCGAGCTTCCCAAAGCCGTCCATCACGCTCGCTGCTTAACCTCACCACCATGTTGCGAGCCCGGCCACGCCACCTTGCAAACGGCAACCACTGCCACGGTTCGTGGTCACCTCGGGATTGCTCCTTGTCAGCTCGCCCCCCTCCGCGGGCTGGTCACAGGGGACGTTTTATTGCGTGAACCCGAACACGCCACCTACCGGACGTCAACGACGTCCAGCAGGGCTAACTTAGTGACCACCAACACGAAGCGGAACCGAACCAACGCAAAGACAATTCGCCGAAGCAAACACACAACCAACGGAGCCATAAAGGCAATTGCTTACCATGAAAACTTAAATATATATAAAGGTTGTACTTATTGACTTGGTGAGTAAAAGGTTAAACAGAAACTAAACTTTTGTATTAACATGATCAGAAAATTTGAAAACAATTTCATTTTAAGAACTAATCTAAGCTTCCTGGAAAAGTAGGGTACGGAACTCAAGGGCAACAAGCTGAATATGGTGCCCATGTTGGTCATCGGCGGTTGGATTAATTGGACCTTTTCCGGCTTTGTCATCACACGGGTCAGTCACATCAGTCGGACACACATCGAACTAATTAGTTGATTTCATTGGAAATTCTTCCCATGCAATTTCTCGAATTGTGCGACTCATTCGTTAATTTATTTGCCTACAAAAAAGAGATCAAAAATAAACACGAAATGGAAAAAGAGAAATGAAAATGATGGAATAAACTCGGTTATTTTTGCGTGTTTTCATTTTGAATTCTTCCACTTGGTCCAACCACTGCTGCATATTGGCCATGCCGTGCCGTCCGCTAACGCGTCGGAGCAGCGCAAAGTTTTGCCGCAGTCGTGCAGCGCCAAGCACACCCTCGAAACGGTTGTTGAACCAATCTGAATGGGAAGTGGGGGGAACCCGAAAAATGACGTACTAATTAAATTGTTGGTCGGGAAAACGGTGTAAACCTAGACGGAACAAGAAAATTTGAGAGGGGACAACCCACGGCCGTACACTTCGAATTTGTTTGTGTACAAATGATCGAAAAATGATCAAACTGATCGGTGCAATCAGTAAGTTAGTGGCCAAAGGGACAGAGAAAAAAGGGGTGCACCTTGTTTCCCCCCCACTTCGTTCCCCCCCCCCCCGAAAATTTTTTTAAGAAAAACTTCTAATTCTTAAAAATTTTTCACTAATAGATTACTAGGTAGTTTTTTCAGGCAGAAAATTTCAGGAAAAACTTAAAATTCTCGAAAAATTTAGGATTTTTTTTTTAATTTTTTCAAAATTTTCGAAAATTTTAAGTTTTTCCTGAAATTTTCTGCCTGAAAAAACTACCTAGTAATCTATTAGTGAAAAATTTTTAAGAATTAGAAGTTTTTCTTGAAAAAATTTTCGAGGGGGAAACGAAGTGGGGGGGAAGCGGCGGGGGGGGGGGACCGAGCGGGGGGAAACGGCGGGGGGAAAACGAGCTGCTCCGAGAAAAAAGATCACACTGACAAGCCCAATTTCAAGTAAATGGTGATGAAAAAAAGATGAGTATCGATTAAAAAATTCATTGCCACCTTTTTGCATACGGTACAACGCCCAGTCCTGTAATGTGAACGCGGCGTGCATGCGCGCGGCACGCTCCAGCAACAGTTCCTCCACCATACACAGCGGTAACGCGGCGCCGCACTGGTGGCACGCAAATGGGGACCGTATTGCAGCACTATCTAACCGAAATAGGAAATTTATTGTTATAACAAAATATTTATATAAAATCTACTTATGACTCTATAGAATTAGATTACATAAACTGATTCCGAACATTTCTGATTAAATCAGATAATTTTTGAAAGGTTTTTTAATTAGCAGAATTTATTTTTCGCCCAGAAAAACTTGTTAAAATTTTATAGAAAACAATTTAAGGGGAGGGGAGGGGGGGGGGGGGAAATGAAGTGCACCCCCAAAAAAGGGGGCGGGGAAAGTGGTCCTTTTATCAGCTGATCACCTCCTCCTCGCCCTGTGTTGATGGTGTTGTACACTGCTCCCCTCCGCTTCTCCCACATTTTCGTCGTCTTCAACCAGCGCCGTCGGCTATGCCACGTCCAAATCTGTGCTTCAGCGCACTTTGGACAGAACACATTTTCAAGCAGTACAGCGGCACACGATGTCCCACTCTGCCAACGGACCGTACAATTTCTCTTGGCGTATCGTCCTTTATGAAAAAAAAAACATTTTTAAATGCCAAGCCATACAAAATGTTTGTCACAATGCTTTGCATTGGCACATTGTATGAACAACACCTTTCACCATACTTGTTGGAGGATGAGCAGCAGTTGGTGCCGAATTTGTTCAATGTGTTCATCCAATGCCGGAATGACAGATAAACACCTGTTAATCATGAACAAATTTTTGGGTTAAGTTAAACTCGGAAAAATATTTGTAAACTAAAAAGTCTATTTCTTTTGAATTTTGAAAAGAAAAAATATAAACATGAAAATGTGAATTTCTCGAAATTTTGTCTAGTCGAGGCTTTTCACCTGTTTGTGGAGAATACAATGCGCGTGAATGAGCAATGGATGACAGTGGCGCCCAACTTTTGCATTTCGGCCACCAACAGAAGCGCATCATATGTGATCAGGGTGGAACGCAAGGACGAATCGAATAGAAAGGAACGCGGATCACTGATCTGATCAACAAAAAAAGGGAGGGAAGAATAAATGACAGAAAAATGGGGAGAAAACGAAATGATGCAATGGATGGCATGGGATGACGGGCACATTAACTGATCAAACACGGAGTTAGTCTCATCCTGCATATCCCGCTCCCTTCTACCGTAATTCTAGACAGTTGTCAAACAAAATTCAAGAGAATAAAATTCAAAAGGTAAATGAATTTTCATTTTTCAAAAATTTTTCTGGCAGTTTTCTTTTAAAAAATCAGATGTCTATGTTAGTTTTGCTCCATTCCTATTGATCAGACGAGTGGACAAAAAACAAAAAAATTGTGATTAATGGAAAAAAGGAAGCTCACTGAAAAAAACCTAAACCTTTGTCTGATCAGTGAACAAAATATGGTGGTCCGTTGATCAACAACAAAACAAATAGAACCCTATTTGATTTGAGATTAGTCAATTGTTTTTTTTTCCGTTTGCCTCTGATCAGTAGGGTTGGCGGTTTCTGGAAATTCTTTGAAACCGAACCGAACCCGGTCGTTTCGGTTAAACGAACCGAAAGCGAGCGTTTCGGTTAACCGAAACCGAACCGAAAAATTCCCACTATTTTAAACTTTTTTTTTTTTTGAATTTCGCTTAACTGAACCGACCGAAACCGACCGTTTCGGTTAACCGAACCGAAACCGAATTTTCTCGGTTCGGTTTCAAACCGACAACCCTACTGATCAGCAAAAAAAATGATGGCAAATCAGCGTGGCATCCCTCTCCTCCTCCTCCGTCTGTCTGTCTAATCAACGCCCTCCTCCCCGCCCCCTCCGCCCACCTCGCCACTTCTGCTGCTGTTTTACGGTCTGAACTGTGCATGTTGATCCATCAACTGATCAGCAAACACATTGCCATGATAGTGAATGTCCTTTTGACCAGTCGATGGAACACCTGTGCTGTTGTTAATTGGTAAGCAATTAAAAAAATAATATAACAAATTAAAATAATTCAAAATCGGATTCTCATTTAAAAAGCGCAATGGCATACCCCATCTCCTATTAAATTATTAATATTCTAATCATGGATGACCGACCACCTCCTCCATTCCAATCAAAAATGGTAAATAGAAATAAAAAATTTCTCCTTCTAATTTTCAATTAATCAAAAAAAGGGGGGGGGGGGGGAAATGGCTTTTTAGGTCACAAAAAAGTTTGGGATCTTGAAGTCTATAAGAATTTCAAATTTCACAGAGCCATAAAAAAGCGGATGGCACAAAAACTTGCCGCAAAAAAATTACATAGCTCGCCGCAGAAGCCGAGAAAAAAAATCTTTTAAGAAATTTTTGAATGATAAAAAATTTATCTTACAAAAATTTAATTTTAATTTTTTTGTTTTGTAAAAAACAGGGCAAATGAATTCATTGAACAATTTTCAGAAATTTTTGAGGCGAGGTTTTAGGGTGCACCCACAACAAAAAATTCAGACACAATTTACTGAAATTTACGCCATAAAAATTCCTAAAATTGACATTTTGCTCAAAATTTGCTCATTAAATTATATCCACATTTTGCTGACCTCAAATGTCTCTTTATTGAACTCGGGCACCGCCGACGACGAGGCCCACAACAAATGGTTTTTGGCGTGTAGCGCACGTGCAAATGCCACGTCCAGCGCCAGAGACGGCACATCGGCTGGCAAATTGCCGACAGGGATTTCAGTGTACATCGACATGGTCCAGTACTCCTTGAGAAATGAACGGGGCGGAGGGTAAACATAAAATAAATGATGAATTCTTTTAAAATTAAAAAAATTAATTAGTACCAGAAAAATGAAAGGATAAAAAAAAATAAAAATGGAAAAAAACATTTTGACCCCGACGTGACTTGAACACGCAACCTTCTGATCTGGAGTCAGACGCGCTACCATTGCGCCACGGAGTCAACGAACAACCACTCAACCAAAAGAGCCACAAAGAGATAATTTTTGAGGAAGGGAGAGAGAAAAACCGAGAACACTGGCGGCGGTTGGAAGGGAGAAAGAGAACAAAAAATGGCCAAATGGGTGTAAAAATGAGAGCGAGGGAAAGATAGAAAAGGGCAAATCAAACAGTTTATCACTTTTTCAGTATGAAAGAATCATTACTCCATTTCCATTTAACTTTAAAACAAAAATATTATTCGATGCATTAATAATTAATATAAATATATATATGTATAAGAACATATTACTTAATAATTTATTGCATTTTAATTAGTTTTTTTAATTTTTGCCCACCTTTAAAAATGTGAAACTGTTGAAAAAGTGTTGCATAGAGTGTTGGGCCAACGCATTTGCCCAGTCCGAGAACTTTGAACAGTCCGTCCAGCTCGGGCACTCGCAAATGTACAGCAGCGAATGTACCAACTTGAATTTTCCTGCAGGAAAACTTTATGCTTGGGAAGGAGACGCGCAAAAAACGACTGCGAAGGCCGGCCAAATGGTTTTTCTAAAAGTTGGAAAAATTAAATTGAGTAAAAACTAAGGAACAGACAGTGACTCCTATTTTTTCTTCAAAAAACCATCATAACTTTTCTCAGAAAACCCAAATTTAAAAATTCGGTATGTTTTTGATTAAGCATCCTAAAAGAGGGGTAAATTAAGGGGCTTTCGAACAATACGACGAATGTTTACTTTGGCGAATTGTTTAGAAAAAATAACCAGGAAAAGGACATGTTTTCTTTATACCATACCAAGTCCACTTTTCGGTGTGTTCAATTTGTATAAAATGGTTTTTCTTGGACAAATAGGCGGTGACCACAAATTCTTTGCCCAGATTTGTCTCCAAGTAAAAATAGGGTCGAAAGGGGTAGCAAATCTATAAAATTTTACATTTCAAAAAACGATTTTTCATGTAAAACTCGCCTTAAACCGACTCCCGTCCTCCTCAAGAAAGTACAGCTCAACCGCTGCCAAAATGGACTGTGTCTGCTCATCAAACTGCTCAGCCTGGATAAAGAAAAAATAATTACATGGAAAAGAGCTTTGTTTTTTGGAGAGGGAGAAGGGTCAAAAATTGGGGAAGCGTTTAAAAATTAAAAAAATCTTCATCCATCAGTGCCTGTTGGACATTGATCAGCCAGGAATTTCGTGCCGTTGACTCCGTGTAAGACTGGTACCCCAAATTTGGCGTCGATGAAATTCCGATGTCGAATTGCCCCAAGTCGCTGTTCCTTGGTTGAGCTAAATTTTGTTGAATATTGTTTGAATAAATGGATATGAAATGGTCAATATGTTCACTTATATTCATCCAATTTTTGTGCTTTTGGCCTGTCATAATCCGGGACCGGGACTCCGCACAACAATTCTTTTTAAATTCACCGATTTTGTAAGACTTGCATTAAAGTATAACAAATCTGACATCCATTTTATCCAATCCGGACATCGTAGAATCCCTTTGGGCAATATATATTATTTTGAACAAAATAATTCTCAGTTTTTTGCTGGAATTCGGGTCCAGGGTTCCAAGTTGGACAAAAGATAAAACCGTACTATTACCATGATTTTTTTTTCTGAAAAGGGCGAATTGGCTTTTGTACTTTTTTTTTATTGAGCTCGTCGTAATAAAATGGCCGCCATTCTTTTAGGATTCAGTTTTGGCAAACGTACTTTTCTGCAATGCGTTTCAGCTTTGCCATCGTCAGTCATCATAAAAAAAATAGCTTAAGGTTATAAAATGATTAGGTAAAAAAATAAGCATATACCCATATTTTTAGAAGAGAAAGATTCAAAAAATTAATTAGTGGTAAATAACAAAGCCAAAATTAAAAAAAAAAACCCAAGAAAAGAAGGCGCACTGACAAAATCTCCGAAACAAGTCAATTCCTTATGGCCACTCCGTTTTAATGTAAAAAAGCCAACTCCGACTCGTCATAATTTTGTAAATTAAATTAAGGGGAAAATTTATTAAAAAAGCTTCCAGACTGCGCCTGTGGTACTGTCGGGGTTTTTCATAAATTTTCCATATTTCATGTCGTAATCACAAATTTGTCATTAAATGGAATTTGTAGAAACGTGCAGGATTATTGAGACACGAAGATTCGGTCATGTATCGAGTTTTCCACCATAATTTACACGAAAAATTAATTTAAAATTGCATGGATAGTGCTGCTTTATGTGAGGCTTTTTGCCCTATTTTGTGGTTTTTGAGATGCAGAAGAAGCTAAATTCAATGGTCAATTAACTTTTGAAACAATGAAGTTTAGTAGGCTAACAGAGAAAATTCAGGATTAATGACATACCAAGATCGGTCCAAATTCCCTATATCGTCTTTTTACATCGAATTTACGCGAAAAAAAATATTTTTTAATTGAACCCGTTATTAAAGTTTTTAAATAGAGTAAAAAACACCATAATAAAAACACAAAATGGTTTTGTCCCGTCAGTCAGTTTGGATAATTCCAGCGAAATTTCCATGATGTCATCTTCCTGCACCTTCGTTGAGGTGTAAATAAAAGCAAGTTTGTCAAAAAATAAAGTTCAAAAGTTATGTATCTTATATAAAAGACCAATTACCTAAATACTTAACTTTTTGTTTTGTTAATTATGCGCCAGAAATCTGTTTCCCAAGGAGTATTCAGACCTGACAAACCCTACTACTTAATAAAAATAAGTCTGAATATGAGATTTATTTTCCGATGTCATCCCTTAAATTCCAACAAAACAAGCTTTAGCAACATTTTTTTTTGTCGTCCTCATTTTTTTGACGTCCCAGCAGCGCCACCATCTTTCGCCACCTCCGTGCTGTCACCATCACGAGCCGCGTCTGTCAGATACGCTAAATGATTAACCATACTTTAGCCTTCACGCACTTGAAGAACAAAACCAACTTCGAATTTTGAAAATATTTTCACAAGCTTTGATTTGCGCTGTCAGAGCATCTTCTTCATGCCGGAAAACTTAAAAACAGAAATGGAAAAATTTGAATAAAAACTCACAGCGCATGGCCCAATCTACATCTGCTTGAGTCTTGCAACACATATGGACTATCTGATTTACATATTTTTCAAAAACATCAGGGGCCATTTCCTCCGTGTACGGTTTACTATCAGATCGACCAGGGAGGACTATGGGCCCAAATTTCGTCGTAAAATGGAAAACGAGCGCTGTAAAATTTGGTCAAAATTTTAATTTTAAAGGGATGATAATGTGCAGGAACACCTTCATGCCGGAACATTCGGGCTATTTGGTCACAATGCTCTTTGGTAAATTTAAAAAACTTTGTTTTAGCGTCCGCAAGCTGACCAAGCTGGGGAAATAAAAAAAGAGATTAAAAATATACATTAGTTGATTTTTAAATTAAAATATAACTTTTTTGCTAAGTATTTTTTGCAATTCCAATTCACATTTGATCCATTCGGATTGGATTTTCAACAGAAAATGGTCAAAGCCCATTGAGACACGGGTAATGGCCCAACGGACATCAAAACGGAGAGCAGAGACCAATTGGGCAAGCAATTCGGCAGGAATTCTATTTTTTTGTACACATTTCCCCATTGGTTAGGTAATTTTAGACAATTTGTGACTAAAAATTATTAGTCTGTAATTTTATTTCAGTATAATGATTGCGAAAAAATATCATTTAAAACTTTGTTATATGGTTGGACATTCGCTGAGAATGTAATGGGTCGATACCCAGCGAATAAAAAAGGCGTCAACATCGGCGCCACAGTGTGCTCCCCTCCCCCCCTTATTTATGGTAAACAAAGAATGAGAGGACTGCTCTCCGTTTTGGTGACCCAATGAATTCGTTCGATTTTGCGCGATCGTTTAACAGAAAGTAGTTATGAATTAAAAAAGCGAAATCAAATTTTGTTGCTTAATTTTGTAGTGACCAATTTGACAAGGATTTGGATACGACGGGTATTCGGAGCCCAGTTAACTTTTGGGATGGGATACCCGACTCTGTAAATTCAGAAAAAATCCGGGTCTACGTGGACGAATGATCGCAGATTTGATAATACCGATTTCAGAACAACAAAATTTGAAAGCGGACAAATAAAAAATTAAATTTTCTGAATTTTTAAAAGAAAATTACCAGAAAGTTCCGTTGCCAGAGCCAAGGTCGATGATGTATGGCCGTGTCCTCTGAAAAAGTAGAAAACTTTTATCTAGGCCCATAAAAAAATGCTTTTTTTTTTGGTCGTAGTCACGACTAAAAAAATGCTTTATTTTTCTTTAAAATAAAAATTTCAAAGGTTTAACACTCACCCGCCCAGTGGACCCGTCCAAACGTTCATAGGGTAAAGAGCGGTACTGAAGTGCGGCGTGTTGTTTGGAGCAGCTGGGATGGTCAATGGGGAAGTCGGCAATTTTGCGATCACGACCGATCAGATAGGCAGACTGACGGTGCACATAAATGACTGATAAATGTTCGTCCCCCTTAAATAAATTAGTCCGTTTTTAAAGTAATTTTGCTTGGTCACCACCCCACCTTAAATGGGTACATGCGCCAACGAAGTTTTGGGAGTTTGGCTTCCGGCGGTTCATTGTACTGAAAAGATTTCTTTTTGTGTGAACAAACGGAATTTTTAATCAATTAAACTAGGATATTTAGTGGACAAAAAAGTTTATTAGATCGATCCCGTAGCATAAAACCGTTTTACAATTTGCTTTTAAAAAAATAATTTTAAAAATAAAGTTTTTAGACCTTTAAAAAAGGCATTTTTTGAAGAAAAAAAAACTTCCGATGGGGAGGGGGGGGGGGCAGTCCCCGGAAATCTTGACATTGCCGAAAAAACGAATAACATAAGGGCCACAAATGCCTAACATGGCATCAGTCAATTTCTGGTTGCCTATATCCTTCCCGCCTCTCCACGAAAGTAAATCCCTCCTGAACTCGGCAATTTTTCCAACTTATTGGACCTTGATCAACACGCCCTTGTACGTGTTGTTGTCCTTGGCCAACTTTCCGCTGGGCTCAAAGGACGGCTTCTCCTTTTCCTCCTCCTCTTTGTTGTTGCCGCTGTTGTAGCAAAGCAATTTAATGGCGAAAAATAAACAAGGAGGAAAGAAAGAGTAAATTTTCCTTTCTGAGAGAGGAAAAGAATTATGACATCCAATTTCTGTTTTTTATAATTTTCGTAGCTAGTTTTATTGAGCTCGTCGTAATAAAATGGCCGCCATTCTTTTAGGATTTCAGTTTTGGCACACGTACTTTTCTGCACGTTGAACATGCGTTTTTGCTTTGCCATCATAAAATCAAAAATTTAATTAGTGGTACATAAGTAACAAAGCCAAAATTTGTAAAAATCTGAAGGAGCACTGACAAAAGCTCCGGATTCTTCTGGCCACTCCATCGTAATGTAAAAAATCCAACTATGTACGTCTCCTCATAATTTTGTAAATTAAGTCAGGGTTAAAATTTTATTAAAAAAGCTTCCACGCCTTTGGCACTGTCGGATCACATCAAAGAAAATATCCAAATTTCATGCAACAATCTCAAATCCGCTATTAAAAGGAATTTAACAGACAATAGAAAACCTTCAGATACCAAGATTCATTCCGGTATCAAGTTTTACACCGAAGCTTTAAGTCTAAATACTGAGAGTTTATTTCCCAACAAAGTCAACAAAAAAAAAATTCCAGGTTAACAATCTCCGTGAATGATCATCATTCGTCGGGCTTCCCATCGTCATCTTTTGCCTTTTCCGGCTCGTCTCCAAGATCTATAGCAGTCAATCATTAAAAAATCAATTGTAATAATTTCTTGTCACATTTTTGTAAATTCTGATTTCTTGCCAGAAAACCGTTCGAAACCTTTTTTTTTACCATTTTGAAACGGGTTTAAAAATTTTTTTAGTTTTTGATTTTTCCCAGGAGTATTCGCAGCCCTTCACTGAATGACTACTTCGTTTCTTTGTTGAGTCGACGTTGGGTTTTGAGGTGCTAGGAACAGCTTGGAGGTCGTCCCCGACGTTCACGTTCAAGGCCTTCACTGCTCCTAAAGGTTAACAATTCTTTAGCCCTCACGCACCTGAAGAACAAACTCAACCTTCGAACTTGCAAACGATTTTAGTGGCCACGACTTGCGATTCCAGAGAGTCAACTGCTGAGCGGAAATCTTAAAACAACAATGAAAATTTGAATAACGTGAAACTAATAAGCGCAATTGAATTGAAACAAGTTAAATGTAAAACTCACAAAGCATTGCCCAATCCACGTCTTCCTGCGTCGTACAGTAGATACGAAGTATCTCATCAACGGCGTGTTCAAAAACAAAGGGGGGCATTTCCTCATTGGGCTTTTTGCCATCACACCGAGTCGGTCGAACAATTTTACCAAAGCGGCCCCCAAAACACACACAAAATTCTAAAAAAAGAATCAAGATGTATAGGAAAGCTTATGAGTTATGTTTTACAAATGACAATACCTTCGAACTTGAACATACGTGCGACTTGATCACAATTCAATTCGGTGGAGTTAAAATACTTCGTCTTCGCTTCATTAAGCTGAGAACGCTGGGGAAATAAAAAAAATAATTAAAAATATACATTATTTGATTTTTAAATTAAAAGTTAACTTTTTTGCTAAGTGTTTTTTGCAATTCCAATTCACATTTGATCCATTCGGATTGGATTTTCAACAGAAAATGGTCAAAGCCCATTGAGACACGGGTAATGGCCCAACGGACATCAAAACGGAGAGCAGAGACCAATTGGGCAAGCAATTCGGCAGGAATTCTATTTTTTTGTACACATTTCCCCATTGGTTAGGTAATTTTAGACAATTTGTGACTAAAAATTATTAGTCTGTAATTTTATTTCAGTATAATGATTGCGAAAAAATATCATTTAAAACTTTGTTATATGGTTGGACATTCGCTGAGAATGTAATGGGTCGATACCCAGCGAATAAAAAGGCGTCAACATCGGCGCCACAGTGTGCTACCCCCCCCCCCTTCTTTATGGTGGACAAAGAGTGAGGACTGCTCTCCGTTTTGGTGACCCAATGAATTCGTTCGATTTTGCGCGACCATTCACCGGGGAAGGAATTCCGAATTAAAAAAGAAAAAAGCGAATTTTGTTGGTGAATTTTGCTGGAACGAGAATTGGGGTTTTAAAACCGTATTGAATAAAAAAAACGAAGGGAGAAAGATGCTTACGGGAGTTTCGGTATTACTTGTCAAAAATGGATGAGAATTTCAACCACAATCCAACGAAGGTTCAAATCATTTATCGGTCTCATCCGATAGCCTTATTTCGACTTGGGATGGCGTAGGTTTGGTTTTTTTTCCAAGATCATTTGTTTCCCTTTCCCTTCGTTTTCATTCAATTGCGTTAAATTCAAAACATGGGTACTAATACTGACGAAATATGAGAATGATGTGGCAAAAAAAAATTATTAACAAAACTCACTTGGAGAGGTTGGGCCATAGCTGTGTAATGCTCCAAAGAATTGGACAATGATGAGTCAATAGAAATAACCTAAAAATTAAATAATTTTAATGCTTTTTTATATGATAAAAAAATGCTTTTTATGTTAGAAAAGATTTTTTTTTTGACCCCAAATGAGGCTTGGCTTTGGATCGTCTACCAGCCCAAGTAATTGCCAACCTAATCATATAAGGACATGTTCACATTTAAAAGTAAGGCAGTAGCGTAGCTCATGCCCCGGGTGTGGGCCAAGAAAGAGACAAGAAACAAATTCTTGAAAATGATAAATTTACTAAAATTTCTGTTAATTATTTCAGTGTTTTACCAACCATTTCCATGGAGAACCAACAGGAGCCCTTGCGCATCACGTAGCCGTAGTAGGAGTTCAGAATGCATTTGTGAGCCAACTGTAACGAGTCGTAAATGACCACGCGCTGTTGTGCCTGCTTCCGTCCGGCCAAGTCGTCCTCCGGCACCGCCTCCAGCGCCAATTTTGCTTTCTGCAAAAAGAAAAGTACGTGACGGGAAGGCATTCGGGCGTCAGAAAAGTTTAGGAAGACATCTCTTTACTTGGCAAAAAATTTTAAAACAGTCATTCGACAATACTAACACAAATAAAAATTTTAATTTAATTATTAATTTACAAAAACCACAGTACCTTCAACATCTGTTTGAAGTCGTAGCGACGGTCTCGGAACGCGCGCACAGAGGCCACATAAAATGGGTTCTCCCGTTGGTGGCAAACGGTCGTCGTCCGCTGAACCTCTCACGTGTCGTGTACCCATTTGTACGCATTTCGACAATACTCTGTCCAATAAAAATGCCGTAGAGTAAGTGATGGAATATTTCGGTATTACATCAATCCCACACCCCAGGGTTTTTCCGAATTTTTGCAGTCTTTAAAAATTTAAACATAAGTTTTAAGGAAAAAAATATTTATTTTTAAATCCACTCCAACCCAATTACCGTTAACCAATTCTTCCCGTGCCAATGAGACCCCTTCCTCACTTACCATTAATTCGTTCCTTGGCAATTTTTTCTCGTTCCTCCTGTGCCAATGCGTTGTACGGCTTGCGCTCCTTGCTAAAGCGTTCCTTCTCCAATTGCAGCATCATCATCTCGTACTCGCCCCAGCTGGCCGGCACTAAAAATGAAAAAGTTTACAAAAGGAATAAATGAGCCACTAATTTCGCCTCGCCACACCCACTGCAGAAAAAAGTATCAAAGAAACGAGTACGGAAGGGGGGGGGGGGGGTTAGAATGGGGTCCGAAAAAAATTGCAACGAAAACCAAACTAATTAATGAGCTTGGGAGTGCTACAGTAAACCTCATACACTAAATGCTGTCATAATCCATTAAATCTTTTGTGCTCCCCCTCTCCTCTCTTACCTTTAATCCATTCGCCGTTGTACGTGGCCATGATGTGTGGACGAACGCGCGACAAATGGTCAAAGAAGCGGGTGAGCAACGTGCCTTCGTTGGGCTCGTTGAACACGCGGAACTCGGGACAGGGCGTGAACTCGAAGTCGTCAATGTCGGCAGAGACAATGTCCCGATTGACAATCAGAAAACCCGACTCGTTGACCATGTAGGAGATCATCTTGGTGATTAAATTTTTTTTTTTTTTTTGTTAAAAAATAAAGCGAAAAAAATAGACACAGAAATATGCGAGATATTCCAATCTTGGTGATCTCAACCCAACAATCTAACATTAATCATTATCAAGAAAAGTATTCAAGAAATCATGCAATGATTTCCGAAGCATTGACTGTTACGGAATAAGAAAAAGTTTTTTTAAGACAGTAATGTAAGTACGATCAATGGGTTTCGATACTTAGTACAAAAAGAATCCTTTTTTGTCTCAAAAGTTGGTCGTGTAAATAAATCTTTCACATGAAACAACTTAATTTTCGAGGCACCAAAGAATTTTCCTTACCATGATTTTGTCCATCTTGGCATCCGGGAACTGGAGCGGCGCTTTTGTTGTCTCAATGTCAAAGGAACAGATCTGCAAAAAAAAAACCAAACAATTTTTTTTTTTAAATTTTTCAGACCACGGGTTCCGGAGGGTCAACCAGAGTTTCAGTGCGACAAATTGACGACATTTTGCTGATCGTATCACGGCCCAAAACAGTGTACCAATGCCCCACAAAGAATTGCTGATCAATCGGCATATCGCATTCACTGAATTGGGAAGAGGGGAGGGAGAGAATTATAATTTTTAAACTTTCTATAGGAAAATGCTGATGGCTCCAGAGTAGGAGTGGAAAAGGGGATGCTTCAAGGATGTTCCATGTCATAACAAATACCAAAGGAACTTGGACCAGATTTTAAGAACCTAGTGACCCCACTGCATTTGTGGTCAAAGAGCGCTTTGCCTCCTCCGCCCATTAATACCCTTTTAAAAACCAATTAATTTGCGTTGAACACACTAAATTTCGCAAAAGCAAAAATATAATTTAAAATTAAATAAAAAAAAACACAAAAGTCTTGTAGAGGAGTTCAACGACTTTTTATTAAAAATCATTTCTTAAACACTTAAATAAAGCATTATGGAGACCCTAACTGCTAAGCCCTGCAAGATATGCGTTTAATGGCTTTTAATTCGTTTGCAAATTTGTATTCGTTCCCAAAACATGGGGGAAAATTCGGTTCCGTTAAATTCAAAATCTCTGATCAATGAGTGATCACATCATAGGCATCAATTGGGTCAAAACAAGTCGTCTTCCTCCGCTGCGGCCATTCGTTCTTCGCCGCCCGTCTGATCGATCAGTCCGCCGGTGACTTCGTCCTCTTCCTCCTCTTCGTTCGCCGATGTGTCCTCGTCCCCGCCGGTGCCAACACCAGCCGAATGCTCGTTGAGCATCACATACTCCCGTGAACTGAAGCCGAACCGAAGCACATCCTTCTCCTTCAGTTCATAGTACCGTTGCGCTTCAATGCGCTCACCATTCTGAAGAGAGAGAAAGGGACAGATGATGGATCAGGAAAATAAGGGGCCATAGGGATGGTGTCAGGGATTTTTAACAAGGAGATTGGATACGACGGGTATTCGGAGCCCAGTTAACTTTTGGGATGGGATACCCGACTCTGTAAATTCAGAAAAAATCCGGGTCTACGTGTACGAATGATCGCAGATTTGATAAAACCGATTTCAGAACAACAAAATTTGAAAGCGGACAAATAGAAAATTAAATTTTCTTAATTTTTGAGAGAAATTACCAGAAAAGTTCCGTTGCCAGAGCCAAGGTCGATGATGTATGGCCGTGTCCTCTGAAAAAGTAGAAAACTTTTATCTAGGCCCATAAAAAATGCTTTTTTTTTTTTTGGTCGTAGTCACTACTAAAAAAATGCTTTATTTTTCTTTAAAATAAAAATTTCAAAGGTTTAACACTCACCCGCCCAGTGGACCCGTCCAAACGTTCATAGGGTAAAGAGCGGTACTGAATTATGTATGTTTATTTGATAAATACGGTTCTTCCATCGACTCCGTGCCATAAAACTCGTTTATAATTTGCCTTTTTCCAACATAATTCAAAAAATAAAGGTTTTTAGACCGTTAAAAAAGATTTTTTGAAAAAAAAAACTCCCGATGGGGAGGGGAGGGGGCAATCTCCGGAAACCTTGACATTGCCGAAAAACGAATAACATAAGGGCCACAAATGCCTAACACGGCATCAGTCAATTTCTGGTTGCCTATATCCTTCCCGCCTCTCCACAAAAGTAAATCCCTCCTGAATTCGGCAATTTTCCCAACTTATTGGACCTTGATCAACACGCCCTTGTACGTGTTGGTGTCCTTGGCCAACTTCCCGCTGGGCTCAAAGGACGGCTTCTCCTTTTTACAAACCTTGACCAACGCCTTGCATCGTTTGGCCAATTTGTCGTCTTTCATTTTTCTACGAAATTCGTTCAGCATCGCGCCAATTTGAGTGCTTAAAGAAAGAAAAGAATTAAATAAAATCCGATGGTTGGTTTACAGTCAGCATATCGATGTTCACTCGCATGGTCTCTAATGCAGTGACCAATTCGACAGCATCATCCATCTGAAAACAGGTTTTGTTGTTAGACACTCAGAAGAAAACCAAAAGTGAATTCAAGGGGTTTCGGGAGCTAAATGAACCGGGAAAACGGATCAATCCCGGTTAAATCGTCAAATCAATGAACTGACTTTCTTGGCTTATTTTATATGTTAGAAAATAACCATGCTGCGTGGTACTACAAAAAATTTTGAACGAAAAGATTGGGAAAGGAAAAATTACTACAATAAAAACACTAACCGATGTTGCAAAATTTCCATGAAGTCATCTTTTTGCACATTCATTGTGGTTCAAAATAATGGCAAAGCAATTTAATGGCGAAAAATAAGCAAGGAGGAAAGAAAGAGTAAATTTTCCTTTCTGAGAGAGGAAAAGAATTATGACATCCAATTTCTGTTTTTTAAAATTTTCGTAGCTAGTTTTATTGAGCTCGTCGTAATAAAATGGCCGCCATTCCTTAAGGATTTCAGTTTTGGCACACGTACTTTTCTGCACGTTGAACATGCGTTTTTGCTTTGCCATCATAAAATCAAAAATTTAATTAGTGAGCTTCCAGGCATCGCCTTTGGCACTGTCGGATCACATCAAAGAAAATATCCACATTTCATGCAACAATCTCAAATCTTCCATTAAATGGAATTTAACAGACAATAGAAAACCTTCAGATACCAAGATTCGTTCCGGTATCAAGTTTTACCCCGAATATTACACGAAAAAATGATTTCAGACATAAAATTGCATGGAGAGTGCTACCTTATATGACCCATTTTGTTTTTTTAGACAGAAGAGGCTAAACAAAATGAGAATATTGAAAAAGTCAACAAAAAAAATTAACAATCTTCGTGATCAATGATCATCATTCGTCGGGCTTCTTCCCATCGCCATCTTATGCCTTTTCCGGGTCACTCTGTCAATCATTAAAAAATTAATTGTGATAATTTCTTGTCACATTTTTGTAAATTCTGATTTCTTGCCAGAAAACCGTTCTAAACCTTTTTTTACCATTTTGAAACGAGTTCAAAATTTTTTTTAGTTTCTTTTGATTTTTCCCAGGAGTATTCGCAGCCCTTCACTGAATGACTACTTCGTTTTTTTGTTGAGTCGACGTTGGGTTCCGAAAGACTAGAAGACGCGCAAGGAACCGCTTGGAGGTCGTCTCCAACGGGCAAAGCCTTCACTGCTCCTAAAGGTTAACAATTCTTTAGCCCTCACGCACCTGAAGAACAAACTCAACCTTCGAACTTGCAAACGATTCTAGTGGCCAAGACTTGCGACTCGAGTTCGTCAACTGCTGAGCGGAAATCTTAAAACAACAATGAAAATTTGAATAACGTGAAACTAATAAGCGCAATTGAATTGAAACAAGTTAAATGTAAAACTCACAAAGCATTGCCCAATCCACGTCTTCCTGCGTCTTACAGTAGATACGAAGTATCTCATCAACGGCGTGTTCAAAAACAAAGGGGGGCATTTCCTCATTGGGCTTTTTGCCATCACACCGAGTCGGTCGAACAATTTTACCGAAGCGGCCGCCAAAAAACACACAAAAGGCTAAAAAAAGAATCAAGATGTATAGGAAAGCTTATGAGTTATGTTTTAACAAAGGACAATACCTTCAAACTTGAACATACGTGCGACTTGATCACAATTCAATTCGGTGGAGTTAAAAAACTTCGTCTTCGCTTCATTAAGCTGAGAACGCTGGGGAAATAAAAAAAATAATTAAAAATATACATTATTTGATTTTTAAATTAAAAGTTAACTTTTTTGCTAAGTGTTTTTTGCAATTCCAATTCACATTTGATCCATTCGGATTGGATTTTCAACAGAAAATGGTCAAAGCCCATTGAGACACGGGTAATGGCCCAACGGACATCAAAACGGAGAGCAGAGACCAATTGGGCAAGCAATTCGGCAGGAATTCTATTTTTTTGTACACATTTCCCCATTGGTTAGGTAATTTTAGACAATTTGTGACTAAAAATTATTAGTCTGTAATTTTATTTCAGTATAATGATTGCGAAAAAATATCATTTAAAACTTTGTTATATGGTTGGACATTCGCTGAGAATGTAATGGGTCGATACCCAGCGAATAAAAAAGGCGTCAACATCGGCGCCACAGTGTGCTACCCCCCCCCCCCTTCTTTTATGGTGGACAAAGAGTGAGGACTGCTCTCCGTTTTGGTGACCCAATGAATTCGTTCGATTTTGCGCGACCATTCACCGGGGAAGGAATTCCGAATTAAAAAAGAAAAAGCGAATTTTGTTGGTGAATTTTGCTGGAACGAGAATTGGGGTTTTAAACCGTATTGAATAAAAAAACGAAGGGAGAAAGATGCTTACGGGAGTTTCGGTATTACTTGTCAAAAATGGATGAGAATTTCAAACCACAATCCAACGAAGGTTCAAATCATTTATCGGTCTCATCCGATAGCCTTATTTCGACTTGGGATGGCGTAGGTTTGGTTTTTTTCCAAGATCATTTGTTTCCCTTTCCCTTCGTTTTCATTCAATTGCGTTAAATTCAAAACATGGGTACTAATACTGACGAAATATGAGAATGATGTGGCAAAAAAAAATTATTAACAAAACTCACTTGGAGAGGTTGGGCCATAGCTGTGTAATGCTCCAAAGAATTGGACAATGATGAGTCAATAGAAATAACCTAAAAATTAAAATAATTTTAATGCTTTTTTATATGATAAAAAATGCTTTTTATGTTAGAAAAGATTTTTTTTTTGACCCCAAATGAGGCTTGGCTTTTGATCGTCTACCAGCCCAAGTAATTGCCAACCTAATCATATAAGGCAGTAGCGTAGCTCATGCCCCGGGTGTGGGCCAAGAAAGAGACAAGAAACAAACCCCAATTGACCCAAAACATGTTAAGTAGGTATAAAAATAAAGGAAAAATGGAGACAGTCATTTTGTGTTCATACAACAGCCGTAATTGAGAACTCACTGAATAGCTTTCAAACATATTGATATTTCCCCCCCCCCCCTCCCCCCTTTCATTCGCTTTGTTCTAATGAGTTTCAATAATCATACGCATCCCATAACGTATCCCTCCAACTCTCAATTACCCTCCAGTCACCCCCTTCTCGTTGGTATTGTGGTCCCTTATGCTCTCTTCCACTCCATTTCCGTTTATTAATCTTCTCTCTCCCATTGGTCTAACTCTCCTCTCTTTGTCCCTCTCTGCTGCTGCACTTTTTCCCTTTCTTTATGCTGGTCAATGCAAAATTCCTTTGGGCGTTATCATTCACTCAATTTCTCTGACCCAGCCTCGTTCCCTACCCAATTTTTCTCTCCCTTCCCTCTGTGTCTTCTCTTTTCTCCTCATCTTCTGCCCTCCTGCAGTGCAGCTGCTTCCCTCTATTGGTCCTTTTCCCTGCCTAATTCCCTTTCCCTCCTCTCTGCCTTTGCATCTCTACTTTTCTAGAACAATTCATTCTTTCACTCTCTCTCTTCCTCTTGCTATCCAAAACGTATGAAAGAAAGCAAAAATAGCAGAGCTACGGTAAATAGAGAAAAAAAAGGGGGAAAAGCAAAACAAATTTTCAGCAAAAAACATTAACAAAAAATTAGCAATAAATTGAAGGGGAAAATAAATAAATTGATACAAAAAAAGAAGAGAAGAAAGTTTATTCGTCGGTCCAAGGCAAAAAACATTTATTCGTTTCTTGAAAATGATAAATTTACTAAAATTTCTGTTAATTATTTCAGTGTTTTACCAACCATTTCCATGGAGAACCAACAGGAACCCTTGCGCATCACGTAGCCGTAGTAGGAGTTCAGAATGCATTTGTGAGCCAACTGTAACGAGTCGTAAATGACCACGCGCTGTTGTGCCTGCTTCCGTCCGGCCAAGTCGTCCTCCGGCACCGCCTCCAGCGCCAATTTTGCTTTCTGCAAAAAGAAAAGTACGTGACCGGGAAGGCATTCGGGCGTCAGAAAAGTTTAGGAAGACATCTTTTTACTTGGCAATAAATTTTTTAAACCAGTCATTCGACAATACTAACACAAATAAAAATTTTAATTTAATTATTAATTTACAAAAACCACAGTACCTTCAACATCTGTTTGAAGTCGTAGCGACGGTCTCGGAACGCGCGCACAGAGTCCACATAAAATGGGTTCTCCCGTTGGTGGCAAACGGTCGTCGTCCGCTGAACCTCTCGCGTGTCGTGTACCCATTTGTACGCATTTCGACAATACTCTGTCCAATAAAAATGCCGTAGAGTAAGTGATGGAATATTTCGGTATTACATCAATCCCACACCCCAGGGTTTTTCCGAATTTTTGCAGTCTTTAAAAATTTAAACATAAGTTTTAAGGAAAAAAATATTTATTTTTAAATCCACTCCAACCCAATTACCGTTAACCAATTCTTCCCGTGCCAATGAGACCCCTTCCTCACTTACCATTAATTCGTTCCTTGGCAATTTTTTCTCGTTCCTCCTGTGCCAATGCGTTGTACGGCTTGCGCTCCTTGCTAAAGCGTTCCTTCTCCAATTGCAGCATCATCATCTCGTACTCGCCCCAGCTGGCCGGCACTAAAAATGAAAAAGTTTACAAAAGGAATAAATGAGCCACTAATTTCGCCTCGCCACACCCACTGCAGAAAAAAGTATCAAAGAAACGAGTACGGAAGGGGGGGGGGGGGTTAGAATGGGGTCCGAAAAAAATTGCGAACGAAAACCAAACTAATTAATGAGCTTGGGAGTGCTACAGTAAACCTCATACACTAAATGCTGTCATAATCCATTAAATCTTTTGTGCTCCCCCTCTCCTCTCTTACCCTTAATCCATTCGCCGTTGTACGTGGCCATGATGTGTGGACGAACGCGCGACAAATGGTCAAAGAAGCGGGTGAGCAACGTGCCTTCGTTGGGCTCGTTGAACACGCGGAACTCGGGACAGGGCGTGAACTCGAAGTCGTCAATGTCGGCAGAGACAATGTCCCGATTGACAATCAGAAAACCCGACTCGTTGACCATGTAGGAGGAGATCATCTTGGTGATTAAATTTTTTTTTTTTTTTGTTAAAAAATAAAGCGAAAAAAATAGACACAGAAATATGCGAGATATTCCAATCTTGGTGATCTCAACCCAACAATCTAACATTAATCATTATCAAGAAAAGTATTCAAGAAATCATGCAATGATTTCCGAAGCATTGACTGTTACGGAATAAGAAAAAGTTTTTTTAAGACAGTAATGTAAGTACGATCAATGGGTTTCGATACTTAGTACAAAAAGAATCCTTTTTTGTCTCAAAAGTTGGTCGTGTAAATAAATCTTTCACATGAAACAACTTAATTTTCGAGGCACCAAAGAATTTTCCTTACCATGATTTTGTCCATCTTGGCATCCGGGAACTGGAGCGGCGCTTTTGTTGTCTCAATGTCAAAGGCACAGATCTGCAAAAAAAAAAAAACCAAACAATTTTTTTTTGCATAACCACATAACGAACGGACCGGGTCAACTGGGCGCCACCAAGTGGGCGCCACCAACTGGGCGCCACCAACTGGGCGCCAACTCAACTGGGCGCCACCAACTGGGCGCCAGCCCAACTGGGCGCCAATTCAACTGGGCGCCAAGCCCAACTGGGCGCCAAGCCCAAAAATTCATAAATTAAAAAAGTTATTGCGTTTTTATGATACAATTGCATTCTTCTATTGCTTTCATAGTTTTCTTTTTCTATTGTGACACATTTTAATGAGCTTAAAAATATTTGCGCTTATTTTAGATCGATTAAATTTTTGCAATGGCTACCAATGTTTTAACTCAGCGCAATCAGAAAAAAATTGAATTTAATGGTCATCTTTATGTTTTCGACAAATTCAGCGCCGAGTCCGCAATTTTAGCCCACTGAATATTATGGAATTTTTGACGGGCATTTCGCGGAATTACCGAATGAATCAGTAGATTGATTATTGCAATTTATAAAAAATAAAGAGCGTCACAATTTATGTTTACTTTGTCTCTTTCTCGAAAAGAGGAGGTTTGAAATTTTGACTACAGTTTTTTAATTTATGAATTTTTGGGCTTGGCGCCCAGTTGGGCTTGGCGCCCAGTTGAATTGGCGCCCAGTTGGGCTGGCGCCCAGTTGGTGGCGCCCAGTTGAGTTGGCGCCCAGTTGGTGGCGCCCAGTTGGTGGCGCCCACTTGGTAGCGCCCAGTTGACCCCCACCGATAACGAACACCCAAAACGCACCCTTACAAAGCAAATGTGTATTATAGTAAATATTACAATATGTAACACCTACCGTATGCCAGGAATTTGCTTCAACGGATTGTGGTCAAAGAGCGCTTTGCCTCCTCCGCCCATTAATACCCTTTTAAAAACCAATTAATTTGCGTTGAACACACTAAATTTCGCAAAAGCAAAAATATAATTTAAAATTAAATAAAAAAAAACACAAAAGTCTTGTAGAGGAGTTCAACGACTTTTTATTAAAAATCATTTCTTAAACACTTAAATAAAGCATTATGGAGACCCTAACTGCTAAGCCCTGCAAGATATGCGTTTAATGGCTTTTAATTCGTTTGCAAATTTGTATTCGTTCCCAAAACAAAAGGGGGGAAAATTCGGTTCCGTTAAATTCAAAATCTCTGATCAATGAGTGATCACATCATAGGCATCAATTGGGTCAAAACAAGTCGTCTTCCTCCGCTGCGGCCATTCGTTCTTCGCCGCCCGTCTGATCGATCAGTCCGCCGGTGACTTCGTCCTCTTCCTCCTCTTCGTTCGCCGATGTGTCCTCGTCCCCGCCGGTGCCAACACCAGCCGAATGCTAAAAAAGGCATGTTTCGAAAAAAAAACCTTCCGATGGGGAGGGGGGGGGGGGGCGCAGTCTCCGGAAATCTTGACATTGCCGAAAAAACGAATAACATAAGGGCCACAAATGCCTAACACGGCATCAGTCAATTTCTGGTTGCCTATATCCTTCCCGCCTCTCCACGAAAGTAAATCCCTCCTGAACTCGGCAATTTTTCCAACTTATTTCATTTTTCTACGAAATTCGTTCAGCATCGCGCCAATTTGAGTCTGCTTAAAGAAAGAAAAGAATTAAATAAAATCCGATGGTTGGTTTACAGTCAGCATATCGATGTTCACTCGCATGGTCTCTAATGCAGTGACCAATTCGACAGCATCATCCATCTGAAAACAGGTTTTGTTGTTAGACACTACTGGAATCAGGTGTACAACATGAAATTCGGCATTGAAAACCAATTATGATAAAGCGCCGTACAAATTAAACCCGTGTGTGAATGGTATTTGCTTATTATATGAGTTTCCTTTTTTATCCATAAATTTCAGGGGTTATAACCAAGGTGCATGATGTCATTTTCTTGCACATTCATTGTGGTTCAATATAATGGCAAAGCAATTTAATGGCGAAAAATAAACAAGGAGGAAAGAAAGAGTAAATTTTCCTTTCTGAGAGAGGAAAAGAATTATGACATCCAATTTCTGTTTTTTATAATTTTCGTAGCTAGTTTTATTGAGCTCGTCGTAATAAAATGGCCGCCATTCCTTAAGGATTTCAGTTTTGGCAAAGGTACTTTTCTGAACGTTGAACATGCGTTTTTGCTTTGCCATCATAAAATCAAAAATTTAATTAGTGGTACATAAGTAACAAAGCCAAAATTTGTAAAAATCTGAAGGAGCACTGACAAAAGCTCCGGATTCTTCTGGCCACTCCATCGTAATGTAAAAAATCCAACTATGTACGTCTCCTCATAATTTTGTAAATTAAGTCAGGGTTAAAATTTTATTAAAAAAGCTTCCACGCCTTTGGCACTGTCGGATCACATCAAAGAAAATATCCAAATTTCATGCAACAATCTCAAATCCGCTATTAAAAGGAATTTAACAGACAAAAGGAAAACTTCAGATACCAAGATTCGTTCCGGTATCAAGTTTTACACCGAAGCTTTAAGTCTAAATACTGAGAGTTTATTTCCCAACAAAGTCAACAAAAAAAAAATTCCAGGTTAACAATCTCCGTGAATGATCATCATTCGTCGGGCTTCCCATCGTCATCTTTTGCCTTTTCCGGCTCGTCTCCAAGATCTATATCAGTCAATCATTAAAAAATTAATTGTGATAATTTCTTGTCACATTTTTGTAAATTCTGATTTCTTGCCAGAAAACCGCTCGAAGCCTTTTTTTTTACCATTTTGAAACGGGTTTAAAATTTTAGTCTTTTGACTGAATGACTACTTCGTTTCTTTGTTGAGTCGACGTTGGGTTTTGAGGTGCTAGGAACAGCTTGGAGGTCGTCCCCGACGTTCACGTTCAAGGCCTTCACTGCCGCTAAAAGGTAACAATTCTTTAGCCCTCACGCACCTGAAGAACAAACTCAACCTTGGAACTTGCAAACGATTCTAGTGGCCAAGACTTGCGACTCGAGTTCGTCAACTGCAAGGCGGAAATCTTTAAACAGCAATGGAAAATTTGAATAACGTTATAATAAGCGCAATTGATTTGAAAAAAATAATGTAAAACTCACAGCGCATTGCCCAATCCACGTCTTCCTGCGTCTTACAGTAGATATGGAGTATCTCATCAATGGCGTTTTCAAAAACAAAGGGGGGCATTTCCTCATTGGGCTCTTTGCCATCACACCGAGTCGGTCGAACAATTTTACCAAAGCGGCCGCGAAAAATTTCACACAGCGCTAAAAAAGGATTCAGGTGTACAGGAGAGCTTATGAGTTATGTTTTACAAATGACAATACCTTCAAATCTGAACATACGTGCGACTTGATCACAATTCAATTCGGTGGCGTTAAAATACTTCGTCTTCGCTTCATTAAGCTGAGAACGCTGGGGAAATAAAAAAAATAATTAAAAATATACATTATTTGATTTTTAAATTAAAAGTTAACTTTTTTGCTAAGTATTTTTTGCAATTCCATTTCACATTTTATCCATTCGGATTGGATCTTCAAAAGAAAATGGTCAAAGCCCATTGAGACACGGGTAATGGCCCAACGGACATCAAAACGGAGAGCAGAGACCAATTGGGCAAGCAATTCGGCAGGAATTCTATTTTTTTGTACACATTTCCCCATTGGTTAGGTAATTTTAGACAATTTGTGACTAAAAATTATTAGTCTGTAATTTTATTTCAGTATAATGATTGCGAAAAAATATCATTTAAAACTTTGTTATATGGTTGGACATTCGCTGAGAATGTAATGGGTCGATACCCAGCGAATAAAAAAGGCGTCAACATCGGCGCCACAGTGTGCTCCCCTCCCCCCCCTTCTTTTATGGTGGACAAAGAGTGAGGACTGCTCTCCGTTTTGGTGACCCAATGAATTCGTTCGATTTTGCGCGACCATTCACCGGGGAAGGAATTCCGAATTAAAAAAGAAAAAGCGAATTTTGTTGGTGAATTTTGCTGGAACGAGAATTGGGGTTTTAAACCGTATTGAATAAAAAAACGAAAGGAGAAAGTTTAGCTTACGTGAGCTTCGGTATTACTGGTCAAAATAAAATTCATCCAATAGCCAATTTCGACTTGGCTTCGAGTAGATTTGGCTTTTTGCGCTTCAATTTCAATTATTGACTTTTATGACTCAAGCCGAATTAAAAAGCATGAAAAACAAAACATACCTTATAAATTTAGAATTCGCCTTTCTTCGAGTTTGGGTTCGGAATGTTTAAAAGAAACCCGAATACCCTGAATCCATTTGTTTCCCTTTCCCTTCGTTTTCATTCATGACTCTTGTCAAATATACGAGAATAACCAACAAAAAAAGAAAGATTATTGTTAAAAAAACTTACTCGGAGTTTTGGTGGCGCCATAGCTGTGAAATTCTCCAAACTGACCAAGATGAAAGAAATAATCTAAAAATAAAATTGAGTATTTGGTATTGTGATTGAATAATAATAGCCAATCAAAAATCCATCATTAAAAAAAAAGAAAGGCTCAAAGCGATAGTGGATGGAGAATAGAAAAAGAATTATATAATTTATTATGCTTTTTTACACGGTAAAAAAAAAGATTTTTTGACCCCAAATGAGGCTTGGCCTTTTAACCGTCTGCCAGCCCAAGTAATTGCCAACCTAATCATACAATTTGTACATGTTCACATTTAAAAGTAAGGCAGTAGCGTAGCTCATGCCCCGGGTGTGGGCCAAGAAAGAGACAAGAAACAAAGCCCAATTGACCCAAAACATGTTAAGTAGGTATAAAAATAAAGGAAAAATGGAGACAATCATTTTGTGTTCATACAACAGCCGTAATTGAGAACTCACTGAATAGCTTTCAAACATATTGATATTTCCCCCCCCCCCCTCCCCCCTTTCATTCGCTTTGTTCTAATGAGTTTCAATAATCATACGCATCCCATAACGTATCCCCCCAACTCTCAATTACCCTCCAGTCACCCCCTTCTCGTTGGTATTGTGGTCCCTTATGCTCTCTTCCACTCCATTTCCGTTTATTAATCTTCTCTCTCCCATTGGTCTAACTCTCCTCTCTTTGTCCCTCTCTGCTGCTGCACTTTTTCCCTTTCTTTATGCTGGTCAATGCAAAATTCCTTTGGGCGTTATCATTCACTCAATTTCTCTGACCCAGCCTCGTTCCCTACCCAATTCTTCTCTCCCTTCCCTCTGTGTCTTCTCTTTTCTCCTCATCTTCTGCCCTCCTGCAGTGCAGCTGCTTCCCTCTATTGGTCCTTTTCCCTGCCTAATTCCCTTTCCCTCCTCTCTGCCTTTGCATCTCTACTTTTCTAGAACAATTCATTCTTTCACTCTCTCTCTTCCTCTTGCTATCCAAAACGTATGAAAGAAAGCAAAAATAGCAGAGCTACGGTAAATAGAGAAAAAAAAGGGGGAAAAGCAAAACAAATTTTCAGCAAAAAACATTAACAAAAAATTGGCAATAAATTGAAGGGGAAAATAAATAAATTGATACAAAAAAAGAAGAGAAGAAAGTTTATTCGTCGGTCCAAGGCAAAAAACATTTATTCGTTTCTTGAAAATGATAAATTTACTAAAATTTCTGTTAATTATTTCAGTGTTTTACCAACCATTTCCATGGAGAACCAACAGGAACCCTTGCGCATCACGTAGCCGTAGTAGGAGTTCAGAATGCATTTGTGAGCCAACTGTAACGAGTCGTAAATGACCACGCGCTGTTGTGCCTGCTTCCGTCCGGCCAAGTCGTCCTCCGGCACCGCCTCCAGCGCCAATTTTGCTTTCTGCAAAAAGAAAAGTACGTGACGGGAAGGCATTCGGGCGTCAGAAAAGTTTAGGAAGACATCTTTTTACTTGGCAATAAATTTTTTAAACCAGTCATTCGACAATACTAACACAAATAAAAATTTTAATTTAATTATTAATTTACAAAAACCACAGTACCTTCAACATCTGTTTGAAGTCGTAGCGACGGTCTCGAAATGCGCGCACAGAGTCCACATAAAATGGGTTCTCCCGTTGGTGGCAAACGGTCGTCGTCCGCTGAACCTCTCGCGTATCGTGTACCCATTTGTACGCATTGCGACAGTATTCTGTTAAATTCCAAAAATATATATCAAAGGGGAAGAGTAGGGCACAAGAAAACAGTGAACCCAAATGGATGGAATTGTGAAAAGATTACTGATTCAAAATATTTGCTCTTGGATTTTACCCTCCCCCCACCCCCGCGTCGTTATCGACAATTATAAAAATTCACCAAGAATAAAAGAATTTGCGGGAAAAATTTATTAAATTGCGAACAAAAACAATACTAATTAATGAGCTTGGGAGTGCTACAGTAAACCTCATACACTAAATGCTGTCATAATCCATTAAATCTTTTGTGCTCCCCCTCTCCTCTCTTACCCTTAATCCATTCGCCGTTGTACGTGGCCATGATGTGTGGACGAACGCGCGACAAATGGTCAAAGAAGCGGGTGAGCAACGTGCCTTCGTTGGGCTCGTTGAACACGCGGAACTCGGGACAGGGCGTGAACTCGAAGTCGTCAATGTCGGCAGAGACAATGTCCCGATTGACAATCAGAAAACCCGACTCGTTGACCATGTAGGAGGAGATCATCTTGGTCTCAATGTCAAAGGAACAGATCTGCAAAAAAAAAACCAAACAATTTTTTTTTTTAAATTTTTCAGACCACGGGTTCCGGAGGGTCAACCAGAGTTTCAGTGCGACAAATTGACGACATTTTGCTGATCGTATCACGGCCCAAAACAGTGTACCAATGCCCCACAAAGAATTGCTGATCAATCGGCATATCGCATTCACTGAATTGGGAAGAGGGGAGGGAGAGAATTATAATTTTTAAACTTTCTATAGGAAAATGCTGATGGCTCCAGAGTAGGAGTGGAAAAGGGGATGCTTCAAGGATGTTCCATGTCATAACAAATACCAAAGGAACTTGGACCAGATTTTAAGAACCTAGTGACCCCACTGCATTGGGAGCACATAAAATTACACAATCCATAGCTAACAATCCAAAGCCCTGCCCCTCACAAAACAAACAATAAAATATGGAAAACCTACCGTATGCCAGGAATTTGCTTCAACGGATTGTGGTCAAAGAGCGCTTTGCCTCCTCCGCCCATTAATACCCTTTTAAAAACCAATTAATTTGCGTTGAACACACTAAATTTCGCAAAAGCAAAAATATAATTTAAAATTAAATAAAAAAAAACACAAAAGTCTTGTAGAGGAGTTCAACGACTTTTTATTAAAAATCATTTCTTAAACACTTAAATAAAGCATTATGGAGACCCTAACTGCTAAGCCCTGCAAGATATGCGTTTAATGGCTTTTAATTCGTTTGCAAATTTGTATTCGTTCCCAAAACAAAAGGGGGGAAAATTCGGTTCCGTTAAATTCAAAATCTCTGATCAATGAGTGATCACATCATGGGCATCAATTGGGTCAAAACAAGTCGTCTTCCTCCGCTGCGGCCATTCGTTCTTCGCCGCCCGTCTGATCGATCAGTCCGCCGGTGACTTCGTCCTCTTCCTCCTCTTCGTCCGCCGATGTGTCCTCGTCCCCGCCGGTGCCAACACCAGCCGAATGCTCGTTGAGCATCACATACTCCCGTGAACTGAAGCCGAACCGAAGCACATCCTTCTCCTTCAGTTCATAGTACCGTTGCGCTTCAATGCGCTCACCATTCTGAAGAGAGAGAAAGGGACAGACGATGGAACAGGAAAATAAGGGGCCATAGGGATGGTGTCAGGGATTTTTAACAAGGAGAATTGGATACGACGGGTATTCGGAGCCCAGTTAACTTTTGGGATGGGATACCCGACTCTGTAAATTCAGAAAAAATCCGGGTCTACGTGGACGAATGATCGAAGAATTGCTAATACTGATTTCAGAACAACGAATTTGAAAGCGGACAAATAAAAAAATTAAATTTTCTTAATTTTTGAGAGAAATTACCAGAAAAGTTCCGTTGCCAGAGCCAAGGTCGATGATGTATGGCCGTGTCCTCTGTAATATGTGCAAAACTTTTATCTAGGCCCATAAAAAATGCTTTTTTTTTTTTGGTCTTAGTCACGACTAAAAAAATGCTTTATTTTTCTTTAAAATAAAAATTTCAAAGGTTTAACACTCACCCGCCCAGTGGACCCGTCCAAACGTTCATAGGGTAAAGAGCGGTACTGAAGTGCGGCGTGTTGTTTGGAGCAGCTGGGATGGTCAATGGGGAAGTCGGCAATTTTGCGATCACGACCGATCAGATAGGCAGACTGACGGTGCACATAAATGACTGATAAATGTTCGTCCCCCTTAAATAAATTAGTCCGTTTTTAAAGTAATTTTGCTTGGTCACCACCCCACCTTAAATGGGTACATGCGCCAACGAAGTTTTGGGAGTTTGGCTTCCGGCGGTTCATTGTACTGGAAATTGATTGTTTTAGTGAAACTGTCAGAACTTCCAATCAATGAAATTATGTATGTTTATTTGATAAATACGGTTCTTCCATCGACTCCGTGCCATAAAACTCGTTTATAATTTGCCTTTTTCCAACATAATTCAAAAAATAAAGGTTTTTAGACCGTTAAAAAAGATTTTTTGAAAAAAAAACTCCCGATGGGGAGGGGAGGGGGCAATCTCCGGAAACCTTGACATTGCCGAAAAACGAATAACATAAGGGCCACAAATGCCTAACACGGCATCAGTCAATTTCTGGTTGCCTATATCCTTCCCGCCTCTCCACAAAAGTAAATCCCTCCTGAATTCGGCAATTTTCCCAACTTATTGGACCTTGATCAACACGCCCTTGTACGTGTTGGTGTCCTTGGCCAACTTCCCGCTGGGCTCAAAGGACGGCTTCTCCTTTTCCTCCTCCTCTTTGTTGTTGCCGCTGTTGTACTGTTTGTTCCCCTGCGCGTCCTCTTCCCCCTCCTCCTCCTTGACCACATCGTCCCATTTGGGCTTATCCCATCCCCCCGGGGGAGGGTCTTCCCCTCGCTCCCTTCTGTGCCGACGATGGTGCCGGTCATGCCGATGATGGCGTTCCTCCTCTTCCTCCCTTCGTCGGTCGCTCCCCCGGCGGTCATCACAACCAACGCCACTTCGGCTTCGGTTGTCGCTGTCCTTGCCCAACTTCCCACTGGGAACAAAGGACGGCTTTTCCTTCTCCGCTTGCCTGTCGTCGTCACTGTACTGCTCCGTCCTCCTCCTTTTGTTGTCTTCGTCGCCGTATGGTTCTGTCCTCCTTCGCCTCTTCCTTTGTTGCTGCTCCTCCGCTTCCTTCACCATTGTCTCCCATTTCTGCAGTAAAATTTAGTAGCATCCATTTCCTTTTAACTTAAATTTTAAGGGTATACAGAAAAAACGCCCGTTCCTTCCTTCTTAAAATGTATACGGTTAAAGTTTTTCATTATAACGGATAGAAACCAATTGTAAGTTGCCTTAAACCCCTATTTTTATGGTATTACAAACCTTGACCAACGCCTTGCATCGTTTGGCCAATTTGTCGTCTTTCATTTTTCTACGAAATTCGTTCAGCATCGCGCCAATTCGAGTCTGCTTAAAGAAAGAAAAGAATTAAATAAAATCCGCTGGTTGGTTTACAGTCAGCATATCGATGTTCACTCGCATGGTCTCTAATGCAGTGACCAATTCGGCAGCATCATCCATCTGAAAAAGATGTTGCATGTCTTGTTGTTAGACACTACTGGAATCAGGTGTACAACATGAAACTCGGCATTGAAAACCAATTGTAATAAAGCGCCATACAATTAAACCCGTAAGCGAATGGTATTTGCATATTATATGAGTTCCTTTTATCCATAAATTTCAGGGGTTATAACCAAGGTGCATGAGTAATACACAAAAAAGTTAGACCATAAGAGATAAAAGCAAAAATGCCAAAAGAAACACTACCGATTTTTTTCCATCCATCATTTTGGACAATTTCCGCGAAATTTCCATGATGTCATCTTCTTGCTCATTCATTGTAATTTAAATAAATGCAAAATAATGGCAAGCAATGTAATGGCGACAAAATAAGCAAGGAGGAAAGAAAGAGTAAATTTTTCTTTCTGAAAGAGGAAAGAATTATGGCATCCAATTTCTGTTTTTTATAATTAACGTTAAATTCGACTCCAAAAAAGGCACTAAAGGCCGTAATAAAACCATGAAAGCAAAATTCGTTTTCTGTTTAACATGGATTCGAACTTAAGCGAACATAGGTAGATACATTATAAAAAAAACAATCAAAGTTAAAATTGGCTTGCATATTAAAATGACTTCCTAGTTTTTGTGGCTATGATCAATTCTTGAACTAATTGAGTCGAAATTTTTACAATAAATGACAATTCTGAAAACAATAACAAAAGTTAAAAACGCCTAGTAATATGAAAGACGATTCGTTTTCGCCAATTCGTTTTTACTGCAATTCGTTTTTTTAACCCTATTTTGCATTGGAGCGCAGACAGCCTTAGGTTAGACAGTCTTTATGCTTATAACCAGGGACGTATCCAGGATTTGGGTCTGGGGGGTACCGGGGGTTGGGGGGGGGGTACTGGGGGGGAAAAGTCAATTTTTTAGGGGTTTTCTGATTTTTTTACCTTACCGAGGGAGGGTCTTGGGGGGGGGGGGGGGTACGTACCCCGTGTACCCCCCCCCCTGGATACGTCCCTGCTTATAACACGAAGAAAAACGAGTTGGGATAAAAACGAATTGGCCTAATATTCGATTGCATTAACTTTTTTCATTTTCGTCCAAATTAAACATTGTTACTATTCGAAAGAATTTATCGAACTTTCTTATTCCTTGATGTTTTTTTGAAATTGGAAGATTAATGCCGCAGCATACATACTTCGTCTAATTGACATACAAAAAAAAAACTATGGCTTCTCAGCCGGCGGCGCCAAACGCGGGTCCAGGGAAAGTCACATTCTAAGCCTCCGGGTTTCGAAATGATGAAAATTGCGACTCAGTCGATGATGATTTGGTAGCGCATATTCCACGTACGTCAATTATACCACACAAATGTGAATTGCAACACACTGATTTTGCGTTTGAATTAGGGAGTTTGAATGGACTAAAAGGGCATGGCAAAAATACATTTATTAATAAAAAAAAAACGTTTTATACGACAAAAGATTTTTATACGACAAAAAATTAAAAGAAATGTCAGTGATTTCAAAAGGTCTAAGTCGTCTCGGTGCTATTGCATATCAGCGACAGAATGTCGCCCCGTTGAAGCAGCTTCATTTGCAAATGGCGCCGTTGTTCGCATAACTCATCAAACTTGTTAAGCAAATTCAACCGTTCATTGTCGATCAGACTAAATGTTGTCTAAAAAAAAGGAAAAACGAATAACGAAACTTCCGTCTAAATTGAAAAAACGGAAATTCATGGGTACTGACCCGGATTAACAATTTTGATTCCCGGTTTTTGTAAGAGTTGCATAAGTGTTGGCTAGAACGAACGGCTCGACCCTAACCCGAATACAAATTTTATCAAATAATCAATCCTTTTTCTCATCCCCAATCTCTCCTAGCTTCTCGCACCTGGGCCCAATTTTTGTGGTCTCGACAGTTTTTCTGTTTTTCTCGGCAAAATCCTTCTTCTCCAAACGATGGTGAAGAAGAAGCAACACCATTCTGCTGTTGTGACGTCGAGAACATGACATGCAATTCGAGCGGACCACCTTTATACCAGTCCAAGGGACAACCGCACATCTGTGAGAGAAAATGGGCACTAATTTTTTTTTTTGAAAAATAGCAATAAAATATTTTTTTGATTTCTTAACTCTCCTTGATTTCCTATTTGTATAGAAAAAATGTTTTGATTAACTTTTTACAGGAGTTCATAAGAAAATGGATATATAAAGTTAAATGGATATATATATACATATAAAGTATCTCATTTTTTAAGTGTACCTCCAATCCGTACTCGTCCCTATAATGTTCAGCACATGCGTAGCGAAGTCGTTTGCAATAGGTGCCATCAATTTTGTTAAACGCCTCGCAATACAAATTATATTGGTTGTTTGGTAGCTGAAATTTGAAAATTATTTTATACATATTATTTTGTAAAAAAATGGAATGACAGGGCTCACTTGGTAGTCCGTCCCATATGTTGTTTGACGTTCCGAGCGTACAAAACATGTGTGTACATGCTTGCAAATTTCGCGCATTTGAAATTCGCCATGACACACAGGACATCCGATGAACTGAAAAGGGGACAGTTTTTAGCGGTTGGTTTCTGAACGACAATGCGACATTTAAACAATTTTTGATTTATCTATCCAATGCAAAAACTGAATTCAACTTGGGTCTGAACCAGGTGTAACGTGCCCAAATTCTATTATCAGGATGACATTAGGGTTGGCCAATGAATGGAATCTCGAATATCGGACAGGCCCCGCGGACATCAATTGTTGCCGATTTAGTCGAAATCTCAACCCCTATTTTACATTCCTAAAACCCTCTTAGTACACCATGTTTGCCTTCTTTATGTTCATTACCATGTTCTCATCCTCGTTCTTCGTCACCGTCGCGGGGGTCGGCTTTTTCTCAGAGGACCCCCCCTCGTCGTCGTCATCACTTGTTGCTGCCACTTTTGGCTGTTGTTTTTGTTTCTGTTGTTGTACATTGTCAGTGCTGCTACTGCTTCGCTTGCTCTTCAACACAACCATAAATTGGTGCACATTGTTCTTCCACTGTTCCAGCTCGTCCAGCTTGGTGTTGATGTTGGCCATTTGTTCCTGTATTCGCTCAATTTGTGTGTTGTTCTCCGTCTGACTGTGGGGTGGCGCTTCGCCAAAAAAGGCGTTGAACCGTTGCGGAAGAAACATGCACAGTCGTTGCTAAACCCAGAATTTTTAATCTTTTCTGATATCCATTCACTCCCTGTCGATATAATAATATTCGAACAAAATGTCGGCCAGCCGACCCACGTCCCTTGTTCGTCATTAAAAGACCGGGAAGGAGGAGGGAGGGGGGGGGGGGGTGTAAGACGGGAGGAATAACTTTGCCTTATTTTACACGCACCAACCGATTACACTTTGTTTCCACCATGCCTCATTTCCACACATAAGCTAAAATATGTCATTCCTGGCCACAATACCACTATAAATTAGCCAAGTTTTTGTCACACACCGAAACACATTGGTGCTACCATGTCGCCCATACCGGAACCCTAATCTTACCCAACTATGAATAGAAAGGACACAACACACCTTGGCCAGTGCAATGCCACATGCATTGGAGCAGTATTTGGAGTCAACCCTTGCCGAATTGGTGCATTCCGGACCACGGCATTGCAAGTCCTCCTAAAAAAAACGGGCCCAAAATTAAGTTAGCATTAGACATTATTGATACTGCTACCCAATCAGTGCCCATTTTCTGACCTATTTCGAAACTAAAGCTGAACTCAGAATGAAATTCCTGTATTAAATTAATCATTTTTTTAAGAAATTTGGGATTAAAATAAAAATAAATTTGAACCTAATTTTGGGCATAAAAGCAAAAAAAAAAAAAAATCGAATGTCTGAACATGATTAAAAAAGCGTAAAAATTAAAAGTAATTTGCTCAAAAAAAGATCAGTTGGTAAATTTTATTGAATGATTGATATTTGCGTGAAAAGCACACAAACATTGTCCGTCGCTGCTTTGCACCCGCCAATGTCGGCGCTTCTGCTGTTTTGCTGTTGCTGCGCTCGCCGCTTCACCGATGTTTCATATGCTTTTCTTAGCCGCGCATTTGTGGCTGCCAATTCGTCCGCCACCGTCATGCCATGGTGATGATGGTGGTGGTGGTAATGTGACCGCTGCTGTTGTGCCATTGCCATCATCGTCTCAGTTTGGCCATGCCGTCGTTTCTCCCCCTTTGGCTTTCTGCCCTTTTTGGCGCCCCTATTTTTCGGGCGTCGTCCCCGTCGCCCGCCTCCTCTTCCTCCGTCAGTTTCTTCTTCCATTTTTTCATCATCATCATCATCATCTTCGTCTTCCTCCTCCTTCCCATCCGACCCTTGCTGCTCCTCATCCTTCTTCTTCTGTTGCTCTTTTTGTTGTTGTTGTTGTTCCTGCTTTTGTTGTTGCTCCAACAGCAGTTCCTCCACTCGCATACAAATTCGGTCCATACAAAAACGGCCATCATTGCGTGCACAGGTGAAACAGTTGCCGCAGTTTTTCTCACGCAAACAGCCTTAAAAAAGAAGACCCGTATTGTTTTTATGTGCTTTTCAATAACAAAATTTGTTGAAAACCCGACGTTTTTTATGAAACGACCTAGTTCTTTTGTCTGCCTTATCCAAATGCTAACATTCGCGACCTGATAACATTGATTACAAACAATAAAAAAGTAGCAGCCCTAAACCGCAAAATATGAACTCAAATGTCGTTGAAAAAGACAAGACGAGACAGTTAGCGCCGCAAATTTTTGCAAAAAAAAAAAAAAAAACCAAAATTTCACTAAATCTTTGAAAAAAATCCTGAAATCTTGCGTTTTTTTATTATTTCATTTCCGTATACCTGCCATGTTGTAAAATAGTAGGATGAACTGACCTAGGCACTTTTTGCATCGCAATTCCGGGTTGGTCTCCTGCAGTTCCAACTGCCGTTTCTGTTCTTCCGTCAACGGTGCTGGCACTATTGTCGTCCCGCCATTGGTTGTCCCTGTCCCGCCCGGTGCCGTCGTTGTGCCCTCGTCGCTTCCGTTGTCCTCCTCCGTCTTATTTGGCATTGTCATCCGTCTGCTGCTGCTGCTCCTCCCACTTGTTGACGTTGCTGTTGTTGTGCTCGCTTTTGACGACTCGCCGCCACCGCTTCGCTCGCGTTCCTTTCGTTGTTTTCCTCCCGCATTTTTTGTCTCCTTTTCGTCCGCCTTCTCCTTCCCCACACCACCTCCGCTCTCTAAAAAAAACAAATTAAATTTGACCGAAATCAAAATTTCTGGCATTTTTAAATGATTGAAATGGAAGATAGTTTTTTATTGATATCTCCAATCATATTTCATTGTTTCTTATTGAGTGTAAAATATGGGTCGCTCTCTAAATTGTGTGTAATATTTTATCTTGGTTTAAGTTTAACAAGTTTAGTGTCATTTGAAATTCGAGTTTCACATTTTAGTTCTGGCTTTAATGCATCTTCGTTTTTTTTTTTGCATATTAAATTCCATATTTGAATTAAAAAAACCTTTGCTTTTGGTGCCGCTTTTCTTTTTTTTGCTCATCACAACGCCCTTGGCCCATTTCTTATACACCGTCACACAAGTTGAGTCTTTATCGTTACAAAAACGGCACGCATAGTTTTTGATGATTTTCACTTCTCTTTCTGACACTTTGACACTGCAAAAAAAAAGAAAGAAAGAAAGGTTATTTTGTGTTTTAGGAGTAAAAAGCACACAGTAATACCATTCAACATGGTACCAAACACCACAGTAATCGCAACATATCATCAATGTTGTGTAGTCCCTGTTAAACAAAAAAGTATTTATAGCTTGTACATTCTTTTTACACCCTAGGTATTTTGACTAAGAAAATTGAATGATTTATATTGTCCTATTTAGAAACTTGAAAGAAAAACCCATTAGGAATCGTAAAACGAGTCATTTAATTTAAGGAATCATTGAAACTACTTGGAGTCGCAGATGCAATGGTTTTCTTCCATTTCCTCATCCGCATTTTCCGATTCTTTCTTTTTGGAATGCTTCTTTGTGTTTGCCATAAAATATCCTCTGGAAATTGGTGTTTAAGGAATAAATAAGTTATAAGAATTCCACCGGAATTCGGCTTCCAGACAAATTTATTTTGTTGTTTTTAGGTAAATAGAGATAAACGCCGCGAAATAAAAATTAATTTCAAATTAAATTTGAGTACCAAATCCTTATTAATAGGGAGCGCTACATACATATTACCCTTGAACTTCAAATATTTATTGTAACTAGGAGAGCCGCCAAATTCAGAATCCCGGACCCGGATTCGAACAAAAATCAAGATCTAAAAATTTAAAATTTCGATTTTTTTTTTTTTTTATAATGACTACCAGCAATAAATCGGCATTACGATTATGAATGACTATTTTATACCCTTTTTAGCCTAAAAATCGAAATTTAAAATTTTTTGTTTTTCATTTTTTGTTCGAATCCGGTTCCGGGGTTCGGAATTAGTCGATATGGATGTTAGATTCGCGATCAGCAACCCCAAAAACCCCCTAAAACACGTTTTTAAGACAAACTGTCAGTAACGAAACATCAGGGAGCCGCAAAAATTGGGCCGCCGTGTACAATTAGTCCTCAATTTCAGTTTTTGTATTTCAATGTCTTCACCCGACAATAATAACAGCGGCAACAGCAGCAATAATACGCAACAGAAAAATTCGTCCTCTTCCGCTGCCAAAGTGCCAATGCTTAACCAAATGTTGGCGGTGGCCACCGAAGCCCAAGGAGATCGGCCGACTGATCCGAACCATAGTCGAATGACGGAAGAGGTAAAAGAAGAATGGCAAAGAAAAACCGAACCTTCCTGGCTTGGTAGGGTTTTTTTTTTCTGGGAAATCCCGGTCATGTATTTATGTGCGGACGGGGTTTTATCCTGGGCAAAAACCCGTCTTTGTCCATTTTTTCCATATCTCGGACTCTGATTTCTGCGAAATTTCGGTTTTTGTACCACTTTTCTTTGAAAATCACGTTTAGATGCCGTTTCATCTCGTTAGAACGTGATAAATTTTGAAATCGGAATCAAATTTTGGCTTTTATATGAGCCATTTTTAGGTTTTTGAAAAAAAAGGATTTTCAATTTTTTTATTCGAATTTGGGTTCGTAATGGGTCGAAAGGAAGGCCGGATCGACTTTAAACCCTATAAATTGGCATCTTTATTTGATTTAGTGGGACCTAAACCATATAAGAACCCAATTTTTTTTTGTGCACCGAACTAAACAAAAATAACTTCCAGGACCGTGCTTGGCTTGAAGCGGCGCTGGGCCAATTGGCTGCCGACACAGACCCAGTGAAAAAACTGAAACGATGGATGGCCCGGCTGGAGGAAGTGGGCGAGCCCTGCGAGACTAACCTAGGCGACATCAACGACATTCTCGAGGAAATCGGTAAATTTAGGGGGAAGGGGGGAAATATGAGTCCATCAAAGTAACAAAAATTGTTCAGGTGACATAGTTTGTGACGCGGATTATGCCCAATATTTTTGTTCATTGGGCGGAATTAGTCTGATTCAACGTTTGTTGGTAAGTCGCGGACGGAATTTTTGGGATTAGGAAATAGTTTTTTTTGCGGAACAGGACAAAATGTCGCCGCCCAAGATCTTTGCAGCCCAAAATGTCACCCTAAAAAAACTTCAAAAAACCCTTTTTAGAAAAATTCCAAATTCTAATGAAATTTACGAAAAAAAAAATGATGAAAAATTTGAATTTTCTGAAAATAAATGCAAAATTTTATTATTTCAAGTTGAACAAATGGATTTTTTTTTTGTTGTACATTTTTCTGAAATTTTTTGCGGCGTGATTTCGGCCGCAATATTGGGGTGCATCCTTTCTTGGCAGGTCTTCCGGGGAGAAGAGGCTTAAGTTAAAAATTCTCATAAAGTTTTTTGTTGTAAGGTTTGACTAATTGTAAGTCAAAACCGAATTTTTGGATTTTATGGAAAAACTGAAAAAAATAAATTTAGAAAGTTTTTTTTCTCATTGTTGCTCTAATTCCGTTTTGTTTTTGCTTTGAAAATCAGCTTTTTTAAGGGTTATGATGAAAAAAAAACGTAAAATTTTCATTTGTTTTAAGTTATCCTATTTTCTTAGACCAACCAATTCGACCCGTGCAGTGCCCTGCTTTTCCATCTTGTCGGCGTGCTCGCCCAATACAACCAACGTGTTCAGCAACTGATGTTGAACAGCACCGAATTTCTTTTTTTCTGTTTGGACATAATTACGGACAGCGGACGTTCCATGGTTTGTCCATTTTTTTCCCATCAACTAATGGACTAGCCTACTTTCAGGAGGTATACAATTTTTTTTTGGCTTTAATCCAACTTATTTGTCCAAAACTTTTATACGTCTACGTCCAATAGACCAATCGAGTTTCATAACACTTTGTGTATAGGCAATCATAACTTGGAAAATTTTTCCACAAGTTTTTTGGGTTTAACGTGACAACAGCGTCTCAATTTTTACAAAATATGCTTGTACTTGTAATATTTGTATTTTTTATTTTAATGGGAAAAATGGACATTATTGCTACTCGAGAGTCTCGCTTTTGACTCGAGAAAAGTTTGGGGGTTTTGCGGTCTAAGAATTACGGGAAATTTTCGGTCACCGGCAGCACTATTGGACGTATAAAGCAAACCCGGAATAGCTTCTTAGTTTGGCAGCACTATTTCAGCTAATCAAAACCCTTTAAAATACAGTTATACACCTTTTAAGGAATATCGGCACAAATGCGTGGGCGCCATCTCAGCGATGGTCAAGGCCTATCTGCCTGCACTGATGTGAGTAGTTTTTTTTTTTCAATTTTCCATACTGATTATGTGAAAACTGTCCAGAGTCCATTTCCTAAGTTTAGTGCGAGTGCTCTTTTAAAATAACGGACCATTTGTTGATTTTATGGCAATTCTAAAAAAAATTTATGCTGATTTCTTTTTTTGGAATTTTTGTTTTAAGGGGGCGCCAAATTTAGGGGAAAAGATTGCCAAAGAAACGGGAAAATAGCCCTTGATACAGTAAAGCCTGCAAAAAAAACAAAACAACTTCCGTCTTACTGTATTTGATAATTTTGTCAACTCTGTTATGACAGGCGCTTTCTGGAGTTTGATGGGCCTGATAAACTGATGCGTTGTTTTGAGGACGGTGTCCAAATGGGAACGGTGGGAGACAGCGGCAAAGACACAACAAAATTGGCCCATCGGTGCGCTGTGGCGGCCATTGCATTGAAACGGAGTTTTTCCATCGAAGGTGAGGCGACGGGCAGTGGAGGGACTTTACACTTCAACCCTCACCCCTGAATTTTTTTTTCTTTAAATCAAAAATTTTTTTTTTAAATTGAGTCCTTTTTCGAAATATATTATTTTTGTATACTTTTTATGTTACATAGCCAAACAAAAAATGTTTGTTAAATTTGGGTTTTGTTAGTTTTTATGACCATATCTGAAATTTTACAGACAAATAGAAAACAGATGATATCAAGAATTAAAAATTTGCTAGCTTTGGAGCAATTTTATGAATAATTTTTTGTTAAAAAAACTTTTTTTTTTGCTGATTTTTTGAGTGACGACCCAGCGCCGACGAAACAAAGTGACTGAATAAATACTAGTAGGTGCTATCGTCGTTTGTTTTGTTCCTCAACTTTTTTCCCACTCCAATTTTTTTTATTCCAAATAAATTTTGTAAATTAAACACCAAATTGTTTCAGGGTCCAATTTTTGGGTTTAAAAAGTCAATAAAGAGTGCACAGACTTTGAAAAAAAAAGCTGTAATTCCAAAATTTCAGTGCTGAATGTGAACCCGAGCTTTCGTCGAGTGAGTCAATGTCCGGGAGAAATGCGTGCCATGTTGGCAAATGTGAACGGGGACGGAAGATGGAAGGACACACTCGAATTTTTGGCCGAATAAGAATTTTCGTTTCTATTCGATATTTGTTTTAAGATAGGTTTTTTTTTAAACCCGAGTTATATTCAGAAATACTATAAAACAATTGCACAAAAACATTTTAACGAAAAATGGACTAAAAATTGCCGAATTGAACTAAAAAGGCCAAAAAAATACTACTAAAAAATTAGATATGCATTATTAATTCAAGAAAACCCCAGAAATAATAATTTCATGGACTAAAAACCCTTCACGCAATTAAAAAAATGTTTTTTTTAATGCGCAAAAAATTTGTAAATCCATTTCTATCTTTGTATTTCAAATAACAGTTAAAAACATCCCTAATAGTTCTCATGGTTCGTAACTGTAACCTTCTTGTGCAAGAAAAGTTCTCCAATTGCCACAGAAAAATTTTCCTAATGATGTCAAACGAAATTGCCTCACATTTTTATGAACGTAAAAGTCCCTTGGTCACGATATATTTCGGCTAATCAAACTTTGTTTGGTTCCAAAAATGAAAAAACTACAACTAAATTAAACCACTGAATATTTTTTGATTAAAATAGCCGAGAGTTCGTATTTCATTTTGAAACCTCAAACTTCCGACTTTCTTTTAATCAGTTTTCAATTTAATTCCAACATTATAACAATAATAATTAAACAATTATTTCCGTTTAGCAATAAAAAAATGAATTTTAACCTTAAAAATATCCAAAATGGACCTTTTTTGAGTCATTTTCACTTAACTAACACTGTACAGTTCGGGACCACTCAGTTCGGCGCGCTCAGTTCGGCGCGAGCCAACTTTCGGACGCCATAACTTTTTCCTTTGTCAACCAAATCCTTTAAACTTAGTGTCATTCGAATGCTATTTGTGATCTCTATTAGCCCTCCAAAAATTGAAAAAAATTTACCCCCTTATAAAAAAGTTATGATTAAAAATTTACAAAAATTCCGACTTTTTCCAACTTTTTGTTGTTCTTAAAGTTGTAACTTTTTTAAGAGTTAGTCGATCGCTTAGAAATAGCTTATTCATACCTTCTAAACACTTAACGCTTTCGAACGCTACCGACTTTGTGAAATTTGGATGACAAAGAAAAAAGTTATGGCGTCTGAAAGTTGGCTCGCGCCGAACTAAGCGCGCCGAACCGAGACCGACCCTGTACAGTTTTTATGCAATGTAATTTACCAATTGATATTGATTTTCATATTTTTTTGTCAAGATAAAAATTTTCGATTTCCGAAATTTTTTGGGCGTCGGCTCCCATCCCAGGTAGGAAGAATGGCAGAGTGGCCGATCGCAGCTGACTGTTGTTGATCAGTAAAACCCGGGTGGTTCCGCAGATCCCTTTATTTTTTGTTTTTTTTTACTTATTTAAACATAATTCCCTCGTCAAAAATAATGGAGAACAAATTGAATATTTTTGTGTCTTAAACCTAATCAATTATGAAGCAAATGATCATGTGCTTTTGTTGTGTTTAAATTTAATTATTATTTTTGTTATAATGTTGGAATTACAAGTGAATGGGCATGAAATGTTAAGCATATTGGGATGATGGAAGATCGCTTTCGAATGTTTAACTAATGAATGATACAATTAATTGAGTGTGAACTGATAATGGCCATTTATATTTAACACGGTTAGGTGGTGGTGACATGACAGCTGCGGACATAAACCACAAAACATGAAGAAAAAAGGTTAAAACTGTTGATGATGAATTGGGACAGAGGAACAGATTCTCCCGACCTCCTGCAGCAGCCGACTCCCTAAACGAAACAAAAAATTAGAGGGAGAAAAACAGTGGGATAATTGTGAAAAATGAATACATTTTAAAAGAAGACATCTTCAAAACCGTCGCTGGGACATAACCTCGGCTAAAAAAAATATATTAAAAAACCTCGACTTTCTTTTAAAAAATTCTATTATTTGAAAAAGGAAAAAATTATGAGAAATTTCTAAAAAAATTTCCAAAAAAAAATTGTGGCTTATAATTTTTTTTTTCTATTTTTCAAAAGTTTTCTTCACAATAGCACACCCACCATCAACACTGACATCAACAATCACGGTAACAGTGCCATAGCGGCCGTTGTAGAATCCTTCGCGCTTTAACGTCTAAATTTACTTCTTTTTTTTTATAATTTTTTTTTTTCTACCTCAATAGACATCTGTTTACACAAAAGCACAGCGCTGTTCTGGGATGTACTTGAAAAGTCATAGAGGACATTCAGACAGTGAAAGTAGTCTTTTGTGCCCTCCTTTTGTGAAGCAATTCTCACTGTTGCCGAACCGAAACATCGCCAAGGTGATGTGCCTTTTAAGTAGGATAGAGAATAATCGGTTTAAAATCGCTCCCCCCCCCCCCCCTGGTTACAAATTTTTTTTCGGAAATCGGAAATCAAAATTCCGGTCTAAAAAAAAATCGGAAATCGGCTGCACCCCTGGTGTAAGGCTTCAACTCTTAAGCGCGCTTCCGCTCCGAGTGCCGAATAGTGTAAATAATGTCCGAGTGCCGAAAAGGCCGAGTTCCGAATGATTTTTTAAACAGACACTACTCTATAATTAAGGCTTAGTTTAGGTCTGAACTTTGGCATAGGCTTAAGCTTGACTAGGTCTAGGCTTTTTTGTTTTCATTTTTTTTAACAAAAGCCATTTTGGCTTTTTTTGTGCCATTCGGAACTCGGAATTTATTTTTGTTCTATTCGGCACTCGGACCGGTAGCCCTTAAGCGCCCCGTACAAATTTCAACCAAGAAACGCCAAAGTAGCATTTTAAAATGTTAAGCAGCATAATTAGGACTACCAAAATGATCCCAAAGCATCAAAAATGGAAGCGCTGCTGATTAATCACCCATTTGTGACATTATTTTCTCTTCTTTTTTCTTACCATCACTTCTTCCATTGCATTCAAGCAAAAAGTCCAAATATTTTCCTTCGTAATCTCTCCACAAAATTGCCAAAATGTTCCAGGAAAAGCCAAATATTTGCGCAGTATCACTGAGCAGCTGCTTGTACTGGTTCTCTTCCACAAAGCGTGAGAAATTTTCGAATTTCATTTTTAGTTGGCGTGATGGCATTTGCATTTTCATTGTTGAAGAAGAAGACCTTCGATTTGTGGAAAATTGCAGCGGAAACTGCTGAAGCACAGTTGGGTCGGGATTAGAATGGATCAACAAAAGGCTGAGCAGTTCCTTGTCGGTCAACACTTTGGACGAAACTGCAAAAAGAGAGAGAGAAACCCCAATTTATTTTATGAAATCAATTTGAAATTGTTTTGCCTACAGTATTCCAACCGTAAGCCACAAAACTAAAGCCAAAGCATAATGCCGTATTTCCTCTAATATTCGCCCTGCTGGGGCATCTATTTTTCGATTCTCCCTTCTAGAGGGGGGGGGGGGCATCAAATGGAGGGAGAGCGTCTATTAGAGGAATACGGTAATCTGAAGGTAGGTTGAAATACGGTAATCTGAAGGTAGGTTGAAATACGGTAATCTATAACATACCAACATTTTTGACAAATGCCCCTCTTGGAATGAGCGGTAAACGAATCGTAAACAGCACAGGTCCAAGCACTTGACGAGTGTTTTCTGCTGAACATTCCATTCCCTTTTCTCGGCACCGCGCATCAGCCCAACGGAGTGCCTAAAAATGCATTAATATTATTAGGGCAAGTAAAAAAACCCTAAAATATGACTTAAAACCCGAAAAATGCCAAAATATTACATAAAACAACAAAAATGCCAAAATATGCCTTTATTCTCGAAAACCCCCAAAGAATGAGAATCTCTAATTTATTATTTTCGGCTGTAAATTGGTATTTGGGGGTTTAAGGAGTGGTGGGTACGAATCTGACTTTAATCTTTAGACAATCTAATCTGTGATTTGTCAATTCTATGACTTTTGATCAAACATTTGGCGCTGCACGGCGCACAAAATTGGGCGATGTTTTGTCTCAAATTTGAATTTTGTTATCCAATATTAATTGAGCCAATTATACTTTATGTCCAATTGAATTGTTTTCATTTTTTAAAATATGTATGATGAAAAAGCATGATTTGAGATGCCATTTAAGATAAATTTAGAGTCAGATTCGGGGCTCACAATTAGCACAACTTGAAGAGCCCCAAAATATCAATTTTCAACTCAAAATAACAAATTAAATTAGGAAGGGACCCCATTCGACAGAATTGCCGATAAACCCAAATTCAATATTAAGAACACAAAAAGTATTACAGCGTGCCAAAGCACACACTCATCCTCCACCATGAGCTGGTCACGGCTCAACAGTTCACACAATAATCCATGGTCAATTTGCAAGAATTCGTCCGATTTGACCAGTGTTTCCGCGTTTTCGTCAATGTAAGCCAAGCAACGATCAGCGAAATCCCAAAACAAAACAAAAAAACATATATTAAACAAGGCAATTTCTGCACATTTTCTTCCAGGAGACGAGCTTGGGCAAAAGCCGTAAAAATATTTTGCAATTTCGAAACTGTAAATTCGGCACACGCTTCGACCAGTCCACCGATGGCATACTTTTTGGCTAAATTGAATGCCATGATTGTACAGAAATTAGGTGATCAATTCCCTAATTATTTGTTTGTTGACCCGCGTAAAGGAGTGCCATGGCATTGTCTCCGTCCAAATCGCTCAGATTGTTCGTGTAAATAAAGCGCAACATCGTCTTAAACGGCCCAACGTCAATATCGGTGATCAGCACGGGGTTGGAAGGAGCTCAATTGGAAATGTCAATTTAAATTATACATTTTTGAATACTCACAATTTCCAACCATTTTCGTATTTTTGTCATCAAAATTGAACATCGCCTCGAACACATCGGAGGCGGCCACCAAAATTGTTTTATGTGCCGAAATATGCTGAAATATCCTTCACTCAATGATATTTTTTGTAATTATTATTTTTTTAAAGTAAATTTGTGAATAATGTCAGAATTTTTTTTGTCTTAAAAACAAATTTCGGGACCGGTGATTTTGAATCTGACATCCATTCCGACCAATTACGAACCGGGGTTCGAGTTAGAACAAACAATCAAAAAAAAATAAAACGGAATTCTGGCGAACACGGACCTTGAGGATCGGAATTGGTCGAAATATATGTCGTATTGAATTGAGAATTCTCAATCATTTCATAATGAATAATTGAATAATTAAAAAATTTTAAAAATCTTCTAAGCTCACCTCGGTATGTTCTCCTTGCCCAACCAAAAAGTGCACATCCGTCCCAGTGGCCGTGCTCAACAACACTTCCATTCGATCAATCAAACCTTTTGGTTTTGGCATGACAGATAAAGTGAATATTCTCTTTTATTTGAAACCGTAAAATACTGAATCAATGCATCATTTTTAACTTTATTTCTGATGGTATACAAAATACCGTACTTTCTCTCTAATTGACTCCCCTCTTAGCCTTGGCCTGACCCCGGCCTATGGGCAATCCTGGTTCTCCTAAAAAACTTGGCACGGCGACCGACCACCCGAAAAATTATTTTCCTTATTATACCAGGTCAAACAAAAAGAAATTCTTCTTTAATATGGACAGGGACGAATTGGTTCCAAAAAATAAATGGGCGTCCATTGGCATAAGTGAACATTAAAAAGCAAAAAGACACTGGTGCTGACCCATCAAAAAGTGGGTCAATCAATAGGGAAATGGCAAAACGCGCAGAGATATGAGAATGATGTGGAAAGAAAACGCAGAAGAACAGCAGTAAAAATTGTACATGAAAGGATTTTCCAGGAAGAGCATTTCACTGTATTAGCACCTGACCATGGATATTTACAACAGAGATGAACACTCGCTTGATACATTAAAAATCTGTTTATTTATTTAAATTGTAACTCAAACACAACAATTCCGACCCGAGTTAAACTGCATCCCCTTTTTCCTTCTTAGTCAACTTTGTCAATCTCCTCTCCTCGCTCAGACGTCGTGGAATTGCGCAGTGATCAAAATATCCGCTGTAACAATCAAATTGTCGTTGATGTGATCATACCAGTCGGAATCCATCAAATGCTAAAATCCTTCTTATTCAATTTTTCAGTTTGAAAATGAGCTTCTAAAAACTACCTCAATAGTATATCCGTGTGCCGGGAATACGGTCTGTTCATCGTTAGTGCAAAAGGCATGATCAACTTTCTGCGGCAAAATTGCAGCCTTCTGGGAACCAAGTCTTATGGTGCCTTGACATTCGCATCTCCAACCGTGCCCTTAGTTTCAAACTTTACGCTAGATTATTGTACTATTGAGAAAGTTTACTAAAATATCATTAGCAATAACCTTCAAAACCAAGATGCAATTAAAACTACTTTGTTTAAAATAATTATCTAAATAGTGTTTTTCATGTTTTTTGTTAATTTTGCCACGGCACCCAATTGGAACTATCCACGGAGTATTTTGACGGGGTGGGAGAGAGGAGGGGACAAGCTACTCTTTGCACACCACTTTCCGCTTTGTATTCAATGTGAAAACTGATGATGCCTCCATCCTTTGTTGCAACAATTCGCCAACTCAACTCGTCCCCAATGAAAACAAAAGCACTGTGAATGACTTGATTGGCCACCAAAGTAGATAATTTTTGAATTGTCAAGACAAGTCTTCCGCGCTTATCTAAATTAGACAATTTCTCTTAATTAGTCCCATTAAATTCATAACTCTCTTTGGTGGAAGAATGAAGCGGAGGCAAACCGCGAATAATTTGCATAGAATTTTCACCACGGGAACTCAAAACAACGCGAATCTCATCCTTCGTAAGAACACCGTATGCAACTGCAAAAACAAGCAAAACATATAGATGAAATCACAAAAATTTTGATTAAAATTTAAAAACTAAATGAAGACCAAAGAAAAATCCATTGGTCCATATGAAAATTTTAAAAAATTAGGTGAAAATTCAAAACATTGACGCCTTAATTAGTTCTTTTATATTAGCAGATGGATTTCCTTATAATTTATGTCACTCACCAACGTCAGAAAGAAAAACAGCGTGCGGAATAAGAGGAAAACGAATCTTAGACAGCACAGGACCAAGCACTTTTCGATAATTTTCTCCCGAGCATTGAAGTCCCTGTCCGAAGAACTGAGCATCTGCCCAGCGAATTGCCTGAAAAAAATATAAAAATTTGTTATGTAATTCCCATTTCTAATTCTTTTTTTTTGTCATTACGGCTTTCCAAACGGCAATTTCTCCGTTTACGATTAATTGGTCACGAGAAAACAATTCGGCAAGCAAACTCTCCTTAATTGAAAGAAATTCGTCCGACTTAAACAATAGGTCCGCGTGGAGGTCAATGTATGCCAAGCAACGCTCTCGAAGGCTCTTAAAATTTAATTATTTCTTGAAATTTAGTATCAAATTAAACGTGCGTAGTTAGAGTATTACTTCATAAACAATCAAATCGCCACTTGCAACTTCAAGAGTATGGAAAATATTGGGCATAAGTGAAAGAGGAAATTGGTCACACGCTTTGGTCAAACAAGTGACGTTGTATTTGTCTGCTGCAAGCAGGACATTCAAGAAATTGTTGCAGTTTAATCCCTCCCAATTGTCAGTGTAAATAACGCGCAACATTACGTGAAACGATTCCACGAAAACATCAGGAATATCCAAGGGATCGGAAGGCGCTTAATTGCAAAAAATTAGTTAATGATATATTAGATGCCCACACTTTTGCCGCAATTCTCATGTATGAACGTTCTCTCGAACACATCTGACGCAGCCATCATTATTACTTTGTGCGCCGGAATGACCTTAATAAATTTTAGTTTTAATCGGCATGGAAGCAATTTAGAAAGGAAGAAATCCTTTTCGTATTTCATAGGATGGGAAAGGTGGCAAATTAATGCCCACAATAAATGTCAACTCTTCAGAACAAAATGTATTTTCTATTTTAAAAACCCAATTTTTGTGCCTTTTTAAGACATTTTGTGAAAATCTGAGCAATTGGCCGGTGAAGACGACATTTTGAAATTTCTTAAGCGGCGGTGCCGACCGCTCCACCGGTATTTTTTTTTTTTTTTAAAAGAAAGTCGGTATTGACAAGCCTGTAAGTAATAGCTTGAACACCGGAAAATACACAATAATATTCATGCTTTTGTACCTACCCATGGCCCATGCCTGTACCCGACTAATTTTAATTAGGCAAACCCATTTTAACACAAACTCACCTGATTTTCGACTCGGAAGTAAATGTCTGTGAAGCTCCGATCACATTCAAGTACCAACCTTAATCTGTCTATCAGACATTTAGGTTTTTCCATTTGAAATATTGTCTATTTCGATGTAACGCTGAAGATAATAATAAGATTTTGGCATATATTTTATATAATGAGATAATGAGGTGGCCTTTTCTCAATAGCAAAAAAAAAAAAACCGAAAACTTTGTGTTTACCTGCCGCATGATAAAAAGTAATTTTTTTTTCTTTTATGATTCAATTATATTAGAGAAAGAAACAGCAGGTCAAATTGAGCGTGTAACGGAAGAACAAAAGAATGAATGAAGGAAGAAGATGAAGGGTATAATTAGGTGTTACTGTTCCTGTTGTATGACATAAGTCATCACTTTATTTCTCTATCTCTTAATCTCTCTTTCACTCTCTTTCTTTGACCTTCTTTCTTCTACAGTATGTATCTCTCTATTATGCCAAGACAAATTGTTGCATTTTCTGTGGCACGAAGGGCAGAGATTGGGGAGGGGGAGCATGGACCGCTTCCGACTCGCACTTTTCCAATTTGTAATGCTCAACCTTTGCTAATTCAGTGATATAAATATATGGATTGTCATCTAACCTCCTATGGTCTGCATTAGGGATGTCACGGAATTCCGATTTCCTACATTTTAGGCAAAATTTCGAAAAAATTTCCAAATTTTTCCGAAAATTTATCTTAAATTCCCAAAGATTTACCTTATTTTTAATCTAAATCTGTTAACTAATCACACCAAAATTTAATAAATTTCTCCGGCGCCGGAAACAGCCATCGTACCTATCAATTTAACTTTGAGTATCAAAATTTTTCTTAATTTTATTGTCAAAACATTTTTTTTTTATTTCCGTTTTCCGACGTTTTTGAGGGTCGGAATTCCGGTTTCCGACATTTTTTGGGCCTTAGGGTAGGGTCCGGCGGTCAAAATAGGCGCCGCCGAGGAAAATTTTTGAAAACCGGGGTGATTTGTTAATGGATTTTGCCTAAAAATGGCCATTTTAAAAGGGTTTTTTTTTCAAAAAATCACGAAAATAATCAACCTCATTTTAATAAATATCATCTTTGACCTGCCCCCTTCAAAAGCTACAAAATTATGATAATTATTCACCAGACCTTATATATATATATGGGGGCCCGCTTGATTCAGTGTCGCCGATTCAGTGTTGCCGATTCAGTGTTGCCGATTCAGTGTTGCCGATTCAGTGTGAGTTCAATTCAGTGTCGCCGATTCAGTGTGGGTTCAATTCAGTGTCAGGAAAATTGTTCGAAATATTATACTGATTTTTGTAAAAAGAAAAAATTTCTCAAAAATTTTCCTCTGTTGCTCGTTTATTGGTATGTATGGTAGTACGGGTCGGTGCTTTTGCCAAAAACCGGGGCCGGGTCTAAACCGGGACTTTTTTGAAGCAAAAAATTTTCTTCAAAACGATCAACTTTTATGAAGAATTTTCATGTTCATTTACATTTCGAATTTTTTGAGAAAGATTTTTAGAATCCTAAGGTAATAGAATCCGACAGTGCCGATAGGAGCCGCCGGGGATTCAAAAATTGTTCAATTTTTGAATTATAACAGATAGATTAAGCATTTAACAACGATTCGGCGCCAAGAATTTTTTTTGAAAACCTACCCCCTACCCTTTTTTTAAAAAAAAATTCTCTTGGCGCCGAATCGTGAACTCTGAGTCGAGAGCGCCGAGTTGTAGTGTACCGCTTTAGGGACATAAGAGAAAAAAACAGCTTTTTCTTAGTAATTTTTTCAAATTTCTAATTATAAAAATTCCTTGACACTGAATTGTCCTGTTTTTGGGGCACACTGAATCGTTCACACTGAATTGAACTCACACTGAATTGAACCCACACTGAATCGGCGACACTGAATCGGCAACACTGAATCGGCGACACTGAATCGGCGACACTGAATAGTAGTGGACCCATATATATGATTTAGTATTTATTTTTTGAATTTTTTAAGTGCGTAAGGAAAAATTTTGAAAAAAAAGTCTCGGTCTCGGTCTCGACTCGAGAAAAGCTCTGGTTTTTTCTGGTCTCGGTCTCGGTATCGCGAGTCTCGGGGTCAAGTCTCGTTCTCGGCCTCGAGTCTCGGGGTCAAGTCTCGGTCTCGTGTCTCGAGTCTCGGGAAATTTTCGGTCTCGAGCAGCACTACTTACGATCACGATTCGATTGGCAGACAGAAAACCGGAATAAGGACATCGACTAATTCAAGGAGTGCAGAAAATTTTAACTTAGTGCTAACTGAGCAATTTGGGGAGAAGTCTCGAGGTTACTAAAATATCAAATGGCTGGCGAGCTTGGGAAATTTAAACAAAGAAAACAGCAACTGCGAATCACTCACAAAAAAATTTTTTAGGTTAAGTGTGACCCGTAGGCAGTAAGAGCAACTAAATATATTTTCATATGGTATATATCGTTTTTATGCGGCATATTTTATTTAACCGGTTTCTATTGTTTAATTTGCGGAATATTTGATTGAATGGGTTTCTTAAAAATTAATCAAATCCTTAATTAAGTAATTAAATTTTTTTCACTCCAGAAGAAAGTCAAAAAACCGGTAGGGGTCAGGTTGGATATAATGGATATCTTTTCTCAGAGACAACGAAACTAAGTTTTTTTTAGCATCATTCGACAGCTCTTGGTTCTGCAAAATTTCAAAAAAAAAAAATTCGTCAAGCTAATAAAAGTTATGTGTAAAAAAGTTCGGAAATTTAGGGTTTTTTCGAGTTTTTGGGCCACAACTTTTATTAGCTTGACGAATTATAAAGCTTACCAAGGGCTGTCGAATGATGCTAAAAAACTTAATTTCGTTGTCTCTGAGAAAAGTTACCTATATCCAGTGCTGTTCGGGACCAAGAATTTTTCGGGACTCGGGATCGGGACCGGGACCGGGACTAGGTACCGGGACTCGGGACCATTTCGGGACCGGGACCGGGACTTCATAAGCCAATTTTTGGGGGTGTGTTTTTGAAAAATTTTGAAGAAAAAAATTTTGTTATGTGAATAATAATTTATGTTCTCATTCTTCGTCATCAAAATTATGATGCAAAAAAGTTGCATTTTAGCATGTTCCTTTGAAATTGTTGCTTGAATTTTCGTTTTGAGTACTTAAAATTCCAGATCCTTCCATTTAATCTGATTACTAAACATTTAAGAATAGTTAAGTGAAGCATGATTTGAAAATATCGAAATTAGACATTTAGCCAGGGCTTTCATATGTTCTTATTTCTAAGAAATGTTCTGATTTATGAGGTCCAAATCTTAGGAATCATAAATGTTCAAAAATTTTCCGGTGGCGCCTATCGGCACCGCCGGACCACCATTCGTTAAAGTTTTTGTCAAAATTGCTCTCAAAGATTCGTCTCTTTGTTAGAATTTGTTATCAATACACACTCATTTCGAAAATGTTCTTATTTGTGACCTCAAAATTTTATTTTTTGGTCGTAAAGTTTTATTTTGAAAGTTTTCATCTGAAAGCCCTGCATTTAACATAATTAGAATAATATGATCAAACATAAAATTTGAAGAATTCTTGTCGATAATTTTTATTTCAAAAGATAATCCAGTACTGAAAATTTTCTTCATTTCCTTAACACTTTCTGGTCCATAAGTCAAGTAAAAAAGTCCCGAAAACCGGGACTAAAACACCGGGACTCGGGACCCGGACCGGGACCAAAAAAAACCGGGAAAATCCCGGTTTTCGGGACCGGGACCGGGACTCCCGAACAGCACTGCCTATATCCATTATATCCAACCACGCTAAACTGGCTCACGCTAAAACGGCCACGCTAAAACGGCCACGCTAAACTGACCCTTTTCGCAAAAAACTAGGGTAGCACGGGACCGGGACCGGGGCGGGAAATCCCGGTTTTTTCAGGTCCCGGTCCCGGTCCCGTTTTTGAAAAAAAGGAAAGTCCCGGTCCCGAAAATTGGGTCCCGGCGGGACCGGGACTAACCGGGACCAAATATGCACTGGTAAGAATGGGGGTCTGACTAAGAAATTGTTGAGAAAAATTGGAGAAAAGGAAAATTATGGAGGAAAATTCGTTATAAAGATATTTTTATTAATAATCTATCCAATGATAATTCAGTATGGTGGTAGAAGTATTGCTTTTCCAAATCGTTTGCTTGGGTTCAATCCCTCTCATGCAGGAAATTTAAATTTTTTTTAAATTGTTTTCCAATATCAGTTCGGTCAAATTCAAAAATTATGAAAAGGAAGTGCTCCCCCAACCTGATATAATTGATAAATTAACAATTTTTTAACAATTTTCTTTTAAATATCATTTATTTTCGAAAAAAATTTCCGGTGGTATCTATCGACACTGCCGGATCCCTTTTAGCTTAAAACTTCTCGAATAAATCCTCCCAAAATTCAAATTTATCTCAAAAATCCTCCAAATGTAGCTTTTTGGTGGCAAAATCTGTTAATTGAAGATGAAATGGGAATTCAATGAAAATTCATAAGAAAATTTTTTCGTTTTTTCAAGAAAAATTTTTGCTTCAGAAAGTCCCGGTTTAGTCCCGGTCCCGGTCCCGGTTGAAAATCGAGGGCCCCGGTCCCGGGTTTTCCTGGCCCGGAAAGTCCCGGTCCCGGTTTTTGTCAAAAGCCCCGGTCCCGTGCTACTCTACAAAAAACCGATAAATTCACTATTGACGAAATCTCATGTTACCATATTTTTGACAATTTATTTATTTAAAAAAATTAGTTAACTAAACGGTATTGGCGAAACGTCCGGGCCACCAGGAGGAGGACGAGGATGAGCGCAAGAATATCAGGCAAAAATATTTTTGGCCAAAAACAAAAGCTACACAACAATGTCGACATTGCCGACCCGTTGAACATCGACCGTTTCAAAAATGCACATTTCGACAAATTTTTGATGACAATTTGATTGTTACAGCGGATATTTTGATCACTGCGCAATTCCACGACGTCTGAGCGAGGAGAGGAGATTGACAAAGTTGACTAAGAAGGAAAAAGGGGATGCAGTTTAACTCGGGTCGGAATTGTTGTGTTTGAGTTACAATTTAAATAAATAAACAGATTTTGGAAAAACTTTAGAAGTGGCCCCGCTAAAAAACCGCTCAAAACATGTTCCAATCAATCTCTTATGACCTCTAATCCGCATAAAAAATAGTCCCGAGGTGCGGAAATGTGTTTTTTACTGAAAAATAGTCAAACGGAGCAAGGTCACTTTGACGTCACAAATATGTTTGTAAAATATTAAATAGCACAAAGGGGATATAAAAAGGGACTAAAATTGTTTGACATTGCTACCAATGGAAAATAAATATAATTTAATTAGACTTGGAAGTGAAGTCCTTATTAATCCCGACACTGCCATATTATGGTGTAAAGAAAATGGGCTAATACCAAATGAGAGAGAATGCCGCAGATGTCGAATTCCAATGACAATTCGGAAGGACAGAAGTGCAGCTGGCACCTTTCGTTGCCGTCGTTGTGAAGGGCCATCTCAGCCACTGACACGGGGCACTTGGTTTGAAGGAGTACATGGCCAGGAAATGATTGAAAAAGGCCTTTTAATCACTTATTCGTTTGTCATGGGCTTTTCCTATCAACAAGCAATAAGAGAATCGACTTTAATAAACACCGGACAAATAACTTCAAGTGCAACGATTGCTGATTGGTACTCATACTGTCGGCAAGTTCAAAAGAATTTAAATTATTGCGCTAAAAACCAGCGCACACTCGACTACGGCGGCCAGTAGGTGGGTCGCCGCTCGCTCGCTCCGGGTTGCTCGCGCCTGATGTCGGGCCTTCGGCCCGACATTAACCAGGCGCTCGCAACCCTCCGCTCACTCGGGCGACCCACTACTTGCTCCGTCTTCGCATGCTCCTTTTTGCGTTTGGGGTAGTTCTGAAATGACGTTTGGTTTTTAGAGAGGTTTGTATTGTTGCGCTTGACGGTGCGTATGAGAATGATGGCCCGATCGGGGGAGCTGGTCATGTGATTGAAATTGACGAAATGAAGATCGGGAGACGAAAAGCAAAAACGTTGATTCAGAAATTGTTGCATAAAATAAATTTCAAAAACATTAATTAATTGAATGGGAGCATTTTTAAGCAGATTCCCTTAGTTTTGGTCATGGTACTGAAATGTCCATTTTCACAGGGACTCAGCTGTCTGGTTCTCAAATCGCATCTGATCACTTTTTACGTACTCTAGCTCGCTTTGTCTAATTTAGAGTTATCATTTGATACCTCATTTGCTAGTAAAAATTTAATATACAATCGTTTTTTGCTTATATTTACGCCAAATTTCGGCGTTTTGAACTGCTTCCAAAACCGGTTTTTTTGGCATTTCCGCACTTCGGGAATATTTTTTAGGATGATTAGAGGTCATAAGAGACCGATTGGAACATGTTTTGGGTGGTTTTTTAACGGGGCCACATCTAAAGTACACCCCAGATTTTTAATGTATCAAGCGAGTGTTCATCTCTGTTGTAAATATCCATGGTCAGGTGCTAATACAGTGAAATGCTCTTCCTGGAAAATCCTTTCATGTACAATTTTTACTGCTGTTCTTCTGCGTTTTCTTTCCACATCATTCTCATATCTCTGCGCGTTTTGCCATTTCCCTATTGATTGACCCACTTTTTGATGGGTCAGCACCAGTGTCTTTTTGCTTTTTAATGTTCACTTATGCCAATGGACGCCCATTTATTTTTTGGAACCAATTCGTCCCTGTCCATATTAAAGAAGAATTTCTTTTTGTTTGACCTGGTATAATAAGGAAAATAATTTTTCGGGTGGTCGGTCGCCGTGCCAAGTTTTTTAGGAGAACCAGGATTGCCCATAGGCCGGGGTCAGGCCAAGGCTAAGAGGGGAGTCAATTAGAGAGAAAGTACGGTATTTTGTATACCATCAGAAATAAAGTTAAAAATGATGCATTGATTCAGTATTTTACGGTTTCAAATAAAAGAGAATATTCACTTTATCTGTCATGCCAAAACCAAAAGGTTTGATTGATCGAATGGAAGTGTTGTTGAGCACGGCCACTGGGACGGATGTGCACTTTTTGGTTGGGCAAGGAGAACATACCGAGGTGAGCTTAGAAGATTTTTAAAATTTTTTAATTATTCAATTATTCATTATGAAATGATTGAGAATTCTCAATTCAATACGACATATATTTCGACCAATTCCGATCCTCAAGGTCCGTGTTCGCCAAAATTCCGTTTTATTTTTTTTGATTGTTTGTTCTAACTCGAACCCCGGTTCGTAATTGGTCGAAATGGATGTCAGATTCAAAATCACCGGTCCCGAAATTTGTTTTTAAGACAAAAAAAATTCTGACATTATTCACAAATTTACTTTAAAAAAATAATAATTACAAAAAATATCATTGAGTGAAGGATATTTCAGCATATTTCGGCACATAAAACAATTTTGGTGGCCGCCTCCGATGTGTTTGAGGCGATGTTCAATTTTGATGACAAAAATACGAAAATGGTTGGAAATTGTGAGTATTCAAAAATGTATAATTTAAATTGACATTTCCAATTGAGCTCCTTCCAACCCCGTGCTGATCACCGATATTGACGTTGGGCCGTTTAAGACGATGTTGCGCTTTATTTACACCAACAATCTGAGCGATTTGGACGGAGACAATGCCATGGCACTCCTTTACGCGGGTCAACAAACAAATAATTAGGGAATTGATCACCTAATTTCTGTACAATCATGGCATTCAATTTAGCCAAAAAGTATGCCATCGGTGGACTGGTCGAAGCGTGTGCCGAATTTACAGTTTCGAAATTGCAAAATATTTTTACGGCTTTTGCCCAAGCTCGTCTCCTGGAAGAAAATGTGCAGAAATTGCCTTGTTTAATATATGTTTTTTTGTTTTGTTTTGGGATTTCGCTGATCGTTGCTTGGCTTACATTGACGAAAACGCGGAAACACTGGTCAAATCGGACGAATTCTTGCAAATTGACCATGGATTATTGTGTGAACTGTTGAGCCGTGACCAGCTCATGGTGGAGGATGAGTGTGTGCTTTGGCACGCTGTAATACTTTTTGTGTTCTTAATATTGAATTTGGGTTTATCGGCAATTCTGTCGAATGGGGTCCCTTCCTAATTTAATTTGTTATTTTGAGTTGAAAATTGATATTTTGGGGCTCTTCAAGTTGTGCTAATTGTGAGCCCCGAATCTGACTCTAAATTTATCTTAAATGGCATCTCAAATCATGCTTTTTCATCATACATATTTTAAAAAATGAAAACAATTCAATTGGACATAAAGTATAATTGGCTCAATTAATATTGGATAACAAAATTCAAATTTGAGACAAAACATCGCCCAATTTTGTGCGCCGTGCAGCGCCAAATGTTTGATCAAAAGTCATAGAATTGACAAATCACAGATTAGATTGTCTAAAGATTAAAGTCAGATTCGTACCCACCACTCCTTAAACCCCCAAATACCAATTTACAGCCGAAAATAATAAATTAGAGATTCTCATTCTTTGGGGGTTTTCGAGAATAAAGGCATATTTTGGCATTTTTGTTGTTTTATGTAATATTTTGGCATTTTTCGGGTTTTAAGTCATATTTTAGGGTTTTTTTTTTGTAGCTTACAACCACTTGCCCTAATAATATTAATGCATTTTTAGGCACTCCGTTGGGCTGATGCGCGGTGCCGAGAAAAGGGAATGGAATGTTCAGCAGAAAACACTCGTCAAGTGCTTGGACCTGTGCTGTTTACGATTCGTTTACCGCTCATTCCAAGAGGGGCATTTGTCAAAAATGTTGGTATGTTATAGATTACCGTATTTCAACCTACCTTCAGATTACCGTATTTCAACCTACCTTCAGATTACCGTATTCCTCTAATAGACGCTCTCCCTCCATTTGATGCCCCCCCCCCCCCCTCTAGAAGGGAGAATCGAAAAATAGATGCCCCAGCAGGGCGAATATTAGAGGAAATACGGCATTATGCTTTGGCTTTAGTTTGGTGGCTTACGGTTGGAATACTGTAGGCAAAACAATTTCAAATTGATTTCATAAAATAAATTGGGGTTTCTCTCTCTCTTTTTGCAGTTTCGTCCAAAGTGTTGACCGACAAGGAACTGCTCAGCCTTTTGTTGATCCATTCTAATCCCGACCCAACTGTGCTTCAGCAGTTTCCGCTGCAATTTTCCACAAATCGAAGGGCTTATGCTTCAATAAAAACGAAATCATTACAGTGGCAAGTGCGGATAAAAATGAAATTCGAAAATTTCTCACGCTTTGTGGAAGAGAACGAATACAAGCAGCTGCTCGGTGATACTGAGCAAATATTTGGCTTTCACTGGAATATTTTGGCAATTTTGTGGAGAGATTACGAAGGAAAATATTTGGACTTTTTGCTTAAATGCATTGGAAGAAGTGATGGTAAGAAAAAAGAAGAGAAAATAATGTCACAAATGTTCTAAATTGGGGTGATGTGCTGCCGATAGGCGCCGCCTAAATTTTTTTTTTTTCTGAAAATTTGAGTCGGTTTTATTAAGATTTTGCCTCAAAAATAATTCTATTTGGCGTTTCTTGGTGCTTTTTTAAATTATAACGAAGTTCAAAAAATAAGTAAAACATGAACTAACCAAATTTTTAAAATTATTTTAGCCGTTATTGATTATTTTTTCAATAAATTTTACGGTGAAATTTGTACGGGGCGCTTAAGAGTTGATGCTTTACACCAGGGGGGCAGCCGATTTCCGATGTTTTTTGGACCGGAATTTCGATTTCCGATTTTTGAAAAAAAAAAATTTCGGCATCGGAACCTAACCGAAACCAGGGCCGGTAGTAAAAGAACGAGGTAATTTTATCCGGTAAATTAACCAGGTAACTTTACAGGGTAAACTTACCCTCAGCTGCGGGTAAACTCGTTGTAAATGAATGTTACCGGGTTCTCCTCGGGGTTGCTCTTTTACTACGGGTAACGGGTAGGTTAACCCTTACCTCGTTCTTTTACTATGGGCCCAGAGGGGGGGGGGGGGGAGAATTATGCTGCTTAACATTTTAAAATGCTACTTTGGCGTTTCTTGGTTGAAATTTGTACGGGGCGCTTAAGGGCTACCGGTCCGAGTGCCGAATAGAACAAAAATAAATTCCGAGTTCCGAATGGCACAAAAAAAGCCAAAATGGCTTTTGTTAAAAAAAATGAAAACAAAAAAGCCTAGACCTAGTCAAGCTTAAGCCTATGCCAAAGTTCAGACCTAAACTAAGCCTTAATTATAGAGTAGTGTCTGTTTAAAAAAATCATTCGGAACTCGGCCTTTTCGGCACTCGGACATTATTTACACTATTCGGCACTCGGAATTTCGGCACTCGGAGCGGAAGCGCGCTTAAGAGTTGAAGCTTTACACCAGGGGTGCAGCCGATTTCCGATGTTTTTTTTAGACCGGAATTTTGATTTCCGATTTCCGAAAAAAAATTTGTAACCAGGGGGGGGGGGAGCGATTTTAAACCGATTATTCTCTATCCTACTTAAAAGGCACATCACCTTGGCGCTGTTTCGCTTGGTTAACACTGCGAATTGCTTCACAAAAGGAGGGCACAAAAGACTACATTCACTGTCAGAATGTACCCTATTACTTTTCAAGTACATCCCAGAACAGCGCTGTGCTTTTGTGTAAAAAGTTGCCTATTTGGGTAGAAAAAAAAGAAAAATTATAAAAAAAAAGAAGTAAATTTAGACGTTAGAGCGCGAAGGATTCTACACCAGCGAACATGACACTTTTACCGTATTTGTTGATGTCCGTGTTGATTGTGGGTGTGCTTTAATGCACTAGCACCTAAGATTTTCAAAAAAAAAAATTTTTGTATTAAAGAATTTTCCCTTCGTTACTGTCAAAAAATTTTGCGCGTGCCTCCATAGGATGGCGCCAGAAAGTTTCGGAAATTTTTTAAATTTTAGATTTCTGTTTTTTTTTAGTTATTTTTATTCGGTCCGTGCAGCTTCTTTCTTAGTGAATTAATTTTTCAAAAGAAATGTCCTCTAACAAAGGGAGGTGCTCAACTGCTGTGGGATTTAGGAAACAAACTTTGTGCATGGATTGGTATAGCACAGAGCTCCCAACGAAAATTTCCCGAAATAAGTACATCGCTGGTCAAAAATAAGTACATTTTTTAAAACGTTGTTTTTGAGCTTATCTTGCTTTTCAATGCGCGCCGCGGGATTTTTTCGGGCGCCCCACCCCTGGTATGTGCGACATAAGCAATTCGGGCTTTGAAATGAGAAAAAAAGGAAGGGTCGGTGGTGCCGATAGGCGCCACCGGGGAAAATTTTGAAAATTTATATATCCAGTTTGTTAACACATTTTCCCTAAAAATAGTCAAATTTAAAATCGGAATTTTCCTTTGAGCCCCAAAAATAAGTACAAAATAAGTACATTGAGCTCAAATAAGTACAATACTTACAAATAAGTAAATGGGAGCTCTGGTATAGCACTAAAGCATTCTTAACTAGGGTGGCACGGGACCGAGTTTTTGAAAAAAACCGGGACCGAGACTTTCCGGGCCCGGAAAACTCGGGATACAGTACCTTTCTTTTAGGGTAGAATTTGCACAACGATAACAAAAGAATTTGGGCCAATCATAATTACCTACGATAAATCACAAAATGTGCAACAAAATTGTCTCTGAATTTGTCATTACAACAAAATACATATGTCGGTTTGGCGTTTGAACAAAAGACAAATGCCAAATTTTGGACGACATACGATAGATTTTTTAATTATGATTGGCAACAGTGTTGCCGCGGGTCAGGAAAAATTCGGGTTCCGGTTTCGGGTCGGGCACTCCAAAATTTTCGGTTTCGGGTCGCGAAAAACCTCGGGTTTCGGGTTTCGGGCGGCAACACTGATTGGCACCAGTTGACAAACGACGTATTCTATGACAAATTCGTCATTTGTCGTAAGTAATTGTGATTGGCCCTGGCCCATTTTTAACGGCTTATTTTTGGTTCTTTTCAGTAAAGCTCGGATACAGAAATGGAGAGCTTGTGCATTTGTGATTCGGCGCTTAATAAAATGTATTCATTTTTCACAATTATCCCACTGTTTTTCTCCCTCTAATTTTTATGTTTCGTTTAGGGAGTCGGCTGCTGCAGGAGGTCGGGAGAATCTGTTCCTCTGTCCCAATTCATCATCAACAGTTTTAACCTTTTTTCTTCATGTTTTGTGGTTTATGTCCGCAGCTGTCATGTCACCACCACCTAACCGTGTTAAATATAAATGGCCATTATCAGTTCACACTCAATTAATTGTATCATTCATTAGTTAAACATTCGAAAGCGATCTTCCATCATCCCAATATGCTTAACATTTCATGCCCATTCACTTGTAATTCCAACATTATAACAAAAATAATAATTAAATTTAAACACAACAAAAGCACATGATCATTTGCTTCATAATTGATTAGGTTTAAGACACAAAAATATTCAATTTGTTCTCCATTATTTTTGACGAGGGAATTATGTTTAAATAAGTAAAAAAAAAACAAAAAATAAAGGGATCTGCGGAACCACCCGGGTTTTACTGATCAACAACAGTCAGCTGCGATCGGGCACTCTGCCATTCTTCTCCCTACCTGGGACATGTCGAAGCGGTCTAACTGAAGTTCAAGCAGTTCAACCGTGACTGCCGCGACGGCTTCAGCACAACAAACGGGCGTAATTTGAATTCTAATTAGCAAAACTTTTAAATGCCTATGCCGACAATTACAAACCTCAGTTAGGTCATTAAATAACAATGTTTAAGAATTGTATTAAAAAAAAAAAAAAAACTTAAAAAATAACTTATGAACAGCGCCCAGAAATAAAACCAAATTTATGTATTTAATAATAAATATTTGTATTTACAATTTGTGTACAATATGTTCAATATACAAATTATTCATGGTTCGTGTTGGGAAAAGCGTTCAAGAAAGTGGAAACGGTGCTGGTTGCGCCGGATCAGTCTGAGCAAAGCGCGACGAAATTCGCTGAAAAATGCCAAAATTCTTTATTTTGGAATTTTCGGACTACCTAGCTCGAGGCCAAGCCTCGTTATTGAAATTCGGGGAACTCTCAGTCGCAATAGGGTTGTCGATTTTAAACCGAATCGAACCGAGAAAATTCGGTCTCGGTTTGGTTAACCGAAACGGCGGTTTCGGTTCGGTCTCAAAGAATTTCCAAAAAACGACAACCCTAGTTACAACTCGCGGCGAGCCTTGTCGAAAACAAATCCTTGGATTTATTTTAGCCACCTTCACAAGTCATGTGGGCCGAATTCTCTGGCCTCAAGCCGAGAAAAGAGCTTTTTGAGTTATGGTCTAAAGAAAAATTTTAGACTCAATGCCTTTTTTGTTTTCATTTAATTAAGACTAATTACCCATACAATTACTTAATGATTGCGCCCTTCCCTTTGTTTATTTTACCGATTAAAATAAGTGTAGATGATTGGGTTGATGGCACTGTTGCCTAAACAAATTTTCCAATTTGTATATAATGAGCGTTTTTTTGTTGTTGTTGTCTTACAGTATCCAAGCCAAAAGAAGAATTTGAACACCACCACAGGGGCATAAATATGCAATGCGTTGAGCACGTATATTATCTGCAAATTGTGGCCACAAATCGTGCATATTCATCATAATAACTTCTATACTTTGAAATGGCATGGCTTGTATACTGTATTCTGGGCTAATTTTCATACTGTACATTCATGGCTAATATTCTTAGTCCAGCATATAAGCTTAATTTATATTCAGATGAGATGAACGGATTTACACTTTAATTCTCACTAATTGCTTCTAATTTGTTGCCTGACACTTTTCCATGGCTTCTATTCGTTATTCCGATTATATATGACTGTTTATAAATAATTCGTATTTCCGTATTAACTTTATAGAATTCTGTCAAAATTATTCATGGCTTCTATAAATATTATTTCTAATTTATATGTAGGCATGGATTTTGTAGTTGATACTACAATTAGCCCATTTAAGTACCCCATGGTTTCTATAATTAGCGCTTAATTACCTATAATTTGACCCTTATTTATTCAATCAATAACCCTTAGTTATTCGATAATTAACCATTAATTATTCCATAATTAACTCTTAATTAACATGGATGGCTTTCAATAATAAATCTTCATTTAAATATGTCATGTCCATGGCTTTTTGATTTCACCCCGGTTAGAGTAAATGCTTACAAAAAAGGGCATCCAACTGAAAATGAAGGCGAACAGTATGAGGCCGAGCAGCAAAGTTGCTTGCCGTTCTTTGGCCTAAAAAAATAAATAATTTTGCCAATTTTAATTTTATTTTTATTGAGAAATTTATTAATTTTTAATTTTTGCGAAACTTGGCGCCGTGCGACATAACTTTTCTCAGAAGCAATCAAGCTAAGCATTTTTAATATCATTGGATAGTTCTGGGCAAGCCCCCCTATAAGCTTGGGAAATTTCCAAAAATTTAGTCGCATAAAAAAAGTAAGTTAAGATTGAACAAAAAAAAAAAATTTAAAGTTGAGATTTTTGGCAATTTTTAGATCCTATTTTTTTGATTTATAAATAAATAAATTGAAATTTGGTAAGCTAATAGAATACAAATAGAGCTATTAAATGATACTACGGATGTTTATTTGGCCGTAACTCTTTTTTTCTTATCCATAAATTCCCACAAATTTGATGTCATTAAAAAAATTACGTTAATGTTTAGAAATGCAGAAATTAAGCAATAAACGAAATCTCAAAAAGTTACAAATTGTATTAAACAAAAAAATTGGAATTTCATGAATTGTATATTTTTAACTTTTTTTAACGTGTTTTATTCCTTAATTTCTGCAAATAATCCTAGTTTCTAAACACCCTAAACTTTTTGTAAGACCTCAAATTTGTTGAAAACTGTGGATAAAGAAAAAAGTTATGGCCAAAAACTCGTCCGGTAGCGTTTTGTCCGGTGACAATTTTGTCCGGTGACTATTTTGTCCGGTGACATTTTGTCCGGTGACTATTTGTCCGGTGACTATTTGTCCCCACCCTCACTGCACCGACTGACTTTAAGCCGCCTTTTGCGCTTCTCCAAGCTGCGGATGCGCACAATTTGTGCTGTGCTGTCGTCGGTGCACCCTTTGCGTAATAACCGGGAGAAAAGGGTGAACCTCTTTTTTGACGGCGGCCCAACAGTGCCTTTGTAGGGGGGCTGAAAAATTCAAAATGAATTTTCAAAATTCTCACAGGGGGAAGAGGAGGAGGGCGGCTCCTTCCCGAACTGCAAAAAAAACCTAAATCTCGAGAAAGCGTTCTCGATCTTGGGGTTGGCTTGATAAATAGGCGCCAAATGTATAAGGAAGTCCCCCATTTGACATTTGAGCCACAACATCTCAGTACCGAAAGACCTGCCACCTGGGCGCAGGCCCGATACCAGCGCTCATTATGTCATTTTCTCATGGCCTTTTCAGTCCCATCCCATCGACTGTTTTCCGTCATTATCTCAGGGCTCGAAAACTGTAAAGTCTCGGTCACTGGGTCACTGCATTTCCCAGATCATTAGAGTGCGGTGGTGCTCAAGACCCTTGAGCCTTGACTCGAAAAAACTCGAGGACTAGGTAATTAACTAAGCTGGTTAGACATTTGCACAGTCCGAAACTCCCGGGACTCGGTTCGAAACTTACCGCAAATCTGGGTCTCGAATTTCGGCACAACATTTGAGCAATTCTATGAACCGCTCCGTGCCTATGCTGTGCCATCATTCCCACCTTGAAGCAATGTTCCCTGAGCAAGTGCCTTCGTCGGTCCTCCTCCACCTCCCCGTCTTGCTGCTGCTGGTTGTGCTGCTGCTGCTGCTGCTCATCAAATGCCACGGTTGTGGTAGCCGCTGACTCGTTCGAGTCATCATTGCTCTGCAACTCCTTCGTCATGTTCATCGTCCGCTGCTGCTGCAGTTGTTGCTGATACTGCTTGGTACAGTCGTAGTTGCCATCACCACCACCAACACCAATAACACAGCCATTTTTCGCCGCTGTTTTTGTGCCATTCCTGATGATGTTGTTATCCAACTGCTGCTGCTGCTGCTGGTCCTGGTACTGCTCGACCTTGTTGTGATGGGTGACTCCGTTTTCCCGTGTCGCCGGTGCCGTTGTTGTTGTTGGCGCCGTCGTTGCCGGCATGGCATTCGGTTCCTGGTGCTCCTGCTGCTGCGCTCCCTCCTTGGCACCAATTGTTGCTACGGGCATTGGCATTGGCCACACTGACGTGGACGGGTCCGTCGACGACTTGTCATCAGCAGAGAGTGGAATGCTTCGGCAGAACCTTTGAAATGAATGCATTAGCAAAATACAATAATTTTCCTTGAAAAAAATTCGCCCACACTAATTATGTAATTAGGGATGTGTGAGAGTATCAGGAAATTTTGGACTAGCGTTGTCGGTTTGAAATAGAACCGAAAAACCCGAGAAAATTCGGGCTCGGTTCAGTTAACCGAAAAACGGCCGATTTCGGTCCGGTCGGTTCGGTTAGAATGTCAAGAAACCAACAGACGACAACCCAACAAAATTTTCAGGGTTTTGGACGCTCATGTTTCGAGTTTTAATGCCAGTTAATGGATTGTGGGCGGCCATATCTGCTCATTGAATCTCGGAAGCGAACCCTCTGGTCTTCGGTGTCTCGAAGTTCGAGACCGAGTTGTTACAGTCCCTTTTTGATCACTGCCTTATTGGCATATGGCACTTTGAGTGATCAAATGTTCAATCTGCAGTATCCAAGTCGGCTCGATCACCATCTGATCAGTTTTTCGAATAATCAGTTCGGCACCCAACTCTGATCACTTTCCCCTCTCTCTCTCTCTCTATCCATGTCTGATCGTTCACTTTTTTGTGATCAGAGTGGCGTCCTTGACGACGGAGGCAATCAAAAATCTTTTTTTTTTTAACCCCACTACTTGATCTGCCGTTTGTGATCCAATCGACCAATGCCACCACCGCCAGCCTCGGCCACCCGATGGGACATAATCATTTTGTTCGCCGGCACCGTTTTGTTGGCATTGGCACCACCGCCACCCGTCATTTGGCACAGCGTTTGGCCCATCCGTTGGGTGTCCTTCAACCGCTGCTGACTGTGCCGTTTGGTGATCATGTAAATGCGCATGTACACCACGACGAGGATGGCCACCGGGATATAGAAGGAGCCGAGCGAGGAGTACAGCACGTAGTCCAGCTCGGACGATACGGCACACTCACCGGGACGCTGACAATTTGAATTAAAATAGTGAACATTTTGCCAAAAAAAAATATTTTCAAATTTTAACAGTAATAGAAAATCATGAAAATGATCAGACGAAATGGGTGCTAGGTCGATTCACAAAAAGTGCAAATTTTACTGAATTTTCGACTAAATTTAGTCATAATTTTTGCTCAGAAGCAACCAATTTAAACAAGCTTAGTATAGTACGATAGCCATTGAATTGCTCTATTAGAAGTGATAAATTTAAAAAAAAATTCATCTACTTTTTCAAAAGTTACGGCCAAAAAGTCGAAAAAATTGCCATAACTTTTGAAAAGGTTAATAAAATCTTTTGAAATTTAGCAAGCTAATAGAGTAATTGAAGGGCTATTGTACTATACCAAGATTGTTTAAATTGGTTGCTTCTGAGAAAAGTTATGAGTTGACATTGTCGAAAATTCAGTAAAATTTGCACTTTTTGTGAATCGACCAACCATGGGACGAAAGGGATCAAACTTCACCATGCTGATTTAATGATTTTAAACTCTAGGATTACTGTAAGTACAGTAAATTGTATACCTTAAAATTCCTAATACACATTAATATAAGTGTGTGAGAGTCTCACAGTGAGACTCGCCAAAAAGAACCTAAAGATTGGAGCGCATGAGAACAGACAAAATCCGGTAATTTTGCGACAGAAAACTTGAGATTACTGTATAAATCTATGACTGTTGAAAAACCGTAGAATTACGGTATGTTTACTGTATACAAAAAAAAAGAAGCATAATAATCAGTGAGAAACATATTAAAAATTTCCCTCTTTCAAAAGGCTTCCCCATTCAGAGTATGAATTCGAAGTCTAACAATGTTTTTTTTTTTTGGCAAATTTCCTCCCTCTCCGCCCCTATCGAAATTTTCTCCATTAATTTTAATAGCCCCTGCCACCGCCCCACGCCCATTCCGTCCCCCCGGGGGTTCTTCCCTTTCTCCCCCCTCCTCCCCCCCGCCCCCCGTCGCCGGCGGGGCTCTAATTGCCAACTTCCGCCACCACTGTCCTCCCCCCCTCTTTTACAGTACACCCCAAGGGCAGTCGGTGTCTTCGTGTCTCTTCATCAACAGCATTTGCCACCCGTAAATGAGGTAGCCCTTTTAAATGCAATTATCGTTTCTCATGTTAAGGAAATTGCATTGAACAAAAAAATAAATTAAATTAATGAAAAAATAAATGAAAAAATTTAACGAAAAATAAATTAAATTTAAATGAAAAAATAAATAAAAATTTAATGAAGAAAATACGAACGTGATGGCCAAAATTAGAAAAAGCATTGAACTATGAATTAACAATTTTTTGTTGGCCAAAAAAGCTGAGAAAATTTTTGCTATAAAATTTTTAATGTGCAGATAAATTCCGAAAAAAATTCCTAGAGGGGGTAGAAAAATTTTCTGAAAAATTGAATAAAGCCCATTAGAAAAAGCACAAAAACGGGGTCCCCTCGTCCGGGATTTTGGCATTTGATCCCGTTTGGAAATCCCTCACCACTTTTTTAATCCAGGGCCCATCCCGAATTTTTCGGGTTTTTCGCGCTTTGCCTGTCACCAAAGAGGCATTGATTTTTGTAATTTTTTGTTTTATTATTATCTTACCCTCTTCGGTCGCCAACCAAGCAACGGGGGAAAACAGATGAGCAGAGAGACCATCCAAGCCACACCTGAAGAAAAACAGTCTGATTACTGTACGAAGTCTTACGGTAATTGGGTAGGATACTGTATGTGGGATAAGAATGACTGACAGTATGAAATGCCAAATCCATTCCATCTTCTACAATTAAAATACTAATTCCTTTCTCAAATTGCTACTGTTCTTTCCTATCGTCTCGGTCTAATTGATTGACTGATTGATGAATCAGTCAATGATCCAAAAAATATTGATTTCTTTAATCAATCAATAATTGAGTGCATGCATTCCTCCGCCGATCTCGGCCACACCTAGCGATCATGACATTGATCTTTGAATTTCCGATGCCCAAGAATTTTTTTCGGAAAACGGAAATCGGAATACGAGGCCTCCTAAAATTGAAATTCGGGTCTAAAAACAACGGAAATCGGCAGCATCCCTGATACCGACCGATCATGATACTGATCCGTTTCGGCGTCCGCTTGGCCGGGTAACTGAGGGTTGTGTGACGGACCAATAGCGGTCCAACGAAATGATGCACATGTGCAGGATGGAGGCGGTGACGAACAGCACGTCCAGCGCCAACCACAGCTCGCACAGCACGCTGCCTAACAAAAAAAAAATTTTTTTTTTTTGGCAAATTTCCTCCCTCTCCGCCCCTATCGAAATTTTCTCCATTAATTTTAATAGCCCCTGCCACCGCCCCACGCCATTCCGTCCCCCCGGGGGTTCTTCCCTTTCTCCCCCCTCCTCCCCCCCGCCCCCCGTCGCCGGCGGGGCTCTAATTGCCAACTTCCGCCACCACTGTCCTCCCCCCCTCTTTTACAGTACACCCCAAGGGCAGTCGGTGTCTTCGTGTCTCTTCATCAACAGCATTTGCCACCCGTAAATGAGGTAGCCCTTTTAAATGCAATTATCGTTTCTCATGTTAAGGAAATTGCATTGAAAAAAAAATAAATTAAATTAATGAAAAAATAAATGAAAAAATTTAACGAAAAATAAATTAAATTTAAATGAAAAAATAAATAAAAATTTAATGAAGAAAATACGAACGTGATGGCCAAAATTATTGCCCCAAGAAATGAAAAAGCATTGAACTATGAATTAACAATTTTTTGTTGGCCAAAAAAGCTGAGAAAATTTTTGCTATAAAATTTTTAATGTGCAGATAAATTCCAAAAAAAATTCCTAGAGGGGGTAGAAAAATTTTCAGAAAAAATTGAATAAAGCCCATTAGAAAAAGCACAAAAACGGGGTCCCCTCGTCCGGGATTTTGGCATTTGATCCCGTTTGGAAATCCCTCACCACTTTTTTAATCCAGGGCCCATCCCGAATTTTTCGGGTTTTTCGCGCTTTGCCTGTCACCAAAGAGGCATTGATTTTTGAATTTTTTGTTTTATTATTATCTTACCCTCTTCGGTCGCCAACCAAGCAACGGGGGAAAACAGATGAGCAGAGAGACCATCCAAGCCACACCTGAAGAAAAACAGTCTGATTACTGTACGAAGTCTTACGGTAATTGGGTAGGATACTGTATGTGGGATAAGAATGACTGACAGTATGAAATGCCAAATCCATTCCATCTTCTACAATTAAAATACTAATTCCTTTCTCAAATTGCTACTGTTCTTTCCTATCGTCTCGGTCTAATTGATTGACTGATTGATGAATCAGTCAATGATCCAAAAAATATTGATTTCTTTAATCAATCAATAATTGAGTGCATGCATTCCTCCGCCGATCTCGGCCACACCTAGCGATCATGACATTGATCTTTGAATTTCCGATGCCCAAGAATTTTTTTCGGAAAACGGAAATCGGAATACGAGGCCTCCTAAAATTGAAATTCGGGTCTAAAAACAACGGAAATCGGCAGCATCCCTGATACCGACCGATCATGATACTGATCCGTTTCGGCGTCCGCTTGGCCGGGTAACTGAGGGGTTGTGTGACGGACCAATAGCGGTCCAACGAAATGATGCACATGTGCAGGATGGAGGCGGTGACGAACAGCACGTCCAGCGCCAACCACAGCTCGCACAGCACGCTGCCTAACAAAAAAAATTTTTTTTTTTTTTTTTGCAAAATTTTTTGAAATTTTGTCATAATGCCAATGAGAAAATTGCAAACGCACCGAGAGGAGTTTCGGTACGGAAAGACAAATTTGTTCATTTAAAACTTTTTTTAAATATATTAGAAAAATTTCGATTTAAACTCACCTAACACCCAAATGCCGGCAATTTCGTAAATCAGCGTCAATGGCATCACCAGCAGACCCACCAACAGATCGGCAACAGCTCTGGGCAAAAAGGTTTTTTTTTTTGTTTACAAATTGATTCGTAAACAAAAAAGGGAATTTACAAAAAATAGCGCTTTAAAATTTTAAAATTCAAATAAAATTTTCAAAATATTTGCCCGAAGGATTTTTTTTTTAATTTTAGGCACATCCCATTAAGCCAAAAATGGCAACATTTTCGGACATTGGCGAATTATTTAGTCTTTTTTTGAATGATGGCACCACCATTTTCATGAAAGGCATAAACACCAAAAACTCACAGTGAGACGAGCAGCCAATTTTGGCGTTGGCTGCGCATTTTGGTGTCATTGGATACCGTGAGGACAACCATCAGATTGCCAAGGACGATCACCTGAAATTTAAAATTGGCATCATTAAATACAAAATGCCAACAACAAAAAAAAATGGTATCGAAAAATTTTCAGTTTTCCCCCTCCCCTTTTTGTCCCACCAGCATGACGACGAACAGGAACAGTGCCAAGGCCAACGCCTCGGCCAACGTAACGCACGAGGGCCACACCACGGCATTTGTCACATTCGGGCACCATTCAGTCGCTCCGTGGAACAGAATGATCGGACTTAAAGCGCGGGAGGGAAAAAGTGATCAGTTATTTGTTTATAGAGCCAAATGATCAAATGTGGGTTTGATCTGATCAGGAAGCTAATCGGGGGGGGGGGGAGGTTATAGGTGATCAAAAAACATTGCCATTTACGGCATTTATTTGGCTAGCTGCTGATCGGTGCTTTGTGAGCAAATTTATGGCATTATAGTGTAATAGGATTTTACGACAGACATAATTAAGAAAAAGAATGATCGTAGTCGTGAAAGACTATAACTGACTGATTAGTCTAATCGGAATTATTTTCCTTCAGAAGTGATCGGAATTTCTTGTCATAAAGATCGATGAATTGTCATTTTTTGGCCCTGATCATTTGTGAAGGAATTATTGGCATTTTTGGACTCGATAAATGGCATTTTACCAATCATCAGCAAGGAGCCAATGGCATTTTGGTCCTGACAACTAAGCAAACATTGGCATTCCTTCATCCTCATCATACCAGGAAGGAGCCATTGGGTATTTTTGGCCTTTCACTATGGAAGGAATCATTGGCATTTTGTTTTACCATGATTAATAGCACTTGAGGCATGGCCAATGAAAATTTTGGCCCTGATCATTTAATGCCATGCCCTTGGCTTACCCATCAACAAAGTGATTAGAAGGCCATGTTCCCTCCGTTGTTGTTGTTGTTGTTGTTGCGGAAGTTGATGCCAAAACTGTTGACGCCGTCAAATTGGTGGTGAATGGCAACAAAACAGCAGCAGCATGGTGATGGTTGTGGTGGTGGTGCAACAACAACGGTTCGTTCTGATACTGCTTGACCACCACCACCAAAGTGTTGTTGTTGTTGGTGAACACGGTGGACACTGAATGAGCAGAAGGAGATGAAGATGGAGCTGGTGATGAACCAAAGCTGCTCAGCAAGTTCATCAAAATAAGTGGGCCAGAGGAGGAGACATATGGCAATTTGATGCCGGAAATAAGGCTTTTTCAGGCACTCCAATTCTTTTCCCTACAAAGTTTAAGCCGATTTGATCGATGGGCATTAATTAAGTGATCAAAAAAAAACAATGAATGAATAAGTGATCAAAACTGTTTTGAGATGTCCTAAGGGATGGATGATAAGCCAAGCTAAGGAAATGATCAGATAATGAATGGGTTTGAGTGATTTTGTTCGTTTTTGAATCTAAATGATCGGAAACTTCTTTGAACTGATCAGTTGTATTCTGAAAATAAATAAAGGGATGAACAATTATGCTGTTAAATGATCAAATAAGCTGATCAGAAATCACTGAGTGTATAGGAAAGGGATCAGTCAGTGATTTTATGGGACAATGTGATGGCTGATCAGAAACATAATGCAATGGATGAGAGAGTGTGTGTCATTTGGGAAGCAGTGACAAAGTGCAAATGATCGACGCATGACTGCTGCAGAAATGCAGAATTTTCGCTCACAAAATGCTTCCTCGTGTCCAGAAGTGATCAGATCATTGATGACTGAGTGAATTGAGTGATCGGTGGAACAACTGACAGAGAAAGGGAGGGGCGGGGGCGAGAGAGATGACGACAGAGAAAAATGTGTGGTCGGTGTGGTGACAGGTGTGAGGGCGGAGGCAAAGTGAAGTCGGCCTGCCGGGGGCAGATGATGAAGCATAGTGAAATTGCCGGAACAAAATCGGCGTGATTAGGGGGCAATTGGTCGTGTGGTGAGGGAGGGGGGGGGGTCCTAAATTTTTTATTTGGGCACTCGAATACAAGGCCCTATTGAACACGGTTTTAAAGGGTTGGAGGTAGTTAAAGCGTCTAAAATATTTCCAAAAAAAAAAAAAAAAATTTAGAGGGGGGGGGGTTAGGGTTATGACCGCCGAAAATTTTTAATGGCTTAGGGGGGAATGATTTTCTGGGTCAGAGCTGTTTAAAGTTTTTGAAAAGGAAGGGCCTTCCAGGGTAAGGTTGTCCAACATTCAGGGATAAGCTTCGAATGCAGAAATTTCTTACAGTCTAAATTCTAAAAAAAAATTAAATGCTTTCCTCGCGGCAACAATTTTTTTTTTTTAAAACAAAATTATGAGGAAACTTTTCAATAAAAACCCCAAAAAAGTGCTAGCAGCAAATTTGTTGTGCATTTTTTTTGCAATAATAATAAAAATTGAGTGCCGTGCCGTTGTCCCAAAATTGGCCAAGCTCATTGTGGTCGATGCCCTTTTCGTGCTTGTCGGGCCCCCCCTTTCTTCCTGTGTCCAACCCACCTCGAAATGACAGCTTTCGGAGGCACCACTCAAGGGGAGGAATAGCCCTCCCCGGGGCGGGGGGCGGGAGAAGAAGCCGGGATCCTCTCCGCCCCCCCCCCCCGTTACCCCTATGGTGCCGTGCCTCGCCTCCTCCTCGTGCCTGGAAGGGATGGCATTTGGGGCAGAGGCGATGGGGGACGGAGGATTTTCTCATTTTCTTGAAACCTTGAGGCTCTCGTCTTCTCCCCTTCCCCCCCCCCGCGGCCCCTCCCCTCATACTCCCACCCCGCTTTAGAGTCAATCCATCCCACGCCGCCCCCGGAGGTTCCCCCCCCCCGCGCCCCCAGCCCACCCCTATCCTCCGCTCCCTGCCCCACGGGTATCTCATTTCTTCTTCCTCCCCTCTCTCTCTCTCTCTCTCTTTTTCTAAAGTGTTTATGCCCCGCGGCCCCCGTTGTGTGTGTGTGTGTGTTCATTGCTTCTTCCCATCGGCAAGGCTTCTTCTTCTCCCCCCCCCCTTCCTTTGGCCCCCGGGGGGCAAAAGGAAGAACGTTTTCCCCTGCACCGGGGGGCACCGGTTTAGCCTTAAGCGCTAAATGAGCGATGCCGTTGCCCACGGCGGGTGGAGGACACATAACAGCACAATAACGCGCCCCCCCCCCGTCCCCCCTTCGTCCCCGGAGGGGTGGGGCGGGAAGAAGGCGGGTGACAAGGAAGCGCTAAATGATAAGCGGAGAGGGGAAAGAGACAACACCCCGCGGGGCGGACGAGGGGAGGGGAGGGGAGGGGGAGTTATAATGTCATTGGGTTAGCAAGCAGCAGCAGGCAATAAGCAGCCCGTATTGTTATCGAGCAGCAGCAACAAAAAAAAGCGCCCCCGAGGGGAAATGCCCGGAAATTTAATTTGGCGAAAATTGGACTCATAAGGGAGGCACGGCGGCGGACAAGACGAATGAGCCAAAGGCATAGGCTCGGCCATGCCAAACGGTTGTGTGATGGGTGCCCGAGGGGGTGGCACAAACGCAACTGTCAGTATATGGCCAATTCTTGTTGCGTGGTGGTGGTGGTGGCACAAGGTTTTGTGCCGTGCCGCCGCCGGAAGGTCAAAATAAAGCGCCGGGGGGGGGGGGGGGTGGGACGGCGAGAGGGCGGGGGCGGGGAGGAAATAAAGGAGGAAACCATGGCATTGCCATTGGCATTAAAAGGACAGAGATCAGGTGGCATTTTAAGGACAGAGATCAGATTACTAATGGATGGCTGCTAGTTGGGAACTACAGGAATGCCGAAAATGGCGAAAAATCGGTCGAAAAATGGAGGAAAACCTGCCGAGAAAGGTCAGAGTCTCGAGCCCGCAAAACTGGGCAAAATTATGAGAATTAAAACCAAGATCCCTGAAAAACGGAAAAAGTTTCGGAATAATTTTTTTAAAAAAAAAGACAAACAGAGAGACGCATTTATTGATATTCTCTATTTCTTTGTTAGTTCAGCTTTTTATGTGCCTTTTTTTGGGTACTTTTACGTGTACGGACATTTCGCCACCCGACGTTTCGCCACCCGACATTTCGCCACCCAAGCCAAAATCGGACGTTTCGCCACCTAAGCAGAAATCGGACGTTTCGCCACCTAAGCAAAAATAGGACGTCTCGCCACCAGTTTTGCCACCTCTAAGAAAAGCCACCCATTTGCCTTCAAAAAACTCAAATGTGTTATCACTACTCCATTCAATGCTAAAACTTTAATTTTGGCTTAGGTGGCGAAACGTCCGTTTTTGGCTTGGGTGGCGAAATGTCGGGTGGCGAAACGTCCTATTTATGCTTAGGTGGCGAAACGTCCGATTTCGGCTTAGGTGGCGAAATGTCCGGGTGGCGAAATGTCCTATAGCCGTACTTTTAAAGAATTTTGTAAGAATTTAATTGAAAAAAATTTATCATTTTTAATTCAATAAGTTTTAAATTTTCAAAGAGTTATGGAAAGGGGTTGCGCAAAATCAAAAATTGCCTCAGAAAAATTGTTGAAATTTTTCAAAAAGGGTCCAAAACGTAAAAGCAGCCAATAATTTTATTTTCTCCAATCATATTGGTATGCTTTTCGGGTGTTGCGACTTTTGCGGTCAAGACATTTGCGGTTCGACTTTTGCGGCCAAGACATTTGCGGTTCGACTTTTGCGGCTATGCCCAAAATTGGCTTCAAATTTAGGTTAAATTAATCCCAAATTCCTTAAAAAACTTTAAGTGAGGCTAACCCATGAAATTGGTCCGAGAATTGCGTTTTTGGAGATTTTTGAAAAAAAAAAAACCATAAATTATAAAAACACCCCAATGGATTATCTAAAGAGCCAAAAATGATGCTTTCTCCATTATTAATCGTTTTAGGGCATTTGGGATTAAGACAATGCAATTTGAAACCGATTATAGGCATAGGCGCAAATGTCTTGGCCGCAAAAGTCGTATAACCGTTTTTCGTATGGTTTTCGTCTGCTATTGGCCAATGAAATGAGCAGAAAAAGGCAAAATGGTTGGCCAATTTGCTAATTTTCCGCCCCCCCCCCCCCCTCAAAAAATGTCTGGCCCCATCCCCTCGCCCTGTCCAAACACACAAATTTTCAATTTTCGGTAAACCCAAAAAATGTAATTTTTTTTTTTTTTTTTTTGATTACGCCAATGTTTTCAGCTGTCCAAGACGCTCTCCCGAAAGGCAAATAATTTTTCTCTCTCTCTCTTTTTTGGTATCGTACGGAAGTAAATAAATAATGAAATTTTGTTTGGCACAATGAATGAATTGATGATTGGCCTTTTCGGCATTGCCATTGGCTCAATGCCCTCCCCCCAAAAAATTGCAATGGCATGGAAATTGCACTTTTTTCCCTGGCTCTGCTAATTTACCTGGAAAAATTTTTTTTTTTTTCAGAGCCCCCACCCCCCCTCGCCCCCCCAGGGTCCCTCATTGCCACATTCGAGCAGAATTTTGGTCCTTTGTTTTTGGGGGCCATAATATAGTTGAATGGGAAATGATGTTTGGGTGGGGAGAACAATTGGCACACATTAAAAAAATGGACAAATGAGCGACAGAGGGAAGGAACAATGGATGGACAAAAGGACCACAAAAAGGAGACAAATGGTCGACAAAAAGAGGACATAAAATGAACAAATCGACCAAATAATAAATGTCGATGAATGACCACAATAAAATGGGATGGGGTGCCAAAAGGGAGAAAAAATGGGCCAAGAAATAACGAAAAAAAGGAGGAAAATGGGCCAACGAAAAAAAAAAAAATTAAAGAAATTAGCTATAACAATTAGACCATAAAATTATTCATTTTTTTTTTTGCCAACGGTTCGAAGAGGGGGGTGGGGGAGGAGAGGCAAAGAAAAGGACAGATGGCACACAAAATGGAGAGCCAAAAAACGGGAGACGAGCAGAGAGAGAGACAGAGAGAGAGAGAACGACGAATGAGAGAGAGAGAGAGACACATGCCAACATGTGACTGATCTGCAGGGGTTGGCGGGGGGGGGGACAGATATTTTTTGGTTGATTTTTTGTATTGATTAGATTGGCCAGGGGGAGGGGGTTTTCTTGCCAACACAACAATTATGTAGAGAAGGATGACGAGAATTATTAGACAATGAAAAATGCTAGGTCAGGTCGGCAAAAAATGCCAGGGATTTCAGGGTAACCCGAAAATGGGGTAACCGAACCGAAACCGGTAACCGTAACTGAATTTTCTCGGTTTTCAGAAACCGTCGCGACCTCACTGGAAACACTATGGCCCAAAAGTGCGGGGAATGACTGTCGAGACAGAGACACACACACACACACACACCAGGGATGCCGCCGATCTTTGATTTAAAAATCGGAAATCGAAAAACCGGAATTCCGATGCCCGAAAACTTTACGGAAAGCGTCATTTCAATGGCCAAAATTTTTTTCGGGAATCGGAATTCCGGTCCAAAAAAAACATCGGAAATCGGGCGGCATCACTGATACATATCCGACTAATTGACGCCCACTAATAGACACACCACCTTTATGCCGGAAATTCGCCGCCGCAAGCAGAAGAAGATGGAACATTGGCGGCGGAATTAGTGGGCCAAAAAGCACTTTTTTTTTTTTTTTTTGCTTCCTCTTGGCACCCCATAAAAGGTGACTGTTTTGTTTGTTTTTTTTGCTGTTGAAATGACAACATTCAAGTGGTTGAAGCGGAAGCCATTGAAGAAAAAAGTGGGACGACTTAACTGAATGTGTGACAAAATGCTGCCACCCCTTCGCCCGCCCCTTTGGGCCCTTTTCCTCTCATCCATCGCTAATCCGAAAGCTCCCACCCCCCGGGGCCCCCGGCCCCGTCGTTTTGTTCTGTGGCGGGGGGGGGGGGGGAGGGAAAGCGGGGGGATGGTAAAGTGATGCACCAGCCACCACCCACCAGGCCTAGCAGAGCCAGAGAGCCCCACATCATTTTCCTCCCCCTTTTCTATCCATCGATTATCCTGGGAAAGTGATGGGCGGGAGAGGAGACAGAGATGAAGCATGAGAGTGATGGGAGATAAAGCATGGGGCAAAGGGGATTGAAGCGGGGGAGGGATGAAGCGTGGGGGATAAAGCGTGGGGGATGAAGCGTGGATAATGCATGGCGCGGATAACCGCGTGGAAGAGAAAGGCATAGGGACAAGGGGGGGGGGGGGTGAAAAAGACTGATCAGTGATCAGCAGGCCCATCGAACAATTCAATACTTGCTTGTATCCGAACTCCAAACAGCAGCCCGTGTTCAGGCATTTGCGGTTCGACTTTTGAGATTATGTCCAAAATCGGTTTCAAATTTATGTTGCATTAATCCCAAATTCTTTTTTTTTTGCACATTTTTTAGAAAAATCAGCAATAAAATAATAGAAAATCCAAAAGTTGAAGTTTTTCTTAAAATTTCCTGTCTAAAAATCCCAAAATTTTTTATTAAAAAATTTCGACTTGGAAAATTTTAAAATTTTTTAGGTGAGGTTGATATTTATGGTCGTATCTTTTTAATGGTCCTGTAAATTTATTTTAGTCGTGAAAACAAACAATTTTATAAACGTGTAATTTTGTCCGAGAATTTTTGTTCTTGGAGATTTTTTGGAAAAAGCCCATAAATGCTAAAAAGGCGAATGACTTACCAAAGATGCCAAAAATTCTGCTGTTTTCTCCATTATAAGACCTTTTTTTGGCATTTGGGATTGATGCAGTACAATTTTAAACCGATTAAAGAAAGACATATAGGCGCAAATGTCTTGGCCGCAAAAGTCATAAAGCACGGGCGCACCATCACGTAAGAAAGGGGGATAAATTGTCGCGGCACTTTCAACCCCATAAAAAATTTGGGAAATTTTGATCATTTCAAGAAAAACTGACCTAAGGCTAGGCATCGGGGATATGCCGAGCCGGACAAAATCCGATTCCGCTTAGATCGCCGATTCCGATTATGGCCAAAATCCGATTAGTTCCGATTCCGATTATGTTCAGGCTCGAAAGTCCAAAAAGGGGGCGCCGAGCTCCAAAATGGGGGCAAAAAGGGGGCAATTCCAAAAATGGTGGCCAGACCCCCAAAATGGTGGCCAGACCCCCAAAATGGTGGCAAATGCTAACCAAAAGGGGGCAAAATCGCAACCCTGATTACGTTTCCGATTCGGCACACCCCTGCTAGGCATCCCTCCTAAGCCAGATTAAAAAAAAAACGGTTTATAAGGTGAAATGTGAAGCCAGCAGAGTTTGTTTATCCGGAAAAATGTTTTCTTTAAAGTAAACTGAGTTAATTTTTTTTTGTTGCAAATTCAAAAATTCACCCCCCCCCACCCAATAAAATTATTTTTCAAATTTACTGAATGAAGCCTTAACCAAACACAAGGCCTGTCTCCCGGGTTGGCATTGTGCCGTGCTGTTGTGTTGCCCCATGGGAAAGGGGGCGGGGGGGGGGGGGAGGACAGGGAGAGGCGGTGGTCCACCAATGGCACTCACTCTTTGAGCCTCTCCCCCTGCCCCCCCCCCTCCCCCGTTTTTTTTTTTCTCAGAGGGATCCCCGCCGGCGAGGGGAACGCATCACCCCAAAATTTTCAATATGGCACACCACACGCCACACACACCCAAAATTTATTGTTATGTATGGGGAAGCAAAACACATATATATATATATATATTGTGTCGAAGAATTAATATAGGAATGGCACTTCCGCTTTTGCCCCGGGTGCAGTGGCGAAAAATGAGACGAAAAAAGGGGGGGGGGCCAAGTGAAAGGATGGAAGGCACATACAGAGAATTGGGAGTAATGTAAGCAAAAGAGAGAGAGACGGGGGAAAACAGGGAAATGAGAAAATTGGGGGAGAGTCGAAAAGTGAGAAATCGAAAAAAATGAAAATTACAAAAAATTAGTCGGAAAATTTAGCTCGAAAGTGGAGAATCCTTGAAAAACGAGAAAACTATTTGAGATTTTAAAGTTGCGCTAGAGTCAAGCAAGAATCCCCCCTCCACCCCCCCCCCCCCAGACCCCAGACCGACCACCTCTTTTGGATGGAATTTCTGTTTCGAAAATTCTGTTACGCTTTCACACACAAACATAAATAAATGAATGAGGAAAAGAAAGTGCAGTTGCGAATAAATGAAAAATGATGACAAAAATGAGGACCACAGTTACCTATTTACGGGTTGAAAATTGGAAAAAAAAAACAGTAAATGAATTTTTTGAAAGTATAAAATTGAAAATCGCACTAAAACAGTGCCCCATTGTTTGACAATTCTTAGAAGGACATATAAAGAATAGTACACTACGCGAGACTTAAAATTTCACGAGTCGAGACCGAGACTTAATTATAAAATTAAAAGTAATATTATTTTAATTTTTTTCATTAATTAAAATTTTTGGCAATTTACAGTAATATATATTGTGGCATTTTTCGGATTGTTACGGCATGTTTGAACATGGAAATTATCTATTTTTTAATTTTACTGGCTTTTTATATTTAAAATTGGCTTTGTGGTGCCCAAACTTCCTGGTGCCCAACACCAGAAGTTTGGGCACCAGGAAGTTTGGGCACCAGAAAATTCAAGATTTTGGACTTTTTCCAATATTTGGTCAATATTTATTTCCGCATTTTTTCTTAAATATTTATTTAAATATTTTGGAATTTTTCGTAAATATAAATCCCTGCCTTACAAACATTAGATAACAATCGACCACCACTTCAAAATGGCAATTGGGGGACACATAATAAACAAACATAATGGTGATACAACAAATACTGTTGATCGAACAAATAAATAATCACACATACAGTACACTATGGCAGACAAATTACACAGACAAATAGAGGGATAAATGTTTTGTTGATCTGTCAATCTTCTCTCCCTCCAAGCGGTGGTGGTGGTTTTTGCGGCTTCCCATCCTTCTCACAAGGCGTACTTCTTGGTCCATTCGCGAGCGTTGCTGTTGTACTGCGTGGGGTCAGTCTTGAACACGCGCCCAATGTCCTGCACCATCACACTGTTCGGGTTCGGGTCACACATAAGCGAAGAGATGGAGAGGAGCACTGATGAAAGAAAACAACGGAATATTTTATCAGTTCAGCCGCTTCCGCTCCGAGTGCCGAAAAGGCCGAGTTCCGAATGATTTTTTTAAACTGACACTACTCTATAATTAAGGCTTAGTTTAGGTCTGAACTTTGGCATAGGCTTAAGCTTGACTAGGTCTAGGCTTTTATGTTTTCATTTTTTTAACAAAAGCCATTTTGGCTTTTTTTGTGCCATTCGGAACTCGGAATTTTTTTTTGTTCTATTCGGCACTCGGACCGGTAGCCAGTTCAGCAACATTTCACAAGCGAATCCGGAACCACCTCAGTTCGCGCGGCTAGCAATAACTTTTTTTTTTAATTTTCGTTCAAATTAAACAAATCCGGTGTTATTCGAAAGCCACTTGACTAGATCTATCAATGTGCTAAATTTCGAAAAAATTTGAAAATATACAAAAAAAAAATTATGGCCAAAAAACCTCAAAAAATTGCTTATTTTTCTGCATAGTTCGGCACGACAGTTTTTTATATATTTGGAAAATTAATAATGCAGCACATATAGAGCTTTCTGATGACAGCAATTATATTTTGAATTGGCAGATTTAGAAAAAACAAAAAAAAGTTATGGCTTCTCAAAGTTGGTTGGCCGCGCCGAACTGAGACCGACCGAGCGAATCCACTCATGTCGAGTCGAGACAAAACACCGCGAATCACTCCCAAATAGTATTATCGAATAGGTGGTGTCTCGGTTCATTTGGAAATATTGTGCCACTATTTGTCGGCGTTTTGTCCCTACGTACGCCGTCTTCTTCACCTTTCGAGATGGTCAATGATGGGGCCCACTGATCTTTCAAGATGTCCAGACAAACTGTTCCATCATCGCCGACATTTGGATGGTAGATGCGCGTATCGAACTTGACTTGCGGCGGTGTGCACGGGTAGTCTCGTCGAAAGAGGATGTCCAAACGAAAGAGGCCGCCTTCGTACGGCGAATCGGGCGGTCCTTTGATGGTGGCCTTCCAATGGTACAAGTCGCCGTCATCCGCCGGTCTCGCCGTGCAGCCCATAATCGGTTCTTTGGCCAGCTCCGCGAGTTCCTGCGCAAAAATGGTGGTGTCATTAAAAGTGAAGCCTTTTCAATGGTACATATCAGGGATGGCGACGACTTCAAATTTGAAAAATCGGAAAACCGGAATTCCGATGCCCAAAATTTTTTCGGAAATCGGAATTCCGATGCCCCAAATTTTTTTCGGAAATCGGAAAATCGGAATTCCGGTCCAAAAATCATCGGAAATCGGAAATTTTTTTTCTACAAATTACTAATTTTTTTTTATAAATTTTTTTTTGACCAAAAACTTCTCATTTTTCTAAAATTTTTATTTATTTTTGAGAATTAATTCCGATTTTTTTCCGATTTTTCCCCAAAAATATCGGAAATCGGAATTCCGATGCCCCAAATTTTTCTCGGAAATCGGAATTCCGACCCCAAAAACATCGGAAATCGTCGCCATCCCTGGTACATATCAGGGATGCAGCCGATCTCTGATTTGAAAAATTGGAAATCGGAAAACCGGAATTCCGATGCCGAAAAATTCTTCGGAAAACGGAAATCGGAATTCCGGTCCAAAAATCATCGGAAATCGGAAAATCGGAAATCGGAAATTTTTTTCTACAAAATTACTAAATTTTTTTTATAAATTTTTTTTTTGACCAAAAAAACTTCTCATTTTTCGAAAATTTTTATTTATTTTTGAGAAAATTAATTCCGATTTTTCCCCAAAAATATCGGAAATCGGAAAATCGGAATTCCGGTCCCAAAAACATCGGAAATCGGAAAACCGGAAATCGGAAATCGGCTTCATCCCTGGTACATATGTGCTGTGCTGTCCACCTTATTAATGCGTCGACGAGACATTGCCAATTGGGCAAATGAAGTGATGATGAAAGAGAGCGAAACAACGATTTGGGGTTAATCCAAATGGATATGTGCTGCTAAATCGAACAAGAACAATAATTATTCGGAAAAGAGCAGCACAAAAAAGGGTTTTAAAAGGGATTTTGATAAGACTAAAAAAGAGACAATTTGGTAAATTTATACAAAACGATGAATGTGGGTGGAAACTGATCAAAGTTGGAGGGTAATTTAAAAAAAAAAACGGTAGAAGGACGATTCATTGCCGCCGTTTCATTGCCAGCCAACCTTAGAACTTCATAACTTTTTTCTAACTTGGTCAAATTCTGCAATTTTGTAAATCACATAACAATGTCTTTATGAAATCTTCAAAACACATAGAGCATTCGGATATTATTACCAAAATTGTAGAATTTGATCAAGTTAGAAAAAAGTTATGAGGTTCTAAAGTTGATGGAAATGAAACTGCGGCAATGAAACGGCGGCAATGAATCGTCCCGTTTCAAAAAAAAAAATTGGAAGTAAAAGGGGAGAAATAATTGCTTATATTTGGAGAATTACCTATACAAGAATTCATGTCAACTAGAGAATGGCAAAACAACCTTTTTATTAGTTTATTCGGTAAAACAACGGTTAAGTTGTTTAAAATAAATAACAATATTCTTTACGCCAACAACGTAAAAAACAACGAACAACGCTATTTTTTGGGTCGGGGTTGTTTCGGCCCCCACGTTTCGGCCCCCACGATTCGGCCCCGGGGTCGTTTCGACCCCAAACCAAAAATAGAGAAAATTAAGTAGCCAAAATTTTTTAAAAACTTAACCCCCCCTAGTTTTTTTAAAAACAAGCAACCGCCTAATTTTTTTTTTTGGAAACAACTCCCTCAAATTTTTTTTTGCAAACTTAACCCCTTTAGTTTTTTTGAAACCTAACCCTTGCCTTGGAAACCTACCCCTAGTTTTTTAAAAAAAAATTTTTTTTTTAAAAACTAGGGGTTAGGTTTTTAAAAAAACTAGGGGTAGTTTTTTAAAAAAACTAGGAGTAGGTTTTTAAAAAAACTAGCGGTTAGGTTTTCACAAAACTAGGGATAGGTTTTCAAAAAAAATAGGGTACGATTTTACTATTTTTGGCATGGGGCCCAAACGACCCCGGGGCCGAAAAATGGGGGCCGAATCGTGGGGGCCGAAACGAGCCTGGCCCCTATTTTTTAAATTAACGAATTATTAGTATAAATTCAAATTTCTTCTATAAAAAACTTAAATAAATTTTTGAAAAAATTTGAAAAAATCCCCATAAAGGATCACTTTTTGTGCCATAATCAAAATACACTCAAATTTCAAAATTTTCACCGGCGGCGCTATTGGCACCGCCGGACCCCCACCGTAAGAATTTCGAACCGGAAAAACGGGGGTTTTTGCCCCGGGGTTCCCGTTCCCGGGTCATCGTCAACTCCCGGTCCCGTTCCCGGGTCATCGTCAACTCCCGGTCCCGTTCCCGGGTCATCGTCAACTCCCGGTCCCGTTCCCGGGTTTTTCAAAATTCCGGGCTCCGCATATTGCCTATTTCTATTGCACCAGCACCTGCACCGTTACTACTCCATCATCAACAGCAATTTCTGATTTGTTCGCCGTTCAACTGTTCTTCGCAGTGTTATCGCTTGCCGTCTTTTGCTGTGGCATTTTGGGCTGTGCTGCGCTCTTCAAAATATAATGTTGGAGCCGTTTTCGTTTCTCAAAATTGTTTTGCCCATGTGTCATTTTTGTTTTCCAAATTTTTTGGCCTCTTTAACCTCAGAATATTCTGTGAGGCGCTTGCTCCGTAATTTTTTTTTTTTTTGTTGTAATTTTTAATTAAAATAATTGTTCTGGATTTTCGTCACCGAAAATTAGGGCCTTAAAATTGTGAAATGACAATTTGTTTGTACATCAGCATTTTTTGGAACTTTTTCCTCCATCATTCGCTCTTTTGTCAACGAATTGCTGAATTATTTGTTCTATTTCGCTTCGCTCTGTTGTAAATGAAGTGCAGTGACCACACAATAAATTCGTTTCTTAGCAGCACTCATTCATTCAATCTTTCGTGTCCAATCATCCGTAAAGAAGCGATTGGGTGGGAAGGGGAGGAGAAGAGGAGGGCGGGGGTGATCAGAGTGGACCAAATCAAAAGTGATTAGTGTTCAGAAAATGCCGATCAAGAAATGACCGTGGCGATGATCAGAGTTCACGAAATTGAAAGTGATCAGGGTTTACCAAATGCCGACCAAGGCAAGCAACCAAGGGGATGACGGATGACAGTGATCAGAGTGCACCAAATGGAAAGTGATCAGTGTTACCAAATTCCGATCAAGGGGCTGACGGGTGGCAGTGATTAGAATACACCAAATTGAAAGTGATTAGTGTTCACCAAATGCCAACCAAAGGGGTGATGGATGACAGGGATCAGAGTGCACCAAATGCTGTTCAGTATCAAATGTCGATCAAGGAGATGACAGTGATCAGTGTTACGCCGATCAAGGGATGACGAATGGCTGTGATCAGGGCTCATCAAATGACGATCAAGATGGCGACTGGTGGTGCTGATCAGAGTGCACCAAACTAAAAGTGATCGGTGCTCACCAAATGCCAAACAAGGGTTTTGCGGATGACAGGGATCAGACTGCACCAAATACCGCTCAATGGAGGATTAGTAATAGAGTGCCGATCAATGGAGTGACAGTGATCAGTGTTACGCCGATCAAGTTTATGGATGACAGGGATCAGAGGGCACCAAATGCCGTTCAATGGAGTGACAGTGATCAGTAATATCGAGTGCCGATCAAGCAGATGGCATTCGCCATTTTTTTGGACTTTAGAGAAAAAAAAAGTTAGAACTTTTCTCAAATACCAGGCTAAAATATTTCAGTTGCATTTGATAGCCCTAAATGTTCTCTGTAAGCCCCACAAAATTTCAAAATTTATTAATTTCAAAAAAATTATGATCGAAAATTTATCTAAAAATTTTTCCCCTAATAATCCGTCATAAAAATAAATCTCTTCAACTTGTCCTTTTATGTATTGTTTTATTCCTCCTCTCTCTGCTGCCGTTTTCGCTTGTCAAGGCCATCATTTTCCCCGAAAACCATTCAACCTTTTCCGTCACAGGGAAAGATTTCCTCTCAAATGGGACGCCGGGGGGGGGGGGCGGGAGGAGAACACCACCAGCAACAAAAACAACGACAGCAAGCAGTAAATACTATCAACATGGAGATGACGACGCCAATCGGTCCGTTTTCGACCAACAAAGGTCGAACCTGTCAAAAAGTCGAATTATACAAAAATAGTATTCTCAGAATACCGTATAGCCGAATAATTTAAAAAAAAACAGACGCTACTTTCGCCTAGGCTTATGCCAATTTGAAAATTAAAAAAAAACCTTTTTATTAATTGTTTTATTAGATTTTTTTAAGTTTGTTTTACTTTTTCTCAATTTTGGCACAATTTGTCCCGCCCCCCCCCCCTCCAACTATTTATCCCAATTTAACGTCAATTAAAAAAATCTCCCCTCAACCTCTTTTTTTTTTAACTTTTTGTTTTGTTTTGGCACAATTAGTCCCCACCCCCTAACCTTTTATCCCATTTTGCCATCGATTTTTTAAAAATTTCTCTTTAATTTCAGAACAATTCCATATTTAAATGCCAACTCCTTGCCCCAATTCTGATCAGTTCTTCTTCCTCCTTTTCATGTGCCCTTCTTTCTTTCTCTCTCTCTCTCTCTGTTGTTTTGTTGGCATTCTGTTGTTGGCTGTTTGTTGGCTCTCACGTACCTCTCAATTTTCCCAAATGAAACAAATAGCAAAGCCAAGCCAAGCCAAGCCAGTTGTGCTTCATCCCCCCCCCCTTGGCTTTTCTAAATTGATTTTAGGGGGGGGGGAGGGCTGAAATGCTTTTTCTGTCCCCCCTCCCTCAACCATTTTTCTGGCATACGTTTCACTTCGTTTCCCCCGCCCCCCTCAAATGGCCCCTCCGGCGACAACACCAACTGCTTCATCTGTCGGATGATATGATGGCTCAACGTGTGTTGTGTTGTGTGTGTGTGTGTGTGCCTTTGGCACTTGGTGCCCACACGGCTTTACCCATCCCCCAGGCATTTTGGACCCTTCCCCCTTGGTACCCCACCAAAAATTCTTTCCGATCATCGCCCCCGAAGGGTGGGGGAGGGAGAGGGGATAATATGTTATGGATCCCACCCCCCCCCCTACCCCCCCCCCCCCTATCACTTTCACATTGATTTAATGGGGAGGGGCGGTTTTGGCGTGATGATCCCCTCCCCCTCTGATCATACTCCGATTTCCTCCGATCATACTCAGAATCACACACACTCATCACTCACCACCAAACATCAAACACTTTGTTGGTTCGTCAAACAAATCGATCGGCGGCAACTTTTGCTGATCAAAAAAGTTTTTTTTTTTTGTTTGTCCCCTTTTTTCATTGCCATTTTTTTGATCAATGTTTTTTCCCGTGCCCATTGATCGGTGTAACTCCAAAGCAACAAATTTCCTTTAACAACTTTTAATTGCATCTGCTGACCCCCAATTATGATGGAATTGATCAAAAGTCTTTCCGATCACTTTGATATCGTGAAGAATTTTTCTTAAATTTTGTTTTCCATTTTTTGGCGTTCCATCAATTGTCCAATCGATTTTCCCAAGTGCACCTTTCTTCAAGAAACACTTCATAACATAACATGTGAAATGATGAAACCCCATCTTTCTGCTGGTGGATTATTTTCCTTTTGGATGCCAAAAAAAAAACAATTTTTTTTTTCTTAATTTTTTCCCCAAAAATAAAATGTTTTTAAATACCCAATAATAAACAGCAATTCTCTTTTCTCTATCTAAGATTTATTCACTTCTGCTACTGACAATGAATGATTAATTATAAAATTGTGAATATATTTTTCGGCCCCCCCCCCTCTCCTCAAAAATCATTCCGTCGGTCGTCCAAATTATTCATTTTTTTTTCTTCCATTTTTTGGTCCCACTTTCTTACGCATTTTTTTCATTGAAAATTGCCTCGTTTTTTAATTATTTTTTATTTCATTAGATTTTTTTAAAATTTCCGTTGCAGTTTTCCATTTTTACATCTTCAAATTAAGTGTGAATAAATGAGAATGAACCATTTTGGCAAATCATTGGCCATATTTTTGGTTTAAAATTCACATTTTTTCATCAAAATGACTATTAAATTTTTTTAATTCAATTTAAATTTGAAATTAATCCCCTCATATTTTTGTTCGACCATTCGTTTATACTTCTATTAAGCACTGTTCCACGATTCGATCGGTCGCCCGTCTTCGTTTCGATGTCCGATCATTTAATTCCATCTCCTTTCCCTGATCAAACCTCCCCCTTCCCTCATAATCTTTGCCCATTCCCTGATCAATCTTTCCCCATTTTCGATAAATTATATGGGTTTTTTTTTGAATCACGACAAATTCATTTAGCAAATTGACCGTATTTAGGCCCAAAAATTTCTCATCGTCGGAAATTTGAAAATGATGAATTTAAAATATACATAGATAATTTCGCTTCATCCCGATCAGTATCGTCAAATGCTCAAAAGCATTAGTCAAATCAGTACGGGACCTTCATCCGAATTGTCCGATCATTTTAAATCCATCCGATCATCGAGTCTGTATGATAACTTTATGATCCCATTCTTTAGTCCGATCACTTTTTGCCTCCGTCCGATCAGTCCAATCATCGGGTTTGTATGACTATGATCCCATTCTTTAGTCCGATCACTTTTTTGCCTCCGTCCGATCAGTCCGATCATCGAGTCTGTATTATAACCTTTTGATCACATTCGTTTAGTCCGATCACTTTTTGCCTCCGTCCGATCAGTCCGTCGGCACTTTTCCGCTTTTGTTGCCCTATTTATGCCTCACTTTTAATTTATTGCACTTTCTGTCGCTCCTATAAATTACAAATTTATTTATTTGTGTTGTTTAGCAGCCCAATCGCTGCCCCGAAACAATTCGTCGTCCTTTTCCCTTCCATTTTTCCCCTCGGGCGACGATTTATTTGCTCTTTTCACGTACGCCACAGAAAGAAGAAAAAAAAGTTAGCGTAAAAATTTTCTATGTTCTGTATCTTTTCTTTTCATTCCTTTCTCTCATTCTCTCTCATTCACTCTCTCTCTCTGTCTCTCTCTCTTTGTTTCCTTTCTTTCTTTCTTTTTTCTCTTTTTTTCTTTCTTTCTCTTTCTCTCTTTCTTTGTTTCTTTCCTCTTTTTTTCACTATCACTTATTCCTTCTTTTTCTCTTTTTTCCGTTTCCTCTCTATTCTTCGTTCTCCTTTTCTTTGCTCCTTTTAACTTCTTTCTCCCTCTTTTATTTTGTCTTTCTCCCTTTTTTTTACCCTCTTTCTTTACTCCTTTTTACCCTTTTCTCTCCTCTCTACTCCTTTTTTCTCTTTTCATTTTTTTCTTTCACCCTCTCTTCCTTTCTCTTTCTCCCTCTCTCTTTCTCTCTCTCCGTATCTCTTTCTCCTTCTCTCTCTCCGTATCTCTTTCTCCTTCTCTCTCTCCGTATCTCTTTCTCCTTCTCTCTCTCCGTATCTCTCTCTCCGTATCTCTTTCTCCTTCTCTCTCTCCGTCTCTCCGTCTCTCTTTCTCCCTCTCTCCTTCTCTCTCTCCGTATCTCTTTCTCCTTCTCTCTCTCCGTATCTCTCTCTCCGTATCTCTTTCTCCTTCTCTCTTTACCCTCTCTCCCTCTCTCTCCCCGTCTCTCTTTCTCCCTCTCTCTCTCTCTCTCTCCCTCTCTTTCTCACCCCTCTTTTTTTTTCTTCTCCGATTTTCCGCCCCCTCTGCTGCTTGCTGTTGGGAAAACATCACTCACACAAACACAAAACTCACACATTTTTTTTGTCTCCCGAAAAATCCTATCAAAAGGGAAGGGGAGGGGGGGGGGAAGCTCCGCTTCACCATCGTCGCCGTGCGAAAAGAAGCACAACTGCGCCACCCGATGAAAGCGAGAAGAGAAAGCCTCGGGGGGAGGGAGGGGGGGGGGGAGAGCGCTGGGGGGGGGGGCTTATTTATATACTCTCCACTTATGATGATGGGAGGAGGAGGAGGGGGGGGGGACAGGAGAGAAGAGTGAATGCTGATCAGAGCAGTGGCAAGAAAAAGGCATTGATCAGCAGTGGAACATGCCAATGATCACAAAACTGTTGCTGATCAGTGCCAGCCGTATACCATTTTCTAATCACTCCTGATCAGCAATATGTGTCCAAATCAGTCAAGATCAATTGGAAGATGAGATTATCAAAGTTTCGGCGCTGATAAATGCCCGTCACATATAGTCCCCGACATTTCTGATCACTCGATGATAAAAATGATCAACAATGCTGAATCAGTTTAACTGTACAGTCACTGATCATTTAGTCAGTCAGTGAATATTGATCTACCAGAGTCAGCGAAAAAGGAGGGTTTTGTTCGAATCCCACTTCCTTCCTTCTCGTTATATAACTCTCCCTGTGGGCCTGATCAGTTCAGCCCCCCAATCACCCGTAGCCGTAAAGGATAAATTTTCTGATAAATTCTCCTTTATCCCCCTCTCTTTTATTGGGTTGGTTCCCGATCAACTGATCAACGGTCTGTCCCGATCACTCAATTTTCAGCGCCAAGCGCTGTGGCGCTCAAATAACCACCGGTACTCAAAGGACACGGCGCCGAAATTCACCACCTCTGTGTTCCTCGGCGGGGGCTTTCCCGTCCGTCCTCTCTCCCCCATTCTCTCCCCCATTCCCCCCCCCCCCCCCCCTCACTCCTTTTCGTCGCCCATTCCGTCGAACGGTCGCGCGAAAACGCTGACGGACGATAAAGCCGCAGCTCAGCAGCAGCAGCGCAAATTGCACAAACACTTCGGCTAACCCAGATTTGCTTGTGGGCATTGTTTTTTGTTTGAATGCTCTTTAATGGAACGGTGTTTAAACGATTTTCGCGGTTTTCAAAAATTTTTAAGCTGAAATTTATGTAATTATTTTTTTTTACAAATAATGAATTTTTAAATACGGTTTTCTTTTCTTAAAACAAAACTAAGATTGAGCGGGGCCATGACTGGAATTAACGCCTTTTTCGAGTCCCGGAAAACTCGGGTTTTCAAAAAAAGTCAGTTCCCCAGTCACGATTTTCCAGGTCCATCAGAGTTGTAAACCCCGAAATTTCGGAAAATGTTACAGAAAAATGGTTTTCGGACCTGGTCCCCTGCCCTTTATTTCTCTACCCTTTCCAATTCCCACCCCTAATCCTATAACTTCCATTGATGCAGCCGAAGTTCGTTGGGTTTTTTGGATCGGAATTCGATTCCCGGAAAAATGTTTTGCCATATAAATTTCTGTTTAAAAAATCTTTTAGTCTTGCAAATGGCCGGTTCCAGTAACGTCACAGAAGAATATCCAGCAGAGATTGAGTCTAAAAGCCACAAAATTTTGAGAATTTCTCGGGTTTAAAGTAGGGTTGCACGGTACCCGGTACTTTTAAAAAAACCGGTACCGGTACACTTTGGCTGGGAAAACCGGTACTAATGCCGACACCGGACCGGTACCGGTCAAAAACGGTCATCAGTACCAGTACCGGTACCGTGCAACCCTAGTTTAATGACTAAAATTTTCGCGGTTAACCTGAATTTCCAACCTAGTCCCCTGCTGCTGCCCCTTATTTCCCCCTACCCTTACCCTGCATTCGCTTCCCTAATTTTCGAATTCCCACCACTCATCATATACGTTTTCTTCCATTGATGCAGCAGCTGATTTCGTTGTTTTTTCATCGGAATTTCCATTCCGTGAAAAATTTCTTGGCGTTCGGCTTTCGATTTCCACTTTTTGAAATCATAGATCGGCAACATCCCCTGTGGTACCCTGCTTCCTCTGTCTTCCCACTAACTTGGCGTTGTATGAAACCCAAATTTTCCGAGACTCAGGCCCGAGACTTTGCTGGTCTCAGAAGAGACTCGAGACCGATACCGCCTTCTACGAAAAGTTTGAGACTTTTTCTCAACTCGAGACTGACAATCTCAATAGCAAACATTATACTCCACTAACACCCCCCCCCCTCTCCCCCGCGTCCCTTTTTTGCTTGTTTTTGTCCCCATTTTATGGCCAACTTCCTCTCCCGCCCCCCCCCGTCCAGTTGTCCCATGGCCATTCCTCCTTCGTTCGCTTCCCCCCAGGTCCAATCACTGTTTTTGTGCTGCGGCAACGGGCGGTGATTTAAACTCTCCGCCGCGTCACCCGACTCACTCACTCATTCCATTCCTATTCACTACGTCGAAAATGGAACCTACAAATTGCAACCATTTGTTGTTGCCTCCACTCGACGGGATGGAATATTTATTTATTTTTTTCTCTGTTTTCTTTTCCGACTTCAAATCCTACTCCTTCTCTCTCTCTCTCTCTTTTCTCTGACTCTCTCTGTTCCCTCTTATCCCATCTCCATGCTCTTTCCCGCCGATTCCTTGTCACCTCTCCTCTCTCTCACTCTCTAACCGTCTCCCTCTCTCTTTTCCCCGTTCCCCCTCTCTCTCTCTCTCTCTCTCTCACTCCCTCTCCCCTCAACAAAAATGTATTGACTGCTGACGACGAACAAGTCCAACCGCAATAATAATAGTCCATCATGGCCCCAATTTTTATTAGCTTCTTCAAAGAAGAACAATTTGTCGGAGGCCCCCCCCCCTAAATTAGGGGGGGGGGGGGGGGGGGAGGGCCACAACAAGCGCATCATCCTCCGCTTCGACCATTCCATTCATTCTTCCTAATCACCACCCATCACAATGTCCCCCATTTGTCTGCCAGCTGCTGACGATGTTGTAACGGATGAATTGGGCACGCGGGGGGAGGGGGGGGGGGGCGGGGTTTGTTTTACCCTCTTCATAATGCCATCGTTATACCTCCTCTTCCTTCATCTTCCATCCTTTTAGCTCTTCCTTCCTCTCTCTATCCCTCTTTTTACTCCTTCCCCTGCTGCTCTTCCGCTTCCTTTTTCATCCTCTCTTCCTCATCCTCCACGCACCTCTTTCCCTCTTTCTTCGTTTCCTCCTCAATTCCCTCTTTGTCTCTCTCCTTTTACTCCTTCCCCTGCTGCTCTTCCGCTTCCTTTTTCATCCTCTCTTCTCCCATCCTTGTCTTTTGCTCATCTTTGGTTTTCTTCTTTCCTCCTCCTCTTTTCTTCCTCTTCTTCTTCCACTCATCTCATCTTCTCTTGTCCCCTCACTGTCTTCTTCTTCCTTTTTATTCCATTCTTTTCCCATTTACCCTCATTGTCTCCCCCTCTTTCTCTTCCTCATCCGGTCGCCCTCTTCCCATCCCAAATTTCTTCTCTTCTGTCCTCCTCCTCTTCCTTCCTCTTCCATGTCGGATGAATGGGGTGGTTGGGCTGGGGATGGATGGATGCGTTGTGTTAGGTGGTGGTGGTGGTCGGTGTTTGCTGGACAATTTGGTCTTCGTCGCTTACCCCCCCCCCCCCCCCCCATCAATCCTTGTTTTTGCAGCGGTGGTGGTGGCGGCAGTGACGACGAGACGAGCAAAACGCACGGAGAGTCGAGTCGCGCCGGGGGGGGGGGAAAGGGATGATGATGATGTTGTTACATATGTGTGCACATAAATGGTCAAAAAAAGGGGGAGAAAATTATTCACACATCATCAACATCCATCATAAACTCATACAGCAGCGGCTGGCGTACGGACTCAATTGTATGTGCATGGATTTTTTGCATTTTTTTTTAGGAAATTTTAAATTGGATTTCAAATTTCGGTCAATTTGATCATTGTATGGGGTCTGATCAACATTTCCTTCTCGGTTGGGTCTGATCAATTGGTCTCAACTTCCTTTTTGATCGGGTCTGATCAATGTCTTACTTCATTGGGCCTGATAAATGTCATTCTTGATCAGGCCTTGTCAAAGTTCTACTTGTTTGGGTCTGATCTGTTTCCTTGTCGATCGCATTTTTTCATTATCCTTTTGATCAGCAGTTCACTTATTTCGTTAGCTGAACTCATCGGTCCCCTTTTTGACCAAGTCTGATCAGTGTCCTTGATCGGGTTGGGGCTATTCATTATCCTTTTGATCAACAAGTCATTTTATTTCGTCAACTAAACTAGTCGATTCATTTTTTCTGATCAATGTCCTTGATCAGGCTTGTCTCCCATAATGATTGTCCTCCGTCCCTCAGTACTTTTGCCCTTTTCATTGTTTTACTGATCACTGAATTTTGTTTATTTCCGTGATTTTGTCGGTTTAATCAATATTTTAAGCTTTCAATCAATTCTCCGAATCCTCTCAGATCAATAACTTTGGGTAAACAACAACAATAAAGAAGCAGAAGACCTCTGCTGTCCATGCGTTGTTGCAGCAGCAGCAGTTGATCAGTCAGCAGCTGTCGCCGAGGTCACTGATCGGTTTAATATTCGATTGATCACCCATTGGCGTCGTTTGATCAGCTAAATATTATCAAGAATAATCGATTCTGATCACCCATTGGCGTCGTCTGATCAGCCAGCTGTTATCACGACCAATTACTCGTGCTCTGATCAGCCTCCTCTCACCGTCGATCACTGATCAGCCATATTTGTCCCGATAAGAACACTTTGATCACAAAAGCCTTATCCTGATCTGCCACCAATCAGCGGCCACTCTTCTGATCAGTAAAAACCGCCCTAGTGTGTCGCTTTTCCTGAGTGTTCTGCTGGAGGGCTAAGTTCGCACGGCCAACAGCAGCAGAGCAGCAGATCAATCGCTGCGGCCATTGGCACTCAGCATCAACGGCGGGTCGACGCAGTACCAGCGCCCACAGCAGCAGCAGATACAGTAGGCGCGCGTGCCCGCAGCCTCACCGGCCCCGGCGGGATTACTGTGCCCAAGTACTGTGGGACACCGGCGGGACCAGCAGCAGCCGCAGCCTCAGCCGCAGCAGCGGCGGTACCGGCGGTGCCGGCAGCTGGCGCTGGGGCGGCACCGGTCGGATGGCCACCTCGGCACCGGCGGCTGGCAGCAGCGCAGTAGTGCCATCAGCAGCGGCGGCGGCCGCTGCACTGTCCTCGCTGAGCCGGACACGTCTGAGCACGTCGCTGGAACCGCTTGGGATGGCGGGCACCAGGTGGGCAGCGACCAGTTAGCCGTATGTATCAGGGACGGTAGCCGACGCCCAAAAAAATTTTCGGAAAATCGGAATTCAGGGGCTTCAAACAAACCGCGGACTCTCATGTGAATTTTTTTGGAAGTCGGGAATAAGAATTCCGAGTCGGAATACCGTCCCATCCCTGCTGTCAATGTCCCATTCGGGATATGGCCAAGATTGGTGACGATCGGGAATTCCCAATTCTAAGCCGGGATTTTGTAATAAATGGTCGTCGTTTCTGCCTCGGACTCCGCGCATGGGTACTGTCGCTCGGTTATAGAATACTGTAATCCCCACTGTATCACTTTTCCTTTCTCTGCCGCTGATCAATGTCCTCCGCTCCCTCTGTCAGTTGGAACTCAATTCGCTGGGCGCGCCCGTCGGCGGGCGCCGGCTACCGCACCAGTCGACTGGCCAGCGCATTTGAGACAAGCGGCGGCGGCGCCAGCGCCACCGCTTCATCCGCCTGCTCATCGTCGTCTGCCGCCTCCACCGCGTGCTCGGCGGCGGCTGCCGCGGCGGTCACCGCGGCCCGGGCCCAGTCACCGCCGTCATTTGGCAGTTATGCCAAACTGCGCTTGTCCGACCGCGCGGCATCGACCAGTCGACCGCACAATGACGGCACCGTGATCAGAGCGTAGGTTTTCGTTGGGTTTATATGTGGACAAAGGGATGGCGATCTAAAGAAGATTAGGGACAAATCTGAGTCTGTAATTACAGGTTTCCGCCAAAAATACCGTATTTCATGAAATACCGTAGTTTACCCGCGAGAAAAAGTAGGACATAAATCAGGGATGTTCTTTCGACAGTCCAAAATAGTGGCGCCGAGCTTAAAAAAGGTGGCAAAATAGTGGCAAAAATTTTAAAAATAGTGGCAAAAAGTGGCATGTTTTTTTTGCCTTAAACTTGTTCAAAAAGAATTAAAATTTTATCAAATATTGTATTTTTCACTCCTTTTTACACGTTGAAGCAAATCAGAGTCGGAAAGGAACAATTTATATGCACCGGAACAATCAAAATCTGAGTTGCATTTTGCCCTATTTTTTTTTGCTGCGATCTTAAAATTAACTCAAATTTATGTTAAGGTGGGCCGGCGGTGCCGATAGGCGCCGCCGGGGAAATTTTTTAGGAAGTGAATAAAATTTATAGAGAAAAATTGTGCAAAAATGTCCATTTTTTGACATTTTTCAGTTATAAAATTGCCAAAATACGATTATATCATAAAAATTTGGCATTTTGTATAAGAAAATGAAATAAAGTTTGAAGTTTGAAGAAAATAAAATAGTGGCAAAATAATGGCAAATACCACTAAATAGTGGTAAAAGGACAACCCTGACATAAATAGGAGCCAAAATATGGACGAAAAACTGCCGAAATATGTCCCAAAAATGCCAAAAAATGCACTAAAAAGCAAAGCTAACGAAAAAAATAAAAGAAAAAACCACGGTAGTTTGTTTGGCTATTTAAGAAAAGACAAAAATTTTTCGTTTTTTTAATAATAAAAATTTAGATTTTAAGATAAATATTTTGACAATTTTTTTTAATTTAAAATTTTTTGCCAAACTCTTGACTTTTTTAGGTGTGCCTTTTTCAAAAATTATTTCTATGCCAAAAATGGACCAGAAATATGGACATAGTAACAAAACTTTGATCAGAGTTAAACCCCAAAATTTTGTGAGTTCTGCTGACCCCTTAAAATTTTTGATTGATCAATTTATGACCCAATTGAATATCCCCCGGGGGGAGGGGCAAAAATGAACTTCCTCACATTCCGATCACTTTTTGACATTGAAATTTTCAGCAACTCGCGCTACGGCACTTCGCTGCTGAGCAGCAACAGCCAATGCTCGCCGATCAGTGCGCGTGCCGTTTCGCAGCATTGCGCCGTCGGCGGCACGTCGTCGCTTAAATCGCCGCGACAAGCGGCGACGACGACGACGACAATTGTCGCGTATCGGCCGATCAGCGGCAGCGCCGGCATCAGCCAATCACGCGCCGCACTGATTGACATGCGACAAAATTTGCGACCCGTCAACAAACGGCACTCCGGTAAAAATTGGTCGGGGCAATTCCAGTCTCCGGTTCATTCAGTACCGGGCATTAATTATTTATCAAAAATTCTGGAAAGGTTTGATGAAATCCCGACTAAAATATGGATTAATCGGATGTGAATTCGGGTATAAAGTTTTTCTTAATTATTTTTATTTATTTTTTTCAGAATTTATTTTAAAATTAAAAAAAAATTTTTTTTTTTAAACCAAGAGAAGTCTTTAGAAATTTATTTTTTTAAATTTTTTTTAGGTCTAATTTTTTAACAATTTCAACTTCGGCCCCGACGATTCGGCTCCGGTCTCGTTTCGGTCCCCAAACGAAAAATAGTAAAAACCGACCTCTACTTTTTTAAAAATTAAGTACCTAGTTTTTAAAATTTTTTAAAAACTAGGGGGGTAGGTTTTCAAAAAAACAAAGGGGAAGGTTTTCAAAAAAACAAAGGGGTTAGGTTTTCAAAAAAACTAAGGGGTTAGGTTTTCAAAAAAGTAGGGGTTAAATTTTTCAAAAAAAAGGGTTCGCTTTTTAAAAAGCTAGGGTTCGATTTTTACTGTTTTTGGCTTGGTGCCGAACCGACCCCCAGGCCAAAACCTGAGGGTCGAAACGACCTTGGCCCTAATTCCCGACTAAAAACAATGGCGACAATTCTAAAAGGCAACAGACATAGTGCAAACAAATTCCTGATCATTGTTCTAAAAGTACAAATTCTGATTAAATCCTTTGCCAATGGTTTTAAAATCAAATCACTAAGTGATCAGGACTAGATCCCGACCTAATACCATCATTTGATCGGGCTTCACCCCGACAAAATGCCAAAATATAATTCCAATTTGGGGCCCAAAAATGCCATTCGCTGAATAACCCTCTTGGCCATCCGCCGTTGTCCTAATCTCGGCACTAATTGTCCCATTATTGGTGATCAGTGACCGACCACCATCTTCATCATAATCATCATACTCATTCGGCGGCGCCCATGCGGACATCGTCGGCCAGCACTTTGTTGAGCAACAGTGTCCGTTCTGCGTTTGCCGCTTCATCCTCCGCCATGGCATCTGCTCGGTTCGCAAACATTTCGCCAACATCCTCATCAACAAAGTGAGTCAGAGGACTTTTTAAATTGGCAACATTTTGCACAATATTTTGGCGAAATGTTTTTTTCGCCATTTTGGCACTCATTTGAACATCAAAAAGGGACATTTCGCCACCATTAAATGGATTCTCTTTGCCAACAAAGAAGGGTCCCGCCTTTTTTCCTCTTCTTTGTTCGGCATTCTCCCTCCTTGTTGCTATTTATAGCTGATCTGTTTCTTTCTGCCCGTTTGATCACTTTTTGCCTTCCCTTTTCCAATGGCGCTCTTCCATTCTTTTTCCATCCATCAATCATCCACCCCCTCTCTCTCTCCCTCTCCCGCTCTCTCTCCTCTCCTTACGCTCTCACTCTCCCAATTTCTCCCCCCCCCTCCCTTTCCCTCTTGCTTTACCTCTCTCCCTCCCCCCGCCCTCTCTCCCTCTCCCTCTTTCTCTCTATCCCGCTCTATCTTCTATCCCCCGCCCCTCTCTCCCTCTCCCTCTTTCTCTCTATCCCGCTCTATCTCCTATCCCCCGCCCCTCTCTCCCTCCCCACGCCCCTCTCTCCCTCTGCCTCTTTCTCTCTATCCCGCTCTATCTCCTATCCCCCGCCCCTCTCTCCCTCTTTCTCTCTATCCCGCTCTCTCTCCCATCCCCCGCCCCTCTCTCCCTCTTTCTCTCTATCCCGCTCTCTCTCTCCTCCCCCCTCCGTCCCCGTCTTCGCCCATTGTTTGCATTTTGTTACTGCTTTTTTTTTGTTTTCTTTTCTTATTACACTGCAGAAGAAGAAGCAGTACCTCCAAGCCTGCCCCTGCCCACAACAGAAGCAGCAGCTGAATCGGGGCTTGGTCATCTGCTGCTTAGAGACCGAATGGGGGGGGGGGACACAACCGGACTGGGCTTTACCTGATTCCCGGACTTGGATTTTAGCGGAAAAGACCCGGAACTCGGGACCCTGAAAAGCCCGACTTTGAAATGCCAGAATTTCGCCAATCTTATTCCAATTTTTTTTCATAATTTGGTTTCGATCAGTCTTCTGATACTACGGCATCCGGGGGTTACCAAACCCGGCTTTTTTCGGCTTGAAACCGGACTCAATCCCACGGCAGTTTTGGACCTCATCATATAGGACGAACAGAGTGAGGGAGAGGGGAGAGAGAAAAGGGGGAGGAGGGGGTGGGGGGGGGAAGGGATTGAATGGACAGGAAAACGACGACGACGGGGAGGGACAATGAGAAATCCTTCCCCCTTTCCCCCCCTTCCATTGTATGTGTTTGTGTTACGTGATGCGAAAAAAAACCCATTTCCCGTAATCCTTTGTATAAAATAGGGTGCACAGATTGTGTTGCTTGAAAATGGCCGCTAAATTGCCTTCATTTTGATGGGAATAAAATAATTTGTCCATTTATGTTCTAAACAAGCAATGCCATGCCATTCCTATGGGAAGAATGCCATGGCATTTCCTATGGTACAGAATGCCATGGCATTTCCATGGTACAGAATGCCATGCCATTCCTATGGGAAGAATGCCATGGCATTTCCATGGTACAGAATGCCATGCCATTCCAATGGTAAGGAATGCCGTGCCATTCCTATGGTAAGGAATGCCATGGCATTTCCATGGTACAGAATGCCATGCCATTCCTATGGGAAGAATGCCATGGCATTTCCTATGGTACAGAATGCCATGGCATTTCCATGGTACAGAATGCCATGCCATTCCCATGATAAGGGTTGTCATGCCATTTCCGTAATTGCCATTTTGGCGGATTTAAATCTCCCCACACCGGCGCCTCCCTAATTGACTGCCGGTCATTAGGCAAACTGCCGATTTTGGGAACAAAAATTTTTGCCCTTCAGCAAATGCGTCACTTCGCCGTCCATGTCGCGCTCCTCCTCCACCGTCACGTCGCCGGTCACCACAATAGCGCCGAGACCAATACCGAAGTCTGAGCGACCGTGGCGCCAAAAGTTAGCTGACGCGCAGCGGTTACGGCACGTTTTTTCCATTACAGTATTTTACAGTTCTGTTAAAATGCCGGATCATTCGAATTCATGAATAATCCAATTAAATGTTTTTTGATTAGGCTAGCTTCCAGTCAACTCGGTCCAAGATTTTTGTGTTCGTAACTGATCTGAATCCTGGGTCATTACAATTCGAACTTTCGGTTTTAAACGGTCCCGATCAGACAATTCCCGATCAGATGCCTAAGTTGTCGTATCGTATCGTAACGTAACCCAAGAGTACAGTATTTGCCGGACAATAACGCTTCTATAGCGCAAAAATGTGCCATTCCAGGGACGCGCAGGAGGAGCGCGAGCGGCACCACCGGTTGCCGAGTAACAGCAGCGAGCCGTCGGCTTCGTCGTACGACGCGACAACAATGCGACTGATCAGTGCGACAAAGTCGGTGCGACGCGCCAACATTGAGCAGCAACAGCAGGAGGCGGAGCAAAAGTTGGAGAAGCAAATTGCCGCACTCAAATGCTATGTGAGCGAACCCGGCGCGTTGGACAGTGTGCGTTTTTTTTTTGAATTTTGAATTGGCTTTCGGTTTTTGGCTTTATGGGTTTTTGAAAATTGGTTTTGGCGAATGAAAGATGCCGGAATCTTTTTAAAGCACATTTGCCTTTATTTTAAAAATTTAGAAAAACTTCGGCATTTTGTGCAAAACTTTGGCATTCTGTTTAATTTGGCACTTTTTTAGTGTTAGAATTTCCCATATTTTACCGATAAGTTTCATGGTTACATTTTGTTCATTTTAACCACATAATTTCTTTGCCATTTGAATGAATAATTTTACTTATTTTGACTCAAAATTTCGTCATTTTATATTTTTTGGCATTATCAGAATGCCACGGTTGCCAAATTTCGGCAACGTATGGCCGAAGGGCCAGCGCCCGCTTCGCTTACATCGCTCTCTTCCGCATCCGTCAATGGCGCGCCTGTTGTTGACGCGGCGCCACCGCCTCAACCATCCGCCGCTTCCGCTTCTTCTTCACTGCTTTTGGCACGGATGCCGTCGTTGAACCGTCGTGCCACCACCGCGGTCATGCAGCAGGACGTTCAGCAGCAGCAGCAGCAGACGAATGTTGATGGCACCAACAGCAGGAAAAAGAAGTGGGTGCACTCCAATTAAAAATTTCAAAAAAAAATTAATAAAAAATTTTTATTATTTTTGGAGTTTTTTTTGTAAATTCCTTTAAATTGTTTGGGTTTTTTTGAAAATTCCTTAAATTTTTGGAATTTTTCAAAAAAAAAACAAGCTTTGAATAATTTTGTTGAAAATTTTTTCGACGTGATTTTGGGGTGATCTGGCCGGCATCACCACAGGTCTATCTATGTTCCGGGCAACGGCCCATTGGGAATCTTCCGGGAAAAGAGAAAATTGTCGTCAGTTTTGATAACAGTATTCCGCATTCCGAACCCGGACGATATCCTTGGAACCCTAAAGGAATCCGAAAAACTTGGGAAAACCCTAATTAACGCCCTTTCAGGGATCGTCCGATCAGTTTGGTGGAGACATCGCTCGCTGGCACCGGCTCGCGCCGCCTGTCCGTGGTGAAGGAGGGCAGCGTCAGCGGCGACACGCCTCGTCCCGGCTCGACGGATGAGCAAATGTCGTCGCCGACGCCGCCCGCGGCGCCGGAAGCGGCGTCAATGCCATTGCCTCCCGCGGCGACGAATGTCTTCGCCACGAACAAAGGCAACTGCGGGAAGGCAGCAGCAACAACGGCACAACAGTCATCAGAGCAGTTGAAAAGCTGTGCCACCAAAGAGAGTCCAAAGCTGGGGAAGAAGCGCAGGGGCACGACGGCAACAACGCCCACGGCGATGACGACGGCACCAACGGTAGTCATCATGGCACGGGAGGAAGGGTGCCGAGTCAAGGGTTGTGCGGGAAAAGATTTTTACCGGGAATTGGGAGCCGGGAATACGCACTGGAACCGGGAACGTGACCGGTTACGATAAACCCCGAAATTCCCAAGTCTGGAACCGGGAACGAGACCGGAATACGAAAAACGCGGGAAAAATTTCGAGTCGGGATCTGTGAACGAGGCCGGGATACGAAAACCCAAAAAATTTCCGAGTCTGGAACCGGGAACGAGACCGGGATACGAAAAACGCGGGAAATTTCCCAAATCGGAAACCGGGAATCCCGCACAGCCCTAATAGATGTTCAGGCAAAGTGATCAGAAATCTTGACCAAGACTCTGATCACCCGAAACAAAGTCATCTCAGGGTTTAAAGTGATATGAAACCCTTGATCACTACCAAAGGGATCAAATGATCAGCAAGGTCAATTTGATCACTTTCAAGACCAAAACTGATCACATATTGTATTGTAATGATAAATACATGAACTAACTTGCTCACCAAACCCCTATTTATTGATCGGAATTATAAGCCAACCCTGGTCGAGTGTGTGCCATCTTGCCTTTTAAAATTTAAAAAATTGAATTTTTTAAAAGAAAAATGTAACACAAATGTCGCCCTCATCAAACGGGAGCGGGAGCAGTACAACAGCAACAGCTACGGTAGCAGAACAACAAAATGCCAACAACAAGAACAGCAACAAAAAGGACAATGCCGTCGTCGCTGTTGTTGCAAAGCGAAAAGCGTCGCCCAAAATGACGCCGGCGGCGACAACGGCACAACCACCGACAAACAACAACAACAACAACAACAACGGCACAACAACAACAACGACAAGTGCCGTTGGTCAAGCGCTTGTTCGGCAGCAACAACAACAAAAGTGCCAGCGAAAATGGTGCCAAACCCGGCAGCGACAATAATGCCAATTTCAACAAAACGGCCACGACGCCTTCGGCGACAAAAACAACGGCACAGCCGAGGAAGAACGGCACAACAAGCAACAGCAACAGAGAAGAGGAGGAGGACAAATACAACGCAGTTGTGCAGGTGAAAGGGGGGGCTACAGAATGAATTTACAGTATTCCTTAAATAATGCCCCCCTAATTAGATGCTCCTCTCCTCTTTCCCCCCCCCCCCGCCGGGGGTACGATTTCCCGAGATTAGTACCCGCTCCCGCCCTCTTAAAAAGGACCCCCTACCTCCCCAGTGGAGGTTGAAAAATAGAACCCTCCGGGCTTACTTTTTTAGGCAATACGGTAATTGAGGTTAGCAATAATAAAAATTTGTTTTCATCATTTAAATCAAAACACATTTGTAATGGTTTTGGTCCTAATTTTGCCTTGATTATTTAAAGAGTGTGGAGTATTTAAATTAATTATAAAACAAAAATATTTATTTGTTTATTTTACGTCTTTTTAAATATTTTGAACATTATTTTATTTTTTGAAATAACAAAAAAAAATAAAAAGTAATAATAATCTCTGGTCATTTTTCTTTAATTATTTTCTTATTATTATTTTAAAAAATGTTTTAATAAACAAATAAATTCATTCAGTTCCGTCCCCAGTCGCTGCTGCAACGGAAACTGAGCAGCAACAGCGCCGGCGGCGCCGTGTCAAGAAAGACTTCTTCCGCGTCACTGTCACAGTTGGGGCCGGATACGCTGGATGAGCTGCGACCGGTGCCCGGCACGTGGCTACGGTCCACCAAAGAGCGCTGCATCAGTCATAACAAGCACCTGATACGGTAGACAGTCAGTCAGCCATACGGTAGTCGCGGGGGTGCCGTAACGGTCAACCCAATTTTGAAACCGCCCTCGGGACTGGGCCGATGGGGTAGATCAATGTCATCCATCAAGGCACCGAATTTAAGCCGAATTGAGTCGGGCTAAGCCTTAATTCGGCATTGAACCCCATCCGAGACTATATCAAATAAATCACCGGATAGGACACGGGAATTTCCCTTATCTTTTTTTTAACCAAAGACAGGGGTAGGGGCCCCGAAAAACTGGGATTTTTAATCCCGGAATCCCAATCCACCCCATGTTCGACTTTTTTTCCCGCCCTAGGCCTTTTTTTCCAGACTTCGGTCTATAATTTCCGACTGATTCCCCCCCCCCCCCCTTTCTTAGACGTGCCGCCAGCGAGTCGAAGCTACACATCCATCGCGCGGTGCCCGTGCTACGCGTCACGTCTACGCGCCTGTTGGCCCCGGGATGGGTGGCCAAAAAGTGCGAAAGCGCTTTTGTCAACCGACTTTACCAGGCGCACAATGCGGCCATTTCAGTGCGCACAAAAGGGTCAGTCTCTGACGAGTGAGCATTGTGGCTCAGTGGTACGGGGGTGTGGGTTCGACCCCATCGGGTGTGTCAACCATTTTTTTGGTACAAATATGACGCCAGAAGGAAGCGGTATGTGGGTGAAGTGGGGTAAAGGATAGGGGAGAACCTCGGAAAGCGGAGACAAAAATTTCAAAAATCATAAAAAATTTGTTCAGGCAGTAATAACAAGAAAAACTGAAATTTGCGCACTTTACTCGAATCGAAATTTCGTGACCGAGACTTGACCCGAGACTCGAGATCGAGACCGAAACCAGAAAAACCCCGTGATTTTGCTCGAGTCGAGACTCGAGACCGAGACTCTCGAAGATCACTTCTAATCAGTGCGTTGATCTGCTAGGTTAGGAAGCGAAAGATCTTTGTGTTTATCTTTGGCTTTCGGTTCAATCTTAGGCTTGCCTTCTCTTTTTACAATTATTTCTGATCACTCTGATCAGCGGTTTCGTGTGCAAAAATATTTCCCATTATTTTTCAGCCATTCTCCGACCGCCACGGTGCTCAAAATGATCAAATCCATTGCGCGCCCGAAGCAGCGCATCTGCGCGGTGGCGGTGCTAGACAAAGCGTTGAGCAACAAACGCCGTCTTCGCCTCGGCATTCAGAAGACATTGCTGCAGAAAAGGTGATCAATTAATTTTGATTATCATTTGCTAATTGCTCACTTTGCTGCTGGGCAGCAAAGTGATCAGAGGCCAATGTTTTGGCTGATCAGAGCCAATGCAAAAGACTGATTTGAGCTCTCTGATCACACACAGACAGGTCTCTTGCTGATCAACAGTGATCAAATAATGTCTCCTGTAATCAGGGGTGTATTCAAAATTCCAGATCATTTATGATCAAAAAACATAACATTTTCAATTTTCAATTTCATAATTCAGTGGAATTATCCGATAAAATAAGAAAAAATATGATCGGACACTGATTATTTGTGTATATACACATTTCAGTGCTCCCAAAAAGCTGTGTGCCCAGTTGCGCTGCAAAAGTGCCAAATCTGTCACAACAGCAGCCCGCCTGAACATTGTGTGGAAGGAGCAGAAGAAACAAGTGGCGGTGAGTTGGCCATCTGCGAAAACCCGCAATGTTTAATCAGAAATTCTGATCACTCGGGTAGTGACGAGATCAGAATTCCAGTACGGCATGGTCTACCTATCCAAGGGATTTGAGTTAAATCACCGCAAATTTGTCCGAGTTTCGACCATTGAACAATTTACGTCTGCTCGTCCGGGGATTTTACGAATTTTCCCTACGCGATCACTTTGTATAGGCTGATCAGGAATTGGCCTCGGTTTGAAAGTCGAACTCGGCCCACTGTTACTCAATAAAACTGATCAGCAGCAGGGTTGTTCTGTTTCAGGTGACCATACTGCTTGCGGAGGACGTGCCGGAGTTGAATTGGTGCCGTGTGACCAGCGAACTGATCAGAGAGCAGCAGCAGCAGCAGCAACAACAGCAACAGTTGCTGAAACCGATCAGCACCAGCAGCAGCCCGCTAAAGCGGCTTCAATTCCTCGCCATGGCACAGGACAGCAGCAACGGCACCGGCACAACCAAGACGGGCACGGCACAAAAGCAACAGCAACAGGTGGGTGATGGACGAGGAGTGATTCAAGTACCGTATTTCCTCTAATAGAAGCACAGTGCTTCTATTTTTCAATCACTCTCAATGGGGGGGGGGGGTGCTTCTATTGGAGGGAATGCTTTTAATGGATGAAATACTGTAGTCAACTATTTGTACTGCTCGAGACTCTCGTCCGTGTACAGTCTCGAGTAGTCATTTTTGGTGGCTCCGAATTGTTACTACTTTTCTTCCATTTCATCGCCGTCCAATTGAGTCCCACTGTTATCCCGCGCTTTTTATGCCAAAAGCAAACAAATGCAATAGCAAAGAATTTTTGGGCACTTTATGTGCCATCACTTAAGCCAATGGCAAATAATGCCAAAAAAGGAGTTGTGCCGTGCCGTCTAAAATTTCGTTGAGACTCACTTTATAATCTCTGGCCCATTTTTCCCATCAAATTGTCATTTTTGGATGGGCCAAATTTGGCTTTTCGTCTGTCCCATCGAATTTTGCATAATTTTTCCGCAGGTTTAGGCATCAGAGGCCTAAATTTGACGAAAAATAGGGCAAAAAATTTGCATTTTTCGAGCGGGGGGGGGGCTTAATTTGATGGGGGGGGGGGACGATGAAAAAGATAATAGGATAGGAGGGACATTTTTTTTGGGGACTTTTTGTTTGTCTGCTCCTCTTACTTCCATTGTGGTGGTCGTTTTGGTCATCATTTTGTGCCCCCCCCGCCCCCCCCCCCCAATTCCCCCGGGGGGCGGGGCAAAAAGAAATTTGGACGACGAGGAGGACAAAGATGAAATTGGATTTTGGGGGAATTGAGGGCGCGCCAGGGCAAATGAATGAGTGGGTTAATGGCACGGCACACTTCCCCCTCCCCCCCCCCCCGGGGGGAAATGCCAATTTCTGTGTCATCTGTCTTTCCATTTTCAAAATCCATTTTTCATTTTGGGATTGAAAATGGTCAATTTCATGTGTTTTTTTTCGTTAAATTTACTGGTTTTTTGGTTAATTTTTTTTTCAATGCCCTCGGAATATTTGCCAATGCCAATGCCTTTACGTTCTTTCGACTTTTACAAGTGACTCAATTAGCTTCCATTCTACCACACCAAATGCTTTTCACTTCTTCCCCATGCATGAATTTGATTCTATTGAATTGAATTTTTTATAAATTTTATTTATTTTTTTATTTTTCCTAATTATGTTGAAATGAATCAAATTTTGTTTTTTAATTAATTTTTTAAATTCATTTTTTATTAAAAAGTCTCGTCTCCTTTATATTGGCCCATTATTTTGTTTATGTTTTCCTGCGGTTTCACTTCATTCATCCGCGAAATTGGGTGGTAGTGAACAGTTCGCCAAGGAAAAATATTTATTTTATTTTTTTTTGCCAATTTGCAAGTGGAACGGTGGACCAAACGCCGGCGGGGACAAATTTAGCGGAACGCGTCAAATTGGGGCCAAATGTTCGCGGTTCATTCCTTCTTTCCTCTCCCTTTTGTTTCTTCTTCATTTTCACCATTATGTTTAACTTTTGTTTTTTTCTCTCTCTCTCTCTCTCTTCCGTTCTCTCATTTTTGCCCATCTCTCTTTAATTTTTCTTTTTTTTCTCTCTCTTTCTCTCTCACTGTTTCTTTATCCTTTGCTTTTTTACACTTTTTTTTTTGCCTTTTTCTTTTCTCTCTTTGTCGTCCTTTTTTTTTGTCTTTTCTTTTTCCTTCCCCCTCTCTCTCTTTTCCTCTCTCTCTCTCTCTATTTCTGTTTGTCTTTTCCTTTCTTTCTTTTTCTCCCTTGTCTTTACCTTTCTCTCTTTGTTCTTTCTTTTTCTCCCTTCTTTTATTCTCCGTTTTTTATTCTTTTTCCTTCCTATCCCACTTTTCCTCTTCCCCCCCCCTCTCTCTCTCTCTCTCTTTGTCTCTCTCTCTGTCTCTCTCTCTGTCTCTCTCTTTCTTTTTCCACTTTACCCCCCCCCCGCCCCCTCCCCAAATTGCCCCAATTAGTTCCATCATCATTTGTTATTTCTCGGCCCCCCCCATTTTTCCATGCTTTTGCACCCGAAAACTTTTTTCCCTCACTTTTGTCAACCGCTTGAAATTTATTACCCATAATTACCATCATCAATCTCTCTAATGGACCTCATTATGCACTTTTAAAAGTTTGCGTCCATGGCGTAGTCATAACTTTCATTTTGTTTTACTTTTTCATTTGTTTGTTTTTTGCGACTTTCCCCGATCACCGATTCATCCGGTGAATCCTGATCAAAAATCAATCGATTACTGGTCAGTCAATTAAAGCCCGGCCAACAAATTAATCGATTAATTCTCGCTCAACAGATTATGCTTGAACCTGATCAACGGACTAAACAAATCAATCTCTCATCGATCTTTAAATCAAAAAAAAAAGATGCGTATTGATTATGTGGTCGTCGAGACTTAGCACAAATAATCCCCCCCTAACTCTTAAATTTAAGCCCCATGCCTTCGTCGTCCAAGGTGATATCTTGAATCGCTCTCCTTCTCAAGCCTTTAAAAGTCATTTCTCAATATTGACCCACCAAATGTTTTTTTTTGTCCCAAGTTTTTCTTAGAAATAAATCACCAAGAATTATCGACATTTCCGCGCCCCCCCCCCTCCCCCTTCAAATCTGTGTAATCAGTTTCAAAATCGATTCAACTGCTCCTCCTCCTCCTCCTCTTCCTTTAATGCCCCCTTTTCCCCAATTCCCCCCCCCCCCCCCCCAGGGACAATGTGCCAATTGTGTAAATGTTGTGGTGATCAATCAATTGGGTTAGGCGTAAAAATGGGGAACCGGGCAGGGGGGCCATGCTGCTGTTTTGGTGGGTGATTGATGCACATTTGCGCACCCACCCCCTTGAGCCATTCTTTGCCATTACATTTACCCTTACCCCTCCCCCCCCCCTCTACACATTTTCTCATTGGATTTTCTCTATTACCCCTCCCCACCCTCCATTCTCCACCTTCTTCCTCCTCCTTCGTGTTCTTCTTCCTCCTCCTCCTCTTGCTGATGGTTCATTCACTCATCACTGTCTTCAATGCGTTGTAATAATTGTCGGTTTGTTGTTTGCCGGGGGGGGGGGGGGCACGCACTTCAACACACCCTCCCCACCCCACAGCACCACAAACCCTCCCCCGGGGGGTGCATTGCTTCTGCTTCTTCTTTTTGTTTGTTGTTTAAGAGCAGTCGATTGGTTGGATTTGGGTTTGTCCCCTTTCCCCCCCCCCCCGGACAAATCGGGGAAAGAGGGGAGGCGACGGACGATTGGGTTGGATGAGAATATTAGCGAGAAAAAGGGGAAGGGGTACATGCTATTTTTCTTCTGCTTTTCCTTACGCTTCTTTCTTTTCCCTACTATTTTCCTTTTCTCCCTGTTTTTCCTTTTTCTCTTTGCTTTTCCTTTTTCTCTCTGTTTTTCCTTTTTCTCTCTGTTTTTCCTTTTCTCTATGCTTTTCCTTTATGCTTCTGCTCCATCCTCCCCCCCCACCGCCTCCGGGGCTCCGTTTGTGGTGGCGGATGAGCTATAATAGTGAGTGTATGTGTAGTTGACGATCGGTGTCCGTCCCCCGGAGGAATGTGTGTGGTGCTTGGGTTGTTTCGAATGCCTTCCGTCCGTTCCCTCCCTTCCCTTCCCCCCCCCACTGCCCTTTCCCTAAAGCCGATGATCCATTTTTTTCCCGCTATGCTTTATCCCCCTCTTTCTTTCTCTCTCCTTTCTCACTATCTCTTTCTCTCTTTCTTTGTCCCATTCTTTCTAATTTTGTGTGTGACGAGACACATCAAACAGCAACAACAATAACAACAACAAAAATAAGCAGCTAAAGAAGAAGAAGCATTATTTAGGAAGAGGAGAAAAAGCATAGAGAAAAAGGAGAAACAGAGAAAAAGGAAAAGCATAGAGAAAAAGGAGAAACAGAGAAAAAGGAAAAGCATAGAGAAACAGGAAAAACAGAGAGAAAAGGGAAAAAAGGAAAAGCATAGAGAAAGAGGAAAAACAGAGAGAAAAGGGAAAAACAGGGAGAAAAGGGAAAAACAATAAGCCAAGAAGAAACATCACTGGGCGAAAAAGAAAGAGAGAATATAAGGAAGGAGAAGCGAAGAAGAAAAAGCACAACAAACAGAAGAGAAAAAAAGAAGGAAATTCGCAAGGGAATGAAAGAAAAGGGACAAAAAGGAGTAAATTCGAAAAAGAGAGTAGAAACAAGGAAAAAAGAGAACATTTTGGGCAAAATGGGGGGCGGGGCGAGGGGAGAAGAAGCGGGGGTTCTTTTGGGATGCCCCGCGGGGTAGCGGGCGCGGGGCGGAAAAGCCATGGTGCTTTCCCACTGGTTTACCATGGTAGTGGCATGGGACATTAGTGCATGATGATATCCCCCTACACCCGGGGGCCAACCAACACACTTTAGACGGACACTCACACTGCCGTCGCTGCTGCTCGCCCAAAAGTGTGCAAATATTGAGGGGGGCGGGGGGGCGGGGTGGCCGCGGGGATCAGCCGCCCCTCGGGGGACGCCGGGGGGAGGGGGGAGGCGGGGAGGAAAAGCATCTTTTGCTTGGGATGAGCTGCTGCTGCATGCTTTTTTGCCTCTGCTGCTGATGAAGCCATCCCCTCCCCCCGGGGGCCCCCTTCTTCGCCCCTCCATGCTTTTCCTAAAACACACTATTTTCCCGCCATAATCATCTCGAGAATCTCGCGGCGACGGCGCTTCTCCTCCTCCTCCCCCCTCCGGTGCTCCGCCCGTTTGTGCTTTTGCTTTTTGGCGGGCGAAGAAAAACAATGAAAAAACATTTTTTAGGGGAATGAGGGGTCGTCGGGAGAAAAGCATTAGGGAAGCTTTAATGCTTCTTCCTCTTTCTCGCTCTCTCTCTCTCTGTCTCTCTCTTTGTTGCTGGTCATTTTTTCTTCCATTACCCCCCCCCCCCCCCCCCATATTCTTCGCCAAATCGTGAGAAAATGGACTTTGGCCGAGCCGAGAGATGAAGCTGACCCACCCCCTGGGGGACAGGGGGGGGGGGGGGGGCGGGTAAGGGATGGAAAAGAATGGGTGGACGGGAGGGGACGGTCAAGAGTCTCGACTCGACTGGACAAGCGATGCCTTACTGGCCGGAGGGTGGAGCATTTACCCTTGCTGACCCCTCATGATGATGGTGATGATGATGCTCGGAGGGGAGTCCCTACCAAATGGATGTCCCAATTTTCGAGTTTTTCTAGGCTCACCCCCCCCCACGGCATTCCCTAATTATGACCTAATTAGTATTAATGACTCCAAATGCCAAGCAGTGCTGCACAGTCTAGCCTTTTTTGCTTTGTTCCCGCACAATTTGAGAATTTATTCAATGAATTGCCAATGTTAATTAAATTTTAATGAGGCTTAATTACCTCCTCCCCCCTCCATTCTGAAATGGTTAGCCTTTTACCCGCTCATCCTTGCAGCTACTCGATCTCCGGAATTTCTTCTTCATTAGTCCCTTCCCCAAAGGTTCGTTCGGATTCGCGAATTTTGAAGCCAAGTGCCTAGGAAATTTTGGAAATTTTGGAAATTTTTCCTTAGGCTTAATGTGATCCCTCCCTGATTTCTCAGCTATACCAAATGGCAACCAAGCCTTGTACACTACTTTCGCTCTGCCCATGTCACCCCACCACCGCTGCCCCACCCCCCCAAAAAAAAATATTAATCCCTTCCCCAAGGGTTCGAAGGGTTCGGATTTGCGAATTTTCAAGCCAAGTGCCTAAAAAAAACGGTTTTTCCTTAGGCCTATTGTGACCCCTCCCCAACTTTTTCAGCCATGCCAAATGGTAATCCTTTTATACTTAACCCTCGCTCTGTCCATGTCAACCCAACACCACCGCTGGGTCCCCTCTCCCAAGCTGCTACTTGTCTGTTGGTCCGTCCCTCTGCTGTCGTTAGCCCCCCTTCCCCGCCGGCCCCCTCAACCCGACACCAAATGGCCATCCCTTCCCCCCCCCCCTCTCCTCCTTTACCCCTCATCATCCAATTCTTCGTCCATTTATTTATTTTTATCTCCTCCGATCCCCCGGCGCTCCCAACCCCCCCCCCCCCGGCCCAAACATTCATTCATTTATTCTCTCTCCTTTTCATCCCATCCATCTCTCTCTTCCCATCCATCTCTCTTCCCGTCTTGTGCCCTGTGTCCACTCTCTCTCCCCCCCCCCTTCTCTCCCCCCTCCCCCTCCGTCCTCCCTCTTCTATCACCACCGCTTTTTCCACCTTTTTCCCATCCCATCCCATCCTATCCTATCCCATCATCCATCTTTCGTCTTCACACCCTCGCCCCCCTTCCCTCTTCTCTTTTTGTGTTGGCGTTTTTTGGTCCGTCTTTTCGTCGCCCATTTTTTCTTTACATCATTAACATTAATTAATTAATTATTTAATATTTGGGCAGCATCGCCTCGGGCAATCAATGAGAAGAGAGAGGCACTCACTCACACACTAATTACCACCACTGCACACATTATCATAATCATAAGCAGCACTTTGATGGAAGAACAATGGTTTTTGGCTTGTTTAACACAAACACACAAATCCGTTATGTTCAACACACATTTCCGTGTTGTGTTAATAATGTGACCAGGGGGATATTGTTTAATTCGAAATATAATCCGTTATTTTTCTCGATTCGACAGCTGAAAACCACCGGATTTTTTCTCGATCCGGGCTTCGTACCCGGAACCCCCTGATTCAATGGCAAAAATCATTGTCTTTTCTTGGTCTAAAACCCGGCCCGATTTTTTTTTTGCTTCTCAAAAATTCGGATTTTTATTACAAAATTTGGTTCACTGAGAAAATGTTCCGCCATCTTAAAGTTGGGCTCAGACTGAACTGACCCCTATCGCGAAGTCGGAAACCCTGGCCGACGCTCTTGAATTTTGGGTTTCAGATTTTCTAGAATTTTTCGCTAAAGCGCTGGACGCGGGTCTCGCCCAGCCTCCTCAGCGCTCCCCCGCGGGCGCTGAATGGCGTCAAATTGTTAAAAAAATCGACTTGTGAAGCATTTCCTTTTCTTGTGCCAAACTACCTCGAATTTACTGCTGATCTCTATCCTGGGAATTGTATCATTTCAGTGGGGATAAAGCTCATCGTCGATCATCCATCTCCATTTTTCCCATTTGCACTTTTCTCCCCCACCCCCCGCCCTTTGCCCTTTGCTGTGCCCGTCAGCGTCGGTCTGCCGTCGCTGCTGCTGATCGGATCAGCAAAATCTCGCCCTCTCCCTCCCCCCCCCCCCCGGGCATTGGTCGGAGGTGCGGCGCCCTTTTTAGCGCTGCGCCCCCGCCGCCGCCACTAATCGGTGCCGCCAATTTGCCCCAATCCATCGGTCAATTGAATCTGTCGTCCGTCCGCCCACTCTTTGGTGCCCTTATTTGTAACTGTTGAAAAACCAAAGCTACCGGCTTGCGCATCAAGTCCATCAACTGCATCGGATCAGCTTTGCACGGTCATGACGGACGTCCAAAAAAAATTTCGGAAATTGGAATTCTGAGGCAACAAAATTTTACGGAAATTCGGTTTTTGAGGCCTCAAAAAATTTCGCCTCCATTTTCGTCTCATTTCTGATCGGAGGGGGGGGGGGGGGGACCGTCAGATGCAAAGATCGGCGCGGCGTCACACGACTTTACTCTCGCGCTAGACCTGCTGAGGCCATTAGAATGGCATCCATCCTTCGTGCCATTTTGATCATTTTTTAATTCTCGAAATTTTTCTTGGTTTGCCTTAATTTAATTTTTCTTTTAAATTTCTTATCTGTCTCCCCTTTCTTTTCTACTCTCTTTCACCTTTTTCTTTTTTTCTCTCACTCTCCTTCTCTCTCTCTCTCTTTTACTCCCTCTTTCTCTATTTCCGTTTCCTTTTTCTCTGTCTTCTCTCCCCTCCCTCCCTTTCTCTCTCTCTCTCTCTTTTACTCCCTCTTCTCTATTTCCTTTTCCTTTTTCTCTGTCTTCTCTCCCTCCCTCCCTTTCTCTCTCTCTCTTTTACTCCTCTTTCTCGATTTCCTTTTCCTTTTTTTCTGTCTTCTCTCCCCTCCCTCCCTTTTCTCTCTCTCTCTCTCTCTTACTCCCTCTTTCTCTATTTCCTTTTCCTTTTTTTCTGTCTTCTCTCCCCTCCCTCCCTTTTCTCTCTCTCTCTCTCTCTTACTCCCTCTTTCTCTATTTCCTTTTCCTCTTTTTCTGTCTTATCTCCCCTTCCTCCCTTTTCTCTCTCTCTCTCTTTACTTCCTCTTTCTCTACTTCCTTTTTCTCTGTCTTCTCTCCCCTCCCTCCCTTTTCTCTCTCTCTCTCTTTACTTCCTCTTCTCTATTTCCTTTTTCTCTGTCTTCTCTCCCCTCCCTCCCTTTTCTCTCTCTCTCTCTTTCTCTCTCTGTTTGCACCAATTCAATTTTACAACTCCATCAACTTTCAATTGGTGGACAATGCCTGATCAAATTTCCCTTTATCCATTCTCGAATTCGGGGTGGGAATTTTGCTGGCCTTTGTTCCAATTGCATTTAACCCATTCATTTCTTTTTTAAATTAGTGCCAATTTTGTCTAATTATTCAAAAAAAAAATTCCAAAATTTTTCAGGCAAACTCTGCCAATTCTTCCGCCAATTTTCCGGCACAAATTTGCTCGGCCACCAACGTGTGGCCAACGTACCAACAACAGCATTTGGCGCCACCACACAACGCCAACAGCGCGACAAACAGCAACACAACCATCACCAACAACAACATCAAGCTGTTCAACCAGCAGGTGCGTTAAGTGCCGTAGAGCTGCTCGAGACTCTCGGTCTCGAGTCGAGAAATTTCTCGGGTTTTTTGGGGTCTCGATCTCGGTCTCGGTGTTAAGTCTCGGTCTCGAGTCTCGGTGTCAAGTCTCGGTCTCGGTTCTCGAGTCTCGGGAAATTTTGGGTCTCGAGCATCTCTAAGTGCCGGCCCGCCGTTCATTGGCTTTTCCCATTGGCACGCACTTCCGTGCCAACAAAAAAATTTCTGTTTCAAAACTTTGGGGCTAATCTTGACAAGCAGTACCGGTTCAGTGGTGGACATTGACTTGATTTTGAAGCCAAAAAAAAGCTGGTGATTTTTAGAAATTTCTTTCCGGGATTCGGAATTTTTTGAAAATCCCCCTCTTTTATTATGGAAATTTGTTCCCATTTTCAAGTCCGGGTTGCTTTTTTGAATTCGCTTAATTACTTTTTCGGCGCCATTATGAATCTTGAATTCGTCATGTTTAGGGATGCAACCTAACCCGGATTTGAAAAGTCGGAAAAACGAAATTCCAATGACTAAATATTTTTCTGAGATCGGAAAAAATGAAGTCTGAATTCCATTCCAAAAATCTTAGAAGGAAAACGGGCTCGGCTGCATCATGCTGGTGTTTCTTGAGACTCGAAAAAATGCCGACATTTCCAAGTTAAACTTATGCCACGTCCTCTTTTTTTTCGAAATTTCATTTTTTTAATTTTGGCACTTTTTTTTCTCATTGGCCTCTTAGGCTAGAAAGCTGGACTTTTTTTAATTCTAAATTAATTTTTTTTTTTCATTTATTATCGTTTTTTTGGTGCCAGTTTTTCGTCATCATTGGCACACCCTTTGCTCAGTATTGGCACTTTCTTTCCTTTTTTTCAGCTGCGGCACAATTCGCTGCTGGTGGCACTGGCGGCGGTTGCGGTGTGCCGCCGCAACTGATTTTGCCGGACCAATCACTGCTTGAGCGGTGCGTACAGCACAAGCGGGACGCCCTTGCCCAATTGCACCGCGACGCCAACGACGACGACGACGACGCCGCGGGGGCTGTTGAAGAAGGTGGGGGTGGGCAGTAGCGGAAGGCAGCGCGGGGGGCGGAGCCCGAGCGGGGGGGGGGGACAACAACAACGCCAAGGGAGCGAAAGGGACAAAACGCCAAGGGAGCGAAAGGGACAAAATGCCAAGGGAGCGGGAAAGGGACAAAATGCCAAGGGAGCGGGAAAGGGACAAAACGCCATGGAGTCGGGAAAGGGACAAAATGCCAAGGGGCGGGAAAACGTCAAAACAAAATGAATGGTGACGACGCCGCGGGGGCTGTCGAAGAAGGTGGGCAGCAGCGGAAGGCGGCGCAGAGGGGGGCGGGAGACAAAACGCCAAAAACAAAATGACGGCGACGACAACGCCAACGAGGTCACCGTCCCACCACCACAGCCCGCGTTCGTCCAGTCCCATCTCCACTTGGGTGGAGGGGATCGACCCCAGCAAAAAAAAAAATGAAAGGAACTTGTGCTGCATATCCCCCGGGGGGACGACAAGTCGATTAGAGGGGGGGGGGGGGGGGGGAATGGGCGATGGTGTGAACCATTGGTGTCATTATTTATTACAATTTTATATAAAAAAATAGCATTTTGAGTCTTTACGACTGACACATTTATCTCAGTTTTTGTGTGCCGAAAAGTGCGAATTTTTCCTGAATCCGTTTAGTGATGGTCTCGAACCTTCACTACTATTCTCGGGCAGTCACAGGATTCCTTAGCCTGTGATCTCGAGTTTTTGGCCCTAGGATCGTAATCAGTCTTGGTAGCCCAATCCCGGGGACCGGAACCCTTGGGGCCATTCTATGACTCGCGAGCCGAATCCCGGACTCAAACGCTACCTAATCTCGAGCTTGAACACTGTGACTGACCCTCGTGCCATTCTCAGTCTCGCTAGCCGAATCCCGGACTCAAATCCTACCTAATCTCGCATCCCTGAATTTCAGCGCTCCACGGAACCGCAACAACGCCGTCGGCACCGGCCCTATTCGCCCCGCGTGCCGCCGCCGTTGCCGTTTCCGCTTCGTTGCCCGGCTCCAAGCGGAACAGTCAAATGTTGGCGGCGGTGACGGCGCCTTCCGGTGCCGAACTGCCCCAGTCGTTGACCGGCTCATTCCACTCGGCCATCGAAGCAACCGCGGCCGATCTGCGCGCTGCTGCAGCGGCGGCACAGCCACGGCTAAGGTGGGGGGGGGGACGGGACGGAAGAGGGGAGAGGGGAGAGCCGGGACAAAAGTCTAACCAAATTATACCAATCATGGGGAAAAGCAGGGAGTCTGACAAATTATTGAGACGGAGTCTGACCAGGGGGAAAACAGGGATGAAGTCTAACTAAATTATACCCATCATGGAAAAAGCAGGGATGGAGTCTAACAAATTAATGATACGGAGTCAGAGCAGGGGAAAGCCGGGATGGAGTCTAACCAAATTGTACCCATAATGGGAAAAACAAGGATGGACTCTGACAAATAATCTAAATGGACTCTGATCAAAATACTTGATAATTTGATCACGAAAAATTAATCACTCAGAAGCCGAAAATTTTACCAAAATATGATCAAATACAAAGGGTAATTTAGTAAGTCAATTAAATTTGCTATTTGCACAAAAAATTCACTTTTACTTATAAATGATTTGAAAAAAGAAACTTGGAATTTTACAAAAAAATTCTCGGTCGTGTTCCTATTTTGTCCTTTTTTGGCACAAAATTTCAGGCCACCTAATTGCCCGCTAATTCGTTTGTCACTAATTACCAATTTTCACGAAAATATTTTTCCCTAATTTTCCAAATTCCGAAAAAATAATAACTTTTCTAGTTATTTTGCGGAAAAAATTGTCTTGCCACAAATATAGCAATGTTTGGTCTTCCTTTAATTGGATTCATTTCAGTCACGAAAATGCGGTTTTGCCATAATTAGCACAACCAAAAGCAGAAGCAAAAGCGCACCGACCACGGCGCCGCCGGCGCGGCGCGGCGCGGCTCATTAGCATTGGGCACAAATGCAAATTTCATTAGCCGCTTAATTACCCCCCCCCCCTCCTCCCTCCCCTCTCTTCGCGCTCCTCCCCCTCGGCGGGTGTTTTGTCCCATGTACAATTGCCATTTTCAACTTCGGCTTTACCCCCCTTCATTTGTTCATAATGATAGTTTCAATTCTTGAGAACCGAACCGAACCCGGTTGTTTCGGTTAATTCAATCGCTAACCAAAACCGTACCTTTTTCGGTCTTGGACAGGGATGTCATTTTGCCCTATAAACCGGGAATTTGCCCGGTTTTGGGGGTACGCGCCCGGTTTTTGAAAATTTTGCCCGGTTTTTGGGTTTTGGCGATAGCATCCCTGGTTTTGGTACGGTTTGTTTTCGAAGCGTCAACCCTAGTCGCAAATAGGGCTTCTGCTAGTGATGCTCGAGAGTCTCGGTCTCGACTCGAGAAAAGTCTCAGGTTTTTCTGGTCTCAGTCTCGAGTGTCGGGAAATTTTGTTTCGAGCACCACTAGCTGCTGCACAAAAAAAAAACACCACAAAATATTTTCGGTAACCAAAATAAATGGAACAACAATAAAATCACTGATCAGAGTCCGTAGAATTGCTCTTGTTGAACCGGGATTAGTGCCGAAATCGGATGCCGGACCAAAAAGGAAACTGATCAGTCTATCAGATTGGCACCAAAATCTATTTTTTTAAACAAATTCATTAAATTTTTACCCAATTTTAAGGCGTGCCCAACAACAGCAGAAGCAAATTCCTGTGCTCAGCACTCAAGCATTTGAGAAGCCAAAGTCACTGTTTGAGGAGCAAATGCAACGCCAAGCGATACAATTGCGACAACGCGGCGCGGTGGTGCGACAATCGATGCACGACGACGCCGACGCCGACGCCGACCACAACGGCGACAAAGACCGTGACAGTGTTGTTGCGTCAAAACAACCGGCTCAAGCAGTACCAGCAACACAACAGCTACAGCAGCAGCGAAGGCGTTCGGGCGTTGCAGCTGAAGAACAACGTATGTGCAGCCAGTAGTCCTCTTTAAGTGATCAGACCTAGGACGGTGGAGACGCGTTTAGCTGGTCTAAGTAATGTGTTTTAGTCTGTTGATCTGTTATTTCATCTGATCTGATCAGCACGTCCCGGTTTGATCACATGGTCTTATCAAGTACTTTATCCGATCTGGTCTTATCGGATCTTTTATCCGACCAGGACTGATCAAAGCTTTATCCGACCTCGTCTAAAGGTCTTTGATACGACCTGATCTGATCCGGTGGTTGATCCGACCTGATTTGATCACTGATCTTATCGGGTCAGTGCTTTATCCGACCTCATCAGAAGGTCTATGATCCGTCCTGGTCTCTGGTCTCAATCTTTCATTTCAATAAAAACATACAAATTCTGAAAAAAATCATTGTCCCACATTTTATAATAAGTAGCTAATTACACTAATTACTTTAATTGGTCTCCCTTCTCTCCTCATTTTGTAGGGTCATCGGCTGCTGATGCCGTTGCCCCCGCCGTTGTTGGCACTCAGGTGACCACGCTCAAACCGTTGCAGCATGAGCAGCAACGATACGCGGCACATATTCCGCTGAGCGGGCGCCAATCGACAACAAATTGCGAGTCGGCAAACAACAGGTGGGCCAGGGCACAAATTTGGGACTGACTCGGCAGGGCCAGGGTCATTTCGGCGCTCGCATTTCGACGCCAGATTCTTATGGGGAACCATAATTTTTTTTTAGACTAAGTCAATTTCATGATTCGATATCATTCAAAATATTATGTGATGTCCAAAAGTTGATCCGCGCCGAAATGCTTATGGCATCCGGATCAAAAAACGGGCAAAATTTGTTTTGTCGGGATGGGGGTTAGACGCGGATCGATCCCGCCGGAATGTCCCGGGATTTCAATCCTGGCTGCTCATGGTCCTGCGAAAAGTGTCATTTTTAACCCAAGTATCCGGATCCCGGCCCATTGTCGGGGGCTGGTCCGGTTTTTTTTTTTTCAATTTCTCGGCTCTTATCGAAAATAGTTGCGTTTTTCCGCACAATGACACAGTCGAAATCGAAGGTCCGGACTCTTTTCTAAAACTTTTGGGCCTTTTGTAGCATGTTATTTTGAATTACAATTTATTTGGCGTTTTGTTGCATTTTATTTTTCTATCCCTTTTAAAAATTCGTCAAATTTTCTGACACATTTTGTCCCGTCAAAATGACGTCTGCTGATTAAATGGGGTGATTTTTTTTGGCACGAACCAATGATTTTTGATCACTCACGGGACGGGCGACGACTTATCCATCTGCTGATGATGATGAGGGTGAATTTGGGAGACTTTTGGTGTATTGAAAGGGCGGGGGGGGGGAAGGACAGCAGCAGGGAGCATTTGTTAAATTTGGAGTGATTTGCTCGCTCTGATCACTAATGATCAGAAAATGGGAGAGTGAGAGAGCAGGAGAGAGAGGGGAGGAAAGAGAGAGGGGGGAGGGGAAAGGGAAGAGAGAGGGTGAGAGAGAGAGAGACGGAGAGAGAGATGGAGAGAGCGAGAAAAAGCGAAAATAGAAGAGAGGGGGAGGAGGAAGAAGGAGACAAAGAGAACGAAGGGGGGAAAGAGGGGGAGACAAAAAAAGATAAATAAAGCCAGAAAAAAGAGAAAAGCAATTGAGAGAATGGTAAGATACAAAGAGTGAGGGGTGATAGAAGGAAGGGGAAAAGAAGAAGACGGAAATGAGAAATAGAGACACAAAGATAAGAGAAATGCATTGTCAGAGAGAAAAAAAGGACGGAAACAGACAACAGCAGAAACGAAAAATGAATGATAGAAAATTGCAGAGAGATAAGGGGAAAAACAAGGAGACTGGCAGAGAGAAAAAGTAGCAAAAATTTTTGTTTATTGCGACACACGTCGTTCATTTTTTGGTGTGTTGGGGCAAGGCCACATCATATGCATAAAAGTGGTGTCATCAAAACAGTTGCTCTCTCTCACAGCCCAAAAAAATGAGCACCGCACAAATTTAAATTTATTTTTATTTTGAATTTTCAATAAAAATAAAAAACGCATTTTTTGCCCCGGGGGGGGGGGGGTATAGAAAAATTTCTTTAAAAAAATTGGAAAACCCAAAAATAGACTTTTTTTTTTTTTTTTAGTGGAGTACACCGCCTATCCCAGCGCATAGTTGTTCTACCCCAGACCAAGACCTCTCTAGGCCTAAAATGCGGGTTTAGGTTAGGCCGGTTTTCCAACCCCCAGTTTTCGGCTTCGATTAGCCGAACCGAAACCGAACGCCGCCTACCCCACCTAAACCCTTCGGGTTTTGTGCTAAATGCCCATTTTCGGGTTCGCTTCTGTCCCTTACCCCCTTCGTTTTGTTGTGTCTTCGTCCCATTCTTCCAAAATGTCATTGCAATGCCATCGTCGGTTATTATTTTTGATCACATTGATTTTGCTGATTGCTTCTTTTATGTGCCCAAACCCTCTGCTGCTGATCCGATCTGTTGATCTGATCACTCTGCTCATTGTCCCCCCTCCCCCCGGCGTCCGTCCACTTTTTCATTCTCTCCGACTTTGGACCACCCCCGCCCCTTCCCCTCCCCCCCGCCCCAGCGGCTGTCATTAATCCGTCATTTGACCAATTGATCGGCGCCTTTTGCTTTGCTTGTGCTACTATTCTTGCACCAGCCGCTGCAACTGCTGCTGTTACCACACTCTCTCTCTCTTTCTCACTCTCTCTCTCACTCTCTTTCTGTCCCTCGCCCGATCTCTTTCTCACTCCCTGTTCTTTCTCCCTCTCTCTCTTTTCTCTACCCCTCTCCAAAATTTTACACAATGCCCCACCCCCCCCCCCCTACCCCGATTAAAACCCTTTGGGGGCGTCACAATTGACGGGAGAAAGACCTTGTGTCCGTCGATGGATGAGGCGATCGGACAAGTCTCGCCATTGTCTGTTGGGTGATCAGAGTTTATAGGACACGGCGAGCTGATCAGTCGGACGGACGGATAGACAACGTTTCTTGGGTGACAAAATGGTCAACTTTGTATGTATGTGTGTGATCAGTCTGAGAGGTGATCAGCAGCAGTCGGAGACTGTTCTGTCCCCGTTGGTTCCTTGGCCCAATCATTGGACTGATTAGACACAATTCTATGGATTGTCTCCTAGGGACTCTTTCGACAACTGATGGTGTGATCAGAGATGACCAGCGGGTCAATTTCAAGTGATCAGAGGGAGACTATTATTAGCCCCCCATGGGCTGATCGGCGGACATGGCTTTTTTTAAAAACCCGGACGACTCCGAACCAATACTTTTTAGACCTGTTCCGTCCTTAAATGTTGCCCTACGGGTTGTTCCCCGTTTCTTAGGAATTTTCCCCTGTGGGTGGGGAAAAGAGGTACGTTTCCCCTTGGGTCTCGAAATTCTCGACAGTTTTTTTGGCCCTCCCCCGATCTTGGTCGTCCCCGAGGTGTGTTTAACCCCGAAGAGTCGGAGATCGCTCTCCACTGAAAGCTTTCACCTTTGCCCCCTTTGCCCCTCTTTCCATTATTGCTCTGTGCTGCAATTTCTTCCTTCTCTCTTTGTTCATCCGATCAACTTCCCCTCCCCTCCCCCCTTTTCCCCCGTCCGCCTCCATCGGCTGGCTGATCAGCGCCCCTTGACACTTTCGTATTGTGTGTGTCTCTGTGTCTCTCTCTCTCTCTCTCTCTTTTTTTCAGTCTTTCTCTCTCTCTCTCTCTTTTTCTTATTGTATTGTCATCAATCAGTTCCCCTTCCCCTCCCCTCCCTCCTCCTGCCCTCCCCTGATCACCCAAGTGGGGAGGGGGGAGTGGTGCCCAATTGTCCTTGTCCTGTTTTCCTATGTCCTTAACCATTGCCCCTCACCACCATCGGCCCATCATCATCTCTCTTTTGTCAGTCAGCCGCCCCCCTCTAATAAAGATTAGTTACTCAATTGTCCTTGCCCTGTACCTACTTACTTATCCCTTGCCCCCCCCCCCACCTCGCCCTCCGGGGATCACCGCCACCATCATCATCTCTCTTTTGTCAGTCAGTCCTTCCTTTCTCTCTCCCCCCGCCCTCTAATCCCCCCAAAAAGATGGTACTCAGTTGTCCTTGTCCTGTCCTATGTGGTCTGTCCCACTTACTTTTACAATTGCCGGTTTTTCGGTCTCTAGTCATTAGTTTGTCCTCCCCCTCTTTCCCCTCGAAAGTTCGGGGTCCGTTTTTTTTGAGACAGTCCAACAGGGGCATACTGTAATTGTCCTTACAGTAAGTCAACCCAAAATCATTGAGTGTTACAGTAGTAGTAAGACTGTTTTCAAAAGTTATTCAAATACGCTTGGCCTTTTTCTGAAATAAAGACCAACCCATTTTTTCATATGGGCCACTTGCCGTCCTTTTTGAATCAAAAAACCGTCCAACATTGGCATTGGCATTGGCACCAATTGTGCCGTCCTTTCCTTTGGTCTAGGATATTGGTAAACATTGACATTGGCATTAAATGTGCCGTCCTTTTACTGGATCAAAGATCGGCATTTGTGCCGCCTTTTTCTTTGAAGTGGCATTTGCCCAATGTGTGCCCTGATTTATTGTATTTGGTCGGATTTATCCTTCAATTTGTGGAACCCTTCCATTTCCAAATTCTTTTTCGTTTATCTTTTTCTATTTTTGTCTTTTCTTTTTTCAACACATTCCTCACCCAATTTAGAGCAGAGGGGGGAGGGGGGGATAAAGCCCGGGGAGGATAAAGCCCGGGGGGAGGGATAAAGCCCGGGGGGAGGGATAAAGCCCGGGGGGAGGGATAAAGCCGTCCCCTCCCTCCTTTCATTAAGCCATTCATTTTCACGACAAATGCTCAATCTGTCATTTTTCCTCATTTTCTTCACTGGGGGGGTCATCATCATCACAAATCACCTGTTGTTCTAAAAAAAATGTTGCCAAAAATTGAAAAAAATCTTTTTTTTTTTTTTAATTTTCTGAGTTTTTTTTTCGTTCCGTTCACTTAAAACACAACAGTCAGATTGATTTGTGCTGTTTACACAAATTTTGAACACACAAAATGCCATTTACTGCTGCCGTTGATGGGCAGACAAAGTGCCACATTCAACCTCCTCCTCCTCCTCCTCTTTTGTGGTCAGTTTATTGTGCCACCTTTTCACGACTCTGACGGCGAAATGCAACTTTTTGTACGCCATTTTTTGCCCAATATTGGCATTACCCCTTATCATATCAAATGTACAATGAGAGCGGAGTACAGACCGATTTCGAATTTGAAAATTAGAAATCGAACTTCTGATACCAACTTTTTTTTTTGTTTGTTGCGGAATCGTAAATCGGAATTCCGATGCCCTAAAGTTTTTCCGAAAACCCAAAATTCATATCCCGACACAAAATTCGAGACCGAGACTTGGCCCCGAGAGACTCTCGAACATCACAAATATATACACCTCAATGCGTTTACTGTCTCCTTCGTCTCTGCCCCCCCCCCATTTTGACTCCTCCGAGTCGTGCCGTCCAACATCCCGTCATTCTCCTTTCGGATGGCTTCGGGTCCGGGATTAGGGCCCTGCTGGCATTCTCTTTTTTAATCTCTTTGTCCTCATGCCGACCTTTCCAATTTTGATCATTTTCCTGTTCATTTATGATTGATCAGACTCTGACCATTTTAATTGACTCTGATCCATTGCCTGATCAGAAATTTTAGTTCCCCATTTCATGGCCCCCCCAAAAAATTGTAATTAGCATAAATCTGTTTCAGCGGCGCTCAGTTGGACTCGGCCACCCGGCGGCTGGACCAAATGATTGACCAGGCCCGGTATCGGCACAGCCAGCACCGCAACAAGTTCAAGGAGGCCATCGACTATTTGGACCACATCTTTGAGGACTTCCAGCGTGAAGCGGCCGATGCCGCGGCACGGCCCAACGGCAAAAAGGACAAAGCGGCGGCGGCACAGCCAAGGCAGCAACAGCAACAACAACAACATGTTCAACCAGTACAGCACCAGCAGCAACAGCATCCAAAGCAACAGCAAGTTCAAGCAGTACAGCAACAGCAGCAGCATCAGGATGAGTCGTCGGCCGGTGCCATTGAGCCGGTCCAAGCGACGTTTCGCCAGGGCAGCGTCAAGTCGGCCAAGGAGGCGTTCGAGAAGGTGGCTGCTGCCATTGCGTCCGAGAAGCAGAACAGCCGATTGAGGTCCGGTTTTGCTGGTAGAAATTGTGCCGAGAATGGGTCTGACGACAGCCGGGTTCGGTACCGGGTTTTGGGCCGGGATTTCGGGAATAGACTGTCTTTGGCCTTGTTGGGCGAGAGGGTTCTTGATTTATTATATTATGCCATTTATTTCTCGCGCCTCTTGGATCAAATGTCGAAATAGGCGTTGTTGGCCCGAATTGTTTGTTCGAACCGGGGTTCGGTTTTGCCCTACATTGTTGGGTCGAACCGTAAGATTCGGGTTTTTGGCTTTTTTAATGACAAAAATGTCATTTTACGAATCCATCCTCCCCCTCCCCTCGCCATTTTAATGGCTTTTCCTTTTGGCAAAAAACAAACACTTTGGTGGAATTTGATGCTTCAATCTGCTGATGCTGCTGCCGCGCCTGATGACCCCACCCGCCGATAGCCGTGGGGGAAGAAATAAAAGCCGCGGGGGACGACGGGGGGACGGACGGACCACCCGAACCGCCTTGAAGTCCCATTCCCTCTTCCTTCTACTCTCTTTCTCCTTCGTACTCATCCTAATTATCTGTTTTCCCATCTCTCTCTTTCTCTCTCTCTCAGTTTTACGTGTATTATTTCTTGCTCTGTCTCTCTCTCTCTCTCTCTCTCTCTCTCTCTCTCTCTCTCTCTCTCACTTGTACTATTTCTCACCCACTTTTGGTCTTTCTCATCCCCTTTTCCGAGACTCTTTTTCACTCCTTCTATCTATTAAGATGGATTATCTCTGCTATTTTTTAATTTCTCTATAAATCTCTCTTTCTCTCTCAATTCATTTTCTCTCTCGCTCTGTCTGTCGCTCATTCCCTCCTCCTATCCTTTTCTACTCGCCGCTTTCGTCCCTATCTCTTTTCACTTTCCAAATGATTTCTCTGTGTTCTCTCTCCCTTCTCCACTCTCTCTAGCTCCAACTCTTTTTTTTTGTCGCCTTTCTCTTATTTTCCTTGTGTCTCTCTCAAAGTGCCTGACTATCTATCTTTCTCTTCCTCTCTACTTTTCTTTTTCACTTTTTATCTCATTCATCCGTCTCTGTACCTTCCCCACTCACTCTCTTCCTCTCTCTCTCTTTCTCTCTTGTACCATCTCTCATTTTCCCCTTATCCCTCCCTCCTTTTTCCCCCAAATTTCTTCTGCTTCTGCTGCCTTCAATTTCTTCCTCTTCTTTCTGTGTGGCATTAACAAATGACAGGATGTTGTTGTTGTTGTTGCTGCTGCTGTTGGTGTTGGTTGGGAAATTGGCCAAGTCCTTTCATCCGTCCCGCCCCTTCTCAAATTTCCATTTGTGGCGGCGGCGTCCTTTTTTACGATTCATTCGACAATTTTGGACAGTTTTTTGGGCCAACGTGGCATAACTCCCGAAAAATTTACAATTTGCAAGTCTCGGGGATTGGAAAACTGTGTCGAGACATTCGGAGGCTTAAGGGTGCCTGATTCGGGTCCTGGAAACCGGAATGGTCTTGGTCAGGCATTTTTTATGCCAGGATTGACTCGCCAAGGGGCAGGGCCGAGACCAAACAATACCGTAAAGGCTCGAAATTCCTTGGAACCATCGACTCAGTGCCCCTGCACTGGGGTGGGCGATTCGCGGGCAGTTTTTCCCACACTCATTTCCGACACACCGTATCTAACAGTATTGTTCCCACGCCCATCTCGGCCAAGACCGTGTGTCACCGTTTTACAGTATACCCAACCCAACCAGGGGCCTGGTGCTCGTCTTCGGGTTTAGGTAAACCCGGGTTAACGAGTAAACCCGGGTTTCGTTAACCCGGATTAAGCTAACCCGGGTTTATAACCCAAAGACGAGCAACACAAAGCAAAAGTGTTAACCCGGGTTTAGTCCCGTTAACCCGGGTTAAAAACCCGGGTTAAGCGCTAAACCCGAAGACGAGCACCAGGCCCCAGGGGTGGTCACGGACACGGACAATCCGCGGGTTGTCCGGATACGGATGGATACGGATAACGATTTTTGAGAATTCGGACGGACACGGATATGAACCCGACGGACACGGATGGACGGACACGGATATGAAAAATCGTGTCCGTGACCATCCCTGAACCCAACTATCAATGCCATCAGCATTTTACAGTACATAAAAACTTGTCATTTATCTACCATTTCCAAACAACAGGAAGCAACCGTCCGCGCCCTCGAGCAGTGTACAGCAGCAGCAGCAGCAAAAGCCTGCCAAAGTGCCGCTTCGATCGGTGCCCTCCTTCCCGATCACCACCGCAACGACGAACGCAACTGCATCAGTCGGCGCCGGCGGCGACGGCGCCGGCACTGAACTGGCCGACGTTGAAGTGGCCGAGACAATTGTGTTGCCGAACAAAAACAGTGCTGAACGGCTGGAGTTCACCAAGCATTGGGTGTCGTCGGGCGCGGAGGGCGGCGCCGTCGGCGTTTGGGCGCAGGGCGCGCCCCATCGGCGGGACGACCCGCTGCTTGGCATCCACAGCACAGAGGTGAATCGTAGAGCTGCTCGAAGACCCTAAATTTCCCGAGACTCGACTCGAGAACCGAGACCGAGGCTTGACACCGAAACTCGAGACCGAGACCCAAAAAAAAACCGAGAAAATTCTCGACTGGAGGTACGGGAGCGCGCTTCTCGAGCAGCTTCTAGTGAATCGCTTGATGGGCACAGCGCCGTCCACAATTTTTTAACCAAATCTCTGTCTGATCACAAGGGCGTCTGATCAGCGCATAAGTTTTTGATCATGTTTTTTGAAAAGAATTTTAATTTTAGGGAAGAAAAATTTGGCACTTATGTAGCGTAGAGTGCCCGCTTTGAAGACCATAGGGGGGAGACCCTTTTGATTTTTTGGCAATTTTTTTAATCTTGGATTTTTGAGGTCGCTAATAACGAATAAGACTTATTTTGGCCAAGATTAAAAAAATTGTCAAAAAATCAAAAGGGTCTCCCCCCCTATGGTTTTCAAAGCGGGCACTCTACGCTACATAAGTGCCAAAACAAAAATTTTTCCAATTTCTCTCAAGGGCACCTTTTGGCACCGCCGAAAAAATTGGCATTTTGAATATATTTTTTAAATATACATTTAAATAACTCCTAAAAAATTTTAGGCCTCAACCGGCGGCTATGAGTCGGACGAGCACTCGTTGGGCAGCTGTTCCGTCGAAGTTGCAGCAATCAATGCGGCGGACCAGCAGCGCCGTCGGCGCCACAACCAACAGCAGGCGGCGCCGCAGGCAAAGAAGAAAACGGCAGCGCCGGCGGCTCCTCCGTCCCATCACCAACAGCAGCAGCAGAAGGCAAGTGTGAGCATCACAGACAGTATCCGGTCCATTACAGTAAACGCTTGGCTACTGTAAAGAAACACTCTCTAAAACCGAATTGGGACTGACCTGGACGGGGATTTAATCTCCGATCAGACCCCCGGCCGGGCTGCTGGTCTCGTGCATCAGGCAGGCTTCGAAGGGTTATCAGTGATGTTCGGTATCGTAAAAATTGCGTACATTTTTACCGATTGTCGGTTCCCAATTTTTCCATAAAAATCGGTAAGTCCGAGTAATCGGGTATTACCGATTTTACCGTTACCATATTACCGTTACCGAAAATCACATTTTAAAACCGGTAAAAATTGTGGTAATCGTCGGTAATTACCGTTTTTTACCGTTACAAAAAAAAAAAATCGCATTTGTCGAACACTAGTTGTCCACCTGCTGATCAGACTGTGTGTTAAGCCCCTATTGTTTCCATTCATCTGATAAGTACATACCTCAAATGAGGCGTAAGCGATTACAGTAGATAACTCTATTTGTTTGCTTACTGTATGTGTGTCTCAATTGTGTCAGGCGGTCTCAACGGTTGCCGCTGGTGCTGTCATGCCGACCAAAACGGTTGCGCAGCAACAACAACAACAACGGCACGCCAAGCAACAACAACATGCCAATGGCACCACCGCAACTGATCGGCCGCTTCCCCAAATAATTGCCGCCCCGTCATGTGCAACTTCGCGTCCGCAACCGTTTCGGCCGCAACCGCAACTGGGCGTGTTGCCGCTCGCGTTGGTTGCCGCCGCGTCGACAAGCGGAGAACAACAACAACAACAGCATCAATCGCTGCACAAAGTGCCTTCCATTGAGCAGTTGCGGTTGATGCGTAGCAGTCAAGAGCGGGCCGGATCTCAGGTGAGCGTGGCGCGCGCGTTATTCAATCGATTGATTTATTGATTGAGTGATCAGAGTGAATAGAGACTATTTGCATGAGAGAGACAGGGAAATATCGATTACTTGGCAATCGCAATTTTTTTCGGTTTCCAAAAATGATTGATGGATTAGTTGTTCAGGACTATCACAGCATGGCCAGTTCAGTACACTCCCAGGACGGGTTCCGGCCGGCGGCCAGCTGTCTGTCCACCCTTTCGCTGCAACGCATCGGACTGGGCAGCAGCGGTGGCGGCGCGTTTCACTCGTACACGCCCACTACACCGCAGCAAAAACAGTCCTCCGTGCCGACATTTCAGTACCAACCCAACCAACAACAGCCGCAACAACAACAACAACAACCGCAACAGCAGCAGTTGAAGGGCTCCATTCAGTCGTTGCCCGACTCGGCACTGTCTGCTGGTGGTATTGGCGGCACAAAAGGTGGGTTTGTGTGTTATTGTTGCATGGGAACAGGGGTCGAGCCTTCCCGGTTCATGCGTGACTCGAAAAGAAGGGGCTGGAAACCTCGAAAATTCGGGTAGAGACTACAAGCGCGGACCATCCGGGTCCGGAATTGGGCTCGAGTTTTTGAGTCTGCTATCGAGACCGAGTCAGACTCGAGACTGGATATTACTGAAAATGTAACTGTCTGAAAAACATCTAGATACGCGAATGAAATAACCCAAATATTCCGGTCTATGTCCAGGATCGCGGATTATGCTCTGAATTTTTTACCCCATGTCACGGGATTCGGGGTTGTACAATTTTGCCGAGAGCTTGCCGTGTCATAACTAGGGCTGCCGAAAATATTGAAATCCATATTTTTTTTCCTCTCTGAACGGCCTGAAACGCATGAAAAACATGTTTTTAGCTTGAAATGGACTTCGATATCCATATTTTCCATATTTCGCGATTTATGTCTAGGGAACGGATTTTTAGTTTTTTAACTATTTTTTCTGCGGCTTTATTTCGACGAGAAATGCACGAAAAACACATTTTTTGTTCGAAAATTCTTCGTTTTAACGCCACTATTCATCACTAGGAATCACTATTTTGGAGCTTTGCCACTAAAAAAAATTATTTTGGAAGTTGGCCACTAAAATAATTTTTTGTCACTATTTTGGCGTTTCGTCATTATTTTTGCCACTATTTCGCGATTTTTCAAATTTGTAAAGGAAAATACACCCCTAAGAATCGACCAAAAAATTTCATAAAAATATACCCCTAAGAATCGACCCTAAAATTTTCAAAAGTAGACCCATAAGAAATGAAAAAAAAAATTCTCAAAAATTCAATCTCCAAAATTTCTATTTGCTTTTCTGATATCTTGAGACTAGAACGGTTTTTTCCGTTTACAAATCAATTTTGGCCGATAATCGTATGTCTTTTAACCCCACAAATTTTGAAATGTACCTAATTTGTAACTGCAATCAGTGGATAAAATTGTTTGCTTTATTTTAAATTATTTTTCAAATTAAAAAACAGCAATTTTAATAAATTTCAGCCCTACATTTGAAACTTTTTCGCCACTATTTTTGTCACTATTTTGCCGTTTTTTTGTCACTATTTAGTTAATTATTTTGGAGTTTTTTGCCACTAAATATCCGTTCCCTATTTATGTCCATATTTGTCTATATTTTATGTCCATATTTTGCAATTTTAAAAAAATTCATAAGAAAATGCAATAAAACGAAAAATACCTCCCTAAAAAAAATTCTTGAAAATATCAGAAAATCCCCTCAAAAATAAGAAAAATTCGAATTTTTTCTAAAACTCTTTCCAATTTTTTTTTAAATTTCTGTCAACAATAGATATCGAATGCGGTTTTCACCCCAAAATTTGGAAATGTATCTGATTTGCAATTTCAACCAATAAATTGAAATTTTTTGAAAACAAATTTGCCCTTAATTGAAAAATTTATGTCCATATTTTGGCAATTTTATGTCCATATTTTCGGCAGCCCTAGTCATAACCAAGCCATTGGCACTGGTTTCGCTACTGTTTCAAGGCAGTTCCCCGCTCACTGTCTAAGGTTGTGCCACCTTTTCCTGCCAACCGTCTTCGTTCGGCGGCTCCACCACGCAGTGCAACAACCAACGTCAGTTTGCCACACTTGCACGCATGGATTCCAACCAACAGCAGCGACATGGCGGCGTCGGTGGTTCATCAACAGCAACAAGTTGTCGACCACAACCGCAACAACAACAACATCATAGGGTTCAACCAGTAACAGCAACAACTGGTGGTGGTGCAGCGGCGGCGGCCGCACTTGCGGCTGACCACGCGTTGGCCATCGATGCGCTGGTCGCCGAGTTGGAGCTGAACACGACGGACCCGGTCAGTGAGTGTAGGCGGAATGGAAATAGTAGGACAAATCCCGCCGACGAAATCACGCGGGGACAAAATCACAGCGCCAGAAAATCGTCAAAAAACACCTGTAGAAAAATCCAAAATTTTTTAAGGAAACTTCTGGAAAACATTTTAAAAATTCTTAATTTTTTCAAAAAATGCATGAAAATTTATTTTGGAGTTTTTTTTTTTGTTGGTAAATTCCTTTAAATTTTTTGAATTTTTCAAAAAAGAGCTTTTGTACAAATGGATTTGAACAATTTTTTCTGAAATTTCGGCGGCCTAATTTTGTCCCGGCGTGATTTTGGGGTGCACCCGGGGCGAATTGGGTGCTTTTAGGTTTTGCGACCCCCCCCCCCCCCCCCGCTCAAATTTAAATGGAATGTTTTGTGGCGCTGATCACGAATATTACATCTGACTTGTCATATGTCATCATTCTTTATCTATGATTTCGTCATATCTATGGTGACGAAATCATAGATCAGGTGATGACATATGACAAATCAGATGTAATATTCGTGATCAGCGCCACAAAAAAAAAAAATCCAAGAAGTGTCTTTTTTTAAAAAAATTCATGAGGGGGGTCGCAAAACCGAACAAAGCGAGGCCTAACTGATCAAAAATATTGGGCTGGCTGATCAGGATATGTGGACCAAACACTTCACTGGACTGATCAGAGGACTTATATAGGGACCAAATTGGGCCATGGGACCCGCTTTGATTGATAAGACAGACTATGGAACTGACCAGGACGATGTTAAACAGATTTGTGTGTTTGGCTTGATTAGACATAGAGACAAAACTTCCCCAAGGGCACTTTTGCTGATCCATTTTAATTTGATTTTTATGCGAGTATTTGATCAAATTCGTCTCCCCCACCCATTTTAAAGCAGAAAAATTTCGGGGTTTATGAGGAGAGAAAAAAAAATTCGAAAAATAATGTTTTTGTTAACAATTTATCAAAAATAATAAATTTGAGGATTTTTTTTTTAATAGTTTTAAGAAAGCGCTTTAAGGCAATTGCTGCGGCGGAGAAGCGCCGCTCCTTTCCCACAATGCAAACGGAAGTGGCCAGGACAAAGGCCAAAATGGCCGCCGGCACTACCGTAACGCAGCAGCGGCAGCACGTACAGTCTTCTCAAAATTTGACTAATCGGTGATTTTTAAACAGTTTTTTCAATTAAAAGCTGAATGTAAGTAAATAGTGGGTTACAGTAGTTTATTTACGATGGCATTGTTTCCACCGAATACAGTAATTATCTGTTCCATCCACCACTATGCAGAGAATACAGTAATTTTTTGGCCGTCTTTTACAGCAGCCCGATGCGAATTCTTTTATCCCTTTATACAGTATGATTAAATTCAGTCCCACTGCTGTCCATGCAGAAATACAGTACCCAAAGCAAATTGTTGTTATTCCTTTATAAAACATTACAGTCCCACTGCTGCCCACTATCAGCAGAACAACCACAACAGCATCAGCACCAAGCCGTTGGAGAAGCTGAACGAGCTGATGTCGATGGACGATGAGTCATCGAGGCGAACACGGAGGACGACTACCACCACGACGGCACAACAACACCACCAACAACAACAACAAGCGCAACAAGTGCCGTCGGCAGGTGGAAATCGGGCATTCGAAACGATCAACCAGGAGAAGCTGAACCCGTCCAAGGTGGACGCCATGGCACGTATGTTCAACGGCAAACAGACGACGACAACAAATGGTGGAGGAGTTGCGCCGGCGGCGCCGCCCAAAACATTTACCAACGGTGGGTTCAGCAAATGGCACTGGATAATGGGGCAAAGGCAAAGGCATTGGCCCGGTGCCTGATCAGACACAAACAATTTCATCATGTTTTGATCAGTTTTGTTTAAATGATGATGGTTTATTATTAGTTGAACTCCCTCTTCCCCCCGGGGGACCTCATTAGCTGTCAATCAATCATACTCTAATTGACTGTGAAATGAAAGCTGGCCGGAGGGGACGGGGCAATTAGCGGTTGTTAATTGCCTATACCCTTCGGCGGGCGGGACGGGTAAGTAATACTAATTGGCTTTATGTTCCGTATTAAGCAAAATGGTCAGAATTCTTGTAATTTATGATCAGAGCCAAAACAATTGGCCAAACAAAAATAAAAAAAAACCTGATCAGTTCGATGCTTCAGGCAGTGACCAGCCACAACAACAACAACAGCAGTCGTGGGCCACGCGTCGGGCCGCAACAATTGGCGGAGGTCGTACAGCGACAATAGCGGTGCCATCCTCGTCCTCCAGTTTGGCGGCGGCACGCCATCATCACAACGGCGTCGGTGACGTGTCGTTGCTGATTCCTAACGGGCATCACGCGGTGGCGGCACGGCACAACACACACCAACAACAACAACATCCGACGTTGAAGAAACAGTACACGCTTCCAGCAGTGGTGTCCGCCGCGGCCGCTACAGTAGCGCCGTTGTCATCGCGCATTTACCGTAGTGCCAATGGGGCAGCTGCAGCAGCTGGACTGCTCGAACTCGGTGCCATCGGAGGTCGATGCCGTACTGGGCATGGGGCGACGGCAACGACGACGGCAAAACGTGACGGCACACCGACGGTGATGGCCGAAGATGGAGCTGCTACTGGTGGCGGCACTGGGGCTGGTACCAATTGCCGTCGGCTGGAAACAAATGGCATTGGCACGGCAGCTGGCGCTAACAACAGCCGCAATAACTTCTACGACAATGTGCAGGTACAGGACTGAGATAGACGCACGCTAGCCGAAAATGGCTCGAGTACCCCGGAGAGAGACATACAGGCACCCAAGAATTTCCCGGCTCCAATGCCGAATTGGTCTAGGGATTGAGACAGAGATGTATGACAGTAAATGGACGACCATGAATGGAGCCCGGAAAGAGAGGCATTCATTATTATCTTGGGACTGAGACTGACGCATGCCTAAAAGTCGTAAGAGACTCGAGTACCACGGAGATTCACGGGACTGAGACAGATGCGCTCCAAAATTTCACACCGAAAACTCGAACCAAGTTCGAACTCACGAATTGAGCCCAAAATGAGTTGGAAATGATTAGAGCTGCTCGAGGCCCTGAATTTCCCGAGACTCGAGAACCGAGACCGAGACTTGACACCGAGATCGAGACTCTCGAGCAGCTCTAGAAATGATGCATGAATTCACAACTCGAAACTCGAGAAATGATTTAAACATAAACAGCGATTTCTGTATTCACACAGAATGCTGTGCGGAATGGACGCGGTGGTGGACGCACATCGCCGGCGGGATACAGCTTCAGCAACAACAACAACAACAACAACGACGCCATTTCGTTGTGCAGTCAGCAGGAGGCGGCATTGCCTCCGGCGACATCGTCAGCGAGCAGCAAAAGTGCCAATGGCACGGGCGGCGGCGGAGGTGCGGGTGGCCGAATCGGACAACTGATCAGAAAGTTGGGCAACAGCGTTGGCGGTGGCAACGGCGGCGCCAAAGTGCCGTCCAGCGCGTCTTCTACTCTCTCGTTGAACAGGGTATGTTTGTTGGGACGCGGCATCACACGAATAACGGCATCGCTTGGTGTCATTAGACAGGCACATTCAACTGATCAGAGCGGTGCCAAAATATATAAATAGGGCAAGAAGATATGGACATAAATGTTTACGGCCAGAGCTTATCAACAAATTCAAACTTTTCATTTTATGAGGTATTTTTTTAAACACAAAAATTCATTCCTTAGGGGTGGTTTTTTCGGGAGCAGGACGAAACGTCGCCGGAAAAAAAGTTTGCTAAAAAACCTTGAATTTTTTTAGAAAAATTCCTAAGTTTAAAACATCAAGAAATTGCTGAAAAACTAAAAATTTTTGAAAAATTTCTGAAATTTTCAAAAAAGTCATGAAATTTTTATTTTTTTACGAATTTTCTTGATGTTTCAGAAATTTTCTTCAAGAAACAACTTATAGGAATTTTTCTAAAAAAATTCAAGGTTTTTTAGCAATTTTTTTTTCGGCGACGTTTTGGGGTGTACTCGGTTTTTTCGTTTTTTTTTTCTTTCTTGAGTTCTTAAGAAATTTATCACAAAAATTGGCAAAATATGGACTAAAAACGGCGAAACCTAACGGTTCGTTTGACCAAAATTGTGACACCTATCATGGTCAATTAACCTGACCATTTAATTACATGATCAAATAGGCCGACTAACCCTCTCACCCATTGATGACCCATTTGGGTTAGCCAATTAATGAATGATTACTAAATCTGATCATCATCCACCAGGTGTTGTCCAATGATCATTCGTTGTCGGGCGGCGCCACAGCGGACGACAACGACGACGACCATCCCAAAAGCATGATGATGGCATCTGCGGTGGTTACGGCTTCTTCATGCGCTGCCGCTTCCGCTGCGGGAAATGGGAACGGCACACTGACCAAAAGTACCAGTCTCAGTGGAGAGCCGTGGCGATACCAAGTACTAATGGCACATCAACCGCAGCAGAACGGCGGTGGTCGGAGAAACGACGGACAATGTAAGAAAATCCCGTGATCACTACTACTGATCAAGCATTTTGGTCAAAGCACACACACACACACACACACACACACACACACTGATTATTGATGATTAAACAAATATTGATTGATCACTGTTTCGGAAGGGATGGTGCCGACACTGATCAGTCAATTTGCACGAATTGACTAACATTGATTTTGGTCATTGATTCAGCATTTCGTTTGGCCTAATGACCAATTCATCGATTTCTAACTAATTAGCCAATGTTATTGATCATTTTGTTGGTCGCTGACTGTCCGGTTAGTACATTATTTTGTCTTACCAAGTTTTAATACTTGTCTAAATTCAAAACCCGATCAATCAATCATTTGGTTGCTTTCGGCTTGAATAACCGCTAATCATAGATCGCACGGGCTGTGCAGGAAATCATTTTTACCGGGAATCGGGACAGGAAGTGTGCCCGGGAATTGGAAACGAAACCGGGACACGAAAAACCCGGAAAATTTCCCACTCGGGAATCCCGCACAGGCCTGCAGATCGCCTTTTCCTTGTGTGCAAATCGACTGATCAGTGATCACCATCCTTAGCAGATTGGCCTCAGGACATTGGTCGCACTGATCAGTCAATCAAACCAAACATTCCGATCGCTTTGATCAGTTTTGCATAAACTTACAGCCAAACATCAACATCCGCAACAGCAAAATGGCGGGATCGGAAACCGGCTGAAGCAGACCATTTTTGGAAGTGCCATCCGTCGTCGGGTGCCAACGTAATCAAAAAAAAAAAGTGCCATCCGATCGCACATCCTGCTGATGATCAGAGAAATGCCGGATGACCGATCAGATCAATCAATCAATCAGTCATTTTTTAATTTTCCCTCACCAAAATTGCCATCATTACAACATGCATTATATCTAATTAGGGTTGTCGGTTCGCGGTCGGTTAACCGAACTGAAACCCGACTCCTTTTTCCAAATGCCCAAAAGCAGGCCGAACCAAACTTCAGAGACCATCTCACCCGGTTTAACACCGCAATTTCTGACAACCCTTTATTGTATACCAACCTGAACCCAAAAAATCTGCCAAAATTGTTTTTTTTCCCTTCTCTGATTAGTCATGTGTCATTTTTTATATCATTTTGTTTACCGTAAGAATGATGATGATTGTATTGTACAGTACACACCCAAAACACACATACACCCAATTTTCCTGCATAATATTTTGTGGAATACATTTGTAATAACAAAAAACAACTGCTCAACCGTTTTGAATGTGGACGAATCAGTGTCAGTGGCCAGCAGAAAATACAGAATAATTTTCTTCATCATTTTTTTTTTGTTTATTAATAAATTTTTGTTGCATATTTGATTTTACGGTACTGTAAAGGGTGGCCACAGAGTTAGGGTACTGTAAAAATGTGGCCAAGAGACAGTAATGACATTTTGCAACTGTTATTATCCGATGAATGTTGATTTCCGACCATATTTCGAATTCCTAACGATAATTAGAAAGCAAAATCGGTCGGAATTTATTAGAATTTGACAAAAAGTCAAAAGTTAAACAATTTAGAGGTATATGAATAGCGCTTAAACAATTGAATGACAGCGTTTCATGGAACACAACATCGAATGGTTTGGTTGGGTGATATAAACTTTTCATCCCTTTAAATATAATCAGCCTCTTTAAATTTCTAATCATAACATCTTGAAATCTATCCAAAAACAGTCTAATCAGCAATTTATGATCCCTCTTCAAAATGTAATAAAATCTGATCAATTTTTCAGTATTTGTGATCACCAAAATTTTGTTCAATTCCTTGAAAAGAAAAATAATACAAATTTAGTTGGTACAAGTGCCTAACACCACGCCGGATGATACTGTACAATTACCATACAATTTACCATGTTTACTATGAACAATCAACAAAAAAAATTTTTGCTATACGGAATTTAATAGGAAAACGGGATCTTAAGTGGGTTTCTTTAACCTGGAAACAGCAAGACACCTTTCACAAGAGATTCAATAAGGTCCATTTTTTAGAGTTAAACATAAGGAAATGTTGTGGACACAATTTTCAAGTTACAGTGTCACCAAAAAAGCCGGCAGTCGAAATACCGTATTTCTTTTGATAGAGAGGACCCAGAGATCTTCTGTTTTCAACCCCTGAAATGGGGGTCATACAGCGTAATGTAGGGAATTTAATTCGACCACCAGAAAGAGGTCACATGGTCAATCACAAAAACGGAAATACGGCAGTATAAAACACTTAAAAAATGTTGAATGAATTCTGTTAACTGTTAAGGAAAGCAAAGAACATGCACACACATAAATTTGTCGTTTGATCAAATAATAAAATATGATGATGTGTAAAATTACAATCCATTCCATCAACCAAATGAATAAAACGAAAACAAACGTACGAATGGCATTCAATTCATTCATTCATTCGTCCGTCATCAATCAATGGTTATCTCAACAAAATTTCCACCGATTTCCGCAAGACCTGCAGAACACAAAGGTGGTCATTGGCTCGTCCGCGCTACGCGTTTGCATTTGACTGTATGTGCACGATTTGGACCCGCATTTGTGACATCTGCGCACACATTGAGAAGGGGAAGAAACACAATTAGTTGAATGTTGGCATATCTCATTAGTATTTGATGGCACAAATTGGTGGGTGGCATGGCACATATACTCTCATGCCTACGCCCAACCAGGTGCGTATCCAGAAAAAAAAAAATTCAGAGGAGAAGTGGCGCCGCCAGAATCTAATAAAAAAAAAACTCGAATTTTGACCCCCTTTTGAGCAGGCCTCAACGGAGAATCTTTTGTATCATTTAAATGGAATTATTCAAGAAATTGCCAATTTCCAGAAAAAAAAAAACTATTTTTTCATCAAAGAGGGGAGGGAAGGGGGCTTCCTCCACCCTTCCCCCAGCGCCCTCTGGATACGGGCCTGCCCCACATTCGCCCTTCCTCACACCTAACCAATATCAAAAAAAAAACAAATTGCACTTTTATAGGCCTCCAATCGTCCGATTGAATTTTTTCAATAAGTAGGGGAACAAAACGGCCGGATGGATGCCGACCGTTCGACAGGGAAAATGGGGGTTTTCAAAGTTCAAATCCCTCCTCCCCTCCAGGGCTTTGTCCATGTCATTGAACATGAATTGGGAAAGGACAAAAAAAAAACTATATTTTGTTATTTTTTGCGCCAAACCGAAAAATACCCCGGATGGAGAGGGAGGATGGGAAGCGTTAAATCAGTAAAAAGTGCAATTTTTTTGCCCATCCAAAAATACGACTGTTTGGCGTAGCCAGTCAATCAATCAATGGTTTTTCATCCAATCCCCAAAACGGTCCAATGTTTTGGAAGTGGACAACGCCCTGCAAAATGGCAACAATGTGTACACAAACAATGTGAATGTGTGTGAAGGCAAAAAAAAAAAAAATCTTTTTTTTTTTTGTTTGAACTTACTTGAACATGTCTGTTGGTGTGCCTGGAAAAATAAATAAAATGTAAAAAAAATAATAAAATTAATAATATAATTAACACTTAGAAATGTCGGGTGCCAAATGTCTGGTCACACTACTGATAAATTTAATGCATATTTTGTTTTAAGATTTTGACAAAAAAAAAACAGAAAAATGTTACAACCCTAATCAAAATGACTGAGACCGCGTCACTGGAATATACACCAAGAATGACAGCCTTTGACCGGCTTCAAATAGATTTGAGCCGGATGCCAAAAACTTATTTTTCAGAAAATGCCAAGTTTTTTTTTTGAAGAAATTCATATTTTTATGCGCCGTAACTGCGGAGATAAAGGGTGTACCGCATATACTAATGTTGTCCAATGCCTTGGTTCGAAATGGGCTAAACCCGGAATGGGACATATTGAAATGGGACAAACCCGAAACAAGAGTAGAGCCCCGTGCGCGGTCCCTTTTCCTCGTCCTTACCCCGCGACTCCATTCCCTCCCATTCGCCGCCTCCCCCTTTCACCCACAGTCATTTATTTACCTTCCTGGACGGACATTTGATGCTCCAAAATTGTTTCCTTGGTCAGCTGCTCACGGACCTTCTTCATCTCCTCGGATGCCATCTCTTCAGCGGTCATCACGGCAAATTCTGAAAAAAAAAATATTAAAAAGTTTATTTGAAAAAAACAAATTACTTTCAGCCGGCACTGCACCAGTCAACACATTCTCACGCAACGCTTGATTTTTCTTGTCCCGCAAATTGAAGACCTTGAAAACATTTTATTTAATATTGTATAAAAAATGCATATTTTTCCGAAAAATTTTGTAAGCAAGGCAACATTTACAAAAAAAAAAAAAATTTTTTTTTGTTTCAAACCGCAAAAGCAAAACTCTCCAAAAAAGCCGCAAATAAAACTCCCTCCCCCCCCCCTCCGCCAGGATTGGAAATTGACGTGCCCTGGAGCGAAGTGCCGCCTTGTATTTGTCACCGGTGCCCTTGTGATGGTCAAACATTTTTTGTTCCACTCTCCCTGCGATTTCTGTCGCGTTGAAAACACCTAAAAAAATAAAAGTGAAAACCCCAAAAATTGCTAGGAAATTCCATGTCCTCCGATTCCTTGCCCCCAAAAACCTTCAGGCATTCCACCACTGGTGAGAGCATTGGCCAACATCTGCACACTTTTGCCCCGAACCTGAAAAGGAAAATATTGGATAGCGATGGTCACAAAAAAAAATAAAATAAAAAAAAGCGCGACAAAACCCCGTGACAATATGTAAGGGTAAGGATTCGTGGCATAGTCACAGAGACAGGCTGGGAAAAGGGGGGTATCATACCACATTTCCTCCTTCTTCCCCAGGGGATAAAGGTTCGAACACAGGTTAGGTAACCGGGATTGGAGAAATGATTGTCATGTTGTTGATATATATGTGTGCACCAGGCCCGTAATCAGGATTTTTCAGGGGTGGGAAAAGACAATGTTTTTCATTTAGTGGGCTAGGCGTCGGCCCAGATTTTCCTATATTTAGCCTATAATTTTTTCCGGGTGGAGGGAGAAAATTGCCTCTCCCCTAGTTATGGACCTGGGTCCATCCAATTTTTTTGTTGTTGTTAGCCAACGATTACCCCTGCCCTCGGCATGTTCTGCTTCCCTGGTCTTTGGTATTGGAATTCCGGAAAAAAGCAAGCATCGGAATTCCAGTTTTTAGAATCAGAACGACCCCTTCCGCGCCCAAGTAAAAATTTCTTAAGAAAAATGCAATATGCCCAAAAAACATTACCACCTCCCCACCCCAAGGCCCGAATCTTGTCATCACTCACATCCATTCCGAGTCCCGTTCTGTTGTTGCTGCTCGCCATGGTCGTCTGCTGCTGTTGTGCCGGTGCTGTCACTCTGTCCGCTTGCTGCTGTCGGCCATTGTTGTCCATCTGTTGCTGGTCTTGACGCGGTAAGGTGTTGACATTGCCATTGTCCATAGCCTGTGGACTGGTCGACTTTTCTTGGTACGTTGGGTGGCGATCATCCGGCGACTTGGAACGCTGACTCAACTTTTCGTCCAACAACGATTTCCAACGCTTAATTTGAGATGGTTGAAATTCTTTTTTAAGTATTTTTTTATCAAGTTTCCACAATGTTTAAAGCCAGATAGAAAATGACGATATTCATTAAAAACGATTTAACACTCCCCCCTCCCAACATGAGAACAAAGCCATTTTAATAAATTTAGTTCGAACCTTTGTCACTAACAATGTTGAACTTTAGAAAAAGCACCCAGTCCCTAAATCAAATTGGGCACGAATCCGCAAAAAAACAGTTAGGTAAGCGTGAGGGTACTACCGGTGTTTGTATCCCCTTTTTTTGCAAAATTTTTTCATTTTTTTTTTTCTTTTTTATAATGGCGGAATAAATTTGGAGGAACATACATTTTCTTCCATTTATGGTCACAAATTGCTGAAAAGTATTCCATAAACACATAATTCGCCATTTATTTGTTCTTTTCAAACGATTATAGCATAAAAAAAAATTTGAAAAAATTTAGCAAAAAAGAAGGGATACAAACTCCGATAGTACCAGCGTGAGAAAACAAAAACTAATAATAATCCAAAAATGCGGAGAAACCCCTATTGGACAGGCCTAGTATTCAATTTTTTAATCAGTTAATTACAGATTGTTTTTTGTCACTTTTTACTGTTATAGTATAGTAATATCAGGCAAGGCCCCAAATTTTATGGTACACAAACCTTGATCAACGCCTTGCATCGTTTGGCCAATTTTTCGTCTTTGATTTTCTTACGGAATTCGTTCAACACCGCGCCTATTCGAGTCTTCTTGAAAGAAAATGAAATTAAATTTGAAAATGCAATGGTCGGTTTACAGTCAGCAAATCGATGTTCACTCGCATGGTCTCTAATGCAGTGACCAATTCGACAGCATCATCCATCTGAAAACAGGTTTTGTTGTTAGACACTCAGAAGAAAACCAAAAGTAAATTCAAGGGGTTTCGGGAGGCTAAATGAACCGGGAAAACGGATCAATCCCGGTTAAATCGTCAAATCAATGAACTGGACTTTCTTGGCTTATTTTATCTGTTAGAAAATAACCAAGCTGCGTGGTACTACAAAAATTTTGATCGAACATAGGGGAAATAAAAAAGAACACAATTAAAAAACAAACCGATTTTGTCCCGTCAGTCATTTTGGACAATTTCCGCGAAATTTCCATGATGTCATCTTCTTGCACATTCATTGCGGTTTAAATAAAACAAATAGTTAATATATGTAATTGCGACAAAGATTCGAGGAAGGAGGAAAAGAGTAATTCAAGAATTCTTCTTTGAGAATGATAGAATTAGAAAGGCAAATGGTTTTCAACAAAAATGAGAAAACTAATAATACTTAATACCCAATCTTAATAGCACAAATACGTTTTTTTTTTGTTTATTGCGCCAGAAAACCCGTGTTTCCATGTGCATCGAAACGTAGCGCCTAACCTTCGTTAAGCCGAACAACTGTGCCGAACTATCGCAAAAATTGGCTTTACCAAATTTTCGTATTTTTAAAATATATATAGAGAGATGTGCCACAAAGTGGGATACGGACTTACAAAAATATAATTTCGCAAAATTTGTTGTTATTTACTCGATACAATGTAATACATATGCAAACAATACATCATAATAAAGGACAAAATATTGGTCATTTGTGAGAGAAACAATTATGAGCTAATCAATGGCATCGAAGTGATGATTAAGGTTTCGTTTGAACTTCAGTTTGGATTCTTTCCCTTCATCTTCAATTGACTGCTCACGCCGACTTGGTTCTCGACACGGACGGAATAAGACGCGGCAGGGGCCTGAAAGCAAAGAAACTATTAAAATTGCATAGTCAATGAATAGAACCGCCCTTTCCTCACATACCCAATGTCGTCATCGTTGAAGCTAATGTGAACCAAATTCTCCGGATGTGAATTGGCAATACGTAACCAAACCCACATTAGTTGATCATCGAATTCCATAGGGGAGCGCAGCAACATGACATCCGTTTGTACACCTTCATTCGATGTGAGCATGCGAGATGACATCGTAAGACGTTCCCCTGTCTCAATGTTCTCCATACTGTCAAAATGTGATAAGCTGAAGGGAAACGTAGCAAAGACAATGTATTTGACAGCGTACGGCGTCTCTTGGAAAGACTGAAAATTGAGAAATGGTCAGATTGATTTGGGGTCAAAGGAAGACACACACACACACACCTTGAACATGTTGTTCACAAAGTTGTCCCATCCTTTTTTCCACTTGAGCAATTTCAACGCAATTGGCTGATCACTGAGGCGCGGCGAATGAATCCAGGCGTAAAGTGCACGGCCAGAATCGTTGTCACTATAGTCACCAGTCGGATATTCGGGCATAATTAGAGTGTAGATTTTGTTAAGGTTGACACAGTCGAACAGCACCGTCGGCGAAACATGTTTGCGCAACAGAGCCAGATGGCATTTCTTCAAGTTGACCAGAGTGCAGATGCCATCCTTGAGCAGAGGCCAAATGTGTTGTGCCATGGCTTGCCAACTGCGATATTCCGTCATCCGAATAGAGAACTCCAGCGAAATGTCGGAAGAGAAGAGGCGTCTAATTTTCTTCAGAAAAGCGACCACTTCTTCGTCGATGTACCTGAAAAAGTGTGAAGTTTGTTTAGGAATCCAAGTTGAAAGAATAGGCCACCAAATTGAGAGGTTTCTGAAGCCGACGATGCTGTCCGGGAGAGGCGTTTTGGCCAATGGCAATGTAATGAAGCTGGAGCCGTCATCCGATGTCATTATCTCTGCGCCAGTCCCTTTCTTCTCCTTCTTGCAGATGTGAACTTCTCCGAAGCGCCACCGCCTCTTCCGCAGCTGAACGTCCACCATTGTGTCGAAGCGAGTGTTGACCAGTGCGAACTTCATGCCGACTTCTGCACGATCAAGCCACGCCATTGCATCCAGCCAAATTTGGTCGTTCACATTGCTGAAAAAACCATATCATTTTCAGAAAAAAATAACTATTTTTCTCACATTTTGTCCATGGGTTGTTGCTCTTGTGTGTGGTCGTCTTCCTCTTTTGATGATTGTGCGTTGTCCCGCTTGGTGAATGAATGCTCACTTCTTCTGTTGAATGCCGCTGCTGCTGCTGTTGTTGTAGATAAATGCAGCGCCAATAGGAATGAATAATACGAATAATATTTGGAAGTACAAAATTGTTCAATTCATGCCCTTTTATACAAATGTGTCCACTGACGAGAAAATGCGTCTTCTTTGTCGAAATTTTGTGTATATAAAGGCACGATTTTAATAGTTTCTTTCACTACCTATAATTACAATCTTTTCTTATTATTCATCCCTATTGGCGCTGCTTCCGTCTTCTTCAATATCTACAACAACAGCAGCAGTGGGCGTTCAACAACAAGTCATTCGATACAAAGTGCATTCCTTCATCAAGCTGGGCAACGTACGGTCACAAGAACAGGAAGGCGACGACGAGACGAAGCAGGGCACACAATCGTCAGAAGAAGAAGTAGCACAGGAAGACGACGAGCAGGACACACGACCATCCGAAGCAGAAGTCGCCGACGACAGCGAGGCGACACAATTGTCAGAAGAAGAAGTAGCACAGGAAGACGACAACGAGGCGACACAACCATCAGAAGTCTCAGACAACGACGACGGGGCGACACGACCAACAGAAGTCGCAGACGACGACGACGGGGCGACACAATTGTCAGAAGAAGAAGTAGCACAGGAAGACGACAACGAGGCGACACAACCATCAGACGCAGAAGCAACAAAGGAGACGACGACGACGGGGCGACACAATTGTCAGAAGAAGAAGTAGCACAGGAAGACGACAACGAGGCGACACAACCATCAGACGCAGAAGCAACAAAGGAAGACGACCACACACAAGAGCAACAACCCATGGACAAAATGTGAGAAAAATAGTTTTTTTTTTCTGAAAATGATATATTTTTTCAGCAATGTGAACGACCAAATTTGGCTGGATGGAATGGCGTGGCTTGGTCGTGTAGAAGTCGGCATGAAGTTCGCACTGGTCAACACTCGCTTCGACACAATGGTGGACGTTCAGCTACGGCAGAGGCAGTGGCGCTTAGGCGAATTTCACATCTGCAAGAAGGAGAAGAAAGGGACTGGCGCAGAGATAATGACATCGGATGACGGCTCCAGCTTCATTACATTGCCATTGGCCAAAACGCCTCTCCCGGACAGCATCGTCGGCTTCAGATACTTCTCCATTTGGTGGCCTATTCTTTCAACTTGGATTCTTAAACAAACTCTTCACACTTTTTCAGGTACATCGATGAAGAAGTGGCCGCTTTTCTGAAGAACATTAGACGCCTCTTCTCTTCGAACATTTCGGTTAAGTTCTCTATTCGGATGACGGAATATCGCAGTTGGCAAGCCATGGCACAACACATTTGGCCTCTGCTCAAGGATGGCATCTGCACTCTGGTCAACTTGAAGAAATGCCATCTGGCTCTGTTGCGCAAACATGTTTCGCCGACGGTGCTGTTCGACTGTGTCAACCTTAACAAAATCTACACTCCAATTATGCCGGAATGTCCAACTGGCGACAATAGTGACAACGATTCTGGCCATGAACTGTACGCCTGGATGCACTCGCCACGCCTCGCTGGTCGTCCAATTGTGTTGAAATTGCTCAAGTACAGGGAAAAATGGCAAGACTTTACGGTCAGCTTGTGCAAGGTGTCAAGTTTTTCTTTGGGATCACCCAAATCTATGCTCTGATCATTTCTCAATTTTCAGTCATTCGAAGAGGCTTCGTTTGCTGTCAAATACATGATCTTCTTCGAGTTGCCCTTCTACTTCAGCCAAACTGCCAATTTTACAAACCGTAGAACAAAGGAACTTCTGACGGCGTCAGCTCACTCGTCCATATTGGAGGAAGACCAAAGTGTACAAACGGACATCAAGGTGGTGCGCTCACCAATAGAATTGGAGAAGGATCAATTGTTGTCGTGGTTAACCATTGCGAATGCAGATGCTGAGAATATAGTCAGGATTAGCTTCAGCGATGACGACATTGGGTATGTGAGGAAGGGCGGCTCCATTCATTGATTATGCAATTTTTAATGTTTTTTGCTTTCAGGCCGCTTTCTATCACGCCTGTGTCGAGTTGCAGTTCAACGTGAGCAGTAAATTGAAGATGAAGTGAACAAATCCTATTACAAACTGAAGATGAAGCGAAACCTAAATCATCGTTTCGATGCCATTGACTATTTTATTGTTGTTTCCCCACAAATGATCGTTAATTTGTCGTCGCTTAATGATGTATGTACATATTGGTGTATGTATATGATATTTGTGTTCATCTTACTACACGAGTATAAAGAGCGAGTGCGCAACTAATTGTTTTTTTTATCCATCCGTATATCAAATACCTGCACCTAACTATTTCTCATTAAGTTAACTTGTACCACTCGGTCGCCATTTTTGGAAAGATATTTAGACTTCCGGGGTCAACAACCCGGAAACTAATATTTGATAGGCTGGAAAATGTGTTAGTGAATAATCAACAATTGCAATCCCATGCATCAATCAGATAATTTTATTCAACCATAAATATGCAATCAATCAAAAGACAAAATTGTGGGATGATTTATTCTTCTGCGTAATCATTTAAGCAGCTGTATTTGTTGCTGCCGGAATAAGTCTTAAAAGGGATGCAAAAATAAAATACACAATCAAAAATCCTCAAAATGAATCGACAAGGTTCTTACTTAACCCCTTCATTTCTTGGGTTAAAAAGTATAAAATTAATCATGTCGTACGGGTGCCCACCCATTTCATCCAAACCCAACTAAACTCATTCATACCCACTCATCAATACATCCATTATTGTTTAATTAGATGAAATAGATGAGTTGGATGTTGATGAGATGGGTGAAACACAAGTTGAATCGGACTTTCCAGTTCTGGGGCCAAACTTTCAATGAAAAAAGGTCAAAAAAAAATAGGTTTTTTTTTTGGAGGAATAAATGCCACTATGTTTGCCAACATTTCGTAAAATGGATTATTTTATCAACATGCCCTTTTGTGGACTTTTTAAATTTGAAAGTGTGGCCTCAGAACAGTGAAAGTGAAGTACCTGACCCCCACCCCCCCCCCCATACACTCATGCCCTGGTGTCCCCACAAAAGGCTTTGGTTAAAGCGACGCCACCCGATCTCTGTTTGTTTCTTTTAGACACACACACATACATTTTTTGAGAAGCTCTTCTTCTTCTTCTTGCTGCCGTTCTTAGTCTTCTTCGACGCGGCCGCTGCTGCTGCTGCTGGCGCCGGAATCCCTCCATAGCCACCTGCAGTGGCGTTGTTTGTGGTGGTGGTGGTGTTGTTGTCATTGGCGGCAGTCGTCGCTGCTGCTGCTGGCGCCGGAATCCCTCCATAGCCACCTGCAGTGGTGTTGTTTGTGGTGGTGGTGGTGTTGTTGTTGTCATTGGCGGCGGTCGTCGTCGCTGCTGCTGCTTTGGCGATGGATGGCGGAGCAGCCGAAGTTGCAGCAACAGCAGAAGCGCACTTGACACCAGTGGATGGCGCCGAAACTGCAGCAACCGCAAAATTGGCATTGGCGGCGGCGGTGGCGGCCGCTGCTGCTGCTGCAGCAGCCTTCTCCTCACGCAATTTTTTATCCTCATTTAACATTTTTTGTGTTGCGTCATTTGCCTTCGCACCGCCGAATGGGTCCGGCTTTCGCTTTTCTGGAAGAAAAAATGAAAAGCGTGTCAGTAGGAATATGGGAGGGGGGCGGGGCGGAGGGGGGGGGGGCATGGACCCTAACTTTTTTCCGCCGAAACGTCACCAGACAGAAGGTAGCCAAGACATAAAAATAGTCAAAAAAAATGCCAAACACCTTGCTTTTTGCAGGAAAAGGGAAAAAAAAAAGCTTATTGAAGAAAATTTCTAAACCATCAAAAATTTTTAGGAAATTCTTGAACTACCTAGATATTTTGCCATAAAAATTTAGTTTTTTCCGTAATTTTTAAGATTTTTTTTTTTTGTCAAACTGCGACCCTCCTCCTTAAAGTTGAGAGCTAACTCAGTGCCAGCCAAAAACATAAAAACAAAGAAGGCAAACAAATTGCACCTTCCTCTGGGTGAACATTTCTGTAGCAGAGCACCTGCGCTTCCAGTTCCGCAAGGGTGAAATGAAACGTTTTCGGTGGGACGACGGACGCCAACACATACTCAAGCTGGATGTCGTTGTTGTCAATTTTCTGAAGTGACCAATAAAGTTATATTAATTGTTGAATTTCCATAAATTTTTTTGGCCTCCATATTCGACCAATTGTCAATATTTCGAAAAAAAAATGGAACAAAAATAACGCTATTTGACAGCCGTTCTCATTGAAACAAAATTTGGCAAAATTCACAAATGTCAAAATAAGTTCAATGTCGTCACGTTCTTATTACTATTTTTACCTTTCCGTCCATCTTCAGTATGCGAACACAGCTTTCGAAATTTCTTGCCATTAACATGAATGATTGCGGGACCTTTTTCGGCAATTTCCGAAAGGCATAAACTGCGAAGAGCTGAAATTCGCAAAAACAAAAAAAAAATGAACAGGCATAAGGCATCAAAAATAAGTGCCTTGACTGGACTCAGTCGGACTTGCCGCGCTTCGGTAAAAATCGAAACCAAAAGGCCCGGCAAAGCGAGATTATTCCTTATTTTATGGATACAATCGATGGTTTTTGTGTCCAATTCAGTAATACTATATTAACGAAATCGAACAAGTGGACTCATATTTCGGATTAGAAACCAAGAAGAAATAAATTCACACATTTTTATGGCCACCAAACAATTTGTAGACTTCCATGTTCACGCTGTCCACATCACGATCGAGCGTCAAATTAGGCACAAAAATGTAAAACGGCCCATCATGGTCAATGTTGTTTTCGGGCGTCTCGACTTTTGTATTCTCGTCCTAAACCGGGGAGAAAAGAAGATTCATGGTAACTATGGCATTTGGGAGTGTACCTGTCAAGATTTTGACAAAAAAAGAAACTAACTTAAACAAACCTGTATTCGCTAATTTATCAAGTATGAAAGCAAACCAAATTTTGAAATTTTAAGAACTTTACAATTGTTTAACGGATTAGCATTTATAACGGATTATTGGAATCATGATGTCGATATTTTGTGGGACACCGGATTTCTACCCATTCGATGTCAGAATGACAACCATGATAAACGACCCTTTTATTCTTGGTATTTAATATTCGGTTTTAGCTCAAGATTGTTATATATAATTCCTGGTAACATGCCCCACAAATACCTGATGGTCGTTGACAATTTCACTCCAATTCCCGATTTCGGAATTGTGATCTCTGAGCAAGTCTTGCAGAACGGAACTGGGGCTGCTCATCTTAGCGTCGAGCGTCGTCATTTATTAAAGACGCAAAAAACAATATTCTTTTCAACTTTTTTTTTCTGAAACAAAAAACAAAACCTGAAAATTGACAAATTCAAAGAGTTTTTATTACTTATCTCATGAAATTTCGAAATTTAAAATGGATTTAACCAAGCTTTTTATTCGATAATCTGTGACTGCGACTGTTTGAAACAATGGCATTATTGTTAGCACCGAACAGAAATAAAAAAGTTAAATTTTTTGTCATTTTTTTAATCGTTGATCAATGATCAATTTTTCAAAAAATAAAATAAACAATTTGTGCAAAAAATTCTGTTGCAACTAAGGTGAAACAAAACAAAAAATTGTTGGTTTCTCAAATTTTTTCTTTTTTTTTTTGTCACATTTATCCAAACAAACAATGGCCGTCAACAAATCAGAATAAAGAAGTCAACAAAAAACCCCTCTTTTTATTGATTTTAAATGCATTAAATATAGGTGATTAATTTTTTGTTTGTCTCGTGTCTCGTCTCATTAATTTCATTCTCAATCGAAATCAGCAGATTTTCATATTTTACAACATACCCACCACACACATACACATACACATTTGTCAATTATTTTCTTCAATTTATTAACACATAGATACAGAGTGACCAAAATTATGGTTTAAATTTTAAGCATTCGGCACAAATCCTTCCCTAATTGGTTAATTAATTAATTTATGTACCAATGTCACTTTAAGCCATCCATATCAATAACCTAATATCCCCCTTCTAACTGCTCCCCCTCCCCCTCCCCCAATTTTGCCAACAAATTTTTTATGTTTATTAATATGCAAATATCAATTCGGTTTCTACATTTTTTATTTTATGTACATATTACACACATATCAAATATCACTGCTAACAACCAAAAATTGAAAAAAAAAAACATTGAGTTTCCGCCCTTTTTTCTGGCATCCTTTCCCTTTCATTATTATTTTCATCAGCCAGTGTCCATTTTTAAAAATGATTGTTGTAGTTAAGGCGGATGAGAAGGCACACAATTACTGCTACTGCTGCTGGTGATGAGAAACGGACAGTGATTAGAGAAACGAGGCACAAAAAGGTTTTTTTTTTTTAATGTTTTCCGCCGGTGTGAAAAAGGCAAAGTTAAACCAAGTGGAGAAGGAAGGAAATGGAACCAAAGTTAAACGACAAATACATAGAGAGGGAGGAGGAGATGAGATGAGACGAGCGAAGCGAGAGCCCTTTTTCTTTATCTGCTGCTCTCCTCTGTGAACAACTCTCACTCAATCCCGTCAATTTCAACTAAAAAAAATGTCCAACATCAGCAGCAGCGGAAGCAGAGCAGTGGGGTCGGGGCAATAGATAAAGAAAATGGCAAAAATGGAGGAGAAGAGGGGGGACAACGGAAAAGGGAGAGAGACCGTGAAAGAAACGGAGAGGAGCAAAGAGCACGGTGATGGTGATGAAGAGAGATAAAAGTTGGGCGACAGGGAGAGGAGGGAATGGAGAGAGAGACATCACACACACGAGCATAGCGGACAGAGAAACGCGGAATTGGGTAAAATAGTGTGGTGGTGGTGATGGTGATTGTGCTGCCTCCTGCTGCTTGTGATAGGGACAGCGGCGGCTGCGGCGGCGGCGTGTGTATTAAACGCAGCAATATAATGTAATAAAAAGGGGGCCTAAACATTGGCTATGCGGCTGAGAATAGCATCAACCACCAGCAGCAGCAGGGGGAATGGGGAGGAAGAGGAAAAGTAATATAGCAGCGGAGCACGGCTTCTTCCCGTTGCTGGCGGCGGTGGTGGTGGTTCTTCGGTCGGGCGGACGGGCCTTTCCCCCTATCGCTAGCGGCGGCGGCAACTTTTTTGTTGGAGGGGGCGGGGGGACCACTGTCTCGTGGTGTCGTTCGATTGGGATATGCATGGTACACACACACAACAACATATACACACACACACATAGTTAAAAAGATGTGCTGTGCTGCCTTTGTCGATAACTTGGAAAGGCTGCTAAATGATGAATGAATGAATCTGTGTGTTGATGTGTATGAATTGTTTGATGGGAGAGAGAGAGAGCGAGAGAGGGTATTGGATGGATTGGATGATGTGCTTGCTGTTGGATGATGGCAATGGTAGTGGAAAGGGGGGGGGGGATATATATGTATTTTTGGCGCTTAGCCCAGTCCCGGGAGAGGCCGACGCCGCCGTCGCTAGCCGGCGGCCCTGTTTAATCCATTCATCAACGATGGCGAGCGACGGTGGTCGCTGTTTGTTGGTAGTGCCTCTCCTCCTCCTCCCATCGGTGAAGGGCCGCGGGGGGGGGGGGGGAGGAAGAGGAGGAAGGAAGGCATTTCTCTGCCGCCTCCCCCACCGTCTCTCCCCTCCCCCCGCCCCCTTTCCCACTGTTTTGGGTGCACAATGGCTGGGGTGGTGGAACACCACCCCATCAGTGAGTTGAACAGCCAAAAAAGGGGCAACGCGGAGGGAGGGCAGCGCACAAAATTTCACGCGCGGTTTGTCACAATTCACATGCCAATTGTGCTTGCTACTGCTGCTGCTACTGCTGGGCGCGTCCCTTCCTTCGTTTGGCCCTCGCGGGAAGGGTTCCCACAGAAAATCCGTCGACCCACGCCCAATTTTCAATTGTTAATTTTCCCACAACTTTTCCCTCGTCCTTTCTCAAAAAGTGTGATATAAAAAAAAATCTAATAATTTTTTTTTCTTTTGTCTGTTCAGCCGGTGAATTTAATTAAATCCAAGAAATTTTTTTGTTTGAATATTTGCACAAGCGCAACAACACACAGCATGTCGCAGGCAACGCCGCGCAAATTCAGCGAGAAAATTGCAATTTTGGTGAGCAATTTTTTTTTAAGAGTTGCTTTTTTCTTTGATTCTATCCCCCGGCGGGTGTTCAATTCGATTAATTAATGCGCAATATTTGTGCGCCTTTCCTTTCTTTCTTTTTTTACCTTCTTTTTTAGGAATTTTCGGCACAAAAATGGCTTTAAATTTTGGGTCGAATTAAAATTGGTTTTCTTTGCCAAAAAAAAGCAATTTATCGCCACGAGTCCACGGTTCAAAATTTTCCTCGATTGCGAATCGTGGAAAAAATTGCCACGGCTCACGGAACCGCTCAAACAAAAAAAAAACCGCAGCGACAAAGCGCGACGAATCCGCCTGCTTCAATTGCAAGTGGCATCCCACCATTTCTAATGCACACGCATTCTTAATCCCTTTATCTGTCATTTATTCGTTCGTACTTTGAGTCCCTATTTTATTTATTTTTTTTGTGTCCTCCACAGGAACGCAAACAAAATGAGGAGCAGGAACAGTTCTCCAACGTAATGCGCGATGTTCGCGCCATCACCAGCTCAAGTCGCACATCGTCGGCCGCCAATTCGCCGTATACGGCGCCCTCCTCGGTGGGCAGCAGCGACCAGCAGCAGCAGCAACAACAACAACAATATTTTCAACAGCAACAAGTAATCCGGGAGAGACACACAAATCCCGGCTTTTATGTCTGTAAAGCGCGATATTAAGGCTGATTTTGAAAATAAGTACCCAAAAACGCCAAAAAAGCATGAAAACACGAAAATGCCAAAAAAGGCATTATAAAAGTCAACGTAGAAGCTTCAACCAAGTGGAAAATGCGTTATTTATGCTTAATATATCGAAACTAGTGCGCAGAAAAAAAAGGCATATGCCACAAAACGGTTGCCCTACTTATTAGTTATTACAATTTTAATTTTTTTTTTTTAATTTAGTCATCCACCGTGGTTGGGCCAAACAGTGCCAACTCGCATAGCAACAACAATGGCACCACCAATATTAACACTAATAAGGCCAATAGTGTCCATGAAAACAACAACATGCAACGCCACAACCACCAGCAACAGCAACATTACCACAATCAGCAGCAACAACAACAGCAGCAAAGGCAACAACATTCGCCCCATTACCAGCATCAACAGTCGGTGGAGTCGGGCTGTTCAAAACTGTCGCCGGAGGGACCCCATCCGTTGTTGGCCGGCTACCACGGGCGACAGGGCGGCTCGTTGCCCAACGTGCACCAGGCAAGAACTAACTTACAAAGCCAACAAATGAGGTCCTGGAAAAATGAAGAAAATTTCCCCCAAAACTTTGTGACCTAGGTTTGGTGTACATGGAAAGTTTTGTCTATGATTTGGATTTTTTGGCAAAAATGAAGCCATGGTGTCATTTACCATGAGTAAACTTCACGAAATTCGTTTTTTTTTTTTAATTGTATCGATGAAAAAAACATACCCAATCTCGGATTTATCAAACCTGGGCCCACATTTTTTTTTAATTGTTTTCCCATCATCATGGTGTCACTTTTTGCACCTTACCAAGATTTAGGGTAGAGGCCAATTCCTGTCAGTTCTTAAAGGCTATATGCCTGTAAAACACTCAGATAAAAAACCCAATTTTATTCGTTTAATTAATTTTTCTAGAATATTTTATTTTGGTTTTTTGTAGGTCGTCCAACAACAACAACAGCCCCCACTCCCTTCGTTGCATGCCATGATGATGGTGGCCAACAATGGTGGTGCCGGTGGCGCAATGGCCACGCCTGGCGGTCCCATGGGCGCCCATTTCATTGACTGTGGCGCTGGCGGCGCCATTGGCGGTGGTTGGTCCCCGCAGCATTGGCAACCGATGCTTTCGTCGTCCGGTGAACATTCGCCGGAACAGCCACCCGCACAGTCGCAAGTAAATACATATTTCCGATTCGAACTTTTTGCTCATTTGGCCCAAAAATTATTGAAAATCTTATTTTATCATTGATAAGAATTTGGTGGAAATCTGAGTATGCGATATTTACACTTCCATTTAAAAGGAACCCATCTTTTTTATAATGTATTTTTAACGATTTAGTCTAAAAACGGTCAATTTTTGCATTGTCAAAAATTCTCTTAAAATCCCCCAAAAAATTAATTACAAAAAGCCCATAATAATTCATAGAGGTCGTTTTCAACAACAAAAAAACCATTATCGGAGCAAAAACCAAATAATGATCAAAAAGATAATTCAATATTTGAAAATAGCCCTCGTCGAAAATTTGATACAAAATAAAATTTCATTTATTTTTCCTAATATTATTGGGCTTTCCTGAGAAACTTGATTGTCTCATTTTTACACCGCCACTTTCTTCGGCAGATGATGGGCCGTACGCGCTCGCCCGGTGCGTCGCCTCACCATTTCCACCCGTACTGTCGCAATGGTGGCGGCGGCGGGTCGCCCATTGCTGCGGCGATGGCATCGGCGACCATTGGCGGCGGCAGTGCCGTCGTCGTCGCAAGGCACGACCCATTCAATTTCCAACAAGCGTCGCAACACCAGCAACAACAACAACAGTCGCTGCTGCAGCAACGCTACCAACGCATGTCGCATGGTGGGGGCGGCACAGCGGCGAACGCAGCGGCACACCTCCAACTGCCGGACGCGGCATGGCCAAAGTGGGCACGACAGACGAGGGGGGGGGGAGGGGATCTCCGACATTTGAGGCCAGAAAATTCCAGTTTTTTAGAAAAAAATACTCTGAAAAAGACCGAATTTTTTCAGGTTTTAGGAATTTTTCGGGCCACAAAATGTTGGGACACCTTTTATGTTTACCTCTCTCTCCCGCCGGGGCCGGTAGATGGTCAATGTTACTATGGCGAAAGAGGGGAAAATGTTTATATGCCAACTCCACTTTTTTGAGGGCTCGGAGTGATCCAGCAATTCACACAATGATGTCCATAATGGACGGGAACATGGCCGGCAGCGCTGCGATGGCCAACAACGCTTTTGCCTATGGTATGCCATCATGGGAAACACTGGGCTTCATGCGGGGGGCAGTGACTCGGGATTTTCCCCCTTCCCCTGTGCCAAGGGTCGACCAAAAACGATGCGATAGGCCGAGAGAGAGTGGCAGGGGTTTTTATGCTCGGCTAACAGAGGAGAGTCTTAAAGTTTCCGTGGGGTTTCGGAATGAAACTGGTCGGTGTGTCCAGCACCTAGGGGTGGTTCTTGGTTAAAGTGGGCGTTTTTTTTTTTTGTTGCAAAATGTTCCATGGTGCCGGATTGACCGCCAAACTTTGTATAGGATTAAGTAAAAGAAACCCAAAATTTCATACCGAAATCCCACGGAAATCTAATACTTTCTCTTGTAAGTGAAAAAAGAGAATTTTTGAGGAAAATGTTCAAAGTTCAAGAACAAAAAAAAAAAATGCACAAAATTCATACCTTCCATAGTGTACCGCCCGAGTTCTAATCCATTTTGGGTAAGAAAGAAAAAAAATATATGTAAAACGCTGAAAATATGGCACTAAATGTAACCAAATTTTGTCCATCCATCCCTGACTAGGACCTTAGAGTGCTCTTAAAAATATCTCTTAAACACATTGCTCTGTAATTTTTCATTGTTTCCCAATTCTTCAGCTGCTCCTCCATACACTGTCATGTTACCGTCCCATCACTACCAAACGGCACAGACATCCGTCGCCGGCGGTGCCGTTTCCGCAAATGGCACACCCTCAACGACGGCGGCGGCGGCGGTGACGAGCAGTGCACCAACGAGCGCCCAAATTTTGCCCACCCATGTGCCGGCAGCTTTTTTCCCGTCCAACAACAATGGCGGCGGAGGCGGTGGAACAATGACAACGAAAATGGTGACGATGACCAACAATGGCACACAACAACAACAACAACAAGCTGTTCAGCAGCAGGTAAATTTGATTCAGCTTAACAACGATTGCTTTCGACCATCAACCGAAATTTGGAGTTTAGACTGTCCTAAAAATCCGGGGGGCGGGTGTTCGACTTTGGTAATTTTGGCTTTGAATCGTCCATCAAAAAGATGGGGGCGGAGAGGGTGAACCAAATTTTTTTTTTTGTTTTGATTCATTATTGTAAAAATGGGTTTGCTACGAAATTTCCTTGTGATATTTTCCTGGTTTTTTGGCTGACAACCCTCCCCTCCTCCCTCCTATTTTTTTTTTGACTCTTTGCCCACATATTTTGGCATAGTGTTATTTTGCCATTCAATTTTTGTAGCCCACCAACTTTTTCAGCTTCCATCGTCCATGCTGTACATGGTTCAACAACAGCAACCGCAATACATTGGCCAGCCCTGTTCCTCGACCACTTCCTCTTCCGCTGCATTGGGGGCACAGCCGTTGGCACCGCCGCCCGCATATGCGTCCGACTTGGCCATTGGCTCGTTGCCCAACATGAGCTTTCCAACAGTGATGATGATGCACAACAACAGTGGCGGTGATAATAATACATAAAAAATAAAATAAAAGGGAAAAATGAAAATTTTTTATCAAACCAAACCGTGTTCCGATGCCCGATATTTCTTCGTAAATCGGAATTTAGACCATCGGAGATAGGCAGTGTCCCTGTATAATGTCGGTATCGGACACTTTTATGAACCGGTACTATTTCTATTTTATAAATATTTATTTGTGGCTGCCAGTGCCCATCGGGCACTGGTTTGTGTAAGAACTTTCTTCGAAGTTAGAGGCGAAATTTTTAAAACTCGGAACCTGGGTTTGGAAAAAAGAACAAGGACGGGATTTCTGCAATTGAAAATCCGTTTTGCTGAATCCCCAATCGGGTTTACGCGAGAAAAAAAAAACTCGGGACCCCTGGAACTCCCGGCGGCACTTCTCATAAAATATTGGTAAAATAATTAGGAAAAAAGTCGTAAATTATTCGGCTTTTTTGTTGCAGCAAACTCCGTTCTTTCACACCATCAACAGCAGCAACAACAATATCAGCACCACCAGCAGCAGCAGCAGCAGTTGAACAACATCAGCAACGGGTGCAGAAGCGGCGGCAGTAGCAACAATAATAATAACAATAATAATTTTGGTGCGTCGTCGTCCTCGCCGCACTCTGTCGCTGACGGGGCAATGGCCGGAGAAGAAACAATGGAAACGACGAGCAACAGCAACAACCAACAACAACAACAAATGCAGTTGAACAAGTGCAACGGCGGAAGGCAACAACACAGCAACCATAACAACAACAGGGTGAGTTGGTTGGGTGAGCTGGTGAACACTTTTTTTTTTGGAAAAATTTCGTTTTTTTTTCCTGAAATTTACTTGTTTTGTTGATGAGATCTGTGCCGAGTATATGAAAAATATTCTGGTGGGTTTGAACGCTTTTATGCCTTGGCAGAAAAATTTCCAAATACCCGCTTCCCGCGAAACGGGCCAACTCCGTCCCAGCCATTTTAGAACTTCATAACTTTTTTCTAACTTGATCAAATTCTGCAATTTTGGTATCATTCGAACACTCGACGTGTTTGAAGCGTTCATTAAGCAGAAGCTAAGCGATTGAGCACCTCACAAAAAAAAAAGTTAAATTTAAAATTAGCAAAAATTCAAAAAAAAAGTCAGAATTTTATGAGTTTTGGTTTGTAACTTTTTTATAGATATTTTTTTTTGAATATCTAATAGACCTCTTGAAGGTCTTTCGAATAGTACCAAAATTGTAGAATTTGACCAAGTTCGAAAAAAGTTATGTAAGTTCTAAAGCTGGCTAGGACGGAGTTGACCCCTACCGGCCTTCCGAGCCCCCATAGTTAGAGGTCGATGAAAACAAATGACAAAAATTTCAAAGACTGACTAAGTGATTATGAATTTTTGGCACATCGCTAGGAACAGCAGCGCCAACACGATGGCTACGGCAATTGTGACGATAGTGCAACAGCAGCAAGCCCACTACAGTACACTGCCTCCGGTAAATCATATACTGTGCCTATGCAATATTTGACGTATATGACCCTTAAATGTGTATTAAATGGCACTATTTTTTAATTGGGTTTAATAGGGTTTGATACGTTTTAGGCATCCGATTGCCGCCCGGCTGCTCACTGTCCACGCCGACGTCCACCACACTCATCCAACAGACAGCAGCAGTAGCTGCATCTCATCATCAACATTTTATCCAACAACAGCAGCTGCAACACCACCACCACCAACAACAACAGTTGAGCACGCCGAGTAACGCGTTTTCCACGGCACAATCGCAGTCGGCACCAACCAGCCCGGCGGCGTTTCCAATGTGCGAGCATCCCTTTATGTTAAGGCAACCGCAGCAATGGTCGCCGACAACAACAGCATCACTGATGGCACAACAACAACAGCATCATCATCATCAACAACAACAACAACCGCCGTGCCGACATTTCTCGGCCAGTCCTGACGGAATGGAAGTGCCGAACATTTGTGTGACCGGCACTGACGGGGGTGACATTGATTGCTTCCAGGTGCGTAACAACAACTTTACCTAACAGCTTTCTTGACATAACAGTATATGGCATAGTTGTGCCTTGAAATGAAGGGCTTACATTTGTCGAAAATTGTCGGATCGGGATTCTCTCAACACGCCTATATGGCATATTTAGTCATGGTTAGAAATAAACTGAGTAAGATCGGAATAACTTTAATTTTCCCTGAATTTCAATCACTACTTTTACGAATCTTCGGTCATTCAGATTCCGGGAAAACTTGTTTTTTTTAAATCGGGCACGACCCTGGACCTTTTTCGAATATCGAACCCGTCTTTCGTTGGAAAATGGATCGGATTGCAGTTCTTCCTTTTTTCATCGTTTTCAAGGACCTACAAGACTTGCACTTGGACAGCGAAATAGTGCAAATGTTGCGGGAGCCGGGCAGTGCCAAGCCGCCGTTGGACCCCGCCTGTGAGACGCAATTGCTCAACTAATCAGAGAGAGAGAGAGAGATACAGGCGCATACTGCACCGCGATCGATCAGCACAGGGGAGAGAGACTGCACTCCAAATGAACGAAAGGCAGTGGGCAGAAAAGAGGATGAAAATGGTCGGACGACGGCACTGGCATGGCGCGCGCAACAACGACTGTTCTACAACTACTACTACAACACTTTGTCTGATCTCCCCTTTCTTTCCTCTCCCCTATAAAAAGAAAGCAAATAAATAGAATTGCCAATTTATGTTATGAAAAAAGTAGTAACAAAAAAAGAGCACACACACTCCACAAACAACAACACTCACAGTCAAACAAACCCATCACAACCTCCCCTTTGACCCTTCCTCATTTCTTTGGTCCTTTTGTGAAAAGAAAATTTTACAAGAATTAGGAAATAATTAATTAAGCTTACCAAATAGTTTACTCTTCATAGAAGGAAACCCTAAATGGAGGTTCGAACATTAGTCTTCAAGAGAAAAGCCAATAATTTCGTTTAGTCACAGACTGATGGAACCTTTGTCATTGCAAATCCCACCCCCTATCATTTGCTGTTTGTCTGACATTGGATTGTTGCCCATTATTCACCGTCCCCGTTTCCCCGTATGTCACCACAATTGTCCTCACTCGTTGAAGGGTTTCTTCATTTTGTCACAAACACACCAATTCCAATACTTGCCTTATCACACCAAATAAATATGTAATCCTCCCTCCCCACAATCGGGGGATATTGCAATTTGCGCAAAATGCTTTGGTGATGCCCGACAGTTTTGGACCCCGTCTTGGAAAAGTTCAGTTCCGACTATTTCCAGAAATACTATCATCATAGCACATATCCACTTATAAGATTCTGAGGACTGAATCATAACATCCAAACACTGATTAATTTAGTTGATTACATGAATCCTTCCACCCTCCCCCCAAACTCCTTTCATTTCATAAATTACCTTCTTTTTCAAATTTGTTGGACCATATTATTTTTTTTTTGCTTGTGTAAATAATTGCAAAATGGAAAATAAAAACATTTTTAAAGAAAGAAATCCACAGTTGTAAAGAGAACTCAATCTTTTTTTCCTTCCTCTGATAACGGTTGCCAGTTGTTAGCGGGTTTTGCAATTGTACCTAAATAAAATTTGAAAATGTCTGGTTAAAATCTTTTCCCCACCCCCACTACCTTTTCTTAACAGTTCCACCTTCTTTTGCTCTGTCGCTTCGATGTTGCGCATTCGAGTCCTGGAATTAAAAAAAATCCCTCTTTTTTGGCTTTAATTTTATAAAAGGTCGAGACTCAATTGTCGGCTCGGCGGAATGAGAGTATGGAGAAGAGTGGCTCCGCTCTTTTCTCCTTCCTCTTAGACTTCATATAAAGCATGTTTTACCCATTCATTTGAGGCAGTGGCCCTTCTCTACACTACCGACCGAAGGAACGAGCTTTGCTTTTTAGCAAGGGATACGGCCCAACCGAACATGAGAAGATCGGTCCCAGGGGTCAAAAGAGCAAGATTTTTAAATCAAAATTAAAACAAAATATGCCCAAATGCAAACAATGGCATAGGCGCACTCACTCAATGCCCAAATCAACTTCGGGAATGCCGACCAGCATTTGGTTGGACAGCAGTTCCTCGTTGCGTTTGCTGCCATACTGCTTGACCTGCTCGGCCGCTCTGTACAAAATGTCGTCTTCCGGGCCCGCCACTTTGGCCTTTTTGCTTCCCGATGGGCCACCAGCGTCGCCGTCTTTGGCATTTGCAATCATCGCCGCCGGACATTCAGTCGCAATTCGTGTCTCCACGTAGCGACGCCTAAATGAGTACATTCATGTTAGTAGGATGTCTTTGTTTTAGTGATCCCAACCATTTTTTGCAATTGTCGAAAAAAGCTTGAAAAATTTATTCAATGCTAATATCCTTCATTTAAATGCCACTGGGAATGATATTTATCGAGGCATTTTTGAAAAATATCTTAACAAAAAGAAAAAAATAAACACTTAAAAAGTTAGCTTCTTTTTGTTAACTTTTTTACAACACCCTCTAATAAGGATAATTTTCTTGTCAAAATGGACGAAGTCTGAAAAAAACAATTTTAAAATTTAAATATTCGAATGTAATGACAATTAAATGAAATGCGACTTTCTGCCCGAGGTGTTCGTCCACTTAATGAACCCCGTTTTTCCGTGTTAAAATCTGACCAATCATTCGCTTTTGAACAACAACAAATAACCACCAACATTTCTTCGTGCTCGTCCCTGAGCAATGTTTCCTTTTTGAACTGCTCTTTGATGTCCGCCTCAATATCCGCCGCACTCAGTGCCGCCTTTTGATGGTCTGAAAGGGGTGAAAATGTTAAGAAAATAAAAACAAGCAAACAGAAATTATTATTATTTCTTTTTTTGGTTTGTTAATTAATGTCACACCTGTCAGTCGAAGCATTGCACCGCCGTGCATTTGGAACGGGTTTTCGTCCAACCGTTGGAATTCGCGTGCCAAATCTTTGCCCACCGCACATTCCACCGCGTCCATTCCGCTCCTCCGTTGGCGCACCTTTTGCGCCTCCAATACATTTTGAATGCGTGCCCTGCAGCAGTTTTAAAATGCATTGTTTAATCAGTTGATTTACTTCTAATTCATGGCACAAAATGTAAATGTCACAACCCGTTCAGTGCCATTTAAATGACTAATGGACCCAAATTGGGCGGGTCAAGAGAGACGCACAATTTGAGGAAGTCAGTCATCTTGCGCCATATGAACCTCCACCACAAATATTTGGCCGTTCAATAAGTTATGCATGTGTGCAATTTACAAAGTCGAGATGCGCTTTCCATCGATACCCACTCATACTGCCCCAAAAAAAACAGATTCCAAAAAGTACAAGAAAATAAGACAAGCACCGACATGGAAAGGTCTGACCAGAACTCACTCGACTTCCTCCAAGTCTTCGTCTTCCTCCTCATCCGCCGCGTCGTCGTGCTGTCCCTCCTCCTTCCGTTGGTCCGCTTTTGTCTTGCGCAAATTCGCCTTCCGTTTTGGCTTTCGAAACATCGTTTTTGGGTCTGTGCATAAAGCGGGTACAATTAACAACGAATTTCCATTTGTTTCCAATTTTTCATTATTAAAAATAGCGCAGATAAATAATACTTTAATTTTAAGACAGAGAACGAAGAATTTATAATTTTATATGAGAAAGAATTGGGCTATTTTCTTTTTCATTGCATCACATGACAAATGTAAAAGTAAAAAAGAATGGTTTCCTTCACAGAAATTTGAAGAGAGAGCATCTGGGCAAAGAGACAAATGGTAAAAGTGCAAATTTTATTGGCAAAAACGTTATATTAAAAAAAAAATCTCCTAATTTTAGAGATATATAATCCAATGATTATTTCATGAAAAGATATTTTTCAATTAAAAAAATAATTATGTAATTGCCTAAAATTTGCACCCCAAAACAAGAAAGAAAAAAAGTAGTAATAAGAAGCATTTCATAATTGATCACTTTTTAAGAATACCAATGGTTAAATGATAAGGGCATAAAAAAGAGGGGCGCCGTCGTCCTCGTCGCCGCAATTGTTGCGCCGTCGATGCACCGCCTTCACTTTTTCCGTCGTCTCTGCTGCTGCTGTTGAACCATTGTTGTCACAGTGACCAATGCACGCCATGTTCTTCAAAATCTTCGGCACTCAAAATCATTGCAAAATTTTATCAATTCGAAAATGAAAGAATTTTCAATTTTCTCAAAAATATAAAATTTCCCATTTTGTATAAAAATATTTTTTAAAGTGAATTACCCGAACACCCAACGAAGAAGCCATGGAATGCTTTGCCCTGGACGGAAGTGATGACTTCGGAGTTTTGATGAGCTAAAAAATAACAAAAAATTTTAGCGCCTATTAAATGGAAAATCCAACGCCATTAATATTATTATCAAATGTGTGGTTGTTGTTCATTTTTCACATCTGACTACCCCAAATAAATAAAGCCCATAACCAAAAAAAAAAAAAAAATTCATTCTCCTTTTTTTACTTCGTCCTTATTTTTATTTTAAGTGCGATTTTTGCGCAAAATTTCTGTTCGAAAATTTTTGGGTTTCAGAAAAGATGGAAATTTTTACAAGTCAGGCCCTCAATTGCCACCGCCCAACATGCCCGTGATGATGATGCATTGGTGGTAGTCGTGTTGGTGGAAGATGAGGAGCGTGATGAGCCAGCCGCCGACGCATGTGCAGTTGCCGAACGAGTGACCTGAAAACGTAGAAAAATAATAATAAGAGAAATGGAAGCAGAATTTAAAAGTACAAATTGTTTTAAATTTTCATTATTTTTTTCTGTAATATTATTAGGCCCATCTGAATTATAAGGCCATTTTGATGAGAGGGGGAGGGGGGTTGAAAAATAGAAGTCCCGGGCGTATAAAACAGGAAATACGGGGTTTGCCCTAACAAATGGTACTAAATTGAGTAGGAATGGGTAGGTCGGAAGACTTTTTTGGCCGAAAGCATAATTATTCGTGCTAAATGAACAATCAGCCAAAAAATTGCTTCCACCTCACCCGCCAAAAAAAAAAAAAATTGGTAACGTACCGGAAAGTTTGGAGTGGTGGTAACCAATAATGACGATGCACAAATCTCGGCCGTCGCAGCACCGTTTGAACTGCTTGAACTCCGGTTGGACCGCTCGGACATGTTGTCGCCCACCATATAATTGAGTTTTCTCGACGCACCGTTTCTCGCCCCGCCTTTCTTTGATGCGGCACCCGCGCTTGTTCCGCTGCGCAAATGCTTGGCTAAAAATTGGACAATGAAAATTTTAACATAAAAATTTTAATCCCAAATCCATAAAAATTTAAAATTAATGAAAGCAGCATTTAATCAAAATTTGTATAAAATTTCAAAAAACAAAATAATCGGACACAATCACTTCAGATGGTATATTAACGATTTTTTTTTTTTGTATTGATATGTAAATATTAATTTGACATGAATTTAGGGGACGACATAAGAGCAATTGCCCATTGCGCATATATGGGGTAACTAATATACGGGAGAACAAAAGAAAATAAAATAAGTGAAACTTTATTGCGTTTTTGACACAACAAAATTTGTCAATTTTTGCCATAAATGGGCCAACAAATTGCGCTTGGCATTGACATTGCAAAATGGCATGCCTGGCGGAGATGATGGGAAGAATGGTTGCTTCTCCTCCTCTCTTCTTCTTCCTCGTTCTCCTCCTTCACATCGATGCCCACCGATGACGAATGTCCATTTCGCTGTTGTTGTTGTCCCCGTCGCCGTTGTTGCTGCTGTTTTTGTTGCCGTGGCCGTCGGCGTCGTTGTCCCGTGCCAATGCCAACCGTTGCTGCTGATGTGCTGCCCCCCATTTCTTGGTCCATGCCATTGTCATTGTCCGTGGACCCATCGGAAGGCACGGGCTCGGACGAAGTGCCCTTCACACTGCTACCACAACGACCGTCTGAAAGGGGGAAAATATATTTTTTTAATTTACTACTGGTTATTAAGACATCGTCAAGTATTAGGTAAATACAAAAAAAAAAAACGAATTCTTTGTTATTTAACAGGTTCAGAAATGGAAAAATGGAAATCCGTAATTACATCCCGTGTCCCGACATTTGCGGCCCGACTTTTGCGGCTATGTCAAAAATTGGTTCCAAATTTAGGTTGCATTAATCCCAAATGTCCTAAAAGAGAAAATAGCGTTTTTGGCTCTTTAGTAATTCATTGGGGTGTTTTTATAATTTAGGATTTTTTTTTGATCGGGGCCGCAAAAGTCGGACCGCAAATGTCAGGGCACCATTACATCCCTCGGTTGGCACATCCAATACGCTATGGTCCTTCAAAAAATGAGATACAACCGAGGACCTAAATTGCTGCTTTAAGTTTCATGCCAGGGGGATGGGGTGGAAAAAAATAGTCGAATTTTGTTCTGGTTTAAGGAATCATAATTTTAGAAAAATTTTATAATTATTGGAACGGATGGAATAGCACAAATGTGACTCAATTCCAACTCCTTAAACCGAGTTTGGAGATTCATATCCAAATTTTATTTACTTCTGCCCGTCGATTCCGACGCGTTAAGCGACAATTTTCGTCCCCTCCCAAAGCCGGCGGAGGACAGCAAAAAGGGGAAGGCCTTCACTTTGATGTCAAGGCGTTCAACAATTCGGCGCAGTCGTTGATCAAGGGAACAGCCAAAACTGTAACAAGAAAGGATTGTATTCACGTAAAAAAGTGGGTAATACAAACAACTTTGGTTGGTGTACCATATTTCTTAGAAAATTTATTAAATTTGGAAAGAACATTTCTGGGTAGTTTCATCTGACATCCATTATTACGGCAGCAAATCAAACTATGAATCCGTATTTGAACAAAAAGTCGAAAATTTTCATTTTTCCAAATTTCGCATTTATTGTCCAACCCATTTTTTAGGGTTTTTCCAAAATCAGGGGCACAACAAAAGTTGCAATGGTATGAAAAAAAAGTGATGTCACAATAAAAAACCCAACTGGTTGAAGATGGCACCGCTAATGAGCGCAATAAGATACTCCTCGCCCTCCTTGTCGCGAATGGCGGTCAATAGCAGGACAACCTGTAAAATTTCTTGAAAATTGATGAAAGTTCGGCGCAACCTAGAAGTTTATTTTTTAGTTTGATTTTTTATATTCTAATTGGTTGCTATATTTTGGCAGTATAGTATTTGTCAACAATTCATTACATAATTAACCATTAGACTCTGTTAGGCACCATATTCAGGGTGGAAATTTTCACCCTCTTGGCGGCATTTGAAATCACATTTTGCCATGGTTTTGGCATTTCAAGATAGTCGCCTTGGCTATACCCAGTTTTATGTATGTACCTGTTGCAAATGTTAAATTAAAAGGTTTAAATATCGTTAAGTTTAGTCAAAATTGGACATATCGAAACTGGGGCGCACCCCGGGTTTCCATTTTTCATGGTATAAGTGACCAGATTTGCAAGTGGGGAACATTTCCAGGCCTATCCCATATATTATAAATGAATTCTGTCTGGACAAAAAAGTCATCCTGGACAACGTAAAATAGCAAACCACCTCCCGTTTTTCGGGATATTTCACCCAAAATTTTCAGATTTTCCAATAAAAGCCCAAATTGGAAGAACAAACCAGTGTCTTCAGTGATCCGCTGCTCACAATCCAGGCCAGAAGCATAACGGAGGACGAACAACTCGAGCAAACACGCCAATTCCAACTCAAAAAGCGACCGTTCTCCAATGTCAGAGGTCTCATGGAAATTGGTTAAAATTGAGTCGACCAAAAACCGAAGCACGTATTTTTGCACAGAAGTGGCCCAAGTGAGCCTGGAACAAGCGAAAATGTATAAACTTAAGCTAAAAAAAAAATTTTTTTTTTCAAAGATATTATTGGCAAAAATTGTTGCCTAAAATATGAATTTAGCAATTCCCTTGAGTAATATCTTTAAATGATGTTACCTTATCGTTCTTTTGGAAAAAGAAACCAAATGTTTGTTCACACAATGGTGAATGTCTTAAAAAAATCGCGAAAAACGAAGGCAACAATAACTTCGGACCTCCTAATTACAGTGCGCCAGGAAAACCAAAAAAAAATTTTTTTTTTTTGGAATCGAATAAGCTGAATTTAAAAAGACATAGGCGCAATTGTCCGAAGCGCAAATGAGGGATAACCGAGAAAAAATGGAAACCCTTAGAGGACCGTTCAAACCTTGAATAACAAAAGGTAAGCGTATTCACAATAAGTTGATATGCACGAATTGCACTTCCATTGGCCTCCAAAAGTGCGTGATAAATTTCAAAAAATTTTCCTGAGATTTCCTCCTCCTCTTCGCAATCTGAGAGAATACTTAATGAAAAAACGAAATAAAGTGGGTTTTCCAGGGGTTTCTCTCTCTCTGATCAAAAATTTGGGGACCAAATGAAATTTGGAAGAAAATGAGGGCCTACATAAACCCATAAAACATACCAATCGCGAAGAAAGCGTTGACATCGAAATATGATTTTTCACGGTAAATTCGTTGCAGGAAACGCCGGTCGCTCCTTGCCAAGTGTTGAATGTGAGAGGAGTCGAAAAAAAATTGAAAATGATTGAAATGAGGTTGGATTTTTTCATCAAGTAAATGGTATTGTTTTGCCGGAATGGTTATCGGATCATTTGTAGTTACGAAGGCCATTTAAAGGCTAACAAATAAAGGGAAATGGTGGAATTGCTTTAACTTTGGACAATTTAAAATTCTGAGTGCGCCGCTCCTCCTCGCTCAAGCACCTCATTACTTTAGGACTCATGGTAATTCCTATTCGTACCTGGATTTTCTTTTTACTAGCATTAAATTTCAAATTTTAATTAAAGGATATACATAACTTTTCTTTCGTCATTTGAAATAAATGTGTAATCACATCAATTAATTAACAAAATGCACATTATTAATCTATGTACAAGTTTAATTTAAGAGCGTCCCCATTTTATGAAAGTTTAAACACTTTCCATGAAACGATTGGTCTGAAATTTTTAGACCCTAAAAGAGAAAAAGAGGAAAGTGTAAGACCTTAAATTTTTTGTGAATTCTTTTTTGGTTTTTCGAATTTACGCACATTTCAAGCCTTTTGGGTGGGTTTCGATTCGACATAAGGAATGATTTGATCAGCAATAAGTTGTTTATTTTTTCCAGGAAAGCTATCAGTGTTTGCGGAATATGGCCTATCTTCCCGAGAACAAGAAGAGAATTCCGCCTGAACTAGTCAAAGAATTGGTTGTTGCTCTTCCGTTTGACATTCGCTGGGCGACCGCCAGAGTTTGCACTTCATTTGACCTCTTTCTTTTGCGGACACAATTTTTGTGGATCAAAGGGGAAATGATGAGGCAAAAAGTTTTACGCGAAAAAGTAAATAAACAATGAAAGAGTTTTAAGCATTTTTACAACGAATTAAGCGACGACAACTTGGGAATGACCAAGCCCTTCTCATACAGGCGGCTGCCGGTTTCCACAGCACTCTCCTGTTTTCGCTTATCAAATGTGAGTTTTTTGGGATTTCAGGCGTCTAAGACCAGGGCTTGCCAAATATTGAGAGTGGCCTCATTTGGTCTTTTTTTAGACCGTTGAAACAAATTCAAATATAATAGCCCTTTTTGTGGGTTTTAGAAATATTTTAAGCTTTTGCGGAATAAGTTAGGCCTTTTTGAACCCAAATAAGGCTTTTGAAAATTTTCATATGGCAGCCTTGTCTAAGAATAAATTTAGGCTTACCACAATCGAAAAAAGTCTAACAAATAATCATTCATTTGCAGTGATTGCATCATATTTTCGTGTTCCGGACAATTATGGCTTACAAAGTGTTGGAGAAGAAGTGACCAAAGAAATGTTTGTGCAACAGTTGAATGCAATGTTGGCTAATCTTGTCAATTATGAGGACGAAAATGAACTTTACTGGAGAGCTCGTTGTAATTTTTTTCAACAAATTAGTATTTGTAATATTTTTTTATCACCGGCAATTTCCTGAACAAATTGGGTTTGAAGAATGTGGCATTTAATCTCAAAAATGATCTCAAATTTTAAAATTTCAATGTGATTGATCATTGATTTAACCCCGAAAATTGAATCGGACCCGCCCATTTTGGCACCATGCAACATAGCTCTTCCTTTACTCGAAAAAAGTGTCAAAAATTGTTAGATTTTCGGACTTTTCGACAAAAAATTTAACCTATATTTTGGAATTTCGAAAGCTAATAGAATAATGCACTTTCGCATATAGCTACCAAGTGATACTAGGAATGATTAGTTTCGTTGTTTCTGAAAAAAAGACCTATAGTATTTTGCACGGCGCCAAGTTGGGCGCTCTAAGAAGACTCAGTTCCCATTTTTTAATTTATTTTTCAGTTTTCTCAAGCATCACTTGCAACTTTGTTATGAATGCAAACAATGGAGCATCGTCGCCAACTATTAACCACGGAAAACAAATGGAATGAATTGTGTGTGTATACATATGTATAGGAATATTAAGAAAATGATGTATAGAAAGTTATTCCGAGTATTAGCCAAAATGTGATGAAAGAATACTTCCCGTCGCAAAATTATGTTGTCCCGCTGATTTAAATCAACCCCAACAACTTGTACCAATGTACCTAAATATAGATTGTAAAAATACCATTGTACATTTGATGTATAAAACTTTAAAAATGAGTAAATAAGTTTCGTGCATATACACAGGCACTATGGCTCCGGTATAGGACAATGAGTGCGGAGCACATTTAGTAACCTTAGTTTAATACAACAGGATCACTACAACTTTCATGACTGTGTTTCGGCACGCGTCCAGTTTTGAGTCCAATCGATTTTTATGAGCTCAATCAGAGCTAACGCGTTCAAGCGAATTTTGATTGGACTCATAAAGTGCAGTACAACCACATTTCTTGATGAATGATTCACAGTATTTGGCGTTTTTATGGCCCTTCCTTTGCCATTGAATTTACCATGGTAATAATGTTCACAGTACCAATTAGACCTTACGATCTGAATTCAGCCTTCGGTAACATACACGACCCTTCATGCTTAGTTTTTTCGTTTATAAACTGTGGTAATCCTATTAGTGCACCCCTTCGAAATATAATAAAACCAACATTTTGCGGCAGGAAACAGAGATAAACACTTTTGGGGGAAAAATTGTCAAAAAATGTCCTAAAATAAATTCAAATGATGTTCTTCGTTTCCGCCGAAACCATTCTGAAAAGCGCTAAACTTTGACGCGTAATGCAAAGCCACTACTCTTCCGCACGTTTGGATTAATGAATTTACTAATGTGCATTTGTCACTGTGTTTACAATACAACTGCATATGGTGAAATGATCAGTACGCAAAATGGAACAATAATGGAATATTAATGGGGATACAACACATACATACATCAATATCAACAGATCATATAATCCTCTTGTACCACGAACACGAAACATAATCAATCTTCAATCGACGATGGCCTGAAAAAACAACAATTTAAATGCGTTGTAAAAAGACACCCAAAAGTCACATTTCTCAAAAAAAAACCCACCTAGATTTCAGGAAGGCGTTCCTCTAGAGTGTTACGGTAACGCCAAGTGTCTCCAATACGTGCGAAATGAAACGGCTCCCACTGCTGTCCAAGTCGCTCACGCTGTGCCTTTTCGTCTCGTTGTCGCTGTTCAATGTGTCGCTTTGCTAAAACGGGGCAAAACATTCAAAATTCTGTTCAATTGTTAGCCCATTAATTCCCTCCCACCTTGGGATGCGATATCGAAATTTTTGTTGAACAGTGCTGCCGTGACGTGACGCCAAAGTTTTCGACTCTCTCTGTCCTCCTGTTCCATCACCGGCACACATTCCTACAATGAAAGTGCAATAGAAGAAAACGAGAGAAATAATACAAATCCATTAAATAGAGCCAATCCCCCCCCGAAACACCTTTCTGACGCAGGGCTTTTGCCGCACGTTCGTGAACAGTTTGTAGTCAGTGTCACCGCTTCGCTTCGAATAAATTTGCCCATTCCATTCGCCTTTCAGCTGCATGATCGCACCTTTTCGGCCAATGAGAAAAACTTGGCCATAAATCTGGTGGGCTTTGCCGCGAAATAACGGTTTGGCCAGGAAGTCAATTTCTGCTCGGTAGCCAGTCTTTTCACAGTAAAGTTCGACCTAAAAAAAAAAAAACGCATAACACAATTTGAGAATAAAAAAGGCGGATTCTTCGCTTTCCCTCCCGTTCCCTCCGACTAATTTGTTTTTATCGTAGAATAAGAGAAATCACAATTCCTACTTTTCCAGCAAATTCGAACCACGGTGTTCCTAGAAGGTTGTGCGCTAAGGCGTCGGGAAAGGTGGCAATGTACGTCTCGTTGTACTAAAAAAGATTGGATAAAATTCTTTTTTTTCGGTGTTCAAAACTCACATGCTTTATGTGAATAACCGCCCTACCATCGTTTTTCACTCCACTTGAAAAAATTCCAGCAACAAAAGTTGTTTTCACGTAAGTTGTAATTGACACGCTTGAATCTGGATGCTCAACGTAATAGGCAGAGACAGGCGGATGGTGGCTGACTTGTTCCGCGATGAATGTCATCTGAAGAAAATGGGGAAATTTATCGAAATTATTATGCGTGGAGAGGAAATGAAGTGCATCGATCAAAAAACCGTTCACCTGCTTGGTAGAGGAGCCTGGAAACGGACCGCCCCTTGTTTGGCAACCCGGAGTAGGAGCTGGATCAGTTCCGGGCAGCGTCCAACGACAACGGAATGTCTCGCCCAAAATAGGGTTGTAAGGCTTCTTTAGATGCACATTTTTGCGGGCGGCGTAGAACGTGTTAAGGTAATGTTTGACAACACAGAGAAACCTTGAAAGAAACAATTTCATTTGAAGATAATTGCATTTGAAAAACAAACCGATTTTCTGGTGTTGTTTGATAAGCTGCGGCGATCAACTCCCTCGGCTGAGCTAAACAAAAGCCGTAAAATGAATGTTGGAAAATCCTATCAAATTTGTCTATTTTCTACCAAATGAATCGGCGTATACTTCCAAAAGAGAACGCCGTTCCAGCATATATGTTGGCAACGATAGATTCTGCAGTGTCATGCCTGGGCCAATCTGAAAATTGGGGAACCATGCATAGTTGGATAATTAATTTGGTACAAATTATGTGTCCCTTCCAATCACTACCTGAGCCAGCAAATGTCTTAATACGCCGGTCTGATTGTTGTTCCGAGTGTCCTGCTGTTCATCATCATTGCTTATGTTGTAGATGGTATCGTAATTTGTTTTGTTGGCGTCAAATTGGCCCCAATCAGTCATTTTATAATTATGGAGGGATATCTAAAAAAATTGGAAAATCATTCAAGAAGAACAAATATTTGACAGTGAACGGCGTCTCTTGGAAAGACTGAAAATTGAGAAATGGTCAGAGATTGATTTGGGGTCAAAGGAATTCACCACACCTTGAACATGTTGTTCACAAAGTTGTCCCATCCATTTTTCCACTTGAGCAATTTCAACGCAATTGGCTGATCACTGAGGCGCGGCGAATGAATCCAGGCGTAAAGTGCACGGCCAGATTCGTTGTCATCATCGCCAGTCGGATATTCGGGCAGAATTGTAGTGACGATTTTGTAAAGGTTGACACAGTCGAACAGCACCGTCGGCGAAACATGTTTGCGCAACAGAGCCAGATGGCATTTCTTCAAGTTCACCAGAGTGCCGGTGCTATCCTTGAGCAGAGGCCAAATGTGTTGTGCCATGGCTTGCCAACTGCGATATTCAGTCATCCGAATAGAGAATTCCAGCGAAATGTCGGAAGAGAAGAGGCGTCTAATTTTCTTCAGAAAAGCGACCACTTCTTCGTCGATGTACCTGAAAAAGTGTGAAGAGTTTGTTTAGGAATCCAAGTTGAAAGAATAGGCCACCAAATGGAGAAGTATCTGAAGCCGACGATGCTGTCCGGGAGAGGCGTTTTGGCCAATGGCAATGTAATGAAGCTGGAGCCGTCATCCGATGTCATTATCTCTGCGCCGGTCCCTTTCTTCTCCTTCTTGCAGATGTGAACTTCTCCGAAGCGCCAACGCCTCTTCCGCAGCTGAACGTCCACCATTGTGTCGAAGCGGGTGTTGACCAGTGCGAACTTCATGCCGACTTCTGCACGATCAAGCCACGCCATTGCATCCAGCCAAATTTGATTGTTCACATTGCTGAAAAACCCATATCATTTTCAGACAAAAAAATAACTATTTTTCTCACATTTTGTCCATGGGTTGTTGCTCTTGTGTGTGGTCGTCTTCCTCTTTTGATGATTGTGCGTCTGATGGTTGTGTCGCCCCGTCGTCGTCTTCCTGTGCTACTTCTTCTGACAATTGTGTCGCCTCGCTGTCGTCGGCGACTTCTGCTTCGGATGGTCGTGTGTCCTGCTCGTCGTCTTCCTGTGCTACTTCTTCTGACAATTGTGTCGCCTCGCTGTCGTCGGCGACTTCTGCTTCGGATGGTCGTGTGTCCTGCTCGTCGTCTTCCTGTGCTACCTCTACTTCTGATGCTTGTGTGCCCTGCTTCGTCTCGTCGTCGCCTTCCTGTTCTTGTGACCGTACGTTGCCCAGCTTGATGAAGGAATGCACTTTGTATCGAATGACTTGTTGTTGAACGCCCGCTGCTGCTGTTGTTGTAGATATTGAAGAAGATGGAAGCAGCGCCAATAGGGATGAATAATACAAATAAAATTTGGAATGTAACAAAATGTTTCAATTCATGCCCTTTTATACAAATGTGTCCACTGACGAGAAAATGCGTCTTCTTTGTCGAAATTTTGTGTATATAAAGGCACGATTTTAATCGTTTCTTCACTACCTATAATTAACGGTTTTTGCCCGTTTTAGGGTTTTTTGTTAGGCACTACGATTCGTCCTGAAGACGATTCGTCCGCCCAGATAAAAGTGCCAAAAACATAAAACTAGGTATTTAATTTTTTTAACACACGACGTCAATTTTACTTCCATGTTTTCCATACATTTCCATATTTTTGTCCATATTTCGGCATTTTTGAAAAAATTTCATGAAAAAAGCAATAATATGACCTGTCGCGCCTAACTATGGAGAAAAAGAATCAATTTTTTGAGGTTTTTTGGCCATAATTTGTTTTTGTATATTTCTCCTCTCCATCTCTTCGCTTATGTGTGACCCGAACCCGAACAGTGTGATGGTGCAGGACATTGGGCGCGTGTTCAAGACTGACCCCACGCAGTACAACAGCAACGCTCGCGAATGGACCAAGAAGTACGCCTTGTGAGAAGGATGGGAAGACGCAAAAACCACCACCACCGCTTGGAAGAAGAGAGATTGACAGATCAACAAAACATTTATCCCTCTATTTGTCTGTGTAATTTGTCTGTCATAGTGTAATGTGTGATTATTTATTTGTTCGATCAACAGTATTTGTTTCATTATGTTTATTATGTGTCCCCCAATTGCTATTTTGAAGTGGTGGTCGATTGTTATATCTAATGTGCTTGCCATTGTTTGTTTGTAAATATTTCTGGGTAATAATGATGAAGCTTCAGTTTAAATAACACCAAATTTTATTGTAAAAGACAGTTACACGAAAAAGCAGGAGTTTTTACCGATTATTTTTAATTTTCAAAAATTTTCAAGAAATTCAAATTTTTCGGAACTTATGCAGTTTGTGGGGCTAGAATTTTTTTTTAATTAATTTAAAACGTCTTAAGGGGTTTTCGGGATCGCTGGTCACGAATCCGACATTCATTTCGCCCTATTTCGAACCCCGGACCCAAATTCGAACAAAAAAAAATATTTAATTTTTTTAACATTCAACATAGCTAAAAAAAAAACCACAAAAATTTAAATTCATTTCTTGTTTTGTCAGTTTTTTGGATGGGTGGACGAATCGTTGCCGGACGAATCGTCGCTTTTTGGCTGGGCGAACGAATCGTAGTCCGGACGAATCGTCATGGCGCCGTTTTTTGCCTTATTTGCCGGGTATAGATTGTAAAAATACCACTGTACATTTGATGTATAAAACTTTAAAAATGAGTAAATAAGTTTCGTGCATATACACAGGCACTATGGCTCCGGTATAGGACAATGAGTGCGGAGCACATTTAGTAACCTTAGTTTAATACAACAGGATCACTACAACTTTCATGACTGTGTTTCGGCACGCGTCCAGTTTTGAGTCCAATCGATTTTTATGAGCTCAATCAGAGCTAACGCGTTCAAGCGAATTTTGATTGGACTCATAAAGTGCAGTACAACCACATTTCTTGATGAATGATTCACAGTATTTGGCGTTTTTATGGCCCTTCCTTTGCCATTGAATTTACCATGGTAATAATGTTCACAGTACCAATTAGACCTTACGATCTGAATTCAGCCTTCGGTAACATACACGACCCTTCATGCTTAGTTTTTTCGTTTATAAACTGTGGTAATCCTATTAGTGCACCCCTTCGAAATATAATAAAACCAACATTTTGCGGCAGGAAACAGAGATAAACACTTTTGGGGGAAAAATTGTCAAAAAATGTCCTAAAATAAATTCAAATGATGTTCTTCGTTTCCGCCGAAACCATTCTGAAAAGCGCTAAACTTTGACGCGTAATGCAAAGCCACTACTCTTCCGCACGTTTGGATTAATGAATTTACTAATGTGCATTTGTCACTGTGTTTACAATACAACTGCATATGGTGAAATGATCAGTACGCAAAATGGAACAATAATGGAATATTAATGGGGATACAACACATACATACATCAATATCAACAGATCATATAATCCTCTTGTACCACGAACACGAAACATAATCAATCTTCAATCGACGATGGCCTGAAAAAACAACAATTTAAATGCGTTGTAAAAAGACACCCAAAAGTCACATTTCTCAAAAAAAAACCCACCTAGATTTCAGGAAGGCGTTCCTCTAGAGTGTTACGGTAACGCCAAGTGTCTCCAATACGTGCGAAATGAAACGGCTCCCACTGCTGTCCAAGTCGCTCACGCTGTGCCTTTTCGTCTCGTTGTCGCTGTTCAATGTGTCGCTTTGCTAAAACGGGGCAAAACATTCAAAATTCTGTTCAATTGTTAGCCCATTAATTCCCTCCCACCTTGGGATGCGATATCGAAATTTTTGTTGAACAGTGCTGCCGTGACGTGACGCCAAAGTTTTCGACTCTCTCTGTCCTCCTGTTCCATCACCGGCACACATTCCTACAATGAAAGTGCAATAGAAGAAAACGAGAGAAATAATACAAATCCATTAAATAGAGCCAATCCCCCCCCGAAACACCTTTCTGACGCAGGGCTTTTGCCGCACGTTCGTGAACAGTTTGTAGTCAGTGTCACCGCTTCGCTTCGAATAAATTTGCCCATTCCATTCGCCTTTCAGCTGCATGATCGCACCTTTTCGGCCAATGAGAAAAACTTGGCCATAAATCTGGTGGGCTTTGCCGCGAAATAACGGTTTGGCCAGGAAGTCAATTTCTGCTCGGTAGCCAGTCTTTTCACAGTAAAGTTCGACCTAAAAAAAAAAACGCATAACACAATTTGAGAATAAAAAAGGCGGATTCTTCGCTTTCCCTCCCGTTCCCTCCGACTAATTTGTTTTTATCGTAGAATAAGAGAAATCACAATTCCTACTTTTCCAGCAAATTCGAACCACGGTGTTCCTAGAAGGTTGTGCGCTAAGGCGTCGGGAAAGGTGGCAATGTACGTCTCGTTGTACTAAAAAAGATTGGATAAAATTCTTTTTTTTCGGTGTTCAAAACTCACATGCTTTATGTGAATAACCGCCCTACCATCGTTTTTCACTCCACTTGAAAAAATTCCAGCAACAAAAGTTGTTTTCACGTAAGTTGTAATTGACACGCTTGAATCTGGATGCTCAACGTAATAGGCAGAGACAGGCGGATGGTGGCTGACTTGTTCCGCGATGAATGTCATCTGAAGAAAATGGGGAAATTTATCGAAATTATTATGCGTGGAGAGGAAATGAAGTGCATCGATCAAAAAACCGTTCACCTGCTTGGTAGAGGAGCCTGGAAACGGACCGCCCCTTGTTTGGCAACCCGGAGTAGGAGCTGGATCAGTTCCGGGCAGCGTCCAACGACAACGGAATGTCTCGCCCAAAATAGGGTTGTAAGGCTTCTTTAGATGCACATTTTTGCGGGCGGCGTAGAACGTGTTAAGGTAATGTTTGACAACACAGAGAAACCTTGAAAGAAACAATTTCATTTGAAGATAATTGCATTTGAAAAACAAACCGATTTTCTGGTGTTGTTTGATAAGCTGCGGCGATCAACTCCCTCGGCTGAGCTAAACAAAAGCCGTAAAATGAATGTTGGAAAATCCTATCAAATTTGTCTATTTTCTACCAAATGAATCGGCGTATACTTCCAAAAGAGAACGCCGTTCCAGCATATATGTTGGCAACGATAGATTCTGCAGTGTCATGCCTGGGCCAATCTGAAAATTGGGGAACCATGCATAGTTGGATAATTAATTTGGTACAAATTATGTGTCCCTTCCAATCACTACCTGAGCCAGCAAATGTCTTAATACGCCGGTCTGATTGTTGTTCCGAGTGTCCTGCTGTTCATCATCATTGCTTATGTTGTAGATGGTATCGTAATTTGTTTTGTTGGCGTCAAATTGGCCCCAATCAGTCATTTTATAATTATGGAGGGATATCTAAAAAAATTGGAAAATCATTCAAGAAGAACAAATATTTGACAGTGAACGGCGTCTCTTGGAAAGACTGAAAATTGAGAAATGGTCAGAGATTGATTTGGGGTCAAAGGAATTCACCACACCTTGAACATGTTGTTCACAAAGTTGTCCCATCCATTTTTCCACTTGAGCAATTTCAACGCAATTGGCTGATCACTGAGGCGCGGCGAATGAATCCAGGCGTAAAGTGCACGGCCAGATTCGTTGTCATCATCGCCAGTCGGATATTCGGGCAGAATTGTAGTGACGATTTTGTAAAGGTTGACACAGTCGAACAGCACCGTCGGCGAAACATGTTTGCGCAACAGAGCCAGATGGCATTTCTTCAAGTTCACCAGAGTGCCGGTGCTATCCTTGAGCAGAGGCCAAATGTGTTGTGCCATGGCTTGCCAACTGCGATATTCAGTCATCCGAATAGAGAATTCCAGCGAAATGTCGGAAGAGAAGAGGCGTCTAATTTTCTTCAGAAAAGCGACCACTTCTTCGTCGATGTACCTGAAAAAGTGTGAAGAGTTTGTTAGGAATCCAAGTTGAAAGAATAGGCCACCAAATGGAGAAGTATCTGAAGCCGACGATGCTGTCCGGGAGAGGCGTTTTGGCTAATGGCAATGTAATGAAGCTGGAGCCGTCATCCGATGTCATTATAAATCCCAAATAACGGTTATAATTTTAGCATCCCTTCCAACATGTTCATTTTTGAGGAACAGCTCAGGTTTCCATTGGGTGTCTGTCTTTAATTTTACTACCTCTAGCTTTATCTTGTGTCTAGTGTTTTTTAAATACCATTAATCAATATATTTATAATTCTCCATTTAATGTAGCATGTATTTTCTTTAAAAATACGAGTCTTTCAGGATAGTGACCAGCATTTATTGTTGTTATTTGTGGGCTTCTTAAAAGATGTAAACTTTATGAAAATCATCAATAACTAACGATGGTGATGGCCATTTAATCCAATGGCACCGATTTGACATTTCTATCTTACAAAAAATGATAGATTTCCCGATAAGATTATGTTTAGATTTTTAATTCGGGTTACAAACCTCGATCTTATGAAAGTTTTTGAAAATCCCAAATAACGGTTATAATTTTAGCATCCCTTCCAACATGTTCATTTTTTGAGGAACAGCTCAGGTTTCCATTGGGTGTCTGTCTTTAATTTTACTACCTCTAGCTTTATCTTGTGTCTAGTGTTTTTTAAATACCATTAACCAATATATTTATAATTCTCCATTTAAGGTAGCATGTATTTTCTTTAAAAATACGAGTCTTTCAGGATAGTGACCAGCATTTATTGTTGTTATTTGTGGGCTTCTTAAAAGATGTAAACTTTATGAAAATCATCAATAACTAACGATGGTGATGGCCATTTAATCCAATGGCACCGATTTGACATTTCTATCTTACAAAAAATGATAGATTTCCCGATAAGATTATGCTTAGATTTTTAATTCGGGTTACAAACCTCAATCTTATGAAAGTTTTTAAAAATCGCACTTAACGGTTATATTTTTGGCATCCCTTCCAACTATTAAACGAGTTTGCATTGCCTTACAAAAAAGGTTGATTTGCCGATGATAATATGCTTATTTTTTTTATTGGAGTTTCGAAACTCAAATGTATAAAAATTTTGAAAATCCCAAATAACGGTTATAATTTTAGCATCCCTTCCAACATGTTCATTTTTTGAGGAACAGCTCAGGTTTCCATTGGGTGTCTGTCTTTAATTTTACTACCTCTAGCTTTATCTTGTGTCTAGTGTTTTTTAAATACCATCAACCAATATATTTATAATTCTCCATTTAAGGTAGCATGTATTTTCTTTAAAAATACGAGTCTTTCAGGATAGTGACCAGCATTTATTGTTGTTATTTGTGGGCTTCTTAAAAGATGTAAACTTTATGAAAATCATCAATAACTAACGATGGTGATGGCCTTTAATCCATGGCACCGATTTGACATTTCTATCTTACAAAAAATGATAGATTTCCCGATAAGATTATGCTTAGATATTTTAATTCGGGTTACAAACCTCAATCTTATGAAAGTTTTTAAAAATCGCACTTAACGGTTTATATTTTGGCATCCCTTCCACTATAAACGATTGAAATCATTCAAGAAGAACAAATATTTGACAGTGAACGGCGTCTCTTGGAAAGACTGAAAATTGAGAAATGGTCAGAGATGATTGGGGTCAAAGGAATTCACCACACCTTGAACATGTTGTTCACAAAGTTGTCCCATCCATTTTTCCACTTGAGCAATTTCAACGCAATTGGCTGATCACTGAGGCGCGGCGAATGAATCCAGGCGTAAAGTGCACGGCCAGATTCGTTGTCATCATCGCCAGTCGGATATTCGGGCAGAATTGTAGTGACGATTTTGTAAAGGTTGACACAGTCGAACAGCACCGTCGGCGAAACATGTTTGCGCAACAGAGCCAGATGGCATTTCTTCAAGTTCACCAGAGTGCCGGTGCTATCCTTGAGCAGAGGCCAAATGTGTTGTGCCATGGCTTGCCAACTGCGATATTCAGTCATCCGAATAGAGAATTCCAGCGAAATGTCGGAAGAGAAGAGGCGTCTAATTTTCTTCAGAAAAGCGACCACTTCTTCGTAGATGTACCTGAAAAGGTGTGAAGAGTTTTAAGAATCCAAGTTGAAAGAATAGGCCACCAAATTGAGAAGTATCTGAAGCCGACGATGCTGTCCGGGAGAGGCGTTTTGGCTATGGCAATGTAATGAAGCTGGAGCCGTCATCCGATGTCATTATAAATCCCAAATAACGGTTATAATTTTAGCATCCCTTCCAACATGTTCATTTTTTGAGGAACAGCTCAGGTTTCCATTGGGTGTCTGTCTTTAATTTTACTACCTCTAGCTTTATCTTGTGTCTAGTGTTTTTTAAATACCATTAATCAATATATTTATAATTCTCCATTTAATGTAGCATGTATTTTCTTTAAAAATACGAGTCTTTCAGGATAGTGACCAGCATTTATTGTTGTTATTTGTGGGCTTCTTAAAAGATGTAAACTTTATGAAAATCATCAATAACTAACGATGGTGATGGCCATTTAATCCAATGGCACCGATTTGACATTTCTATCTTACAAAAAATGATAGATTTCCCGATAAGATTATGTTTAGATTTTTAATTCGGGTTACAAACCTCGATCTTATGAAAGTTTTTGAAAATCCCAAATAACGGTTATAATTTTAGCATCCCTTCCAACATGTTCATTTTTTGAGGAACAGCTCAGGTTTCCATTGGGTGTCTGTCTTTAATTTTACTACCTCTAGCTTTATCTTGTGTCTAGTGTTTTTTAAATACCATTAACCAATATATTTATAATTCTCCATTTAAGGTAGCATGTATTTTCTTTAAAAATACGAGTCTTTCAGGATAGTGACCAGCATTTATTGTTGTTATTTGTGGGCTTCTTAAAAGATGTAAACTTTATGAAAATCATCAATAACTAACGATGGTGATGGCCATTTAATCCAATGGCACCGATTTGACATTTCTATCTTACAAAAAATGATAGATTTCCCGATAAGATTATGCTTAGATTTTTAATTCGGGTTACAAACCTCAATCTTATGAAAGTTTTTAAAAATCGCACTTAACGGTTATATTTTTGGCATCCCTTCCAACTATTAAACGAGTTGGCATTGCCTTACAAAAAAGGTTGATTTGCCGATGATAATATGCTTATTTTTTTTATTGGAGTTTCGAAACTCAAATGTATAAAAATTTTGAAAATCCCAAATAACGGTTATAATTTTAGCATCCCTTCCAACATGTTCATTTTTTGAGGAACAGCTCAGGTTTCCATTGGGTGTCTGTCTTTAATTTTACTACCTCTAGCTTTATCTTGTGTCTAGTGTTTTTTAAATACCATTAACCAATATATTTATAATTCTCCATTTAAGGTAGCATGTATTTTCTTTAAAAATACGAGTCTTTCAGGATAGTGACCAGCATTTATTGTTGTTATTTGTGGGCTTCTTAAAAGATGTAAACTTTATGAAAATCATCAATAACTAACGATGGTGATGGCCATTTAATCCAATGGCACCGATTTGACATTTCTATCTTACAAAAAATGATAGATTTCCCGATAAGATTATGCTTAGATTTTTAATTCGGGTTACAAACCTCAATCTTATGAAAGTTTTTAAAAATCGCACTTAACGGTTATATTTTTGGCATCCCTTCCAACTATTAAACGAGTTGGCATTGCCTTACAAAAAAGGTTGATTTGCCGATGATAATATGCTTATTTTTTTTATTGGAGTTTCGAAACTCAAATGTATAAAAATTTTGAAAATCCCAAATAACGGTTATAATTTTAGCATCCCTTCCAACATGTTCATTTTTTGAGGAACAGCTCAGGTTTCCATTGGGTGTCTGTCTTTAATTTTACTACCTCTAGCTTTATCTTGTGTCTAGTGTTTTTTAAATACCATTAACCAATATATTTATAATTCTCCATTTAAGGTAGCATGTATTTTCTTTAAAAATACGAGTCTTTCAGGATAGTGACCAGCATTTATTGTTGTTATTTGTGGGCTTCTTAAAAGATGTAAACTTTATGAAAATCATCAATAACTGACGATGGTGATGGCCAAACCATTTATCAACATATTTGTAATTCTCCATTTAAGGTAGCATGTATTTTCTTTAAAAATACGAGTCTTTCAGGATAGTGACCAGCATTTATTGTTGTTATTTGTGGGCTTCTTAAAAGATGTAAACTTTATGAAAATCATCAATAACTAACGATGGTGATGGCCATTTAATCCAATGGCACCGATTTGACATTTCTATCTTACAAAAAATGATAGATTTCCCGATAAGATTATGCTTAGATTTTTAATTCGGGTTACAAACCTCAATCTTATGAAAGTTTTTAAAAATCGCACTTAACGGTTATATTTTTGGCATCCCTTCCAACTATTAAACGAGTTGGCATTGCCTTACAAAAAAGGTTGATTTGCCGATGATAATATGCTTATTTTTTTTATTGGAGTTTCGAAACTCAAATGTATAAAAATTTTGAAAATCCCAAATAACGGTTATAATTTTAGCATCCCTTCCAACATGTTCATTTTTTGAGGAACAGCTCAGGTTTCCATTGGGTGTCTGTCTTTAATTTTACTACCTCTAGCTTTATCTTGTGTCTAGTGTTTTTTAAATACCATTAACCAATATATTTATAATTCTCCATTTAAGGTAGCATGTATTTTCTTTAAAAATACGAGTCTTTCAGGATAGTGACCAGCATTTATTGTTGTTATTTGTGGGCTTCTTAAAAGATGTAAACTTTATGAAAATCATCAATAACTGACGATGGTGATGGCCAAACCATTTATCAACATATTTGTAATTCTCCATTTAAGGTAGCATGTATTTTCTTTAAAAATACGAGTCTTTCAGGGTAGTGACCAGCATTTATTGTTGTTATTTGTGGGCTTCTTAAAAGATGTAAACTTTATGAAAATCATCAATAACTAACGATGGTGATGGCCATTTAATCCAATGGCACCGATTTGACATTTTTCTATCTTACAAAAAATGATAGATTTCCCGATAAGATTATGCTTAGATTTTTAATTCGGGTTACAAACCTCAATCTTATGAAAGTTTTTAAAAATCGCACTTAACGGTTATATTTTTGGCATCCCTTCCAACTATTAAACGAGTTGGCATTGCCTTACAAAAAAGGTTGATTTGCCGATGATAATATGCTTATTTTTTTTATTGGAGTTTCGAAACTCAAATGTATAAAAATTTTGAAAATCCCAAATAACGGTTATAATTTTAGCATCCCTTCCAACATGTTCATTTTTTGAGGAACAGCTCAGGTTTCCATTGGGTGTCTGTCTTTAATTTTACTACCTCTAGCTTTATCTTGTGTCTAGTGTTTTTTAAATACCATTAACCAATATATTTATAATTCTCCATTTAAGGTAGCATGTATTTTCTTTAAAAATACGAGTCTTTCAGGATAGTGACCAGCATTTATTGTTGTTATTTGTGGGCTTCTTAAAAGATGTAAACTTTATGAAAATCATCAATAACTAACGATGGTGATGGCCATTTAATCCAATGGCACCGATTTGACATTTCTATCTTACAAAAAATGATAGATTTCCCGATAAGATTATGCTTAGATTTTTAATTCGGGTTACAAACCTCAATCTTATGAAAGTTTTTAAAAATCGCACTTAACGGTTATATTTTTGGCATCCCTTCCAACTATTAAACGAGTTGGCATTGCCTTACAAAAAAGGTTGATTTGCCGATGATAATATGCTTATTTTTTTTATTGGAGTTTCGAAACTCAAATGTATAAAAATTTTGAAAATCCCAAATAACGGTTATAATTTTAGCATCCCTTCCAACATGTTCATTTTTTGAGGAACAGCTCAGGTTTCCATTGGGTGTCTGTCTTTAATTTTACTACCTCTAGCTTTATCTTGTGTCTAGTGTTTTTTAAATACCATTAACCAATATATTTATAATTCTCCATTTAAGGTAGCATGTATTTTCTTTAAAAATACGAGTCTTTCAGGATAGTGACCAGCATTTATTGTTGTTATTTGTGGGCTTCTTAAAAGATGTAAACTTTATGAAAATCATCAATAACTAACGATGGTGATGGCCATTTAATCCAATGGCACCGATTTGACATTTCTATCTTACAAAAAATGATAGATTTCCCGATAAGATTATGCTTAGATTTTTAATTCGGGTTACAAACCTCAATCTTATGAAAGTTTTTAAAAATCGCACTTAACGGTTATATTTTTGGCATCCCTTCCAACTATTAAACGAGTTGGCATTGCCTTACAAAAAAGGTTGATTTGCCGATGATAATATGCTTATTTTTTTTATTGGAGTTTCGAAACTCAAATGTATAAAAATTTTGAAAATCCCAAATAACGGTTATAATTTTAGCATCCCTTCCAACATGTTCATTTTTTGAGGAACAGCTCAGGTTTCCATTGGGTGTCTGTCTTTAATTTTACTACCTCTAGCTTTATCTTGTGTCTAGTGTTTTTTAAATACCATTAACCAATATATTTATAATTCTCCATTTAAGGTAGCATGTATTTTCTTTAAAAATACGAGTCTTTCAGGATAGTGACCAGCATTTATTGTTGTTATTTGTGGGCTTCTTAAAAGATGTAAACTTTATGAAAATCATCAATAACTAACGATGGTGATGGCCATTTAATCCAATGGCACCGATTTGACATTTCTATCTTACAAAAAATGATAGATTTCCCGATAAGATTATGCTTAGATTTTTAATTCGGGTTACAAACCTCAATCTTATGAAAGTTTTTAAAAATCGCACTTAACGGTTATATTTTTGGCATCCCTTCCAACTATTAAACGAGTTGGCATTGCCTTACAAAAAAGGTTGATTTGCCGATGATAATATGCTTATTTTTTTTATTGGAGTTTCGAAACTCAAATGTATAAAAATTTTGAAAATCCCAAATAACGGTTATAATTTTAGCATCCCTTCCAACATGTTCATTTTTTGAGGAACAGCTCAGGTTTCCATTGGGTGTCTGTCTTTAATTTTACTACCTCTAGCTTTATCTTGTGTCTAGTGTTTTTTAAATACCATTAACCAATATATTTATAATTCTCCATTTAAGGTAGCATGTATTTTCTTTAAAAATACGAGTCTTTCAGGATAGTGACCAGCATTTATTGTTGTTATTTGTGGGCTTCTTAAAAGATGTAAACTTTATGAAAATCATCAATAACTAACGATGGTGATGGCCATTTAATCCAATGGCACCGATTTGACATTTCTATCTTACAAAAAATGATAGATTTCCCGATAAGATTATGCTTAGATTTTTAATTCGGGTTACAAACCTCAATCTTATGAAAGTTTTTAAAAATCGCACTTAACGGTTATATTTTTGGCATCCCTTCCAACTATTAAACGAGTTGGCATTGCCTTACAAAAAAGGTTGATTTGCCGATGATAATATGCTTATTTTTTTTATTGGAGTTTCGAAACTCAAATGTATAAAAATTTTGAAAATCCCAAATAACGGTTATAATTTTAGCATCCCTTCCAACATGTTCATTTTTTGAGGAACAGCTCAGGTTTCCATTGGGTGTCTGTCTTTAATTTTACTACCTCTAGCTTTATCTTGTGTCTAGTGTTTTTTAAATACCATTAACCAATATATTTATAATTCTCCATTTAAGGTAGCATGTATTTTCTTTAAAAATACTAGTCTTTCAGGATAGTGACCAGCATTTATTGTTGTTATTTGTGGGCTTCTTAAAAGATGTAAACTTTATGAAAATCACCAATAACTGACGATGGTGATGGCCAAACCATTTATCAACATATTTGTAATTCTCCATTTAAGGTAGCATGTATTTTCTTTAAAAATACGAGTCTTTCAGGATAGTGACCAGCATTTATTGTTGTTATTTGTGGGCTTCTTAAAAGATGTAAACTTTATGAAAATCATCAATAACTAACGATGGTGATGGCCATTTAATCCAATGGCACCGATTTGACATTTCTATCTTACAAAAAATGATAGATTTCCCGATAAGATTATGCTTAGATTTTTAATTCGGGTTACAAACCTCAATCTTATGAAAGTTTTTAAAAATCGCACTTAACGGTTATATTTTTGGCATCCCTTCCAACTATTAAACGAGTTGGCATTGCCTTACAAAAAAGGTTGATTTGCCGATGATAATATGCTTATTTTTTTTATTGGAGTTTCGAAACTCAAATGTATAAAAATTTTGAAAATCCCAAATAACGGTTATAATTTTAGCATCCCTTCCAACATGTTCATTTTTTGAGGAACAGCTCAGGTTTCCATTGGGTGTCTGTCTTTAATTTTACTACCTCTAGCTTTATCTTGTGTCTAGTGTTTTTTAAATACCATTAACCAATATATTTATAATTCTCCATTTAAGGTAGCATGTATTTTCTTTAAAAATACGAGTCTTTCAGGATAGTGACCAGCATTTATTGTTGTTATTTGTGGGCTTCTTAAAAGATGTAAACTTTATGAAAATCATCAATAACTGACGATGGTGATGGCCAAACCATTTATCAACATATTTGTAATTCTCCATTTAAGGTAGCATGTATTTTCTTTAAAAATACGAGTCTTTCAGGATAGTGACCAGCATTTATTGTTGTTATTTGTGGGCTTCTTAAAAGATGTAAACTTTATGAAAATCATCAATAACTAACGATGGTGATGGCCATTTAATCCAATGGCACCGATTTGACATTTCTATCTTACAAAAAATGATAGATTTCCCGATAAGATTATGCTTAGATTTTTAATTCGGGTTACAAACCTCAACCTTATGAAAGTTTTTAAAAATCGCACTTAACGGTTATATTTTTGGCATCCCTTCCAACTATTAAACGAGTTGGCATTGCCTTACAAAAAAGGTTGATTTGCCGATGATAATATGCTTATTTTTTTTATTGGAGTTTCGAAACTCAAATGTATAAAAATTTTGAAAATCCCAAATAACGGTTATAATTTTAGCATCCCTTCCAACATGTTCATTTTTTGAGGAACAGCTCAGGTTTCCATTGGGTGTCTGTCTTTAATTTTACTACCTCTAGCTTTATCTTGTGTCTAGTGTTTTTTAAATACCATTAACCAATATATTTATAATTCTCCATTTAAGGTAGCATGTATTTTCTTTAAAAATACGAGTCTTTCAGGATAGTGACCAGCATTTATTGTTGTTATTTGTGGGCTTCTTAAAAGATGTAAACTTTATGAAAATCATCAATAACTAACGATGGTGATGGCCATTTAATCCAATGGCACCGATTTGACATTTCTATCTTACAAAAAATGATAGATTTCCCGATAAGATTATGCTTAGATTTTTAATTCGGGTTACAAACCTCAATCTTATGAAAGTTTTTAAAAATCGCACTTAACGGTTATATTTTTGGCATCCCTTCCAACTATTAAACGAGTTGGCATTGCCTTACAAAAAAGGTTGATTTGCCGATGATAATATGCTTATTTTTTTTATTGGAGTTTCGAAACTCAAATGTATAAAAATTTTGAAAATCCCAAATAACGGTTATAATTTTAGCATCCCTTCCAACATGTTCATTTTGAGGAACAGCTCAGGTTTCCATTGGGTGTCTGTCTTTAATTTTACTACCTCTAGCTTTATCTTGTGTCTAGTGTTTTTTAAATACCATTAACCAATATATTTATAATTCTCCATTTAAGGTAGCATGTATTTTCTTTAAAAATACGAGTCTTTCAGGATAGTGACCAGCATTTATTGTTGTTATTTGTGGGCTTCTTAAAAGATGTAAACTTTATGAAAATCATCAATAACTGACGATGGTGATGGCCAAACCATTTATCAACATATTTGTAATTCTCCATTTAAGGTAGCATGTATTTTCTTTAAAAATACGAGTCTTTCAGGATAGTGACCAGCATTTATTGTTGTTATTTGTGGGCTTCTTAAAAGATGTAAACTTTATGAAAATCATCAATAACTAACGATGGTGATGGCCATTTAATCCAATGGCACCGATTTGACATTTCTATCTTACAAAAAATGATAGATTTCCCGATAAGATTATGCTTAGATTTTTAATTCGGGTTACAAACCTCAATCTTATGAAAGTTTTTAAAAATCGCACTTAACGGTTATATTTTTGGCATCCCTTCCAACTATTAAACGAGTTGGCATTGCCTTACAAAAAAGGTTGATTTGCCGATGATAATATGCTTATTTTTTTTATTGGAGTTTCGAAACTCAAATGTATAAAAATTTTGAAAATCCCAAATAACGGTTATAATTTTAGCATCCCTTCCAACATGTTCATTTTTTGAGGAACAGCTCAGGTTTCCATTGGGTGTCTGTCTTTAATTTTACTACCTCTAGCTTTATCTTGTGTCTAGTGTTTTTTAAATACCATTAACCAATATATTTATAATTCTCCATTTAAGGTAGCATGTATTTTCTTTAAAAATACGAGTCTTTCAGGATAGTGACCAGCATTTATTGTTGTTATTTGTGGGCTTCTTAAAAGATGTAAACTTTATGAAAATCATCAATAACTAACGATGGTGATGGCCATTTAATCCAATGGCACCGATTTGACATTTCTATCTTACAAAAAATGATAGATTTCCCGATAAGATTATGCTTAGATTTTTAATTCGGGTTACAAACCTCAATCTTATGAAAGTTTTTAAAAATCGCACTTAACGGTTATATTTTTGGCATCCCTTCCAACTATTAAACGAGTTGGCATTGCCTTACAAAAAAGGTTGATTTGCCGATGATAATATGCTTATTTTTTTTATTGGAGTTTCGAAACTCAAATGTATAAAAATTTTGAAAATCCCAAATAACGGTTATAATTTTAGCATCCCTTCCAACATGTTCATTTTTTGAGGAACAGCTCAGGTTTCCATTGGGTGTCTGTCTTTAATTTTACTACCTCTAGCTTTATCTTGTGTCTAGTGTTTTTTAAATACCATTAACCAATATATTTATAATTCTCCATTTAAGGTAGCATGTATTTTCTTTAAAAATACGAGTCTTTCAGGATAGTGACCAGCATTTATTGTTGTTATTTGTGGGCTTCTTAAAAGATGTAAACTTTATGAAAATCATCAATAACTAACGATGGTGATGGCCATTTAATCCAATGGCACCGATTTGACATTTCTATCTTACAAAAAATGATAGATTTCCCGATAAGATTATGCTTAGATTTTTAATTCGGGTTACAAACCTCAATCTTATGAAAGTTTTTAAAAATCGCACTTAACGGTTATATTTTTGGCATCCCTTCCAACTATTAAACGAGTTGGCATTGCCTTACAAAAAAGGTTGATTTGCCGATGATAATATGCTTATTTTTTTTATTGGAGTTTCGAAACTCAAATGTATAAAAATTTTGAAAATCCCAAATAACGGTTATAATTTTAGCATCCCTTCCAACATGTTCATTTTTTGAGGAACAGCTCAGGTTTCCATTGGGTGTCTGTCTTTAATTTTACTACCTCTAGCTTTATCTTGTGTCTAGTGTTTTTTAAATACCATTAACCAATATATTTATAATTCTCCATTTAAGGTAGCATGTATTTTCTTTAAAATACGAGTCTTTCAGGATAGTGACCAGCATTTATTGTTGTTATTTGTGGGCTTCTTAAAAGATGTAAACTTTATGAAAATCATCAATAACTGACGATGGTGATGGCCAAACCATTTATCAACATATTTGTAATTCTCCATTTAAGGTAGCATGTATTTTCTTTAAAAATACGAGTCTTTCAGGATAGTGACCAGCATTTATTGTTGTTATTTGTGGGCTTCTTAAAAGATGTAAACTTTATGAAAATCATCAATAACTAACGATGGTGATGGCCATTTAATCCAATGGCACCGATTTGACATTTCTATCTTACAAAAAATGATAGATTTCCCGATAAGATTATGCTTAGATTTTTAATTCGGGTTACAAACCTCAACCTTATGAAAGTTTTTAAAAATCGCACTTAACGGTTATATTTTTGGCATCCCTTCCAACTATTAAACGAGTTGGCATTGCCTTACAAAAAAGGTTGATTTGCCGATGATAATATGCTTATTTTTTTTATTGGAGTTTCGAAACTCAAATGTATAAAAATTTTGAAAATCCCAAATAACGGTTATAATTTTAGCATCCCTTCCAACATGTTCATTTTTTGAGGAACAGCTCAGGTTTCCATTGGGTGTCTGTCTTTAATTTTACTACCTCTAGCTTTATCTTGTGTCTAGTGTTTTTTAAATACCATTAACCAATATATTTATAATTCTCCATTTAAGGTAGCATGTATTTTCTTTAAAAATACGAGTCTTTCAGGATAGTGACCAGCATTTATTGTTGTTATTTGTGGGCTTCTTAAAAGATGTAAACTTTATGAAAATCATCAATAACTAACGATGGTGATGGCCATTTAATCCAATGGCACCGATTTGACATTTCTATCTTACAAAAAATGATAGATTTCCCGATAAGATTATGCTTAGATTTTTAATTCGGGTTACAAACCTCAATCTTATGAAAGTTTTTAAAAATCGCACTTAACGGTTATATTTTTGGCATCCCTTCCAACTATTAAACGAGTTGGCATTGCCTTACAAAAAAGGTTGATTTGCCGATGATAATATGCTTATTTTTTTTATTGGAGTTTCGAAACTCAAATGTATAAAAATTTTGAAAATCCCAATAACGGTTATAATTTTAGCATCCCTTCCAACATGTTCATTTTTTGAGGAACAGCTCAGGTTTCCATTGGGTGTCTGTCTTTAATTTTACTACCTCTAGCTTTATCTTGTGTCTAGTGTTTTTTAAATACCATTAACCAATATATTTATAATTCTCCATTTAAGGTAGCATGTATTTTCTTTAAAAATACGAGTCTTTCAGGATAGTGACCAGCATTTATTGTTGTTATTTGTGGGCTTCTTAAAAGATGTAAACTTTATGAAAATCATCAATAACTAACGATGGTGATGGCCATTTAATCCAATGGCACCGATTTGACATTTCTATCTTACAAAAAATGATAGATTTCCCGATAAGATTATGCTTAGATTTTTAATTCGGGTTACAAACCTCAATCTTATGAAAGTTTTTAAAAATCGCACTTAACGGTTATATTTTTGGCATCCCTTCCAACTATTAAACGAGTTGGCATTGCCTTACAAAAAAGGTTGATTTGCCGATGATAATATGCTTATTTTTTTTATTGGAGTTTCGAAACTCAAATGTATAAAAATTTTGAAAATCCCAAATAACGGTTATAATTTTAGCATCCCTTCCAACATGTTCATTTTTTGAGGAACAGCTCAGGTTTCCATTGGGTGTCTGTCTTTAATTTTACTACCTCTAGCTTTATCTTGTGTCTAGTGTTTTTTAAATACCATTAACCAATATATTTATAATTCTCCATTTAAGGTAGCATGTATTTTCTTTAAAAATACGAGTCTTTCAGGATAGTGACCAGCATTATTGTTGTTATTTGTGGGCTTCTTAAAAGATGTAAACTTTATGAAAATCATCAATAACTAACGATGGTGATGGCCATTTAATCCAATGGCACCGATTTGACATTTCTATCTTACAAAAAATGATAGATTTCCCGATAAGATTATGCTTAGATTTTTAATTCGGGTTACAAACCTCAATCTTATGAAAGTTTTTAAAAATCGCACTTAACGGTTATATTTTTGGCATCCCTTCCAACTATTAAACGAGTTGGCATTGCCTTACAAAAAAGGTTGATTTGCCGATGATAATATGCTTATTTTTTTTATTGGAGTTTCGAAACTCAAATGTATAAAAATTTTTGAAAATCCCATATAACGGTTATAGTTTTAGCATCCCTTCCAACATGTTCATTTTTTGAGGAACAGCTCAGGTTTCCATTGGGTGTCTGTCTTTAATTTTACTACCTCTAGCTTTATCTTGTGTCTAGTGTTTTTTTAAATACCATGAACCAACATATTTATAATTCTCCATTTAAGGTAGCATGTATTTTCTTTAAAAATACGAGTCTTTCAGGATAGTGACCAGCACTTATTGTTGTTATTTGTGGGCTTCTTAAAAGATGTAAACTTTTTGAAAATCATCAATAACTAACGATGGTGATGGCCATTTAATCCAATGGCACCGATTTGACATTTCTATCTTACAAAAAATGATAGATTTCCCGATAAGATTATGTTTAGATTTTTAATTCGGGTTACAAACCTCAATCTTATGAAAGTTTTTAAAAATCGCACTTAACGGTTATATTTTTGGCATCCCTTCCAACTATTAAACGAGTTGGCATTGCCTTACAAAAAAGGTTGATTTGCCGATGATAATATGCTTATTTTTTTTATTGGAGTTTCGAAACTCAAATGTATAAAAATTTTGAAAATCCCAAATAACGGTTATAATTTTTAGCATCCCTTCCAACATGTTCATTTTTTGAGGAACAGCTCAGGTTTCCATTGGGTGTCTGTCTTTAATTTTACTACCTCTAGCTTTATCTTGTGTCTAGTGTTTTTTAAATACCATTAACCAATATATTTATAATTCTCCATTTAAGGTAGCATGTATTTTCTTTAAAAATACGAGTCTTTCAGGATAGTGACCAGCATTTATTGTTGTTATTTGTGGGCTTCTTAAAAGATGTAAACTTTATGAAAATCATCAATAACTAACGATGGTGATGGCCATTTAATCCAATGGCACCGATTTGACATTTCTATCTTACAAAAAATGATAGATTTCCCGATAAGATTATGTTTAGATTTTTAATTCGGGTTACAAACCTCGATCTTATGAAAGTTTTTGAAAATCCCAAATAACGGTTATAATTTTAGCATCCCTTCCAACATGTTCATTTTTGAGGAGCAGCTAAGGTTTCCATTGGGTGTCTGTCTTTAATTTTACTACCTCTAGCTTTATCTTGTGTCTAGTGTTTTTTAAATACCATTAACCAATATATTTATAATTCTCCATTTAAGGTAGCATGTATTTTCTTTAAAAATACGAGTCTTTCAGGATGGTGACCAGCATTTATTGTTGTTATTTGTGGGCTTCTTAAAAGATGTAAACTTTATGAAAATCATCAATAACTGACGATGGTGATGGCCAAACCATTTATCAACATATTTGTAATTCTCCATTTAAGGTAGCATGTATTTTCTTTAAAAATACGAGTCTTTCAGGATAGTGACCAGCATTTATTGTTGTTATTTGTGGGCTTCTTAAAAGATGTAAACTTTATGAAAATCATCAATAACTAACGATGGTGATGGCCATTTAATCCAATGGCACCGATTTGACATTTCTATCTTACAAAAAATGATAGATTTCCCGATAAGATTATGCTTAAATTTTTAATTCGGGTTACAAACCTCAATCTTATGAAAGTTTTTAAAAATCGCACTTAACGGTTATAGTTTTGGCATCACTTCCAACATATTCCTCCTAAAAATAAATTCAAAGGATGTTCTTCGTTTCCGCCGAAACCATTCTGAAAAGCGCTAAACTTTGACGCGTAATGCAAAGCCACTACTCTTCCGCACGTTTGGATTAATGAATTTACTAATGTGCATTTGTCACTGTGTTTACAATACAACTGCATATGGTGAAATGATCAGTACGCAAAATGGAACAATAATGGAATATTAATGGGGATACAACACATACATACATCAATATCAACAGATCATATAATCCTCTTGTACCACGAACACGAAACATAATCAATCTTCAATCGACGATGGCCTGAAAAAACAACAATTTAAATGCGTTGTAAAAAGACACCCAAAAGTAACACATTTCTCAACAAAAAAACGCACCGCCAATTTCAATCAAGAAACTGTCGCTCATTGCGTGGCAACGTGCGCAGAAAGTGTAGTTGCAAGTTGGGCAATTGAACGCGGTTCGGAGCCAACGGTACAGACAGCGCCAATGAAACGCATGTGGACAGCCCAAGGTGGTCCTCGTAATTGGGCTCATTGTGCCATAGCAAACCGCACATCGTTCCGCTCGTCGAGACTTGGCCTCCTGTAATGTGTTTTTTTTGTTGAAAAAATTGTATTATTTAATCTTTTTTGTTTCCTAATTTACATTTCCTGCTCGCCCTCTTGCCGCTTTGCGCAGTTCGGCTTGACGCTTTGCCGCCTTGGCCTGTCTTGCCCTCGCCGCATACGTCGCATTGGCCATTTGCTTAAAAAAAAGGATGAAATCATTTAAAAAAGCGCTGAGTAAAAAAGCGTACAAATTAATGCGCTCTAAATGATGGAGGGAGGAAATAGTTGTGTGGATTGTGAATTGAAGAAAGGAATGAATGGTTGATACATTTAAGCGAGCATTTATGAAAATAAAAGGGGAGGGAATATCCGGAGATATTTTGGACACTTTTCTCCTCACATTTCGCACCACTCCATCGGAAAATTTGAATGGCAAATGCCCAGCGGAATTGTTTCTTGGGAGAAGACCAAAAATCACACTCGATCTTCTCCGCCCCAAAATTCGACCAACTGAGAAAGACCTCAAAATGGAAACACAATACAATCGGAAACAGGGTGCTCGCACCCGATCGTTCAAAATCGGTGATAAAGTGTTTGCAAGGCATAGAAAGTGCGAAGAATGGCGTCCAGGACAAATTTCAGCAAAATTTGGCGTTCTGTATGACGTTGATTTTGGTGAAAACATGATACGGAGATTCCTACAAATCAGCTTCTTGTTCGGAAGGTCTCCGACGAAGAAGCCCAAGAGCAATTGGAAGTTTTAAATGACATTTCGGACTTCCCCAGGCATTTCGAACCAAATGATATACAGAATGAGAATGAACCAATTACGGAAGAACCACCGATCAAAATGTCCGCGATATCCTGTCGTCAACGACGGCCAGCAATGAGGCTGACATCGATGATCCGCGTCGGGCCAAGTACGACCAATGTACCTGTCTGATGGTCTCCGATATCATTTAAAAGGGGAGGTGTTGGGACGACATTTAGTTACAATGTTATTCCTGGCATTTTGTTTATTGCCTATTCAGTCCCACACACATATTCTCTAAGATGATTCCCTTTGATGTCTTCAAAAAGTCATTCTGTTTGTCTTCTGCCATTTATTTGTCATCTCCTCTTCAATTGCTGCCATATTCATTTATTATTGATTTGACTCATTTTGTATTTCTGTTTTAATTCACCAATTTCTTTGTGTAATAAATTGGTTCTAACGCACAACAGGTGGACGAATCGTTGCCGGACGAATCGTCGCTTTTTGGTCTGGGCGAACGAATCGTAGTCCGGCGAATCGTCATGGCGCCGTTTTTTTGCCTTATTTGCCGGGTTATAGATTGTAAAAAATACCACTGTACATTTGATGTATAAAACTTTAAAATGAGTAAATAAGTTTCGTGCATATACAAGGCACTATGGCTCTCGGTATAGGACAATGAGTGCGGAGCACATTTAGTAACCTTAGTTTAATACAACAGGATCACTACAACTTTCATGACTGTTTTCGGCACGCGTCCAGTTTTGAGTCCAATCGTTTTTTATGAGCTCAATCAGAGCTAACGCGTTCAAGCGAATTTTGATTGGACTCATAAAGTGCAGTACAACCACTTTTCTTGATGAATGCTTCACAGTATTTGGCGTTTTTATGGCCCTTCCTTTGCCATTGAATTTACCATGGTAATAATGTTCACAGTACCAATTAGACCTTACGATCTGAATTCAGCCTTCGGTAACATACACGACCCTTCATGCTTAGTTTTTTCGTTTATAAACTGTGGTAATCCTATTAGTGCACCCCTTCGAAATATATAAACCAACATTTTGCGGCAGGAAACAGAGGATAAACACTTTTGGGGGAAAAATTGTCAAAAAATGTCCTAAAATAAATTCAAATGATGTTCTTCGTTTCCGCCGAAACCATTCTGAAAAGCGCTAAACTTTGACGCGTAATGCAAAGCCACTACTCTTCCGCACGTTTTGGATTAATGAATTTACTAATGTGCATTTGTCACTGTGTTTACAATACAACTGCATATGGTGAAATGATCAGTACGCAAAATGGCACAATATGGATATTAATGGGGATACAACATATACATACATCAATATCAACAGATCATATAATCCTCTTGCACTACGAACACGAACATAATCAATCTTTAATCGACGAGGCCTGAAAAAACAAACAATTTAATGCGTTGTAAAAAAGACACCCAAAAGTCACATTTCTCAAAAAAAACCCACCTAGATTTCAGGAAGGCGTTCCTCTAGAGTGTTATGGTAACGCCAAGTGTCTCCATACGTGCGAAATGAAACGGCTCCCACTGATGTTTAGTCGCTCACGCTTGCCTTTCGTCTCGTTGTCGCTGTTCAATGTGTCGCTTTGCTAAAACGGGCAAAACATTCAAAATTCTGTTCAATTGTTAGCCCATTAATTCCCTCCCACCTTGGGATGCGATATCGAAATTTTTGTTGAACAGTGCTGCCGTGACGTGACGCCAAAGTTTTCGACTCTCTCTGTCCTCCTGTTCATCACCGGCACACATTCCTACAATGAAAGTGCAATAGAAGAAAACGAGAGAAATAATACAAATCCATTAAATAGAGCCAATCCCCCCGAAACACCTTTCTGACGCAGGGCTTTGCCGCACGTTCGTGAACAGTTTGTAGTCAGTGTCACCGCTTCGCTTCGAATAAATTTGCCCATTCCATTCGCCTTTCAAGCTGCATGATCGCACCTTTTCGGCCAATGAGAAAAACTTGGCCATAATCTGGTGGGCTTTGCCGCGAAAAACGGTTTGGCCAGGAAGTCAATTTCTGCTCGGTAGCCAGTCTTTTCACAGTAAAGTTCGACCTAAAAAAAAAACGCATACACAATTTGAGAATAAAAAAGGCGGATTCTATTTCCCTCCCGTTCCCCGACTAATTTGTTTTTATCGTAGAATAAGAGAAATCACAATTCCTACTTTTCCAGCAAATTCGAACCACATCTTATGAAAGTTTTTGAAAATCCCAAATAACGGTTATAATTTTAGCATCCCTTCCAACATGTCATTTTGAGGAGCAGCTAAGTTTCCATTGGGTGTCTGACTTTAATTTTACTACCTCTAGCTTTATCTTGTGTCTAGTGTTTTTTAAATACCATTAACCAACATATTTATAATTCTCCATTTAAGGTAGCATGTATTTTTCTTTTAAAATACGAGTCTTTCAGGATAGTGACCAGCATTTATTGTTGTTATTTGTGGGCTTCTTAAAAGATGTAAACTTTTTGAAAATCATCAATAACTAACGATGGTGATGGCCATTTAATCCAATGGCACCGATTTGACATTTCTATCTTACAAAAAAATGATAGATTTCCCGATAAGATTATGTTTAGATTTTAATTCGGGTTACAAACCTACGATCTTATGAAAGTTTTTGAAAATCCCAAATAACGGTTAAATTTAGCATCCCTTCCAACATGTTCATTTTTGAGGAGCAGCTAAGGTTTACATTGGGTGTGTCTGTCTTAATTTTACTACCTCTAGCTTTTATCTTGTGTCTAGTGTTTTTTAAATACCATTAACCAATATATTTATAATTCTCCATTTAAGGTAGCATGTATTTTCTTTAAAAATACGAGTCTTTCAGGATGGTGACCAGCATTTATTGTTGTTATTTGTGGGCTTCTTAAAAGATGTAAACTTTATGAAAATCATCAATAACTGACGATGGTGATGGCCAAACCATTTATCAACATATTTGTAATTCTCCATTTAAGGTAGCATGTATTTTCTTTAAAAATACGAGTCTTTCAGGATAGTGACCAGCATTTATTGTTGTTATTTGTGGGCTTCTTAAAAGATGTAAACTTTATGAAAATCATCAATAACTAACGATGGTGATGGCCATTTAATCCAATGGCATTGATTTGACATTTCTATCTTACAAAAAATGTTAGATTTCCCGATAAGATTATGCTTAAATTTTTAATTCGGGTTACAAACCTCAATCTTATGAAAGTTTTTAAAAATCGCACTTAACGGTTATAGTTTTGGCATCACTTCCAACATATTCCTCCTAAAAATAAATTCAAAGGATGTTCTTCGTTTCCGCCGAAACCATTCTGAAAAGCGCTAAACTTTGACGCGTAATGCAAAGCCACTACTCTTCCGCACGTTTGGATTAATGAATTTACTAATGTGCATTTGTCACTGTGTTTACAATACAACTGCATATGGTGAAATGATCAGTACGCAAAATGGAACAATAATGGAATATTAATGGGGATACAACACATACATACATCAATATCAACAGATCATATAATCCTCTTGTACCACGAACACGAAACATAATCAATCTTCAATCGACGATGGCCTGAAAAAACAACAATTTAAATGCGTTGTAAAAAGACACCCAAAAGTAACACATTTCTCAACAAAAAAACGCACCGCCAATTTCAATCAAGAAACTGTCGCTCATTGCGTGGCAACGTGCGCAGAAAGTTGTAGTTGCAAGTTGGGCAATTGAACGCGGTTCGGAGCCAACGGTACAGACAGCGCCAATGAAACGCATGTGGACAGCCCAAGGTGGTCCTCGTAATTGGGCTCATTGTGCCATAGCAAACCGCACATCGTTCCGCTCGTCGAGACTTGGCCTCCTGTAATGTGTTTTTTTTGTTGAAAAAATTGTATTATTTTAATCTTTTTTGTTTCCTAATTTACATTTCCTGCTCGCCCTCTTGCCGCTTTGCGCAGTTCGGCTTGACGCTTTGCCGCCTTGGCCTGTCTTGCCCTCGCCGCATACGTCGCATTGGCCATTTGCTTAAAAAAAAGGATGAAATCATTTAAAAAAGCGCTGAGTAAAAAAGCGTACAAATTAATGCGCTCTAAATGATGGAGGGAGGAAATAGTTGTGTGGATTGTGAATTGAAGAAAGGAATGAATGGTGAACGCAAATTTAGTGCTTTTAAATAGGAAATTTTCCATATTTTCATTACTTTTTATTTTTTGGTAAAGAATTAAAAAAATTATGCCGCCCGCCCCCACCCCCGACAAAATGTACGGCAACGAACTGTGCGATTCCACAAATTCATTAATTTTAAAAATTGTACCTACCTATCTGCAACGCCAGACACCTCTAGCCCAGGGATGCGATCTCAAAATTTTCAAAATCAGAACATTCAGTCTAAAAAATCTGATTTTGGGGTCAAAAATCAGAACATTTTTGAAAAATGATTAAAATTTGAGTGTGTTTTGATAACAAATCTTGACAAAAAAATAGCCAATTTTTGAGATCAATTTTGACAAAACTTACACGAATGGTGGTCCGGTGGTGCCGATAGGCGCCACCGGGAAAAATTTTGAAAATTTGTAGCCAATTTCTTAACAGATTTTCACCTAAAAAATCTGCTATCATTTTATCTAATTCCTTATCCTGAGTCTGAATAAAAGATAATTTAGAAAAAGCTTGCAAAAAGCGAACCTAAAACGACTCAAACCAAATTGGTATTTTCCAAAATGCTTGGTTTGACCTTTTATACTCGTGTAGTAAAATGAGAGCACAAATATTAACAACACAACACAATACATACATCATTAAGTGACAAATATCAGTCATTTGTGGGAGAAACAATTATGAAATATTCAATGGCATCGAAGTGGCGGCTTAGGGTTCGCTTCATCTTCAGTTTGGAATAGACTTCTTTCGCTTCATCTTCAATTTGACTGCTCACGCTGACTTGTACCTCGAAACAGACGCAATAGGAAGCGGCAACAGCCTGAAAAACACAAAAAATTGCATAGTCAAAGAACAGAGCCGCCCATCCTCACACACCCAATTTCGTCATCGCTGAAGCCAATGTGGACCAAATTCGGAGGGCGAGGAGCCGAAATCTTCGCTTTAAGCAACCAGGCCACCAACTTTTGTTCACCGAAATTGACTTCGCTTCGCAAAACCATGACGCTTGTTAGGGTTCTACCATCTTGCGTATTGATAGCATCAGCCTGCATGGTAAGGTGTTCTCCTCTCATAGTGTTTTCAATTTTGCCATATTGCGTGAAGCCGCAGGGGAACACAGCGAAGACCAAATATTTGACAGCGGACGATGCCTCTTCGAAGGACTGAAAATTGAGAAATGGTCAGAGATTGGATACTGAAAAGGAAAAAACAAACACCTTGAACAAGTTGTCCACGAACTGTTGAAATCCGTCCTTGAGCTTGAGCAATTTCAACGCAACTAGACGATCATCGAGGCGTGGCGAATGAATCCAGGCGTACAGTTCACGGCCAGCTGTGTTGTCACTTTTGTCGTCAGTTGGACATTCCGGCATAATTGGAGTGTAAATTTTGTAAAGGTTGACACAATCGAACAGCACCGTCGGCGAAACATGTTTGCGCAAAAGAGCCAGTTGACACTTCTTCAAGTTCACCAGAGTGCCGATGCCATCCTTGAGCAGAGGCCAAATGTGTCGTGCCATGGCTTGCCAACTGCGATATTCAGTCATCCGAATAGAGAATTCCAGCGAAATGTCGGAAGAGAAGAGGCGTCTAATTTTCTTCAGAAAAGCGACCACTTCTTCGTCGATGTACCTGAAAAAGTGTGAAGAGTTTGTTTAGTAATCCAAGTTGAAAGAATAGGCCACCAAATAGAAAAGGTTCTGAAGCCGACGATGCTGTCCGGGAGAGGCGTTTTGGCCAATGGCAATGTAATGAAGCTGGAGCCGTCATCCGATGTCATTATCTCTGCGCCGGTCCCTTTCTTCTCCTTCTTGCAGATGTGAACTTCTCCGAAGCGCCACTGCCTCTGCCGTAGCTGAACGTCCACCATTGTGTCGAAGCGGGTGTTGACCAGTGCGAACTTCATACCGACTTCTGCACGATCAAGCCACGCCATTGCATCCAGCCAAATTTGGTCGTTCACATTGCTGAAAAAACCATATCATTTTCAGAAAAATAATAACTATTTTTCTCACATTTTGTCCATGGGTTGTTGCTCTTGTGTGTGGTTGTCTTCCTCTTTTGATGATTGTGCGTTGTCCCGCTTGGTAAATGAATGCTCACTTCTTCTGTTGAATGCCGCTGCTGCTGCTGTTGTTGTAGATATTGAAGAAGACGGAAGCAGCGCCAATAGGGATGAATAATAAGAAAAGATTGTAATTATAGGTAGTGAAAGAAACTATTAAAATCGTGCCTTTATATACACAAAATTTCAACAAAGAAGACGCATTTTCTCGTCAGTGGACACATTTGTATAAAAGGGCATGAATTGAACAATTTTGTACTTCCAAATATTATTCGTATTATTCATTCCTATTGGCGCTGCATCCGTCTTCTTCAATATCTACAACAACAGCAGCAGCAGCGGCATTCAACAGAAGAAGTGTGCATTCATTCACCAAGCGGGACAACGCACAATCATCAAAAGAGGAAGACGACCACACACAAGAGCAACAACCCATGGACAAAATGTGAGAAAAATAGTTATTATTTTTCTGAAAATGATATGGTTTTTTCAGCAATGTGAACGACCAAATTTGGCTGGATGCAATGGCGTGGCTTGATCGTGCAGAAGTCGGTATGAAGTTCGCACTGGTCAACACCCGCTTCGACACAATGGTGGACGTTCAGCTACGGCAGAGGCAGTGGCGCTTCGGAGAAGTTCACATCTGCAAGAAGGAGAAGAAAGGGACCGGCGCAGAGATAATGACATCGGATGACGGCTCCAGCTTCATTACATTGCCATTGGCCAAAACGCCTCTCCCGGACAGCATCGTCGGCTTCAGATACTTCTCCATTTGGTGGCCTATTCTTTCAACTTGGATTCCTAAACAAACTCTTCACACTTTTTCAGGTACATCGACGAAGAAGTGGTCGCTTTTCTGAAGAAAATTAGACGCCTCTTCTCTTCCGACATTTCGCTGGAATTCTCTATTCGGATGACTGAATATCGCAGTTGGCAAGCCATGGCACAACACATTTGGCCTCTGCTCAAGGATAGCACCGGCACTCTGGTGAACTTGAAGAAATGCCATCTGGCTCTGTTGCGCAAACATGTTTCGCCGACGGTGCTGTTCGACTGTGTCAACCTTTACAAAATCGTCACTACAATTCTGCCCGAATATCCGACTGGCGATGATGACAACGAATCTGGCCGTGCACTTTACGCCTGGATTCATTCGCCGCGCCTCAGTGATCAGCCAATTGCGTTGAAATTGCTCAAGTGGAAAAATGGATGGGACAACTTTGTGAACAACATGTTCAAGGTGTGTGTGTGAATTCCTTTGACCCCAAATCAATCTCTGACCATTTCTCAATTTTCAGTCTTTCCAAGAGACGCCGTTCACTGTCAAATACATTGTCTTTGCTGCGTTACCCTTCAGCTACTCACAAATTGGCAGTGCGGAGAACACTGAGACAGGAGAACGTCTTACGATGGCATCTCGCACGCTCACATCGAATGAAGGTGTACAAACGAACGTCATGTTGCTTCGCTCACCAATGGAATTCGAGGAGGATCAAATGTGGGCTTGGTTAGGTATTGCCAATTCGCATCCGGAGAATTTGGTTCACATTGGCTTCAACGATGACGACATTGGGTATGTGAGGAAAGGGCGGCTCTATTCATTGATTATGCAATTTTAATAGTTTCTTTGTTTTTAGGCCGCTTCCTATTGCGTCTGTTTCGAGGTACAAGTCAGCGTGAGCAGTCAAATTGAAGATGAAGCGAAAGAAGTCTATTCCAAACTGAAGATGAAGCGAACCCTAAGCCGCCACTTCGATGCCATTGAATATTTCATAATTGTTTCTTCCACAAATGACTGATATTTGTCACTTAATGATGTATGTATTGTGTTGTATTGTTAATATTTGTGCTCGTCTTACTACACAAGTATAAAGAGTCAAACAAATTGTATTTCTTTGCCGCTTCTACGTTTTATTGACTCAGCCAAAATTTACGAAATTTCCGCTGCCGTACGATTCGTCCGCCTATTATTTACTTTTACCCAAAAAAAATACGTCCAGAAGATTATTCGTCCGTCTAGATAAAAAGTGCCAAAAATAAAACTATTTAATTTTTTTAACATTTTTTGACATAGCTCAAAAGATAACTTATAGAATATGCCAAAAGTAAAACCACAAAAATTTAAAGTAATTTTATGTTTTTGGCACTTTTTTGGATGGGCGGACGAATCGTCGTCCGGACGAATCGTCATGTTGCCGAAATTTCTGCTCAATTTAGTGCATTGAAACTTGGCATTTCAAAAATTTAAATTCAAATAGGCGCGAATTTTTTATTCAAATTTCACTAAAATTTTCCTAACTTGCTGTTTCGGATTGCATACTCATTTTACCACCAAATAATTTTTAGACAGTAAAAGCGAAAAGAGAAGCATTTAAAGTCGGACAAAAAAAAAATGTCCGGTACTTCGTCAACCTTTGGTGGCGATGGAGTTGAAAGCGACCAGAGGAACACAACTCCGCTCGTTCCATTGAACGAATTTGAGCGCACTACGCTCAATGCTTCTCAACAGGAGGGGAGTGGTTCGTCCCATTCAATTTTTCTTTGAAATCCGCGCGCTATCAACATTAAAATTGAAGAGTACGGTGGTCTTGACTATCCGGCATCGGAAAGCGGCTTTTCCGGCGTCAGTTCGTCAACAGCGGCAACCGGCCAACATGGGGGAAGAGCGGGCGGCGCAGGGAAGCGTAAACGGGTTGACATGACAATGACACCGGCACACCAACGGACGCTGGCAGTGAACACCAACAATGATCAATTAAGGCAAATGCCATTTTTGACGTTTTTTGCTGGAGATGGGTTTTTGGATAATTTTTTTTTTAATTTTGATGTCAAGGGCTGTTTTTTTAAAGGAACGCTAGTTAAAATGGTCATTTTAAGAACCAAAGGTGACCCTTATGGTTTGACAATTTTTTTTTATTTTTTGGTTTCTGAATTGGCCAAAATAAATATTAAATTTGAGTATGAACGACATCAAAAACCCTTTGGAAACATCTTTTTATGAATTAAAAAAAAAAAAAAAAGAAATATCAAAAGTCAATATAGAATCCCCTTTTGATTTTTCAAATTTAAAATGACCATTGGAACTAGCGTCAACGTTACGACTTTTTCAGGATTGGTCTTGATGATAATTTTGCGCCACTCGCCGAAGCGGGTGGTGCGGCGATTGACCAACGCGTTTACATTTGGGGCACGCGTGTTTGTGTTGCGGAAGTGCAGGCCAAGTTCAAACAGTTTATCACCACATTTGTTTGCCAACAAATTGATGACGATGAGAATGCCATTCAGGTTTCAGTTTTGGTGCAAAAAAAAACTAAGCGATTTTATTGGGAAATTAAGTAATTTAACAAGCCAACATTGTTAAAATTAAGGGGAGTTATAACAAAGAATCGAGTTACAAGAAACGAAAATTTTCTTAAAAATGACAGGAGAAAATGAAAAAATAAAGCATTTGATAAGCTGAATTCTAACTTTTTATTTGGGGTTAAATTAATCCTAATCCGGGTTATTAGTGCAAAATTTGATGGAACAAACAAAACAACTTCCCAGGAGGTTTACATTTGCTTCATTTTTTAAACACAATAAACAGATGGACGGTGGACGAATGGTGGCGATTGACCAAACGACGCCCTTTTATATGGAAAAATTGCGAGGAATTTACGCCAGCGAAGTGCCTATTTTGGACGTGAATTTGGCACACATTCGCCAGTTCAATGAGCGCTTGTACAAAATCATTGTGGCTTATCCGGATGTAAAAATTTAAAATTAAAAAAAGGAAACCATTAAACTTTTGTCAGGAAGTGATGAGTTATTTGGATGCGACGCTTGAAGAAATTTTCATGAACACCTACAAAAAACGGTTGTCCAACCCCATCGAAATGCGTCCGTACAACGCGGAACAGACGAAAAACATGCGGGACCTGAATCCATTGGGTGAGTGGCGGGATAAAATTCACAGAAACTAATTAGGGGGTTTTTTTTTTGGAAATTTCAAGCCTTTCTCGACTACCCACTCTCAAAAAAACACCTAAATTTTTAGTCAAAATAAAAATTCCCACGCATAGGTAAAATGTTTGACGGATGATGCAATCTTTCTCTATTACTACCCATTCACGAACAGACATCAACCAATTGGTCACTACCCAAGGCATGGTGACGCGCATTTCGCCACTTATCCCACAAATGGTCGAAGGCTATTTCCAGTGCGCGTTCTGCAACAATCCGGTCCATTGTTTTGCCATATTTAGGGCCAAATGGGCCCACAAATTATGTTGTACTTCATTTTTGGCATATTTTTCACTGCATTGGTTTTTTATTTGTATTTCTTGAAGTTTTCTTCCAAAAAACCTCAGAGGTGGTTTATTATAAAAAATTTGGATTAAAAAATCCGGGGGAAGGGGAACAACATTCGGAGCTTTCGGTTTCCGTATTATGAGATTTCCTAAAGAAAAAGGAATTTTTCTCTTATTATCAACAAAATTTAAAATTTTCGATTCCCCATCTTTTTTTTTGTGGAGGGGTTTGAATTTTTGTTTTATTTTAAAAAGCCATTGGATTTCCGATTTTTTCTTTTTTTGACTTTGGCTCTCATTTCTGCTGGAATGGGGTATCCCAGCAGAATTTGTTTTTTTCTTTCAAACCAACAAAAAAAACAGACAATAATTCTAAATGTGTCATTTATTGAAACTTTCTTTGTTGAACACAGGAGGTGCGCAAGGTGGACATGGGCGTGGTGGAGGAGCCGATAAACTGCACCAGTTGCAACAACCAGGGCTGCTTTCAGCTTATCCACAACCGATCCACCTTCATGGACAAGCAGGTGATCAAGCTGCAGGAGATACCAGGTGGGCAAGGAGTACGGCAGAGGGGGGAGGAAAAATTTGAAATCTGGATAAGATTTTTTTCATTTTTTTGGTATAAATATTTATGACAAAATTCAAAAAAAGAAATTCTCTTTTCATTTAAATTTTTTTTTCATTTCGGGGCGGGGATGGTGCAATTACCCATCACTCCCCTGGTTAAGGGCATGTAACAATGAAGACTAACTAAAAAGACCAAGAGAACCCCAACTGATTTGTAAAGGATGGGAATCTTCAAATCATCAATCTTGGTAACCGGCATGGTTCAAGATTTTTACGCATTATTGATATCCTTTCAACACACACAATTAAAAAGAAGAGATTTCGTGAATGGCAATCAGCACAACAGTCAAGATTAGAACTGCTGGTCAGAGTTTGCCTAGAAACCCGGAGGGCCAAGAAAAATCGGACAAGAATTTATAATCTCCGAAAAATGAATAATTCACGTAACTTCAAAACTGACAAATTGCCACCATCTCTCGTCCCCAGGTGACATGCCGGCCGGACAAACTCAGCACACGGTCACCCTATTTGTGCATGGTGCCCTGGTGGAGAGTGTGCATCCGGGCGATCGGATCACCGTCACGGGCATCTACCGGGCCAGCCCAGTCCGACAGAATCCGGTGCAGCGCGCGGTGCACGCCATCTACCGGACCAGCATGGACGTGATCCATTTCCGCAAAATGTGCCAAGACCGGTTGCACGATGTCGGCGATGGTACTTTCTTGACCGATGAACAGGTGGACAAAATCAAGGCGCTGTCCCGTCGCGAGGATGTGATTGAGCGGCTGACAAGTGCAATTGGTCAGTCATTCAGTCTGTTACAGAACTTTCTTAAAGAAATCTCTCTAAAAATTTGTTTTTTTCCAAAAAAAAAACTGACATTTTTGGAATTTTCATTGCAAAAAACTTTTCTTGAACTTTTCAACAAAAAAAAAAAAGAATTTCGCGATTTTTTTTTTTGATTCCCAATTAGTCCTAAAATATTTCAAAGCCTTTTCCTGTTCATAAAAAACACTATTTTTTTCAGCCCCCACCATTTTTGGTCATGAGGAGATCAAGCGTGGCATTCTCTGTCTGATGTTTGGCGGCACTCGCAAAACGGTGGACCCGTCGGACGAATCCAACCGCGTGAGACTGCGCAGCGAAGTGAACATTTTGCTGTGCGGTGACCCGGGCACTGCCAAGTCGCAACTGCTCCAATACGTGTACCAACTTGTCCCACGCTCGCAGTACACGTCCGGAAAGGTGAGCAGGAAAACTGCCCCATTTTCCCCTACACAAAAAAAAAAAAATAAATAAAAAGCGAATTTTGTACTTTTTGAGAGAGTTTATGGGCGAATTTCTCTCCATGCCTTCCTCTTCGCTCTCGCTGTTACCCGTCTCCCCCTATTTTTTTTTACATTATAAAATTTTTATTTAAAAATTCATTTTTACTCATTTGAGGCCCCCGGACTTTATCCAATTGATATTCACTAAAATAGGTTGTTTTGTTGACGTCAGTTAGCCAAGCCAAAACTACAAACTGAACTTTTTGAGTTCAAAGGCACACAAACCCGAAAAACCTACTTTATAGGGGAAAATTTCACTTTTTCGTATGCTCATTTACCCTGTTTCGAGGTGTATTTACAGATGCCCTGTTGTATTACATCAGTTTAACATCTCTAAAAATAGCTATTTTATATTTTCCAACTTACACCGAAACATATTTGAATTTTATTTATTGGAACGGAGTATTTCCCAATTGTAATGTTTAAAATTACTAAATTATTTATTACATTTAATTAAGGGTTCCTCTGCGGTTGGGCTGAGTGCGTCAATCACACGCGACTCGGACACCAAGTCGGTGGTGTTGCAGACGGGCGCACTGGTGTTGGCGGACAACGGCGTCTGTTGCATTGACGAATTTGACAAAATGAGTGACGGAACGCGCAGCATTCTTCACGAGGTGACGAGGACAAACTGTTGTTGTTTTATATTTCAAAACTGTATAATGTACTAACATTATAACTTTTTAATTGATAACTGAGCAAATGGACAGTGGAAAACGAAGCTAAAATATTTAAGGAATCATTGATGATTGGTCGGCAAATTGGTTGTGGCGACCAAAAGGAATCTTTTATGAGGGCAGGGGGGGGGGGGGTACGGGGGACGAGTTTGCTTTGGAATATCCGACCTCGACCGACCTTTTCCCGGCTACCGAAAAAAATTACCCGACCGACAAAAGGCCATTTTTCTTTTCCCTAATGCAAATGCTAGCAGTACAGTTACTCATTGTAAGGTGATGGAGCAACAAACACTGTCAATTGCCAAAGCGGGCATCATTTGTCAGCTGAATGCGCGCACTTCCATTCTGGCAGCGGCCAACCCAATTGACTCCAAATGGAACAAGCGGAAGAACATCGTCAAAAATGTGAACCTGCCCCACACGCTGTTGTCCCGCTTCGACCTAATCTTTTTGGTGTTGGACCCGCAGGACGAGGAGTACGATCGACGATTGGCACGGCATTTGGTGACAAAATTTTTTTTTACCATTTTTATCAAATTTTTATATTATTTATTTTAATATGGTGACGCTTGAACATTTATTTAATAAAATGTTTTTTCTCCATTTCTTAGGTGAACTTCTATTTGGAGTCCGATGGTGAGATTGACAAGCAGCAACGGGTGGACATGGCATTTCTCAGGTGCAATACAACACAAATAAGCACATTTCCCGAAGTGTTGCGAGTGATGTATATTTCACGAGACAGGGGCAAGATTGGCAAAGAAGAAAATAACCGAAATTCTTGGCCTGTAAATTTTGGACCAAAATTCTCGAGAATTGTCAACTCCATAATGACAATGAACCTGTGGTCAATTTGTGTGTTTAAATTCCGCTGGATTAGAAAAACCTTTAATTTCATATGTTAGAGGGCATTTTTAAGTTGGCGAAATGTGCCATTACCGAAATTTCGAATCTAAATTACGGGATACTAAATTAAGCTATTACATTTCGAATCCGAGTGCTAGAATTGCAAATTTGTTAGACTGGCAATTACCGAATTTTTCATACAATTTGGTGTGCCATAAGTATACATAATCGTAGGGCCATTTTATTTGTATATTTTTCCCCATTTTCCCCTCATAGGGATTACATTGCGTACGCAAAGCAAAATGTGCGCCCGGAACTCACGGATGAGACGGTGCAACTGTTGACCGACAAATACCAATTTATGCGCCAACAGGGCCAACAGGCGGGCCTCATTTCGGCCTACCCGCGCCAGTTGGAGTCGCTGATTCGACTCGCGGAGGCATTCGCCAAAATGCGCTTGTCGCCCGTCGTGACGGAGGCGGACGTGGAGATGGGATATGCGTGAGTGAGCAAAACAAAAAATAATTGTGGAAATTTATTTCTAATCCGGGGGTGCCACCGAGATAAGACTGATGAAGAAATATGGATTTTTTTTTTGGCAGACGAAGTCTTTTTAAAATGCGCTTCCTAAGCTTAAGAAAGAATTTTTGGGTTATTCCTAAAGTGGCTGGCTTTAATAAAATTATAATAATTTTATTTATTTGTTATGCTCTATATTTAAATGATTATTATTATGGCGTAATAAACCAGGCACTTTAGAATAGCGTCGAATTTTTATTCAGCAAATTTAAAATATGTTTGCCACACAACCAACTATTTCTCTACGCAAATTTGTCTTTGAAAGGCTTTCAGCTCCAAAAGAAAAAGGAGCATAAAAACAAACATGAGATTTTTTTTTTTAAAGATTCTGCCCTTATAGAATGATTCAGTCAGTGTTCGACTTATCGGGAAGAAATTTCCAAGCAACACATTTCATATTTACTGTAGAATTTGAAAACACAAAAAAAAATTCGGGATAAAACCCGAACCCGAGAAGCAAAAGCGGGGAGAGGAGGGCGGGGGGGAGTCTTTTCGCCTCGAAATTTGAGACCGAGTTTAAAGTCTCTAAAGACCGTAGAGATTATTTGTTCCCGTTTTGCACAGTTTGCACCGCGAGGCGCTGCGCCAGTCGGCCACCGACCCGGACACGGGACTGATCGCGGTGGACATCATCGCCACCGGCTTTTCCGAAAAGCACAAGCAAATGGTGGGCGCAGCGGTGGAACAGATTCGCCAAGAGACGGAGCATCGCATTGGCACCTTCTCATTGATGCGCTTGTTCAAGGAGTTGCGCATCGCAAATAAGGCAAAAATTGAGGCCCGACAGGGGCCGGGTGGGGGGGGGGGGCGGGTAGGGTACGATATGTTGAGGAGTGGGGTTATTTACTGTACATTTGGGTGCAGCAACGGTGCTAGTGTTTTTGTTTGGAGACAGAGAACGGTCAAATTCGCGGGACAAAAGGCGCCGAAGGGTTCCTAATTCTTTCATTTTTTTCAGCTTCTCGACCGGGAATGCTTTGAAGACGCTGTCAAACAGTTGGAGCGGGAGGGCTTTTTGTTGCGCAGCGGTGACAAGGCGCGGGTGTTGGCCAATGTAACTGCCCCAAAAGCGATTTGAAAGCTGATGAACCGATGTTTTTGATTATGCCTTTTTTTTATGGAAGACAGTTTGGAAATTTGGGATGGTGGCATTTTCTCGTTGTCATGGCATTTTGACAATTGACAATTCGTACAATATGAATTTCAATCAAACCTCTGATTACTTGTGCCATTCATTGTAAGTACAAAATTTCTGACTGGTAAAGCATTTGTGGGGTGTGTAAGCTTGAGATTTAAACATTTTGCATATTGTACGAACTGCCTAACAAATAAGACCCCATTTCCCGGATGTCCAACTAAATTTTGCCTTTTATTTAATGTCTTTATCACTTTTTGATATTTTTTTATCTTCAAAATAAAAACAATAGTTTGGCGCATGCAGTTTTTGAATTATTGGACACCAAAATTTGAATTTTGCATTGTTAAAATTGGCGTTTTGAAGGAATGTTTTAATTCATAAAAAAAACCCATAGTGATGCGTCATCCCTCTCTTACAATAAGCATTTTGGAAAGCATTTCCATCATAATCATCAGGTGGCTGATGATTGAGGTGTGAGGGGGGGGGGGGCGTATGGCATGGCCAATATTGGGAGGTGCACAGACAATCATCGCGTCTTGAGGGCACACACATACGGCACAGATTAATGCCATTCTCACCCCCCCCCCCCGCCCTCAGCAGGATGGATTAAGTGCCAAGGATGGATTGTGGGACAGAAACGAGTGAGGAAGACGAAGAAGACCTTCGAGATTTAATTACAGTCTTCGTCCCTCAGGGAAGGGGGGCAGACAGACGGACGGGTGGCATGGCATTTGTTGCTGGACGATGAGCTCAGCGGGAGGGAGGACGGAGGAGGGAAAGATGATGACAATCCGTCCCCGGGGGCAACAACCAACTTTGGCACGCCCATCCACCCAAGATACTGTATATTTGGCGAGTGCCGATTGGCCCTTCACTTCTCACGTAAGCCCACAGGGCGTTTCATTCAATTGACGGCACCGCCTCATTGACCCTTGGGCGGGGCGGGGGGATGGCATGGAAAACTTTTAAAAATGTTTTGGCGGGTGTTTCTATATGCCTCACTCTCTCTCTCTCTCGCATTGTTGGGGATGCTGTTGCTGAAGAAAGCCATACACAAATTTTATTATTTTCGATAGCCAGCAACAAAGGGCCGGGAGGGATTTCATGCAAATGTTGACAGAATTTGTCTATGCGACAGTTTGCTGGAGGGATTTCAAGTGTAAAAAAGTGGGAAAATTAAAGAGCCGGGCCTCCCTTCCCCACGCTGAAATGACCTTGAGGGATTTCTCATTGCCAACAAAGGAGTACAGATAAAAATCACACAAACAAATACTCGAATAAAATTTCAACAAATTCCCTTGGGCCAAGCTTAAATTTGATGAATTTCAGGAAAACAGAAGCAAAAAAAAAAAATGCTTTGGCTATAACCTTTAAGGGTTTTTTGACAAAATTTGTAAGAAATTCCCTTAAGGAATTACCCAGCAGATCAATTTCGGCAAAGAGGGGAAAAAATTTCTTTGTGATATGCTTAGGGATTAGGGATGTTCGAGACCCTACTGAGACTCAAGAACCGAGATCCGAAGAAAACCGAGCAAAATTCTCGACCCGAGAACCGAGACTCTCGAGCAGCTCTACTAGGGATAATAAACCAAATTTTTAAGAATCACTTTGGACGTGCCTACGGGGCAATTTTTATTATTCCGAGAGCAAATTCCCTTTGGGCATGGCCCAGAGGGACTTCAGCGAAATTTGAAAATTCTCGAGAATCCCTTCATCTCTAACATGGCTTTATTGGAGCTGACCTGTGGTGGCCCGCTGCTGGACTCCACCGGCGGCGGCGCTGCCAGCGCCCGCGGGCATTGCACCAGCGGCGAAGACGGCACCGGCGGCTGTGGCACTTCAACCGCCGCCGGCGACGTAGTCAGGACAACCGCAACAACAACGAACGCAACAGCGGCAGCAGCAACAATGGCACTTTTCGGCTTCTACCACCATCCACCACCGCCACCACCACCCGTGGCGCAATACCAACAGCAGCAGAATCCGCACCAATTACAGTATCCTAGTCACCCGAACAGCAGCGGCACGGGCATACACAACCATTACCATAATCATCATCACCAACACTACGGTAGAGGGGGGAGGAACAAGAAGGAGTTCTGTTTTTGCCTGGAAAAGTCGGCATTTTCCGCCTGTGTGGGGCTGTGCCGATTTTTGGCTTTGGTGACGGATTATGCCGGCTTTTAAGTTTGCCAATCTTTTTTGGGTTTGGTCGGTTGAAAAACTCTTGAATTGGAAGAGGGAAGGGCCTGGTGGAGAACGGCACTGGTCCTTGTAATGGCTGTTCAAAATGGCTGAGAGAGAGCCAAAAAGCTGTGGGAGCAACATGGGCCAAAAATAAAGGAAGATTGCCCATACCAACAGTCATCCCTCCAGCGCTGGATGTGGTCGATCGGCTAAGACAACGGATCCACGTTAGGGGGCCTGAGCGGCGGTTCAAATCCGGCCTTCCACCCCAATTTTTCGCCTGAATAATAGTCCTAAAGTTGTTTTTAGCACAGATTATGTCAGTGGTCTCAATTAGCACTAATTAGTTAAAACATCAATTGAAATGGCTGAGACATGACCGATTTCTTTTTGGGGGTTTTCAATCTCGAAAAACAACGGGCTTTAGTTCCAAATTTTAAATTTCGAAAAATTAATTTAGCGGGTTCGAGTAGTCTGTTTCGAGTTCGCCCTACGTTGCCTCACTCGTTTATTAGAAGTCTAATTGTTTCGTGAATTGTTTGTCTTACCGTTTCCGTTTCAGCACCGCATGACTACGGTATGCCGTCGTCGTCAGCGTCTTCGTCTCCATTTGTGCCGCTACCGTATCCGTTTGCCATCTGCGACACCCAACAGCCACATTCATCGGCACACCACCAACAACATCATCAGCAACACCAACTGTTGATTGACGATGATGACGGTGTCGCCGCGCATCATCCGTTTGGCACTGCTGCGACAAATAATGACGCCACAAACAGTTGTTGCTATCACCACCATCCACGTGGTGCGTCTTCATTGTGCCAAATCCGGGATTCCCGAATTATTAGATTCAGGGACTTTTGAATTTTAGGGGCTCCATGGTTTCTGACTTTTAGGGAACCAAGAATTCCAAATTTTGGAATTCCGAGATTTTAGAATTTTAGGAATTGCGGGGTTTTTAGGGAACCCAAAACCTTTGAATTTAAAGGTTTCCGTGATTTTTTTTTACCGTCGTGCTGTTTTTCCGTGGCCCCTGCATTCTTTACCCGGCATTTTTCGAGATCCCATGATTTTGAAATTTGTTGATTAGACCTCATTTTCAGGTTGAACAAGACAAGGTGCTGGCGCGTTTATAAATCCACCATTTTTCCGATTTTTTAAGAAAAACTGGTCATAACTTAACTCAAACGCCACCAAATTAAACCATCTTGGTATCGTCCGATTGCTTTTGATTGGTTCTATTAGGCACCCAAATTCCAACAAGTTTAACCAAATATGTCATTTTTTTCAACAACTTTTGTAAACCAGTTTTTCTGAGAAAATCGGCAAAAATGGCGGCGCTCTAAAATCCTTGGCAATACTGGTGCATTTTCGAGTTTTGGCACGACATGATTCCCGAGTCGTTTTTGGCCTTTTTTTGGTATTGTGGTGAATAAAAAAAAAAGGAAGAGCTCTCCAATTGACACCCAAAATTTGACCAAAAATAATCCATATTTTGTGCAACAAAATTTGTACAGGTGCTGCTGTTCCGTCGTCATTGTCTTATTCGGCACGGTCCAAATGTGATGGAATGCCGTCGGCACCCAATTTCATGCCGTTCGGCACCTATTCCGCCGGCATTCCACCGTCGTCAGCGTCAATGACGGAATGGCGCGGGGCGGACCTGTATTTGCGTGTCGGTGCCACCATTGAAGTTGGCGCAACCGCATCAACAAATGTAAGACCGTCCCAATGGCACACATTCATTGGAAAAATCGCTGCCCGTCGTTGGCCTATTTGATTAAAAAAAGGGAAACATTAATTAGTGCCTTAATTGGCTAATTAATTTGCCAAATTAATAAACTGCAACATCAATTAGTGCCTTAATTGGCTAATTAATTTGCCAAATTAATAAAACTGGAACATCAATTAGTGCCTTAATTGGCTAATTAATTTGCCAAATTAATAAAACTGGAACATCAATTAGTGCCTTAATTGGCTAATTAATTTGCCAAATTAATAAAACTGGAACATCAATTAGTGCCTTAATTGGCTAATTAATTTGCCAAATTAATAAAACTGGAACATCAATTAGTGCCTTAATTGGCTAATTAATTTGCCAAATTAATAAAAATGGAACATCAATTAGTGCCTTAATTGGCTAATTAATTTGCCAAATTAATAAAACTGGAACATCAATTAGTGCCTTAATTGGCTAATTAATTTGCCAAATTAATAAAACTGGAACATCATTTAGTGCCTTAATTGGCTAATTAATATGCCCAATTCATTGCCACAGGGGGGTTGGTACGGGTCAGCTGCTGCTGGTGGCAATGGGCCGACAGCACTTCAGCACCACCACAACCATCAGCAACCGCAACAGGCATTCAACCACAACAACAACAACAACAATGGCACCGTGACGGCCAGCTTTTTGTTTGCGACGCCATCAGCCACCAATCATCATCATCATCATCAGGCACTTCATTATGGGGGCGGGGGGGGGGGAGTGACAGGGAGGGAGGGAAGGTAACCTGGTTGGAAATTTTCTTTTTGGGAGGGGTACCTATCAGTGTTGCCGCCCGAAACCCGAAACCCAAGGTTTTATGCGCCCCAAACTCGAAAATTTTCGAGTGCCCGACCCAAAACCCGAACCCGAATTTTTCCCGGTCCGCGGCAACACTGGTACTTATTGGCCCAGGGGGTTTCCACTAAAAAATAATGGGTTTAATATTTTTCCTTATTTTGAATCCAAATTTCACAGGAATTTCATTTTTTTTTACAAAAAATCCCTCTCCGCGATTTTTCTCGGACTAGGGATCTTATCATTATCTTCATCATTAGGCCTCCTATCATGAACATGAACAACAACTGCAGCACAATCATCACCATAATCATCATTTTGCCACGAGAATTGTGCCGTCTTCGGCGGACAATCAGCGCCAACAACAACAACAGCAGTGCCATGCTGCTGATGCGGCAATGTCGGCACAAATGCAACAACAGCAGCAAGTCCGTGCGTGGTGATTTGAAAAGCGAAACAGGACAAAAATTCCGCCACCGAAATTTCGCCAGAAAAAAATAAATTATTTTCTAAAAAGTTTTTTAAGGAAGTTTTCGGGAAAATCCGAAAAAAAGAGATTCAAAAACGCAAGTAATTAATTTTTGTATTATTTTTGAATTTTTTTTAATTTTTTTTTTTTTTTTGAATTTCTTCAAACTTTTTTGTAATTTTATCAATAAAAGCGAGATTCGAACAAATGCCTTTTTTTGTTGAACGATTGTTTCTGAAATTTCGTTGGCGTAATTTTGGGACAAAATTTAGGGGTCCATTTTTTGGTTCCCTTTAATCTTTAATTTTTGAAAAATACCGGGTTGGGTACGTTCGAGACCGGGTTCGAGAGGAGCCACGATTTTGCGATATTCTGCACCTAAACATAGGTTCGAACCGCCTCGGGCTCATTAGTGTACTGTACTGTATTCCGTCATTCAAACATTTAAAATGGTGTGCCAACAGCAGAAATTTGGCGATCCGTTTCTGCCGGCGGGTGTGCCGCCGACCATGGCGACAAAGAGCTGTATGCCAATCACCAAAAAGCGGCTAAAACAAAAGGTGGAGCGTCGTGCGGGTGCAGCGCCGATGCACGCGGCATCGTACGCGTGTGCGTCTTGCACGCGTCAGTATTGCCGGAAGAGTACGCTGCGTGCGCACGTCAAACAGCACCACGCGGGCGAACGGCCATTCATTTGCCAGGTGTGTGGTGAAACCGGCCGGAAATTATGGCGGTCGCGGACAGAAAAATTGCCGCGTTAACGCGCTCGCGTTCCATCCCCCCTGGGTTCTAAGCCCGGCAAATCTGATCATTCGTAAACATGAATGATCGCTGTCGGGTTTTGATCGGGCACATTGTTGAAGGAAGTGTCGACTTTCGGTTTCGTTCCAATTTGATCAATTTGGGTGTGCATCAGGTATGTTTCGGGTCGACAAAAATGTCGGTTTTTTGGGTCGGCCAACAAAATTCGAGTCGCAAAAGTGATTTGGGTAATCCGAAATGTACCCAGCTGGTATGAATTCAACTGATCACATTGCGGAACAAAAACTTAAAAGGTGGTCTAACAAAGTCCCACATTCGACAAGTCTGGTCACAGATTGTTGATTTTGAAAAAAGTTATAATCAAATAAATGGCCAAACTTTTCATGAACGTTTTCGGGGTGCGCTGACAAATCTGACCTAAGCCAAAAAAAACAACAACAAAATCTCACCCAGACATAATTTCAAATGTCTCGGGGTGAGCTTTTGTCGCATATGCATTTTAGGTAATCACTTTTTTTTTTTTTGAAACAGAATCCTTTTTTGAAATTTCGTAGGCTAATACAAGACACCTAGAGCTACCAAATGACACCTTATTATAAAATTAGAATGACTCAGAAATAAGGTATTTATTTACATACAGCGCCAAGTTGGTCCGCACCGAGCGGCAAGAATTTCGACCAAATCTTGCAAAAAAAAAAAAAGAGGTCAATTCGTCCCAAAAAGAATTGCCTTTTCTTGCTAGGGGAATCAATTCCTGAAAAAGTCTGTAAATACCGAAAATGCCGACCCGTCCAGAGATGTTCGTTCTACTTTTCGAACTTTCGCTCCCTCAGACTTGCGGCAAACACTTTTCGCAGGCGGCCAATTTGGCTGCCCATCGGCGCGTGCACACGGGCGAGAAACCATTCCGCTGTTCGGTGTGCCATCGCAATTTTTCGCAGAGTTCATCGCTGGTGACGCATAAACGGTGGGTGGAGTGCCATCGGCGCGGGCGAGGGGGTGGAGAAAAAATTAATTTTTTGAAACTCTAACTCCAAAAACAAAAAAAAAAGTTAAAAAAAAAATTTCAAAATGAATTTTTAGTACCCACACGGGTGAGAGGCCATACCCATGTCCGCACTGTGAAAAAGCGTTCACCGACAGGTCAGTAGTAACAGTGATGGATGGATGGGCAACATTTTGCAGGGCATAGGTTTTCTTGAGTACTGTAACCCTTTTGGAGGAATTTTCTTGGGAGATACTGTATTAAATGTTTCAGGGATTGTTCGAGGAAATACAGTAATAGGGTGAATGTCTTTGGGAATACTGTAAATTTTTAGGAGAATTGTTCGAGAGAAACTTTTTTTTTTTGGGAAAATTCGAGGCGATTTTATGGAAATTTCAAAGGAATACTGTAACTCTCTAGGCAAGTTTGTTTTTTGGAGTATTTTATCTCAAGTCTTTGGCTCAACTTTCAATCTCGACTCAGCAAAGGGACGTGGTTTTACACGGAAACTTAGCAAAGTCCAAAGAATTTTTGAAAATCCGAAATAAAAACATCGGCCTTCCAAAATTTCGGTTACGGAAGTTCGACCATAAAAAATGGGGAATCGAATTCCGTCACCATTCTTTGGGAGTTTTTGACGGAATTCTGGTTGTCAGAATTTTCGGTTTTAGCCATCGCATCCCTGGAAGTAACAATTTTTAAGGTCTCGATTTTTTCAAAATTTCGGCTTCCCTATGTTCACTTTTCAGTTCCACGCTGACCAAACATTTGCGCACACATACAGGCCAAAAGCCATACGCCTGTGCACTTTGTCTAATGCAATTTTCACAGGTCAGCAAAATAAATAAATAAATTTATAAAAATAATTCCCAAAAATTAAAGGGGAACCAAAATAATCAAAATTATAAATTTTTTAAGAAAATACTTTTTATTTGTTAAGTCCGGTAATTTGCATCGGCACATGAAGACACACGAGCAGAAGCGAGAGCAAAGATCCATTAATTAATTCCCCAATTAATTTGATCACAAATGTGTTTGTATAAATTGTAAAAAAATAAATTTTTATTCTATTAAATTTTTTCGGATAGGCCTAATTCATTTTTCAATCTATTCTCTGGTCGTGTAAGCCAAAGGCCTAGGCCTCGATACGCGGTTATCTAATTTTAGTTTCTACTTTTTTTTTTAAATTTTAAATTAAAATTTGAATAGAAGACTTCCAAATTGGCATTCTGTTTTAAAATGAGATTTCATCATTCAATTTCAATGTGAGTTTCCCGCCCTCCCTACAAGTGCCTGTTCATCCTGTAAATTCTTAAGAAAAATCACGACCAGCAGAGCTGCTACTCCTTAATTGACCGGATCACTTTTATGTTTATTTTTTTTATTTGCAGCTAATTTTACGGAAAAATGGTTGCATTACGTGCTCAATTTGAGGCTAGCAATGATGTTGGAGTTTTTTGCAAACTCACCAATGCCTATTGTTTGGTGGGAATTGCTTCTTCCGAAAATTTTTACAGGTCTTTCTTTTTAATTAATAAATAAAGTTTCCAAGCTAGTAAATGCTCTTGTTTGCCGAGGACCCGAATTTGGAGAAAAGTAGAAAATTTAATGTTTCCTAAGTTCACATTAACTCGTACGTATTGCCTAAAACCTGAGGGGAGCCAGCACCATCCAAAGTGTTAAATTAATCATTTCAGTATTGTGGAGGCGGAGTTGGCCGACGTCATCCCGGTCATTCACTGCTCAATTGCGGGCACACGAATTGTCGGTCGTGTCACTGCCGGCAATCGGCACGGTTTGTTAGTGCCGAACGCGACCACGGACCAAGAGTTGCAACATATTCGTAACAGTTTGCCCGACTCTGTCCAAATTCGGCGAGTCGATGAACGGTTGTCGGCGCTGGGCAATGTGATCGCATGGTTTCGTAAATTTTCACAATAATTTCCATTCCTAAATCTGCCATCGTTTTTTGACCAAAAGCTGTTAGGCTTTGGTTTAATTTCCGAGAGTTTTGTTGTTAAGACGTATCAGATTTCAAAAAAATTGGGCGCCGCAATCCGATCAGCCACCTTTATAACGTTTTTTAAGTCGTTTTTGTCGGCAAAAAAAAAGGAAAATCTATCCTCTTTCTAAATCGGAAAAAGCCCTGAAATTGTGGCGCTTTTCCTAACGGTCTTAAAAGAAGAGGTAATTGTTTTTGCAATTTTCACAAATCCCTTTAGCAATGACCACATCGCAATGGTGCACGCGGACATCAGCAAAGAGACGGAGACGGCACTAGTCGAAGTGCTCAAAGTGGAGGTGTTCCGACTCAGTCTTGGCGAAAACACATTGGTACAAAAATTGAAGCATCAATTACATTTTCTTGATTCCGCTCTCATTTCCAATTAAAATCTTTTTTCCTCTCCAAACAGGTCGGCTCTTACGCAGCGATGACTTCAAATGGGGCATTGGTCGCGGCTAAAACACCGCCCGAGGTGCAGCGTGAGCTCGCCTCGCTCGCCCAAGTGCCGGTGGTGGCCGGGACGGTCAACCGCGGCTCGGAACTGATCGGTGCCGGCTGTTGTGTGAACGATTGGATTGCATTTACTGGCAAGTGCCAATGTTATTTTAAAAACAATAATTTACAAAGAAACGCTAAAAATCGGATAAACCAAAGAGAGAGAGAGAGAAATCGGGTTTCTGAAGAGAGGGGCTGGGAAAGCCAATTTCTTTAAACTTCGACATGGTTTTTCAAAAAGCCGGCAAATACTACGACAAAACGCCTTGGCCAGTCGTTGTTACAAAAAAAAAAGAAATATTTTGAAATTTGAGATTCTTCCTTAACAGGCGATCATTAGAATTGTCACAAATTTTGATTGGCCCAACTTTTCACAGGTCTCGACACGACGTCGGCCGAACTGTCCGTGTTGGAGTCCATCTTCAAATTGGGCGACGCGGCGCCGAGTGCAATTTCCACCGATTTGCGAGACACTTTGATCGAGTCGATGCTTTGATAAGCAAACAGAATATTTGAGGGAAGATGAGTAAAACGAAAATCGATGACCCTTTTTGAAGAATTTTGTTTGATTTATTCATTTTATTGTAGCTTAAGCAATGCCATGGAGCGGGCACAAAAGATGACAATCATCCAATTAAAGCAAATGAAAGTTTCCCCAAACTCTTAAAATACGTTCTCTTCCAAATAATTCATTGACATTACATTGAACGCCGCCATCTCAGAAAATTGTTGCTTTTTTTGTTGATTTAATTAAATTCTATCAAATAATTTTTAAAAGTTTAATTAGGTTTGTTCCAGTTAGTCTTTTTTTTTTTGTTGCTTTTTGCTGTTTCATCTCCTAATTTTTGTTACGGATGCTTTTTGCGCGGGAACCGTTTCTATTGCATTTGTTGGCCGGCAGCGATACCATCACGGCACTGGACGCGGCCAAGGCGTTGCTGGACGCCGGCACACACAACGCCAACGAGCGGGAACCGTGTGACAACTTGGCTCCGCTGCATGTTGCCGCGGCATGGGTGCGTTTTTTGGCGTTTAATACTATAACTGTGTAAACTGAAAATGTGCCGGGATTGTTGGGCTGCTGCGTTAGGTTTTCGAACCGCTTTACCGGGCACGGAGCCGTTTCCCTATTGCGTCTGTGCTGGAAACCCAATGTTATTTTGACCGGGACTTGAATAGCTTTTTCGAAACCAATTTAAGAAATCGAAATTCCGAGAGAAAAATGTCAGCTGAATTCCGATTAAATCCAAGGTCGGTTCCAAGCCTGCTCATGTCCTCCGAGCTCGGATCTACTTATTGAAAATTATGCTGAGGTCAAATTTCGAATTTTCTGATAACGTATTTTGTTGGTAGGCTTACCGTTAAAAAAGGATTAAACTTCAATAATGAGGATCGGCTACCAGATTTTTCATCTTCATTAATTGATGAAATGTACTTTATGATTCAAATAAATTGTATCTTTCAGGGCAATCTTGCAATGTGTCAGTTGCTGATACATTACGGAGCCGACGGTGAGTGAATAGGAATAAACAAAAAAAAAAAAAAAAATCGAAAAACCGGTCATAATTTGAACAATTGTTCGAATTTTCAAATTTCGCGTAATGGTACTAAAAATTCTTTTCAAAGATCTATAATTCTGGCTATTTCAATTCGTTTTCTTGCACTTTCTCCGCCCAAATATTTCAGTGAAAGCGGAGGACATTGATAAGCGCCGTCCGGTGGACGTGGCCGATGGCCAATGCAGGTGGGTGATAGGATGGGCAGGGTGTGATAAATTGAGTATTTCGTTTGACCAATTATGTTGGCTTTTATTGATTCTAGTTGACAAAATAGGAATGCATTAAAAATGCTGCCAAATCTTTATATATATATTTTAATTTTAGACACTTTCTGAAACGGTTGGGTCGAAAGCGACGGACAGAGCGCAGCAAATTTGGCAAAGTATTGTCCTTTCTGTTCCGCTGTGCTCACCCGGCGGTGACGACGACGATCACGGCCATCAGAACCACTGACCACTCCCATAACACCACCAACAAAGACAACACTCAGTCATCATCGCCTTATATTGTGGTCGCAAAAGGGGAGGACCAAGACCAACGCAAACGCAAAATGCGCAACAATTCATCATGTCCGTCATCAATTGTTGTTTGTCCGAATGCAAAGCGTTACAACAAGGTGGTGGGCACGCAATGGCGGAAGATGGAAAAAAAACTCCATGAAAATTTTACAATTTTTTTGTGGATTTCTCGGAGGGGGGGGGGAGCTCTGCTGGCTATCATTTGTTGGTATAATGAAAAATACTGTGCCCAAAATAAAAAAATGGATAGTTGCATTAAGAAACTTTCTGTCTTGCTGAAAAAACTTGGTGCTTTCCTTAAAATTTCTGACCCGTTAAGAAAATCAGCAATGTCCAGCCCAATTTCTTGTCATCATTTACCAAAACCGTAGCACAACCAATGCCTACCGCACCACCACTGACGCCAAAGGAGCAACAAAAGCCGAGACGGTCCTCAAGCCTGGTACGAGAAGCATTTTTGACGGACGACAACACCACGCGGACCACGGAGGACGACGAGCTGAACGTGGCAAGGCTGTACACGTGGCGAACAACGCGGGACGAAGACGAATGTGTGACGGATGAGGATGAGGGAGTAATGGTAGGGTTTGGCATCCAAAATGAGGGGTGACCCAGTAGAATCCTCCCGGTCACCCTCTTCTCACCTCTTCCGGATCAAAGGCGTTCTAATTTGGAAGAGAATCCAATTTTATATGTTATTTGCCATTTTTCTGAGGCCTGTGCCATATTTATCCTTTTGAGACTCGAATTTGAGTTGCGAGTCGAGCTTTGCTAAATTTTAGGATAGTTGCGAAGATGACGATAGACGACAACATGATGAAGCAGTGCTGGGCGCACTTCGGCACCAATTTGCCGCACTTCGCCTGGACCAACTGCGCGAACGGTTGCGCCATCGCAATTGCATTGCTGGCCCAATGAATGCGGGCAATCGGCACATTTACGAGGCAAAATTGGCACGGCTCGAGACACGGCAAAAACCGCTGAAGAGGGACCCAAACGCCATAAAACGTATGTTTTTATAAAAGGGAAGATGGGAAAAGGTTTGGTTTTTAGCCATATAAAGAATTTTTACTAAATATGTATCATATTTAAGTCAATATTAAGTATGGGTTTTAGCACTTCATTATTGTATTTTCTAGCTATTTTTTCGTTACGATACATAGACAGACAAATGTCAGATAATACGCTGTTTTTAAAGAAAAGAGAAAATAGTCTTAACTTTACTCTAGAGCAACTAAATAAAAGATTGGGATATCGTCCGATAGCTCTTACTTGTACTCTATTAGCTTACTTAATTCCAGAAGATTTCATTGTTTTAAAAAAAGTAGCGTGCTAACAATAATGATTAAATTAGGCCATCTTTAAAAACAAAACAAAAAATTTTTTTTTTTTGTGAAATTTAGCAAATTTGTATAGTAGAACATTTCAGTAGTTATCGGATGGTATCAACATAGTTTATTTTGGTTGAGTTTGACAAAGATTATGATGATTTTTATGTCTGGAATTTGTAAAATTGCGACGAAATGTCCCATTGAGACAAACATAACACCAAAATGATGTATGTATTTAATATGGTCAACTTTAATCATTCCCCCACCCGCCCCTTTCTTTTGAAGACTACAGCCAATCACTGCAACGAATGGTGGTCGCTGAAGAGCGGGGCAATATGGCGGACAGCCAACGCATTGGTCGGAGGGAGGAGACGCAAATTCGGGACGAATACGCCCACTCACAGCCAATCAAAAAGGAGGTGGTCGCGTGGGCATCACCAAACAAACACTGTGGGGGGAAAGGAAGGCAAATACAGTACCATCGTCAGTGAATGTTGTTGGATACGGTGAAAATTGTCACATTTTTTGAAGATATTTTTGAACCCGAAAACTTTGAAAAAAAAATCATGTAGATTCAGGATCGTATTATTAAAAAAAAGAGCCGTCGCAGAACAAAAATTTTGAAAAATTTCCCAAGAAAAAAATCCATGATTTGTGGAAAGCTACGAAATAAGTCTTAATTGGCTTTTTGTGTTACCTCAGGTCTCCTTCTTCTGCTATTTGCTCATCGATCCTACCCAATTGCCCTCCTCCTCGTCGGGCAATCATTTTGTCAGCAGTGATGTGCCGTTGCGACGCTTTCTGTCCGCCATTTTCTATGTTGGCAAAGGCAAACGGTCACGTCCACTGCAACATTTGGTCCAGGCGAGCAAATGCCGTGATTTTGCAACCGCAAAACCGTCAGAGGTCGTCGTAAAAACAAAAATGAAAATTCGAGACCCATCGAATTTTCAGCAATCCGAAAAGCTGAAACGCATTTTGGCCCTTTGGGACCGTGGCGAGGGTGTCATCTCGCAGCAACTGTTCTGCAACATTCATTCGGCCGAAGCGCATGTGCGCGAAGGGGCCATGATCGATGCCATCGGTGGGATTTTGACAAAAAGCAAAAAAAAAATTTCTTCAATGATGGCCTTTTGATGAAAATTTAGGGCCCTTGCCGTTATATATTTCCTACCTTTGGCACCTTTTACACAATTAATTACCATTTTCTTAAAATGCTCTCTCACCCTTTCAAAAAGAGAGGTTATTCGAGGAAATAAACGATGGTTTCCTTTTGTATCTATGGATATTTTAATGAAAAAAAGTTCCTGTGACGTTGCATAGAAGATCATTAATAAAATTAATCACAAATAACACCTTTTCTTCATTTTTCCCCTCAAAGAAAATTACGTATTGTCCTAAGAGTTTACTGTATTTTAGCGGGATTTCCTTTACTATTATTACTACCGTAATGTATTATCATTTTCTGAAAAGGTGTTGACAATTTGACCAACATTGTCCGTGGCTCTTTCCCCGGCATTGCCTCGCGTTGGTCGCGCAAACAAATTGCCGAATTTGGTGCCTTTCTGCTACACGAGGCACACACCATCTTCCAACACGAGCGATGCCGACCCATTCGCGAGACGGACTTGGAGGACTGAGAACAACCGACTGCTCGAAGGAATGGATGCATTTTTGGAGCAAATGTTACTATAATAAACCAATTTATCAAAAGCAACAAATTTGGACGACGAAGACTAATTAATGACAATTTTTGATGCCTTTATTCAATTCATTTTTTAATTGTTATTGCTTATGTTTGTGTATTTAATTGGGCTTATGATTTTTAAGTTTTTTAATAGGCACTACATAATGTGTATTTACATACTTATATGTATATACATTTATATATATATATTATTACCTATACAATATATGTATGTCTACAATTACGAATTTCAGCAGAATCAAATCACTTTTTTGAGTGTATTGTTTCATATTTTTTGCTATTTAAAAAGTGTCATTCTCATTTTAATGTACTGCCATTTTTTAGTTCTTGATCGTCTTGGTTTTATTTCTTTCATACTTTGCTTCAATCACAAATAAACAATTAATTAGCGCATCAGTAATTTATGTATCTTTTTTGAACATATGTCTCGTAACTTTATTATTTTGAGTAAACCTTAACATAGGAATTTTTTAGTCTGCTCATTTCGTTTCTCCCCTTCCCCTCGCCTCGAAAGGAATACTTTATTAATAGAAACCGGATGAGCTTCGGTAGCGTTTTATGCATTTGTGGTCCCGACATTTGCGCCTATGTCTATAATCATTTCAAATTGAATTGCCTTAATCCAAAATGCCCTAAAAGGATTAATAATTTAGAAAATAGCATTTTTGGCTCTTTAGATAATTCATTTGAGTGTTTTTATACAGTAATTAGATTTTTTTTTTCAAAAATGAGCCCTTAAAAATTTTACGTTTGCGAAACCAAGTAAAATTTTAACTCTTTCGAGACGCCCCAAGGTGTTTTCTTTATATTATTAGGTAAAAGGAATACCAATTTAGCGAGGAGTATCTAAAATATATCACACACAATCCAAATGCATTTGTAATGCGGTCATTATTCAAAAAAAAAAAAATTATTTTCCTCGAGCAATACGCTCAAAAATTATTAGTTCTTTTTTCTTCCTGTGCTTAATTTAAACCACTGTTCTTAAAACTAACGTTTTTTTTGACCACTTACATTTTTAGAAGAGTCAAATTGTACTCTCATTATTTTGGAAAAAACAAAAGCGGCTGGTTGAACTGAGAGAACGTTTGTCCATGGCACACAAAAAAGAGAATAATGACGACGACGCGTCATCCTCCAACAAATTGGTGCAGCAACTGCTGTGCGCTGTTGTTGCACGGTCTCACGTTCTGGGCATAGAGTCCAAAACGGAACAAACGGTAATTCATTGAAACAACTTTTCAAAGCTGGATAACCCGAATGGATTAGACGACGCCATTTCGTTTATTACATTCATTTTTATTATCCTTAACCACGTCGTTTTTCGGATTGAAAATTCGAAATTGAAGGAAAATTAAAGAATGAATTTCGAGGGTTTTCGGGGTCTGGTCACGATTAGGGCATTATTTTTTGTCAATTCCCAATCCCGGTCAAATTCGAACAAAAAGTTATTTTTTTTTATTAAGTTCGCTTTTATCATCTACAAATGCTCGAAAAAAATTTCAATACTTTTAAGTGTTCTGACTGTTTTTCTGTGTTTAAGCCGCTTTTTGGCCATAAAAATAAATTTAAAAAACTGGATTTTATACTTTTCGTTCCTATTCAGTATCCGAAAAGCAAAATATCGTCTTCTCAGCTCGAATTGGTGATTTTGATGGATAAAAGCGAACAAACCGAACCCCGAATGGGGCTAATGACGAACTATTTTGGTTGATAGAATTTATCTTAAAATTCGATAGAATGATGTTCCCCCGATGTCCTACTCTTCGTCACTGCCGTCTCCTCTGTTGGATGCGAAGTTGTTCAACGATGACTCTGACGGTGTGTTGCCCCCGTACGATTTGCTCTTCTCCGTCGCCCATCCGCACGCTGTTCAATGTCGCAAATTCTTTGCCGACCTTAAAATTTCTCGACCGGGCGTTGCGGTGCTCCATGTCGAACTGGTGTGCATGTTGAGCCGTTTCCGACCCACTCAGTTCACATTCATCAAAGGACAATGGGTTCGTATGACAAATCAATCAATATTTGAAAAAGGGTAACATAATGAATATGACAGAGATACCAAAAACTTTTCTCTATCTCATCTTCTCTTTTTATCTGTCTGTCGGTGACACATTTAAAACTAAAATCAGTGGTATACTGTATTATTCTCCATTTTTTATTTTCCTATTTCTAGTATATTTTTTCTTTTTGCTTTCTACTTTACAAACAAAATTTAATTTTCGTTTCGTCCTATTAATTTAATATTGTGAATGGTTTGATCTTATGTATGAGTCCGAGTTTCAAGGTTCAGCGAAAAGAAATCGTTATGAAAAAAATCGAATTTTGCTCCGTAGTTGACGGTCTACTCTTCGCCCGCCTTAACTACTTGAGAGTTTCAAGGATTTTTTTAATTAAGAGACAAAGCGTTAAAATAAGAAAATTAAGAGGAACTCAAGATCACACTCTATTTTCGACTCACTCATTATTTGAGTGGCTTTTGAATAGGCTACTATTATTTGTTCAATAATTTACAAATATGGGCACGGCTTTTTTTAACAATTTTTTTTTTCTTATTTGGAATAGCCTAGACAAAACCCCGAAGATAAACATTTTGATATTTTGTACATTGATAGTACGAGTTGAAGATGAATGTATTGTTGTCAAATTTAAAATCTCTGTTTAGCTGATTGACTGCTCCATTGGCGCGCTGATAATGACCGACAATGAGAAGGAAAATGCCGACGTTGGAGAGCAAAATGTCTACAAAAAAATTCCACGTGGTCTGTCCGTCGACGCATTGCCTCTCAACGTTGACCGTGCCAATTTGAGTCGGTTTTGGGGGCGGTTAATTTTAGTTATTTGAAAAACACTCGGCCATATTTAGGTCTCGGAGAATGTAACTTTGGAATGTCTAGCGTTGGTCAACTCGAGGCGGTGGACAAAACCACGCAGATTTGGAGTCTGTTGAGTCGAAGCGTGGAGGATTACAAAAGGGTCAACGAAAGCGGACAAACCGTTGACAATTCGACCACTTCTGGTGGAGAGGTGAGTCTGACGCCTAGTATTTTGCTGTTCATTAATTCTGGCCGCTTATTCAAGACTACGTTGACGCTGGATGAGTTGATAGTGTCGCAGGCACGACGTTGTATGATTGGGAGCAGTGAACGAATGGTGCGCAACCGGACCAATGAGGTGAATGGGGGTTGGCTAACGAAGGAAATACTCCTTTCTTTTTTATTTAAGTTTTTTGCCACATTTGGTCTTAATCGTTTCCGGCACACACGCATTACTTTCGACGGGGTATCGTTTAAAAGAAAAAGCAAATTTTAGTCGTACTTTTAAGGACAAAAAGGGCTTGGTGGGTGTTGGGACGTTGCGTCATTTGCTAGCCACCAACATTTTTGACCGGTCCTTGACGGTTCTTCCAAGTCCAGCAACAACCCAGGTTAGTTTAATTGTGAATAGTAGGGAATCCAAAATAGTTGATAATTTAATTGTTTTTCGAATATATTGTTTAAATCGTAGGTTCGAATGAAACGTAAAATAAAACTCAATTTTTCTTTATTTACAAAAACTGCATTTTTGTTAAATTGATGAATTTGTATAAAATTTTGTTTAATTACATATTTTTCTTTTGGTTTGTCATTTGACTGTATTTATATTTTGAGAATGTATTACCTAAAAAAAATATATATTGATTTTACTGCAAGGAAGAGATGGGAATTTTAAGAGTTGTTTGAAGTAAACATAAACACTCATGGCCTGGGTCGGACACCGCCGGGTGTCCACCCACCTACTCAAATGAGAGACATAAAATTCAACACAGTTGAATTAAGTTTCAGCTGTAATTTTTGTTTTGAAGAGAATTTGGCAAAACGACAAAAATACCAATTTTTAGCATTTGCGAAAAAAAAACCCCTCCTTGTTGCTTTCTCTCTTATTACATTTTCTTTTATTAAGGATTTAATATTTTTGAATAATTATGCAGTGTACTCGAAAAATAAAATTACTGGATGAAATTCTTCCAAATTTGTCTAAAACGCCTCGGCCTAAAACATGCCTTACCAAAAATGAGCGGGTTTTTTTTGGCGTTTAATTCTGAAAAAAATTGCTTAAAACAAATTCATTTTCAGGATGAAAAAATGTGGGCCATCTCTTCCAGCACCAGCGAAACGGTCAATTTACTCACCAAAATTGTCTCGGATCAACAAGCCACCATAAACAAATTGACTCAAGCGAACTCCGATAAGGATCTGACAATCACCGATCTCCAGGCCGCCAATTCGAAGTTGATTAATACGGCCCAGTCTCAGCAAGCGACGATTTCGAGGCTTACAGGTCTTTTTGGGTTTTTTTTTTTTTTTTAATTTATTATTTTTTGTAAAAAAAAAGACTAAAAACTTAATACTTAGTAGAGAAAAAAACTTGGGGTCAGAAAAGAATTTTCCTTTCTTGTCTCCTCTATCAATTATGAAAAATTTGCTACATTAGTGTGAATTGATTTCTTTTCTATTGTTTAGGTGGTACGGGCGGTGATGATATTTATGTTCCAACTCAGTCGAGTCAAGGTGAGTACCGCAAAGATCGGACGAAAATGTTTGGAGGCGATAGCAGAGAGTAAAACGGGGGATTTACTTTTTTGCTACGGGTGGGCGGTATTTCTCAAAATAAAAACAGAAAAATTCTATTTGTCTTGCTTTTACCTATTTCTTTGTTTAGTTGGTGCTTCGACTTCTGCTGTCGACATGGACATGTATCAATTTTTAGGCGGGCAAAATATGTCGGAAAACTTCAGTTAAGAATCAAACGATAATTGTTGCCTAAAATAGTTTTCCCATTCACAGGTTCCGAGCGCCGTTAGAAGTGTCATGTGGACGGAATCGAGATGAATGGGTCTCATTTCTCAAATGACTTCTCAAATAATTTATTTTTTGCGCTTATTATGTTGTTTAAAGAATAAAGTTTTTTACGGAAAAATGGTTGCATTACGTGCTCAATTTGAGGCTAGCAATGATGTTGGAGTTTTTTGCAAACTCACCAATACTTATTGTTTGGTGGGAATTGCTTCTTCCGAAAATTTTTACAGGTCTTTCTTTTTATTTTATAAATAAAGTTTCCAAGCTAGTAAATGCTCCTGTTTGCCGAGGACCCGAATTTGGAGAAAAGTAGAAAATTTAATGTTTCCTAAGTTCACATTAACTCGTACGTATTGCCTAAAACCTGAGGGGAGCCAGCACCATCCAAAGTGTTAAATTAATCATTTCAGTATTGTGGAGGCGGAGTTGGCCGACGTCATCCCGGTCATTCACTGCTCAATTGCGGGCACACGAATTGTCGGTCGTGTCACTGCCGGCAATCGGCACGGTTTGTTAGTGCCGAACGCGACCACGGACCAAGAGTTGCAACATATTCGTAACAGTTTGCCCGACTCTGTCCAAATTCGGCGAGTCGATGAACGGTTGTCGGCGCTGGGCAATGTGATCGCATGGTTTCGTAAATTTTTACAATAATTTTTTCCATTCCTAAATCTGCCATCGTTTTTTGACCAAAAGCTGTTAGGCTTTGGTTTAATTTCCGAGAGTTTTGTTGTTAAGACGTATCAGATTTCAAAAAAATTGGGCGCCGCAATCCGATCAGCCACCTAAAGTTTTTTAAGTTGTTTTTGTCGGAAAAAAAAGGAAAATCTATCCTCTTTCTAAATCGGAAAAAGCCCTGAAATTGTGGCGCTTTTCCTAACGGTCTTAAAAGAAGAGGTAATTGTTTTTGCAATTTTCACAAATCCCTTTAGCAATGACCACATCGCAATGGTGCACGCGGACATCAGCAAAGAGACGGAGACGGCACTGGTCGAAGTGCTCAAAGTGGAGGTGTTCCGACTCAGTCTTGGCGAAAACACATTGGTACAAAAATTGAAGCATCAATTACATTTTCTTGATTCCGCTCTCATTTCCAATTAAAATCTTTTTTCCTCTCCAAACAGGTCGGCTCTTACGCAGCGATGACTTCAAATGGGGCATTGGTCGCGGCTAAAACACCGCCCGAGGTGCAGCGTGAGCTCGCCTCGCTCGCCCAAGTGCCGGTGGTGGCCGGGACGGTCAACCGCGGCTCGGAACTGATCGGTGCCGGCTGTTGTGTGAACGATTGGATTGCATTTACTGGCAAGTGCCAATGTTATTTTAAAAACAATAATTTACAAAGAAACGCTAAAAATCGGATAAAGCAAAGAGAGAGAGAAAGCGGGTTTCTGAAGAGAGGGGCTGGGAAAGCCAATTTCTTTAAACTTCGACATGGTTTTTCAAAAAGCCGGCAAATACTACGACAAAACGCCTTGGCCAGTCGTTGTTACAAAAAAAAAAAAGAAATATTTTGAAATTTGAGATTCTTCCTTAACAGGCGATCATTAGAATTGTCACAATTTTTGATTGGCCCAACTTTTCACAGGTCTCGACACGACGTCGGCCGAACTGTCCGTGTTGGAGTCCATCTTCAAATTGGGCGACGCGGCGCCGAGTGCAATTTCCACCGATTTGCGAGACACTTTGATCGAGTCGATGCTTTGATAAGCAAACAGAATTGCTGTATCCGCAGATTCGTGTTTTGCATTATTTTTCATATATTTTTTCATATGTAAATTGACCTATTTTTCTCCGTGCCATTTCCCCATAAACTTGTCTTGTCCCAACCCAAGCCAATCCTTCTGTTCATCCCCAAATGTTATCCCATCCATATCCTTTCCCATTCCCTTCTGCTGCCTAAGATGTTCTTCCCCATCATTCTCTTTGTGTTGCCGTCATTCTCCTCACTCTACCCAAAGTCTGCCCCGCCCAATTGTGTCATTATATAAGTCCACCCAAATTCCCGTCGGGGGGCTGCGTTATGTCTGCAGTGGGCCATTCTGCTCTGTGTTGTTTTTATGCCATTGACAATCCTTTTCCCAATGTTGCATTGACCCACCCAAATTGCTCTGCCAATGTTCGCCCAATTCCCGGTCTAATTACATTTTATATTTTGTTAATGCTTTTCCTATAATAAATTCCTCTCCTAATAACCGGTAATTCAAAATGGCTTAAAGCCTCAAACCCAGGGACACAACATCTTTTTGGTGCCACGACCGGTCGGAATTTTTTTTTTTTTTTTTAATGAAAAGGAGAGAGCAATTCAAAGCATACCAGAAATAAAAATTCTGAGGCCACAAGGGCTGGAATGCATATAAAGCAAACATTTGAAAAAAAAGCAGACGAAAATGCAGACTTTTTGTCTGAGGAAATTGAACCCCTTATATTGAAGTTAGCCAAAAGTGCAGTGTTGCAAATAGAAGCAATTTATTGGCCAAATGAAAAGGAGGTGATTTGTCCCAACAAAGAAGACCCCGCAAGAGTAGTGGAATGGATTATTCTCTTGTCACAACTAGCATATTAAAGCGTTATTTGAGTGCAAATGTTGTGCGATTAGAAATAAAAAGTGCTTAAATGAAAATCCAGTGCCATCAGAGATTACGGCATGTTTTGTAAAAGAAAATGTGTTAAATACCATGGCATTTCAGAAGAATTAAAGTTCTGATTATGAGGCTATTCAAGGGTTTGGAATTTTTCATAAAGCAGACATTAAAAAAAACGCAGACCAAGATACAGACTTCTTGTCTGATGAAAGAGTAAGCCTTATAAGAAGAGCAGATTATAAGGTTATTTCAAATCATGTAATTAGAGTAAATTCCATGGCATTCCAGAATAAAATTCTGAGGCTGTTCAATGGCTGAACTTTGCATAAAGCAGGCGGCATTTAAAAAAACGCAGACTAACAATAAGTTACAGACTTATTGTAAGTACCCCTAATTGGAGTTTGCTAAAAGAAGAACAGAGCAAAGGGCATTTGAGAGCAATGATTATGCGATTAGAAAATTTCCCAAAGATACGAAATGCAGAGCTAGCAGATATACGGCATGTTTTGCAAAATAAAGAAGAGAAAATAGCCTATTTTATTGGTGACTGATTAAGGCTGAGTACGGTAACATACAAAACCCAAAGGCAAATTTTTGTTTGTTTGTGATTAATTTCTATGTTAATGCGATCGGTTTTTGGTTTGATATTTGGCTGTGTGCCTCAAGAGGCTAAGTGTTAAAGGCTTTGTGCCTTACGCTTGAAGTTAGTCGAAGCTGTGTGCTCCTAACTGGGCTGTGTGCCATAGGCTGTGTGCCTCCGGAAATAACTAATGGTGAAACTGGTCGAAGCTGTGTGCTCCCAATGAATAAGTTGAAATGAGTTAGTCGAAGCTGTGTGCTCCTAACTGGGCTGTGTGCCAAGGAATTTTTGCCTTGTGCTGGGTGCTATAGGCTGTGTGCCAAGGACCAAAAGAATGGTTAGTGGTAATCGGCTTTGCGCCAGAATTTTGCGATTGAGTTATATTGATTGAATTTGTGCTGTGTGTTTTGTGTGATGCCAGATGGGTTAAGTATTTCAAACCGTTTTATGGCCAAAAAAATCAGTTTTTCAGAGTAAATAGCAATGCCAATGAAAAGAGCGCATAAAAAAAAAAAAGTGAAATTGATAAATTTTAAAGAATATGAATTCAAACATGCATCTGATTAGTGAAACAAAGAATAAAAAATAATTGAACGGAAAAAGGTAATATTTTTGGGTAAAGTTAAAGAAAAGCACCAATGTTATGAGAGTTCGATAAATATAAGAAAAGGAAATCGGAGACTTAATTATTGAAAGAAAAAGCCAATATGCCATTCAAGAGAAAGAGTCAAAGCGTGAGTTCGAGGCATTGGTGTAAAAGGAAGTAAAATGGCAAAGCTGATAAAAGAACAGCAAATTAAAATGATCAACCAAGCGATATTTTGCGGAGAGGATTTGTTCGTCATGTTGGCCCTCCCTCAACAATGACCGAAGAATTCTCAGAACGTTTGAAGACAAAAACCAGGAGGTTTTTTTTGAAGGAGGAGAGAAGTGCTGTATCCGCAGATTCGTGTTTTGCATTATTTTTCATATATTTTTTCATATGTAAATTGACCTATTTTTCTCCGTGCCATTTCCCCATAAACTTGTCTTGTCCCAACCCAAGCCAATCCTTCTGTTCATCCCCAAATGTTATCCCATCCATATCCTTTCCCATTCCCTTCTGCTGCCTAAGATGTTCTTCCCCATCATTCTCTTTGTGTTGCCGTCATTCTCCTCACTCTACCCAAAGTCTGCCCCGCCCAATTGTGTCATTATATAAGTCCACCCAAATTCCCGTCGGGGGGCTGCGTTATGTCTGCAGTGGGCCATTCTGCTCTGTGTTGTTTTTATGCCATTGACAATCCTTTTCCCAATGTTGCATTGACCCACCCAAATTGCTCTGCCAATGTTCGCCCAATTCCCGGTCTAATTACATTTTATATTTTGTTAATGCTTTTCCTATAATAAATTCCTCTCCTAATAACCGGTAATTCAAAATGGCTTAAAGCCTCAAACCCAGGGACACAACAAGAATATTTGAGGGAAGATGAGTAAAACGAAAATCGATGACCCTTTTTGAAGAATTTTGTTTGATTTATTCATTTTATTGTAGCTTAAGCAATGCCATGGAGCGGGCACAAAAGATGACAATCATCCAATTAAAGCAAATGAAAGTTTCCCCAAACTCTTAAAATACGTTCTCTTCCAAATAATTCATTGACATTACATTGAACGCCGCCATCTCAGAAAATTGTTGCTTTTTTGTTGATTTAATTAAATTCTATCAACTAATTTTTAAAAGTTTAATTAGGTTTGTTCCAGTTAGTCTTTTTTTTTTTTGTTGCTTTTTGCTGTTTCATCTCCTAATTTTTGTTACGGATGCTTTTTGCGCGGGAACCGTTTCTATTGCATTTGTTGGCCGGCAGCGATACCATCACGGCACTGGACGCGGCCAAGGCGTTGCTGGACGCCGGCACACACAACGCCAACGAGCGGGAACCGTGTGACAATTTGGCTCCGCTGCATGTTGCCGCGGCATGGGTGCGTTTTTTGGCGTTTAATACTATAACTGTGTAAACTGAAAATGTGCCGGGATTGTTGGGCTGCTGCGTTAGGTTTTCGAACCGCTTTACCGGGCACGGAGCCGTTTCCCTATTGCGTCTGTGCTGGAAACCCAATGTTATTTTGACCGGGACTTGAATAGTTTTTTCGAAACCAATTTAAGAAATCGAAATTCCGAGAGAAAAATGTCAGCTGAATTCCGATTAAATCCAAGGTCGGTTCCAAGCCTGCTCATGTCCTCCGAGCTCGGATCTACTTATTGAAAATTATGCTGAGGTCAAATTTCGAATTTTCTGATAACGTATTTTGTTGGTAGGCTTACCGTTAAAAAAGGATTAAACTTCAATAATGAGGATCGGCTACCAGATTTTTCATCTTCATTAATTGATGAAATGTACTTTATGATTCAAATAAATTGTATCTTTCAGGGCAATCTTGCAATGTGTCAGTTGCTGATACATTACGGAGCCGACGGTGAGTGAATAGGAATAAACAAAAAAAAAAAAAAAAAAATCGAAAAACCGGTCATAATTTGAACAATTGTTCGAATTTTCAAATTTCGCGTAATGGTACTAAAAATTCTTTTCAAAGATCTATAATTCTGGCTATTTCAATTCGTTTTCTTGCACTTTCTCCGCCCAAATATTTCAGTGAAAGCGGAGGACATTGATAAGCGCCGTCCGGTGGACGTGGCCGATGGCCAATGCAGGTGGGTGATAGGATGGGCAGGGTGTGATAAATTGAGTATTTCGTTTGACCAATTATGTTGGCTTTTATTGATTCTAGTTGACAAAATAGGAATGCATTAAAAATGCTGCCAAATCTTTATATATATATTTTAATTTTAGACACTTTCTGAAACGGTTGGGTCGAAAGCGACGGACAGAGCGCAGCAAATTTGGCAAAGTATTGTCCTTTCTGTTCCGCTGTGCTCACCCGGCGGTGACGACGACGATCACGGCCATCAGAACCACTGACCACTCCCATAACACCACCAACAAAGACAACACTCAGTCATCATCGCCTTATATTGTGGTCGCAAAAGGGGAGGACCAAGACCAACGCAAACGCAAAATGCGCAACAATTCATCATGTCCGTCATCAATTGTTGTTTGTCCGAATGCAAAGCGTTACAACAAGGTGGTGGGCACGCAATGGCGGAAGATGGAAAAAAAACTCCATGAAATTTTACAATTTTTTTGTGGATTTCTCGGAGGGGGGGGGAGCTCTGCTGGCTATCATTTGTTGGTATAATGAAAAATACTGTGCCCAAAATAAAAAAATGGATAGTTGCATAAGAAACTTTCTGTCTTGCTGCAAAAAACTTGGTGCTTTCCTTAAAATTTCTGACCCGTTAAGAAAATCAGCAATGTCCAGCCCAATTTCTTGTCATCATTTACCAAAACCGTAGCACAACCAATGCCTACCGCACCACCACTGACGCCAAAGGAGCAACAAAAGCCGAGACGGTCCTCAAGCTTGGTACGAGAAGCATTTTTGACGGACGACAACACCACGCGGACCACGGAGGACGACGAGCTGAACGTGGCAAGGCTGTACACGTGGCGAACAACGCGGGACGAAGACGAATGTGTGACGGATGAGGATGAGGGAGAAATGGTAGGGTTTGGCATCCAAAATGAGGGGTGACCCAGTGAATCCTCCCGGTCACCCTCTTCTCACCTCTTCCGGATCAAAGGCGTTCTAATTTGGAAGAGAATCCAATTTTATATGTTATTTGCCATTTTTCTGAGGCCTGTGCCATATTTATCCTTTTGAGACTCGAATTTGAGTTGCGAGTCGAGCTTTGCTAAATTTTAGGATAGTTGCGAAGATGACGATAGACGACAACATGATGAAGCAGTGCTGGGCGCACTTCGGCACCAATTTGCCGCACTTCGCCTGGACCAACTGCGCGAACGGTTGCGCCATCGCGATTGCATTGCTGGCCCAATGAATGCGGGCAATCGGCACATTTACGAGGCAAAATTGGCACGGCTCGAGACACGGCAAAAACCGCTGAAGAGGGACCCAAACGCCATAAAACGTATGTTTTTTTAAAAACAAGGTGGGAAAAGAGATATGTTTTTTAGCCATATAAAGAATTTTTATTAAATATGTATCATATTTAAGTCAATATTAAGTATGGGTTTTAGCACTTCATTATTGTATTTTCTAGCTATTTTTTCGTTACGATACATAGACAGACAAATGTCAGATAGTTTTGTAAATACGCTGTTTTTAAAGAAAAGAGAAAATAGTCTTAACTTTACTCTAGAGCAACTAAATAAAAGATTGGGATATCGTCCGATAGCTCTTACTTGTACTCTATTAGCTTACTTAATTCCAGAAGATTTCATTGTTTTAAAAAAAGTAGCGTGCTAACAATAATGATTAAATTAGGCCATCTTTAAAAAACAAAACAAAAAAATTTTTTTTTTGTGAAATTTAGCAAATTTGTATAGTAGAACATTTCAGTAGTTATCGGATGGTATCAACATAGTTTATTTTGGTTGAGTTTGACAAAGTTTATGATGATTTTTATGTCTGGAATTTGTAAAATTGCGACGAAATGTCCCATTGAGACAAACATAACACCAAAATGATGTATGTATTTAATATGGTCAACTTTAATCATTCCCCCACCCGCCCCTTTCTTTTGAAGACTACAGCCAATCACTGCAACGAATGGTGGTCGCTGAAGAGCGGGGCAATATGGCGGACAGCCAACGCATTGGTCGGAGGGAGGAGACGCAAATTCGGGACGAATACGCCCACTCACAGCCAATCAAAAAGGAGGTGGTCGCGTGGGCATCACCAAACAAACACTGTGGGGGGAAAGGAAGGCAAATACAGTACCATCGTCAGTGAATGTTGTTGGATACGGTGAAAATTGTCACATTTTTTGAAGATATTTTTGAACCCGAAAACTTTGAAAAAAAAATCATGTAGATTCAGGATCGTATTATTAAAAAAAAGAGCCGTCGCAGAACAAAAATTTTGAAAAATATCCCAAGAAAAAAATCCATGATTTGTGGAAAGCTACGAAATAAGTCTTAATTGGCTTTTTGTGTTACCTCAGGTCTCCTTCTTCTGCTATTTGCTCATCGATCCTACCCAATTGCCCTCCTCCTCGTCGGGCAATCATTTTGTCAGCAGTGATGTGCCGTTGCGACGCTTTCTGTCCGCCATTTTCTATGTTGGCAAAGGCAAACGGTCACGTCCACTGCAACATTTGGTCCAGGCGAGCAAATGCCGTGATTTTGCAACCGCAAAACCGTCAGAGGTCGTCGTAAAAACAAAAATGAAAATTCGAGACCCATCGAATTTTCAGCAATCCGAAAAGCTGAAACGCATTTTGGCCCTTTGGGACCGTGGCGAGGGTGTCATCTCGCAGCAACTGTTCTGCAACATTCATTCGGCCGAAGCGCATGTGCGCGAAGGGGCCATGATCGATGCCATCGGTGGGATTTTGACAAAAAGCAAAAAAAAAATTTCTTCAATGATGGCCTTTTGATGAAAATTTAGGGCCCTTGCCGTTATATATTTCCTACCTTTGGCACCTTTTACACAATTAATTACCATTTTCTTAAAATGCTCTCTCACCCTTTCAAAAAGAGAGGTTATTCGAGGAAATAAACGATGGTTTCCTTTTGTATCTATGGATATTTTAATGAAAAAAAGTTCCTGTGACGTTGCATAGAAGATCATTAATAAAATTAATCACAAATTACACCTTTTCTTCATTTTTCCCCTCAAAGAAAATTACGTATTGTCCTAAGAGTTTACTGTATTTTAGCGGGATTTCCTTTACTATTATTACTACCGTAATGTATTATCATTTTCTGAAAAGGTGTTGACAATTTGACCAACATTGTCCGTGGCTCTTTCCCCGGCATTGCCTCGCGTTGGTCGCGCAAACAAATTGCCGAATTTGGTGCCTTTCTGCTACACGAGGCACACGCCATCTTCCAACACGAGCGATGCCGACCCATTCGCGAGACGGACTTGGAGGACTGAGAACAACCGACTGCTCGAAGGAATGGATGCATTTTTGGAGCAAATGTTACTATAATAAACTAAATTATCAAAAGCAACAAATTTGGACGACGAAGACTAATTAATGACAATTTTTGATGCCTTTATTCAATTCACTTTTTAATTGTTATTGCTTATGTTTGTGTATTTAATTGGGCTTATGATTTTTAAGTTTTTTAATAGGCACTACATAATGTGTATTTACATACTTATATGTATACGCATACAAACATGTACTAGTAGTTATAAGTTATTACTACAATTACGAATTTCAGCAGAATCAAATCACTTTTTTGAGTGTATTGTTTCATATTTTTTGCTATTTAAAAAGTGTCATTCTCATTTTAATGTACTGCCATTTTTTGATTCTTGATCGTCTTGGTTTTATTTCTTTCATACTTTGCTTCAATCACAAATAAACAATTAATTAGCGCATCAGTAATTTATGTATCTTTTTTGAACATATGTCTCGTAACTTTATTATTTTGAGTAAACCTTAACATAGGAATTTTTTAGTCTGCTCATTTCGTTTCTCCCCTTCCCCTCGCCTCGAAAGGAATACTTTATTAATAGAAACCGGATGAGCTTCGGTAGCGTTTTATGCATTTGTGGTCCCGACATTTGCGCCTATGTCTATAATCATTTCAAATTGAATTGCCTTAATCCAAAATGCCCTAAAAGGATTAATAATTTAGAAAATAGCATTTTTGGCTCTTTAGATAATTCAATTGAGTGTTTTTATACAGTAATTAGATTTTTTTTTTCAAAAATGAGCCCTTAAAAATTTTACGTTTGCAAAACCAAGTAAAATTTTAACTCTTTCGAGACGCCCCAAGGTGTTTTCTTTATATTATTAGGTAAAAGGAATACCAATTTAGCGAGGAGTATCTAAAATATATCACAGACAATCCAAATGCATTTGTAATGCGGTCATTATTCAAAAAAAAAAAAATTATTTTCCTCGAGCAATACGCTCAAAAATTATTAGTTCTTTTTTCTTCCTGTGCTTAATTTAAACCACTGTTCTTAAAACTAACGTTTTTTTTGACCACTTACATTTTTAGAAGAGTCAAATTGTAAATCATCCTTTTGAAAAAAAATGTTAAACAAGTGTAAAAAGAAGTAAAAAAGATCAATTATTTCATTTTCTACTCTCCACGATAATTTTTTAAGCTCTTATTTTTTCGGGTAATTTTTTAGAACTGGTATCTGATTTCCTCAAGAATATTAATCTTTGATTGGACTCATGAAAATCAGATTGAACTGATAAAATGCAGGAGAGCCGGCTTTTTAACCAAAAAAAAAATAGTTATGTGTTTTTCCTTCCTTTTTTTAAATACAAAATTCACCACTGCTCTTATAACAGCGTCATATTGTCTACTTACATTTTAGAAGAGTCAAATCTACTCAGATTATTTTGGAAAAAACCTATAAGCGGTTGATCTGAGAGAGCCTTAGTCAATGGCACACAAAAAAGAGAATAATGACGACGACGCGTCATCCTCCAACAAATTGGTGCAGCAACTGCTGTGCGCTGTTGTTGCACGGTCTCACGTTCTGGGCATAGAGTCCAATACGGAACAAACGGTAATTCATTGAAACAACTTTTCAAAGCTGGATAACCCGAATGGATTAGACGACGCCATTTCGTTTATTACATTCATTTTTATTATCCTTAACCACGTCGTTTTTCGGATTGAAAATTCGAAATTGAAGGAAAATTAAAGAATGAATTTCGAGGGTTTTCGGGGTCTGGTCACGATTAGGGCATTATTTTTTGTCAATTCCCAATCCCGGTCAAATTCGAACAAAAAGTTATTTTTTTTTATTAAGTTCGCTTTTATCATCTACAAATGCTCGAAAAAAATTTCAATACTTTTAAGTGTTCTGACTGTTTTTCTGTGTTTAAGCCGCTTTTTGGCCATAAAAATAAATTTAAAAAACTGGATTTTATACTTTTCGTTCCTATTCAGTATCCGAAAAGCAAAATATCGTCTTCTCAGCTCGAATTGGTGATTTTGATGGATAAAAGCGAACAAACCGAACCCCGAATGGGGCTAATGACGAACTATTTTGGTTGATAGAATTTATCTTAAAATTCGATAGAATGATGTTCCCCCGATGTCCTACTCTTCGTCACTGCCGTCTCCTCTGTTGAATGCGAAGTTGTTCAACGATGACTCTGACGGTGTGTTGCCCCCGTACGATTTGCTCTTCTCCGTCGCCCATCCGCACGCTGTTCAATGTCGCAAATTCTTTGCCGACCTTAAAATTTTTCGACCGGGCGTTGCCGTGCTCCATGTCGAACTGGTGTGCATGTTGAGCCGTTTCCGACCCACTCAGTTCACATTCATCAAAGGACAATGGGTTCGTATGACAAATCAATCAATATTTGAAAAAGGGTAACATAATGAATATGACAGAGATACCAAAAACTTTTCTCTATCTCATCTTCTCTTTTTATCTGTCTGTCGGTGACACATTTAAAACTAAAATCAGTGGTATACTGTATTATTCTCCATTTTTTATTTTCCTATTTCTAGTATATTTTTTCTTTTTGCTTTCTACTTTACAAACAAAATTTAATTTTCGTTTCGTCCTATTAATTTAATATTGTGAATGGTTTGATCTTATGTATGAGTCCGAGTTTCAAGGTTCAGCGAAAAGAAATCGTTATGAAAAAAATCGAATTTTGCTCCGTAGTTGACGGTCTACTCTTCGCCCGCCTTAACTACTTGAGAGTTTCAAGGATTTTTTTAATTAAGAGACAAAGCGTTAAAATAAGAAAATTAAGAGGAACTCAAGATCGCACTCTATTTTCGACTCACTCATTATTTGAGTGGCTTTTGAATAGGCTACTATTATTTGTTCAATAATTTACAAATATGGGCACGGCTTTTTTTAACAATTTTTTTTTTTCTTATTTGGAATAGCCTAGACAAAACCCCGAAGATAAACATTTTGATATTTTGTACATTGATAGTACGAGTTGAAGATGAATGTATTGTTGTCAAATTTAAAATCTCTGTTTAGCTGATTGACTGCTCCATTGGCGCGCTGATAATGACCGACAATGAGAAGGAAAATGCCGACGTTGGAGAGCAAAATGTCTACAAAAAAATTCCACGTTGTCTGTCCGTCGACGCATTGCCTCTCAACGTTGACCGTGCCAATTTGAGTCGGTTTTGGGGGCGGTTAATTTTAGTTATTTGAAAAACACTCGGCCATATTTAGGTCTCGGAGAATGTAACTTTGGAATGTCTAGCGTTGGTCAACTCGAGGCGGTGGACAAAACCACGCAGATTTGGAGTCTGTTGAGTCGAAGCGTGGAGGATTACAAAAGGGTCAACGAAAGCGGACAAACCGTTGACAATTCGACCACTTCTGGTGGAGGGGTGAGTCCGACGCCTAGTATTTTGCTGTTCATTAATTCTGGCCGCTTATTCAAGACTACGTTGACGCTGGATGAGTTGATAGTGTCGCAGGCACGACGTTGTATGATTGGGAGCAGTGAACGAATGGTGCGCAACCGGACCAATGAGGTGAATGGGGGTTGGCTAACGAAGGAAATACTCCTTTCTTTTTTATTTAAGTTTTTTGCCACATTTGGTCTTAATCGTTTCCGGCACACACGCATTACTTTCGACGGGGTATCGTTTAAAAGAAAAAGCAAATTTTAGTCGTACTTTTAAGGACAAAAAGGGCTTGGTGGGTGTTGGGACGTTGCGTCATTTGCTAGCCACCAACATTTTTGACCGGTCCTTGACGGTTCTTCCAAGTCCAGCAACAACCCAGGTTAGTTTAATTGTGAATAGTAGGGAATCCAAAATAGTTGATAATTTAATTGTTTTTCGAATATATTGTTTAAATCGTAGGTTCGAATGAAACGTAAAATAAAACTCAATTTTTCTTTATTTACAAAAACTGCATTTTTGTTAAATTGATGAATTTGTATAAAATTTTGTTTAATTACATATTTTTCTTTTGGTTTGTCATTTGACTGTATTTATATTTTGAGAATGTATTACCTAAAAAAAATATACATTGATTTTACTGCATCAGATGCCAATGAAAAGAGGGGAAAAGGTATCAGTTTTACATGACATTCATAAAAACAGACTAATTATATACCAAAAATGTTGATGATTTTTAGTTTAACGTGAAAGGAAGAGATGGGAATTTTAAGAGTTGTTTGAAGTAAACATAAACACTCATGGCCTGGGTCGGATACCGCCGGGTGTCCACCCACCTACTCAAATGAGAGACATAAAATTCAACACAGTTGAATTAAGTTTCAGCTGTAATTTTTGTTTTGAAGAGAATTTGGCAAAACGACAAAAATACCAATTTTTAGCATTTGCGAAAAAAAAACCCCTCCTTGTTGCTTTCTCTCTTATTACATTTTCTTTTATTAAGGATTTAATATTTTTGAATAATTATGCAGTGTACTCGAAAAATAAAATTACTGGATGAAATTCTTCCAAATTTGTCTAAAACGCCTCGGCCTAAAACATGCCTTACCAAAAATGAGCGGGTTTTTTTTGGCGTTTAATTCTGAAAAAAATTGCTTAAAACAAATTCATTTTCAGGATGAAAAAATGTGGGCCATCTCTTCCAGCACCAGCGAAACGGTCAATTTACTCACCAAAATTGTCTCGGATCAACAAGCCACCATAAACAAATTGACTCAAGCGAACTCCGATAAGGATCTGACAATCACCGATCTCCAGGCCGCCAATTCGAAGTTGATTAATACGGTCCAGTCTCAGCAAGCGACGATTTCGAGGCTTACAGGTCTTTTTGGGTTTTTTTTTTTTTTTTAATTTATTATTTTTTGTAAAAAAAAAAAGACTAAAAACTTAATACTTAGTAGAGAAAAAAACTTGGGGTCAGAAAAGAATTTTCCTTTCTTGTCTCCTCTATCAATTATGAAAAATTTGCTACATTAGTGTGAATTGATTTCTTTTCTATTGTTTAGGTGGTACGGGCGGTGATGATATTTATGTTCCAACTCAGTCGAGTCAAGGTGAGTACCGCAAAGATCGGACGAAAATGTTTGGAGGCGATAGCAGAGAGTAAAACGGGGGATTTACTTTTTTGCTACGGGTGGGCGGTATTTCTCAAAATAAAAACAGAAAAATTCTATTTGTCTTGCTTTTACCTATTTCTTTGTTTAGTTGGTGCTTCGACTTCTGCTGTCGACATGGACATGTATCAATTTTTAGGCGGGCAAAATATGTCGGAAAACTTCAGTTAAGAATCAAACGATAATTGTTGCCTAAAATAGTTTTCCCATTCACAGGTTCCGAGCGCCGTTAGAAGTGTCATGTGGACGGAATCGACATGAATGGGTCTCATTTCTCAAATGACTTCTCAAATAATTTATTTTTTGCGCTTATAATGTTGTTTAAAGAATAAAGTTTTTTACGGAAAAATGGTTGCATTACGTGCTCAATTTGAGGCTAGCAATGATGTTGGAGTTTTTTGCAAACTCACCAATGCCTATTGTTTGGTGGGAATTGCTTCTTCCGAAAATTTTTACAGGTCTTTCTTTTTATTTTATAAATAAAGTTTCCAAGCTAGTAAATGCTCTTGTTTGCCGAGGACCCGAATTTGGAGAAAAGTAGAAAATTTAATGTTTCCTAAGTTCACATTAACTCGTACGTATTGCCTAAAACCTGAGGGGAGCCAGCACCATCCAAAGTGTTAAATTAATCATTTCAGTATTGTGGAGGCGGAGTTGGCCGACGTCATCCCGGTCATTCACTGCTCAATTGCGGGCACACGAATTGTCGGTCGTGTCACTGCCGGCAATCGGCACGGTTTGTTAGTGCCGAACGCGACCACGGACCAAGAGTTGCAACATATTCGTAACAGTTTGCCCGACTCTGTCCAAATTCGGCGAGTCGATGAACGGTTGTCGGCGCTGGGCAATGTGATCGCATGGTTTCGTAAATTTTACAATAATTTTTCCATTCCTAAATCTGCCATCGTTTTTTGACCAAAAGCTGTTAGGCTTTGGTTTAATTTCCGAGAGTTTTGTTGTTAAGACGTATCAGATTTCAAAAAAATTGGGCGCCGCAATCCGATCAGCCACCTAAAGTTTTTTAAGTTGTTTTTGTCGGAAAAAAAAGGAAAATCTATCCTCTTTCTAAATCGGAAAAAGCCCTGAAATTGTGGCGCTTTTCCTAACGGTCTTAAAAGAAGAGGTAATTGTTTTTGCAATTTTCACAAATCCCTTTAGCAATGACCACATCGCAATGGTGCACGCGGACATCAGCAAAGAGACGGAGACGGCACTGGTCGAAGTGCTCAAAGTGGAGGTGTTCCGACTCAGTCTTGGCGAAAACACATTGGTACAAAAATTGAAGCATCAATTACATTTTCTTGATTCCGCTCTCATTTCCAATTAAAATCTTTTTTCCTCTCCAAACAGGTCGGCTCTTACGCAGCGATGACTTCAAATGGGGCATTGGTCGCGGCTAAAACACCGCCCGAGGTGCAGCGTGAGCTCGCCTCGCTCGCCCAAGTGCCGGTGGTGGCCGGGACGGTCAACCGCGGCTCGGAACTGATCGGTGCCGAATGTTGTGTGAACGATTGGATTGCATTTACTGGCAAGTGCCAATGTTATTTTAAAAACAATAATTTACAAAGAAACGCTAAAAATCGGATAAACCAAAGAGAGAGAGAGAGAAATCGGGTTTCTGAAGAGAGGGGCTGGGAAAGCCAATTTCTTTAAACTTCGACATGGTTTTTCAAAAAGCCGGCAAATACTACGACAAAACGCCTTGGCCAGTCGTTGTTACAAAAAAAAAAAAGAAATATTTTGAAATTTGAGATTCTTCCTTAACAGGCGATCATTAGAATTGTCACAATTTTTGATTGGCCCAACTTTTCACAGGTCTCGACACGACGTCGGCCGAACTGTCCGTGTTGGAGTCCATCTTCAAATTGGGCGACGCGGCGCCGAGTGCAATTTCCACCGATTTGCGAGACACTTTGATCGAGTCGATGCTTTGATAAGCAAACAGAATATTTGAGGGAAGATGAGTAAAACGAAAATCGATGACCCTTTTTGAAGAATTTTGTTTGATTTATTCATTTTATTGTAGCTTAAGCAATGCCATGGAGCGGGCACAAAAGATGACAATCATCCAATTAAAGCAAATGAAAGTTTCCCCAAACTCTTAAAATACGTTCTCTTCCAAATAATTCATTGACATTACATTGAACGCCGCCATCTCAGAAAATTGTTGCTTTTTTGTTGATTTAATTAAATTCTATCAAATAATTTTTAAAGTTTAATTAGGTTTGTTCCAGTTAGTCTTTTTTTTTTTGTTGCTTTTTGCTGTTTCATCTCCTAATTTTTGTTACGGATGCTTTTTGCGCGGGAACCGTTTCTATTGCATTTGTTGGCCGGCAGCGATACCATCACGGCACTGGACGCGGCCAAGGCGTTGCTGGACGCCGGCACACACAACGCCAACGAGCGGGAACCGTGTGACAACTTGGCTCCGCTGCATGTTGCCGCGGCATGGGTGCGTTTTTTGGCGTTTAATACTATAACTGTGTAAACTGAAAATGTGCCGGGATTGTTGGGCTGCTGCGTTAGGTTTTCGAACCGCTTTACCGGGCACGGAGCCGTTTCCCTATTGCGTCTGTGCTGGAAACCCAATGTTATTTTGACCGGGACTTGAATAGCTTTTTTCGAAACCAATTTAAGAAATCGAAATTCCGAGAGAAAAATGTCAGCTGAATTCCGATTAAATCCAAGGTCGGTTCCAAGCCTGCTCATGTCCTCCGAGCTCGGATCTACTTATTGAAAATTATGCTGAGGTCAAATTTCGAATTTTCTGATAACGTATTTTGTTGGTAGGCTTACCGTTAAAAAAGGATTAAACTTCAATAATGAGGATCGGCTACCAGATTTTTCATCTTCATTAATTGATGAAATGTACTTTATGATTCAAATAAATTGTATCTTTCAGGGCAATCTTGCAATGTGTCAGTTGCTGATACATTACGGAGCCGACGGTGAGTGAATAGGAATAAACAAAAAAAAAAAAAAAAAATCGAAAAACCGGTCATAATTTGAACAATTGTTCGAATTTTCAAATTTCGCGTAATGGTACTAAAAATTCTTTTCAAAGATCTATAATTCTGGCTATTTCAATTCGTTTTCTTGCACTTTCTCCGCCCAAATATTTCAGTGAAAGCGGAGGACATTGATAAGCGCCGTCCGGTGGACGTGGCCGATGGCCAATGCAGGTGGGTGATAGGATGGGCAGGGTGTGATAAATTGAGTATTTCGTTTGACCAATTATGTTGGCTTTTATTGATTCTAGTTGACAAAATAGGAATGCATTAAAAATGCTGCCAAATCTTTATATATATATTTTAATTTTAGACACTTTCTGAAACGGTTGGGTCGAAAGCGACGGACAGAGCGCAGCAAATTTGGCAAAGTATTGTCCTTTCTGTTCCGCTGTGCTCACCCGGCGGTGACGACGACGATCACGGCCATCAGAACCACTGACCACTCCCATAACACCACCAACAAAGACAACACTCAGTCATCATCGCCTTATATTGTGGTCGCAAAAGGGGAGGACCAAGACCAACGCAAACGCAAAATGCGCAACAATTCATCATGTCCGTCATCAATTGTTGTTTGTCCGAATGCAAAGCGTTACAACAAGGTGGTGGGCACGCAATGGCGGAAGATGGAAAAAAAACTCCATGAAATTTTACAATTTTTTTGTGGATTTCTCGGAGGGGGGGGGAGCTCTGCTGGCTATCATTTGTTGGTATAATGAAAAATACTGTGCCCAAAATAAAAAAATGGATAGTTGCATTAAGAAACTTTCTGTCTTGCTGAAAAAACTTGGTGCTTTCCTTAAAATTTCTGACCCGTTAAGAAAATCAGCAATGTCCAGCCCAATTTCTTGTCATCATTTACCAAAACCGTAGCACAACCAATGCCTACCGCACCACCACTGACGCCAAAGGAGCAACAAAAGCCGAGACGGTCCTCAAGCCTGGTACGAGAAGCATTTTTGACGGACGACAACACCACGCGGACCACGGAGGACGACGAGCTGAACGTGGCAAGGCTGTACACGTGGCGAACAACGCGGGACGAAGACGAATGTGTGACGGATGAGGATGAGGGAGAAATGGTAGGGTTTGGCATCCAAAATGAGGGGTGACCCAGTGAATCCTCCCGGTCACCCTCTTCTCACCTCTTCCGGATCAAAGGCGTTCTAATTTGGAAGAGAATCCAATTTTATATGTTATTTGCCATTTTTCTGAGGCCTGTGCCATATTTATCCTTTTGAGACTCGAATTTGAGTTGCGAGTCGAGCTTTGTTTATTGTCAGTTCTGGTCCAGGCCTACTTGTTTCCTTCACGCCCCAGATTTTTCAAATGTAATCAAAAGAC